>CM062811.1:902870289-905270289 GCA_031772625.1 Pinus tabuliformis
TTGTTAGGCATTCAAGGTGGGTCTTTTATCCTTGTTCCATCAGGAAAAAAGAATGGTGATATTCGAATATGTTATTGACTTTCATAATCTCAACAAGCTTGTCAGAAGGACAACTTCCTTTACCTCCTATGGAACAGATTCTGCAAATTTGTTGCAGGCTCAGAAAAACTTATTTGTTTCTGGATGGATTTTCTTGTTTAATCAATTCTCGTACATCTAGATGACCAGCTAAAGACCATCGTTTCGAACCAAATGGGGCACTTATGCTTATCAAAAGATGCCATTTGGGCTAATAAATGTTGGTGCAACATTTCAAAGAGCCATGGACGTAGCTTTCAAATGTTTCGTGAATAAATCAGTGGTAATTTATTTAGATTACATAACTATGTATTCAAAAAAGCACAGTAATCATTTAAAAGATTTAAAACAAATCTTTGAGCGTTGTCAAAGGTATGGAATTTCTCTCAATCCCAAGAAATCTTTCTTTTCTTTGAGTGAAGGAAAGCTCCTTGGATTTATCGTATCCAAAGAAGGAATTCTTATTGATCCCGAAAGGATAAGAGAAATTTCTTTACTTATAATGAAAAGTCCATGCAATCTTTCTTAGGTTAGATAAATTTTGTCAAAATATTTGTCCCTGACTTTTCACGAATTATTTTACCCCTCCAATCTATGATTAAGAAAAAAATTGTTTTTAAATGGGGACATACCGAGCATGAAGCTTTTAATCTAATTAAACAAGCAATCATAAATGCTCCCTCTTTAGCAACTCTGAATTTTTCTAATCATTTATTTTTATATACCTTTGCTTCCAAGACATCATATGTAGCTATACTGACAGGGTCAATGATGACAAAATCGAAGCACCAATTTCTTTATTTACCTCAATTTGCAGGGGATTGAATTAAACTATTCAGATGTTGAAAAACAAGCTTTCGATGTTGAAAAAAATGCTTTCGTTGTTTTCAAATCAATAAAGCATTTCAGACCCTTTCTTCTCAAGACTCACACTAAGGTAGTAGTCCCATTCTCAGAAGTGAACTAGGCGAGAAAAGAGAAAATTGGGTAACAACACTGCAAGAATATGACATTGAGATCAGACCAGCTAAAATTGTTAAAGGTCAAGGTTTTTGCAGAATGTTAGCAGGAGCATCCAACTTACCAGCACTACAAGATTCAGGTGATGATATACAAATATATGAGGTAAGCCTCAATGATACTGAATCTAAATATGTTGATATCATATTTTACTTAAAAAATGGATATGCCCTATGAAACTAAGTTACAAAAGAAAAATGGCTTTGAGGATAAAAGCTAAGCAATATGAAATCATCAATGATGTGTTGTTTAGGAAAAATTATGATTCTGTTTTTCTTAGATGCCTTGAAAAATCTGAGGCAGAAAAGGTTTTGTAGGAACTCCATGATGGACCAGCTGGTGGACATTTTGGAGGAGACACAACAACACATAAAATCTTGCATGCTGGCTATTATTGGCCAACCTTATTCAAAGATGCACATGAATATGTAAGGAAATGTAAAATTTGTCAAACAGTTGCTGGAAGATAGAGGAAACCTACATTACCATTGCAGCCATCAACATTGAACAACCATTTGAACAATGGGGACTGGACATAATAGGTGATATCATTCCTCACTCTTCAAAGCAACATAGGTATATCCTTATAGCAACTGATTACTTCACAAAATGGGTGGAAGCGATTCCACTTAAGGTAGCCAATTCTGAAAAACATCATTGAATTTATTGACGAATTTATTATGACCAGATTTAGCCTATCAACTGCCCTCATGTTTAATAATGCATATTATTTCATAGGCAATGTTATTACAGAATTTGCTCTTAAAAGAGGTTTTAAACTTAAATATTCTGCTAACTATTATCCTTAGGGAAATGGTTTGCCGAATCTACAAACAAAAATCTCATAAGAATCATCAAACGAACCATTGATCCGGGTCAGAAAAACTGGCACAAATATTTAACATTTACTCTATGGGGCAGATCAAATACACAGAAGGCCTCAATAGGAACTTCTCCTTTTAATTTGGTCTATGGGAAAGAGGTTGTTCTCCCTACAAATGTAGTTATTCCCTCTCTAGCTCTGGTTCAATTTATTGAAGAAACTCCTTCCTCTTCTATGCAATTAAGGCAATCACAAATCAAGCTCAAAGAAGAAAGAGACAACCAAAATCACACATGCACATCATCAACAATTAGTTAAATCTTCACTTGATGCAAATTATGTAAGTCTTGAATCATTTTAGCTCAAATACCTTGTTTTGAAGTGGGATAAAGAACATGAGGAAAAAGGTAAGCATACCAAATTCCAAAGAATGTGGCTTGGCCCATTTTAGATTGCGGAGCAAATCGGCCCATCCACCTTTTTACTGCAAGATTTATCAAGCAAGAGAGATTCTCTACCTGTTAATGGGCAGATTTTGAAGAAATATTTTTCATAGAAGATAACCTCTTCTATCCCTTGTACACTATTGCCTTTACTTTTTCTAGGAAAATAAAAGTTAAATAGCATTTACTTTTGGCCTTTACAATAATAATCTCTTTTATATTTTGACTTTTCGCTTGTATAAGTAGAGATTGTTGAGAAGATAATTTTCACATTTGAAACATAAGCTAAGTTCTATTACTCTGAAACCTGCTTGTTTTCCACCAAAATTACTTGTCCTTTGCAAAACCTCAACTTTATAAAGAAACCTTTGTTCTACCATCAGTCAAGAAAAGTATCTATAACAAAGCAAAGACTCTCTGCAGGAAATCATCTTTAACTCTATAATTGGCATCCATAAAATCGTAAGAAGTCAATGATTCTCTCCATCTAGTAAACTTTTCTCCTTTTAGAGTGTAATTATAAAATATACTTAAACTTAAAGGATAAGAAGTCTCATCAAGAACCAACTTACCATGATCATAGGGAAGTAATAAACTGACATTACCAATACTGCATATCAAAACAGGGTAATGGCTTGAGATTATTTTAATCAAGAGACAAGGGGTCTCATCACGAGCCAGCTTGTTCAGTTAAGTTACAACCAGTGAATGGCATTGTCAATTTTGGCCACCAAACCAAGACAATGACCTTTAAGTAGAAAAATGAAATTCTTAAGAAAAAAAAATTGTTAGAAAAAAAAAAAAAAAAACATGAAGTAAGTATATGAATCTGAATTTATCTCTAAAAATTTCACTCTAATCTGGATGGGATATTGAATCATTGTTGGTTAAAAGGTAACCCTATCGAGGCTACGGACACCTGCTGGCAGTAGAGGCTCTACCTGTGACAAACGAGTACATCTAAAAGCTAATTTGTGAGAGCCCTCTGCTTTATCTTTAAAACCAAGTAAAGACTGGTGTAGACAAACGAATTTTCATTTTGAAAAGGATAATCAAATGGATGATAATTAGGTGGATTTTGTTTTCTTATTCAGAAAATGTTACTTATCTTAGATTTCATGTATTTCCTATTTTCTGTAACTATCTTTATTTTGGAAGTTTTAAAATTTCAAAAAACTATCAGAGATAATTGGTTCTTCCAGTGAATCGTCAATTGTTGTGCTATTCAACAACCCCCCCATTTATTGATTTAATAGCTAATGTTCTATTAATAAATGGGGACCCTTTATTTAAAAAAACCCTCCAAGAAAAATTTAGCACTTAGGCGCTTTCTTTTAAACTTTTAGAAATAAATCAAGATATCAAGTCAAAACCCTCTAAGACTAGCAATTCTCGCCTTTTCGCATACCGCTGGACCAAGTGCGTTGAAGGGTTAATTAACAAACAAAATCCACGAATTGCGATAGAATGAATCACCACATTTAACTTAGACATCATTAGACTTTTCATTCAAAACTAAGACTTAAGGCATTTCCTATAAAATGAAGCGCTTATCGCAATCGCATATCGACGTTCACAAAGGACGCAACTCGCAAAGCATGTTGTAACATGCGAGATGTGATATTGCGATAGAATGAGTCAACCTTATCGCATCACGTCAATTTACTTAAAAGTCCAATCTTATGAACTGCGCGAGCTTGCGAAGTGCGATAAAACCCGGACCCGATAGAAGCAAATGTTATAAATTGTAAGTTAAGTCTGGCATGTAGTGAAAAGCACTTTATGAAATAATTACTCATTTGGGAAACTACGCTCTAAATAATAAATAATATGCCGCTTATCTCGCATCTCGCATCCCGTAGAATATTTAAAAACTCTAGGAAAGCGCACAACCAAAATTGCGATAGTGTGATTTGCGATATTGCGATAATCTTATTGTAATCGCAAAATTGGTGTTCTCGCAGTTCAAACCCGCCACCTTAAGTTTTTCCTTCTCGTTTGCAATGTAGTATTTTAATGAGTAATAAAGGCAATGATAAGAAGCCTTAGTGGCTATTTAATAAGTTTAATGGCATTTATGTTAAAGAGCGGCTCGACGTGATACGATATCTTTTCATCTGCGTTTTGAATAAAAGCTCCTATCTTGTCACCTTTTTGAGGTTAACTGTATCATTTATTCTCACTGTCATTCTCACTTGTGTTTATCCGATAACTTCCGTTTTGCTCCATTTCAGGAAAACTCCGTAGAGAACATTGTTAGAAACAATGGTGAAGAAGGGAAAGGCAATTGCATCTGAGAAATCAGAAATGGTGCCGCTTTTCTCTGATACCACATGTAGCAAGGATGGAGGAACTTTGACATGGGAGGCCATGTACAACTTGTTAGAAGAAGAGCAGCCCAGGCCACTGGTAACAAAGGCCACGACAGATGCTCAAGAGTCATCTGACGCCTCCTATTTCGAAACAACATGTTCATTCCTGCACCGAATAGCTGTGAGACCAAAATAATACCATACACAGATATGGTCAAATGGGTAATTGACGAGGTAGACATCACAGACAGAACCTTCAAGAATCACAAGCAAGAGGTCATGGGGTCTTTCTCAGCGGACAACCTACGACTAATGTACTAGTTACCAGAGCCGCAAAAGCTCTACAAAAAACAGTTCCTTGAGCAATTCACTAAAGAAAATGAGGACCCGTTAGACGTCACGTAGACCTGGAAATCAAGTGAAGGCAAGCTCAAACGGGATAAAACTGGTATGTACTCAATGACATCCATTTCTCCCCTCATAGTTTCGCAGTAGCAATGATCTGTAGGTTATTTGGTAGACCTGATAGCACCAAGTTTTCCATGGAATGGCTCTCGTTAATAGATGCAGCAGTGAATGCAACAATTATGAACTGGGCTCAAATTTTATCAGACAATTTGGCAAAGGCCATTATAGAATATAGAAGGAAAAGAAGTTATTCTTTAAGGATTTTTCCCCCTTTCTTCATGAGTGCTTTTGTTATGGATGTAATCTATTTTTGTTCTCAATTTCCCAATATGGGATGGAAGTGGACTGTACATAACTCACTTCTCATCCATATATACCATAAAATTTGGTGGGAATCTCAATTCCACCCCCATTTTTATAAAATCTGTCAAGGGGTTATGTTATCCATTCATAGAGAAGTGTACGACAGAACCGCCCCTAGGTTTTCTAAAGAGGCCAAAGTAGATATCTTGTCGGTAGCCAGATGGTTTGGGGAAGAAACATTCACCTACAACATAGTTATTGAGAGAATCACTTCATCGTATGTCCCCCCATATTATGTCCCCGACAAACTAATGGCCAGAGAAATAGCCTACCAAACAGCAAGGGAAGGTAGATTAAGCAGAGGACTGAAAGAGAAGAAGAAGACCATTTGGCCTACATTCCCATTACAATGTGGTTCTTTTGCACTACACGATTATGGACATGCATTAAAATAAGAAGAGATTATTATGTCTCTGAAATTAGCTACAATTCCGGGAAGGCAATACGACCCAAATGGCATTGTTAAGGAATTTACTACTATGGTAAAAGTAAAACAGTTCACCCATGAAGAGGACACCTTTGATGACCTCTTCCTACAGGCAGAAACATTTTCACAAGTTTTGCATATGGCCATCACTATTTTTTGACCCCAGAAGATGTTAAGACTTTCCATGTGTACAGGAAGAAGATATTATTAAAGGTCCCATTGGACCTACTGCAGATTGAACCAATAAGGGAGCCAACTCCCAATTTAAGCTTGGAGGGAAGCTGCAAAGAAAAATCTAAAGAAGAAACCCAAGAGAGGTTGACTCGTGAGTTAGAGCTCAGAGTAGCAGTCTCAAATGGGCGAGGAAACACAAATAAAGAGTCTAAAAAAGACACGACTCAAAGTACAGAGGAGACGGCCGAGCAGGCCAAAGCAAAGAAACAAGCAAAGGTTGCTTCTACTTCAACTCAGTCAAGTAAAGCTCCAATCACTGACCTGCAACAAGAATGGGAGCAGTGCAATAAAAATCTCCACACATACACAAACCCTGAGAAAACATTTGAAATGCAGGCTCCCAAGAAAACCCAACATAAGGAAAATCTAGAAACATTAGGGGAATGAGCTACAGGCACTCAGGACATTGAGAACATTTATGTTATTCCTACTTCAGAAATTATCTTAAGAATTGAGGAAATACCCATTGGATGTATTATATATTGTCCTAACCACAAGGCTATAGTCAAAAGACAAAGGAAGAAAAGGAAACTGGACACCATGGCTGTTACAACCCTAAAAAATGAACCAATGGATATCGTATGGAAGAGACTCGCCTGTCGACCCATCTAAGAATCTCACAAAGTTGTCGTAGTTCGTAGGAGCCTATGCCACAACAACCATCGACAAGGCAAGAGAGGTCCAAATGCTGCTGAAAGAAAAGGAACAAAAAATTCTACTGCTAGAACAACAATTAGCCCAAGAAAAATCCAACCACTAAGCAGAATTACAAGTAGCCTAGCTCCAAAGAGAATTTCGAATAGATGAGAATACAAAACCAAGCCAGCTTAGCATAAAAGGATTCACAGATACAAGCCATGATAGATAAACTTAAATACAATCCGCAAATCGATGAATTCATCAAAGAAGCACTCTGCCTCAATTCCTTATTAATGTAGCAAAAGGAAGTATTTTGCCAGAAAATCTCACAAATAAATCCTTATTTGCAAGACCAATGATAGATTAACAAACCAAGTTATCGATATGAGGTTTGAGTATGAAGAAATCCACAAAATGGTTTTTGAATTTATCCCTGGCAAGAATCAGAGGATGGGAGAAACCTTGACCTACCAAATCTGGAAGAGTCGCATAAAGATATTATGTTCATGGATTGGGATTCTCGGTTGAAACAGGTAGAAAGGGAAACATCGATAGCAACGACAACAACAAATAGCATAATAGAAGCCATTAACGAAAATCTTCATGGCACCAATCTTGTCAAGGAGTGTGTACCAAGGTTTCTTCCGAATGTTAAACAGCTAGAGCAGTAGTGGAAACAAGCAGCACAGGAAAAGGAGGAGGCAATCAAACAGTTAAATAGGTTGAATTGGGAAGCATACTGGCAGTTTCTAGTAAAACCACACAGCTAGTGGATGACTCTAAGATGTTTAACAACCTCTACACAAAATATGGTGCCAGCACTAACAGATGCCATATTTGTTGGGCAGTTAAAATCTGCAATCGGCCAACTGCCTCAGCTCAAGCCAATGACTGATATTTGTGACCTTAGAGATTAAGTTCAAGGGAGTTAGTAATTAATTTATTTTTTTTTAGTTTTATTTTTGCATATTCTGAGGAAGGTTGTTTGAAACCTCCTTAGATATTTTTTTAATAATCTATTTTAAGACATATAGTTTAGTATTTAAACCCCTCTCATGCATTTAAAGAGGGGTCCAGAAATTTTATCAAAAACATTTTTCAAGACATTACACTTCTGTACTTTTGAGGAGGTTTTGATGAAATGAATGGAATATGATCTATTTTTTACATATCTAGCATGCTCTAATGAAATGCACTTTTGTACTCTTAGAATGTGTTGGATTAAATGAGATTGGGTCAATATTGCTGAAGCACATGAGCAAGACTTATCATATATGGTACTTTTATCATATGATTATGTTTTATTGATGTATTAAGCAATAATTCTTCTTTCAATTGTTTTGTATATCAAAGTCAGAATTATAGTTTCGCATTATTGCACTTCTGTATGATGTTAGCTCTGATTCTATTTTGAATACATGAACAATTTTTATATGCGATATATCTTTCTAAATCATTTTGTCTAACTATTTATCCAAAACGATTATTGTTAAACGATTTAATTTCTTTTGGCAGTTGAATGATCTTTATTACCAATTGTTGTAAGACATCATTGTAGATCGCATATTATATTATTATTCTCGGGTATATTATAGTTAGATAATGTTAGATTAAATAGATATGCATGTGTTTAGTAGTTAGATTAGATTACATTTAGCTTAGTCATTCCATGTTACATCTTATATCTTTCCACCAACATTATCAAATCTCTCTGGGAAACTGGTCCATTATCCCCAGTCAAAGCCACTATACCAAACGGAAAAGGAGATGTTTTCAAGGTTCGGACCCGATGGTTTTCCCCCATGTTGTCGTAGTGATTTTCGGGGCTTCAACAATCTCCTAGTGCAATCTATGTGAAGATGACTTTTATTATGCGGAATACGAAGATGTGAACACGCGACAATGCGAACATTTTCAAATAACTAGAAAATATGGGCCCCGAAAAAAAAAATGACGTTAATCAATTAATTAGCGGTGAAGAGACACTATATTGTGTTTCAGCTCTTAACTTTATTATACCTGCCGCTGGCAGGATATAACGTATTCAGTTTTTCATTGACTTGTTATTAGTTTTTTTTTACTAAAGAAATTTAAAATCTATCCAAAGTTTAATATTAAGAAATTAAATTTATTATTTTGAATAAAATTTATTTCTATTTATCTCAAATATGATCGGTTAAAATGTCTCCCTTCTTATTGTGTAATGATGGCAAGTGAGTTTTGTGTACTCTATTATTAATTACTATGTACTATATCACTAATTACTATATACAATAAATATAAATAATTTGAAAAATAACATTATATATTAATTACTATGTACCATAAACACAAATGGTTTGTAATTAAATTCAAAAATTCTATTTTCTCATTGGTGTAAAGTATTGAATAGAAAATTTGTATGGGTTTTATTTTTTAATTTACAAAAAATAATTTAAAAAATATAAATTTGAAAAAAAATGTCAAAATAACATGTGTACAATTTGTACAACTCTCATTATATCAATCTATATTTTAATGACATGACACTATAATATAAGCATTCTATAAAAAAATTGTCATCATTCAATATTAAATAAATAATTATTAACTTGTTATCATTCTCTTCATGTCAATTTTATATATATATATATATATATATATATATATATAACCTTTATTTACCAAAAAAATGTTTTGTTTGTTTTTTTTTTTTTTTTTTAACTAAAATGGATATGATTTTATTTATTTGGAAAAAAGATTGAACTTAAGCCATGGCAGCCAACATTACATTGCTTCTTTTTCTATTTCTTGTGTTATTACAAAATGCAGCTTCCTCATGGATTACAGGGATGGAATGAGCTTTGATCATTTATGAGAAGTTGTCCTTTCCCAAGAGTGCAACCTTTGTTCGCCATCAGATCTACTTCACTGTTCAAGCTTTTGAGAATATGGAGGAATTTGTAGGAGTCGAAGTCGAGCAGGGCTCTCTTTAATCTGTTCAGAGTTTTGTTGAGGCTTGCATTGGTGAAATTTTTTTCCGTATTTAATTTTTTTATTAAGATCTCTGAGTCTCCAAAAGCTTGGGATTCTTTGTCTCCTCTGTCTCTTGTTATTTGACAAGCTTTGAGGAGGCCTAGGATATTTGCTTGATTGTTGGTTTTCTGCCCGATACCCCAGCAAAAGTTGTCCCTTCTTGTTCCATCCGGGGCATAGATGACCCCTCCAGCTCCTGCTGCCCCGGGATTGCCTTTGGAGGCTCCATCGAAGAATATCGTAGTTATTTTTTTATTTCACCACCATTCTTGAAAGGTAGCTTCGGAGTCTCTTTTGCGCCATTCCGGATTCACTGCATGAGGGGCTGATAGCTGCTTCCGTGGGTGGGGGAAAAGGGGGCCCAGCCACCTCTCTTCTTCAGGGAGAAGCAAAGAATCATCTGAAAAATATTGTTGTTGGGCTGCTTCCAGGAGAAAGGATTTAGCCTTTATCGCTGCGGAGAAGGGAGCTTGCACCTTTTCGTTGAATATCAGATCATTCCGGGTCAACCAAATCTGCCAGCACATAAATTTGGGGATGGTGTTCCAGACTTTTCTCCAAAAGGATTTGCTAGGGATTTTATTGGGATAGCATTGATTCCATGAATCAAATAGATCAGCAACAGAGTTAAATGGGGGACTATGATTTGTAGCTCATGGAGAATGAGTCCCCACACTTCTTTTGCGTACTTACATTCCATGAAGAGGTACTTGGCTGTTTCTAAGCTGCTTTTGCACAGCTCACATCTATGCGGCCCGGCTATGTTTTTTTTCATCAGATTGTCTCCAGTTAATAGCTTATCATGGACCAGCATCCAAAAGAAGAAATTTACCTTAGGAAGGGCAAGTGGTTCCCATACTTTCTTCCAGAAATCTGGAGTTTTGCTATTGTTCCTATTGGGTTGAAGGGCGTTGTAAGCTGCTGCTGTTGTGTAGATTCCGGATTGCCCCCAACCCCAGCTGTCCTTCGCTTTTCTGTTCACTGGGGCCGCTTCTTCCAGCAATTCTTCAAGGATGAGCTTCTGCTGGTTTAGACGATCAGGGACTCCAAAAAAGTCCCATCCTTGCCAATCATCGTGGCAGTCCCATTTGGATAAGTCGTGCACGCTGTTGATCCCTGCGCGTTCCAGCCAGTTTTTTAAATTTGCCATTTCTTCGACTTCCGAGAGAGGGTCTCGGTCCATTATTCGATCATACCACAAGTTTGTTTGTTTGCCATTACCTGGAATCTTATACGCCTTGCCTTTGAAGAAATTTAGACTTTTGCTGCAAAGTTTCCAAACCTGTGTGTTGTTGATTGTTTGACTGCCTGCAGATTTCTGAGCGGCACCTTATGGGCGTACTTCGACTTCAGTGTTTCACAGACAGGTTGCTTGGGGTCTTTAAAAAGGTTCCACAGAATTTTACATCCCATTGCCAGATTGACTAGAGCAAGGTCGCGGATTTGCAGACCTCCCTCCGAGATTGAGCATTTGACCATATCCCATTTGACTAAGTGGATTTTATGTTGGTTTCCCTTCCCCCCTTTCCAGAGGAAGTCACGAAGAATTTTATAGATTTGGTCCGTCACACTTTTTGGGGCGAATAGGAAGGCTACTTGGTAAATTGGGAGTGCAGATAACACAGATTTGATCAGGATTACCTTACCTCCTTTTATGAGCCAGTATCCTCCCCAGGCTGTAATTTTTGATTTAATTTTGCTGATGATTTCGATCCACAGTGACCTCTTATTGAACCCATTTGTGATGGGAAGGCCGCGATATTTTATCATCTCCCAATGGGCATGGCCATTGAAGCCCAGGATGTTAGAGATACTTGTGAGCTCTTGCTGCCCAATGTTCCAGCCATAGACTTCACTTTTTCTTTCATTGATTGAAGCTCCTGAAACGTGCAGTAGCATTTAAGGACAGTATCAAAGGCTTTGGCAATTCTAAGAGAGGCACCTCCAAGGAGGAGAGAGTCGTCCGCAAAAAGAGCGTGGTTCTGAGCTGGAGAGCTATTGGAAGGTTTGAGGCCTGGAAGGGAGCCTGAAGCTTTTTCGGATGATAGCTTTCTACTGAGGGAATCCGCCATCAGGATGTACAGGAAGGGAGAGAGCGAGCATCCCTGCCTGAGGCCTCTCTGAGCTTGGAAAAAAGGAGTAGGGTGACCGTTGACAAGGGGGGCGATCCAGGGGTTGTCAGTGCAGGCAATGATGAGATTGACAAAATGGGTGGAGAAGCCAAAGGAGTGGAGGACTTTGTATAGGAAGGAGCGATTGACTTGGTCAAAAGCATTGGCCATGTCAAGTTTTATCAGCATTCCTTTTTCTTTTCGCTGATTGCTTGAGTGAATTGTCTCCTGGACTTGGATGACATTGTCCAGGATGTGCCTGCCTTCTACGAAGCCACCTTGATTGCTTGAGATCAGCCTGTTTAGCAGGGGCTTAATCCTGTTTGCTAGAAGCTTTGCCAGAATTTTGTAGGATGCGTTACAAAGCGATATAGGCCTGAATCTTGCGAAGGTTTCGGGGTTGGTTTCTTTAGGAATAAGGGTGAGGTAGGTGGAATTAGTTCCTCCTCCTACCTTGGCTTTTTTCATGAATCCTTTTATCATCTTTAATAGATCAGCTTTGATGATGTCCCAGCAAGTCTTGTAGAAGAGTATGGTAAATCCATCGGGCCAGGGGCCTTATCCGAATCCATAGACCATATAACTTTAATGACTTCTTCTTCAGTGATAGAATTGATGAGAGCGGAATTGTCTTCAAGGCTGACCAAGAGAGGAATGTTTAAGAGGAGATTAGCAGTTTCCTCCTCGTTGCCTTGATTACCTGCAGTGTAGAGACGTTTGAAATGACTTTCAGCTGCCTCTTTTATCTGGTTGAACCCTTTACAGATCTGCCCCTCTGTTGTTGTTATTTCAGAGATATGATTCCTGGAAAGTCTTGCTCGATATTGGCGATGGAAGAAGGAAGTGTTCCGGTCACCAGCCTTCAGCCACAAACTTCGAGATTTGATTCTCCAGTACTCTTCCTCCGTTCGGAAAGATTGAAATGTTGAACATTGGATTTTTACTTCTTTGTCAAGCAGCGTTGGGGTAATATCTCTGCTTTCCATTTCAACTTGCAGTGCCTCTAATGATTGCACTATTTCTTTTCTTTGGCTAGTAGGATTTGTGGCAGGCTTCCTTATCCATTCCTTCAGGGCTAACTTTGTGGCTTTGAGCTTTTGTTCCCACACGTAACTAGAGGACCCTGTGACGGATTCGGTCCAGAGAGGGCTGAATCGGAAGGGGATTGGACCCAAATCTTCTTCATCTTCCAGAATGAGCTGAACTGGTTTATGGTCTGAGGTCAGTTTGGGTAGGATTTTGGTGGTGATAATCTTCTTGTTCATCATCAGGGCGCCTTGGACTAGGAATCAGTCCAGACAAGCAAAAATATGATCCTCACCCACTTTGTTGTTGGACCATGTGTAGAGCCCTTTGACCGGTATGAAATCAAGAAGATCCCACTACTGAATGAGGTCTTCCACCAAGAGTACATGGGGTCTTTGTTGTTGATTCCTCCCCTTTTTTCTTTGGGTTTTAAAACAATGTTTAAATCCCCAGTAAGGATGATATTGTTTGGGGATCGCTGCTCTAGGAATTCGAAGAGGGAATTCCAACAGTCTCTCTTTTCAGAATACAGGATAGGTACATAAAGATTGAAGAGGGAGTTGGTCAACTTACTTGTACAGTGCGTTAGTTTTGTGTAGATCCAGTGCTGGGTCTCTTGGGATTTGTTCAGCTGGAAGAGATCTTCAGTCCAAAGAATTGCGAGCCCTCCGGATGAGCCTCTTGAGCTGACTACTCTTCCTGCACTTTTCTTCCATTTCTTCTTGTTGATGTCCATAAGGGCTTTCCCCTCTATCTTGGTCTCTTGGAGCATGAGAATGTCTGAGGGTTTTATTTTGAGAAGATCCTTGACCGCTTCTGCTTTCGTGGGGTTACCCAGACCTCTGCAGTTCCGAGAGACGAGGCAAATTATTTACCAAGGGTGGGGTGGGAGCCTCCCTTAGGGGGCCTGTTCCTGGAGTTTCTCCTAATAGACATCTCTATTGTGGACTGGCTTCCTTGGGTTTTGAGCCTTTCCGCCTCCTCTTCCCTTACTTCTCTGCGAGATTTCTTGCTGACTTTTCTTGTGGGCTGCTCATAGGATTCATCCTCCGAAGAGCCGGAGCTATCAGCTCGTTTTTTCCTTGTGACATCTGCGTATGAGGGGTTGGAAGGGCTTCCTTGTGAGGCTTCCAGATGTACCGTTTCCCCGTCTTCTTTGTTAGTGGTGGGAGGAACAGTCTGATCCAAATCTTCCGAGACTATTGTAGCTGGGTTGCTATGGCTTCTTTCTTTACCATTTGAGTTCTTTTCTTGGGTGGGGTTGGCGCTGCTTGGTGCCTCTTTCGGAGTGCCTTTCCCGTTGCCTTTTTTGTGCTTGGTGGTTTTTTGTATTAGAGTCCATTGCTCGCCATTTTGTTTGTCTGGTTGTTCTTCTGCCTTTTTCTTGCAATGTTTGGCGAAGTGTCTATAGCCATGGCAGTGTTTGCATTTGAAAGGGAGTTGTTCATAGTCCAACTCTTGGACATGCTTCCATCCTGCGACTGTAAGTTTAATGGCTTCCGGAAAACCCTCCTCCAGATCTACTTCGACACAGAACAATGTAAACTTTGAAACAGGAACTATAAACTCAAAACGGGAACTTTGGAAAAAAAACCCCGAAAAAACATCAAAAACAGTGCTAAAAATGAAAAGTGTGTATACTGGAACGATGATTTTATCTTTTAGGGGTCAATTTTGAACATGTTTTAAAAAATGGCAGTGACTACGAAATTTTCATGCAAAATATAGCTTAAAAACGAAAGTGATGATACTGGAACAATGACTCTTTTTTTTTTAGGGTCAATTATCAAAATTTTTAAAAAATGCTCGCAAAACCAAATTTTTATGTGCCAAACAAAGTTGTTTATGAGGAAAAAAACACATTAATGTTTTTGGTAGGATATTATTTTTCTTTCCTAAGTATAAATTCAACATGTTTTCAACCATAACATGCTAGATACAAAAGAAAAAGGATTCCATGAATTGCCCAGCCACCAGTCGGGTGGGCGGGCAGGCCGGTGGGGTGGCGCCAACCCAGCCGCGCCATCCCGGCGGTCAGCCTGCCCACCCGGTTGGTGGCTGGTCAATTCTGAGAATCGACCAACCACTAGTTGGGCGGGCGGGCAGGCCGCCGGGGAGGCACGGCTCGTGACTGGGCGATTCCCGAAATCCCCCAGCCACCAGCCGGGCAGGCTGGCGGGCAGCCGGTGTGGCGCCAGCCCAGGCCGTGCCCACCCGGGCAGCCCGCCCGCCCAGTGGCTGGGTGATTCCCGGAATTACCCATCCACCAGCCGGGTGAGCGGCTGGTGGCCGAGCAATTCCCGAAATCGCCAAGCCACCATCCAGGTGGGCAGGCGGGCCGTCGGCGTGGCGCCAGCCCAAGCTATGCCACCCCGGCGGCCTGCCGCCCGCTCAGCTAGTGGTTGGGTGATTCCCGGAATCGCCCAGCCACTAGCCGGGCGGGCGGACGAGCCACCGGGGTGGCGCCAGCCCAGGTCGGGCCACCCCAGCGGCCCGTCGCCCGCCCGGCTGGTGGCTGGGTGATTTCGGGAATCGCCCAGGCACCACAGCCGCTCGCGCCTGCCCGACTCGTGGCTGGGTGATTCTGGGAATCACCCAGGCGCTGGAATCACCCAGCCACCAGCAGCCTGCCCGGCTGGTGGCTGGGCGATTTCCGGAATCGCCGAGCCACCAGGCGGGCGGGCCACTGAGGGGGCACGAGCTAAGGCCGCGCCACCTCGGTGGCCCGCCCGCCCACCTGGTTGGTGGCTAGGTGATTCCCTCTGCCCGGCTAGCTTGTGACTGGTGGTTGGGTGATTCCAGGAATCACCCAGCCACCAGCCGGGCGGGCGGGTGGGCCGCCAGGGTGGCGCAGCCTAGTGTGGCAACACCCCGGTGGCCCGCCCGCTTGCCCGGCTGATGGCTGGGAGATTCCGGGCTACCCCACCCCAGCAGCCCATCTGGCTAGTGGCTGGGTGATTCCCGGAATCACCCAGCTACCAGCTAGGCGGGTGGCTGGTGGCTGGTTGATTCCCGGAATCACTCAACCACTAGTCGGGCGGGTGACTGGTTGATTCCGGGAGTCACCCAGCCACTAGCCGGGCGGGCGGTTGTGCGGCTGGTGGCTGGTTGATTCCCGGAATCACCCAGCCACCTGCCGCCCGTAATCAACCAGCCACCAGCCGCCTGCCCGGCTGGTGGCTGGGTAATTCCGGGAATCAACCAGCGACCAGCCGCCCGCCTGGTTGGTGGCTCCGCCCGGCTGGTGGCTGGGTGATTCCGAGAATCAACGAGCCACCAGCCAGGTGGCTAGTGGCTGGTTGATTCCCGGAATCAACCAGCCACCAGCCGGGCGGCCGGCCGGTGGTTGGTTGATACCCGTAATCACCCAGCCACCAGTCGGGTGGGCGGATGGGGGCTGGCTGATTCCCGGAATCAACCAGCCACCGGTCGGCCTGGCTGGTGGCTGGTTGATTCCGGGAAACAACCAGCCACCAGCTGCCCGCCTGACTGGTGGCTGGGTGATTCGGCCATCTGGTGGTTGGTTGATTCCCGGAATCAACCAGCCATCAACCGGGTGACCGGCTGATGGCTGGTTGATTCAGGAATAAACCAAGCACCAGCCGCCCTCCGGCTGGTGGCTGGTTGATTCACGAAATCAACCTGCCACTAGAGGGCGGCTAGCTAGTGGTGGTTGGTTGATTCTGGGAATCAACCAGCCACCAACCGGGCGACCGGTTAGTGGCTGGTTGATTCCGGGAATGAACCAACCACCAAACGAACCTGGTTGGTGGCTGGTTGATTCCGGGAATCAGCCAGCCACCAGCCAGCCGCCCGGCTGGTCGCTGGGTGATTCCTGGAATAACCAGCCACCACCCAGGCGGGTGGCTGGTGGCTCGTTGATTCCCGGAATCAACCAGCCACCAGCCGGGCGGCTAGCTGGTGGCTCGTTGATTCCCGGAATCAACTAGCCACCAGCCGGGCAGCCAGCTGGTGGCTCGTTGATTCCCGGAATCAACCAGCCACCATCCGACCACTCGGTTGATGGCTGGTTGATTCCGGAATCAACCAGCCACCAGCTGGCCGCCCGGCTAGTGGTAGGTTGATTCCGGGAATCAACTAGCCACCAGCCGGGTGCGCGGCTGGTGGCTGGTTGATTCTGAGAATCAACCAGCCACCAGCTGGCTGCCCAGTTGGTGGCTGGTTGATTCCGGGAATCAACCAGCCACCAGCTGGCCGCCTGGCTGGTGGCTGGATGATTCCCGGGAATCAACCAGCAACCAACTAGCCGCCCGGTTGGTGGCTGGTTGATTCCAGGTATCAACCAGCCAACAGCCGCCCTCCCGACTAGTGGCTGGGTGATTCCGGAATTAACCAGCCACCGATCGGGCGGGCGGCTCGTGGCTCGGTGATTCCCGGAATCAAACAGCGGCTGGTTGATTCCCGGAATCCCAACCAACCACCAGGCTGGAGCGCCCGACTGGTGGCTGGTTGATTCCTGGAATCAACCAGCCACCAGCCGGGTGGCCGACCGGTTGCTGGTTGATTCTGGGAATCAACCAGCCAGGCGGCTGGCCGGTGGTTGGTTGATTCCCGGAATCACCCAGCCACCAGTCGGGCGGGCGGCTTGTGGCTGTTGATTCCGAGAATCAACCAACCACCGGTCGGCCGCCAGGCTGGTGGTTGGTTGATTCCCGGAATCAACAAGCCACAAGCCGGGCGGCCACTAGTGGCTAGTTGATTCCGGGGCTGGTTGATTCCCGGAATCAACCAGCCACCATCCCGCCACCAGCCGGCGGCTAGTTGGTTGCTGGTTGATTCCCGGAATCATCCAGCGGAATCAACCAGCAACTAACTAGCCGCCTGGCTGGTGGCTGGTTGATTCCAGGAATCAACCAGGTATCAACCAGCCACCAGTCGCCCCTCCCGACTGGTGGCTGGGTGATTCCCGAAATTAAGCAGCCACCGACCGGGCGGGCGGCTGGTGGCTGGGTGATTCCCGGAATCAAACCAGCCACGAGGAGGGCGCCCGGCTTGTGCTCCACCCGATTGGTGGTGGTTGATTCCTGGAATACCCCAGCCACCAGCCGGGCGGCCGACCGATGGCTGGTTGATTCCAGGAATCACCAGCCACCAGCCGGGTGGGCGCCTTGTGGCTGGTTGATTCTCGGAATCAACCAGCCACCAGCTTGGCAGCCAGCTGGTGGCTGGTTGATTCCGAGAATCAACCAGCCACCAGTCGGCCACCCGGCTGGTGGCTGGTTGATTCCCGGCAACATGCCGGGCGGCCAGATGGTGGCTGGTTGATTCCCGGAATTAACCAGCCACCAGCCCGCCGCCCGCCTGGTGGTTGGTTGATTCCCGGAATCAACCAGCCACCAGTCGGGCGGCCGACCGGTGGCTGGTTGATTGATTCCGGGAATCAACCAGCCACGAGCCGGGCGGGTGGCTGGTGGCTGGTTGATTCCGGGAATCAACCAGGCACTAGCCGCCCACCCGGCTTGTGGCTCCGCCCGGCTGGTCGCTGATTGATTCCCGGAATCACCCTGCCACTAGTCGGGCGGCCAGCTGATGATTGGTTGATTCCCAGAATCAACCAGCCACCAACCGGGCAACCAGTTGGTGGGGGTGGCCGGTTGGTGGCTGGTTGATTCCCAGAATCAACCAGCCACCGGATGGTCGCCCAACTGGTGGCTGGTTGATTCCTAGAATCAACCAGCCACCACATGGTCGCCCGGCTGGTGGCTGGTTGATTCCCAGAATCAACAAGCTACCAGATGGCCGCCCGGCTGGTGGCTAGTTGATTCCGGGAATCAACCAGCCACCAGCCGCCCGCCCGGCCGGTGGCTGGTTGATTCCGATAATCCACCAGCCACCAGCACCAGCCACCCCCGGCTGGTGGCTGGTTGATTCCTGGAATCAACCTGCCACTAGCCGGGCAGCCAGCTGGTGGCTGGTTGATTCTCGGAATCAACCAGCCACCAACCAGGAAGCCATCAACTGGGTGGCCGGTTGGTGGCTGGTTACCAGCCGGTTGCCCGGCTAATGGCTGGTTGATTCCGGGAATCAACAAGCCACCAGCCGGAATCAACCAGCCACCATCCGGCCACCCGGCTGGTGGCGGGTTGATTCCGGCAATCAACCAGCCACCAGCCGCCCGCCCGACTAGTGGCTGTTGATTCCAGGAATCATCCACCCACCAGTCGGCCAGCCAGCTGGTTGTTGGTTGATTTCTGGAATCAACTAGCCACCAACCGGGCGGCCAGCTGGTGGCTGGTTGATTCCCGGAATCAACCAGCCACCAGCCGCCCACCCGGTTGGTGGCTGGTTGATTCCGGAATCAACCTGCCACTAGCCGGGTGGCCAGCTGGTGGCTGGTTGATTCCGGGAATCAACCAGCCACTAGCCGCCCACCCGGCCGGTGGCTGGTTGATTCCGGGAATCACCCAGCCACCAGTCGGGTGGGTGGCTGGTGGTGGTTGATTTCCGGCCATCGACTGGCCACCCGGTTGATGGCTCGCCCGGTTGGTGGCTGGTTGATTCCGGGAATCAACCAGCCACTAGCTGGTCGCCCTGTTAGTGGCAGGTTGATTCTAGGAATCAACCAGCCACCAATCGGGCGGGCGGCTGGTGGCTGGTTGATTCCCGGAATCAACCGCTCGTTGATTCCCGGAATCAACTGCTCGTTGATTCCGGGA
Source organism: Pinus tabuliformis (assembly GCA_031772625.1). Lineage (NCBI taxonomy): Eukaryota > Viridiplantae > Streptophyta > Pinopsida > Pinales > Pinaceae > Pinus > Pinus tabuliformis. Next base: position 902,889,866 of record CM062811.1, read on the forward strand.
ATCAACCAGCCACCAGCCGGCGGCCAGCTGGTGGTTGGTTGATTCCCGTAATCAACCAGCCACCAGTCACCCTCCCGGCTGGTGGCTGGTTGATTCCGGAATCATCCAGCCACCTGCCGGGCGGGCGGCTTGTGGCTGGTTGATTCCCGGAATCATCCAGCCACCAGCCGGGAGGGTGACTGGTGGCTGGTTGATTACGGGAATCAACGCGCCACCAGCCGGGTGGCCATCTGGTAGCTGGTTGATTCTGGGAATCAACCAGCCACCAACGGCCACCCCACCAATCGGTTGCTCGGTTGGTGGCTGGTTGATTCTGGGAATCAACCAACCACCAGCTGGCCACCCGGCTAGTGGCAGGTTGATTTCGGGAATCAACCAGCGACCAGCCGGGTGGAGCCACAAGCCGGCCAGGCGGCTGGTGCCTAGTTGATTCTCAGAATCAACCAGCCACCAGCCGCCCACCCGGCTGGTGGCTATTTGATTCCGGGAATCAAGCAGCCACCATCCGGGCGGGCGGCTGGTGGCTGGTTGATTTCGGGAATCAACCAGCCACCAGCTGCCCGCCCGGCCGGTCGCTGGTTGATTCCGGGAATCACCCAGCCACCAATCGGGGCGGGCGGCTAGTGGCTGGTTGATTTCCAGCCACCAGCCATCAGTCGGGCGGCCGGTGGTGGTTGGTTGATTCCGGAACCAGCCGCCCGATCAACCAGCCACCAACTAGGCGATCGGTTGGTCCAGCCGTTTGGAGCCACCAGCCGCCCGCCCGACTGGTAGCTGGGTGATTCCCGGAATCAACCAGTCACCAACCGGGCGGGCGGGCTAGCTGGTGGCTGGTGGTTGGTTGATTCCGGGAATCACCCAGCCATTAGCCGGGCAGGCGGCTGGTGGCTGGTTCATTTCGGGAATCAACCAGCCCCCAGCCGCCTGCCCGACCGGTGGCTGGTTGATTCCGGGAATCACCCAGCCACCAGCCGCCCGCCCGGCTGGTGGCTGGGTGATTCCCGGAATCAACAGCCCATTGGCCGGGCTGGCAGCTGGGGCTCGTTGATTCCCGGAAACAACCAGCCACCTGCCCGGCTGGTGGCTGGTTGATTCCGGGAATCAACCAGCCACCCGCCCGGGGGTGATCGCTGGTTGATTCCGGCTGGTGGCTTGTTGATTCCTGGAATCAACCAGCCACCAGCCGGGCGGCCGGCTGGTGGCCGGTTGATTCCCGGAATCAACCAGCCACCAGCCGCCCGATCAACCAGCCACCAACCGGGCGACCGGTTGGTGGCTGGTTGATTCCGGGAATCAACCAGCCACCAGTCGGGCGGAGCCACCAGTTGGCCGCCCGACTGGTGGCTGGTTGATTCTGGGAATCAACCAGGAATCAACCATCCACCAGCCGCCCGCCCGACTGGTAGCTGGGTGATTCCCGGAATCAACCAGCCACTGGCTGGGGCGGGCGGCTAGTGGCTGGGTTATTTCCGGAATCAACCAGCCATCGGCCGGACGGGCAACTGGTTGATTCCTAGAATCAACTAGCCACCAGTCGCCCGCCCGGCTGGTGGCTCCGCCCAGCCCGACTGGTGGCTGGCTGATTCCCGGAATCAACCAGGCACCAGCCGGGTAGCCAGTGGTGGCTGGTTGATTCCCGGAATCAACCAGCCACAAACGGCTGCCCAGTTGGTGGCTAGGTGATTCCCCCGCCTGACTGGTGGCTAGCTGGTTGATTCCAGAATCAACCAGCCACCAGTTGGACGGCAGCCACCAGCTAGCCGCCCAACTGGTGGCTGGTTGATTCCCAGAATCACTCAGCCACCAGCCGGCGGTTGATTCCCGGAATCAACTAGCCACTAGCCGGCCGCCCGGCTGGTGGCTGGTTGATTCCCGGAATCACCTAGCCACTAGCCGGGCGAGCGGGTGGTGGCTGGTGTGGCTGGCTGGTGGCTGGTTGATTCCGGGATTCAACCAGCCAGCAGTTGAGTGGCCAGCTGGTGGTGGTGGCTGGTTGATTCCCGAATAAACCAGCCACCAGGTGACCGCCTGGTTGGTGGCTGGTTGATTTACGGAATCACCCAGCTACCAGCTGGTCGCTGGTTGATTCTCAGAATCAACCAGTCACTAGCCGGCCGCCGGGCTGGTGGCTGGTTGATTCCCGGAATTACCCAGCTTCCAGAAATCAACCAACCACCAGCCACCAGCCGGGCAGACGGCTGGTGGCTGGTTGATTCCCGGAATCAACCAGCCACCAGCCGCCCGCCAGCTGGTGGTTGGGTGATTATGGGAATCAACCAGCCACCAGCCGGGTGGGCGGCTAGTGGGTGGTTGATTCCCGGCTTTTTGGTGGCTGGTTGATTCCCGGAATGAACCAGTGGTCCGGCTGGTGGCTGGTTGATTCCCACCAGCCGCCCGCCCTGCTGGTGGCTGGGTGATTCTGGGAATGAACCAGCCGCCCTCTTGGCTGGTGGGAATCACCCAGCCACCAGCCGCCCGCTTGGTTGGTGGCTGGTTGATTCTTGGAATTAAAAGCAAAAGGGAGATAGTTAACATTTATTAAAAACCACAATTATTGATTAACTATCTTATAGACATTTGTGAGATGAAGGAGATTGAGTTCTGGATTTATTTTCTCGCTCAGTTAAGTTTTATTATATGGAATTGAATTTCAATATGTTATTTTTTAATTAATATGTCATTGTATTAATTTAGTTCATTATTTGTTTTGTGCTTGATAATTAGGTACAACGCTAGCATGTTGCCTTCAAAAAGGAAGAAATTGCATTGCAATTGAAAAAGATCCAGTACAGTGCAATTTCATTCAGCAAAGAATTAATGTTCTTCAATTTCTTTCAGATGCAATGCAAGAAATTGGGTTGAATAAAGGGGACTTTAGTGAATCACGTGTGGCAAAAAAGGCAAAGGAACCCCAACCACCATTATATGGAATTTTTGGAAAGACATACATTGGGAGATTCACAGACATCAAAGACCCATTAGAAGAGGAAAGTGAGCAAAAGGAAATAGAAAATATTGTGGAAAAAGACAATGATGAAATTTTAGAGGATGAAGAGTTTGGATTACGTGACATTGTTGATTAAATTTAAGTTATGCTTGTAAATTTAGCTTTGCAATGTTTTGACTTTAACATTTTATGAGAATAATAAACACTCAATTAGGTTTGTTATACGTTCAATATTTGTAATATGTGATTTTCGCATTGATTTTTAAGTTAATCATTATTTTTTGAAAAAAAAAAAGTGATTATTATTATTTTTTTGACATGAAATTCATAAAAAAAGCTATTATTTAATCGTTTTTGGTTAAAATTATCGTATTAAAATTGTGATTTTGACATGTCAATTCTAGCAAAAAATTATCAAAACATGTAGTTTTTTAATTATATTTATGTTAAAAATGGTTATTTTTATGTCCATTGTTAAAAAATATTGTTTTTTACAAACAATTATTTCATGTGGATTCAAAAATTAATTAAGGATGTATAAATATGTAGAATATCGAAAATTCTAAATATCGACCTCCTAATTTAAAAATGCAAAACAATAAAACCTCACTAAAAAAAAAAGTTAAAATTAAAATAAAAAAGCAAGAAAATGTGAAGAAAACGGCCACTTCAAAAATGATCAAATTTACAAAATAATTATTTACATTTTATACATTAGAAAATTTAAAGCCAAAACACAGGTCTTTTAAAAAAAGGGGGTGATGCAGAATACTCGTTATTTTAAATCAGCATGAAAATCACTACCATTCTAAAACGATTCTAAAACATAATGTACATAAAAAAATTAAAGTGCCAAAAAGTATGCTCTAAAAAAAACATGTTCGTTCTGCATCACCCCTTTTCAAAATCAAGTCACTTTTTTGCTATCTCTATGAAACGGGTAACAGTATCAGTTCCCGTTTCAAAGTTTACATTGTTACAGATAAGGGCACATGAGTATTGATCTTTTCTTGCAGCTTGATCTATGTATTTTCCTAGGCCGTTGCCGATGATCTGAAGAGACTTTTGATTCCAGCAGTGGAGTGGGAGGTGGGAGAGCCGCACCCACACCAGTACAGCAGATGGGACATCCTGAGCTGGGTCGAAGTCTGGCGACCATTTGTTGAGATATAGACCTTGGGGGCCCATAAAATAAGGTCCGTTTCTGAAGATTAAGCTTCTATCCTCTGCACTTTCGAAGACGAAAACAAAAAACCTTTGCCTACGAAGTAGCTTTTTATTCCTTCTTTGATTAACGGCGTCCAGTTCCTTTGGACCCAATCCTCCACCGACTTGGGAGAGGGCCAGAGGCCCGTGAACTGGCCTATGAGACCTCTCTCAGCAAGATTCAAAGCTGCTTTGTAGGTTTCTTCTTCAGGAAGGGCTACTAAGGGAATGGTTTCCAGCTTCTTGACGAACTTCTGATGGTTGGCTGAAGGCGGGCACTTGCTGCACAAGGCAATCATGGCTTTGAAAGCAATAACCTCCGCGGGAGGGGGCAGGGGAGGGTCCATGGGATCAGGGCCCCCAGAGGACGGCATGGCTGGGCGCAGCAGAGCTGGTGCCTGGGCCAACCCAAGCACAAGCGCTCGAGGTCGTTCCGTTCAGCAGAAGATCGCTGCCAAGAGGTGGAACTGGAGGCGACCCAGGGCGAGGGGGCCGAAGTGAGGTTGAGAAGCAGCAGGAGGCTGCCAGGCGGGGAGGCCGCAGGAGGCAGCACAGGGGAAGGGGGCTGCTAGGTCGAGCCAGTGTGGGTCTTCGCCAGAGTTACTACCAAAAAATGTTTAATTATATTAAAAAAAATAATAAAAAAAATTAAACAAATATTCATATAACTTATTTTACAATCTTATTATTGTTTGGAGTACATACAACACATCATGATATTAAAATATTTTATTAAATTAAATAACAAAAAATACTAGCTATACAACTTACTAACTATTTACTTTTAATATTTAAATAGTAATTAATCGTATTAAAATTTTTACAATATAAATTATATTATAATTTTTTTTTTTTTTTTTAATAATTACTTCAGATTTTCATTACAAAACTACACAAAAGGCCTTTTCTTGTTGATCATTCATAACATCAAAATAATAGCTAAAGAAAGTCTCTTAAAATCAAATAATTGACACAACAAAAATATCGCTATATTATTAGTTTACTAGGAAACTAGTAATTTTTCGAACTTTTCTAGAAGTCTTTGTAAAACTCTTTCCACGTTTTATTTTAGAAAAATAATATCGCTATAATATATTAGTTTTCGAAATCTTCTAGAAGTTAAGGTTTTCACATGTAAAATTTGAAATCCAAGATAACCAGTTGACCTATTCATGTTTTCGAGGGTACCCGAAATTCCTCAATATAAATATATTTCAATCTTTTCATTGAAGGAAATATGATTTAGACGTTGATATTTAACCTTTTCTTGTGATAATTAACATTGATTTTTCCTGGGCATAAATTTAAAAGTAATAAAAAATACTTATACAAACAATGAGGAAAAATGCCAAAATGTTGAAATATTTTAGTGAAAAAGTTTCATATCAATCCACACTTAAGAGTTCTTTAATTTTGATGTGATTTTAAAATTTTAGGGAAAAGTACTTAGGACAAGGAGGTCGAAATTATTTCCTTAGTGGAATGTAGCGCCACTTTCCCATGAAATATAAACATTTTTATTTCAAAATTCGAATGGCTAAGGAGGGAGCTCGAATTGTTTGGTGAAGGGGTTTACATGAAGGAAGAGAGCAATAGTTATAAATAAGAGGAAGGAAACCTCATTTGGTGCTTTTGATCATTTGACATTTACATGGTTCTTTTAGTTGTTTAGCATAGTCACATAGTGTTGTTGAGCACAAGAGTTTTCCCAAGGAGGAAGCTCAACTTTCTTCGGTGGACTTCGAGTGCCACCCTAGGAAGTCTTTCTTATCTTGTGGTGGTTGGGAGAGAGAGAAGCTCTAGCTCCACGCATTTCTTTGGCCAATTGGGACGTAGAACTAGGGAGTACTCAGTTCCTTTGGAGATTGGGAATCAGGAATTGAGGCGACATCCATTGCTGGATTTCAGTCCAAATTGTAAGAGGAAAGAAGGGAAATTGCAGGAAGAGAGAGATCCACACTCAGCAGAACGAATTTCCTTGTTTTGTTTGCGTAGTACAACCACATGACTTCGCAGTTCTTGGGTGGGATTGTTTGGGGGTGTAGTTTGGACATAGGAATTTGGAGCAGGGGTTGATTGAGGTTTGATAGAAGAGAATTTTAAAAGAGTTTCTAGAATTTGGATGAGCTTCCCAAGCCATATTTCCTCATAGGTTATCATTATAGGCAGTGTAGATTCTAGGCAGTGTAGAAGTGTGGGAGAAAATAGGGGTCATTTTGGAGCATCAAAACTAGAGTAAACCCTTTTTGGGTTTTTGGAGCATCAAGCTTTGCGGTTGAGCTAACAAGAAGTGATCCTTTCAAGTGGATTTGATTGGTACAAATATTCAGTGGATGTAGTGGTCATGGATCTCCAGGGTAAGTGAACCCCATATATCTATATATATATAAAAAAAACAATAATTTTTATGTTGAATTTTGTTATGTATATATAGACGCAATTTAATTAATAGACAAAACAATTTTTTTTGTCAAAATTTGGCAATATAATTTCCTATTATTTAAAATGCACTTTCGAATGCATAAATAGATTCAACGCCCTAAGAACCCCTTAAGGCACTCCAACTTTGCTAATTAAACAACTTAAACTTACGATTCTTAAAAATCCTAGTAGATTGTAGACAAAATTAACCACTAAAAATGCAACAACAAAAAAAAACATTTCATTATTAGTTAAACTATATATGTATATATATATGTGTGTATATAATATATTTTATTTATACATATAAATATATAAGCAATTATTAATAAGACAATCAAATTATATAAAACAAAAAAGATATTATTAATAAGTGAAATTTTCTAAATATGAAATTTGTTGTAATAAATTTTCTGGATACATCCCATTCATATTGACTTGAAAATCGACGTTTCGAACCTGCAACTAAGGTTCATCATTAGGATAAAATTGTGTGATGAAAACTAATCTACCCAAGAATAAATAGGGAAATGGTAATAGCAATAAAAAGACCGACAAGGAGAATGCTCATAATAGAATAAGTTGAGAAATTTGCCGACAAAGGGAATGTTTATAATGGAAATATCTTTAGTGTGACTTTATGGACTTTCTGGTGCCAGAATCCGGCAAAAAAATTTGAAGTGAAATCTTGATTTGTGTTATTTAAACTAGTTTTTTGACTGTATATGTGGATTCAGCACCGCGAAAAACCCCTAGGGCACTTTGATTGTGCAAGGATTACCCATCAATAAATTCCTGCCGGATTTTAAAGAAATTAGACAATAAAAACTCACCGAAAAAACTTCCAAAAAATCGCACTAAAGACAACTCAATTTATAATTATTAAAAAATGTATTGAATTAATTTTTTTGTAAGGATTCATGAATGTGAATATAATAAGATTAATAATATAATATAATATCATAATTAGGATATTTTTAAATTTCAAAAAATTTAAAATATTTATGTATAATAATATGATATAATATCAAATAATTAGTGTATTTTTATTTTTTTTAATTTTCAAGAACATTTAATGTACTATTTTCAATATTTTAAATTTATAAGGAATTATAATAATCTTAAATTTCAAGAACATTTAATGTACTTATTTTCAATATTTTAAATTTATAAAGAATTATAATAATTTTAAAAGGGGATTAGGGTTAAATAATGTAAAAATATTAGCTTAAACAAGAAAGTAAGAAGGAAAAGATTGACACAAGAGTTAAGGGGTATTTGGAATTGGATTTTAATGTAGGGATCAAAATTTTGCTTATGATCCATCCTTCATCCCTCTTGAGGTTTTTAGGATGTTTATTGATTTCAATGGCTTCTCTAAATTTTTTTGTGAAAATAGTGGTACACTCTAGCAAGAATGCAGATTTTCTCAATACATATATGATGTTTTGTATTATTGGAATGCTCTGCAAAGGCTAAGTTTTTAACCGGTCATGTTTTATTTCAATAGAATGTTCCATTATGCGATTTTTGATGGATCATTCAGTCTCCCCAACATATGGAATCCCACAAAAAAATTATAGAAATAATATACATTTGTTACTAGCTGTTAAATTAATAAAAGAGACAATTATTAATAATATAATCAAGTTATTTAAAAAAAAGAAAAGATATGATTAATAAGGGAGAATTTCTAAATGTGAAAAATGTAGAAGCACTATACATTTTCTACTTGCTATTTGACTAATAAAAGAGATAATCATAAATATAAGAGGAATATGATGAAGAAATGATATGATAGGGATCTTCTTGAAAACTGGATAGTAAATTTATTTTTGAGGATGGGGTTCTGGGCTTTGATGTGGCCGCAGGCAGGCAGGTGGCGAGTGTGTCTTCCTGCAGCTGCACAGAAACAGATCTGAGTCAATTCGCAGTTAATTCGGGTAATTGTGATCACGGTCTCCTTGTTCTCTCGACCGCTCGACAACCGTCCCACCTTTCTTGGTCAACTAACTCCTCGTCCAGGCAGTTTCGAAGGCGGTTTAGGGTAATGGAAGCTATGGATTATGAAGAAGAAGCGATCACTATTCCCAGGACCCTTATGAAGGAGAGTCCATTTTTTGCAGTGGCGGTGCCAACCCTAGCAATATTGAATGTGCACCTCCTCTTTTGGCTATCTGGCCGGCTGCTGCGCTCCCTGAATCTTTTGCTTCACTGCTGCGTATTGGATCTCTCTCCTTGGAGACCCCGAGTTTAGACATCCCCCCTCTTTCCCCTGCTACGCTCCATCTTCTCTCTGCTATTACGCCTCCCTCCCCTAATTTCGATCCGCTCCCCTGTTTCAACCCAGTGCCCCCCTAGAGATCGCCTCATCCGGTTTTGGCAAACCCTAACTCCCTCCCTTCGAGATGCTTCGACTCCCCGGTCATAAACCCTAAATTGGCAACTCCCCTGAAGGATTCGGATCAGATCCATTAACGAAGCACCCATCGGCACCGAGAACTAGAAAGCGAAAGGCTAAGTGCATGAAGAAGTCCACAAAGGACCTCACCATCACCTTTGGCGAAGATATTCCTATGGGCGAGGTCGTGGATAAGGTCAACAGAGTACTTGTTGGACATGTGCGAGGGAGGGCTTACTCTGCAACCAGGCTCACAAATTGGGTACAGGGGATATGGGGTGGCATTCTTCAGGAGCTGCCGGAGGTGCAGAGCCTGGCTCGGGGTTGGTTTGCTCTGCATTTTGTGAAAGCTAAATATATTGATCTGATCCTGGCCAAATATTAGCACATAGAGATGGCGTCAGTCCTTCTCAAATGTTGGTCACCGTTATTCGACCCAGAGCGAGAACAAATTGGGGCAGGGCCTATATGGGTTTGCTTACCTGGGCTTCCACTACAATTCTGGTCTGAAGCGGTGTTTATCAAGATTGGTAATGCCCTTGGAACATATTTGGAGTATGATAAGACTTATGTTCAGACTAAAAATCGGGCACTGGCAAGAATACTGGTTCACTTCGACACAAGGGAGGGCTTAGAAGAAAAGATCACCCTGAAATGGAGGCATTACACCAGGATCCAGATACTGGATTATGAGGGGGTACCGTTTCGTTGTAGAAGGTGTCACAAGGTAGGGCATGTATTCAAAGAATGCCCTCTGCTCTTGAAATCAACGGACTCCCCAGGCCCGCCCTCATCTACAAAAGGAAATGCTTCAGTGTCGGCAACTCAAGCCCCGGGATCGGCATCGCAAATGAGTACGTCGACACCCAATAATCTTAACGTGGGAGGACCGTCGAAGGAGGCAGAAGAAGTAATCAGGGTGCCCTCGCCCCCTTTGACCCAGGCTAGGGCCGCTGCAGCCACGGAGGTAGCGCGGGAATCAGGTACATCTTCTTCCTCCCTTTTGATTTCACCTTTATTATCATTTTCTGTTGATGCACCTTCGAAGGCTTTTGTTTCATTGGTTACTTGTGCAATTTCTTCCCCTCCACCAATCAATGCACCATCCTCTCCTACGGTCCAGTCCTCTTCTCTAACTACAAAGGTTGTGGCCTCGTCCTACCAATTAATGACACACTCTTACAACCTGCGGTCAAGGCCTTTATCTGGTCCCGAATCACATTCTGGGTTGGGGGTGGTCTACCCTGAACCCCCTGCTCTTTCATCCTGGGGTCTCAAATCTAACCTAACCAAAGCTATTCAGAAAGTTGGAGTTGAGGTTGTAGCAGGCAAGCAATCCACCATGGAAGGGGTCCTTAGAGCACTGAAAGCCCCGGAAGGGGTTCCACCATGAAGTGTCTATCCTTTAATTACAGAGGTCTGGCTAGTACCTCCAAGAAACTAGCCATGCGAAGGTTGATTGAAAATGAACCAATTGATATCCTTATGCTGCAAGAAACTTTGGGCAATGTTGATGCCATTGAGCACACCCTCGCCGGCCTGCAACCGGGATGGAATCGCCATGCGCTGGATGCCATTGGTAGGGCTGGAGGATTAGCCATCGGATCCAATCCTCGGAAAATAAATGTATCTGCCACTTGGGGCGGAGTGGGATATATAGGCATGGATTTCTTCTCAGTTGAGCTAGGGGTGACCTTGAGGATCACCAATGTATATGGCCCTTGCTAGAGGAGAGAGGAATTCTGGTAGAATTTCCTTAGATCAAACTTGACATCTATAGATCAGCTTATCATTGGGGGTGATCTTAATTTCTCTATGGATTTGGAGAATCCTGGGGATCGCATGCACAGATAGACCCCTTGTCCGATTTCTTTAAAGATATTCTGGAGCGTCATCATTTGGCTGATATCCCCATGAACAAGTTGATGCCTACCTGGAGGAACCGGAGGATAGGGGATGTTGCCCTGGCTAGGAGACTTGATAGATTCATGATCAAAATCCCCCTTCTCCAGAGACTGTCCAGATACAGACAATGGGTAGGGGCAGGGGGTAAATCCGACCATTCCCCTATATATTTGGAAATTTTGGGACCTGAAGCCAAGCCAAGGGCTCCCTTTAAATTCAATCATGTTTGGCTTCAAGATGATGAATACTCTAAGATGATCAAGGACTTCTGGGTGTCCCACCCTATATCGAATCACAGGTCAGCAGCAGAGGGTTTCTGCCATAATCTCTCACAGCTTAAACAAATAACCATGGCTTGGGCCAAAGAGAAGAATACTAAAGATGATCAGAAGATTCTGGACATAGAAGAAGAGCTGGGAACTCTGATGGATGATAGGAATCTTGGTTTTACCTCAGCTGAAGATAAGAACAAACTGATTGAGCTTGAGATGCAGAAGGACAAGATTCTTAAGGAAAGGGAGGAAGCATGGAGATTGAAGAGCAGGGCCATATGGTTGAAGGCAAGAGATGAAAATACCAGATTTTTCCAGAATTATGCCAAAGGAAGGAAGGTCACTCATACGATTTGAAAGCTGCCCCTCCCTAATGGAGATATGGCAGATAATTTTCAAAAACTCTCCAGGTTGGGCACATCACATTTTCGGAATTTATTCAAAGTTCCCCATGAAGCCAATCTAGCAGATATCATTCATGTGGCTGGACTCTTCCCCCGTTTTGTAGGTGAAGAAGAAGCAAATGAATTAACCTCGCCAGTTACCCTGGAGGAACTAGAGGGGGTTCTGAAGTGGTTCAAGAAGGATAAAAGCCCGGGTCCAGACGGGTGGACTATTGAATTTTATTTGGCTTTCTTTGACTTATTGGCCTCGGATCTCCTTCTGGTTGTGGAGGAATGCCGTTCATCAGGGAGGATGTTCAATGCTATCAATTCCACCTTCATAGCCCTTATTCCTAAGAATGATTCCCCTGGCTCTTTTGATGATTTCCGTCCCATCTCCCTCTGCAACTGCCTCTATAAGATTATTTCAAAAATCATTGCCAATCGTATCAGACCTATTCTTTCTCAGCACATTCTCCCTTAACAATTTGCTTTTCTTGAAGATCGCTAGATTCATGAAGCGATTGGTACTGCACAAGAGGCTATTCATTCTATCCGAGCTCGCCGTCTTAAAGGTGTCATCCTCAAAATTGACCTAGCCAAGGCTTTTGATCGGGTGGACTGGACTTATATCAAAATGCTGCTCATCCATTTGGGCTTTCCTCTTCCTTTCACTAATTGGACAATGGCCTGTATATCATCCCCCACATTCAGTCTGCTCATTAATGGATTTGCCTCCCCTTTTTTCCATGCTGAAAGGGGTCTCAGGCAGGGATGCCCTCTCTCTCCGCTCCTTTTCCTACTTGTTATGGAAGGGTTGAGCAGACTCATCTATCACGAAAAGCAGAATGGCAGATTATCTAGATTGAAGATCACGGATCAGTGTTTTTTAACACACCTTCTATTTGTAGATGATGTCATCATATTTTTGGACGAGAGTGTTCGGGACATGACTACTTTTGACAAGGTTCTCGCGTCATTCTCTAGGGAAATAGGTATGATGGCTAACCACACAAAATCAACTATTTCCCAGGCTTACACTTCAGCTCAAGAATCTGACCTAGCCTTGCAGCGTTTCCCATATAATCCTCACCCGTTGGATCAGGGGTTCAAATATTTGGGTTATTGGATCAAGCTCATGAGTCACAAGATTGCAGATTGGACTTGGCTAATCACTAAATTAGAAAATCGGATCTCACACTAGAGCCATCGATTTTTATCAAGAGCAGGGAGGTTAGTTCTCATTAAATCAGTTTTGGAGGCCCAACCTGTATTTTGGATGGCTTTAGCCTGGATACCTAGAGGTATTCTTGCTCGCTTGAGGCAATCTTGTTGTAGATACCTCTGGAATGGGAGACAGGATAAAAGAGTTTTTGCTTGGATCAGCTGGGATAACATCACTATGCCAAAAAAGTGGGGAGGCTGGGGCCTTAAGGATCTTTCACACTTTACACACGCTTTGGATGCGAAAATGGGTTGGACCTTGCATACAAAAAAAAACCTATGGACATCTATTTCATACCACAAATACATATGGCCATTACATCTCATGGATTGGATCCGATTACCTGGTTGGAACAGAACAGGTATATCAACAGTATGGAAAGCTCTATTGTACTCGCTCCCCCTCATTCGCAGCCATCTAACTTGGAGAATAAATGATGGATCTAGGGCTCGTATCGGAATGGATCCATGGACTGGAAGTGGAGGGAGGTGTTATCTCCCTCAAGAGCTCATCTGAATACTCGATCATCAGAATACTAGAGTAATAGCCCACATAGCGGATCAGGAGAACTCATCCATATTTACACAGGCTTGGAAAACAGCAGCACAGTTAAATCTGCCTCCGGAATGGCATCAAAGCTGGGGGGATTACACGAATGCGCTGAGTGAATCTCACAATCGCATTAAAGACGGACCAGACGAACTCATGTGGGATAAGGCTGAATCTTGATTTTATTCCCCCAAGGAAGGGTACCTGTGTTTGATTAATTACAAAAATCCGAATATAGTGCAGAGCTGGTGGAAGCTCATCTGGCAATTAAAGACCCCTCCTAGGACAAAACTCTTCTTCTGGTGCTTACTCCGGAATAAGGTCCCCGGGGGAAGCGCTCATGCGCAGATCTATGCATGGCCCCACCTGGTGCATTCTCTGTAAACAACAGTCTGAATCGACCACTCATCTTTTTCTTACATGTGGAATAACTGTATAGATTTGGAAGGAGGTGACTGAGGAGATCGGCTTCATGAGTATTTGGGAGGGTGAAAACATCTCAGTAGCATGGGAGGCTTGGTATCAAGCTCATTCCAGTACAAACTGTGGGTGCCTTACCCTTATCATTAGCTGGGCAGTTTGGTTGGCTAGGAACAAAATGATTTTCGAAAATGGCTTGATTCGATGGCAATTTGTTACTGCCAAAATCGTTGTAGCATACCATGAACTGCCGGAAATTACCCCTCCTCGCATTTGCAGACCAGCTGCCCCGGAACCCATAGACCAATCCTTTCCATTGGCCTTCTTCGATGGTGTTGCGTAGCAGCATGGATGTGGGGGGGTGTTCATTCTATATTTATCAACTCATCATCATTTCAAAGTTAAGATGGGCTTAGGCATGGGAACAAACAATTTCGCTGAGCTCATAACCATCAGATATCTTATGCATTTTGCATTAAATCATGATTGCAGAGATTTACAGATACACGGGGATTCAAATATTATCATAAGCTGGATCAATCTGAAATCTAGATGTCATGCACACACACTCTTAAATATTTTGGATGAAGTTATGCATCTCAAATCTCTTTTTAATAACATCATTGTTCGTCATATCTACAGGGAGCATAATCATAGTGCTGATGGATTATCCAAGGAAGCCACGCACATTCGAGGAGTGTTGAAGCCCCGAAAATCGGGTCTACAACAAGGGGGATACCCGCCCGGTCCAGACCTTGGTTGGCAGCTCCTTTTCCGTTTGGTATAGAGGGTCCGACTAGGGATATGGGACCAATTTCCCAATTTAAGTGTGTGTGTGGGAAAGATTGATATTTCTGATCTAATAGTTTCTAAATGGAATACTTTTACTCTAATTCTAATCTAATACTAAGGAAATTATATTGTAATAAGCATAAATATCTAAATCTACACTAACCCGGGGTGTAATATTTTCTTTATGCGATCTAAAATGATTTCAAATAACAACTAGTAATAAAGATCATTCAAATGTTATGAGAAAAGAATTCAATAAGGATGAACCACTTTGTATAAAAAGTTAGACGAAACAGTTGTGAAAAACATATCGCATAATAAGATATTCATACACAAAGCATAAATAAATAGCTATCACCATACAAAAGTGCCAAATGATAACTCAAGCATTCATATATCAATATATAAATAACTGAACTAAAAATCACTCTAACACAAGGCAGAAATAGTTAAGAGATAGAAATACCATTTATAACTAGTCCTACTCATGAGCTTCAAGTGATAACGATTTATCTCTTCTTGATCAAATATCCACTAAGAGTACAAAAGTGCAACATCAGTAGTAGATATCAAATGCAAACATCAATAAATCATATTCCATTCATTCATCAAAACCTCCTCAGAGGGTACAGAAGTGCATGTTCTGGGGATAAGTTTTTGATAAATTTCAGGACCCTTCTCTAAATGCATGAGAAGGATTTAAATACTACTAACTAAATCTAAAAATAAATTATTACAAAAATGTAGGATGCGGTTTAAATGACTACCCTCATTTCAGGAAAATAAAACAAAATTAAAACTAAAATTAAATCTAAAATTAAACTACTTCTGTATTTGGTCCTTGAAATCGCATGCATGCAGCATCTGTTTGAGAAGAGTCGACTGGGCGACTTCCGATTTTAGCTGAGATGAGAAAACAGAATCGAGAAGAGCTGGCGCCATCTTTTCGGCCAAATTGATGATACACTTAAGAGTCATCCATTGGCTATGTGGCTTTACCAAGTATGCCCAGTACTAATCTCGGTTCAACTTGGTTAACCCTTGGATTGCTTCTGCCTTTTCTTTTTCTTTCTGCTTCCAATCTATTTCTAGTTGCTGTGCATTAGGTAAATAGCCTGGACTGGTCTCTACAATCAAATTTTCCCTGTGCAAATTTTCATTTACACAATCAATAATACTGCTTGCTGTCGTGGCTGCTCCTTCTGTTGCTTGCTCTACTTCTCTGATTTGCTCGTCCCATTTGTTAAAGAGCATTTCTTTGTGGTTTTCATTAATTCTTGGTGCACCTGCTCTTTTTCCCTCGTCTGTTTCTTGCCAAGCCAAATATTCAGTCACCCGTTTATCAATTAAATCATAGTCACTTCGTAAATCTACCACTTGATTAGTGGTTTTATCACTTATTTCACAATAATAGCTCCACTGCGATATCTTTTGGCCCAACGCTTCCTGCTGCTGTAGTAATTGTTCATTCAAGGAAATGGACTCTGTGATAAATTCTGTAAGTTTAGGATTGTCCTTGTGCATCTCCTGTAAATCCTGTAACTGCTTTCCTTTCTCATCCAAACTTTTCTGATATCCTATCTGCATTTGTTGGAAGTCCTGTTGCAACCTTTCAAGTTGTTTCTGTGCTTCATTGTTAGCATTAGCTTGTTGCAACTGTTGTTGCAAAACTTGTATCTGGTCTTCCTTTTCTTTTAGCAATTGTTGTACCTCAGATGCTTTATCAATAGTCACAAAGGCATATGCTCCTACGATCTGAGATAGTTTGGTGAGATTCTCAGTAGGATTTCTAGTGGGATCTTGCCACAGGACATCTAATTGTTCTGCGTCTTGAGGGATCACGTTTTCCAATTTCCTTTTCTTCCTCTGTCTTCTTACTACTGCTTTGTGTTGTGGGCTATAAAATACATCTAGAGGAGGAATTTCTTCTATTTTGAGCATAACCTCAGAGGATGGGGCAATGGGGATATGCTCCAAATCTAAGACATTGCTAATTGTTCTTGTGACTACTTCTTTTGTTACCTGTGCATCACTTGCAGGTGTTTTTATGGTTTGCCCTTCAAGATTGATCAAGTCATTGAAGGTTTCCCATTCTTTATCTAATTCGGTTGTGAATGATGGCTGCTGAACGAGGAGAGGGGGAGGATCTCTTTGCGGGGAGGTAAAAACCTGTTGTTGTAGAAGTTCTGTTGACTGGGCAGTATCTTTTACTGACTCTTCACTCTTATCCTATTCACTTATGGATCTTTTAGAATGTTCAGATGTTTCTTTTCCAGACTTGGATTTAGATCTGTTTGTGTCTGAACTTCCACTAAGACTAACACTTGGAGTTGGTTCCCTTGTGGGTTTTAGGCGTAGTTTCTCCAAAGGAATACTGGCTAACCTCCTTTCCCTGTATATTTTAAACTTTTGAAATTCTTCTCGAGAGAATTGCAATTGCGTTGCATGCAGAATTTCTTCAAGTGTGCTTTTTTGTTGGAATATGTCATCGAATACATCATCTTCTCCAGAAAACACCTTTATCTTGATTGCAGTAGTAAAATTCTTGGCAACATCATGAGGGTCAAATGGTCTTCCTGAAAATTTGAATAACTGTAAACACGTCATATTTTTTACTTCTGTGAATGCATGGCCTACATCAAAAAGCGAAAAGGCCCCACAAGCTATAGGAAACTGTGGGCATATAGCCTTCTTTTTGTCTTTCAAATCTTTAGTTAGACCTCCTTCCCCACAGGTTTGATAGGCAATCTCTCGAGCTAACAGTTTATCAGGGATATACAAAGGTAGGACATGAGGGGAAGCAGAACTTCCAAATACCCTGACATAAGTAAACAATTCCTCCCTGAACCATCTTGCGACAGGGAGGATGTCTACCTCTGCTTCAGGAGAGCATCTCGGAGTGTCTTTATCATACAACATTCTGTACAAGGGCAGCATAATTCCATGACAAACCTGGTAGAAGTATGGAGTGAACTTAGAGTCCCACAATTCTTTATGATAGACATGAATAGGTAAGGGGTCTTGAGTTGTCCACTTCCAACCCATTACAGGAAACTTAGAAACATAACATATCTCATCCATTACATACGCCGATAGGTAAAAGGAGGATAGATTCTCTGAGAGACAGTTCTTTTAGATCGGTAACTTACAATGGCCGTGACTAGATTTTCAAATAAGATTTTGGCCCAATCTACAATAGTGGCATTTGTGGCGGCATACAATAACGGTAGCCATTCAGATGAAAATTTGTTGATATCTGGCATTCCAAACAATCTACAAAGCATGGCAGTAGCAAAGAAATATGGGGAGGTGAGAAACCAGTATTGTACATACCGTGTTTATCTTTCTTCAGCGGTCCGTCCCTCCTAGACCAGTCTTTGGTGGTTTCTGCCAGGTCCTGATTTTCTTTTGCAAATTTCTCCATAAACTGCTTGTTATAAGTTGCCTGTGGCTCTGGTAAATGATACATGAGCCTTAAATCCAATGTAGCGAATGAGCCGATAAGTCCCAAACCCTGAGTTTTAAACTGTCTATTTCTGATATCTGCGTTGTCCAATATCCACTTCACCATGTCCGTGTATGGGAGAATTTTGGGCCTTGCTGCTATCCGATGTAAGAATGAGCAGGCTAACTCTGCGATGGATGCCTCAGATGAACTCTTTGAGCCCGTGGTAGTAGCATCTTCCATTACTCTGGTATTCTCTTCTTCGAGCAGATTATACATGCCTTCCCATGTAGCAATTCCCGCGTCTCTGTCACAGGCCGTGTTTGTATAAAAGGGCGCCATTTCCTTTTCTTCTAAGCTCGGGGCTTTGCTTTTCTTTCCCATTTTATCCTGCTTATTGCTTTGTATTGGCCTCTTTTCTCCATTCCTACAATTCACAAGTGAAGTGAAAATGAATGACAAGGAAGGGTGATGGGAAAGTTTTAAATGTCGTAGACACATCAAGTATACCACCTTACGTGAGATGATTTTCTTGATAAGCACGAACTCATATTCCATTAATAACTGGAAACTAATTCATTTATTAGCATTAAAGTGCATAACCAGGTGTCTGCTTATGGAAAATACTTTTCTTGAATAACGTGCCCGAAAGATTTGCGATGAAGTGATTTATCGCAGCATCGCGAAATGATAACATCACAAAGTTGGTCACTCGTGATATCGCATTATCGCATTGTCATTGTATCGTGAGATCGCAATATCGCAGATCGCAGGAATGTTATGTATGACAATCTTTGTTAACCTGTTTTCTGCGAAATGCGATTTTGCGATCGGCGTCATCGCATATCGGCAAATTAAAGTGTTTCGTTGTAAATTGTGTTGTATGCGATGCGATATTTCATTATCGCACATCGCAATCTCGCAATGTTTAAAATTCAGCTCATAAGGAGGTATCCCGTTATCTTTTTGCGATGCGATATTCCTAAGGAAAGATTTGTGTCTTACCTTATCATAAAACTTAGATTTTTTGGATTTTTTAAGGGGAGCTTCCTAAGCTTACGATGGTAATTTTATTCGAAAAATGAAATTTGAACACTACTTTGATTTTTAAATTTTTTGCTAAGGGTCCCCACTTATTTAGTATTAGGAATTACACTAAATAAGAAGGGGGGTTGTTGCTGGCCACAACAATTGGCGATTCACTTGGAAGAACCAGTTATCTCTGCTACTCTTCTGAATTTTCAAAACTTCCAAAACAGAAAATTTTCCAGAAAGTTAAACTTTATTATAGAAAGATAAAGTACATTATGCTTTAACCTGTCAATGACATTTTATTTCAACTATTTTCAACTCTGATTATTTGCTGCCTCAAGCTGTCCTTGTATTTACATCAGTCATTACTTGGCTTGTAAAGATAAAATAAAGTCTTAACCAGTTTTTAATATGCTCATTTGTCGTAGGTAGAGCCTCTGCTGCCAGCAGGCGTTTATAGCCTCGACAGGGTTACCTGTTACCCAGCAATGATCCTGTATCCTACTTAAAGAAACCTACAATTCCCAAAGAAGAATCCACATCCACACTTTCTGCTTTCATTTTCTTTTTTATTCTTAAAGAGAAATGTCTTGGTTTGGTAGCCAATTCATGACACAGTCATTCACTGATTTATAACTTTGCTGAACAAGTTGGCTCGTGATGAGACCCCTTGCCTTTTGCTTGCAACAATCTTGAGTCATTGCCCTGTTGTGGTATGCAGTATTGGCAAAGTCAGAAAGTTATAATATCGGTGATTATGATAAGCCGGCTCGTGATGAGACCTCTCACTCTTTAAGATAAAGTGTATCCTTGGATTGTTCCTCTGAAAGTTGTGATTTCCTTAGTAGGGAGGAAGTCATTGTTTCCTTAAGATAGCTCTGGACGACAATAGTAGAGTTTTTGGAAATAGCTGTTCTACAGAGAATCTTTATTTTGTTATTGATACCTTTCATTGCACTGATATAAAACAATTTCTCACTAAAGGTTGTTTTCATCAAATTTTATGAAGTTGAAACTAGTATCATATCTAGGCTAGAGTTTTTAACTGTATCTTTCAATAATAAAGATCAATTTTCCAAAAGATTTGCTATTTATACAAGCGAAAGATCAAAATTTGAAAGAGAATTGGTGTCTTTTTCATAAATGCCTATTGTAACCATTCACAACTGGTTTTATTATGAAAAGAAAAACAACTACTCTACAAAATAGAAGAATGTTCTTCTATGGAAAATATTTCTTAAGAATCTGACCATTAACAGGTAGAGAATCTCTTTTTCCTGTTAAATCTTGTAACATGAAAGTAGACGGACCTATGACTTCTATGATCTGAAAAGGACCAAGCCACATTCTTTAAAATTTTGTATGTTTTCCCTTTTCCTCATGAGCCTTGTCCCATTTAAAAACTAGATCTCCCATCTAAAAATATTTTTTGGATATCATATTGGAATCAAAAGAGGCTTTCACCAATGCTTGATGATGAGCGTGAGTTATTTTAGCCCGTTCTCGTTGTTCTTATAATTTAATTAATTCCAGCTGCCTAAGTTGTAAAGAGGAAGTTGGTACTTCATCAATATATTGGACCAAGGCTAAAGAGAGAATTGCCAGATGTGTTGGAAGAACAACTTCTTTCCCATAAACTAAATTAAAGGGAGAAGTGCCGATAGAGGCTTTCTACGTTATTCGATCTGCCCATAAAGCATATATTAAAGACTTATGCCAATTCTTATGATTTTGGTCAATGGTTCACTTAATGATTCTAATTAAGTTCTTGTTTGTAGATTCAGCTAACCCATTCCCTTGTGGATAATAATTGGCCGAGTATCTAAGTTTGAAACCCCTTTTGAGTGCAAATTCAGTCATTGCATTACCAGAAAAATATGCTGCATTATCAAACATTAAAGCGGAAGGCAATCCAAACCTGATGATTATGAACTGGTCTATGAATTCAATGATATTTTCAGCGTTAGCTGTCTTGAGTGGAACTGCTTCTACCCATTTAGTAAAGTAATATGTTGTTGTAAGGATGTATCTATGCTATTTAGAAGAGTGAGGAACGATCTCACCTATTATGTCCAATCCCCACTGATGGAAAGGTTGTTCGATGATCACTGGTTGCAGTGGCAAGGATGGTTTCTTTTATCTCCCAGCAGCGGTTTGACAGACTTGGCATTTCCTTACGTAATTATGTGAGTCTTTGAATAATGTGGGCCAGTAATAGCCTGCGCATAAAATTTTGTGAGCAGTTGCATCTCTAGTGTAGTGTCCGCCTGCTGGCCCATCGTGGAGTTCCTGCAAGACTTTTAAAGCTCCAGTTTTCTCAAGACATCTAAGAAGAACAAAATCATAATTTATTCTAAAAAGAACGTCATTCACAAGTTGATATTGTTTGGCTTTTAACCTCAGGGCTCTTTTCTTGGTATGATCGAGGTTTGGAGGAGCATATCCATTCTTTAGATAATAAATAATATCAGCGTATAATGACTCAGCATCGTTTAGGCTTACCTCGTATACTTGTACCTCTTCAGATGGATTTTCAGGCATTAGCGATGCTCCTGCCAGCATTTTGCAAAAGCCTTGACCTTTTACAATATTTGCTGGTTTGATTTCTACGTCGTATTCCTATAAGGCAGTAACCCAATTGGCCCTTTTCTCACCCACATCCTTCTGTACTAGAAGATTTCTTACCGCTGGAAACGGTACTATGATCTTGGTATGTGTTTTGAGTAAAAAAGGTCTGAAATATTTAATTGCTTTGAAAACAGCATAAGCTTGTTTTTCTACATCTGAATAATTCAATTCAGCACCTTGTAAATTGGAACTGAAAAAAGAAATTGGGGCTTCCGCCTTTTCTTGATTTGCTTGAGTGAGTATCGTAGCATATGATCTATTCGAGGCAAATGTATACAAAATAAAAGGATCGTAAAAATTTGGAGTTGCTAACGATGGAGCATTGATAATGGCTTGTTTGATCAGATTGAATGCCTCATGTTCATCTTGGCCCCATTTAAAATTTGCGTTCTTTTTAATCATGGCTTGTAAAGGAGATACGATTATTGAAAAATCCGGAACAAATCTCTTTACAAAGTTAATCTGGCCAAGGAAAGATTGCATGGCTTTCTTGTTGTGAGGTAGGGGTACTGCAGAAATTTCCTTGATTCTGTCAGGATCAATGTGAATTCCAGATTTTGACACTATGAATCCTAGAAGTTTTCCTTCACTTAATGTTAAAAAGGATTTTTTCAGGTTAAGTGAAATCCCATACCTTAAAAAATGTTGGAAGATTTGTTTTAAATCCCTGAGATGGTTGTTTCGTTTCTTGGAATAAACAGTTATATCATCCAAATAAATTACCACTGATTTATTAACTAACCCCTTGAATGCGATGTCCATGGCTCTCTAAAATGTGGCACCCGCGTTAATCAAACCAAATGGCATCTTTTGATATGCGTATTTGCCCCATTTAGTTCTGAATGTCGTTTTTAATTGATCGTCAGGATGTACCAGCACTTGGTTGTATCCTGAGAATCCATCCAAGAATGACATTAATTCTGAGCCCGCAACTCCCTGCAGTATTTGTTCCATGGGGGGCAAAGGAAAATTATCCTTCTGGCAGGCCTTGTTAAGGTTTCGAAAGTCAATGCAGATTCTAATATCTCCATTTTTCTTTCTAACAGGTACCATATTGGAGACCCATTTAGAATGTCTAACGGGAAAGATTATTTTGGCTTTCAATAACTTGTTGAGTTCAGTTTTGATCTGATTTTCTAAATTTGGATGGATCTTTCTCAGCTTTTGTTGGACAGGTTTTTCATTATCAATCATTGGGATAGTATGTTGGATGATGGAGGTGTCATATGTTTTGAGTTCATCGTAATTCCAAGCAAAGACACTTTTGTATTGTTTCAAGAGACAGATATACGCTAATTTCTCTTCAGGGGCTAGGCCAAGGCCTAGGTTGATATTCTACAGTTTGGCATCAGTTCCTAGATTTACTAATTCATAATTCAAAGTTGAACTTTGGAGTTTTGAATTGGTAGATCTTTTGAATCGATCTTCAAATCATAAAGGTCTTCTAATTTGACTACTGATTTAGGTATAGCATTGTTAGTACTATCATGTTGCAATTGTTGGTCATGTTGGTCTTCGTCAATTATTTTATTGGTGTAGGATCCTTCAGATGTGAGAAAACTCACGATATTAGGCTCATCATTGAAAATCCTCCAATTGTTAATGTTATCAGGGATAGATGGTCTAAAAATTAACTCAATTGAAAATCAGTCAGGGCTAAAATATTCTGAAGGAATGAGCTTGGAAGCTATGTTGGCTAAGAGGTCTGCACTAGCATTCTGGAGTCTGGGAATTGATGAAATATTAAATGCTATAAAATGTTCAGTCTGATCTTGAACTAAAGATTGGTAATGCTTTAAATGACCTGTATAGTATTGCGTACCTATCTAATTACAATTTCAGAATCTCCGAAAACTTGCAGGTATTTGACGTCTAATCCGATCACTTTGTACAACCCTTGGATTAGAGCTTCATATTCTGTGGTATTGTTGGTGCACTCAAATTTGAGTCTGCAAGTTAGCATGGTTTTATCTCCCTCTGGGCTTACTAACGCGCATCCTACTCTTGCTCCTTCGTTAGACTTACAACCATCAAAAAATAATTTCCAAAACAAAGATTTATTTACAGGACTATCTATAAAATTAATGCATTTAGAACTATCTATTTGAGAGCAATTTTCTACCTGAGATAAGACAGAATGTTCTAAGTAAGGTGAAGTTTGAGCATTAAAATTTCCTAGGAAAGAATCTACTGAATAGTTGCCAATAATGTTCGAATTATATGCTACTGGTTTGTTTTCTCCCTCGAGTTCTGTTACTATGTATTTATGATGTTTTTCGCGTTCAACTTTTATCTGGTTTGGTTTACCATTATAAGGGAGCCACATGTGCGACCAGTCAGTTGAAAGGTATCCATGAAGTTTTTCTGACCAATCTCTGCTAAGAATTAAGCCATAAAATTCAGGAATATCAGCAACTAAAATGTCGATAACTTGACATACCTTTGGGTTGGATGACAGCCTTATGGTAACCTGATTTAACTTTCCAATCACTTCGACTTGCGATCGATCTAGTTGAACTATGCACACGGTGGATTTCTATGGTTGAACGTTCAATTTTGCACAAATCGATCTTGGTAAAATATTTGATGAAGCTCCAAAATCCACTAAGCAATTATGCACGTTTTTATGAAAATTTCATAAGTAAGGAGAAATGGGGGAGTATGCGATCTCGATCTTCCTCTAATTAATGTGATATCATTTGGATCAATCTTATTCATCGTATTAGTTGGAGGTCTTCCCATATCATGAGAAGCTTCAGAGATCACAACAGCTGGTAAAGGTGCAACTCGTACAGCATGTAATTCTTTCAAAAGTAGTTTCTGCTGGTGTTTTAACTTGCTCAATTCAAAAAGAGTAATATTGGCCCTAGTCTTTTTCATTTCTTCTACGATATTATACTCCATTTCATCTGAAACGATTAGCGTTTTAGATGGAGTAGATGTATCTGTTTGGACTGGGCTAGTTTGAGTCGCTTTAGGTGATGTTTTCTTGGCTGTAACTTTATCCTTAGTCATAGAGCTTGCGCTCTTTGGCTTAGGTGTAGGCTGAGGAGGATCAAGTTGATTTCTACTGCGAGTACTAACTGGGAATGCCACTTGATCCTCTTCATCTGGGAGGATGAAATCCCACATACCTTGTAACTCTACAACTTCTTCTTCATCAGTATGTTCTTCAGTAGCGTTTTCCTCTTCTTCTTCTTCTGACTCAGCATTTGATATAGCGTTAGGGGGTTTGGAATCAGTTGAAGGATTTCTTTTGAAAGGCCTGTAGGGATTTTTAGAAGAAGTTTCTGCCACTTGTTTTTTAATGTCGACCATTCTGTTAGACATGGTCTTAAAAACTTTTTGTAATCCTTCTAAATTGAATGGATCTTTCGGTTTTTTTTTTCTTGGGATCTTCTTTGAACAAGACCTTCTTAGATTTTCGTTCTTCTATCGCATTTTTCTTTTCTAGGGCCATAATACGTTTCTTTACTGCTATTGCTTCTTTCATATTTTCAACTAAAGTTGTTTTGTTAGCCCTATCAACAAAGATCGCTAAGTTTGATGGTAAAGCAGTAATGTGCCATTCACTTCGCACTTCTTCACTAGGCTGAGAAGCAGTAGGAATTTTGTTTAAAATTTTATTGAAACGTAAATTGAAATCTTTGATAGGTTCTCTTGACTCGGCCCTAAGGTTAGACAAGTCATTGATCAGTGTCGTTGTAGACCTGTCATCACCAAACTTGGTCAGAAATTGTTCTTGGAAGATGTCCCAACTAGTAATAGATCCAGAAGGTAACGAGAAATAGCATGATCTGGTCGTTCCTTACAGAGTATAAGGAAAAATTCGAACAACATCATCTTCATTAACAACTCCATTGAGATTTATGGATAGCATAAAGTTATTTATATGTTCTTCCGCTAGCATGACTTCCTCAAGATTAAAGTTAGGCAGCCATTTTTCAGGATGGGCTGGTACCTGACTCAAGGGTACAGGCATTAAGACTGCCCCTGGGTTATTCCATGGAGTTTGGGCCATCGCGAAACTACTAACAGAGGAAAGTGCAGAAGATTATCCTTGCGGTTGAGAAGATGAGGATATTATGACTCTAGATGGTTGAGAAGGAGTTGAGGAAGTTGCAATAGGCTGATGGACGATGATCTGAAGTGGAGGAGTGGATGGTTGACTTCGCGGTGAAGAGGTTGAGATGGATGATGATGATGAAAAAGTCTCGCTATCAGATCCTTTAGGAGACTTCCTTGCTCTCTTCCTAGTAGGTAGAGGTAATTCGGTTGCCTGAACACCAAACTTTTCGCTCTTTAACCTGGTAAGAGGATGAGCAGGGTTATATTGCGAAGTCATGCTGCCTTGAGATTTATCAGATTTTTGAGGAGATATAGAAAATTGCTGAAGTTTGTGAATCAAAGATTCAACTTCAGGAGGTTCAATAGTAGATTGTTCTGAAAAGTCAAGGTTTGTAGTAGCGGCTATTGTTTCAGCAACTTCTAACTCTAGATTTAAATATTCTAAATGCAACGGAGAAGTTAGGGGAGATGGTGAGGGCAATTACTCTCAGAATGGTATTTAGATTTAGATTTGCTTGCCATTCACAGTTCGGAGGTTTAGGCCCTCCTTCTAGCGCCAAATAAGTTGAAGCCCCGAAAATCGGGTCTACAACAAGGGGGATACCCGCCCGGTCCGGACCTTGGTTGGCAGCTCCTTTTCCGTTTGGTGTAGCAGGTCCGACTAGGGATATGGGACCATTTTCCCAATTTAAGTGTGTGTGTGAGAAAGATTGATATTTCTGATCTAACAGTTTCTAAATGGAATATTTCTTCTCTAATTCTAATCTAATACTAAGGAAATTATATTCTAATAAGCAGAAATATCTAAATCTACACTAACTCGGGGTGTAATCTTTCCTTTATGCGATCTAAAATGATTTCGAATAACAACTGGTAATAAAGATCATTCAATTGTTATGAGAAAAGAATTCAATAAGGATGAACCACTTCGTATAAAAAGTTAGACGAAATAGTTGTGAAAAACATATCGCATAATAAGCTATTCATACACTAAGCATAAATAAATAGCTATCACCATACAAAAGTGCCAAATGATAACTCAGGCATTCATACATCAATATATAAATAACTGAACTAAAAATCATTCTAACACAAGACAGAAATAGTTAAGAGATAGAAATACCATTTATAACTAGTCCTACTCATGAGCTTCAAGTGATAACGATTTATCTCTTATTGATCAAATATCCACTAAGAGTACAAAAGTGCAACATCAGTAGCAGATATCAAATGCAAACATCAATAAATCCTGTTCCATTCATTCATCAAAACCTCCTCATAGGATACAGAAGTGCATGTTCTGGAGATAAGTTTTTGATAAATTTCAGGACCCTTCTCTAAATGTAGGTGAAGGGTTTAAATACTACTAACTAAATCTAAAAATAAATTATTACAAAAATGTAGGATGCAGTTTAAATGATCGTCCTCATTTTAGGAAAATAAAACAAAATTAAAACTAAAATTGAATCTAAAATTAAACTACTTCTGTATTTGGTCCTTGAAATCGCATGCATGCAGCATCTATTTGAGAAGAGTCGGCTAGCCGACTTCCGATTTTAGTTGAGCTGAGAAAACAGAATCGACAAGAGCCAGTGCCATCTTTTCAGCCGAATTGATGATACACTTAAGAGTCATCCATTGGCTATGTGGCTTTACCAAGTATGCCCAGTACTAATCCCAGTTCAACTTGGTTAACCCTTGGATTGCTTCTGCCTTTTCTTTTTCTTTCTGCTTCCAATCTGTCTCTAGTTGTTGTGTGTTAGGTAAATAGCCTGGAGTGGTCTCTGCGATCATATTTGACCTGCAAATTTCATTTACACAATCAATAATACTACTTGCTGTCGTGGCTGCTCCTTCTGCTGCTTGCTCTGCTTCTCTGATTTGCTCGTCCCATTTGTTAAAGAGCATTTCTTTGTGGTTTTCATTAATTCTTGGTGCACTTGCTCTTTTTCCCTCGTCTATTTCTTGCCAAGCCAAATATTCAGTCACTCGCTTATCAATTAAATCATAGTCACTTCGTAAATCTACCACTTGATTAGTGGTTTTATCACTTATTTCACAATAATAGCTCAACTGCGATATCTTTTGGCCCAACGCTTCCTGTTGTTGTAGTAATTATTCATTCAAGGAAATGGACCCTGTGATAAATTCTGTAAGTTTAGGATTGTCTTTGTGCATCTTCTGTAAATCATGTAACTGTTTTCCTTTCTCATCCAAACTTTTCTGGTATCCTATCTGCATTTGTTGGAAGTCCTGTTGCAACCTTTCAAGTTGTTCCTGTGCTTCATTGTTAGCGTTAGCTTGTTGCAACTGTTGTTGAAAAACTTGTATCTGGTCTTCCTTTTCTTTTAGCAATTGTTATACTCAGATGCTTTATCAATAGTCGTAGAGGCATATGCTCCTGCGATCTGAGATAGTTTGGTGAGATTCTCAGTAGGATTGCTAGTGGGATCTTGCCACAGGACATCTAATTGTTCTGCGTCTTGAGGGAGCACGTTTTCCAATTTCCTTTTATTCCTCTGCCTTCTTACTACTGCTTTGTGCTGTGGGCTATAAAATACATCAAGAGGAGGAATTTATTCTATTTTGAGCGTAAGCTCAGAGGATGGGGCAATGGGGATATGCTCCATATCTGAGACATTGCTAATTGTTCTTATGACTACTTCTTTTGTTACCTGTGCATCACTCACATGTGTTTTTATGGTTTGCCCTTCAAGATTTATCAAGTCATTGAAGGTTTCCCATTCTTTATCTAATTCGGTTGTGACTGATGGCTGTTGAACGACGAGAGGGGGAGGATCTCTTTGCAGGGAGGTAAAAACCTGTTGTTGTAGAAGTTCCGTTGACTGGGCAGTATCTTTTACTGACTCTTCACTCTTATCCTGTTCACTTACGGATCTTTTAGAATGTTCAAATGTTTCTTTTCTAGACTTGGATTTAGATCCGTTTGTGCCTGAACTTCCACTAAGACTAACACTTGGAGTCGGTTCCCTTGTGGGTTTTAGGCGTAGTTTCTCCAAAGGAATACTGGCTAACCTCCTTTCCTGTATATTTTAAACTTTTGAAATTCTTCTGGAGAGAATTGCAATTGGGTTGCATGCAAAATTTCTTCAAGTGTGCTTTTTTGTTGGAATATGTCATCGAATACATCATCTTCTCCAAAAAACACCTTTATCTTGACTGTAGTAGTGAAATTCTTGTCAACATCATGAGGGTCAAATGGTATTCCTGAAAATTTGAATAACTGTAAACACGTCATATTTTTTACTTCTGTGGATACATGGGCTACATCAAAAAGCGAAAAGGCCCCACAGGCTATAGGAAACTGTGGCCATATAGCCTTCTTTTTGTCTTTCAAATATTTAGTTAGACCGCCTCCCCCATAGGTTTGATAGGAAATCTCTCAAGCTAACAGTTTATCAGGGATATACAAAGGTAGGACATGAGGGGAAGCAGAACTTCCAAATACCCTAACATAAGTAAACAATTCCTCCCGAACCATCTTGCGACAGGGAGGATGTCTACCTCTGCTTCAGGAGAGCATCTCGGAGTGTCTTTATCATACAACATTCTGTACAAGGGCAGCATAATTCCATGACAAATCTGGTAGAAGTATGGAGTGAATTTAGAGTCCCACAATTCTTTATGATATACATGAATAGGTAAGGGGTCTTGAGTTGTCCACTTCCAACCCATTACAGGAAACTTAAAAACATAACATATCGCATCCATTACATACACCAATAGGTAAAAAGGAGGATAGATTCTCTAAGAGACAGTTCTTTTAGATCGGTAACTTACAATGGCCGTGACTAGATTTTCAAATAAGATTTTTTCCCAATCTACAATAGTGGCATTTGTGGCGGCATCCAATAACGGTAGCCATTCAGATGAAAATTTGTTGATATCTAGCATTCCAAACAATCTACAGAGCATGGCAGCAGCAAAGCAATATGGGGAGGTGAGAGAACCAGTACTGTACATACCGTGTTTATCTTTCTTCAGCGGTTCGTCCCTCCTAGACCAGTCTTTGGTGGTTTCTGCCAGGTCCTTATTTTCTTTTGAAAATTTCTCCATAAACTACTTGTTATAAGTTGCATGTGGCTCTGGTAAATGATACATGAGCCTTAAATCCTATGTAGCGAATGAGCCGATAAGTCCCTGACCCTCAGTTTTAAGCTATCTGTTTCTGATATCTGTGATGTCCAGTATCCACTTCACCATGTCCGTGTATGGGAGAATTTTGGGCCTTGCTGCTATCCAATGTAAGAATGAGTAGGATAACTCTGTGATGGATGCCTCAGATGAACTGTTTGAGCCCGCGGTAGCAGCAACTTTCATTACTCTGGGATTCTCTTCTTTGAGCAGATTATACATGCCTTCCCACGTAACAAGTCCCACGTCTCTGTTACAGGCCGTGTTTGTATACAAGGGTGCCATTTCATTTTCTTCTAAGCTTAGGGCTTTGCTTTTCTTTCCCATTTTATCCTACTTATTGCTTTGTATTGGTCTCTGTTCTCCATTCCTGCAATTCACAAGTGAAGTGAAAATAAATGACAAGGAAGGGTGATGGGAAAGTTTTAAATGTCGCAGACACATCAAGTATACCACCTTATGTGAGATGATTTTCTCGATAAGCACGAACCCATATTCCATTAATAACTGGAAACTAATTCATTTATTAGCATTAAAGCACATAACCAGGTGTCAGCTTATGGAAAATACTTTTCTTGAATAACATGCCCGAAAGATCTTCGATGAAGTGATTTTGCGATTTGCTTCGCAATATTGCAGATCGCAGCATCGCGAAATGATAACATCGCAGAATCGTAACATTGCAAAGTTGGTCGCTCGTGATATCACATTATCGCATTGTCGTTGTATCGCAATATCGCAGATCGCAGGAATGTTATGTATGACAATCTTTGTTAACCTGTTTTCTGCGAAATGCGATTTTGTGATCGGCGTCATCTCATATCAGAAAATTAAAGCGTTTCGTTGTAAATTGTGTTGTATGTGATGCGATATTTCATTATCGCACATCGCAATCTCGCAATGTTTAAAATTCAGCTCATAAGGAGGTATCCCGTTATCTTTTTGCGACACGATATTCCTAAGGAAAGATTTGTGTCTTACCTTATCATAAAACTTAGATTTTTTGGATCTTTTAAGGGGGGCTTCCTAAGCTTATGATGGTAATTTTATTTAGTATTAGGAATTACACTAAATAAGAAGGGGGGTTATTGCTGGCCACAACAAGGAGGACAGTGGATAATCCATGAACAGAGGGGAAACTCGCAGTATCATTACTACCATAGGCCTTACATAGATCAAATCTACTTTCGGGTGGATGATCACTGATTTTGTCATGTATATATGATCTAGTTTTTTACTTTTGAACAGCATCCTGCGAGGTGCAATATATTTTGTTTATGATAGAAACATCCTGCGTGATGTTCATTTTTGACAGCTTGATATAGCATCATCCTGCGTGATGATTTTCTAAATTTTGATACAGACATGTACAGGAAAGATTATAGACACATAAGTCATGAACGAAGTTCGCATATGCTGAACAGCATTTATTACATGTAATTTTTCACTATATTAATGAAAGATTACGATTTTTCCTTTGGAAAAAAAGAGGAATATGATATATTTGTTAAATTTTTAAGCTAAACAAATGAATAAAGGGAAAAGTACATATTTTTAAAGAATTATTAGGAAAAGATCATGTCTTAAAAATATTTAATGTGTTTTAGGATTTACAAATACCTTTAGGTTCTCCTCAAACAAAACTTCATATGTTGATGTATTGTAGAAGGATCATGTAGTGTAGCATCCATTTTACAATTGGTTCAAATTAATTTTCCTAGTATGCTATTAAATATTTAATGAAAATAAATATCAATAAAATTTGTAACCGAACAAATACGATGTTTCCTTTATAAACCTATAATATGTGTGTGGGGGGTTTATAAACACTGGAAATTGGTGGCTACTATGTTCACAAAAATTATCTGGGCAAAACCACCCAAAGGGACCACTTCTCGTCGGCTAATTGATAGAGCCTAACCCAAAGAGCATTAAGGAGAATTGACCCCATGACCTCCCATTAGCAAGGTGTTTTAGAAACCTCTAATATGTTCACACACTTTTATTGCTAGTTGTCTCTCTCTTCTTACCTTCTACATCATGTAACTCATTTATTAACTTCTACATAGATAACAGTTACATGAACTTCAAGAAACAATCTAAAGTACAAAGAATGAGTAACACAACAAAGTTTCATGGAAAATTATGATCATCCAATCCATGGAAAGAGCTTTGCAAGAAGATAGTACTTCACTTCAATAGAATGTATCAAAGAACAAACACCTTACCCATTCATCTAGGATCCCTTGTGTAGGACCATGAGGTTTTGCATCCATGTGATCTATAGGCTTCTTGTGTGCTTCATGATGAAATTCTGCTTCTGTTATACACTTCTTCAATTTCTCATTTTTCTTGTAGAAACAATCAATAATACATGGTTATAGGGTAACACATATAAATGGAAAAATAAATTAATTTGAATGACATGTATAAAAAATGAGCCCACATTGTGAAAAGCAATAAATTATACCTTGGATGGGCATTGTGGATGAAGGAATATTGCAGTCAAAACTTTCTCCATTGATAGAGACTCCTTATCCTTGTAAAAAAATTAGATAAAGACCATGATAATGTTTCAATTTATATAACAAAAGAATAAACATTTCAAATTTCAGTGCCTTAAATATACATAAAGAGAAAAATAATTATTAGTTGAGGAATACTAGTTTTATAAAATATCAAATAGTTGTCTAAATTCGCATAATCTAAGTAGATCATTTTTGCCTCTAAAAGAGTTTCATGTCATTATAAGCAAACGAAAATATAAAATCTAGTTTGCCTTGGTTTGCCACTAGGGAAACCATACCAGTGGCAAAATAAAGTTTTTTAAAACTACAATATTGTATATTCTTCATGAAAGACAAATTACTACATAAAATCCATTAGGGTTGAGGCTTGCAAAGACTACCATATCAAACTAACTAATAAAAAAAAATGCATCAACTTTCTTTAGGAGACTCAGATTCTTCAACAACATTGAGATTTTTTATGCTCCTTGTTGAGTAGCTTGGATCGAGAGGGAGGCCCAGGTGGTCTTCAATCATTTGTGGACATCCTTGCTAATGATATTACCTTGATTTATAATCTCTACTTCCCATGCATTGATTGTCTAGTGGGCCCTTGGGTGGGTCATTGATCTATATACTTTGGCTGTGGTTGAGGCATATCAGGTTTTGATCTAAGGAATTTGTACAATGGAAGTGTGTGTTTTACCACCCCCACTACCATGACCTTGACTTGTCCGCTAACCAGCAGTAGGAGTGTGACCTTGACACGTATTAGGGTGAGCCATGATCTGCAATCTATTGTTGTGAGTGTAACACCCTCCTCCCACATTTAACAAAGTTACTTGCCTGCCAAGGTAAACATGTGATGAAGAGTTACTATGATATGATTCAACCTCCTAGATGACCTTAAGGAAGAAGAATTGACAAGACAAAACTCTTAATGACTTCCCTCAAGTGCTACAGGACCCCCAAGGGCTAAACCACCCTTCCAGGTTCCCAAGCCCTTAGATAAAACCTTATTTCAGTGCCCTAATCTCCAAGACACTAGCACAACACTATTTGATTTCGACTGAAACCTTCCAGTCGCATGCATGATGTCTATAAGGGAGCGACTGTAGTCTTTTTCACCCAATTTTATGCCTGCGATTGCGTGATTTAAGCCACTTTTTCAAGGTAGGAGACAAACCTATGCCCATAACTTAATGAAAATTTCCAGAACCATGAATGGCACAAGGACAAAGCCTTCCATACAAATCTTAGACAAGAACCTGACCTAACAAGGCCTGACCATGACATACATTTCATCAGACACATCATGAAAATGCAATCTATAAGTCATAACAACATATCTGAACATAGGGATCTCATACTTATTTGAGAATCATCAAGAAGGACTAACACCCTTTCATAATAGATGTATTATCATCTATTATGTCATACATTCGTTATTAATTCATTTACTAATTAAAACATAATGAGAGCCATGACTAAGATCTGGCATAAGCCCGTAGAAGTTTGGTCTCGTGGCCAACGGACAATCTTCTAAGTCGTACGTGCCATTGTGTAGGTCACGAGTTCGAGTCTCGTCTTAACCAAGGTTCGTTCTTGCGGGCTGGGCAGTTCCTCCTAGAGGTTATAGTCGCACCCGGTGGGATTCGACGTCGTGTAACGCGAGTACGATACCACCGTCATTGCCGATTCCTCTAGTCAACAAAAATGAAAAATATCTATCATAAAACCATGCTTATAACCAATAGATTAACAATGATAGAACAACCATTAAAATCACATAATAACCAAGCACAATTGCTCATAAAACTCAACAGAAAAAAAAAGAGCTCATATTAACATATGCAAAAGCCAACCAAGTCAGGGACTTACACATACCACACGACTATAGATTGGGCTAAACCAAATATTTTTTTTAGCCAATCATCCCCATTCCATATTCCAAGCATGAATGTCAGACTCACAAAAAAACCAAGCAAGGCTTCCTCAGGCTTTACCGTGTATCCCACCATTACTGGTCATGTTACATAATATTTTGTCACACCTATTTCAGTTCCCTATGATATACCCCGAATTGCACGAAACATGACCATCATACAATATACTCATCCATGTATACAACTCAGATTCCTCCTAAGACTTTGTTTGGAAAATGCCTTGAGCTTTCCCTGAAGAAATAGATCCTAAAACCCTAAAATGAGGATCATCGCTCTTATGAGGCTTAAAACAGCGATGGTGGCATGTTGCATTGTACTTTACGAGCAATGGCATCACTCTATTCCCTTGCATACCCGCGATAATCCCAAAAAGGTAATTTTACCAAATAGGATGAGAAGCTTCGTGATCTAGAAGCTTCTAGAGTGGTGAGCTGGAGGTTGTTTCGCATAGATGAGGTCGAATTCTCCCAAATTGGCCTCTTTGTCTTATCCCTATGAGCTACCTCCTTGAGATGAGGGCCTAATACTATCTTTGGAGAAGTCCTAACTCCCTCTCCCAGCCTATAAATTCATCCTCTCCCATTCCCAAATGGTCGGTCTATGTCTATTTGCACCCTTATGCTAAGATTGTGCCTAGAGGCTATTCATTAGACTTGGAGAAGGAGTGCTTGGAGAGTTCTTGGCTTGGACTTGGATTACCACTCAAGGAGATCCTTTCAACATCAAGGCTTTGTTTGTAAGCTTCCCTTTATTTCCTAATAATATACAATTGTTGGTTCATCTTCCCAAGATATATATGTTCATGTATTATTTAGCTTGACATTCCTTGATCATTTAGGTAGGTTGTTATTGTATTTGTTATTGGTTTTGGCATGCTTTTTTGTCTCTTGATCACTTGTGCAGGTACATAAACACTGAGAGAATCAGGAAAAATTCCATGAAACAAGCGGTTCAAGGTTCTCAACAAGGGAAATCGAAATAGCATTAGAACGAGGTAGGACATCTCTTTCGTTCTTCTTTTCAATTATAACCTAGTAAGATGTCTAGTTGATTGTCATTTCAGTTGCTAGACCCACTCATTTGGCTAGAGGGATCGTCTCTGTCCGCAGAGAGGATTAACCTTGACAATAAAATGGCGACTCTATTGGGGATCCTATGATACTTTCCTTCTATTTCTTCACCTTGTCTTTTGATTAATTTGATCAACCATTCATTCGTAGACTTCATTGCTGGTCTGTAGTTAGTCTCACTTTCCGATAGATGCTTGAAGGTTGTTGATTTGAGTTGTTCTTGGAGATTTTGTGTTTTTTCTTTATTTTCCTTACCCATCGTGTTTTTGGCCTTGACAGTTGCGATGATATCATGGATTTGTTGATTACAGTAGCGATGATCTCTACTTTTCTCTTAACAAGTGCGATGATAGCAGAAGATAAAGAAAGTTAGGGTTTGTCTTCTTGTTTTCAGTTCTTTTTTCCTTCTCCCAGTGATTTACCAGTGTGATCTTAGTTGACTCTTTTATTGTCTGATTGCAAACCCCTTTTAACTTGGTTTGAGTATGTTTGAATTTTGATTAGCCTTTTAGGGCTTCTAGGTCTTCTAGGTCATCCTTCCTCCGCTCACTGGTCTTCTCATCAGAGATCAATTACCTATGTTAAAGAGTTTTTGTGTGTTCTAACATCCTTTGCAGTCACTTTTGGTTCTTGTGTCTTAAGTTGTTTTCGTTAGTGTCAAATTGAGTAGATACTGTGAAATTCGCTTAAGTTCTATTTGAAAAACAATAGATTACAAATTGATTGTCTCATTTGAATCGAAAGGAAGTGTTTGCTTTGATTTTTGTGTTTCGAAAAGCGAAAGTGAAAGTGTTTATCTTTTTGTAGTTTTCAAAGCATTTTTTTTTGCATTCAAAACATCAATGTGACAGAGATTTTCATGTTTGTTGGCTTGCTTGAATTCTCTTTTACTTTTGCATTAGATTATGTTGGTTGCATTGAAGTGAAAAAAAGAGATAATCATCATTATATCTTAAAGTAGTTCGCTTTAAGGTTTTTTTTTTTTGGCATTGCATTTGCTTATCATATGAAAGATTAGATTTCATTTTTGCATTTAGCATTTGAATATTGTCATGGATGCACTTTTGCATTGGTTTGATGCATGATTTGGGTGATCTTCTTCCCCACATAGATAACTTTCATCGAATTGAAGGATTTCATTTCATCATCTAGTTGAATTTTAGGAACAGGTAACATCATTAAGGCCTTGAAATCGAAACATAATTCCAAGATCAACTTTAAAATCTATCAATTAATCTAACGAGCAATTGAAACATTAAAGTTCATACTTAGTGGTCTAACCTAGAGATGTGTTCCGACGTCTATAAAACTTAGCAACTGTCGTTCGCTTTGCCATTAGACAACGCTAGCACAGACTTGTGCTCCTTGTACCATTGTGTATATAAAGGGAGACCCCCATAGGTTGCAAACCTTTGTCCATAGGAAGCCGAGTCTTCTACCCTGTAAATGCGATACATCGAACAGAACATTGGGAGATTGCTTGCATGTACGTCAAGTCCTTGGTAAATTTATTTGATGAGTTGCATATTGCAGTTCACGGTTACTTGGTACTCCTTTTACCTAGATTCACCTCAGTAGTCATTTCGATCTTTTCTGACTCTTTAAATTTGAAGAGATCATCGAGAAAATTGTCCTTTCAAGCTCGTTAAACTATCGAAAGAGACTAGAGTCACCTTTTCGTCCTTTTCTTGACTCTTAAAAGATGAAAATGCAAAGTTTTTGTTTCGAAAAATAACTATCCACGATAAACATGTCGAACCTAGCAGTTGCTTCTTGGACCAATATTGACTAACTCTCTGTTAATTTCAAGATTGTTAATTAAGCCCTCAAGGAATCTCCTTTCATTTTCTGCTTTTGAGAAGAAGTCATCGTGGTTGAACCATTGATTTCATATCATAGTTCCCTTCATTTTCCGATACTGAAGGGTCCTCCCAAAGAGTTCACCCGGAGCTTCCTCAGTCACTTGAAGATCAAGGTTTTGAACTTGGGGTTATTCCAAGTATCCAACCTCTATCTTCTCATCCACCTCCATCAGATTCCTCATCACCTCAAGAATCTAAACCTGATACCCCTAATAATCCTATTCAGACCCTTGAGAGTCTGCAGAGTCTTGTTATCTATTCATCGAATCCATTATTTCATCGAATCCATTATTTGATCATGTTGTGATATCTCCTTAGCGTCCTTACAGTCCTTACGATCGGCCTGGTATTCCTTTGGAGTTATCTCCTCAACATTTTTGGTTCCTTGTCACCAGTTGTTTCCATCTATGGAGTTAGAAGGTGAAATCCCAACTTCTCCTCTAGGTCATTCAGAAGTTTCCGTTACCCATACTCCTCATATCGATGACAAGCAAGGATATGAATTTTCTCCAGAAGGCTTTCCTTATCCAAGAAGAGTCTTGTCTCTCACCTTTCCTAAAACTAGTGGACCCATGTTGCCACCTGGTTATACAAACTTAGCTCAATTAGTTTCAGGTACTCCTAGTGCTTCATCATTGTATCAAAACCCTATTTGGGCATCAAATTCTATGCCTACATCCAGTCCATTCATTCCGAATGTGACCTCTCAAACTTCTGTATAAAACTTTGTTACATCAGTTCCTATTCAACCTATGATTCCATCACATCCTGTCTCATCATTTCAACTGACCCTTTTGGTACAACCAACTGTTTTAGGTCAAGTTTCAATTAGTTCTTATACCCCTCCGTTAAGTGGAAAGAATGTGCCACCACCTGGGGGGCAAGATCCAAGTACCCCTCTTGTGTCAGGTGAAACCAATGTGAGTGGATTACAAACTCACATGGTTGGAGTGAATCAACCTTATTATGGTAGTATTCCTAACCCTGTTGGTCAATCTAGGTTAGGTAACATCCAATATCAACAACCTTTTATGGCTCAGTTTCCACTCCAACAGGCTTATGTCCCATATGGTTCGCAAGCCTTGGTTAATCCGTCTTACATTCCTTAAGTAGGAGATTATGTCCAGCCTGGTCAATCCGCTATTCCTGGTGGATATGGTCATATTCAATTTGGGAATTATCAATACCCATAGGGTATATCCTAAGGAACTGTCCAACAGCCCTTGCAGCAGCAAGGGAAACCTTTGCAATAGCAAGGACAACCTTTGCAACAGTAAGGGAAACCTTTGCTGCAGCAAGGGAAACCTTTGCAACAGCAAGGGAAAACATTGCAACAGCAAGGGAAACTGTTACAGTAGCAGGGGCAACCTTTCCTGTAGTCTTAGCAGCCTTTGCAACCGCAAACTTAGTTGTTCAGCAATCTAATCAAGATTTATACTCGTAAGGTCAACCTTTGCAGTAGCAAGGTCAACCTTTACAGCTCCAAAGTCAACCTTTGCAACCACAATGTCAAGCTTTGCAGTAGCAAGCTTTATATGCATATCCACAAGGTGAACCATTACAAACACAAGGTCAACCCCTGCAGTAGCAGGGTCAATCTTCTTATGTCCAAGGTTAACAAGTTCAATAACCTTATAACCCATATGCCATGTACAATGCTTATCAGCAACCTATGGTGGGTCAATATCAAACCTACCCTGGGCCAAATCCATCTTATGGTCAAGCTAACCCTCAGTGGGGACAAAATCAGATCCCATATGGAAAAAATCCTCCACTGTGGGGGAAAAATCCTTAACAGCAAGGATTGAACCCGCAGTTTGGGTCTCCTCAAAGGCCCCATATGTCATTCAACATGCTATTGCCTTTCTTGGCTACGTTGGAGTTGCCCGATGTCTCAAGGCTCACGAATGATCCCGTTCTTCTTTTCCCTTCATTTCTCCAATGAAGGCCACACAAATTTGGTTTTGGACAGATACTGGCATATTGAAATGGCCCCGGTCCTCCTCAAGAGATGGAGTCCCCTCTTCGACCCAGAACGGGAACAGCTCGGAGCCGGACCAATTTGGGTTCGCCTACCAGGACTACCATTGCTATTTTGGGCTAAAGAAGTTTTCATTAGGATTGGAAATGCCCTGGGGACGTATCTGGATTACGATCGCACATATGTTGAATCTGGGAACCGAACTCTAGCGCGGATACTGGTCCATCTTGACACCCGTGAAGGACTTGAGGAACAGATCACTCTACAATGGGGAAGGTGTATCAGAGTGCAGTTATTGGACTATGAAGGAGTCCCCTTCCGCTGCAGACGATGCCATAAAGTGGGACACCTTGCGAAGGACTGCCCACTCAACAAGAAAGCAGAAGACTCTCCGAGAGGAACCCCGGCTCCAACCAGGATGGCATCTCCCATTACCTCTCGTCCTTCCTCTTCGGGACCGCCCCCACCGACAACATCTCCTGTGGTCGATCCGGGACTTCGGCAGCCCTCGCCTCCAAAGACCAGGGCACGCTCGGCAGCAGAAGCGGGTACGGTCTCGGGCTCTCTTTACCCTCCCTTGCTTTCTACTTTTGATGTTATGCATGAAAATGGATCCTCCTCACAGACTTCCATGATTCACTGTGCACTAACATCTTCCCCACATATCTTCACCACTGATCCCATCATATCCACCTCATCCCCCGCGGCTAGCTCCTACCTGCCCCCCTCGGAGCCCTCCCCACCTCATTCATATTTTCTCCGGTCACGAACTCTTGCCAAAGAGCCATTTGTCAGACATTCGGGATTG
This sequence comes from Pinus tabuliformis, assembly GCA_031772625.1. Lineage (NCBI taxonomy): Eukaryota > Viridiplantae > Streptophyta > Pinopsida > Pinales > Pinaceae > Pinus > Pinus tabuliformis. The sequence continues at coordinate 902,929,889 of CM062811.1, forward strand.
GGCATAGCGATACCAGAGGGGGGATCCTTGAACACCAGAGGGAGAAAGTCCCATCTCTCAAAGGCTATTAAACAAGCCGGGGCAGAGGTTGTTTCTGGCCGGTAATCGACCATTGACGGGGTCCTTAGAGCAGGACACACCCCGAGAGGTGTTCCCCCATGAAGTGCCTATCCTTTAACTGCAGAGGACTGGCTAGTTCCTCCAAGAAACTAGCCATGAAGCGGCTCATAGAATCTGATCCTATCGATATCATCATGCTCCAAGAGACCCTCTGTACTGCTGATCAGATATCTCGGGCCATGCAAGCCTTGACCCCTGGCTGGAGCTACTCTGCCATTGATGTCGTGGGCCGATCTGGAGGTCTGGCCATTGGTATCAACCCTCGTTCCATCAAGGTGGACTCGACTTGGGGAGGAGCGGGGTTTTTAGGGATTGACATATTCTCTGCTGAACTTGGTATGAATCTCAGGATTGTCAATGTTTATGCTCCCTGCTCCCAGAGAGAATCGTTCTGGCAGCATCTACTACATCTCTCTATGATGAATGAAGACCAGGTTGTTATTGGAGGAGACCTTAATTTCTCTCTGGGTTTCAGGGAGTCTTGGGGCTCGGCAGCACAACTTGACCCCATTACCGACTATATGACCAATCTTCTTGAGCAAAAAAATTATATGGATATACCCATGCAGCGACTTCTTCCTACATGGAGGAATCGGTGGGTTGGGGATGCTGCACTTGCTCGCAGACTTGACAGATTCCTTATGAAGGGGACTCTCCAACAGCGCTTGCAACTCTACAGACAATGGGTTGGCTCGGGGGGATTGTCGGATCACACTCCAATATACCTGGAGATCCAGGGTCCTTTCAAGAAACCCAAGGCACCTTTCAAATTTAATCATACCTGGCTGAAGGACCCATCATATGTCAAGATGATATCGGATTACTGGTCCTCTCACCCTATTAATGACACAGAATCTCTCGCTAAAGGATTCTGCAGGAATCTCTCTGAAATAAAACATTTATCTATTGTGTGGGCAAAGGAGAAACAGGACCGAGATACGGCTCAGCTTACCCATATTGAAGCTGAATTAAGCTCTCTCACCGACGAAAGAGGGCTGGGATTCATAACAGCAGCAGATAAATGCAGACTAATTGATTTGGAGAATCAAAAAGTAAAGATCCTCAAAGAGAGAGAGGAATCCATTAGACTGAGGAGTAGGGCATTATGGATCCAAGCTGGGGATGAAAACTCGAAGTTCTTTCATAGTTTTGCCAAGAGCAGGAAAGTTGCAAATACTATCTGGAAGCTCCCTACCCCAGATGGTGATATCGCAGATACTTTTAACAAGCTCGCTCATCTGGGCACCACACACTTCAGGAATCTATATAAGTGTCCTCGGGAAGTTAATCTACCTGATATCATTAATGTGGCAAATCACTTCCCGAGATTTGTGGAGGAAGAAGATGTGGAGGCTCTAATTGACCCGGTCTCGGCAGAGGAACTGGAAGGAGTGTTGAAATGGTTCAAAAAAGACAAGAGCCCTGGCCCGGATGGATGGACCATTGAATTTTACTTAGCCTTCTTTGATGTACTGGGACAGGATCTGCTGGGGGTGGTCGAGGAGAGCAGGACATCGGGTTCCATCTATCATGCCATCAATTCTACTTTCATTGCACTTATCCCCAAATCTGATTCCCTGGTATCTTTCGATGATTACAGGCCTATCTCCTTGTGTAACTGCCTCTATAAAATCATTTCTAAGACCATTGCAAATCGCCTTAGACCTATCCTCTCCCGATCCATTGCCCCGCAACAATTTGCTTTCCTTGAATCTAGGCAGATTCACGAGGCCATTGGTCTTGCCCAAGAAGCTATGCACTCCATCTGGTCCAGGCATCTAAAAGCCATTCTCCTCAAGATTGACCTCTCAAAAGCCTTCGACCGGGTCAGCTGGCTCTATATAAAAATGATCCTCATCCACCTGGGGTTTCCTCACGCCTACATCTCTTGGATCATGGCCTGTATATCCTCCCCTACATTCAGTATCCTCATCAATGGCTCGGCCTCCCCTTTTTTCCACTCTGAAAGGGGATTGAGACAGGGCTGTCCCCTATCGCCCCTTCTCTTCCTCTTGGTCATGGAAGGTCTCAGTCGCCTCATGGACTCTACAAAAAGGGCTGGAGATGTAGGGGGCCTCCGCATATCCGACCTATGCACTCTCACACATCTGCTCTTTGTGGACGATGTTCTAATTCTACTTGATGGCAGTGTTCAAGACTCTCGGGCCTTCTCAAAAATCCTACAACTATTCTCTGTTGCTACAGGTATGCTGCCAAATCAGTTGAAATCCACCATCACTTGCACTCGCACTTCAGTACAGGAATCCTGGCTAGCCCTTCAGGTATTCCCCTACAATATCCTCCCTCTGGATAGAGGCCTCAAATACCTGGGATTCAATCTGAAGCCTACCTGTCAAAGGATAGCAGATTGGGTCTGGTTGGTTGCCAAATTGGAGAAAAGACTCTCAGGCTGGAGCTTCAGATATCTCTCTAGGGCTGGCAGATTGGTGCTCATCAAATCTGTATTAGAGGCTACCTCGGTTTTCTGGATGGCACTTGCGTGGATACCGAGGAATATTCTAGGGCGACTTCAGTAGCTGTGCAATCGATACCTCTGGAATGGGAGTCAGGATAAAAGAATATTTGCTTGGATTAGCTGGAAGAAAATATCTCTGCCCAAAAAATGGGGAGGATGGGGCCTCAAAGACCTATCTGATTTCGCCATGGCACTAGCTGCCAAGATGGGATGGACCTTATTAACCAGCCAAAACCTATGGGCACATGTATCCTATCACAAATATATATGGCCCCAGAATATTATGGATTGGGCTAGATTACCAACTTGGTCATCGAAGGGATGCTCATCATCCTGGAAGGCCTTGATCCATTCCCTTCCCCTCATTCGAGATAATCTTGTATGGAGAATTAATGATGGCCTGACGTGCAGGATTGGCCTGGACCCGTGGATCAACAGTGGGGGCAGACACATCCTCAACCGTGATCTCATTACACATCTACATAACCGAGACATACGGAATTTTGCTCATATCGCCGATCAGCTTCGCACATACATATTCTCCCAAGCTTGGAAATCGGCCCAGCAACTGGATCTCCCCCTGCAATGGCATCAGGAATGGAATAACTATATTACTGCATTATCTGAATCCCATATTCGCATCAAACAAGGTCCTGACGAACTCATTTGGTGTTTAGCGGATCATGGATTATACGCTCCAAAGTTTGGATACAGAGCACTCATCTCTCACAGATTACCTGATCCAATACATTCGTGGTGGCATCTCATTTGGAAGCTAAAGGCTCCACCTCGCTCCAGACTATTTTTCTGGTGTGCCCTCAAAGGTATCGTCCCCACGGGCGAACATCTTACCCGCAGATCCATCTTTGGACCTTCTTGGTGTACATTTTGCAAGGCTGCATCAGAGACCTCGAATCACATGTTTCTTCACTGTCCTGCTGTACACACCCTATGGACTAACATACGCACTCAATTGGGCATAGCAGGGAATTGGAGTGGGGATGATCTATCGGGTGCTTGGACTGCATGGACTCACAGTCACCCGGGCTCCAAACTTTTAAATCTCCCCCTCGTGACAACATGGTATACCTGGCTTGCGCGGAATCGTGCTATCTTCGAGGATCATACTGTATCTTGGACTCGGGTAGAAGCTACCATCATCGCCGCGTACCAAGAATTGCCCGACCCTCCTCCACCTCGACCCAGGTCGATACAGGCCATGCCCAATATTGACAAATCGACCCCGTGGGCCTTCTTCGACGGGGCTGCAAACCAAACGAGATGTGGAGGCGGTTTCATGCTGCACATAAATGAACATCACAGATACCTTGTAAAAATGGGATTCGGCAGTGGATCTAACAATTTTGCTGAGCTTTCTGCCATTCGGAATCTATTGCATTTTGCATTAACACATCAGCATACAAATCTCAACATTTTTGGGGACTCAATGATGGTCGTTAACTGGATCAATAATGTCACTTCATGTCATACACACACACTCAGCAATATATTACATGATGCTCTCACACTCAAAACAGCATTTAATCATTTCTCTTGTTTACACATTTACAGAGAGCATAACAGCGAGGCTGACAAATTATCCAAAGAGGCCTCGTTACTTCCCAGAGGCGAATGGCTAATTGTGGAGCAGAATGGAGCTGAAGAACACAGATTCTACCATAGGCCATACATAGACCAGAGAGAACAGAGGGACAACAGTCCCGATAGCTGACAGTAATGGATAGTATATTTTGACATGATTATTTGGTTTTGTAAATGGATCTTTTGTGAACTCGAATAGGCTAGAACAGCCAGACATATGTATATACTCAGCTCAATTTTGTAATATCCTCTGATACAACACCCTATGAGGTGAATTTTGTATGAACATTGCAGCAATGCCAATGGCATCTACTATATTTAATTTTCTAATCATAATGAAAATTACTGATTTTTCCAGTGGAAAAAAAAGAATCCCTAGAATGGTTTTTGAACACTGTTTTGATGTCTTCATAGGGTAACTAATAGATATTTCCCCCAGACAACATGTTGAGTTTTTCCAGCATGTCCTCTGTAATTCCTCGGAGCAGGACTATCTTGAGTGATTCCGTATCAAGGGTGCTTTTGGCCCTCCTATAATTGAGCTAGAATATTTTCTCATAGTATTATAGGGATTCATCAGGTTCAAGAGTTATTCTAAATATTTCCTCTTTGGTTTCTTTAGACCTACAATAGTCCCTATACTTTTTTTAAAGGCTTGTTGCATCTGAGCCCAGGTAGTGATGCTATCCCCAGGTAGATCCATAAACCCGCGCAAGGCTGCATCCTTAAGGGTGGATGGGAATAAATTCATCTTTTGGTCATCAGAGGTATAGCCATAATTTCTACAAACAACAACAAACTCAAACATAAAAGTGTCATGGTCCTCAGAGGTTAATCTATGGAAGTGAGGAAAGGCAATAGCGCTTATATTCTTCATTCTATCCTTTCGATTAGTTTCTCTGATAGGGAAACCTCCTCATTCTTGTTTCCAGCCATGGTGTGGATATGTGGAATGGGTTATTCTTATTTGCCAATGGGTTCTTCAAATATATTAGGTTTTTCACCTAAGGGGTCTTCTAACTCCCTTGTAGCAAGAGAGGGAAGTTGACAGTTACCGAAGAAGAGTGAAGGTTGACTGTTTGATGGTGTGGGGGTGTTTTGTAAGAATTTTCCTAGAGTTTCTCTACTCCTACGAGGCATGAACAAAAACTTTTTTCCTTTTATATGATTTTTTAAAATATGAATGCAAAACGGAAAGAAAATAAGAAATAACATCTACCTAGACACCTCCCCGGCAACGACGCCAAAAAGTGGTGAGCCCTAGTATTGCACCAAGAGTGCTGCAACTCCCAAAGGCTCCTCAACTCTATTTATCAACCTGGGGTTCGTACAAACTTCGAGGTGATAGTGCTATATACACAATAGATGGAGTTCTACTCATGCCACACTCAACTAGGCCATTTGATCATTAGGGCTCGAAGACCATTCTTCTATTGAATTACGTGAGATTAACTACTGAAAGCATAATTCAAAAGCTATTCCTAGTGCAAAAAAAGTAAATGCTTTTCAAATCTAACTTGTAAATGTTGTCAACTTATAAATGCTACTGAATCAATCCATGAAGGAACACAAGAATTATGCTACCTGCAAAAATTAAACTACACTAATTGTAATCAACCATCTAGATATCAAATTCACTTGAAAACATAATATTATTCTACAGTCTCACAACTCAAGAATTCATGCATTATTTATCTATTTCACACTTGCAGATTAAGTAATGCCCTAATTGCCAAATATGTGATGAAGAAACTAATGAATTTTTCTTTTGCAGTAAAGGAAAAGGAACATAGGGAATGACCTAGGTAATACCTCTGATCATGGAGTCCAAGCTGGGGGGTTAACCTAATCCTATTATAAGCTACACTGGCATTACAAGTCAAAATAAGGGAAAAATAGGTTATTACAGGAAGTTGCTACAAGAAGTCTTGAAACGCTACATGAAGGGTGTCGAGAGGGTTTGGAAGGTAAGAATTATGGAATAAATGGATGGAAAGATGGATGAAGGTTATGGTGGATGGGTGGAAGATGACCAACACCCCTAGCCAAGCTCAACACTTTAGGAAGGCCAGTTTTGGCCTAGGAGGCTACTCACGATGACCTAAAAACAAAGATTAAGAACATTAGTTGGAATTCATCAAAAGAGAGTGGAGAAGTATTGAATGGAGATGGTGAAAAGATCCCTTTCCTACAGGTCCAATAGTCCTACAACATCACATGCACTTGCTCTTCTTTTCATTTACAAAATATTACAACCAATGGTGGAAAAGATGAGTTGAATTTGGAAACTATCTAACTGATGCTAAGAACTTTGATCTATGCAATGAATTAACTTCTATGTTATAACAATCATATGTAAATAAAGATAACAAATGTAGCCTTTTCCAAGAAATCATAAACAAGAAATCACATAATGTTTTTGGGCTGTGATGGTGGAGTCCTCTAATCATGCTCCCATGAGAGAGATGAGATAGAGGCCACAATCACAGACTTTTTGAGGAACTATATTCTACTAAGATGCAAAAATTAATCAAACATTATAAGCTAAAAGAAATATCAATACATAAGAGGGACCTAAGCTACTGGGGTTGGGCCCAAACCCAAGAGCTTAAGCCCTATGGACTAACTCAATGATGGATCAACAAGAGACTTTTCATTATCATTGCAGAAATGTCAAATAAATCACATAATAATAAAAAATAGCAGTCACAATTGCTTGAGCTCAATAGCCTCTTAGCTACAATCAAAATTCAAAAACTAATGAGTACTTTGGCATGTTTATTTATACAAAAGGGTAGCTACTAATAGCTCCCTAGAAAATAAATATGTTTGTCTCCCAAACTCGAGAAAGATGGATCTACATCTTCCTTGAACTGCACTAGCTTGGCTGCCAATGACCTCGAGTTGATGAGAGATAACGTGGTGATATTTGACTGATTGAAGGAGTTAAGGAGGCGAACAATCTCCTAGAATCTCTCCTTGCTGTCTACTCCGAGCTCCTGAATTCAAATTATCTCAAAATTGCTCCAATTCCTGCATTTAAAACATATGAGGCCACATGGCATAGCAACACATCTTTTACCCCTCACATTAAGCATAATATAACAAAATTTGTAAATAAATGTGATAAAGAGATGATTTGGAAGCTGGAGCACGGCATTGTGACCCTTACAATATACCTATTAATGAGCCTCTTCACAAATAACATGAAAAAACACCTTGAAAAAGAAAAGTGTTGATGTTGAAACATTTTGTTTTATTTATTTATTTATTTATTGAGGTCATTTTTAAATATTTTTAGCAATGACATTAATGATAAATATCATGACTCCAAAAAAATTCAAAATTCCAACAATTTTCGTGCATGACATTAAAGATAAAATATCATGACTTTAAAAAACCCTAAAATTATAATTGTTTTCAATCATAGCATTAAAAATAAAATATCATGACTCATAAAAACCTTAAAATTTTGAAAAATTTTCAATCATGGAATTAAAACCAAATATCATGACTACAAAGAACTGAAGTTTTCAACACATTCAACCATGGCATTATGGACAAATTATATGACTTAAAAAAACTTCAAAACTTAACACTTGAATGAAATAGTCATTATAACAAGACTAATTTCTAATTTTGGCAAATTTTTAACCATGGAATTAAAATCAAATATCATCACAACAAAAATAACTTAAGTTTTCAACACATTCAATGATGATATTATGGACAAATTATATGACTTAAGAAAACTTCAAAAATTAACACTTGAATTAAATAGTCATTATACCAAGAGTAATTTCTCTTTTAAATGCTAAAAGTATAACCATTTTAAAATTGTAGCCTAAGACAACTTGACACATTGCAACCGAAATTTAATCAACTATCAAATTGACATGCAGTGGAGGCAAACTCAACCTATTGCAATGAAAACTTAAAAATCAACCATGAAATTGACACAATATGGGGGTGGACTTGATCCATTATAACGGAAAATCAACTATCAAATTGACATATAGTGGGGTCGCTTTGCTAGTTGAGGATAGACATGGGTCCTGCAGAAAATAAAATAATAAATAAATAGAAAAATACAAAACAAAACAAAAAATATAAAAAGTAAATAAAAAATTATATTAAAACATCATTTAACAAAATATATGTATCAATCATAAAAAATTATATAAAAAACTAAATAAAAAAATTCAAACATAAAATATGTAAAAAAAAATACTAAAAATAACGCATAAAGAGAAAAAATTAAACAAAAAATATATATATATTTTTTTTTGTAAGCTAAAAAAATATCTCTTTAAACACATAATTTAAGAAAACAATTTAACAATTTACTAAAAAAAAAAGAAGCAAATTAGATAATTTTAAAAAATCAAATAAAAAAAAAAAGAAAGTCAAAACATATTAAAAACAACTAAAATATATATAAATTTAAAAACATAAAAATATTAAATTACAAATTTTTTTTTTAAGTAGAGATATTAAAAAAACATTAAACATGAATTTAAGAAAATTTAAAAATATATATTAACAAAACAAAAAAAATACATTGAAGCTTTATTTTTAGGCAAAGTTTTGGATTAAAAGAATTGCATGGGGTGGTCACTTTGCCTTGGTGTTAAAAAGTCATGGGCAGAGTGTGGTGCAACGAGCCCCCACACAGTGTGTTGGGGGCTCATCGATTTCGGGAATCAACGACTCGCCATCCCGCTACCTGGGTTGTCGATTCCCAAAAATTGTTGAGCCCCCAACACACTGTGTTGGGGCTCATCAATTATGGGAATCCACGATCCCCTGTCCTAGTGCCAAAGGGTCACAGGTAGGGCAATAGGGGTGGCCATACCCGCAACTCTTCGGCACCGAGGTGTGGTGGCCACCCCATGAAATTTTTCGTTTTTTAATTCCTTTTTAGTGTCTATTTTTTATTTTAATGTTTTATTGAAAAAATCAATGTATTATCTATATATATATATATATATATATTTAACTTTTGTAATTTTATTATTATTATTATTTTTTGTAAGCTTAGCGGTTCCTTTCTATTAATTTTTCAAAAAGAGGCAGGTGTTAAGAGATCAACAACCATAACAAGATAGCCTCATCCTGCCTAGTGAGAAACCAAGTTTGTTGACCATCTGATTGTATTATAAGCCATCCAAAATTTGAATTGTCTGAGACTTTTTAGTAAGGTTAACTATACTTGAGTGTCTTTGTAACTCCTATTGACCATACACATATACCATATATACAAAAACTCCTTACTATTCATCTAAACATAATAAAAATAGTAGAGTATCCAGACTGTAATAAAAACCATACTAATTCTTAGAAGACTCAAATGGCACTAGGTCTTTCGCACTGGATCCCGACAACTCAGCTTGTGGCAGGCAAGGAATGTGCTTCTTTATGCGTGCAACATGAGCATTCTGCTATTAGATTTGGAGTTGGATAAGATGGAATCCTTTGTGAATTTCCTGTAATTCTTATGTCAGCCCTGAGATTCCTTTGAAAGTGGTTGTCAAAGCTTTAGCCAAGAGTGTCTTTTTCATCCAGAAAAGATATAAGGTCTGTTGAAACTAAGTACGACGATCACAGGTATGGCCAAGGTCTAGAATATGATCCCTCCACTCATTAATCTCCGTCTTTTTGTTATCTACCTATTGCCCGATCTTAGTTTCCCACCCATTGATGATCTGGCAATCTCGAGGATGGGTGTTGGTCCTGTAGGTTCTGGTCACTTTCGAGACCAGTTCACTCCAAGGACCTCGACTTTTGGAGGGTCATGATTGTCCCCTCCCACGACCATGGTCCTCACCCCAACCAACAGTTGGGGCTCACCCTTGCTACGAGACAGGTCGGGCTATCTCCTACTGTTGAATGCAGCTGGGAAGGAGCCTGAAAATCGCTGAGGCAACAAATTCCCCTCCTTCAAATTTCCTCTTCTTTGCTTTAGACTTAAATTCTAGAGTCCAACCTAAAAGTAGGAACTTGAGAACCAAACTAAGGTGTGAACCTGCAGAGTCTAGAGAAACATATGCATTGCAGAGATAATAAATAAACCAAAAAAAAGAGATTTCCCCACACAATCGTCGTGTGTCTGTTCAAAGAGCCCAACCCAAATGCGCCAAAGAACCCTGTCGTCTTAGAGAGATGAAATAAAACATATGCATAAAATCTCCCCCACATACCTGCCTTGAGATGCTCTGTCCAAAGGGTGCATGTAAAATGTGGAGGTATTGATGGTTATGAGCATGCAATCGACTAGCAACTAGGATACATACATATCCCCAATATGAAATAACCCAAGGAATGACAAGTTACTAAGAACAATGGTGATTTTCCTGGTGAAGAGCCACCAAACCTAGATAAGCCGACATACAAGCCAACCCATTCTCCCCGAATTTCCAAACTGAATTTTATTCTAAACCAGAAAGACGTGATAGAATTGACCATTAACAACCCTTTTAAACACATACAATGCACAAGGAGCATGGTGTATAGGAGTTTGACAATCTGAATATACCCATAGAGAAGGCGATCGTGAGGAGAACTTCTCCCGCAACACCTTAATCCGAAGCGTTGTATATCCCTCTCACATCGACCCTGGTAATGGTTCCTTGCTTTGAAAGCCAGTTGAAGGAGTGTCAAGTACTGAATACAACACAACGCCACCAACAAAGAATCTGAGGGTTATCATTGCATGCTCCTCCAAATGCCTTCCCGTATGCCTATTAAAAGTTCTTGACAATGCTTGCTAGTGTAGTGTGTGTGAGGGTGGCCACACCACCACCCTTAGGTCCTTTCAATTAATTGCATACTAGTGGCACAGATCCCATTGATGCCCTTGTCCCAAATCTCACCTAGATTAGGAATTTATTATTATTATTTTTTTAAATTGTAATTTTTTTTTAATTTTTTTTTTGTCGTTCAAAAACATTTCATTAGATTTTCAAGAAAATAAAGCTTACAAAATATGTCTCAACGGTCCCCTTTCTCTCATTTTGACCAAACTTGTTGAGTTTGGGGACCGAAGGATACCATAGAGTACTCTTTACATTTTTTATTTTCGATAGTTGTTGTTTCCATAACATACTAGGAAAAAACAAAAAAGACACCAAAACGACAACTTCATATCAAGGAGGGGGGTGGGGAGAGAGTACAGGGGGAGCTGCAAACTAACTAACACGATCATGCATATGAAAATCAATATGTTCCACCCATGCTTCAAGACTGGGAAGGTGATCATTTTTGCAACGATGGTTCTGGCAGAGGCTATCCAACTGGTCGAGACTTTTATTTTGAATATATTGAATATCATTTATGTAAGCCACTATCTTGTTACGATCTTCATACCTGTGGTCCCTAAGAATGTCCATATTGACTTGGATATTTCGAAGTTGCTATGGTATGGACTTCTTGGTTGTTGGAGACACTATATGACCTAGAGAATGAGCTAGAGAGAGAGCCACTGCACCCTCGTGTTCTATGTTGGCCGAGTTCCCAAAGGAGAAGCTATGGCTTAATGCAGGACACCCCACATTGATTTGCTGATACCCCTTGCAGAAAATCCAACCCCGTTGGCGAGGCATTACGTGCTTTGCGTGTACTGACAAGCAGCTGGCTAGCAGGGTCGTGAAAGAACCTTCCAGGAACTTGCAAGGAGAGGCATACACTAGGACCAAGAGACAAATAACTAAATTTGACACACAACAGAACCCAAACACAACGAGATTTGAACTAGGATGGGCAAGCTCCCCCTGAGGCCGAAGAACTGCCCAGGGCATATGAAGCATGCCAACCCAATAATAACCCGAGACAAACGACACTTCCGTAGGTGGTCGGAGAGACTGTCTCAATGAGACCTAACCTAAATGGATACCCATGCAAACAACAACACTAACCAGAGACCGGAATACAAAAACCTCGGCATAGATAAACACCATAGGCGACTTCCAACAAGAAACCGATGGCAGGGAACCCACAAGAAAATAATAGCTGTGACCTCTGACCAAAACTAAAAATAAAATAACTAAGAAAAGATATGGATAATGTTACCTTTTTCCACACGAAGATAGAGAGTTCCAGGGGCCTCCTACTCCAGCTTGAAAGTTGGTGAAGAGGTTTCTAGATAGAGGCATGGAGCCAACCCGAAACACCATCCAAGGAGGTTCCTGGATCCCAGGTGCAGGAATGAAGGCCAAATTCAAACCAAACCAAGGCAGACCAGGCTTCCACTTCATAACTCATCCAAGGCCATGACCCCGACGAGTCTCCATGGACCTTGTGTCTTGCGCTGCAGTACTCCACCCGACCCAAATTCATCGCCCAGAATTCCGAACTAGAGAGGAACGCTTGCTTGCCCTTGAATTTAACCGATGCATTAGCTATATGGATATTCACTTGAGTGGAATGAATGCAGGCACAACACATAACTGCAAACTTAATGATCACATGGAGGAGGTGGGGGTGCCAAGGGCCTCACATATACCAGGTGTTTACTCAGATGATCACCCACATTGAGGGATATTTTATTATTATTATAATTCTATTTTATTATTTTTTTAGTAACATTTTTTTCTTCACAAAATGATATATATATAGATATATATATATATATATATATATATATATATATATATATCGAAATGGTCTATTTTATTTACTTATGTTTATACTTGCCGAAGGTATGATATATTAATTTTGATTTTGGTAAAAAAAACTTTGACTTTCAATTAGTTTAGAAAGTTGTAAAAAAATTCTATGAAGTTTATTAAAGTTTTGAAAAAATTAAATATTAAACTGAATATTTTGAAAAAAAAAAAAATTAATGTAAATTACTATTTTTTAATTGGTTAATGACTATTTTTATGTGGTTTTAAATTGAATTATGAGATATAAAAATTATATTAAAAATAAAAAACCTAAAAAAAATTCTATTGGCCAGAATTTTGCACAACAGTGGATAACTCCCCACCATTTTTTAAGCAAAAAATATTAGCAAGATTAGTCATATGACTTTTTGCTTACTTTTTCTATTTCAATTTATTGCCTTCTCATTTTAAATTTTCTAAGTTTAAAGGATTTCCTAATTACATTTTTTTTACCACATGTTTACTAGTTGCAAAGGAATTTCAAAATATATTAAAACTCTCACATCGTAAAATGTTAATAACTGTGTCCATGGGGTCATGGATAGTTAGTCATCAGGTGCTCTTTAAGGCACCCCTTGATGTTAAGTCATGGTTCAATTACCCGCTCTGATCAAGGTGATTTATTGAACATGATGAAGATGTAGTCTTGCCAAGCTTACAAAATATATAAGTCCACGGGGTCTTGGATAGATGGTGATTGTGTGCTCTGTTAAGGCACTCCTTGATGTGAAGTCACCGGTTCAATTCCCTGCCCCGATTGGGGTGAGATATTGGACATGATGAAGATGTAGTCCTGCCGAGCTTACCAAAAAAATGTTAATAACTATAAACTTTCAATATTTCTATAATTTTAATAAAACTCATTCATTGCTCTATTGATTTGGAGCTAATAAAAATTTAAGAAGTGTTTTAAATACTAATTTCTTGTATATATATATAATGAACTATGCAAATATTTCGATAGACAAACCATTGTACTTTCATGCTAGAGCAACTAATATGGATAAATTTTGCTATTAATAACTTTGGTTGTCAATTACTTTTTACTTTTTACTTTTTGCATAAGAGGGAGGTACTAAGAAGCAACGTTGCATATTAGACTTGGTTTTTTATAATAATAGTTTTCTTTTTTTCAATTTCATTTTCTTATATTTTTAATAAATTTGGGCTTTTTTTATATAACATAAATGAATACTCTTTATAATAAATTCGTGCCCGATCACGACTAATACCTAGGAGAGTTACAATGACAAACTTTTCATGGTCATCTAGGATGCTCGATGCAACTTTCTACCCATACCCAAATTACATCAAAAACCCCATATGCGATGAGTACCCATATTTTCCTACTGGTGTATATTCGACAAAATTGAAACAAAAACCATAAACATTTGAAGCCAAACAATACAAAAATTTACAGAATTTTACTGAGAAGCATCTGCTGGTCGATTGAGATAAAAATCTCTAATTGGATCCATTGTTGGGCTGGTTGGTTTGGCCACCTAAAACTTGAGGTTCGAAATTATGCTGCAAAGGGAGTCCATCTCGTCCTCTAAGTGAAAAAATTCTTTGCTTTTGTGCTTCAATTATGCCCAGAGTGTTATAGTCAGAGGCTCTTTGTTGGTATATCCTGATGTGTAGATTAAATATTTTTGAGTTAATGGTTGCATGCCCCTTCCTACAATGATCACAAACTAAAGAGGCCGAAGAATCAAACGCTGATGTACTTGAGTCCATTGGAGGGGCTTGCTGAAAGCCTAGACAATGAAGAGTTGGAATACCAACCAAGGTGAAAGAAAAGGCAGAGGACTTTCCAAAGCTCAGAGGGTCATGACCGGATGACCAAGTATCCCAATTAGAAGATGCAAGCCCAATTGAGGAAACATAACCCAGTACAGTGAAATTGACTACTTTTAATTGCAATTACTTGCCACTAATAGAACTCTTGGCCACCCTTACAAATCTTTTTATCCTGCACCTAATTCTCGTAAGACTAAAAACAGAGAAAATTGACACTTTTACCTCAAAACCAGAGAGGGAAAGATGCCATATTTACCAACTACAATGATGTTTGAGCCACAAATCGAGCTCACCATGAGAAGGAGATGAAGAAGTCACTTGAAGCTCATCGTTGAGCTTCTGATTTATCCAATGACGTGATGCCACACTGTTTTCTCTACCCTTTGCCAAATTCTCAACAAATATCTAAATTCTGATTCGCCTTGCTCACTATAAGTGTTGATTAGAGTGCAATATCTCCCCAATTTATGCTTGGTGAAGCTCTGCAACCACATACGAATTGACAACTCTCCATATAATGGGTTCCATCATTCCAAGACATTGCAATCATCATGAAACTAATTGAAATGATTCCTTCCTCGTATTACATCAACCCAAGCTTGATCGTAGGTATAATCTTCACCTGTACTCTTAATTGAGGCATGCTGCTAGAGATATATCCGAGGTGAAACTTGCAAACTTGCAACTAAGGAAAATCTTTAAAAATATAATAACGACAATCGGGCCTACTTCCCGGATGGGGCTCCTATCCCAAACATTGTGAGGTCTAGTTGGGACTTCATATTGGGGAGACCAGCTTTGTATTGGCGGTTGCCAGAGTCGTCAATAGGCTCCGATAATTTAACCTATTGGGAATCCAAGAGGCTAAGTACAATTTAAATATTCCTTGAGTTTAGAGTGGATTAGTGAATGTATTACATTAAAATATAAAATGGTTTAAAATATTATAAACCACTTAGTCCTCTTATAAAACTTAAAAATTTAGTTGTAAAACCCATTATCAACCTAGTATCTTGGATTCCAAAGGCATTCCTAGGACACTCTTACATGACATGGTTTATTTAGTCATGGTGTAAAAATCATTGTCAAAGAAACATATACATCATGTAACATTAAAATAGGCAATATATCAAAGACATTTACAATTGGAGAACATTAATTAAAAATAAATATATGCCCGCAATTGAAGAAGGATGAGTGCTTTTTCACCCAGCCATAAGATCAATTGGGCCTGCCTTTCTTATAATTGACCACCCCCTAGCCGATCCATGATACCACCAAGGGAAAACTCAAGTTCTCAAGGAATTTTTAAGCTATGAAAGCCACTCTCCTACGCCAGAAAATAGTGGTTGTCACCCTCTACCCATTTTCCCAAGACCTCCATGAATTGTCTATATGCCTTCCTAGCTAGTCATAGATACAAAAGGAAGTTCCTTGTTTTCGAATGTAGTCCCTTAGTGGCCTCCCCTTTTAGTGCTTTCTCTCCAAAATAGCCAACATCAAATTCATAGTCCCCTTCTCCCCTGTCCGAGTTTAGGTTTTCCTACAAATTAATAGTCAAATTCAAGATTTACCACATGTTCAAACACCCATGAATGGTCCCCAATTTGATTTAGTTCCCTTTGGGAATGAATTTTGTTTACCCCAATAAATTTCATATGTTAGAAGTTACCAACAGAAAAAACACTTGTGAATCGGCTCATTTTTCACTCATGGGTGTTTTCTACCCTTTGTAAACTCTTCTTCTACACTTCCCAAGCCTTCAACATCCTTTGTACAGATTAAACTTTCACTCTTGATCCCCACATGCATTTCCTTGTTTGAGCCAAAGAAAACTCATAATTTTCTTGCCTTCATCAGGGGATTTTATGGATCATAGTATAGAAATCGAGATGTTAACTTGCTATACACATATCTAATCAGTTTCAACTACTGAATCAATCTCCATACCTCCATAACTATGGGTGGTTGGCTGCCTAATTTCCCAACTCTCTTCAACAATTGATTTTGGGGAAGTGGGAAAGAAGGAAATTTGACACTTTGGCAATATGGATTTTTTGGCTATGGTTGTTTTCTTATGAGGTGAGGTGATTTCTCCACCCCCTCATTGATTCATGCTCATGGTATCATGGCAAGTACAATTTCTCTACCCTTCATCCAATTGATTGGAATTTTTTCATCAATTAATGAAATACATTTACATAATTTAAAATTGGTCCATCATAATTCAAAAATCGCCAAAGCATCTATGTGGTGATTTTCAATGACTCCCAATCATAATTACGATTATAGATTGGGAGAAAAATGGTGTTACAATTTTTCCCACAATTTTTTTTTTTATTATAAGGATATTCATCCACACTATGAGGTTGTTTTCAATGAGGTCAATCCATTAATCATAACCACTGACTCTTGAATAAATTCATTGGTTGCTTTACTAGTGTTTTGGGAAAAAGAGATCAACTCACTTTAGGTATGGTTAAAATGATTCATGAATCTAGACTTGGTCTCAAATTTTGACTGAGGATTAGAGAAAATATCAACCTTTGAAGCTAAAAGGTCTTATTCAATGTTAATGACATACTCTCTAGTTTGAGCAAGAGTTGTATTACCTTTATCTCTTAACATAAAACCATATTGTCCCTTAAAAGAATTAGATTATTGCAATAAAATAACATCCTATTGTTTGGTCAATTTAGAGTGTCCTAAATTGCTATATTAATTGTCAATCCGGGAGTCGTAAATTGTTGAAGTGTGGCGCACTATATGTGCAAGATAACCTATTTCTTACTTTTTGTCATTTTTGATTTTTTAGTTTTGTTTTGGGGGTTTCTATCTTCGTTTATCTCCTAATGTGAAATGGAAATTATAAAAGACAAGTATGGATATAAATTTCAAGGCAATTATGTCCTTTATAATGGTTTCCAAAACTTCAAACTTCAGAAGGTCTTAGAACATGCTAATGATGAAATTAATTCATAAAAGAAAATGAAAATGTGCCACTATTCTAATCAAACAAACAGTGAACTATTGCTCATGAAACCATTATCCATGCTGCTGCCTAAATACAAAAGAAATGAATTAAGCTACTATACTCAAAGAAATCCAAAAAATTGCAAGTAAAGTAAAGCTAAAATCAAATTACATCAATTCATATTTTGAGCCCTCTCCAGTTAGTCTCGCTATGGCTTTCGGAGGTAATCATCAACAACTTGAGCAATCTGATATCTAATTGCAGAAAAGTAAACTTAAAATCAAATCACATCAATTCATAGTCTGACCCCTTTCTAGTTAGTCTCGCTATGGCTTTTGGAGGTAATCATCAACAACTTGAGCAATCTGATATCTAATTGCAGAAAAATAAAACTAATATCAAATTACACATTCAAACTTCAATCCCTCGCCATTAGTCTCGCTATGGCTTTCGGAGGTAACTGACAATGATATGAGCAATTTAATATCTAAGCTAACTAATAAAGCCAATGAACAAAACTGAAATAAACAAAACAGAACTGAAATTAAAAGCTAAGAAAAGTAAGTCAGCAGAAAGCCTGATTCCATGTCATTAGTCATTGTGAAAACTATATGCAAATGCCCGGGCTGCCTACTGTAATCTGGAACATACACACTGATCAACGTTAACAGCAATGTAAAGCATGTAAAATTATGAACAAAAATGAAACGTTAGTACCATAGGAAATGCAATATACATCAGTGAATAACTATGGCATAATAAACATAAAGAAACATAGCATGAAACTGTACAGCAATAAGAAACAAAACCTTGGCATGTGCAGGGGCCCTCTGCACAACCTCGGGCAACAACTATCAATCAAGAATTATGCTCAGAAACAGAGTCTTCTCATATATTCAGAACGTAGTCACAATAATGAAACTAGTGTCACGGCAAAGTGGGATTTTAACAGCAAAATTACATTCCAAAATACTAACTACCATGCATATAGAAACATATTATTTATAACAAAAGGCTACATAACTGATTTCCTAAAAACTGCGCTGACAGAGGACATGTGAACGACGTCCATGGATCTAGCATCATGGCTGCCCGAGATGTTGCAATCTATTGAAAGCAGCTTGTTGGATTTACATCGTGGGTAGCCTACAGGTGTCAGCGTGCCTCCAAAAATCTATAAACGGCCACGAAAATCTTTCACGTGCTTGGAAACAGAGTCCTATTGCCGTAGGACTCTTCTGTTTGACCACCGTTGACCATGGCCTCCTCTGATGAATCCGACTGAGCCAATAGGACTCGGTCCAAGTCCATGTCATTTTCAACTTGCCCATGTGGCTCGATTTTCCTGAAGACACCTGCAATATAGACTTTAACAAAAACGGCTGCAGAAAGTTGAAGCAGCTGCGGAAAGTGACAGGATTCCGCAGCTCAATGAGCAAAAATCTAATTCAAACAGCAGACACAAAACATAGCTAAAAACCACTTTAAGTGCTCTTTTATGATTAATATGCAATGATGTTGATAGCTTAGGAGGTCTAGGTAAATGGAAAATGTCTAGGAAGGTGTATAGGAAAGATGCAAGTTTAGGGCTCAACATACCCCCACTGTGAAGGTGTTGCATGTCCCCATGCAACCAAAATTTTAACCATCCTCTCTTCAATCCATATGCTCTGACACCTCTGCCAGCACATCTAGCCCTCTTCTCCTCTTCCTTGGTACTGCTAACATTCTAGGCTTCCTCATCAAGCATCTGAATTTGAGGTTGATAAGTGCTTTACTCAACCTCTTGCATTTCTTCTTCAATTTCCTGTTCTTTTTCTGCCACAGCCCCAGATGTAACATAGTGTTGTCATGAATGATCTTGTCCAATTTGCTTTGTTCCTTTAATGCTTCATTTTCATTTTTAATATGTCTATTTAAAACCTCCAATTCAAAGACTTCTTGTTTCAACGATTGGACTAGAGCTTCTTGTGCTGTGTGAGGCTAAGTGGATGAAGTGCTTGGGCTTGTGGCTGTCTTTTCCAAGGATTCTAGATAATCATACATCTCTTGCTGATTCGGGTCTATCTCGGGTGTAGTTTTCCTTGGGTTGACCCCAAAATCCTGTTGAGAAGGACTGATTTCCAAATCTGGCCGAGAAGGACTCATGTCAAAATATGGCTGTGGAATGGAAGTATGGTGTGGGCTACGGTCAGGAGAGGTTGCTGGAGGCTGCTCCGGTGTTTCCCCTCCCAAGTAAATAAAGTGGGGTCCTTTGGTTTGCACTGTCCTTAATTTCCCTTTTAGCCTGGAGCTTCTTCTTACATGTTGTGGACTAGTGTCTTTTTCCTCCCTACTCTGTTTTTCTTTTCCTTCCTTTTTGGCTACAGCTGACTATTCCTGAAGGTGAACTAGTATTTCAGACAATACTTGATGGTCTTCTTC
Organism: Pinus tabuliformis; assembly: GCA_031772625.1. Classification (NCBI taxonomy): domain Eukaryota; kingdom Viridiplantae; phylum Streptophyta; class Pinopsida; order Pinales; family Pinaceae; genus Pinus; species Pinus tabuliformis. The sequence goes on from CM062811.1 coordinate 902,949,948, forward strand.
TGAGGAAGGTTCTGGGGTTTGATGCACAGCCTCAATACTTCTTTTCTCTTTTGATTTTGTTGGCTTTTTACCCTCAATCTTTTCCTTCCTCCTTTTAGACAGTCTTTCTTCTCTACTAGTTTCTTCAACCCTTGCAGTTCCTACTGCTTTTCTACTTATCCCTTACGTCAAAACGGCCAGTGCAAGCAGTGGAAGGAATTGATTTTGATGAAAATCAATTGATTGCTATGTGTTAATAGGAGTACTTTGAATTTTATCACTTGTTCTCTTTCTTCTGCTTCTTCTTGATGTACTGCTTTCAGGGGCTTCTTGTGGATCTTGAAAGAAATTTCTGATTACAAACTGCTCCCATGTATCCTTCTTTTCTTTCAATTATTTTTCTATCAAGATTTTCACAAGGCCATGGTGATACAAGTGTGGTTCTACATTCCCCAAATTCTTTTGGACGGTTACAGACATCTTTTTCAATCTGTTCAGTAAAAAGTATGGCAGATTGAGGGTTTGGTTTTCTAGGAAATTCATCAACAGCTGGGTGTGATACATATATATTGATCCAAAACGTCCCTCACAGGTAATGAACTTTTGAATAATTAACAATAGACTGGCCCACTTCTCTTCTAAATCATGGACAGGGATTCCTCGTTTAAAAATAGTTACGTCCATACCTGGATTTTGTAGGATAACCCTCCAAGCCTTCTTGTCAAAGCTCTTGTTCTTGAACCAGCGTTCACCCTCCTGTGGAAGCTCTGTAGCAGCTGCTATAGATGCCTCGGTGATTGTAAACTTGAGGTCTCCCACTTCCACATCCAGGCTGTTAAAAGACCTCGCAAAAGTCTTTGTAATCTCCTTGTTGTAGCCCTTGAATTTTTGAATAAACTGTAACCACCTTGCCTTTTTCAATAAGTTTTCACTTGCGGGTATCCTTCCAAAAACTTGGGCCCTTCCGGTTCTGCCCTCAACAACAAACCCATCCTTCCTTCTGCCTTTAAAATTTGTCTGCGTGAGTAAGGGTTTTAGCAGAGGTAGACGGCTGGGTTACGGTGATGAACAGGGTTTATGGAGAAAAAAAACAGTGACTGTAAATGGAAAACAGAGAACAGGTAGTGGGAGTGAATTCACGAAATGGAGCGGAGACTGATATGAACAAGGTGGAAATGCAACTGTGGCTTCGATAAAATAGTAGGGAAGTAAAGTGAACCCGACAGAATTTTAAACTGAATGGTTGCGGAGTGGACGTAAACACGTTTATGAAATGGCTGCGGAATTTGTGCGGCGGAGAGAAGCGTGATCAAATCAACCACGTCCCATAATTAACCACATCCCATAATTACAGGTGGAGTATCAAAGTACAGTCGAACACGAGTTAAAACCAGAGGCTTGATCATGAGGCCGTTTGCAAAAAAATGCAAGGATTGTGGGGGAATCGTATAGAGATCGTGGAATGGTTATGGAGTTATCAACGCCAATCATTGCATATAATGGAGCTATGGTTTTATAACTATGTAAAAATGTGCTTTGAATGCTATTTGAAATAAATTTCTACTCATACCTTGGAATTCTTGCCATTTTTTTCATTAATCTTTGATCAACTGCTCCTTGTTGATGCTTTAAGTGCCTCATGTCTTCATAATATGTCCTCAATCATACCTGCATTTGATTTCATGATTATTGAACTAACATTTGACTGTCAGTTTTGAAAAACAGAGTGATAGCTACGGAAACTGCTTCTGGCTGCAGAAACTAGTTTCAGCTGCAGAAACTGACACAACAATCATTTGACTGAATGGAGATGGATAGATGATAACTGACTGAATGAAAATGGTCATGAAAGAAACTTTTATTGGCGAAATGAAATGAAATGGATGAAATGGAGTGGAATGAAATGAAGTGGAGTGTCACAAAACTGTGAAATGAGAGAGAGAATATATATATATATATATATATATATTGGAAAATATAGGGCGTCAAGAGTTCCTGATTTTTGCCCTGTATTTTCTTTATAAGACTGCCAATCAGTGATTGGTTTTCAGGCTTATACATTTTTTTTTTGCTCAAAAACAGAAAGGAACAAAGGCTAGGCTGGTGGAGAAGAAGGATTCTTCTTCACCAGCCTTATTGCAGAATTATCTTGAAATATTTTGACAAATTCTTCTTTTGAGAGTGGCTTATGATAGATCTTTAATCTGTGGCCATTCAAAATAAGAGGAGTTTGATATTCATCAATGGTTTTGATTCTTACCACTCCATTGCTAAAGATTTTGTCAATCTCATATGGCCCAAGCCAATGAGTCTGAAATTTTCCTTTAAAATCTTTAAACTTGGAATCAAATAGCAATGCCCAATCTTCTTCTTGAAACTTTTTCTCTTTGATGTATTTGTCATGCCACTTAACTCTTTGATATTGAACTAGATCAGTTCTTAGAATTGCCTCTTGTCTGATCTCATCTAGCTCATTCAACTGCTCCATTCTATGCTTTTGGGCTTCTGATAGATCCATACCCAACTGAACTGCCATCTTGAAAGTTTTGACTTGGAACTCAATGGGGAACAGGACTTCTTTCCCATAAACTAGTTCATAGGGAGAATTTCCTGTTGTATTTCTCCATGTAGTTCTGTAGGCCCATAAGGCTTCAGGAAGCCTTTTTGCCCAATCTCTTCGGTGTATATGAACAGTTTTGGTGATGATGCCTTCAATAACTTTGTTTGTAGACTCCACTTGGCCATTTGCTTGCGGATGGTAAGGAGTAGATTTTCTGTGCTTGATTTTGTATTCTTCCATCATCTTTTCCACCAGGTTGGATGTGAATTGACTTCCCTGATCTGTCACAATCTCTCTTGGAACACCAAAGAGAGTAAAAAAATCCTCATAAAGAAAATTAACAACTGAATTTTCAGTAGCAAAAAATAATGCTTTGGCTTCTACCCATTTAGTGACATAATCAGTACATACCAATATATACTTTTTTTGTTTAAATGGTGGGTTAATAGGTCCAATGAAATCTAAAGCCCATTTTTCAAAGGGTTCGATGAGTGCCTGTGGCTGCAATGACATTTCATTTGAAAGGGTAGGTTTCCCTACTCTTTGGCAGCTGTCACACCTTTTGACATATTATTTTGCATCTTTGAAAATGGATGGCCAATAATATCCCAAAGAGAGGATTTTATAGGCTGTCCTTTTGTCAGCAAAGTGTTCGCTGCATGGTTCATCATGACAAGATTTGAGGATATCAGGCATTTCATCTTCCCGAACACATCTTCTGATCACAAGATCTGGCCCTGTTTTAAACAATTTGTTAGAAATCCATGAATATTTTGAACTCTCCTGAATAATCTTTCTTCTTTCACCAGGAAATCAATGTGGAGGTAGTTTCCCTGTAACCAAATAGTTAGCTATATCTGCATACCAAGGGGTCTTAGTAGTTACTGCAAATAAGTATTCATCAAGAAACTTTTCCTCTACAGGAGAATCTTCTTTAGTATTCTGAATCCTAGACAAGAAATCAGCTACTCTATTTTGTTTCCCTGGTCTATCCAACACAGTAATATCGAATTCTTGTAAAAGTAAGAGCCACCTTTTAACTCTGCCATTAGTAACAAGTTTGTTCATTAGATATCTAATCACAGAATGATCAGTATGAATAAAAGTTTCATAACCTGTTATATAATGTCTAAACTTATTGATTGCATGAACAACAACTAAGAACTCTTTTTCAGTTATAGTATAGTTCAACTCAGTGGGAGTCAAATTTTTACTAGTATAGTAAATGGCATAAGGAACTAAATCCTTTTGACCCAACACAGCCCCTAGAGCTGTATCTGAAGCATTTGTAGAAATATGGAAAGGAAGTTTTCAATTTGGCCCTCTCAAGATGAGTGCTTCAGATATTCTTGTTTTCAAAGTTTCAAATGCTGATTGACAATCAAGATCCCATTTGAATTCACAGTCTTTTGTAAGCAATTTGAAGAGGGGAGATGCTATTTTAGTGAAGTTCTCTATAAATCTTCTATAGTACCCAGTAAATCCCAGAAAACTTCTAACACCTTTTTGACAATTTGGAATAGGCAACTTGGAGATGACTTCAACTTTTGATTTATCAACTTTAATCCCATCCCCTAAAATGTGATGTCCCAAAACAATACCTTTAGTAAACATCATAAAGCATTTTTCATGACTTAATGAAAGGTTTGTTTCTTTACATCTTATAAGGACTTTTTCCAAATTCTCTAATGCCTCTTCAAACGAATTACCATAAACTGTAAAATCATCCATATAAACCTCTACAAAATCATGGATTAGATCAGAAAAGATTCCTAGTACTGCTCTTTGGAATGTTGCGGGTGCATTACATAATCCAAAAGGAAGCACTCGATAAGCAAAAGTTCCCCATGGACAGGTAAATGTGGTCTTATCTTGATCTTCAGGTGCTACCTGAATTTGATTATAGCCACTAAAACCATCCAAAAATGAAAAGTACTTTTTGCCTGTTAGTGTATCTAATACTTGATCGATAAAGGGCAAAGGAAAGTGATCCTTCTAGGTTTCTTTATTCAATTCCCTGTAATCAATGCATACCCTTCATTTACCATTCTTTTTAGGTACTATAACCAAAGGAGAAACCCATCGGCTATCTGAAATTGGATAAATGAAGTTTACATTGAGTAGTTTTTGGAGCTCTTCTTTCACTATCTCCCTAAGGTTTGGATTCATCCTTCTCTGAGGTTGTCTGATTGGTCTACTGTTTTCCTCGATGTAGATGTGATGAATGCAAGTCTTAGGGTCAATACCTTTCATATCAGTATACTCCCATGCAAATGCAGTAGAATGTTTTTGCAAGATTTTGGTTAGCTCTTCCTGTTGTGACTTTTCCAAATTTTTATTGATATTCAATGTTTTACCTGGAAAAATCTCAATGGTGGAACTACCGAACTCTTCCATAGAGTAAAGAGACATTTGTCTTGATGATAAATACTCAATGTCAGAATCTAACTGAAATTGTGTGTGGTCATATTCTGAAGATGTTTCAAAGTTTTCTAATGTGTTCAGAATTTGACTATCTTCACTGATTTCAGAAATGGTAAAGACAGGTTGTATAGTGTCCTCATCATCGACCCATTCATTATCTCCTACTTTTGTAATTGCTTTTGCTGGAGGATACAAATTGAATTTCTTTGTCGAACTACCATCAGAAATGTACATATCCCCAGATCTACAACTAATGAAAGCATCAGCTGTGGCTAGCCAAGGTCTTCCTAAGATGAGTGGGTGCCCTCCTAAATTACTCTTGGGAGTCAAAATCATGAAATCTACTAGATATTCCCAAGAATCTAAGGAGATTGAAATATCTTCTAATACGCCATCTGGTTTGATTATTGATCTATCTGCAAGTTGCAGTAAGGTAGGTGTAAAAACAAGATTAGGAAGTTTAAGCTGTTCCATAGTTTGTCTACTCATAATGTTGATAGCAACCCCTAAGTCAATTAATGTGTTTGGGATTTCTACCCCATTTATATGTGTCTTGACGATTGGACTACCTGGATCTACATATTTCTGCATGGTAATTTTTCCCATCATGATATCTGCAATTTTTCCTACCAGGTGGATTCTTCTTGTATCTCTTGGTTTCCTTCCTGGTCTTTTGAGACTCAACTCCTTTATTGTTTTCGCTAGAATAGGAATCTCATTAATGGATTGTAGCAAGGGAATCTTGATACAGACATTCTTTAATTCATCTAGGAAATCATAGTCAGGCAACAAGATTTGTTTTTCCACCCCTTTGTCAATTTGTAATCTTTCAGGGAAAGGAGGTGTAGATGAAGATGAAGGTTTCTCAACTATAGGAGTTGTGGGGGTTGACTCTTTTTCTTTTTCTTTTTGAGTGTTTGGGTTTTGAAGAGATGCTTCAGAACCTTTATTGACTTTAAGAGAATCTTCCTTAGAAATACTTTGCTTTTGAGCATCTATAGAAGGTTTTTCTAAAACTCTACCAGACCTGAGTTGTACATCATTAAGAGGAACAATCATATAGGTAGGAAACTGTTGTCCTTATACCATGTAAGCATTCTGAGGATTTTTGCTATTAGGATTTGGCAATGGCTGGGCTGGTAGTTGATTTGTCTTTTGTTGGAATGGAAGCAAGAGTTGAGAATTTGGATTTTGTTGAGAAGGTTGTTGTTGTGGAAATGGCAATGAAAGTTGTGGGTTTTGATTTGGAAGTTGTGGAGCTTGTTTATTTTGGAAAGATGGAGGATCTTGATAAAATTGAGCAAATATCCCGTAAGGATTTTGCATACCTTGTACCCATGACTGATATGGATTTTGAGGTTGGGACCAAGGTTGTTGCCAAGAATTCCAATTTGGCGGGGGTTGAAAGTTCATAGGGTTGTTAAACCATTGATTTTGTTGCCCCTGCCAAGGTCTCCTTGAAACAAAACAGAGAGACTCTACTGAATTTGGATCTTCTTGAAAGACAGCTTTGAGCCCAGGAATTGAAGGACAATCCTTGGTCTCATGGCTTTCCAAGAAAATCATACATGTTTCTACAACTTTTGCATCCAAGGGGCATTCCCTTAGAGCATGTTTCTTCCTACATTTTGGAAAAAAGATGGCCAAGGTTTCAGCTTCTGCTTTCTGCTTGTTTTGTATTTTAAGGGTTTCTAGTTGTTCACTAACGCTCCCTAGAATATCAGTTTTGAACTCATCAAGCATATTGCCAATCTCGGCCCTACTTACTGATCCAGTTGCAGATTTGTTTGCTCTAATAAGAGAAGGATCTCTAGGCCCTTTTCCCATTTTAGATTTTCCCCTCGAGAGATGGACACATAGTTATGCTATGTCACGAAGTGGAAGTTGAAAAATATCTCCCTTTCCCATCATGTTTAAAATATCTATCCATTCATCTCTAATGGCTTTTAATAGAAGGGCTTTCAAGGTCTCCTCATCTAAGTTACTCATTTTTGCTCTTTTTAAGTTGTATTGAAATCTTTCAAGTAAATCCTTCAAGTTTTCATCTTCTTTTTGCACCATTTTGAATACTTCATCCTTATGGTTGGTGGGCATGCAATAGTCCAAGTATCTATCCAGAAATGTTTGTTTCATATCATTCCAAGTCCTAATAGATTGAGTGACTAATCCAATGAAACATTTCAAAGTAGCTCCCTTCAATGTTGAAGGAAATAATTTGAGTTTTTGAGAGTCTTCCATATAGTCATAAGTTCGGCACATGACTTCAAACTCAAATAGAAATGTTTCAGGATCCTCACTTCGCAACCCATAAAAGTTTGGGAGGACAGATGATGAGATGTTTTTCATTGTTGTATGAGTTTCTTCATCAACTATAGGGAATCCAAATGAGTTATCTCCATCCCTATTTTCCCCATTTTTACCTCTACCTCTACCTCTACCTCCTCCTCCAAATCCGTTTACTACTTCCTCTGTCATGATAGTTTCCTATGAGTTTTCAGAGTCCTCTGGTTCTTCTATTAATGGCGAACAAGGAGGAATTTCTCCCTCTTCTTCTTCAGGTGATTCTACTTCTTTGATTACAATATGTTTCCCTGTAGAAGTGAAGAAAGGTTCTTTCCCTAGGTCAGATTTGATGGATAGTGTGGGAGAGTCTCCTAATTCAGTTGCTGCCCCTTGAATTCTAGGAATCCTAAGGCTGGGAGTGTGAGTTGGAGATTATGGAGGTGTATCTTGTCTATTCCTTGAAGTAGATGGAGTTGTAAAAATCGAACTCTTGGCCCTAGCTATAAACCTTCCCCTAGAATCTCTTTCTCTATGCATGTCATTTTATTTTATTTTATTTTTTATCTTCAAGGCGGGCTAATAATTCTCTTTCTGATCTTCCAGATCACACTGGGTGCAAGAAGAGAGCATAATTCTCTTTCTGATCTTCTAGATCACACTAGGTGCAAGAAGAGAGCATACTCAAGAAATTATTGAACCAATAAATCTCTTTTCTGATCCTCCAGATCACACTAGGTGCAAGAGGAGAGCATACTTTGAGAAGTTATCAATTTTTCCCTTCTTTGAATAATTTTTTTTTTTTTAAGAAATTGGCTACCTAGTTACACTTCCCCGGCAACGATGCCAAAATGTTTGGTCAATTTAGAGTGTCCTAAATTGCTATGTTAATTGTCAATCCGGGAGTCGTAAACTGTTGAAGTGTGGTGCACTATATGTGCAAGATAACCTATTTCTTACTTTTTGTCGTTTTTGATTTTTTTAATTTTGTTTTTGGGGTTTTTATCTTCGTTTATCTCCTAATGTGAAATGGAAATTCTAAAAGACAAGTATGGATATAAATTTTCAAGGCAATTATGTCCTTTATAATGGTTTCCAAAACTTCAAACTTTAGAAGGTCTTAGAACATGCTAATGATGAAATTAATTCCTAAAAGAAAATGAAAATGTGCCACGATTCTAATCAAACAAACAGTGAACTATTGCTCATGAAACCATTATCCCTGCTGCTACCTAAATACAAAAGAAATGAATTAAGCTACTTTACTCAAAGAAACCCAAAAAATTGCAAGTAAAGTAAAGCTAAAATCAAATTACATCAATTCGTATTCTGACCCCTCGCCAGTTAGTCTCGCTATGGCTTTCGGAGGTAATCATCAACAACTTGAGCAATCTGATATCTAATTGCAGAAAAGTAAACTTAAAATCAAATCACATCAATTCATAGTCTGACCCCTCGCTAGTTAGTCTCGCTATGGCTTTTGGAGGTAATCATCAACAACTAAAGCAATCTGATATCTAATTGCAGAAAAATAAAACTAATATCAAATTACACATTCATACTTCAATCCCTCGCCATTAGTCTCGCTATGGCTTTTGAAGGTAACTGGCAATGATATGAGCAATTTAATATCTAAGCTAACTAATAAAGCCAATGAACAAAACTGAAATAAACAAAATAGAACTGAAATTAAAAGCTAAGAAAAGTAAGTCAGTAGAAAGACTGATTCCATGTCATTAGTCATTGTGAAAACTATATGCAAATGCCCGGGCTGCCTACTGTAATCTGGAACATACACACTGATCAGCGTTAACAACAATGTAAAGCATGTAAAATTATGAACAAAAATGAAACGTTAGTACCATAGGAAATGAAATATACATAAGTGAATAACTATGGCATAATAAACATAAAGAAACATAGCATGAAACTGTACAACAATAAGAAACAAAACCTCGACGTGTGCAGGGGCCCTCTGCACAACCTCGGGCAACAACTATCAATCAAGAATTATGCTCAGAAACATAGTCTCTCATATATTCAGAACGCAGTCACAATAATGAAACTAGTGTCACGGCACAGTGGGCTTTTTAACAGCAAAATTACATTCCAAAAGACTAACTACTATGCATATAGAAACGCATTATTTATAACAAAAGGCTACATAACTGATTTCCTAAAAATTGCGCTGATAGAGGACACGTGAACGACAACGTCCATGGATCTAGCATCATGGCTGCCGAGATGATGCAATATATTGAAAGCGGCTTGTTGGATTTACATTGTGGGTAGCCTACAGGTGTCACCATGCCTCCAGAAATCTAGAAACGGCCACGAAAATCTTTCACGTGCTTGGAAATAGAGTCTTGTTGCCGTAGGACTCTTCTGTTTGACCGCCGCTTGACCACCGTTGACCATGGCATCCTCTGATGAATCCGACTGAGCCAATAGGACTTGGTCCATGTCCACATCATTTTCAACTTGCCCATGTGGCTCGATTTTCCTGAAGACACCTGCAATATAGACTTTAACAAAAACGACTGTGGAAAGTTGAAGCAGCTGCGGAAAGTGACAGGATTCCGTAGCTCAATGAGCAAAAATCTAATTCAAACAACAGACACAAAACATAATTAAAAACCACTTTAAGTGCTCTTTTATGATTAATATGCAATGATGTTGATAGCTTAGGAGGTCCAGGTAAATGGAAAAAGTCTAGCAAGGTGTATAGGAAAGATGCAAGTTCAGGGCTCAACACCTATGGGGGCTTAAGGTTACCAGGGATCATCTTGACCAAATTATCAAACCTTTGGTTGAATTCTTGTACATTATCAACCTCTTTCTTCTTCTTTCATGGAACTGGGCAATCAATAACCTTCCATATTTCCTTGATTCCCATTGTTTGATGAGTGCATGATGAAACTCATTCCAAGTTTTGATGGTCTTCTCAAGCAAGTCTCTAAAGCATGATTGGGTAATTGTTTCTAAGGAAAGGGAAAAAAAAATCAAAGAAACACCTTCTTGTTTAGTCCAAAAGCCACCCACACGCTAAAAAAATTGGGTTACATGATCTTTACGGGTGATGATATTATTACTAGAGAACTTAGGTAACCACTCATCAAATTTATTGGGCATTTTATTAGAATAATCTTAGGTGGTGGTCATATACAATAACTTAAAAGCATTAGCTAAGCATGGCTTGGCATTGGTTGTGGTATTAGCCATTGAGATATTTTCGAGAATATTTCTAAAGAGAGACTTGACTACAAGAGACTTATGAGGATTTTTGTTCTTATAGGCTTTGGGAGAGTTAGAAAATTTTATATTGGGTCTTTGATTAGAAGTATCTAAGCTCGAATGAGATTGTGGATTTACCTAATGATCAAACTAAGCTAGGCTTTGAGACATGATCATCGAGGAAAGGTTGAGGCTTAGACTTCATATATAAAGGATGATGAATCAATTCCTTCCTGGTAATGACTCTATTATGTTAGTACAAAATCTAGCACCTAGCGGGAGGCCTAACTAGGTGACCTAGACAATATGAAACACTTGGGAATGTCACCATTGTAACCTCAATAACTAATCCCCTCATTTTAGTGATGGAAATAATATAACACAAGGGGACTTCCCTTGTAGGGAATAGGGATCAAGTAACCCAAGAAATTTAAGCTAAATTCCCACCAAGGATTCTACAATGAAAATCCATTGGATATAGGTACAACAAGTTAGGGCTTAAAGGGGATGAAGGAGTAAATTCCAAATTTGGGTTCAAGGTAGATATGGATCCATGTGCTATGGTTGACCTAAGAGGCTCAAGTAGGGTTCCCAAACACACCAAATAAAAAAAACACTGAAGGTTGCTATAAACCAGGGTTAAAATCAATAATTTATAGCAAGAACAAATTTAGCCCTTGAAACTATGATAAACAAGTGTAAGAATTAAGGCTAATACAAGAGAAACTTAGGAAATAAATTACAACAATATTTGATGGTTAAATAGGCATATAAAAACAATAAAACCCTTAAAATCAACCCTAGAAAATGGCTGCAAAATGCATGTAAAATAATCTTTTTACTTATCCAAAGCACTTTTCAACAACATGTAACCTTAGGGCATAGATCAATAAGTCATTTAATGTTGAAAATACAAGATTTTGCCACAATTAAACTGTAATTTACCATAAAACAAAAGCAAAAATGAGTTTTATACTTTACGAGATTAACACAAGAGACATGGACTAGTGCCTTGTTGGTCTACGACATGTGGGATCTATGAGTCAAATGATTCTGGGGATTCCTTGGAGTAATAACAAGATCCAAACTAAACTAGGGAAAATAAACTAACCTACCCTAGGGTTTGAGTTCAAGGTTCTCAAGTTTTTAATATGATTAAGCAAAATGGAAAACCATCTCTATTTGGATACTTAGAAGAAAGGTTTTCTTTAACAAATACAATGGAGAAAATACCAAATAAACTAACTTAGCACATGAAAATTCATCCAGTAAAATATAATGCAAACATTAAGAAAATAAACTAACTTACTCCACCATGCATCATCTAAGATCCACCATAAGAATCCATGAAAAAAATTCACATCACATCCCACTTCCACTAAAGATAAGTCTCTCAACTAGGCCTTTATAGTGCGTAATAGAGAAGAATACTAATCAAGATACAAATGATCACAAGTTGTGACAATGATTCAAGGATTTAAATCGCTCTCCTATATTTATGAGGGAAACCAAGCAATTTAATCCTCGGATTAGGCTAAAATCCCTAAAAATATATAAAAATCCACGATACAAGTTGGATAATTCATCAAGGTGAACCCCAAAGATGGCTTCAATAATGAAATAACATGAAAAATAGCCTCAAGAACCCACAACTTGAGTAAAAATTCCAATAAGGGTGATGTAATCATAAAAAAAGGAACGCCTTGGCATAACAATGTGTAATGAATGGATCAAAGGGATTGTATCATCCCATAATTCATGTCTCATAATCCAAAAGTGGAGCCTCTTCACCAAAATAACCCTCTCAAGCCAACATAATCATCAAATATAAGCTAGGGCATGCCATTATTACGTAGAAGGCACCAAATTCCATCCAAGGGCATCCCAAATCATCATCATCATCAATCATCATCAAGAGAAGGGCAACATCCATAAAAAAGGTACAATTCTAGCCCGAAGGCATCCTTTCATCTCTAGGGTACACTTTCTCCCAAGGCAATTTCCTAGCCCATAACATTAACATCCAAGATACTAAGGATGGTGGAGGGTCTCATCATCTTTGCCAATTACTCATCAAGGTAAATACTCCTCAAAGGTGCCCTAACTTTCTCCAACAAATGCTCCATCATTATGGAATGCGGTTCGACATCCTCTATGAATTGTTGGAGTAGCAACACATCATCCCTCAAGGGATACTAGGAAGACCTAGAAGAATCATGATATTGAAATACTTAGAGAATCAAGTGGATCAACATTTTATGTATAAGAACCATAATAACATTAAGGTGGATTATATTTAATGTCAGAGCCATCAAAGTACTTTACATCGTATCATTTTGAAATGTCTCACTAGCTTGTGACTATATATGATTGACTATATTTAGGTATGGGAGGGTTATCATAGGTTTCTATTAAGTGCTTTCAACCCTAAGTGGAGGAACAATTCCTAGGATGACATTTTCAAACGATGGGCGCAAGTGTTATGTGTTATGGCTTGGTGTTTACTTCATGAAAGGTGTGAGAATGTTATACTAAGTTATGTAAAATCATCATCCATGTGCACCTTTGTAGAGGGAGTTCTTAGTTGCTTGACTTAACTTCCCTCACCTTTGTTTTTCCAACCCCCTAATTTGCCTTCTTTGTAGCTTTAATTGGCTTGATTAACAAGCTTCATTGATTATAATGTAAAGATGATTAAACCCCCAATAATTATGGGTAGGCTATGGCTTCATTAGGGGTAAGATGTTTTTTAAGATTTCCTTTTATATGATAGGTGTGTGTTGTCATCCATGGGAGATTGTTGGCATGATGATATGCATGGATCCAACTAGTTGATGTTGGCATTGGTTCATGATGGCATATACCTTATGTTGGCATTGATGTCAACCATTATAACATGACATATGTGTAGATGCCATTCATTGTAGTATGGTTGCAACTAGTTGAGTTGACATTGGGATGATTGTGTTGGAATTAATGTCAACAATATGATGTCACTCATGATGGTAAGATGTTGGCATTAGTTTGGTTGATGATGCAAATCTGCATGTGATGGTTAATGGCACACTAGTTGAGTTGGAAACTAGGTCTTCATCTAGGTCTTCATGCTTATGCTCATGGAGATGACTTATTGCAGTATGATGACTCTATGTTTGATGATGGAGATGTGCTACAAAGCATTACAGGTTTGTTAGAGGTGTTGCAGCTTGTGGAGATGATTGTTGGAGAGTGGAGGACTTGTTGTCACTCTTTCCAACCTTGTTTGTGGGCATTTTAGGTCAAATTGGAAAATGACACTTGGGAGACATGTTTCATCCACTTGAAAATGTATCAGAAGCTATGACATAGGTTTGGAGGCTTGTACATGTGCTTAGAGAAGAAGGGAATCAGTCTCACGAAGTTTGGAGCCTAGAACAGTTAGAAAACTTGGTTTTTGAGAGTATACAATAGACTTCATAGGAACAATGTACATACATAGGTTTCCCTCACAAGAGTAGCGTATACATTCGGGGAGTGATTTTCCCTACATTCCTCGTGCTGCTTAGGTTAATTAATGGTTTTTCTGGCTTGTATTGTTCGATTTTTTTATGTAAAGGTCAGAAAGGGTCGGGGAACTTCCAGAAAGATATTAACATTGAAAATATCAAAAGGAAAATGGAGTTAGTGGATTTATCAAGTCAATGAAATGAATCTAGATCAAATCAAGAATATGAATATAGATTTTGGAGCTCAGTAGTTCTTGATAATTATTGAGTTGAGCACCTCAATCCATCTATATATTGGAGAAAGCTCAATGTTAGTATGGTTGATTCACTTGGTGTATGGAGTGAGTAAGAGATTGGAGAATTGTATGCAAGCTATGTGAGGGTTGTGTGGTGCAAATTTTCTGAAGCATGCTGCAGAATAGATTAGATTTGATACTATTGGAGTAGAGTTTGTTTTTAGAAGTTTTGTATGCTATTGGGTAGTGTTTTTTATGGTGATTCTCACACTTGTTTTATGCAGGAGTTGTAGATGCAATTGGCACATAGCCATAGTGTCTTTTGTTGTTGATTGTAATATGCAACATTGTTTTGTTGTGAGAATTTGATTGTATTCAGATGTATTGCGGCAACAATTTTTCTATTTGGAGAGAATATGTTTTGTGGAGTTTTTATTTTATTTGATGATGAGATCTTGTTGCTGAGAGAATGTATGCAGAGCTGAATTCTTTTTGAGCAGAGAGTCTTGGATCCAATTTGAAAATAGATGAAAGGAGGTCCACATAGTGGTAGAGGAGCAGTGACTTCATGAGAGAGGAGCAGTGATATCGAAGCTTCAACGAAAGGAACAATTTCTCATCCAATGGTAGTTGGATAGTCCAATTGGAGTTGGGCGAGGATCGATTGATCATGGTGGCTTTCAGCGGATGGTAGTTCGTAGATCCATAGAGAACAAATTCTTTCGAGCTGATCAATAGTATCGAGTCTCCTAGCCGTTCAGTGTTGGAATTTATATATGAGGTCGAGTCTCCATGTGGATGGGAGTTAGCAAGCTATGTACAAGACCAATTGCTTAACTAATAGAAATTCATAGCAGAGTAGCAACAACAAGGGTGGTTTTTCTCCCAAAAGGGTTTCCACCATAAATCTTGTGTCTCATGTGTGATTGATGTGATTGTGTGCATTGCTTATTGTTTATATTGTTGGTTGTGGTTTTCAGTTATGCTAATGTGATGCACATGTTTAATGAATTTCTATTAACATATGTGTGATTTAGTAATTGAAGTTAAAATTGGTAAAAATCATATATAGATCACACTACTAATTCACCCCCCCCAGTAGTTCTCAAAGGTTTCCCACATTTAGTATCAGAGCAAGGCTCTTGGTTGCAACTTGATCGCTGGAGAGTAGATATGGGGTTTGTTGGTGATTTTTTATTTTTATTTATTTTATTTTATTTTTAATTATATATTTATATATATAGTTATTATTATTATTGATTTATTTATTTATTTTTTATTTTTTTTGAGAATGGTTATCCTCACCGCTACAAATTACAAGGTATGGCGCAAAAATGTAAAATCTCAATTATTATCTTGTGGATCTAACATTTGAAGAATAATATGTGAAGGTTGTGGCAAGGATCCAATTGCAGATAAAGTTTTGCAGCAAGATCCACAAGCAAGATGCATTATCTATAAGAATATTCATGATTTTGATATGAAGAGATTAGTGTGTTTGAAATGTGATAAAGATATGTGAGACAAGCTAGAGTCCATTTTTGGCGATGGCACCCATAACAATTTGGAAAATGAGAAGAAGAGCAACAAGAAGAAGAACAAGAAGAAGAGCCTCCAAAAACAAGAATCTCAGCCACAAGAGTCTCATTCTTCTAGTGCACATGATTCAACAGATGATGAGAAGAGATAAAAAAATCTTGCACCTAAAGGTATAAACATTAATGATTTTTTGTTGAGTTATAATTTTGATGATTCAAATTTTGATAATGTTGAATTGGCTAGTGAAGGTGAGAATGATATTGGGGTTCTTAGATTTGAGATTTCTAGACTAACAACTGCATGAAAGGATCAAGAAAAATTAGTGTAGATCTATGATGATAAGGAGGCCAATCTTAAGGAAGAAATTGTGAGCTTAAAAGTTAAATTGGTAGAATTTGGAAATTTTGAGGAAGGTAGGTAGAAGCAATACCAAGTGAAGTTAGAAGAGGTTGAGAAATTGGAAGCTGAAGTGGTTTCCTTGAGAAAGTAGCAAAAGATGGAGAAAAGTACTATTTCCTTGGATAGTTTGTTTGAGATCCAAGGATCACCATTGGATAAATCTGGTCTTGGATCTCAAAAGGGTGAGTCTAGTTTGGATCCATGTAAAAACATCAAAGAAGAACCCAATAAACTTGTAGCAAACAATTCCAACGGAAAAAGTGAGATCCAAGGTAATAAGAAGCAGATCCATCAACCAGTTAGCAAACAAAAGAACCAATAGTAGAAAAACAAGTAGATCCAGTAGCCAATCAAGTAGAAAAACCAAGAGCAAAGAAGACAATCTCAAGGAGCACCTATATTTAGAAGACCTTTTACTCCTAGAGATGATTGTGACAGATTTGTAAAGTTTCAAAGGAATCAAAGTCCTTTTGTTCCTTTTGTGCATAATGTATAATGTTACAACTGCCACAAGTTTGGACATATTGTAGCAAATTGTTGGAGTAGAACATATAGACCACATTAGCAAAGATTCCAGTAATATCAACAACTAAGAAGAAAGGATAACATGTATACTTTTTATTTTTTATGGTTATTTCTACTCATTTCACATGTTTTTCCGTAAGGCAATAGATTGCATGTCTAGCCGTTGGAGGAGAGACATATTTCATGCAAGGTTTAGATCTAGATTGGGTAGAAGAAGAGTTGATCCTCTTGGCCATGTGGAGTGTTATATATGTCATATATTTTTCCATATGGCAAGATATTGTTTATTGCCCCGTTACTCAAGCCAAAATTGACAAAAGAAACAAAATCAAAGAGGACCTACCAGAAAACTAGTGAAGGAAGAAAAGAAGTAGATGAAGGAAGAAAAGAAGCAACCACAGACTATGTGGAGAAAGGAGTAACAAAACTTCAACTAGTGAAGAGAATTCTCTGCTACATTCCATGATTATTCATGCATATTTATAGAGGATTTCAAAATTCATAAGAGGTGCATAACCTCAGGGGGAGTGTATGACGAGTTGTTGCAACAACATATGATGAGTTCATTCAAGCCTCATGCACATTCAAATTCATAAGATCAGTTTGTCTATTAGAGGTGTTTTGAGCTCAGGGGAAGCTATGCATGGTATGGATTTACATGTGATATTCAAAATTTTCTTAATTATTTTTCACTCAATCATTTGTGACATATTTATATGTGTTTTCATGAGTAAAAAAGAGTGTTTGGTCAATTTAGTGTGTCCTAAATTGCTATATAAATTGTCAATCCGAGAGTCGTAAACTGTTGAAGTGAAGTGCACTGTATATGCAAGATAAATGATTTCTTAATTCTTTGTCGTTTGTGATTTTTGATTTGTTTTGGGCTTATCTTTTGTTGATTCCCTAATGTGAGATGGCAAAATAAAAAGTCAAGTATGGGTATAAGTGTTCAAGGCAATGGTGACCTCTACAATGATTTCCAAACTTCAAAGTTCTCAAAAAGGTTTCAAAACTTGCAATGATGAAATCAATTACTAAGAGAAAATAAAAATGTACCAAACAGTGAGCTAGTGACAATGAAGCCCAGTATCCTTGCTGCTGTATAAAAAGAGAAAAAACTGAACTTAAAGCAATTCAAAAACTGTAAGCAAAGTAAACTAGATCATACTACTTCAACTCATATTCTGACCCCTCACCAGTAGTCTCGCTCTGGCTATAGGAGGTAATCATAAACAAATTGAGTAATCTGATATCTAAATTGCATAAAATGAAACTAAGATCAAACTACACATTCATACTTCAATCCCTCACCAGTAGTCTCGCTCTGGCTATAGGAGGTAACTGAAAATGACATGAGTAATCTAATCACTAACTTGCAGAAAAATAAACTAAATCATATCACATCAACTCATATTCTGACACATCACCAGTAGTCTCGCTCTGGCTATAGGAGGTAATCATGAACAAATTGTGTAATCTGATTTCTAATTTGCATAAAAGTAAATGAACAAAACAAAATTGAAAGAAATAACAACGCTGGAATTAGAACTCAGAAAATAAATTAGCAGGACAAGATGATTTCATGTCTTTAGTCATTAAAAAGCTATGTAAAATTGCCCAGGCTGTCTACAAGAACCTGAAAGAAAAACACTGATCAGTTAACAATCATGAGAAAGCATAAAAGAAAATATGGACAACAGTTAACATGAATATCAAAAACAGTATAATATATACAAACAAACGGTTATGGAAACAGTAACATAATGGAAGAAAGCAAGAAACTATACAGTAGTTACAGAGCCTTGGTGTATAGGGGCCCTCTGCAACCTCGGCCAATCAACAATCAGTCACAAATTGATCTTAAGAACACTGTCTTCTCATATATTAAAATGCAGTCATAAGATAAAGATAAAGAACGGCACAGTGGGCTCGTAAAACAGTCTAAATTAAATATATCAAGCTAACTAACAAGCGTATGATAACGCGTTATTTATAACTGAGGATGCTACAACTATGTCCTAAATTTTGCGCTGCTAAACAAACACGTGAATAACCACGTCCGGAGATCTAGCAATATGGTAGCTGTGACAATTAAATCCAAGGAGTGGTGGCTGTTGGATTTGGGTTCACAGAAAAGTCCATAGGTGTTAGCACACCTCCTGAGATTGAGGAATTTTCCACGCAAGTCTTCACGTGGTGAAAAACAGAGTCCTGCTACCGCAAAACTCTTAGGTTGACCACCGCTTTGACTATCCTTGACCATGGCCTTTTTTGGGTGATTCGGCTGAACCAAGGGGACACGTTCCATGTACACATCATTTGCAGCTTGCCCATGTGGTCGGATTCTCCAATAGACACCTGTAACATAGACTTCAACAAGATGGCTGCGGAAAGTTGAGCTGGCTGCGGAAACTGACAAGATTCCGCAGCTAACTGAGAAAAAATCTAAATCAAACAGCAGTCACAAGACATAGTTAGGAAACCATTTTATAAGCTCTTTTTAAACTAATATGCAATGATTTGGCAGCTTAGTGGTTCAAGTAACTGGAAAAGAAGGCTAAAAAAGTGTATAGGGAAGATGCAAGTTTGGGACTCAACATACCCCCACTATGAAGGTGTTGCATGTCCTCATGCAACCAAAATTTTAGTCATTCCCCTTTAGTCCATATGTTCTGAAGCCTCTGGTAGTACATCCAGTCCTCTTCTTTTATTTCTTGGTGCTACCACCATCCTGGGTTTCCTTATCAAACATTTGAATTTGAGATTGATTAATTCCCTGCTCAACTTTCTGCACTTTTTCTTTAGTTTCTTGTTCTTCTTCTACCATAGACCCAAATGTAGCATAGTATTATCATGAATGATTTTGTCCACTTTGCTCTGCTCCTTTAGTGCTTCATTTTCTTGTTTAATATGCCTGTTTAGAACCTCTAATTCAAACACTTCTTGTTTTAAGGATTGGACTTGTGCATCTTGTGTCATGTGGGGCAGAGTGGACAATGTACTCGGGCCTGCAGCTGTCTTTTCTAAAGATTCGAGGTAATCATACACCTCCTGCTGACTTGGATCTATTTCGGGTGTTTTTCTTGGACTGACTTCAAAGTCTTGTTGAGGAGGAGGACTGCTTTCTAATTCCGGCCGAGAGGGACTTACATCAACATCTGGAGGACTAGTTTCAACATTTGACTGAGGATGAGGTGGACTACGGCCAGCTGGGGGTTTTTCGGGTGTTTCCCCACCCAAGTCAATGAAGTGGGGTCCTTTTACTTGTGTTTTCCTCCCCTTTCCTCTAAGCCTGCTGCTTCTTCTTAAATATTGTGGGCTAGTACTCCCTTCTTCCATGCTCTGTTTTCTTTTCTCCTTCTTTTTGGCTGTAGCAGCTTGTTTTTGAAGATGCACTAGTCTCTCAGACAATGTTTGATGGTCTTCCTCTATAGATGGCTCTGGTGATTGGTAGACTTATTCTATGTTCCTTTTTCCTTTCAATTTCCTCTGTTTTCTGACCTTAGTTCTTTCTTCCTTCTCTTTTTGACCAACTTCTTTAGTTTTGCTAACAGGGGAGTCTTGGATTATGGCACTCTTTTCTTTTCTCCTACTCCTTCTCGGTGTCTTTGGTGTACTGCTTTCAGGTGCCTCAGATGGCTCTTGAAAGTAATTTCTTACTAAGAATCATTCCCAGGTATCTTTGTTCTTCTTCAGTTGGTCTTCAATGAGAATCCTTACAAGTCCATGATGATATAAATGAGGTTCTATGTCCCCTATGTTATTTTGGACTATGGTACTCATCTTTTTCAAACTCAGCAGTAAGAAATAAGGCAGATTAAGGGTTTGACTCTCTAAGAAGTTCATCAATAACCTAGCATGATACATGTACATTGCTCCAAAGCGTCCTTCGCAAGTGATAAACTTTTGGATGATTAACAGTAAGCTGGCCCATTCTTCTTTCAATGCATGAACAGGAATTCCTTTTGTAAATACAGTAACGTCCATACTTTGGTTTCGTAATATGATTCTCCATGCCTTCTTGTCCACACTTTTGTTTTTAAACCAACGCTCACCTTCCTGGGGCAAGTCTGTGGTAGCTGCTATTGATGCTTCAGTGACCGTGAACTTCAGGTTTCCAATTTCCACCATCTGGCCGTTGAAAGACCGTGCAAAGGCTTTTGTTACCTCCTTATTATGGCCTTTAAATTTTTGAATGAAGCGTAGCCATTTTGCTTTCTTCAGCAAATCTTTTACTTGAGGGTAACCTTATAAATACTTAGGTCCTTCCGGTTCTGCCCTAAGTAATCGTCCCATCCCTTCCTCTGTTTTGAAATTGTACTGAAATTCAACTGCATGTGAGGGTTTAGCAGAGGTAAGATGGCTAGGTTGCAGGGTTTATGGCAAAAACGCAGTGGCTGCAATTGGAAGATGGATAATAGGTAACGGGAGTGTTCAGGAACTGCAAGTGGAAACAGAGGATGAGCAGCCGAGGTGAGTTCACAAAATGAAGTGCATACGTATGTGAATGAGGCGGCTTTAACAGAATGGCAGGGTAATGGAGTGAAGTCAGAATTTTGAATTGAACGGCTGCGTACGAGATGTTACACGTTTATGGAATGGCTGCAAAAAATGCAGTGGAGAGGAGCCATAATGAAATAGGTCACATCTCATGATTACAAGTGGAGTATGAAACTGCAGTCATCTACGAGTTAAACCCGAAATTTAATCATGAGATTGTTTAGGGAATAAATGCATGGTTTATGGGATAATGTCGTGGAATGGTAATGGGTAAGGGAGCTATCATGATAATCATTGCACATAGTTGAGCTTTAAGGTTTAATAACTATGTAAAATTGTGCCTTTGATTTCTATTTGAAAGAAATTTTTGCTCATACCTTGGAATCCTTGTCATCTGTTGTCCATTAGCCTTTAATCAACTACTCCTTATTGATGTCTGTAGATGCTCCATGTCTTCATAGCATATGCTCAGTCACACCTGCATTTTCATGATTATTGCACTAACATTTTGACTGTAAATTTGAAAAACAGAGTGGTGGCTGCGGAAACTGCTTCTGGCTGCGGAAACTGATTCCAGCTGTGGACACTGACACAACACCCATTTGGCTGAATGAAGATAGTTAGATAATAACTAACTGAATGTAAATGGTCATGAAAGAGACATTTATTGATGAAATGGATGAGATGGAGTGAGATGAAGTGGAGTGGAGTGAAATGAAAATGAAATGGAGATGGAGTGGAATGGAAATGAAGTGAAGTGAAGATGGAAAGAAGGAGAGATTTTTTTTTTTGGAAAATATAGAGTGTCAGGTGTCCCTGATTTTCACTCTACATTTTCTGTATAAGACTGCCAATCAATGATTGGTTTTCAAGCTTATACAATTTTTGTTTTTTTTTTTTTAAGAACAGAAAGGAACAAAAGCTAGGCTGCTGGGGAAGAAGGATTCTTCTTTACTAGCCTTATTACAGAATTTTCTTGAAACATTTTGACAAATTCCTCTTTTGAGAGTGGCTTATGATAAATTTTCAATCTGTGGCCATTCACAATAAGAGGAGTTTGAAATTCATCAATGGTCTTGATTCTTACCGCTCCATTGCTAAAGACTTTGTCAATCTCATATGGCCCAAGCCAATGGGTCTGAAATTTACCTTTGAAGTCTTTAAACTTGGAATCAAATAGTAATGCCCAATCTCCCTCTTGAAACTTTTTCTCTTTAATGTATCTGTCATGCCACTTAGCTCTTTGATTTTGAACTAGATCAGTTCTTAGGATTGCTTCTTGTCTGATCTCATCTAGCTCATTCAGCTGCTCCATTCTGTGCTTTTGGGCTTCTGATAGATCCATCCCCAACTGAACTGCCATCTTGAAAGTTTTGACTTGAAACTCAATGGGGAGCAGGACTTCTTTCCCATAAACAAGTTCATAGGGAGAATGTCTTGTTGTATTCCTCCATGTAGTTCTGTAGGCCCATAAGGCTTCAGGAAGCCTTTCTGCACAATCTCTTCTGTGTAGATGAACAATTTTGGTGATGATGCTCTCAATAGCTTTTTTTGTAGACTCCACTTGGCCATTTGCTTGCGGATGGTAAGGAGTAGATTTTCTGTGCTTGATTTTGTTTTCTTCCATCAGCTTCTCCATCATGTTGGATGTAAATTGACTTCCCTGATCTGTCACAATTTCTTTTGGGACACCAAAGTGAGTAAAAATATCCTCATAAAGAAAAGTAACAACTGAATTTTCAGTAGCAGAAAGTAATGCTTTGGCTTCTACCCATTTAGTGACATAATCAGTGCATACCAATATATACTTCTTCTATTTAGATGGTGGATTAATGGGTCCAATGAAATCTAAAGCCCATTTTTCAAAGGGTTCGATGAGTACCTGTGGTTGTAATGGCATTTCATTTGAAAGAGTCAGTTTCCCTACTCTTTGGCAGCTGTCACATCTTCTGACATATTCTTTTGTATCTTTGAAGAGGGAAGGCCAATAATATCCTAAAGAAAGGATTTTATAGGCCGTCCTTTTGTCAGCAAAGTGTCCACTGCATGGTTCCTCATGACATGCCTTAAGGATGTCAGGCATTTCATCTTCCCGAACACATCTTCTGATCACACAATCTGACCCTGTTTTAAACAATTCGTTAGAAATCCATGAATATTTTGAACTCTCCTGAATAATTCTTCTTTTTTCACTAGGAAATAGATGTGGAGGTAGCTTCCCTGTAACCAAATATTTAGCAATATCTGCATACCAAGGAGTCTTAGTAGCTACTGCAAATAAATATTCATCTGGAAACTTATCCTCTACAGGAGAATCTTCGTTAGTATTTTGGATCCTAGACAAGAAATCAACTACTTTATTTTGTTTCCCTGGTCTATCCAACACAGTAATATTGAATTATTGTAAAAGTAAGAGCCATCTTGTAACTCTGCCATTAGTAACAGGTTTGTTCATTAGATATCTAATTGTAGAATGATCAATATGGACAAAAGTTTCATAGCCTGTTATATAATTTCTAAACTTATTGATTGCATGAACAACAACTAAGAACTCTTTTTAAGTTACAGTATAGTTCAACTCAGTGGGAGTCAAATTTTTACTGGTGTAGTAAATGGCATAAGGAACTAAATCCTTTTGACCCAACACATCGCCTAGAGTTGTATCTGAAGCATCCGTAGAAATATGGAAAGGAAGTTTCCAATTTGGTCCTCTCAAAATGGGTGCTTCAGATATTCTTGCTTTCAAAGTTTCAAATGCTGATTGACAATCAGGATCCCATTTGAATTCACAGTCTTTTGTAAGTAATTTGAAGAGTGGAGATGCTATTTTGGTGAAGTTTTCTATAAATCTTCTATAGTACCCAATAAATCCCAGAAAACTTCTAACATCTTTTTGACAATTTGGAATAGGCAACTTGGAGATGACTTCAACTTTTGATCTATCAACTTTAATCCCATCCCCTGAAATATGATGTCCCAAAACAATACCTTCAGTAAACATCATAAATTATTTTACATGACTCAATGAAAGGTTTGTTTCTTTACACCTTATAAGGACTTTTTCCAAATTCTCTAATGCCTCTTCAAATGAATCACCATAAACTGTAAAATCATCCATATAAACCTCTACACAATCATGGATTAGATCAAAGAAGATTCCTAGTACTACCCTTTGAAATGTTGCGGGTGCATTACATAATCCAAAAGGAAGCACTCGGTAAGCAAAAGTTCCCCATGGACAGGTAAATGTGGTTTTATCTTGATCTTCAGGTGCTACTGAATTTGATTATAGCCACTAAAACCATCCAAAAAAGAAAAGTACTTTTTGCCTGCTAAAGTATCTAATACCTGATCAATAAAGGGTAAAGGAAAGTGATCCTTTAAAGTTGCTTTATTCAATTCCCTGTAATCAATGCATACCCTCCATTTACCATTCTTTTTAGGTACTGTTATCACTCCAGGAAACTCTCCGAGGTTGTAAATCAGAGATGCCTGGTAACATATAATTTTTAATATTGTTCTCTGAAATATTGGAATGAAAGATGGTTTGGATCAAGTCGGATAACCATTTCAACTCTATTCGCACTCAAGGCATGCATGAACACCCCCAATAACACAAGGCTTTAGACTGCTAATGCTCAATAGTTTGTAGATTTAATGGATAGATGGAGAACACTGACTATGCCAGCAGGTTGCATACATGGACCTATACGAATGGCTAGCTACAGGCAGCAAATGAACTTACTGACTATACCGGCAGATGCGTATATAATCACACATATAAATGGCTAGCCATAGGCAGCAAAGAAGCTTGCAAATCTAATATATCAAAGCAGAGATAAGATGACAGTTATCTGGCCTCAAACACACAGAAAAACTGAACAAACTATTCAAGTGCGAGCATAGAATGAAAGAGAAATGGACATTAAACATGCAGCAACAAAAGAAGCTTGTATTACTAAAGACTACATATGAGAAGCTTGAGAAAACAGGGGAGGAATAATCTCCAAAAGTTGAACCCTTGTTACATCTTGTTTTCAGCTATTTATAGCTTGTTTACAATGGTCCTCAGCCTTTTGAGGCTTCAGGTGTCTTAATCTATCCTTCTGTCTTGTTTAACTGATTGATTCCCTCAATAGGTAGGCATGGCTCGGCGGTTTTCCTCTTCTGACAGAGAAATAACCATACTCAGATATTTTGGGTGGCCTGCTGTGATGCATAGGAGCTCCCTCGTGCCAAAGATGCCCCATTATGTTCGTTAGGATGACTACTGCACTGGCAGGGCCATTAATGCTCCATGATTTTATTTGATTTGGGTTGAGGCGTGTAGTGGCCCTTCCGCCGCTGTCCCTCCGTCGAATCCTTCTTCTGGTATATAACATAACTGCACGGTTCCTTCAAGGATGGCTCGCCGCTTGAACCTGCAATGGAGTGGCTGCCGTTCTTATGAAATCCCTGCACCGGTCCCTTTCAGGCAATAGCTGTGAATGTTTCTTTTCTGTTATTGTGTCTGTCTGGGTCACAAACAGCGAAAACGCCGCGACACTGCTAAATCCCGCCCATTTTTGTTTCACTTGGATTTCAAACATCCTCAAACATGGCATAACTTTCTATCGGGTCCGCCTTTCGGGTCACAGTCGCATATCGCAGCCGGCCGATCCCTTGCTTTTCTTTATATTTGGAAATTCATGAACAATGTTGCAAAACATGAGGAAATCGACTTTGGCGGACCTGAAAATATATGTATTTCACTTCCCGGACCCTTTCGGGTCCGGGCTTCATCGTTATCGGCATTCGCTAAGGCTTCCTGTGTATTTCCTTATACATTGACAATACACAAAATACAATAAAAATGGCCCCCGCGCGGACTTGAAATATTATGAAAAATCCTTTATAGTGTCATCGGGTCCGACCCATCGGATCAGAGGCATGCTATATGTAAAGGCCCCGCCCCTCAGAAAACGCCGATAGCGATATTCACCGCGGACCCGATAAGTTATCAAAAATAACTCATAACGCCGTCGGGTCCGGCCCATCGGCGATCGCTGATATATGTTAAAGGCCCATCCCTTTGTTATCGCCGATAGCGATACGCCGAAGCGATATCGGCGATCGCTCATCGGTAATGTATCATGTCACTGCCTCTGCCTCCTCCGACTTGCGATATGCCGACGCGACCTGGACCGTTGATCGGCCAGATC
The DNA here is from genome assembly GCA_031772625.1 of Pinus tabuliformis. NCBI lineage: Eukaryota > Viridiplantae > Streptophyta > Pinopsida > Pinales > Pinaceae > Pinus > Pinus tabuliformis. The sequence goes on from CM062811.1 coordinate 902,976,310, forward strand.
CGACGGCTGAGGTTGATGCGGATTCATAAGCCTGCAATCTTGGTTTTTATGTGATTTTTTGGGTATTTTCACCTTCCGATAGTGTAATTCTGCCCTCCAAAGGGCTTCCCTCTTGCAACCTCTTTGATCGGTGGGTAGCTTTTGTCATGTCTTGATGATTTGAACAGCAAACATGGACTTTGGGCATGACTATAAGCATATTTGCAGCCTTTGAGAGCTTTTTGAATCTATTTTTAATCCATTTGCATAGCAAAGCTAACAGGTACTATAACCAAAGGAGAAACCCATCGGCTATCTGAAATTGGATAAATGAAGTTTACATTGAGCAGTTTCTGGAGCTCTTCTTTCACTATCTCCCTAAGGTTTGGATTCATCCTTCTCTGAGGTTGTCTGATTGATCTACTGTTTTCCTCAATGTAGATGTGATGAATGCAAGTCTTAGGGTCAATACCTTTCATATCAGTATACTCCCATGCAAATGCAGTAGAATGTTTTTGCAAGATTTTGGTTAGCTCTCCCTGTTGTGATTTTTCTAAGTTTTTGTTGATATTCAGTGTTTTACCTGGAAAGATCTCAATGGCGGAACTACCAAACTCTTCCATAGAGTAAAGAGACATTTGTCTAGATGATAAATACTCAATGTTAGAATCTAACTGAAATTGTGTGTGGTCATATTTTGAAGATGTTTCAAAATTTTTTAATGTGTTCAAAATTTGACTATCTTCACTGATTTCAGAAATGGTAAAGACAAGTTGTATAGTGTCCTCATCATCGACCCATTCATTATCTCCTACTTCTGTAATTGCTTTTGCTGGAGGATACAGATTGAATTTCTTTGTCAAATTACCATCAGAAATATACATATCCCCAGATCTACAACTGATAAAAGCATCAGATGTGGCTAGCCAAGGTCTTCCTAAGATGAGTGGGTGCCCTCCTAGATTACTTTTGGGAGTTAAAATCATGAAATCTACTGGATATTCCCAAGAATCTAAGGAGACTGAAATGTCTTCTAATACACCATCTGGTTTGATAATTGATCGATCTGCAAGTTGCAGTAAAGTAGGTGTAAAAAGAAGATTAGGAAGTTTTAGCTGTTCCATAGTCTGTCTACTCATAATGTTGATAGCAGCCCCTAAATCAATCAAAGTATTTGGAATTTCTACCCCATTGATATGTGTTTTGACAATTGGACTACCGGGATCTACATACTTCTGCATGGTAATTTTTCCCATCATGATATTTGCAATTTTTCCTACCAGGTGGATTCTTCTTGTATCTCTTGGTTTCCTTCCTGGTCTTTTGAGACTCAACTCCTTTATTTTTTTGCTAGAATAGGAATTTGTCTAATGGCTTGTAACAAGGGAATCTTGGTACAGACATTCTTTAATTCATCTAGGAAATCATAGTCAGGCAACAAGATTTGTTTTTCCACCCCTTTGTCAATTTGTAATCTTTCAGGAAAAGGAGGTGTGGATGAAGATGCAGGTTGCTCAACTATAGGAGTTGTGGGGGTTGACTCTTTTTCTTTTTCTTTTTGAGTGCTTGGGTTTTGAAGAGATGCTTCAGAACCTTTATTGGCTTCAAGAGCATCTTCCTCAGAAATGCTTTGCTTTTGGTCATCTATAGAAGGTTTGTCTAAAAATCTACCAGATCTGAGTTGTACATCATTGAAAGGAACAATCATATAGATAGGAAATTGTTGTCCTTCTACCATGGAAGCATTTTGAGGGTTTTTATTATTGGGATTTGGCAATGGCTGGGAAGGTAGTTGATTTGTCTTCTGTTGGAATGGAAGCAAGAGTTGGGAATTTGGATTCTGTTGAGAAGTTTGTTGTTGTTGTGGAAATGGCAATGAAAGTTGTGGATTTTGATTTGGAAGTTGTGGAGCTTGTTGATTTTGAAAAGATGGAGGATATTGATAAAATTGAGCAAATCTCCCATAAGAATTTTGCATACCTTGTACCCATGATTGAAATGGATTTTGAGGTTGGGACCAAGGTTGTTGCCAAGGATTCCAATTTTGTGGGGGTTGAAAGTTCATAGGGTTGTTAAACCCTTGATTTTGTTGCCCTTGCCAAGGTATCCTTGAAACAAAACAAAGAGACTCAATTGAATTTGGATCTTCTTGAAAGACAACTTTGAGCCCAGGAATTGAAGGACAATCCTTGGTCTCATGGTTTTCTGAACAAATCACACATGTTTCTACAACTTTTGCATCCAAGGGACATTCCCTTAGAGCATGTTTCTTCCTACATTTCGGACAAAAGATGGCCAAAGCTTCAACTTCTGCTTTCTGCTTATTTTGTATCTTAAGGGTGTCTAGTTGCTCACTAAGACTCCCTAAAATATCAGTTTTGAACTCATCAAGCATGTTTCCAATCTCAGCCCTACTTACTGATCCAGTTGCAGATTTGTTTGCTCTAATGAGAGAAGGATCTCTAGGCCCTTTCCCAGTTTTAGATTTTCCCCTTGAGAGATGGACACATAGCTCTGCTATATCATGAAGTGGAAGTTGAGATATATCTCCTTTTCCCATCATGTTCAAAATATCTATCCATTCAACTCTAATGGCTTTTAATAGAAGGGCTTTCAAGGTTTCCTCATCTAAGTTATTCGTTTTTGCTCTTTTCAGGTTGTATTGAAATCTTTCAAGTAAATCCTCCAAGTTTTCATCTTCTTTTTGCACCATTTTGAATACCTCATCCTTATGATTGGTGGGCATACAATAGTCCAGGTATCTATCCAAAAATGTTTGTTTCATATCATTCCAAGTCCTAATAGATTGAGTGACTAATCCCATGAACCATTTTAAAGTAGCTCCCTTCAATGTTGAAGGAAACAATTTGAGTTTTTGAGAGTCTTCCATATAATCATAAGTTCGACACACGACTTCAAACTCAAATAGAAATGTTTTAGGATCCTCACTTCGCAACCCATAAAAGTTTGGGAGGACAGATGGTGAGATTTTTTTCATTTTTGTTCGAGATTCCTCATCAACTATAGGAAATCCAAATGAGTTATCTCCATCCCTATTTCCCCCATTGTTACCTCTACCTCCTCCATTGTTTTCTCCTCCTCCTCTACCTCTACCTCTACCTCCTCCAAATCCGTTTACTACTTCCTCTGTCATGATAGTTTCCTCAGAGACTTCAGAATCCTCTAGTTCTTCTACTAATGACGAACGAGGAGGAATTTCTCCCTCTTCCTCTTCAGGTGATTCTACTTCCTCGATTACAATGTGTTTTCATGTAGAAGTAAAGAAAGGGTCTTTTCCTAACTCAGATTCGGTGGATAGTGTGGGAGAGTCTCCTAATTCAACTGCTGCCTCTTGAATTCCAGGAATCCTAAGGCTAGGAGTGTGAGTTGGAGATGATGGAGGTGTATCTTTTCTATACCTTGAAGTAGATGGAGTTGTAAAAATCGAACTCTTAGCCCTAGCTATAAACTTCCCCTAGAATCTCTTGCTCTATGCATGTCATTTTTTTTATTTTTCTTCAAGTCGGGCTAATAATTCTCTTTCTGATCTTCCAGGTCACTCTAGGTGCAAGAAGAGAGCATACTTAAGAAATTACTGAACCAATAAGTCTCTTTTATGATCCTCCAGATCACACTAGGTGCAAGAGGAGAGCATATTTTGAGAAGTTATCAATTTTTACCTTCCTTGAAATTTTCTTGTTTTTTTTTTTAAGAAATTGGCTACCTAGTTTCACTTCCCCGGCAACGGCGCCAAAATGTTTGGTCAATTTAGTGTGTCCTAAATTGCTATATAAATTGTCAATCCGGGAGTCGTAAACTGTTGAAGTGAACTGCACTGTATATTCAAGATAACCGATTTCTTAATTCTTTGTCGTTTGTGATTTTTAGTTTGTTTTGGGTTTATCCTTTGTTGATTCCCTAATGTGAGATGGCAAAATAAAAAGTCAAGTATGGATATAAGTGTTCAAGGCAATGGTGACCTCTACAATGATTTCCAAACTTCAAAGTTCTCAAAAAGGTTTCAAAACTTGCAATGATGAAATCAATTACTAAGAGAAAATAGAAATGTACCAAACAATGAGCTAGTGACAATGAAGCCCAGTATCCTTGTTGCTGTATAAAAGGAGAAAAAACTGAACTTAAAGCAATTCAAAAACTGTAAGCAAAGTAAACTAAATCATACTACTTCAACTCATATTCTGACCCCTCACTAGTAGTCTCGCTCTGGCTATAAGAGGTAATCATAAACAAATTGAGTAATCTGATATCTAAATTGCATAAAATGAAACTAAGATCAAACTACGCATTCATACTTCAATCCCTCACTAGTAGTCTCGCTCTGGCTATAGGAGGTAAATGAAAATGACATGAGTAATATAATCACTAACTTGTAGAAAAATAAACTAAATCATATCACATCAACTCATATTCTGACCCCTCACCAGTAGTCTCGCTCTAGCTATAGGAGGTAATCATGAACAAATTGAGTAATCTGATATCTAAATTGCATAAAAGTAAATGAACAAAACAAAACTGAAAGAAATAACAATTTTGGAATTAGAACTCAGAAAATAAATCAGCAGAAGGACAAGATGATTTCATGTCATTAGTCATTAAAAAGCTATGTAAAATTTCCCGAGCTGTCTACAAGAACCTGAAAGAAAAACACTAATCAGTTAACAATCATGAGAAAGCATAAAAGAAAATATGGACATCAGTTAACATGAATATCAAAAACAGTATAATATATACAAACAAATGGTTATGGAAACAGTAACATAATGGAAGAAAGCAAGAAACTATACAGTAGTTACAGAGCCTTGGTGTACAGGGGCCCTCTGCAACCTCGGCCAATCAGCAATCAGTCACAAATTGAACTTAAGAACACTGTCTTCTCATATATTAAAATGCAGTCATAAGATAAAGATAGAGCATGACACAGTGGGCTCGTAAAACAGTCAAAATTACATATATCAAGCTAACTAACAAGCGTATGATAACGCGTTATTTATAACTGAGGATGCTACAACTACGTCCTAAATTATGCGCTGCTAAACAGACACGTGAATAACCACGTTCGGAGATCTAGCAATATGGTAGCCATGACAATTAAATCCAAGGAGTGGTGGCTGTTGGATTTGGGTTCACGGAACAGTCCACAGGTGTTAGCACACCTCCTGAGGTTGAGGAATTTGCCACGCAAGTCTTCACGTGGTGAAAAACAGAGTCCTGCCACTGCAAAACTCTTAGGTTGACCACCGCTTTGACTATCCTTAACCATGGCCTTTTGTGGGTGATTCGGCTAAACCAAGGGGACACGTTCCATGTACACATCATTTGCAGCTTACCCATGTGGCCGGATTCTCCAGTAGACACCTGTAACATAGACTTCAACAAAATGGCTGCGGAAAGTTGAGCTGGCTGCGGAAACTGACAATATTCCGCAGCTGACTGAGCAAAAATCTAAATCAAACAGCAGTCATAAGACATAGTTAGGAAACCATTTTATAAGCTCTTTTTAAACTAATATGCAATGATTTGACAGCTTGGTGGTTCAAGTAACTGGAAAAGAAGGCTAAAAAGGTGTATAGGGAAGATGCAAGTTTGGGACTCAACAAAGAGCACATTTTTTGTTGAGAAATCTGGGGCATGGAGATTAGGTGATTTCTCTTAGATAGATAACTTCTTATGAATGCTTTTTACTTCTTGATTATGATCTTATTTTACTTATGTTATTATAATTTTATTCTTCATCAAACAAATACCGAGCATAAACCATAAAGAGGCAAGAGTCACAAAATATAGGCTATCAGCTAGGGCCAAAACCTCTCCCACTTGAGAGGAAAACCCAACAAATTTATTCTTCTTATAGAGGCTTCAATTGATGAATACCAATACCAAGACCCTTGATAATTGTCACTCCAAGACCAATCCATAAGGCCTCTTAGTTTAACTCCTTTCTTCAATGGCAAAACTACTTGCTTCTCCTTCCTTCTCTACTATCTTTCAGATCTCAACTTCTTAGATTAGACATGCTACCTTCAGCAGTCCTAGTTGCAACACATTTAATGTATGATGTACCTTTTTATCACTTTGCTTGGAGGGGAGAATTCCTTACGTACTTCGGCTTGATGTATTCAGTGACTCTTCCCTTGATCCGGCTTCCCCAGGTGACCCTACTAGCCTCGACCCTTCTAGAACTATTCTCGGTTTCTTCTACAACAAATCCTACCTTCCTCACATGAGTGACAAGAGAGAACCCTAAAACAGATTTGGAATAGTTCATATATCTTCCCTTCTTCTTCACTGGTGAGGAGGTTTCCTTCTTAAGCTTCTCACACTGACTTATTATTGCAAATCTTCATTGAAAATCCTTGCTCTAAAATGAGGCTGAGTGGCCTATTTATAGTTGTTAGCCATGATAATAAGCCGACTTATCATCAAGCTAGGCCTATGTGTCATTTGGAGAGATATTATTATTCCTTTTGAAGCTAACTTGAAGGAGAGGTCTTATGCTTGTCTTGGAGGGATTTCATACTTATTTTAATCTCATACAAAATGTAACATGCCCAAGAAAGGTCCTTCATACATGACATTGACTCAATTTGACTTTTATGACTAGATGACAAATCCTAAAGGTTCCCAATGGGAATCTTAACTAAAATGAAATTCCTTGATCATGAAACCCATGAATCAAATACTACAAAAATAATTTTATTTTCTTCTTTTCATCAATTACATAAAATCACAATTACACATGTCATTATGAAGACCGAACCTAGTTACATTTTTCAACATTTTTCAACCATGCATATGCTTTTGGTTTCCACTAACAATTAGTTGAAAAGATGTGCAACCATGCATAGATTGTGTTCATTGTTTGAGGATGTATTGAGATGACTTGTGACATGAACGAATCATGTATGAGATGTTGTATGATGATTACTACAACCATGTATTTGCGATTGTTTCATCATTATGTATTGGTTGAGATTCCAGTCAATAATTGTTGGTCATCATGATGATAGGCTTGTTTTTGAGGAGGCTTATGGAGTCATATTGCAGCGACATGTATGGGCTAATGATGATTCAATATTCATGATGTATTTGTATTTGAGTCATTGGTCCATTGATCCAATATCTTTTACTTATAGATGCATCAAAATTACATGGAACAAAGCTTATTAATCATGGAACTTAAAAGAACATAAAATAATGTGGAAATAACACGATAATCAAGAAACCATGACACAAAGATTTGATTACCGAGTTCGTTCAATTTTGACTACGTCTTCAGGCCCTACTCAATAGTGGGGAGGCCTTCTTTCATTCAGTGGCATAAAAAGAGATAAAACTACAAGCAATATTCATTTACAATCCTTATACCTCCAAACTAGAAGATGGACGAAGAATGGAGAGCCCAACTTCAGAAACAGATAGTACCACCCGAATCCTGGCGAAAAATCGTAAAAAAATGCCTATCCAAACACCCAATTCAGATAATCGAGCCTTTTGCACCTTCTTGGAACCTCCCTGCTACTCAAGGCGAGGTCCCGACCTGGTGCCAGGTCAGGTTACTGCTACTGATCTTCTTAATTATTGTGTCGGTCTCTCCTTTTTCCAATGTAGACAGTCCATTATATAAGTTGGTGGCTAACTCCTCAATCCTCGGGCAGTTCTCAACAAATGACAAGTATAGGTGGCGGGTTTGTTTCAAATAGAGATTCTCAAGCCCCTTAATAGTACGCAGTAACAACCCTGCCAAACATAGAAAAACCGCCATCGAACAGTTCATGGACTGTTTTCACATTAAGCCTTAAACGATGGAATACTCGACGTATTCACTCCTAAACCCGATGGATAGACCTGTGCCTTTACATTAGCGATGAGCAAAAGGCGATAAAATGCAGACCCAACGACATTTGTCAACTGAAATACAATATATATATATATATATATATATATATATATATATATCGGATCCGATAGAACTTCGTAAATTGCAAATCGGTGGAACCTACAGATCTTACGTTCGATGAACGCAGCATGTGCAATATACGATTGCAATATCGCAATCACAATCATGACCTCCAGGGGCCGATTATATACTACCTTCCCTTTGCAATGTGCAATTGCGATCATCGCATCGCAACCCTGACTGTCAAGGGCCAATTCATAAATACTTGTCTTTTGCGATTTCGATATGTGATTATCGCATCACAACTTTTCTTGCCTAGGGCTGATTTGAAACCACTGACCTCTGCCTTCTGCGATAAAGTAAATGTAGGATCAATGACAGCCTGCCATTTGGTAGTTCCCCATTCACTGGGAGTTTTGCCATGTCATCTTCTCATGCCACCTATCCAAGTCAAACATGATCTTTGGCTTGCCCTAACTTCTTCATATGAGCTTGGATTCGAGTGTCGTCTGCATCATTGGAACCAGGATGACGAACACTTCGATGCAATGCTAATTTTTTCTAGATTCTACCACTTTGAGTTTTGAGCCTTTTTACCATGCCACTAGTACTTTTTTAGAGATCTACTTGGATCAATCCTCCCCACTAAGAGCTTTTAGACCACCAAAATCCCTTTCAGTCAATTAACAAGTGAGGAAATTGCTCCCTCACTTTTTCTTTCTCCATCCACCGAGCTTTACTCGGATGCATTCCTTTGAAGCCCACATGAATGTACTCCACCAAAAGTATTAAGACATATGGAACACTGCCTGTGTCCTTGCCAAACCACACTTTCAACCACCTACACACAAACTGGTACATCCTTTGCAATCATATACAAACCACACATGACTCAAACAACCCCTCACTTGCCAAGAGTTTATAGCACACACTCTTTGGCCAAGGATTTCATAATAAAAACCAACACCTCAACTACTCATAATAAAAGGCCACAAACATCATCGTTACATTTTTAAGCGATGGGAAACACATCATCACTTTTACATTTATTCATAACACATGACTTACAAACGGTGGCCATAACAAGCTACTACATCTAAAAAAACCATTTTTGACTTAATAAAGAGGACCACCATGAATGTGGTGGGTTCATTTGTTGAACATTTTCACCTGTTGGCTTCTTTATTGATGCTTTCTCGGCATGGAGCATATGACATGTGGCTCTCTGGTTTCCCACCTCATTGCAGTGACTACAACGATTCTTTCTCCTCCAAACTTTTCGGGTCGTCTTAGAGCGCTTTCCCCCGATGTGCCTCTAATAAGTGTTCATGGATCCCTCACTGTCACTGGAATGTGATGAGGTTCCCTCATAATTTGTCATTGGTGGGTCGTTAGTTGTTTTGGAGCATTCCTCAACTTCCTTCTTGACATACCCAAGTCCTACATGACGAGGGAATTCCTCCACTTTGATGAGGTTTATGATGCCCTAGCCATTAATGTCGAGGCTCTTCCCCTGATACCCAATTTTCTTCAATAGTTTGGATTTGATACATGTAGTATGTTTTTCAAAAGTAGAGAAATCATCATCAGGAAAGGTACATGAAATCGAAGAATCACTTTTTACCTCAAGGTGGTTATGTTGTAGCTTTTCTAAGGCTTCGTCCTTGGCTTACAACTGGTGTAGCAACCTTTGTTTCTCCATTTCTGCTTCCTGTAGGAGCCTCCTTAGCTCAAAATTTTCTACTTGAATGCTTTGGTTGATCTCCTCAAGTTTCTAGAGTCATGTTGCATTGGATGTCCTTTTCATATTTGGTACAATATATATTGAAACTTTTGTTTCATCGCCCGAATCAGAACCCAAATTGACGGCTCCATCTGCTGCGATCCCAAGAGCTGCAATCTTCCTTTCATCACCAGAATTTGACCCTAGGTCAATTGGTCTACCTCGGGAAAATCCTACAGCTGTGACCTTCTCATCTTCCTCTGATTCAGACTCGTGATCTTGTTGCATGGTGGAAGTTTTCTTCTACCTCTCCTTTTTGTCAGTTCTCTTAGGTCTCAGCTCAGGGTGTAGTTTCCAACAATTCTCTTTGTCGTTTCCTTCTTTCTCAAAATGTGTTTAAGAGGGATTTGCCCCTATTCTCTTGGCTGTTGCGGCTCTTTTTGGGTGGTGATTTTGTTCATGCACCCCCTGCTTTCAAGATGCATGGCCTTCACACTGGCCTCATCGATAGTAGCAGGCTAAAGCAATAATAATGAATGCCTTATGTAACTATGTAAAGAACTGATATACTTAGTTACAACCTTTGGTGAATCTAATGGAATGCTCAAATTCAATGCTTGTTTTCTGAATTATTTGATGAAGTTTTGCACATATTGACCCTGGCCTTGCCTTAGGTGTTGCTATTCCATTGATGCTTTTTTTTATATCCCAAAGGGTAAAACTGATTCTTCAATGCAAAAACAAAATTTGACCATGAGGAGAGAAGGTTACCCACATTTTTGCTGCCTTGCAATCTGCTCTCCCACCAAACGAGAGCAGTGCCACTCATTTGAAGGGATGCCAACTGAATCTTTGCCTCGTCTTCCTTAATATATTGGATCTGGTAGTAGACCTCAATCTATCTAATCTGGTTTTTGAGCTTTTCTGCATTACATTCTCCAATATACATAAGCAAGTCAAACTTTACATCTAGCTTGAAGAATGGTTTCTTAGATGTATGTTTGGAATCTCGATTAGAGTGATGAGAACTATCACTTGAACAAGGAGAGGGAGGAGGCTCTTCTCCACCACCTTCATGATTTGTTGATCTATTGTCATCGACATCTTTCTTCTCGTGCCCAAGTGCCTTCTCATACTCTGAAAACAACTTGTCCACTTTCTATGCCATATTGTAGAATACCTTGCGGAAATTCTGTTCCTCTTCCCAACGAGCTTCTTCATTTTCCATGTTTATTCTTCATTGTGCACGTCTTGCTTTGGGATCAAAGGACTTAAGCGTTCCTTTGCCTTTTCATAGCTTGTTTCGGGTTAGCATATATTCATGCAATTCGCATCAACAAATACCTGCTCTGATACCAAACTACTCTTTCATTCTTCGTCCATCTTCCAACTTGGAGGTATAAGGATTGTAAATGAATGTTTCTTGTACTTTTATCTCTTTTTTTTCCACTTAACGAAAGAAGGCCTCCCCACTATTGAGTAGGGTCCAGAGATGTAGTCCAAATTGGACGAACTCCTTAATCAAATATTTATGTCATGATTTATTGCTTATTGTGTTATTTCCGCATTGTTTTATGTGATTTTAAGTTCCATGATTAATAATCTCTATTTCATGTAATTATGATGCATCTATAAGTAAAATATCTTGGATCATCCATACGAGATGATCATAGCAACCATGTATTTCATTGTAAAATTCTCATGGAGCCATGTACTTATGGTGTACTATCTTTTGGGTCTTATAGTCATGAGTCATGAGGCCATGTTATGGTTATATGAGAGCATGTATGAGGTCTTAAGTCACTACTACAACCATGTATTTATCATGTATACGTCACTTGAGTCATGGTCATGTGGAATCTTAGTCCATATGGTGCTTCTATTTGTCAAAGGAAGCGTTGTTTGCAGTGGAAGCGGTCATTTCAAACCTACAATCAGTATCTCTACAGCTTGGAGATGGCATGTCTCCAGGGGGAGCATTATTTTCTCTTATTACTTCAGCCATATATTGTTGGAATTATGATTTGCTTAGAGGTGTTCATGATGTGCCTCATGCTATGCTATGACAGTTGGGGTTTTCAGTCTCATGTGATGAGATACTTTGGTAGTTGTTGCTATGTAGTTGATCCAGGTGGATATTGGTGGCCACTCGCCAAGTCCACTTGGACTCCCACCATGGTTTCTTTCATCTTTTCAGTTTCCTTAATTGTAGCACAATTTACTATTTTTAGCAGTTTTTTCGAGTCTTGAACTTTCGGAGTCGTTTTGAGGCCCTAAATGATGTTTTTGGGAAATCTGGGGGAAACATGGGTCCATGGACCGATGTTGCCCTTCCCTAAGTGGTAGTGCTTGGATTGATCTTTCTAACGAGCTATTGTACGCGTCAAATGGAGATCATATCAAAATATTGCTCGAAGAAGCCCTTGAGCGACAAAGGAACGCGATGATGGACAACTTTGCCCAGATCCTTCAGCGGCTACCCAGGGGTGACGCATCAGCGTCCGACAGCTACTCTAGAAACGCCACACCATTTAAGGTACAAATTAATTTTGAAATCCCCATATTCGAGGGTCAGATAGATGCAACTGTTGTCGATAAAAGGTTAAATCTACTAGAGGGTTATTTTTCTGTTCATGATTTTTCCAATCGGGAAAAGATTATTTTCGCTCTTTTCAAAGCAGCCCCCCACGTCAAGGACTGGTGGGAAACCTACTGTGAGCAAAAGGATGAAAATACAGGCTCACTGTTTTCAGCCGCACCCACCTGGAATTCATTCCAGGATGCCATTAAGGAGCAGTACTACCCTGTCGGAAGCTATGAGGATCAATACATAAAGTGGACAACGCTGCGGTAGGGAAGGGACCAAGACGTGTCAGAGTTTACAAATATTTTCTATACCTTTCGCACAAAGTTGGGTATCAAGGATTCAGAGCAACATTTGATACTCAAATACAGCGTCTGCCTGCACAAGTACATCCAGGAAGAAATAGAATTGCTGAACATCTCCTCTCTTGGCACAACATACCGATTTGCCGTCGAGGTCGAGCAAAAGTTTAAACAGAAGAAGAGTGACTTTGGATCTCCGAATCCGAAGCAAGGGAAAGGTGCCCCCAAATTGCAGAACAAAGGAAAAAATCAAGGCGGGGTGGCCCAAGACAACCCGCCAAAGCTGCAAGCAAAGAACAGTGTCGCGAATCCGAAAAAGGACAAGGGAAAATGGTGTGAGTTCCATAAGAGCTCTACTCACAACACAAGCGAGTGTCAGGCCAAGAAGGCACTGGTGGCTGAGCTAAAGGTTTCAGAATCAGATGCATGTTTCGACTCTGAGTCAGAACCCGACAAGGGGAATGACAAAGGGAAGCAGATTATCGATGCAGAGCCCAACGCCACCGTTGCCACCATGAAGATCCAGAAAGAGGAACCTGAAGATCTAGAGGAGGAGGAGCGTCTCTTCCACTCCCAGATGTGGGTAAAGGGATCACCGTTGCAGCTCATTGTCGACAGCGGGAGCCAAAAGAACCTCACTTCGAAAGAGGTCATGAAGCGGCTAGGCTTACCGACCACAGCACATCCACAGCTATACACCATCGGGTGGCTTCACTAAGGATGGGATCTTGGCGTGAGCTAGCAGTGTCGCCTTCCATACAACATCAAGCCCTTCACGGATGAGGTATTGTGTGACATTGCTCCCCTTGAAGTTTGTGATGTATTATTAGGCCAACCATACTTGTGGAAGCAACATGCTGTGTATGAATCAAGGCCTCGTGTTGTTACTATTACTTTGGGAAATAAGTTGTACAGGATACCGGAGGTGGCACCACCTACTGCCATATCTTTGGTTACTGCAAAACAATGCAGTAAGCTCATTTCCAAAACTGGGAAATTTGTTTTCCTGATGATACGCCCTCAAGAAAAGAAGAAGACGGTGGCCACGACCCCAAGACAGGGCCCCTCCGCACGAAAACTGCAGATGGACAAGGTCGTGGAGGAGTAGAAGGACATCTTCACCTCTCCCGTAGGGGTTCCATTGCACTGTCAGGTCAAGCACTCCATCGATCTGACCCCAGGTGCGTCGTTGCCCAATGGACCAATCTATCGGTGCTCCGTTCTGGAGAACGATGAAATCAAGAGGCAGATTCAAGAGCTACTACAGAAAGGTCACATCCGTCCGAGTTCATCGCCTTGTGGGAGCCCGATCATGTTGGTACAGAAGAAGGATGGGACTTGGAGACTCTGTATTGACTATCGGGCACTGAACAAGATCACTGTCCGTAATAGGTACCCGATCCCATGGATTGATGACCTCCTGGACCAACTGAAGGGGGAAAAATATTTCAGTAAGATCGATTTGAAGTCGGGATATCACCAGGTACCAAACAAACCCTCCGATGTGTGGAAGACTGCCTTCAAAGCCAAGGAGGGCCTTTTCGAATGGTTGGTTATGCCTTTCGGATTGACGAATGCTCCTGCAACCTTCATGAGGCTAATGGATGACATCTTGCAGCCATTCACCAACTCATTTGTAGTGGTATACTTGGATGAAATCTTGATCTTCAGCCAGAGTTGGGAAGAGCACCTCCACCACATCCGACAGGTTCTCCAAACACCGCGGCAACACAAGTTATGTGCCAATTTGGAGAAATGCACTTTTGGCATGACCCAGGTTCAGTATTTGGGATACATTATTGACGAACAGGGGGTGCATGTGGATTCAGCCAAGATCCAAGTCATTCGGGATTGGCCCTCTCCAACCACTCTAATGGAGCTCCGCATCTTTCTAGGTCTTGCCAACTTCTACCGCAGGTTCATGTTTGGATTTTCTCATATCACTTGGCCCTTCAGTCAAGTCACCAAAGGAGGAGCGAAAGCAAAATTCTTTTGGTCTAAATCTCAACAGAAAGCATTCGCAGAGTTGAAAGATTACCTCTGCTCGGCACCAGTGCTCGCATTGCCAGACTTGCAACAACCATTTGAGGTAAAGATGGATGCCTTTGACTATGCTATTGGGGCAGTCCTTACTCAACACGGTCATCCAGTGGCATATCACAGTGAGACACTTTCAGACACAATCCGGAAGTATCCCACTTATGACAAAGAAATGTATTCCATTGTGCAGGCTTGCCGACAATGGAAACATTACGTTTTGGGGAAGGAAATGGTCATTCACATAGACCACCGACCCCTCCAGTTCATACAGACCCAAGGGATTTTGCAGAATGATCTCCATCAGAAGTGGTCCACATATCTGCAACAGTGCATGTCATTAACCACCGTGCTCAACTCTTGTGGGCATGAGACTGCTGATTGGCCACTTCTCTACAAAAGCGACCCAGAATTTGGCCACACATACCAGACACTCTTGGAGGGTCAGCATGTTCCAGATTTTCACCTCCAGTATGCCCTATTATGCCACCTGGGTCACCTTTGTGTTCCTTCAAGTGAGCGTGCCAAGATGATTTGGGAAGCACACTACAGTCGAGTTGCTGGGCATTTCGGGGTTGAGAAAATAGTGGCAGTACTGCAGAAGTATTTCTATTGGCCGAATCTTTGACAGGATGTCGGGAAGTACATCAGATCATGCACTGCCTGTGCCATTGCCAAACTGACAGTCAAGAAGCAAGGCCTCTATACCCCGCTGCCTACCCCTAGTCGACCTTGGGAATCCATCTCCATGGATTACATGTCAGGCCTTCCCTCCACTAAGCATGGAAACGACTGTGTTTTTGTGGTCATCGACAGGTTCTCGAAAATGGCCATTTTGGCGGCCTGCAAGAAGAATATCACGGTAGAAGCCACTGCTAAACTCTTCTTTGAACGAGTGTGGGTACACTTTGGGATCCCATAGTCTATCATCTCAGATTGGGACATCAGGTTCCTAAGTACATTTTGGTCCAGTCCATGGTCGATGCTAGACACCAAACTCACTAAGTCCACAACCTTCCATCCTCAAACTGATGGCCAGACAGAGGTTGTCAACAGGATGATTGTACACATTCTGCGCATGTAAAACTCAAAGCATCCACGCACATGGGACGAGAGCCTCCCCTATGTTCAGCACAGCTACAACCGGGCTCTCCATAGCTCAACTGGCCAGAACCCTTTTTAGGTGGGCTTGGGATTCCAGCCACTATGTCCCATTGATGTGGCCATGCCATTTGCAGCTACTCACGCAGGTTCGACTCATGTCCAGTCCGAAACAGATAAGGAAAACAACTTCATTGAGCACATCCAACATATTCACAACAAGTCCATGACATTCTGGAGAAATTAAATGCCAAGTACAAGTAGCGACATGATCAACATCGGGTGCCACACAAGTTTCAGGTGGGCGACAAAGTTTGGTTGCATTTGCAAAAGGAACGCCTTACCGGAGCCTATCGGAAACTCAGACCACTCCGATATGGTCCTTACACCATTACCAAGGCTGTGGGAGATAATGAATTTGAGCTCAGCATTCCCCCATTCCTTGGTTTGTACCCAGTGTTCAATGTGGACCGCCTTCGGCCATACTTTCCACCATTACTAGACGCATCTGACATTGCAGAACAACTCACACCCATAGAGTTAAATCTAGATTGCATGGAACAAGCTACAACTGATCGGATCATGGACACACAGATCAAGCACACTCGCCAGTAGCACATCCAATTGTATCGAATTGTCAAAGCAGGCCAACTCCTTCACCAGGGCAAGTGGCTCACCAGGGACCAAGTTCAGCAGAAGTTTCCTCATCTCATGGACGAACTCAACGCAATGGGGACCATTGCTTCCTAAGGGCGGAGGAATGATCCAGGTAGATATTGGTGGCCACTTGCCAAGTCCACTTGGACCACCACCATGGTTTCTTTCAGCTTTTCAGTTTCCTTAATTGTAGCACAATTTACTATTTTTAACAGTTTTTTGGGTCCTGAACTTCCGGAGCCGTTTTGAGGCCCTAAACGACGTCTTTTGGGAAATTTGGGGGCAACATGGGTCCATGGACTGATGTTGCCCTTCCAAAGTGGTAGTGCTCAGATAGATCTTTCTAACGAGCTATTGTATGCGTCAAACGGAGATTGTATGCCAAAGTTACGACCCCGGGAAATTGATGTACCAGTTTACCCAAACGGGGCCCACAGTTTGGCGTTTCATCTTCTAGGGGTAGATTTTGGGATGTTAAGAGTTTTCCATTGTTTCTCAACAATAAATAGGCCTTCGAGCCTCATTGTAACACAGCTCAGAGGCATGTAGCCACCACATCTCTTCTTAGAGATAAGCTACCATTGCCCTAGCGGTTTATTTCCATTTTCTATTTGTAAGCATATCTCAGTATTTTACATTAATGAAATGAAGTATTATTTCCACTGTATCTTTGTGTTTATGGTTATCTCTGTAATTGGTTGCATTCCTGTTTAAATCTGGATCAGTAGTTATGGGGAAGATTATGTTTGGTTACCTCATGTGGATATTACTGCATATTATGATGATGTTGCATATGTTGATGATGGTTTCCTTAAGTTGGCATATTGTTGTTTGCTGTTAGAGATGTTTGTTAAATATGCTCTCCGAATGTTGCTTGGATATATTTGCTGCTTACTACTTCTGATATGCGGAGAGATATAGGATATTGCTTGTTGCTTGTATGGAGGCATGGATGACCTTTCATATGCATTATATTTTATCCATGTAGAGATGTATCACTCCAGTATTTATACTTCAGTTCTTGTTGCCTTATTCATATGGATTTGGCTCTTTGCCATTAATGTCAAACTAGGAGAAATAGAGGATGATGTTTTGGAGTTTTTGTATGGTTTCCATCAATGCCAAAGGGGGATATTGTTGGCATCCATGGGGATATTGTTGGCATGATGGTGTGCATGGATCCAATTGGATGATGTTGGCATTGGTTCATGATGATAGCTAGCTCATGTTGGCATTGATGTTAACCATTACAGCCTAACTTATGTGTAGATGCCATTCATTATAGCATGGTTGCATCTAGTTGAGTTGACATTGGGATGATTGTGTTGGAATTGATGTCAACAATATGATGCCACTCATGAAGGTCAGATGTTAGCATTGGTTTGGTTGATGATTTAGATCTACATGTGATGGTTAATGACACACTAGTTGAGTTGGCAACTAGGTATTCATCTAGGTCTTCATGCTTATGCTCATGGAGATTACTTGTTGCAGTGTGATGGATCTATGTTTGATGATGGAGATGTGGTACAAAGTATTGCAGGTCTGTAAGAGGTGTTCCAACTTGTGAAGATGATTATTGGACAGTGGATGACTTGTTGATACTCTTGCCAACCTTGTTTGTTGGGATTTTAGGTCAACTTGAAAAACGACATTGGAGAGACATGTTTGATCCACTTGCAGATGTTTCAGAGGCTATGTTAGAGGTTTGGAGACTTGTACAGGTGCTTAGAGAAGAAGAGGATCAATTTTAGGAAGTTTAGAGCCCATAAGAGTTGGAAAACTTGGTTTTTGAGAGTATACACTAGTTTACTTGATAGGAACAATGTACATATGTAGGTTTCCCTCACAGGAGTAGCATATACATTCTAGGAGTGATTTTCCCAACATTCCTTGTGCTCCTCAAGTTAATTAATCGTTTTTCCAGCTTCTCTTGTTCAAATTTTTTTATGTAATGGTCGAAAAAGGTCAGGAAACTTCTAGAAAGTGATTAAAATTGAAAATATCAAAAGGCAAGTGGAGTTAGTGGATTTATCAGGTCAATGAGTTGAATCTAGATCAAATCAAGCATATGAATGGAGATTGTGGAGCTAAGTAGTTCTTGGTAATTATTGATTTGAGCACCTTAGTTCATCTATATATTAAAGGAAGCTCAGTGTTATTATGGTTGATTCAATTGGTGTATGGAGTGAGTAAGAGATTGGAGGATTGTGTGCAAGTTGTGTGAGGGTTGTGTGGTGAAAATTTTCTGAAGCGTGCTAGATAATAGATCAATTTTGATACTATTGGAGTAGAGTTTGTTTGATTCGTAAACTTCCGTGGATATTCCACTATACAGTTTGTCAGAACATATCTAATAATATTATATTAAAACTCTTAAAATTCTAAACTATTACAATTTATTAAAACTTTAAGATCTGTGGATTAAACTGCAATTAGTGCATGCATGCGAATGAAAATTATGCAGAAAAGTAGAGAACGATAAAATAAGCACACACACACACAAGACACAAGATATGCTCTATGGGAAAACCTTTCGGGAGAAAACCTAGCTAGGAGGTGAGGTGACTTCGCTCTCTTTCTCTGTTTGGAAATATGGGTGCAGGTACAAAGAAGTAATGGTTGTGGCCCGTGGGCTGCTACAATTCATATATCCTCTCTGTGTGATCTACCTTCTATCTCTCTTGGCTATCTTTGCTAAGCTATTTAGCAAAGTGCTCTTCTAAAGAATGGAATGCCTCTTCCTTCTAGTGGCCCAGTTATAACACAGCTCGATAGCCTACTAGTGGTTAAGTTTGACTACATCAACTCTTAACTAGAGTTACAAAATAGACTCGTCTAGATTATTTTACATAAAAAACACATGGCTAGACATTTTTCCATGAAAAATGGGGGTTGACGTGGCATCCTCCTGAACTATAGGTGTGAAAATAGGAAGGTCAACTTCTGAGTGGCATAACTTTTGCATACAGACTCCAATTGATGCACTTCTTGCGCCATTGGAAACGTATCTGTGTGTAGAATAACATGAAAAAGGGGAAAATTTTTACCCCCAAAAAACATCGTTTGATGCCTCAAAACGCTCCCAAAAGTTTTCAAACCCAGTTTCACCAACTTGGGTCCCATTGGTAAAAACGGTCCCATGAGCTGATTCCTCCACTTTTTCCACTCCAAATGCATTGAGATGGATGAAAAACAATATAACTATCTAATTCGGATCACACCTCCCCATTTTGGGAGGGTTTTGGTCCCCAAAATATTTTACTAAATGAGGCGAGGAAATGTTTCCTCCACCTTTTCTCTGGTGTACCATTTTTCCTTTCTTGGAAGTTGTCCCTTCAACCCAATCTACAAAAGGTCATGTTGTCCCTTTCTTGTAGTTCTAGACTTGTTATGAAAAAATGTATCTTCGGTCAGATCTGCATGAGCGTCTGGTGCCAAATCCTCCACATAAGGTATGCCCCGTTCCTCTGCCTGATCTAGCATGGAAGGCTCATAGAGCTTCATATTCTCTACATTCACAACTGAGTAAATGCACATATATGGTGGTAAACTGAGTCAATAGGCATTATCACCCACCTTTTCCAGTATCTCAAAGGGACCATACCTTAAAGCCTTGCTTTTCATGCCAGGCCCCTGCAACCTCTCCTTATTTAACTGTAGCCATACTCTATCTCCCACCTTGAATGATTTCTCTATTCTGTGTTGAAAACGTCTTGCCTTACACTTATCCTGCGAATTTTGCAGTGTTTCCTGTACCTGTAGATGGATCTGCCTGATCTTCTCTATAAAATTTTCAGCCCTCAGAGAATCCCCTATAAGATCTTCCCTCACTCCTCCTTGCTGCAACAATGTAAACTTTGAAACAGGAACTATAAACTCAAAACAGGAACTCTGGCCAAAAAGCCCCGTAAAAACATAAAAAACAGTGCTAAAAACGAAAAGTGTTGATGCTGGACTAACACCTTTTTTTTTTCTAAGGTAAATTTTCAACATGTTTTAAAAATGGTGGTGAAAACCAATTTTTTGTGCAAAATTGTCCAAAAAACACCCTCAAAATGAAAAGTGTTGATGCTGAGATAACACTTTTTTTTCAAGGGTAAAATTTCAACATTTTGAAATAATGACGTAAAATATTTTATCATGACCCCGAAAAACATTAAATTAAAAAAAAATTAACGAAAACATAAAAAAAAAAAAAAAAAAAAAAAAAAAAAATGAAAAAAAAAAAAAAAAAAAAAAAAAAAAAAAGGTTAAAAAAAATAACAAAACATAAATTAAAATATATACTCAAAACAAAACAAAAAACAAAAATATAAAACAAAAAAAAACAAATATATAAAAAAAGACAAAAAAAATTAAACATCAAAAACAAAAAAATTCAATCATAAAAATGTAAAAACAAAAACAAAAATAACGAAAAATAAATAAATTTTGTAAACCATTAAAAAAAAAGGGCAAAAAAAAAAAAAAAAAAAAAAAAAAAAAGTAGGTAAAAAATAGAAAAATAAAAAAATTAACAAAAAACTAAAAAATAAATAAATTTAAAACAAACTAGATTTTAAAAAAATAGAAAATTAACCCAAAAAAAATAAAAACTACTAAAATTAAGACTAAAATGTTGATTAGTTAAAAAAAATATATATATAAAAAAAGACAAAAAAATGTTAAAAAAAAAATTATCTCATAAACCATAACAGAATTTGGAAATATATATATATATATATATATATATATATATATATATATATATATATAATAAAAAAAAAAAAAAAACAAACAAACAACAACAACAACTAGATTAAAAAAAAAAATAGAAAATTAACCCAAAAAAACAAAAAACTAGTAAAATTAATATTTAAAAAAAAAAAAACAACAACAACAAAACCAAAAAAATATGAAAATGGCGTAAAATATATGTCTTTTCAAAAAACAAAAACATTTACAGTATATAAAGAAATATGTATTTTTGATTTTAAAAAATAATAATTATTTTTTATTAAACTTATATTTTTTATTTAAAAACAAAAAAATAATAATTTATTTTTATTTATTTATTTTTGTTTTAACAATTATTTTTATTTTATTATTCTTATTCTTATCATTATTATTATTTTAAATCAATAAAAAATTAAAAAAATTTATTTATTTTATTTAAATTTTAAATTAAAAAAAAAAAAAGAATTTAAAAAATTATTAAAAAAATTCTTTTTTTTTTAACAATTTTTTTTTTACCCCCCGCCCGTGGCCCCTCTGCTCGCCCACAGCTCGTGGTGGCGAGACTGTGGGCGGAGGGCCTGCACATAGGCCCACCACCCAGGGCCACGACACCACGGGCGGCGGGCAGGCGGAGGGGCGATTCTTTGCATGCAGACCCTTCGCCCAGGGCCACGCCACCACGAGCAATGAGCGGGCGGAGGGGCAATTCCTAGAATCGCCCCTCTGCCCGCTTTTTGCCCGTGGTGGCGCGGCCCTAGGCAGCAGGCGGGCGGCGGGGCGATTCTGAGAATCGCCCAGGGCTGCACCACCACAGGCGGCGGGTGAGCGGAGGGGCCATGGGTGTTTTTTTTTTTTGTAATAAAAAAAATGCGTTAAAAAAATGAAATTTTTAATAATTTTTAATAAAAAAAGTTGTCTAATTTTTTTAATATATGTATATTTAAATTAAAAATAAAAAATAAAAAATAAAAAATGTTTTGATTGTTTGTTTATATATATATATATATATATATATAAATAATTTTTTTAATCTTTAATTTTTTTATTTTTAAATAAAAATGTAAGCTTAATAAAAAAAAGGTTTTTATTTTTTTAACTAAAAATACATATTTCTTTAAAACTTTAAATGTTTTTTTTGAAAAGAAATATATACTTTTAAAATTTTCATATATTTATTTATTTATTTTTTAAATTTGAGTTTTTTTTAGTTTTCTAATATTAATATTAATATATATATATATATATATATATAGGTTAATTTTCTATTTTTTTAATCTAGTTTGTTTTTAAATTTTATTTTATTTTAAATATATATATATATATATATATATTCACAAATTCTTTTATAGTTTATGAGATGTTTTTGTTTTTTGTTTTTTTTGTTTTTTTAACATTTTTTTATTTTGTTTTTTGTCTTTTTTTATATATATATATATATATATATATATATTTTTTTAAGTAATCAACATTTAAAAAATGAAAAATGAAACAACTTGAAAATTCGTTAAGTAATCATAATTAAAAAAAATAAAAAAAAAAATTTGGATATAATAAATTTTAAAGTGTGACAAATAAGTCTAAAAAAATGGTATGCTGCATCAACACGTTTCAAAATGAGAATGAAAATCACTAACATTTAAAAACAAATATTTATATTTGATACATAAGAAAATTTAAAGTGTCAAAAATATGCTCCAAAAAAAAAAAAAATGTGTATTTTGCATCACCACTTTTCAAAATCGGGTCACATTTTTACTACCCCTACGAAACGGGTAATCGTATCGGTTATTTAAAGTGCCAAAAACTATGCTCTAAAAAAAATATGTGTGTTCTGCATCACCCCTTTTCAAAATCGGGTCAATATCTTGCTATCTCTATGAAACGGGTAACAGTATGAGTTCCCATTTCAAAGTTTACGTTGTTTTGCCCATATGCAATATCCAAAGGTGAAGGTGGCAAATATCCAAAATAAGTCTCAAATGGGGACTTTCCTATAGAAGTGTGGATTGCTCTATTATAAGTATGTTATATATATACTAGATTTTCATCCTAGATCTTCAGATGCTTCTGGTTGTATCTCCTCAGAAGCTGCACAAAAGTCCTGTTGACTACTTTTGTCTGCGCATCTGTTTGTGGATGGAATGTTGTAGATCTCTTCAACTTTGTATCCATATTCTCCCACAATGTAGTCCAGAATGCACTAAGAAATCTTGTGTCCCTATCTGAAATGATGCTCCTTGGTATCCCAAAGTGCACCCAGACCTGTCCAAAGAACAAGTTTGCTACTTATTTTGCACTGATGGTATTTTTATAGGGCATCAGGACACACATCTTGCTAAACCTATCAACTACCACGAACAGGTAATCATGTCCCTTCTTGGTTGTTGGTAACCCTCCCACAAAGTCCATGGAAATGCTTTCCCAAGGATGAGTAAGTACAGGTAATGGATGACATAGACCCTGTTTTTTGTTGCTAAGCTTACTAGTACAACAAAGCACACAACCTCTTATGAACCTAGCAACGTGCTCTTGCATCTTGGGCCAATAAACATACCTTTGCAAGTTAGCTATTGTCTTCCCTACACCAAAGTGCCCTGCAACCTTAGAGGCGTGAGCCTCTCGAATCAACTACAAACACTCACCTTTAGGAACACATAACTTATCTAGCCTGTAGAGTAACCCATCCTAGAGATGGTAGTCAACATTGTTGTCGCCATTTTGCACATGACTCTGACTTTGCAATTATTGAGACACCTCCTTGAAATCCTCATCTTCTTAATATGCCTCTTTGTATGCATCATGGGTGAATGGCTCCATGTGCATAAGAGTCCCAAAAACTGTAATATTTGATGTGGGTGGCCTTGAAAGCATATCGGCCAACTTGTTTGTGCGACCCTTCTTATACTTGATCACCGAATGAAATTGTTGTAAAAACCCCATCCATTTGTAATGCCTAGTATGATGTATCTTACTTTGGGCATGCAAGTACTGTAACGGTTGGAGATCTGTGTGGATTACTGTCTCCTTTCCCATCAGATAGTGCTTCCACTTCTTCATAGCTTGCATCATGGCATAAAGCTCCTTATCGTAGGTAGGGTAGTTAAGAACTTGTGCATGAAATACATCAGAATAGTAGCAAACGAGCCTTCCTCCTTACATCAAAACAACTCCCATAACATACCCACTCGCATTTGTCTCCACTTCAAAGGGTCGCTACAAGTTTGGTAATGCCAGAACTGGTGCTTGATTGATCTTCTTCTTTAGCTCCTCGAAAGCCTTATGCTGACCTTTTCCCCAATAAAAATTCTTGCCACTTTCTGTTATGGCATGGAGCAGTGTTGCTACCACTAAAAATGAGGATATGAATTTCCTCATGTATTGTGCTTCCCTAATGAAACTACTGAACTCAAAAACATTTGTAGGCATCGATCATCTCATGATGGCCTCCATATTGGAAGGATCTATCTTCAACTCTCCTCCACAGGTCACATACCCGAGAGACACCAAAGATTTCTGCAAACTCACACTTCTTGAGATTTGCTAGCAGCTAGTGCTTCTTTAATGTTTCCAACACTTGCATCAAATGTGAAATATGCTCCTCCCAGATATATCATCTAGATAGATAATAACAAATGAATCTATAAAAGGGTGCAATATATCATTCATTAATATCATAAACGTAGTGGCATAACTAACCACTCATACAAACCTTGCATGGTTTTGAAGGCGATCTTCCATGTATCTTCTTCTTTGACTCGAACCTGGTGATATCTAGAATTCAAGTCCAAGTTGGTGAAATATTGTTCTTGTTGCCACTGATCTAGCAAATCATATATCCTAGGCAGGGGTGTCTGTTCTTGAGCATGATTTTATTCAATGCCCTGTAATTTATACACATCCACCAAGTCCCATCCTTCTTTGGCACCATGATGATGGGTGACCCACATGGTGATGTACTAAGTGAAATGACACCCTGTTCGAGCAGCTGTTGTAACTATTTCTTCACCTCACTTACTTCTATAACATACTTCCTATACAACCCAATATTCGGCATTGGGGAGTCTAGCAATAACTGGATCTTGTGCTCCACTTATCTCTTAGGTAGTAACCCTTTAGGCTCTCGGAACACATCCTTGTATGCATGTAACAACTCCTCTGATTGTTGTTTCTATTTCTTAGTACACCCCTCCAGGGTTTCCTTACCTCTTATTGACTCCTCTTTAGAGTGACTTTCTCTTAAAAACAATAAAACATACTTCTTGTTGGAACTGATCAATTTCTTGGTTTCGTTGGCACTTACCAGTGAAATTTCTGGTTTGCCTTTGTGCGCGTTGATGATGAACGATTTTCCATCCTTGATGAGCTAGTATTGGTTAGCTCTCCTCATGAATATTTCATCATGCATGTACATGTATGGATTCCCAAACACGACTCCACATACATCAAGGAGAACCACATCCAGATCTACTTCATCAATAAAATCAACATTGATAGAAAATCTAATTTTTCTATGTTTTGTCACCTTCGGCTCTGCATCCTTATTTACCCATCCCAGCAGATATGGGTTTGGATGATCATGAACTTCCAACCCCAATGTTTTAACCAGCTCCACTACAATTAGATTCGCCTGTGATCCTGAGTCAAACATAGCATCAATATTTGTCTTCTTGACCTATATCTTTATATGGAAGAGTTTGGTCATTTCTTTCTCTTCCTCCTGCATAAGGCTACTCAAATTCACTTCCTTCTGCACTGATGTACAAATGATCTTCTCATCCATGTCTAAGCTACTTTCAACTTGATTACTCGAACCAGTGGGCATGAGATTCTACTTCTTATTATATTTCTTCTTCTTTGGGTTTAGCTGTAGATGCAACTTCTAGTACTTATCCTCTGTATGACCATCAATGTTGTAGTGGTTGCTAGGATATTTGTATTGGTGTGTTGTGGTTGTCGTATTCTTATATTTTCCCCTTTTTTTCTTATTTTTCCTCTCCTGATAAGCTTCATGTTGCTCCTTATACTTCAGTCCACTTGATTGTGCTCTTTTCAGGCCTATGTTCTCTAGATACTGTACTTGTACACAAGCCTCGTCCACCAATTTGGGTTTGAACAACATCACTTTATCATGCAGATGGCGGTGTAGACCCCCCAAATACTTGAGGAGTACATCTGGGCTCTTTGGATAGATACCCAACATTATATCCATATTTTTGAATTATGTGGTGTACTACTGCACGCTTTGGCCCGATTTTTGCCTGAAGTAATGCCACTAGATCCATTGGTCCTCCATGTACACAATGGGATAAAACTGTGACTTAATGAGGGTTTTGAAATCCTCCCACTTAGTCATTGGAGGTTCTCCCTCCAACCTCAGGGTTTCTGTGTGGCTTTCCCACCGAGTCAGTGCATAGCCCTCTAATTTCAGCCACACGAATTAGATCTTTTTCCCTTCCTTGATCTGATGGACATTGAAATAAACTTCCAGTTGATGCAACTAGCGGTTCAACTTTAGAGCGTCGATATCATTGTGGTATGACTTGATATCAACTTTAGCTTACATTTTGAATAGGGATTGATCCACGACACTCGAACTGGGTTGATCTTTTCCGAGTTCTTTCTTCAGCTGGTTCTCCGTGTCTTCATGATCTCCCGATCCCCCTTCTGATTTTTCCTCTGCATTCAAACCCTCGTCTTCTCCAAATATCCCCATCTTATTGCACAGGACCACCATGAGGAGGTTTGCATTGTGTTTTATATCCACAACTTGTTGTTCAAGTCATGGAAACCTCACCTCTGGGATCACGAGGTTCATTTACATATTCGTCAGCCATGATTAGGGCTTTATGATTTTTGACCTTGCTGACCTAGATCCCCTGAAAATATCCACAAATACCCAAAGAAACCGACTTTGATACCAAATGATTAGTAAACTATCATGGATATTCCACTGGACAATTACTCACAATAGATCTAATAATATTATATTAAAACTCTGAAAATTCTACACTTTTACAGTTTATTAAAACTTTAATATCTATGGATTTAACTGTAATTAGTGCATGCATACTAATGAAAATTGTGAAAAAAAGTAGAGAACGATAAGATAAGCATACACACACACTAGACACAAGATATGCTCTTTGGGAAACCCTTTCAGGAGAAAACCCAGCTGGGAGGTGAGGCCACTTCGCTCTCTT
Source organism: Pinus tabuliformis (assembly GCA_031772625.1). Lineage (NCBI taxonomy): Eukaryota > Viridiplantae > Streptophyta > Pinopsida > Pinales > Pinaceae > Pinus > Pinus tabuliformis. Next base: position 903,003,530 of record CM062811.1, read on the forward strand.
TCTCTGTCTGGAAATATGGTTGAAAGTACATAGAAGTAATGTGTGTGGCCTGTGGGTTGCTACAATGCACAAATATTCTCTATGTGATCTACCTCCTATCTCTCTTAGCTATCTTTTCTCATATATGGAACAAAATTCTCTTCAAAAGAATGGAATGCCTCTTCCTCCTAGTGGCCTGGTTATAATACGTCCTGATAGCCTACTAGTGGTTAACTTTGACTACATCAACTCTTAAATAGAGTTACAAAATAGACTCTTCTAGAGTCTTTTACATAAAAAAACACATGGCTAGCCCTTTTTCCATGAATAATGGGGGCTGATGCAACATCCTCCCGAACTATAGGTGTGAAAATATGAAGGTCAACCTATGAGTGGCATAACTTTTGATATAGACTTCAATTGACGCGCTTATTGCACCGTTGGAAAGGTATCTGTGCGTAGAATAGCATGAAAAGGTGTTGCACGAGATTGGAAATTTTTTACCCCCTAAAAACATCATTTTATGCCTCAAAATGCTCCCAGAAGGTTCCAGACCCTGTTTCGCCGAACCTCTTGAAAGGTTTCAGACCCCGTTTTGCCAAACTGGGTCCCGCTGGTAAAAACAGTCACATGAGTTGATTCCTGCACTTTTTCCACTCCAAATGCATCGAGATGGATGGAAAACAATATACTGATCCAATTCAGATCATTGTTTGAAGAAGTTTTGTATGTTGTTGGGTAGTGTTGTTTATGGTGATTCTCACACTTATTTTATGCAGGAGTTGCCGATGCATTTGGCACATAGCCATAGTGTATTTTGTTGTTGCTTTCATTATGCAACATTATTTTTTTTGTGAGGATCTGATTGTATTCAAATTTATTGTGGCCACAATTTTTCTATTTAGAGAGCATATGTTTTGTGGAGTTTTTATTTGATTTGATGATGAGATCTTGTTGCTGAGAGAATGTACACAGAGATGAATTATTTTTTACTAGAGAGTCTTGGATCCAGTTTGAAAATAGATTAAAGGAAGTCTGCATAGTGGTAGAGGTGCAGTGACTTCATGAGAGAGGAGAAGTGATATTGAAGCTTCAACGAAAGGAATAGTTTCTCATCCAATGATAGTTGGATAGTCCAATTGGAGTTGGGAGAGGATTAATTGATCGTGGTGGCTTTCAATGGATGGTAGTTCGTAAATCCGCGGAGAATAGAGTCTTATGAGCTGGTCAGTAGTATCAAGTCTCCTAGCCGATCAATGTTGGCATTTGTATATGAGGTTGGGTCTCCATGCTGATGGTAGTCAACGCTCTATGTAAAAGACCAAATGCTTGACTAATAGAAATTCAGAGTAGAGCAACAACAACAAGGGTGGTTTTTCTCCCGGAAGGGTTTCCACCAGAAATCTTATGTCTCGTGTGACTGATGTGTTTGTGTGCATTGATTATTGTTTATATTGCTACTTATGGTTTTCAGTTATACTAACATGATGCACATGTTTAATGAGTTGCTGCTAACATATGTGTGATTTAGTAATTCAAGTTAAAATTGGTAAAAATCATATATAGATCACACTAGTGATTCAAAGCCCCCGCCCGATTAGTGATCAAAGGTTTCCAACAGTGTGAATTATGCATGGACCTCTAGGGATGAGTGGTTATACAAGAGGAGATAGAGATCAAGCCAAATTAAATTTTGATTTGATTTACATTCCTTTCTATTATTTTTCATTTTAATATTTGGCTTATGTTTTTTGCCTTTTTGTTTTTATAGTTGCATCAACCTCGGGCATTCCCTGCCCCTTCTTCTCATAGGATGCGGTATATAGGGAACCATTAGTACATGTGACTAACAACCAATCAAAAGATGGGATGAAAAACAAGGGAAACATGACAAGTGTTAAATATGAATATCATGGAGACACTACCATCATTAGAGCCTCCTATTTATGCTTAGTCTAGACAATGATAGAAAGACCCTAAGGAAATCCACACTAGACTAGAAGCGGATGATAACCATAAAAGGTGAAGTGAGGAAACATGTATACACCCTGTTAGGGTCCTATAATAATAAGATTCATAATTTTGAATTGGTTATAATTAGTCTTGTAATATTGTACATACTTTTGCTTTTTGCAAAATGTTTTCCATATTAAAAATTAAAAAATGTAAAGAGGGTATATCCTAAAAGAAATATCAAAGGACAAAAAGAATAAGAAAAGATAAAAAAAAAATGAAAAAATATGAACCCCAAACAAAAACAGATCATGAAAGTGTGCAAGTCTAAGTGCCACTACTTTTTACTTTACTATGCAAAATAATAGTTGTGTGCAGCTTGTCATAAATGCCACAACCCATGATAGTTAAACCATTTAATCTTGACTAGTTCATGCTTTAAATTTCATTGTTATAGATAGAGAATAAAGATCTAGCCAAACTGTTTAATCTTGGCAGATCAATAGTTAGGTAGAGAAATAAAATGTGCTCATAAGCTTAATCTGAGCCATTGGAAGATATAAGGTTAGAATTGGATAGTTTGATTTTCAAAAAAAAAAGGAAAGAAAGGGTCTACTAGTTTAAATGCACCCAATAAAGTGAAGAAAAAATGTTAGGATAAGTAAAGGGTAAGTAGAAGAAAGGTTGCATAAGTACAAGGTTTGTTACAGCAAAAGCACATTTATCATGCTTAATTGTTAAATTGGAAACTAGGGCCAAACTCCATGTGGGTCGGCTTATTTATGGCAGCTGATATTTTTATTGGATCCCTCCCATCGAGAGGTGTAGGATTGATCCAAAAATCATCCGATTCCGATAAGTATTTATGGAGATATGATTTTATTTTGTTTATGAAATTATTATCAAGCCGACCAACTATTATGTAGGCTCTAGAAGCCCAATCGACGTGTCTATTCATCATCCTCGCTTTAGTATAAATAGAAGAGTTTTTGATGTCAATTGGCACACTCACTCTTCATGTGATCTCCTCTCCACGTCTGGGTTTTTGGAGATAGAGAAAACACTAAGAGTATTTTCTATGATGCCCTAGCCGCAGTAGCATAATGACCTAGATCTAAACTCTGCTATGGAAGAAACCCTAGATGTCACTAAATATGCAGCAACCGGAAGGCTAGATCTTATAACACAGTCCAAAAGGGAACCTACGCACCAGGCAGCGTGTAATCTGGGCAGCCATGACATTTATGGTGACAATCAGGATCACGCTAAACCATCACATATATGGAACGCAGATAGATAATGCAGTCTTGGATAACGCCATCGTGAAACAAAAGGTAGCTGCAGTAACATGGTGAAGCCATAGTTAAAAGAAACGATGTTCTAATGAAGAATCTTACCACGCTGTCCCTACACGCTGAGCAGACAATCCATACGCTGTGATGAAGGCATATCCACGCAACAGATGGTGACCATATCCACGCAGGGCACAAGATTATTAACATGCAGGCAGAGACTCATACGTTGGATCATGAATTCACAGGCACTAGATATGCTGGTCTCTGATGATGCTTATACGCAGAATCATACACGTTGTAAATACACGCTATCATGGCATATATATATATATATATATATATATATATATATATATATATATATATATATATATATATATATATATATATATATATATATATATATATATATATACATATATAGATGTATATATATATATATATATATATACATATATATATATGTATATATATATATATATATATATATACACTGGGCAAATACACAGGCATAGAACACAGTCTATGATGACTCAGACCTAGCCGCAGGACATAATGAAGAATCAGTCACGTTGGGCATATTCCTTGTTATATATATTCATATATACGCTGGTAATATACCGCGCACTGGGCAGTCACGTTGGTGTCGCAGTGATGAAGAGGTGTCGCAGTACAAACACAGTCTACATGTTGTTCATAATTTGGATTCAACGCAGTCAATGAAGACTCCATCACAGCAATAGCTAGATATACGAGGGCTATGATATATGAATATATATACGCACAATATTCTTGGATATATATACTCGCAGGTGGAAAAGTATAAATTGTTATACATAGCAAATGTATGTGGTTGACAGAATGGATATATATATACTCGCAGGTGGAAACATATAAATTGTCATATGCAGAAACTTCATAATAAAGGGTCTATACGCTGTCATGATAACGACATGATACATTGGTTCATGGAGAAACCCTATACGTTGTTATAGGAGGAGACCTGTTAACGCAGTAAGAACCAGTTTAAGAAGTCTGCCGAATAGGATCTATAGCCTAGCTGCTTTGCTAGGCTGCAAGCCATAGCAAGCAGCTAAGGCTGATTACAGTATTATAATGTTGCAACATGATGATGCAAAGGCAGCGTGATGACGATGATTCATATTAGCATGGACAGCATGGGCAGCATGAAGCATGATGATGGACAACTTGATGTATGGGCAGCACAGTGATCATGAGCAACATGAAGATGCATGATTCAGCATGATGGTGCTACATGATAAGGTGCAGCAGATGAATGAAATGGATAGGTGAAGTCATCACCTAGGAGATTCAGTTGAAGCAGAATGTCTTCAATTGATCTCATCATTATAGGAAATGATTTATGCTCAGATCCAAATAAGTCAAAGTGTTGACTTCTATTGTAAATGTATTATCTCTCTCTCTCTCTCTCTTTCTCTGTTGAACTTTGAAGATAAAAGAAGATTTGATCAAAGGGTTTCCCCACACATTGTGGGGTTTATCCCTGGCTTGCGCCACATCTTGTGTTCTCTTGTCTTGGCTTGTCTTCTGCGTTCTATATTTATGTTCTATCTGCAGTTTATCGTAATGCTGATGTGATTGCTAACTGTGAAAATTTAAATAAATTTCTCTAGCATAGAACATACCTAAACTTAACATGGTATCAGTGCTGAGTTGAAGACAATGCCCAAGCAAGAGTGAAAGAGCAATCACCAAAGGCAGTTGGGACAAGACAGAAGGATCAATGCGTTCCTCATAATTCACCTAGGGTGAAGTCGAAGCAGAGAATGCTATCAGAATGGCGTAGCAGAAGTTTCTGATGACCCATCTAAAGATCACTTCATTGGGAAGTTCGGATCTAAGGGTAGAAGGAAAGGTAGATGCCTTATTGAAATAAGTTCAGTCGTTATGCGAAGGAGTGTTCGAATGGCAAAGACACATCTCATGATGAAGATAACAATTATTCCTGGGACATCTTCAATGATCAAAGGAATGACTGGTAATGCAGGTCATCAAGGAAATGGTCGACTCTTCCTCAAAAGCAAGGAACCCCATAATCTCTTTTATGTACCTGATCACAAGAAGAACCTGATGTCCATCTTGGAAATGGAAGTCAAAGGTTACAGAATGGCACTTATCAATGGAAAGGTACGTGTTTGAAAATAAGATTTTTTTGAGTTCAGGGTTGTATCAAGTTGCAGGAAGTCCACTGGGGACGATGTCCATTGACTCAACACTAGAGGTCTGTGAGTCAGATAGTGATTAGAATGCCTGAATTCAAAAAGGAGAATGAAGGTACATGTCTGAAATGCACCAAAGGAAAATATTATAAGGGGACCATTCCCCTCATGCAGCAGGTCCACAGGAACAACCCGAGGAGTTTGAGACTCACGATCGGGGATCTCACATATACAGGTGGAAGAAAGCCCTCTATGGCTTGAAGAAAAACACCTCGGGCGTAGTATGAGAGGATTGATAGTTTTCTAATGCAGCTGAGATTCACTAGGAGTGAAACCGATCCAAACCATTACTCGAAGGTTGTGGATGATAAACCTCTCATACCGGCACTTATTTCTGACAGGTGCAGACCCTCTCATTTATAGGAAACAGAGGGATTTGGATTCTGAATATGGAAAGATAAGCTGCAAGCCTGTGACTATCTCAAGGATCTTAACTTTCAGAAGTTATATGGTAATGATGTCTGACCAGATTTGGGAAATGCCTTTGAGTTTCATAAACTCATTCGCGTTGATGTACTTGGAGAACCTCCGTCTGGACATATGGGATGTAGTCAGCATGGTGAGCTCATATTTGAGCATCACTGGATTGGTGCCAAGAATCTTCTGAGATATCTTCAAGGCACAGTCTCTCATGGATTGAGATACACTGCCGGAAATATGAAACCACATGATTATTCGAATGATGAGTGGGCAGGCAGTATGGAGGATCACTAGAGCACTTCTCAGTGTTGTTTCTCTTTGGAATCTGCCTCGATATCATGGATGAGTAGGAAGCAGAAATCAGTGACTCTGAGCACCACCAAGGCAGAATACATTACTGATAGTATGGCCATCTGTGAGGCAGTCGGGTTGCTGAAACTCTTCAGTGAGCTGTTTGTACACATGATGAATACCACTGTGATTCTCTGTGACAACCAGAGGTGGGATTCGATTATTGAGGAATCCCGTATTCAACAATTGCTCCAGTAGACAGACATCAGATACTGCCTTATCTGGGATATGGAAAGTCGATGAGCAAGGAGGCTCCATCACACTGAGATGATGTACAGGTCGCAAAAGCCCCGGGGGAAAGATCAAATTTGTGATTTTCCCAAACGACTTGGAGTCGTTGAGAGACCTTTGTAAAAGGGTCTTGCATGTTGCATACATTGAGCTGTGGGAGCTCTGGGGGGCTTGCAGTTCTTATTGGAGCAACATACGACCACAGGGTGACTCACCCTCCCTTGGTGGTGCGCACTTGAACAGGATGATTTGCTCTCCTGTGTAGCAGGGTTGATGTGTTCTCCTGTGAGGCCTGGATTGATGTGTTCTCCATGGCAATTGTAGCAGGATTGATGTGTTCTCCTGTGAGGACAGGATTGATTAAGTTCTCCTGTCGAGGCATCCTACCTAGGCAGTCTGGGACTCATGGGAAGTACCTCTCATCTGATCAATGAGCAGGGAAATGAAGTTAGGGACCATCGTAGTACCGATGGACGGATCGTTGTATCTACCGTACTCCCTACGCTAGGATGTCCTCCATTGATCAGGGATCAATGATATTGGTCTAGGACCAGTGGTAGGAGTTGTACATACTATGACGCTGACTTCGGGTCGGCTGAGACTGGTATGGGACCAGTGGTACATACTCCGAGACTGACTTCGTGTCAGTGCAGGACTGGTCTGGGACCAGTGAGAGTTGTACATACTATGACGCTGACTTCGGGTCGATTGAGACTGGTCTAGGACCAGTAGTACACTATCTGAGCCTGCGATACTGGTCTGGGACCAGTGGTAGGTGTTGGAGAGGTAAATCCCCTCTGCGGACAGAGGCGATCCCACTAGCCCAAAATGGGTCTAGCAACAATCAATCAACGCTACCATGCAAGTTCCTAGTTGCAAATTGAAAGTGGATTATGAGAACCAACCTGGAGTCCAACGCTAGTGTCGTAGAAGAGTTGATACTCCCGTTCCCTTGCTCCGACAGGTCACGATCCTCACGATCTCCGCGAATGGATACCTGCACATGCGAAGAACGAAGCGAATACAAGCATAAAATCCACTAAATACGACTATATATCAGTCAGAAAAGATATAGATCAAACATTATCATAACGAACAATAAGATCAGAACCATAATGATAGTCGTTTATTAATGAATAATCAACAGAGAAAAATACAACCAAAGTTCTGACGTTGAATCTCTCCTCTGGCTGGGCGAGCAGCTACATATGTCTTGCAATAGACCTTTCTCTCAGCTCAGACTTCTGGCAGCATAACCTCCCTATGCTCCAAGACTCTTACTATCACTCAAGACAAGCGTTATCACTACTAGCACTATCACCACTACTCAAAAAACTAGCTTGTCAAATGCATGAGGACAGAATTTTATAGATGGAGAAGGGGAAGAAAATACAATGAATCAAGACACCCATTATGGATTGGCATTATCTCCAAAAAGCTGTTGTGGATAGATGTAAGGGATAATGATGAATCTCGACATCTAGAAGATTAGCTTTATCCTCAAAAGACTTCATGACTTGAAGGGAAAAAACATCCGGGCGCGCATTTGTTAAAAATCTTTTCCAAACTCAGTTGGCGCAGGTGTTACTCTAAGACAGAGCACCAATGGGCGCGCCTTCTTTTGAGGATCTCATTCATTGGCGCGGGTAGTACATTGTGGACCCGCGCTAATGGAAAAAGGGCACTTTTCAGGGATATTTTGCAGGAGATGTCTTCAGGGCACATGAAGTCCATACTTAGGGGAACATAATGCAAGTGGTTTTAAGTTATGTCACTGCTCACAGGTCCCGGAATGAGTCCTCCAAAGTGCGGAAAGGGGTAACAGGGACGGTGACCAATGGTGACAAATTATTGTGTAACAGATGCCCCCTAAAGCATGAGGCCCGAGAGAGAGAGAGGGGTGAAATGCTTTACAAGAACACATAGCTGCCGCCGGAGAATCTGCATAGAGAGAGATACAACTGATAGCTCAAGTACATGATATATGTGGTATGGTCGTAGCCATCCATAACAAAGTACATAATAATCTAGATCCATGGTATGGGCGCAGCCATCCGGTTAGGATCGATGAATAGACTCAGGTATGGTCGCAGCCATCCAGTGAATGAGTCATGTAACAAGAATCCATAAAATCACACCTGGATTGCGACAGACAAAATCCAGGGTCTTGCGCTCCATCTTGACCCGAACAAAAGTACAAGTTCAAGCATGCGAATACATGAGCTGAAGTCAAACATGCATGAACATCGTCTGATTACCAGTCAATAATGAAAACCGTTAACAGACGCGAGAGGTACCACCAATAATGACGATGGCCCTCAAGGTACTATAGGTACAATCTACGGCGTGCGAATTAGTGAGCTGGCGTCGAACACCCGTAGAATCATTCGATCGGAGGCCAATGATGAAAACCTCACGTCGAACACGAAGAACCTGCCATTGAGGCATGCAGGCTCCAAGGCACCTGAAGGGAGTCTCTAGATCAGCTTCCTGGATAATGAGTTGAAGTCGACAGGAAGTGACCTTGATCGAAGGTGGGCCATAATGTTTCCCACATCATTGACACGAGATAGAGAAACAATATTGTGGTGGATCAAAATATGTGAGCTATCAGAAGGAGGTTGTTATTCTGCAGAGGTCAACTTCTCTTGAACACATCGGCGGCACTTACAGCGGAATTGGCAGTATTTGACATCAATGGATCAGAGGTCATGGTGACGAGGCAATGAGCAGATGAGAGGTCAAACAGGGTTACCCAAATCCGCAGAGGCAAGTGAAAAATGAGATGAGATATCCCCACCCAGACACGAAAGCAAACAAGTGCCATGTTCAAGAGCGACATACTGCCGACACGACAATAATTATGGTTCCATTTTTCCCCGCCATTTCTGGCGAGTACCCCAGTTATTTTTAACAAGCTTGATGGGGATAGCATATGCTTGTGAGGCGTCATTTTGACGGAATCCGATGTCATCAGGTTTTAACGAGTCTGACAAAGGAAGAACTCGGCGTCTTTTCATGTTTAGAGAGTTTGAAAAGACAGCAGAAAAGGAAACTCCAGGGATGTCCTTTTTCATAGAGTTGTGTCTCGCGAGCCTGAAAAAGTATAAAACAATGCTCGAAAGAACCGCCCGACCATTACAATCGAGGAGTACTTTTCATAAGTAGTGATTTCGACCTGAAAAAGTAAAAAAGCGATCGGAATCACGTCGATTCGAAACCGTTAACGAACCTGAAACGACAAAGGTTCACCGATCTTTTCGTTTTTACACAGTCGGAAAAGAGTTTAAAGACGACCGCCTCTTATTTACGTTTAACGAGTCAAGAGGGATAACTCGGTGATCTTTTCATGTTTAAACGGTCAGAAAAGAGCTGAAAGTAGACCTCCATTTTTATTCTTTTTAACGAGTCAAAAAGGGAAAAATACTCGGCAATCTTTTCATTTTTTACGAGTCAAAAAAGAGCTTAAAGGAGACTCGTCCTAGAGGAACGAGTGGTATAAAGGGTAGCAACTGGTTCCAGCAATGGTGGAACTGCTCAAAACATGTAATGGTCAAGAGGCTGGCTAATACAAACCACTCATCGCTACGGTTCCTCAGGAAAGGATAAACAACCAAGTGAAAGCATATGATCGGCCAAAGAGATGGTGGCGATGGAATGAAACAACCAAGGCTCATCTAACAAAATTTAGCGGATAGGCGGCAATCACAAGATGTGAATTAGGTATGGGTTCATTTTTACACAAGCTTGAACCATGGAGAACTTTGCTTGGATTTGGTTTCATGTTTACACAAGCTTGAAACGAAAAACTATGCTTGTTATAAGTTCGCATGCCCCCAGCATAATAACGCAAATCGAGGTACATGCCCCCCAAGCTTCATTGCATTCAACAAAGTGGATGGAATGAAGGTTCACTCTCGAGATCTATGAAAGAATCGACTTGTATTTTACGAGATCTTAATCAAAAGACTCGATTTGGAAAGGGAGTTGTTTCATTTTTTAAGGAGCTTGACACAGGAAAAGAATTATGCTCCGACCAATACCAGTTTCATTTTTTAAGGAGCTTGACACAGGAAAATGAACTATGCTCCGACCAGTACCAGTTTCATTTTTTAAGGAGCTTGACATAGGAAAATGAACTATGCTCCGCCCAAACTTCATCATAATGAACAGGAAGTCGGGGCTTCCGAGAGTGTCACTCCCGATGGAAGGGAAACATCTTGGAAGTCAGGGCCCAATGCCCCCAGGACACTATGCACAACGGCGGCATCACTGGATACAGGCACGGGATAGGTGGCCACATAGTTGATCTGTGCTGGGGCAGATGCAACTGGTGGATGAAAACCAGGAGGGGATGACGACTGCGCAGGAGGGACCCGTGGACGAACGAACGATAATTGATCGATAGTCACAATTCTTCCATCGTGTGGAAAGCAAACCACACGGAAAAGTGAAGAGACAAGGGCCCCCATGGCATAAACATAGTCATGGCCAAGGAGAAGACTGAAATCTAAAGCACCTTGGGTAACCGATACGTCTATATAGACAGTTTTGCCTCCCAAAGTAATAGGGAACTTTGGAAGGATCCCTAATGGTTGACTAGTTCCTCCGTCAAAAGCCGTCAGATTCAGTGCGACTGGCACAAGCTGTGGGGAACCCAAAGCTTGCCAAGTAGTGGCAGGCATAAGACTGACAGATGCACCCTCATCCAAAACAGTGCCAGGTATCGCCTTATTATAGGCGTGTACCGTAACCCAGAAAGGCACATGGGATGGAAGGCGGGAGGTGGTCAAACGACTCCAGTCGAAGGAAACGACTGAACTACTTGGTGGGGGAATCGTATGATTGCCCCCCTGCTCCAAAGGGACCGAAGCAGGACTCTCGGGAGCAGCTGGGATAGGAGAGTCATTTCCGGACTCAAGAGAATCTGAGGAGACGAGAAGAACATGGGAATTATGCTCTTTCGAAACAGAGTGATCGAGTGGTGAACTCGAGTCGACACTCTTTCCGACCAATGGTTGGTCTGGAACAGGCTTGGCAGAGCCAGGTTCAGGAAGAGGAGGCTGGACAAGAGAGGAATCTTGGTCGATCTCTTTGTCAGCAGGGCAACGATCTGCGGCTGCAGAGAGACGTTGATAACCAACGGGAAGTTGGGGTGAGGGAGCTGTAAGACTTTCCAAGAGAACAGAGGCTTCATCCATGAGCGGACAAAGGTGAAGGGGATGATTGCCTTCACAAAGTCTACAGGGGATTCGAATCTTCCCTTTTCCCTTAACATTTCCAGCTGATAGTGTAGCATCGCCGTGAGCTTCAGAGGACGATGAGGGGCGGACCGGATCGCGAGACCATACTTCTAAGACCTTGGGAATGCCAGGACAATCGCGAAGAAGATGGTCCTCCTTGCACAACCTACAAGGAAATTTGACCTTCCGCGGAGGAGCAGAAGGTGGCTCGACTTGAGTTGTACTTTTAACCTCTCGCTTAGGAGTCTTCTTCTTCTTCGTCTTCTTCTTCTTCTTCTTAGCCACCTGGTTACTTGAATCCAGACTTTCGCCAGGCGAAGTAGAAGATGAGGACGCAGAAATAGGCGAAGAAGGGGAGAGGTCCACCTTGGAATCAACATGATGTTGTTCGGGTGGAGAAGACGGTGGAACAGGAATCATCACACTCGGGACCACCGAGGTTGAAAACAACCATACGGGCAAACCGATGGTTAACCCAGGCAAAGACAAAGTTGCCATATACGGAGCACCGACATTTCCAAAAGAAGGAAATGGACTAGGGTTTCCATCCGGGGGAACACCTTGGCCGGTAGACTCGGGGAAGGTTGCCATTGAAAACGAGAAAGAACCCTACTCAAGCTAACGCAAACAAGATCTAACCGGGTAAATGTGAATCGTGGCCAAATAAATTTTAAGACAAAGGAACTGAACTTGACCTTTTCATGTTTTAAGAGTCGAGAAAAGGACAAAAAGATGACTCTAGTCTCCTTCGAGTATTTAGTGAGCCCGAAGTGACAAATGCTCAGGTGAACCTTTTCTTTTAAGGAGCCCGAAAAGGGTCAAAAGTGACTACTCTGGAGAACTAGGCAAAAGGTTTACCAAACAATCCGTAAAACTGCTTATACACCTTGGCAATCAGATGAAAACCAAGGACTTCCCGTACGGCAGTCAATCTTCCCGAATGCTGTGTTCAGTGCATTACGGCTTGTAAGGCGGCAGACACGGCTTCCTGTGGATAAAGGATGATAACCTAGTGGGGTCTCCACATATACTCGACGGTACGTGGGAGCACAGATCCGTGCTAGACCACTATCGAGTCACAAAAGGAGGAATCACCCAACCATAATGTGAAACAACAGTGACTAGGTTTAACGACACCGGAACACGTCTCTAGCCTAGACCTCTAGAATGTATGCGTTAAGTTCCAATGCGTTGTTAGATTCATTCAGTTCATTTTACAGTTGATCTTTGATTAGGTTTCAGTTTTCAGGCCTTACCGTATGTAATATCTCAAAATTTCCTAGATGCAAACTATATGCCAGAATATATCATTTCATTCGATGAATGCTAACTACGAGAGAGTTGAGATCTTTCAATCGAACAAAATGACCATAAAACAAACAATGATAACTCTAATGCAGCTAATGGCAATAAAAGAAACCTTTGTTTAAAGTCATTAATCACTAACAACAACGAAAAACTTTAATTTCCATTAACTAATATAACGCAAAAGAGATTGTTCGTTTTTCTTTTATTGGCGAAATGCACTAAGTAAATTTTGAGAGATACGATAACAGAGAGCAAAAAAGCAAATTTCACTCAATGGACACAATCAAGTCTTTGAAAAGAAAGGCAATCCTTCAAACCAAGAAAAACTCCAAAATCGCAATGAGCCATGTGATCTAGGCTCAAAACGAAGCCATATGAAAATCAAGCAAAAAGAACTAAATTGCTCGAATAACCCAAAAACAAGCTTCAACAACCACCAAACAGATGCAAAAGAGTATCCAAAAAGTTGACCGGATCAAGAGAAGACCGAAACAGAAACTAGCAAACACCCAAAGTATGCAAATGTAATCTATGCACACTTTTCATTCATATCCTGAAAATGAGAATTCTAATTATGCAAGTGTGATCTATGCAAGAGAATTCTCAAACACACGGTGATTCTAATGTAATCTAAGAACCAATCAAGTGCAAACCAAGAAAAACGGGTGAGAGTTCCAAAGATCATAAACTAAAAACACTCAAAGGCGATTAACACTCATACACAATTTAGCCCCCCCCCCCCGGCGAATGAGGGGGAAATTTTTTTGCAAAAACAAAAGCAAAAAGATGCAAAATTGTGAAAAGATCGAGACAAACCTCCAAGTAATGATCAAAGGAAATCAAATTAATAATTTGCCAGAAAAAGACTCAAAACCAGTCAAAAAAGACTCTGATACATTCAGATGATTGAACAAAACAATAAACCCAAGCTTGGGAGGCTGTAAACAAGCAAAATGAACAAGTTCACAGGGTGGGCGCGACTGTCAGGAAGAAAATTGCGCTAATTAAGGATTGGCGCGGTCTATCAATGTGCAACCTGCGCCAACTGGCGCGACTGTCAGGTAGAAAAACGCGCTAATAAAGTTTGTTGCCTTAAAAAATAAATCAAGCAGTCCAGGGTCTGGTCGACAGTATTCAGACAGATCAAGCAGCAAGAAATAACTTAAAAACTAACCCAGAAAGCTTATTTATGCAAGCAAACAAGAGAAAACCAAAATGCAAGACAAACTCCAAGCTGTTCGGTTCGTAAACCAAACCGGAGATTGACTGAAGTGGCGTTGATCTACTTTGCTAATGCAAAGCAATAGCGTTTCGAAGGCTGCCTGGCCGTACTTCAGGCTCCATCCAAGGTTTATGAATCAAACAACAAATAGTTTCCCTAGTGGAGTCGCCAAATTGTTGGAGAGGTAAATCCCCTCTGCGGACAGAGGCGATCCCACTAGCCCAAAATGGGTCTAGCAACAATCAATCAACGCTACCATGCAAGTTCCTAGTTGCAAATTGAAAGTGGATTATGAGAACCAACCTGGAGTCCAACGCTAATGTCGTAGAAGAGTTGATACTCCCGTTCCCTTGTTCTGGCAGGTCACGATCCTCACGATCTCCGCGAATGGATACCTGCACATGCGAAGAACGAAGCGAATACAAGCATAAAATCCACTAAATACGACTATATATCAGTCAGAAAAATATAGATCAAACATTATCATAACGAACAATAAGATCGGAACCATAATGATAGTCGTTTATTAATGAATAATCAACAGAGAAAAATACAACCAAAGTTCTGACGTTGAATCTCTCCTCTGGCTGGGCGAGCAACTACATATGTCTTGCAATAGACCTTTCTCTCAGCTCAGACTTCTGGCAGCATAACCTCCCTATGCTCCAAGACTCTTACTATCACTCAAGACAAGCGTTATCACTACTAGCACTATCACCACTACTCAAAAAACTAGCTTGTCAAATGCATGAGGACAGAATTTTATAGATGGAGAAGGGGAAGAAAATACAATGAATCAAGACACCCATTATGGATTGGCATTATCTCCAAAAAGCCGCTGTGGATAGATGTAAGGGATAGATGATGAATCTCGACATCTAGAAGATTAGCTTTATCCTCAAAAGACTTCATGACTTGAAGGGAGAAAACATCTGGGCGTGCGTTTGTTAAAAATCTTTTCCAAACTCGGTTGGCGCGGGTGTTACTCTAAGACAGAGCGCCAATGGGCGCGCCTTCTTTTGAGGATCTCGTTCATTGGCGCGGGTAGTACATTGTGGACCCACGCTAATGGAAAAAGGGCACTTTTCAGGGATATTTTGCAGGAGATGTCTTCAGGGCACATGAAGTCCATACTTAGGGGAACATAATGCAAGTGGTTTTAAGTTATGTCACTGCTCACAGGTCCCGGAATGAGTCCTCCAAAGTGCGGAAAGGGGTAACAGGGACGGTGACCAATGGTGACAAATTACTGTGTAACAGTAGGAGTTGTACATACTATGACGTTGACTTTGGGTCGACTAAGACTGATCTGGGACCAGTGGTACATACTCCGAGACTGACTTCGTGTGAGTGCAGGACTGGTCTAGGACCAGTGAGAGTCGTACATACTATGACGCTGACTTCGGGTCGGTTGAGACTGGTTTGGGACCAGTAGTACACTCTCTGAGCCTGCGATACTGGTCTGGGACCAGTGGTAGGAGTTGTACATACTATGACGCTGACTTTGGGTCGGCTGAGACTGGTCTAGGACCAGTGGTACATACTCCGAGACTGACTTCGTGTCAGTGTAGGACTGGTCTGGGACCAGTGAGAGTCATACATACTATGACGCTGACTTCGGGTCGGTTGAGACTGGTCTGGGACCAGTAGTACACTCTCTAAGCCTGCGATACTGGTCTGGGACCAGTGGTAGGAGTTGTACATACTATGACGCTGACTTCAGGTCGACTGAGACTGGTCTGGACCAGTGGTACATACTCTAAGACTGACTTCGTGTCAGTGCAGTACTAGTCTAGGACCAGTGAGAGTGGTACATACTATGACGCTGACTTCAAGTCCGCTGAGATTGGTCTGGGACCAGTGGTACACTCTCTGAGACTGCGATACTGGTATGGGACCAGTAGTAGGATTGGTACCTACTATGACGCTGACTTTGGGTCGGTTGAGACTGGTCTGGGACCAGTGGTACGCACTTTGAGTCTGACTTCGGGTCAGTGGAGAATGGTATGAGACATTCTCGATCAATTCTTCTTCTTCATAGTTCAGCAGAGCTGAGCAGAGCTGAGCCAACAGAGCTGAGCAGAGCTGGGCAGAACAGTGCAGGGCACTGATGGCATAGATAGTACAGTCAGACTTATGGATCAATGGATGGAGTTCTCCCTGGTTGAGAGGGAGTGTTAAATTGGCAACTAGGGCCAAACTCCATGTGGGTCGGCCTATTTATGGTAGCTAATATTTTTATTGGATCCCTCTCATCGAGAGGTGTAGGATTGATCCAAAGATCATCCGATTCCGATAAGTATTTATGGAGATATGATTTTATTTTCTTTATGAAATTATTATCAAGCCAACCAACTATTATGTAGGCTCTAGAAGCCCAACCGACGTGTCTATTCATCATCCTCGCTTTAGTATAAATAGAAGAGTTTTTGATGTCCATACGCACACTCACTCTTCATGTGATCTCCTCTCCACGTCTGGGTTTTTGGAGATAGAGAAAACACTAAGAGTATTTTCTATGATGCCCTAGCCACAGTAGCAGCAATCGGAAGGCTAGATCTTATAACGCAGTCCAAAAGGGAACCTACGCACCAGGCAGCGTGTAATCTGGGCAGCCATGACATTTATGGTGACAATCAGGATCATGCTAAACCATCACATATATGGAATGCAGATAGATAATGCAGTCTTGGATAACGCCGGCGTGAAACAAAATCTAGCTTCAGTAACATGGTGAAGCCATAGTTAAAAGAAACGATGTTCTAATGAAGAATCTTACCACGTTGTCCCTACACGCTGAGCAGACAATCCATACGCTGTGATGAAGGCATATCCACGCAACAGATGGTGACCATATCCACGCAGGGCACAAGATTATTAACATGCAGGCAGAGACTCATACGTTGGATCATGAATTCGCAGGCACTAGATATGCTGGTCTCTGATGATGCTTATACGTAGAATCATACACGCTGTAAATACACGCTATCATGGTATATATATCTATATATATATATATATATAGATATAATATAGATATATATATATATATATATATATATATATATATATATATATACACTGGGCAAATACACAGGCATAGAACACAGTCTATGATGACTCAGACCTAGCCGCAGGACATAATGAAGAATCAGTCACGCTGGGCATATTCATGGTTATATATATTCATATATACGCTGGTAATATACCGCACACTGGGCAGTCACGTTGGTGCCGCAGTGATGAAGAGGTGCCGCAGTACAACACAGTCTACACGTTGTTCATAATTTGGATTCAACGCAGTCAATGAAGACTCCATCACAGCAATAGCTAGATATACGAGGGCTATGATATATGAATATATATACGCACAGTATTCTTGGATATATATACTCGCAGGTGGAAAAATATAAATTGTTATACATAGCAAATGTATGTGGTTGACAGAATGGATATATATATACTCGCAGGTGGAAACATATAAATTGTCATATGCAGCAACTTCATAATAAAGGGTCTATACGCTGTCATGATAACTACATGATACATTGGTTCATGGAGAAACCCTATACGTTGTTATAGGAGGAGACCTGTTAACGCAGTAAGAACCAGTTTAAGAAGTCTGCCGAATAGGATCTATAGCCTAGCTGCTTTGCTAGGCTGCAAGCCATAGCAAGTAGCTAAGGCTGATTACAGTATTATAATGTTGCAACATGATGATGCAAAGGCAGCGTGATGACGATGATTCATATTAGCATGGGCAGCATGAAGCATGATGATGGACAACTTGATGTATGGGCAGCACAGTGATCATGAGCAACATGAAGATGCATGATTCAACATGATGGTGCTACACGATAAGGTGCAGCAGATGAATGAAATGGATAGGTGAAGTCTTCACCTAGGAGATTCAGTTGAAGCAGAATGTCTTCAATTGATCTCATCATTATAGGAAATGATTTATGCTCAGATCCACATAAGTCAAAGTGTTGACTTCTATTGTAAATGTATTATCTCTCTCTCTCTCTCTTTCTCTGCTGAACTTTGAAGATAAAAGAAGATTTGATCAAAGGGTTTCCCCACACATTGTGGGGTTTGTCCCTGGCTTGCGCCACATCTTGTGTTCTCTTTTCTTGGCTTGTCTTCTGCGTTCTATATTTATGTTCTATCTGCAGTTTATCGTAATGCTGATGTGATTGCTAACTGTGAAAATTTAAATAAATTGCTCTAGCATAGAACATACCTAAACTTAACATTAATCCTATGTTTCAGTGTGCAGGAGTAGTTATGAAAGTGAAAGGATGTTCACAAGTTGATTTGGTTAACTTTCCCTCATTTCATTTCACCCCCCACTACATACTTACTAATTTCCCCATTATCCCATCATTTCTGAAGAAAATTCCCTTTTCCCTTCATTTTGACCCTTACCCCTTAGTTTCACACATTTCTCTAGCAAATTACCCTTCAAAGGTCATTTTCCTACCCAAAACCCCTTTTTTCTAGTGTGAAACCCATTTCCCTTTGAAAAAATCATTTTCCCCTTATTAATTTCCCTATTTTATCTAAAAAACCCATAAAACCCCCTTGTCCTAAGTTTTGTTCCCCCCCCCCCGCTTTATTTAATTAACTCTGCCATTCATATATTTCCTGACAAAACCCTTTTAACCCATAAAACCCCTTTATCCTAAGTTTTGTTTCCCCCTCGCTTATTTAATTAACTCCACAAAATTCAAATTTTCCCGATATAAACCCATTTAACCCACCACCCTTGGTGCGGTTAACAAACCCTGCCACATTTTAAACACGGGTCTCATTTTACTAAACCTACTTATATTTAACCCTGCTATATATCATTTATTAATTACAGTTAAATGTAATTAATCCCCCCGGGCCCCGAAAATCTCCGCCCTTATTCCCTCTGTGCATTTCCACCACGTGACAACAGTTAGATCTTGCACCCCTAGATCTGACGGCATGCATCCATATCGCGTTGATTTCTTTTCCGAGCTTTACCTGCGAGAGAGCACGCGAGATTCATGGTTTTGCTTAGACCCCTTTCGGTTATGTGGCAGTTTTGGGTTAACTCGTGTGCTCTCATGGAAAAACCGCCCGACTGCCAAAAGCAGTGTGATGAACCTTAATACCGCCTCCCCGCGTAGGCCGAAACCATCCACTGTTCATTATGAAATTCCACACCAATTCTAGCCATTACCCGTTAAAATGCCAAAGACCCTCATTTTCACTCTTTTTGCTCGTTTTTCACTAGAAAGCTACCTAAGCCTTCCTGCGCCACCCTAAGCCTCTGTAACCAAATTTGACCTTCGATTACCTTCCGAACATGCTCTGGACTCTGTCCACAGACATATCATTTCCCTGAAGCCATTATCACCTCCCTGCCAACCTATGTTTTTATTAACAATTGTTTTTTTTGCAGGTGATTAGCAGAACGGGAGCTTGGATAAACAGTTTTGATACTAGTTCCAGAACCTGTTTACTCCAATATTTGCAAGGAAATGTATTCAAATGGCTTAATTCAAAAGGAAAAGAAAATAATCATAAAGCAGGAAGAAATCATTTACACAAAGGCAGTAATGGTTAAAACGGAGATGAAATCATTTTCACCAGCACAACAAAAGATTCTTACGAACTAGTCCCCAAGAAACATTTTGTATTCTACATGTGTCTTTTAGTAAAAATCATTTTTACTAAAAACACAGAAGCATGAAAAATTGAGTAAGATTTACTGTAATAGGTAAAGATAAAAGCAAGTGACACAACATACAGTTAAAAGACTAAACAAAGGAGGCAGATGAAAGTGTATCAGATGAAAGGTCCTAAGTAAATGTGACATCCAGCATGAATACCAAACAACCAAGTAGCTTAAAGGGCAAAAGATCGAAGATTGAAATCTAGTAGAACCGAAATAACAAGGACAGCAAACAATAGTTCAATAGCTGTCTCTATCTTCTTGCATGAAGATATTTCTTTTTCCTAGATTAGTTCTCAATGCAATTTGAGATATTTTGTAAGTTCTTTTGTATAAATACTTCATAATTCGAAGTATTGAGTGTGGATTGCTACACATTTGTAGAGTTATTTTGATCTTAAACCTAAGGGTTATTATACCAATTTTCAAGTCAACAGACTGGAGCTAGTAATAAAAAGATTGCACTACAGGATTCATGAGATGAGCTATTGCAGTGAAGTATCTTCTTTGTCTGATTTTGCTACTTTCTTATGTGTTTCATAAACTTAAATGTTATCTAAATTTGAATTAATTAACTGAAAATTTAACTCAGAATTTGTTTAAGTACACTATGTTTTTCACAGTTAATCATTTATATTTTTCCTCTAATATCCGGATTTGAGAACCCTTAATTTCTCTCCCATCCTGGTTGACCTCTTTTACTTCTCTTCATAATCTAGCCTAGGGAACCCTTAATTTCTCTCTGGATCTGATTGGAAACCATTTCACCATCAAGCCTTTGAGATCTGTAATAATTCCTCTATCTTGCCCTATAGACATTTTTTTTAGAACTTACTCCAGTCCTGCTTGTTTGACATTTGACCCCATAGACCAATGGTAAAAGACAACCTTTTTCATCTAAGTAAGTGATCCCACCACCCAAATTCAAATCAAAAACCCAAGCACAATCATAACTAGCCTAAAACCAATTAACTAAAACAAAGTTAAATAAAAAAGAGAGAGCCCTCTCTGAGATTTGGAAGGCTAGATCCTGATCTTCAAAGTTGGTTTGTGGTTACCTTTATCATTTCTTTTTCTGACAACTTATAAGAAATATTGGAGTGATAACACACCCCAAGCACCATGGTCTATAATCCCATTTCAACCCATAACACATAGTAGAATGCCAAAAACATTGAATAAAAGCACTTGCATGCAAAAATTCTTTGTGTATCTGACAATAGATGGTCGCACCTTCATTGGATGAATAGGCTAGATAAATGACTGTATTTACTGAAGGATTGGTGAGAAAAAATTGAGGTTGGTTATCTATGTATCGTGGTAAGATTTCTTAGCTAGAAAATTTCATCATAGGAGACAAATTTTCTCCTAGGATTTCCTATGTATATAGATGGGTAACAAGGATCATGGTGTATTAGAGCTTATATATTGTTGTGGGCCACATATCTCAAACAATAAATTATTATTTTTTCTATACAAATGTATTTATGTCATAGAAATAGTTCCAAAACAAGTAGATTTTAAGTGTATTTAACTTAGTAATGGACATATTTCTAAAAGATATATGAAAGATGTAATACTTACAAGTTATGAAATAGTATTAAAAACTCATAAAAATTTAACGAACGTACATAAGTTTTTTGTTTTTTGTTTTTTTAATGCCACTTCAAGAGGAAAGATCCATTTACAAATTCAAAATGTTTAACTTGGTGCCCTCCTACATGAAATGAGTTACTTGTAGAAGAGGTAATCACATACTTCTTGCATGCATGCTCTTAACATGATGACACATGGAGGGACAAAGGAGGAGCATACGTAACTGCTAATAAAAGAGTTTATTTCTTGTTTAGAAGAGAATGATACTAATGAGAAAGCGAGCTCTTAAGTAAAATAAAATATAAAGATCGAGGTAGCAGGTGTGAGAGGGGTGCTCCTTGATCAAGAGAAAACACCAAATTATCAACTCTTAGAACTTAGGAATAACCACTAATAATGGAATTGAAGCATATGCCGTGTATCTAGGACTTTAGTTGGCCTTCCCTTTAAAATTCATCACCTCATCATTGTTGGGACTCCAAGAACATTATTTGTCATATTTAGTTGGCCTCCCTTCCCTCAAATACCAAATTGTCTTCGATCTTCCTCTACATTTCCTCTCTTCTCTCTTAATTCCCCTCTATTTCCTCCTTTCATGTCCTCCACACCAACAATTCTATTTTTGTGATGAGATTCTTCTTCTTGATCCATCACATAAGTAGTTTTAGTGCCAACATTTTGAACCATCAAGTGTGTTTCATCTTCAAGACAAAATAATTCTCTTTTTGATTTTCAGGCCAATGTAATTGGTGGAAAATGGGGAAACTCATAATTAATGGTCAAAATTCCACCCTCCACATTCCATTAACACCCCCCTTTAATTATTCAGATGTATCATCTGATCTTCACAACATCACTCAATCTCACCCATTACAATCAAATGTCACCTCTCCCTCACTTTGAAGTTACCCTTCTTAAACTCGATGCCTCTTTTATTTATTTCCCATGCTCCTCCTGACACCAAGGTGGCATGACACTTGAATCAATGGTTCTCAGAGCCCATCATACTTAGTAGGATTTTCACTGGAGATTGAATGGAAATAATGGCTTGCCATGTTAGAAACCCCTTACCTAGAGAATGGTTGTACTTCATTAGTTGGCTCCAATTATTCTTCACTCTTTTCCACTTTAGGGCATTTGATATAAAGACTAATTGGATCAATTTGGCTATGTGACACCTACTCCTGAATGTGCTCATGGAGAAGAGAGATTACAATGTCTTGAAGACAACTCTTCATTGGCTTACAACAAATTTTGAGGAGCTTTACTCCTCGCTTGACCAACTCAAAATAAATTTCTCCAACCTTTTTGAGCATATTGAGATCTCCTTGGAGGTTTTAGCTCAACACCGCCAAGAAATTCAAAAAATTCACTATGAGTGAAAATATGTATGCACCCAACAAGACAAGTTTAAGAAAAAACAATTGTTGGATAAACAAAATTATTCCCCCCTTAGGACACTAAAAAATGGTGCCAACAAATTCAACAAACTATCTTCTTCCAAACTTGAACACTCCCGCCTTTGGAAATAGAAGGATTGAAACCAAGCTAGCATGTTTCATCCTCTCCTAGGTCTTTTACATGTAGTGTTTTGTTATCCTTATTCTTGGTACCTGCTTCAGAGACTATGAAGTTAATTTATTTCTAAAAATTTTCTTTTCTTTTTTACATATACAATTAAGACTCCTTCTAGTCACTACAATTATGTTATGAAGCTTGTTGATGGAAATCAAGTTGTACTTTTTTGAATGCATATTCTTGATGCAATTTGCTAATACAAATATCCTCCCATTATTGTGAGAAAAGAAAAAATAAAGATGCAATACATTTCCCATTTAGTTATACCATTCAAGGAAATTGATAATTAAAAGAAAACAATACATGTTATTAGATAATTATTAGAAGAATATTATATCATGTCAACATAACATATTTTTTCCTATTCAAATTTTCCCTCGCGTGATAAAGGTGAGTGATAATACAATATGGTCATGAGCTCGGGTTGATAAATTACTTTAAAAAAATATTTGAATCCCTTATTATATTAATCCAACATAGATTAAAATTCAAATTCATTATGACCTTGTTCCTCTTACACGTTATAAAATACTCATATAATTACTCCATGCATGCTCTTGTATAATGATTTCCACACTATGTCTAGTCCAAGCTGATCATTTAAGCAAAAGTAAACCCATTAAATTAATACACCTTTTATCATTTTTTCACTTTATGAGAAGTCTTCTAAAGCTTAATACTTCACATTGTTAGCCCCTACCTCTATGTGGACTGTAACATTCACTTCACGGTCAAAGTGCATTGGTTCTCTATTATTTTGTTGAGTTTTTGTGATTTTAACCAAAGTTTTCTGAAAATAATGAATATTTCTATTTTTTTTGTAAATTCAAAAATAATTTTCTAATTTCTAGAAATATTATTTCGAATTTTCAATTGGTTGAGCAAGCCTTGATGCGACATAATTCCTGTGCTGGAGGGCGATTTATTTTTAGTATTGTTAGTGCTTGACAAATCATTTTAAAATAAAAAAGGCTAATTTTGTGAGTGGCCATTCCATTGGTGAGTGCTCTGACAATGGCACTAACATAATGCTCTGAGTAGGTCCTTTACAAGGCGGGGGGAGGTAGGTGGGGTGGGGTGTTTCTTCGATTAGTGCTCTGACAGTAACAACAAGACATGTATTGCTAGTGTGTTTATCTGTTATTATTTCATTTTAAACTCTTTTCCATGTAAAACTTTTACATATTTAGCTGCATGAGAGATTAGATGCATAGAGTTGTGAATCTATGTGGAATGAAGGATCTGCGGAGGACAATGTATGTGCGGGAGAATGGGGGTGTAGGGGGGACTTTTTTCTGTAAACATGAAATCAATTTAGATAGGAACATAAACTTTAATTCATAATGTTTGGTGGATTATGCTACTGCTTTGCCCAATGATGCTAGAACTGACGTAGTTGCAGGTACTTTACGCAAGCGGGGGATGGCTAAACAAATATCCATAAAGCTGATACATTATGCAAAGTGCGGAGGTGTAGAGAATGAAGAAGCTATCACCTAGGAAACTGATAACCATAATTGTAGTATCATGTTTCATTGTCATCGAGAGCTTTCCTTATGGAGAGTTTTTATTGTGCGGGGGAAGCTTATCCTTGTTTTAATTTGAAGAAGTTCATTGTGTGGAGCTTTCTTTGTGTGGAGGTTACAATGAAAATTTTCATTGTGCAAGGAAGCTTCGTCTGTACAATGCACATTTATTTAATAATAAATTTTATCAATTTCTACAAACAATTAATATTATTATGAAAGTATACACTTGTATATTCCTTTTTGTAAAGAAAATAAAAATTTAAATAACTCGTGCTAGAATCTGTATATACATATTCCCTTTGCACATATATAAAATGCTATCAAAGTTTTAAATATTTATTTAATAATTAAATATTCAACTTGTGAGAGAGCACATGGAGAATACACATTGTTTTTTGTGATCATAAGCTTGAGGTGCAAATTGTGAACCATAATTGTAGGAGCTTGTTTCATTGTGTGGATTCTTCCTTGTGCGAAGCTTACAATGAAAATTTTTATTGTGTGGATGAAGCTTCCTCCACACAATGAAAGCTTTGAAAGCTCCGCACAATGAAACATTGACTATGACCAAATCAAATTTATTCAGTAATAAAATTTATCAATTTCTAAAAACAACAGGGACTTATGATAAAATAAGTTATTTTGTTGAAGTTGAAAGTAGGATCTCATAATATATTAAGCTATGGGTTTTATTTCAAACAGTTGTGAAAAACCCCATAGTTAATTTAGTTATACACGTGTACATTTTCTTTTCTTAAATCAAATAAAAATTTAAATAACTTGTGGTAGACTCTTTCTATACTTCCCTCTTCACATATATAAAATGCTATCAAAGTTGTTGTTGTTGTTGTTGTTTTTTGTTTTTGGTTTATTTCTTTTTTTTTTTTTTCTTTTTTTTTTTTTTAATTAAATATTTAACTTGTCAAAGTGCAAGTGGAAAATACACATTGTTTTAATTATCATAAGCTTGTGGTGCAAACTGAGAACCATAATTGTAGGAGCATGTTTCATTATGCGGAGCTTACAATGAAAGATTTCATCGTGCGGAGAAACTTTATCTTTGTTTTAATTTGAAGAAGTTCATTGTGTGGAGCTTACAATGAAAACTTTCATTAAAAAACTACAAATATAAAAATCATAAATATAAGTTAAATTAATTTAACTTTATGACCAAATCAAATTTATTCAATAATAAATTTTATCAATTGCTAAAAATAATTAATATTATTATGAAAGCAAGTTCAATGTCATTTATGAAAGTCATTTATTTTTTAAATTTTATTCATTTTTTTTAAAGAATTTGCAAGGATAAAAAATTGATTTGTAAATTTTGCACAATATAAATGTTCAAAAAATTTCTTTATAATGTTTTGCAGTGTGGACAAATGATTACGGAAATGAAGGATTCTCAATTAACGAGAAAATGCATATCTAAAATGAATGTCATTGTGTGGAGTGCGGAAGAAGAAACGATTCTGGAAATTGAGCATTCTCAAATAATGAGAAATTTGGATTGGAAATGATTATCATTGTGATATGCCATTGTGCAAAGTGTGAAGAAAGCTTTCATTGTGCTTCTTCCGCACTCTGCACAACCTTAAATAGTTAATTATTTGTAGAGGCAGGGACTACACTACGTTGCAACTATTAATCTAGAAAGAGCAGTTTATAAACTAGAAAAAAAGGAATCTTGGATTAAATACTTATTTTATTATGAAATATTAAAATAAATGTATTTTTAATGCA
The DNA here is from genome assembly GCA_031772625.1 of Pinus tabuliformis. Classification (NCBI taxonomy): domain Eukaryota; kingdom Viridiplantae; phylum Streptophyta; class Pinopsida; order Pinales; family Pinaceae; genus Pinus; species Pinus tabuliformis. The sequence goes on from CM062811.1 coordinate 903,029,949, forward strand.
TGTTACAAGTAGTGTTATGCGGGATAGCGGGTGTGTAGAGCAAGGAATAACGACTTTTGATGCATGTGAGAAAGGAGTGTTGTGCAAGAGAACATATGTGTGGATCAAGGAACAAAAAATTTAATTCGTAGTGTAACATAAACTTTCATCCACAATGTTGCAGTCTTCCACATAAATTTCCTGTCGGAAAATTTCTTCCACATACCCATTCTAACTTGTTACATTTGTGAATTAAATACTAATTATCAAATATTCAATTAAGTGTCTTTTTAATTCATGTGAGGAAGAGGTGTTGTGTGGGAGAATAGGTGCGTGGAGCAAGGACAAGAAATGTTGATACATTGTTCACCCCCCACACTTCGTCCACACCTTGGTGCTTGGTACTCGACAAACATTGTTATTATTAAACCAATAGTAATGTGATTGTGTGAGTTATGGCATCATTAAGAAAAGAAATAACATAATACTCATACAATCTAAACAATATGCAAGGAGATGATCTGTGCACATGCGTAGTCGGTGAATTGAATGCTAAAAAGATTGATATTTACCTGCAACAGTGTTTTATATTAATCAGAGGACATATATTGGGACGATAAAAAATCTAGATGTTAACTTTATTTTTGATACAAAGATTTCGTAACATGTTTCAGATGTGAAATAACTAGTAGAGTGAGGAAAGAATCTATTTGCAATGATACAAATAACTTATTTTCTCATATTGATAAGAACTTTCATTGATTGACTGCGTAGTTAGAATAGAAGAGTGTGTAATGTTTTCTCTTTGTAGAGTGCATTTAAAATCTGGGAGTATCATTGGAGCTTCTGTTTCCTTACATAAACTGTTATCTTGGAAGCTGAGGTCATGTAAAATCATATTCTTGGCTTTCAATAACATTTAAATGGCGTGTCTAATTATTGTATGAAAAGTATGAAATTATGAACATAAGGTGATTGGGAGACAATATTAATTCACTATTGATGAAAAATTAGGGTTTAGGAAGTTGCATGTCATTACAAAGGGATAAGTCTATCTCAAAGCTATGTAGTGTGATGTTTCCTGTTATCGATAGCCAGTACATGTTAGAAATTTCGTTCAATCTCAATTGGGAATTGAGATGTGATTTTATGTGATTCTAGCTCTGGCATAAACTATTAATTCATGGTTGGTGACGTTAGTTGGAGAATACTTTACTGTATGGAAATAGCTTCTTGTCTAGTATTTCATATGATTTCGTATTATGTTCAAGGATTTGAGTTTTTGGATAAATTATATATGATGGCTAAATAATTGAGGTAATGTATCTGGAGGTACAAAATATCTTCAAAGAGAGTCTTTGTTCCTTGATTTGTGCAACTCACTTGAACATGTTGTTTTTTCTTTCTTTTTTCAAATGAATTGTAATGTTTATTTCTCTTTTCATTGAAATTGATCAACTAGCTTGAACGCATTGAACATAAAGCTCTTAGCATAAACTATTAATTTGTGGTTGGTGGAATTAGTTCGGGAATACTTTAGTGTGTCGCAAGGTTTTTGTCCAGTATTTTGTATTATGATCAGAGCCAATCCTTGTTTATGTTCAAATATTTGGGTTTAGTATTGTGCAGGAGGTAGATACATGGAAGACATTTATGGGGGAATGTATGTGGATCCATGTAGTTGGCTTGAATGTGTTGTGACAATTAGCTTTGCACTGTAGTCTTCAAAATCATGTGTCAGATCATTCGTAAATCAAATTTGGTTCATTTTTTTGGTAGTCCGACATCAAATAAAATGAATCGACATTGACATATTGGTGGGGACCAACTTAGCCATCGAGTCGACTCATGGTGGAAGGTAGTTGAAGGTGTCTCCGCATAATATTTATCTGCAATTGTCCTTGCACAATTTTCTATTTACAATTATTATTGACATTCTCGTAGCCAATTTTCATGATCATAGGTAATTCATATTTATTTTATATCATAAATTTATATTTATTATGACACGCATACCAATGATATTAAAGAAGGAGAAAAGTGCGGAGTAAATGGACAAGATGGTTTTGAAATTTTGAGATTTATTTCCATGACTTTCCATAAACATTGGCTTTGGTACCTTCAATTACTATTTATTGAGAGTGTCGCGTGTAATAGTTTTCACACGAGTAATAGTAACAACTGCGGGAGAACGGGTGTGCGGAAGCAAGGAATTTTTTTTTTCTCTACAATGTTTTTGTATGTCTCTATGCATTCAATATTGTTGAATTTCATAGCAAGAGGATGTTGTTACATGTTAAGATTGAAAAACTAGAAACATTAGGTTTTATTAACAAATCTGTAAACATTTTATATAATGCATTTGGCATTGAAAGTCCAAGTGTTATCATGACCATGCATACACATTACTTAATGAATTTTCTAGATGGTAAGCCTTATTTCAAATAAAATTGAATTATTGAAAAAGCTTGTGGAACATGTGGAGCTAGTTTACAACTACAAGGATTATTAAAAGTTTCACTAAACAATCGTTATTTGGCTTGAACATGTCATAAGAGATAAAAAATTATGATATAAAATAAATATGAATTATTTTTCATCATGACAATTAGCTTAGAAAATCGTGTAAGGACAATTACAAATAAATGTTATGCAAATACCTTCTTTTCTACCTCTACCATGAATCGACTTGATGGTCAAGCTAGTTCGCACCACTATGACAATGTCCATTCATTTTATTTGATATGAAACTACAAAAAAAATGAGATGAAATTTGATTTATGAATTACTTGGCATGTGGTTTTGAAGAAATAACTAGATGGGGCAAGGAACATAAACTCTCTTTCAGAATATTATGTACCTCCGCATAAACTCCCCGCACATTTCTTCTGCACACCACCCTCTAACACAACGCTACATATTTATCAATTAGTTAGCCATTTTCAATTATGAAAATTTGTGCAATGAAAATTTTCATAAATTCTCAAAGTAAACCATTAGTATAGTCTGTATATTATACATTATTATGAAACTATTATTGTAATATTAATCAATCAGCACAATGTATCAATAACCAATTGTCATTCAAAGTGCAAAGGAACAGAGGAAGTTGTGTGGAAAAAGATTCCATTGTGCTTCTTTTGTAACTGCGTACAACTGCACATGTTCCTTGCTCCACACACCCTCTATCTCGCACAAAACTTCTTCTTGAAACACATTAAAAGTCCATTTCATTGAATATTACATAATAAATATTTAATTTGCAAATGAATTTAATACTATATAATAAGTATTCGTAAACCTCTGACAGTGACAGTAAGAGTTGTGAATCTATACACAATTAAGGATGTGTGGAGGGTAGGGTATGTGCAGGAAAATAAGTGTGCAGAGGGAATTTTATTCCTCAGAGACGAAATTATTTTAATTGGGAACAAAATTTTTAATTCATAATGTTTGGTGGATCAATGTGGGATATATGGTTTTCAAAACTAGAAACAATAGTTTACAAATTAGAAATAACACATCTTGGTATTCAAGGTTTTTGAATATTATGAGCATTTGTATATATGCGTGAAAAAATAGTGTTGTTCAGGAAAACGAGTGTGTGGAGCAAGGAACAAAGTCTTTATTCTACAATGTTTCGGTGCTCCTTTTGCACTTGTCCCTCCCGCACGGCAATAAATGTTATTAATCAATCAATAATGTGGAATGCAATTGTATAGGGAACTTTATTCCACATACTTGAAATCATTTAAACTTTAAGCTTAAACTTAGCATTCAATATCACAAAAACTTAGTATCCAATATAACTTTAACTGAGTGTGCAGAGCAAGGAACATAAACTTTAATTTTTAATGGAACAGAAACTTTCATCCATAATGTTGTCATCCTCAACATAAATTTCTCGTTAGTAAATTTATTCCTCACACTTGTTTTTCTAGATACTTTCAAATACTATGTGTGTTTGTGATCTTACATTTGTGAAATAAATACTTATTATCAAATATTCAATTAAGTGTATTTTTAATGCGTGTGAGGAAGAGGCGTTGTGTGGAGAGAATGAGGGTACATTCAATTGAATTTCCTAGAAAGAAAAACTGGAAACATTAAGTTTTTTAAAATTGAATTGTCGAAATGTCAAAGGAACTTAGCTCAAGTGGTATGGTTCATGATTTGTGTCTCGAGTAGTGTGGGTTCAAGTCTTCAGAAACATGTTTTTCCTTGTGGAATTTATGAAATGTTGCTTCTACCATGTGGAATAGTGACAGCTGTTTCTACGAAGCTGTCAATTGTGCCTAGTGGAATGTACTCATTACTGTTAAAAATAAATAAATTGATTTGTAAAAAATTCTTATGGAGTGGGAGAGTTTGCAACTACAAGGCTAATTAATAGTTTCACAGAACAATCATCATTTGGCTTGAATGGGTGTGTGGAGAAAGGAACATAAAATTTCTTTCGCAATGTTCTAGCCATCAAGATAAATTTGTCGTCTGCAAATTTCTTCCGCACATCTCCCTCTTGTTAATATTGAATCTGTAAACATTTAATATGATGCATTTGGAATTGAAAGTCCAAGTTTTATCGTGAATATGCGTAAAATGTCATGGAAAATTCAAAGGAATGTTGATTTAATGAAATTATTGTAGCCGACAGGAAATGTTCCTTCCTCATTTCTTTGTTCTCACATCGTCATTTATGTAAGAAACCTGCAACTGTGTTATTTATAGCATCATTAGGCAGAGAAATGGCATAATATCAATACAATCTAAACGATATTCAAAGAGATGACCTGTGCATGTGCATATTCGGTGAATTGAATGCTAAAAAGACACATAACTAGTCCAACGATGTTTTCTATTAATCATATATACTAGTTAACTTTAATCAAAAGTTACTCACAATGTTTTAGTGATAATGAAGAAGAAAATTGGTGATATGAAGTTATTTTCATGAAACGTACAAGTGATTAGGACACAAATATATCGACACTAACACGAGTTTGGTTAATGAAGATAAACATTGGGATGATAAAAAATATTGATGTCATCTTTATCTTTGATATAAATATTTCGTAACTTGTTTCATATGCAAAATAGTAGCAGGTGGTAACTATATAGGGAAACAAGCAAGCATTAGAAATGGCCAATAGAGTGTGGAAAGAAGCTATTTGCAGTGATACAAACAACTCATTTTCTCATATCGATTATGTATTTGTAATAGCAGAATGTGTAATGTTTTTTTTTTCTTAAGCAAGAGTAGGTCCTTCTATTCCACTAAATAGAAAAGTTACAAAAATATATTACAACCCAAGGCTTTGTGGCCCACATAATAGTCGGGCCCCACAACACCTTAGTTACCGATCCAAAGTCTCGCAAATCGGGCCAAGGGCCCACAAAACTTTACAAACCACCTACAATTGTGTGATCTGTCTCCAAAGATCTAACGGTCGAGGGGCTATTTCGGGAACCCTTCAAGATGACCCTTTATCAATCTAATCGGACCCAAAAAGACTCCTGAACCAACTCTATAACCTTTTCGGGTCCGCCTGGGGAGATAACTCATGGGCATTTTAACTACCCGAAATCCACGAGATGCATGCGATCCCGATAGGAACATGCAACTAGCACGGAACTTAACTCCTATTACGGACTCGAAACCTTATCAAGACAGTCTAAACTATTTTCGAGCCCGTATGGGCTATTAATCGACTTGCTATTTGTTGCACGAAATGCATAAGATTACTTTGATTTTGCCGACCTGCCCACACTTTAACCTGCGAAGACTTGTCCTGTATGTGATTTGGGCCAGTGTGAAGACTTTTCCTGGATAAGTTTTCCCGCCCGAGAACCCTAGGTATATGTAGTTTCATGTGCATTTTCCTGCCCAAAAACCAAAGGCCTACATTAGTAGTGTAGACACTAGGAGTTTCGGGTATATCCCGCTCGCAATTAACTAAGAGTTGCTTCCTCATGTAGACCAAAATTCCTTTGTTTCCATTATTCTTCATCCAGTTTATTTCCTCTACTTTGATAGATTTCCCTGTCTAAGTGCGCTTTTCTGTCACACTCTTCCCTCAGTCGTCCATGGGGAGTCCTTGTCCATTCATATTTCATGTAGCTCTTGGAGCAGAGTACTCCTTCATTTGCGAATATTTCCACTAATCTGTTGGTTGTTCGGTGCACATGAAAGAAACTCAAGGTTCTCATGGTTTGCAGGTGGGATTGTATGCATTGATAGATTGTCAGTAACCACCAATGTCTCAAAACTTTGTCTGGTTCTAAGCCATTGCAAATTTTCTTGACCGAATTAATTATCAACTCGGAATCAACTTCAATTATGGTATTCTTTAAATTTGAGTCCCTCAAGATTTCTAGGCATTGCTCAAGGGCCATGAGCTCTACCATGTTATTAGTGGCCTTCCCCAAATGACAGTAAAAGATGGATTTTATGAAGCCCTTTTCATCCCTTATGACTCCTCCATAACCAGCCATACCAGGGTTTCCTTTTGAGGCTCCATCTATGTTGCATTTCATAAAACCATTAGGGGGAGGTTGCCATAAATCCTTATTAACTATTATATGACTTATCGACTTGTTTATACCCTGGGGGAAAATCCCCTTTAGCCCCGGCTGAAGAAGTATCTACACCTCCTGATCTTGAGGTAGGTTCTCATAAGGGGTTTTTATGAGGGTTCCTATAGTCTCTTTGATTAGCCTTATAATCTGTGCCATGATGCTCTGGGATGAACCACTCTTGTTCTTGAAGATTCTATTGTTGCATTCTTTCCAGACATCCCAGATTAGAAATCCTGGAATCAAAGCCCAAAATTTGTTGGTTATTTCATTCTCAGAGAAATTTTTCCTCTAATTCCTCAAAGTATTGGTGATGCTGTCGATGTCCCTATCTGTTTGTCTGAAGATTGAAGCCACCCAATTCCATAGGGTGGAGGTGAATGGGCATAGGTTGAGTAGGTGTTCCATAGTTTCTTCTTGTAAATCACATAGCAAGCATTTAGATGGACCAGCTACCCCTCTTTTCCTTAGGTTTTCCCAAGTCATAATTTTTTTATGTTGCACTAACCACATGAACAATTTGATTTTCATCTAGTTTTGGTTCTGCCATAGGTCCTTCCATACTTTATCAGGGTTTGGGAAGTCAAGCCCAAGGGCTATTCGCTTGGCCTCTTTGAGGTTAAAGTTGCCTTCATTGTTTTTACCCCATCTCAGTTGGTCTAAAGATGTTGATGTCAGAATCCTTCTCTATTCCAAGATGGTTGTAATAGCTTATGTCTGGGCTTTCAATGGGTATTCATCACTGTATACCAGGTTCTTCCATATTCTCCATTTTATATCACTTTTTTCCTGCTCCCAGAAATCATTTACCCTGAGTAACCCTTTGTCATCAGTTTCATTCTTGAGATCAGCAAATTCTTCTTTTATCAGTTTGGGTTCTGTTGAGGGCCCTGAAATCGGGTCAACAACAAGGGGGATACCCACCCGGTCCGGAACCTGGTTGGCGGCTCCTTGCCCGTTTGGAGTAGCGGGTCCGACTGGGGATAACAGGACCAGTTTCCCAATGCAAGGGGTATGTATGTGTGTAGGGTTTGATTATGTTGATTCTAGAGAACATTTGAGAGCTAATTTAAATCTAATCCATGAACCGACTCTAAACTGCTGTAATCTAATGAAAATAACATATACAATCTACGCTAACCTGGGGTATATCTTTTCCATTATGCGATCTAAAAAGATTTCATATAATAACTGGTAATATAGATTATTCAGCTACCATAAGAATATAAACCATTTAAGATGAACCATTCTGCATAAGAAGTTAAACAGAACAGTTGTGAACTGCATATCGCATAATAAATCATTCATATGTCAAGCATGAATAAATGACTCCACCGTACAAAAGTGCCAAATGGTAACCACACATTTATACATTAACATATAAATAACATCAGCTGTATATCACTCTAAGCATATGAGCAGAAATTCATCAAGAGATAAAAGTACCATTTATGACTAATTTTTACTCACAAACTTCAAGTAATAACGATTTACCTCTACTTACTTCTAACGCCTGCTAAGAGTGCAGAAGTGCAACATCAGTAGCAGACATTAAGATGCAAACATAAATAAATCCGATCCTTCCATTCATCAAAACCTCCTCTGAGGTGCAGAAGTGCATGTTCCGAGGACAGGTTTTTGACAAATTTCTGGACCCTTCTCCAAATGCATGAGAAGGGTTAAAATACTATGTCCTAATTCTAATAATAGTATTATTACAAAATTAAGGATTCGGTTTTCAAATGACCGTCCTTTTTCTAATCTAGTTAAAACAAAAAGACAACATTCTAAATGAAACTACTTGTGGACTTGGTCTTTGAAGTTGCAAGTGTCCAACATAGGCTTGAGAAGAGTCGGCTGGCTAATTTTTGTTCTGAGCTGGGCTGCGAAAATGGCATCTATGAGAGCTGGCGCTACCTTCTCGGCTGTGTTCATGATACACTTTACCGTCATCCATTGGCTGTGTGGTTAGACCAGGTACATCCAGTAACTTTCCCAATTCAGCCTAGCCAGTGCTTGGATAGCTTTCCCTTTTGCCTGTGCCTTCTGCCTCCATTCTGTCTCCAGTTGCAACTTGTTTGGTAGGTATCCCGGGGTGGTCTCTGAGATCAAATTGGCCCTGTGTAAATTTTCATTTACACAGTCGATGAGAATACTTGCTTGTGTTGCCGCTGTCTCTGCTGCTTGCTCTGCCCGTGTGATTTGCTCATCCCATTTATTAAAGAGCAGCTCTTTATGACTTTCATTAATTCTGGGTGTTCCTGCTCTTTTTCCCTCCTCATTATTTTGCCAAGTCAGATATCCTGTCACCCTCTTGTCGCTCTGATCATATTCGCTTCGCAATTCCACCACCTGACTAGTGATTTTGTCGCTTAGCTCACAGAAGTGCCTCCACTGTGATATTTTACGCTCCAACTCTTCCTATTGCTGCAGCAGTTGCTCGTTCAAGCCGATAGACTCTAAAATAAACTCTGCCAGCTTAGGCTCATCTTTGTGTATTTCTTGCACCGTCTGCAGTTGTTTTTCTTTTTCTTCAAGACTCTTTTGGTAGCCTATCTACATCTGTTGAAAGTCTTCCTGAAGCTTATCGAGCTGTCTGGAAGCTTCATTGTTTGCGTTGGCTTGTTGCAACTGTTGTTGTAGCAGTTGTATGTGATTCTCTTGTTCCTTTAAGAGTTGCTGAACTTCAGAGGCCTTGTCGATAGTTGCAGAAGCATACGCTCCCGCAATTTGAGACAGCTTCGTAAGATCTTATGTCGGATTATTATTTGGGTCTTTCCACAAGACGTCCAAATGTTCAGCGTCTTGAGACAGTGTATTTTCGAGCTTTCTTTTCTTTCTCTGTCTTCTCACAACTGCTTTGTGCTGAGGACTGTAGAACACATCCAGTGGGGGAATTTCCTCTACGTTAAGTAGAAGTTCTGAGGATGGGGCGATGGAGAGATTTTCTGTTTCTGCGGCAACGCTGACTATGGTCGAAGCGACCTCTTGCACCACCTGTATATTGTTCACAGGCGTCTTTGGGACTTGCCCTTCGAGGTTGATTAGTTCATTGAAGGTCTCCCACTCTTTATCTAGCTCTGTTGTGACAAGGGGGGCTTCGATAACCGGAGGGGGGACATCTCTTGGTGTTGAGGTGATAACTTGCTGCTGAGACATTACAGTTGACTGAGCTGTATCTTTGACTGTTTCTTTGTTATTTCCTTTTTCATGCACAGACTCTTCAGGATGTTCGGATACTTCTTGCGTGGCGTTGGACTTAGATCTGGAAGTGCTGGAGTTTTCACTGAGGCTGATGCTCGGAGTTGGCTCTCTAGTAGGTATTCGCAGCCTTTCTAGTGGAATGCTGGCCAGCCTTCTATCTCTGTATGACATGAATTTCTGGAGGTCACCTGGAGATAACCTCGACTGAGCTTCTCGCAAAATTTCTTTGAGCGAGCTCTTACTCTGAAAGAGATCATCAAACAAATCTTTGTGTCCAAAGAATATTCTTATCTTGACATTCGTAGTGAACTCTTGGGCCACTTTATTTGGGTCGAATGGCCTCGCTGGGAACTTATATAATTGAAGGCACGTCACATTTTCCACCTCACCAAAAGCGTGTCCTGCATCGAACAAAGAGAAGGCCCCACAATTGACGGGAAATTGAGGCCAAATGGCCTTTTTCTTATCTTTTAATTCCTTGGTTAGTCCGCCTTCAGAACAGGTTTGATAAGCGATTTCTCGAGCCAAAAGCTTATCAGGGACATACAAGGGTAGGACATGTGGAGGTACAGTGCTTCCAAAAACTCGAATGTAAGTAAACCATTCTTCCCCAAACCATCTTGTGATGGGGATGATGTCCATTTGGGCCTCGGGAGAGCACCTTGGGGGGTCCTTATCATATATCATTCTATATATGGGAAATATAAGCCCATGGCAAATCTGGTAAAAATGAGGGGCAAATTGGGAATCCCACAAGACTTTGTGATAGACGTGGATGGGCAACGGGTCTTGGGTAGTCCATTTCCATCCCATAGTGGGGAAATTAGATACAAGGCAAACAGAATCCATAACATAGGCAGCCAAATAAAAAGGAGGATAGACCCTTTGAGAAAAGGATCTTTTGGACCTGTAACTAACCACAGCCGTGTATAGAGTATCGGAAAGAATTTTGGCCCAATCTACTATATCGGCGTTTGTGGCAGCGTCAATTAATGGCAGCCATTCAGATGAAAACTTGTTGATATCGGGCATACCAAATAACCTACATAGCATGGCTGCAGCAAAACAATATGGAGAAGTAAGGGAACCAGTGCTGTACATACCGTTCTTATCCTTTTTTAACGGCTCGTCTCTTCTAGACCATTCCTTAGTGGTGTCCGATAGATCTGGATTTTCCACCGCGAACTTCTTAACAAATTGAGCATTATAGGTCGCTTGCGGTTCGGGAAGATGGTACATCAGCTTCAGATCTTGGGCGGCGAAAGATCCCACGAGCCCATGTCCCTGAATTTTGAATTGTCTGTTGTTTAATTCCACATCATCCAGAATCCACTTGATCATATCTATGTATGGTAGAATCTTAGGCCTTGCCGCTATTCTATGAAGGAATGAACATGTTAGGTCCTCTAGGGACGCCTCCGAAGAACGTGGTGCACCCGCAACAGCAGTCACCTTCATTATTCTCGGCTTCTCTTCTTCTAATAGCCTGTACATGCCTTCCCATGTTGAGATCCCTGCATCTCGGTTGCAGGCTGTGTCTGTGTATAGGGGCGCCATCTCCTTGGTCTTCTCTCTTGCTTCAGAGCTTTGAGCTTTGTTCTTCTTTCCCATATTTGCTTTGCGTTTCTGTCTGAGTCGTCTTGGCACTTTGTATCTGTAGATTACGAGCAAAATAGAAATGACTGATCAGAAAGGTGATGGGAGAGTTTTAAATGCAAGAGATACATCAAATATACCACCTTACGTGAAGCAAGTATCCAGCAAGGCACACGTCTTTGATCCATTTAATAACTGACAACTAATTCATTAACTATCATTAAAAGTGCATGATTTCAGGTCAGGTTATAGTAAGTGGTTTTTTTCTTTGAATGGCGTGCCCGAAGGATTCGTACTAAGGTGTTTTGTGATTTGCTGACGTACTCTCGCAAGATCGCACCATCGCAAATCCTATGAATGCAAAATCGCAAAGATGTGGCGTCGCAGCGATCGCAATATCGCAGATCGCAAAACTTAGTGTTTGTCAAACCTTGCTTGGCTTGCTTTTGCGATATGCGATCTAACGATCGCAATATCGCAGATCGGCGAATTTCTTAGCTTTTCGCTACGGTCATTAGTATGCTGCGATGCGATGCCATTATTAATCATGAGGATGGCGCGTACATATTGATTTTTTAGAAGAGTAATGGAGATGTTTCCTATCTTTTTTGCAAACGCGACCTTAAAGACTTATCCTCTACCATAGACTTAGGCTTTTAAAATATCTAAGACGCTTTTTCTAAATTATGATTTGTAACTTCAAAAAAAGAAAGTCTAGCTTTTCCTAAAAATTTATCTAAGGGTCCCCATTCATTCAGTATCACGGCTGATACTAAATTAAAAAAAGGGGGGGTTGTTGCTGGCCACAACAATTGGCGATTCACTTGGGAGAACCAGTTATCTCTGTATTTCTATTGACGCTTTCAAAACTTCTGAAAAAATTTAAAAAAAAAAATTGAACTTTATTATAAAAAGATAAAACAAATGAGACTTCGAACTGTCTATGATGTTTCGTTTCAACCCCTTTCCGTTTTAATTACTTGCACACTCAGTTCGTCTTTGCATCTAAATCAGCTATTACTTGGTCTTTGTAAAACATAAAATAAAGTCTTCTCTGTGTATCAGTCCTTTTTTAAATATGCTCCTTAGTCGCAGGTAGAGCCTCTGCTGCCAGCAGGTGTCCATAGCCTCGACATGGTTACCTATTATCCAGCAATGATCCTTTATCCTGCTTAAGGCTGTTAACAACTTTTTCAGAGGAAATCCCTTTTTTGACATTTTTTCCTTTTTTATTCTCTTAAAGAACAATGTCTTGGTTTGGTGGCCAAATTATGACACAGTCATTCACTTGATTTACATTTTGCTGAACAAGCTAGCTCGTGATGAGACCCCTTGTCTTTTGATTGCAACAATCTTGAGTCATTGCCCTGTTTTGGTAGACAGTTTTGGAAAAGTCAGCAATCTATAAGATCTGTGATCATGATAAGTCGGCTCATGATGAGACCTCTTATTCTTTGAGATATAGTGCCTTTTAGGTTATTCCTCTGAATGCTGTGTTTTCCTTTGGCAGGGAGGAAGTCAAATTTTCTTTCCTTAAGAAAGTTCTGGACGACAATAATGGGGTCGTTTTTTGATAAAGGCTGTTTTGACAGAGAATATTTATTTTAAAATTGATACTTTTCATTGGACTGATTTAAAACAAATCCTATACTGAGATAGCTTTCTTTTAATTTTTTGGAGTTTGAAACTATCATCATATCTGAGTTAAAGTTCTAATGATAATAAAGATCAAAAATTTAAAAGATTCGCTGTTCATAGTAGCAGAAGTTCAAAATTTTCAACAGAGACAAGGTATCTTTAGTAAATGTCAGATGCTGTTGAACCAGAACAAACATTATTATGGAGAAGAATTTTCTCGGAATGATAGGCAAATATTTTCTGAGTTTATGAAGAGAATATGTATAGCTTTGCCTATCAGTTATTAAAAACAAAAACCTAACTAAATTACTCCTACTCCTACTCTAACTATATACAGGAAATAACTATGTGAAATGATATTTCCAATGGAACCATCTATTCATTTTTATCTCTAGCCGTATGAATCTTCCAAGCATTAGTAAAAAGAATCGAATTTTTCTTGGATCGTAATTGTTGGCTAAGAAATAAAAACTTATAACCTCAATTGGAATTCTGTCTGATTTTCCTTTCTTACGCGAAGTTGTTTCCAACTGGGTACCTATTGGATCATAAAAATCAGAATGAATTTCAGTTATGAATTGATGATCTCGCAATAGGAAGGATAACAAGTCAAGTTGTGGACAAGATTTTTTGATTTCAATGGCTTGTAACCTTTTATTTGTTAAATTCGAGTTTTTTGTGATTTTGTTTGAAAGGAAAATTCTCATATGTAAATCGCTAAAACATAATCTATCAAAAGTTTGAGAATTTGAAAAGAAATCCGATTTTGTACACAATGAGTGTAAGTGAGAAAGAAATGATTGGGAATCTATACAAATAGCGTTACAGCACGACTGGGATTTACTTGTAACATCTTGCTCCTCACAAGAACTGGCCAGGTTTTGTGAATCAGGAACTAGGTCATGATTACAAACAGGGATGGAGCTTTCCTCATGATATGAATCATAGATCGGGGTATTGCCTGGGATAGTAAAATCATTCAAGTGATCTTCTACTTCGAGATGTGGGTGGACTGATATGATTTCTGATTTAAGATGTCCTTTATCATCTGACCCTAGTTGAGTTATTTGAGAAAACTCAACAACATCATCATTGTCAAAGTAACTATCACAAAAGACTCTACAGATTTCCCTAGGTTCCTCCTTTTCATTGTATGTTTTCTGACAAGGGAGGTCAGGCAATTCTTTTTTGTCATTGATCGAAAGCTGTGTTAAAGTGATCTCTTTAACTTGACAACCTAATGATGAGTCATTTAAGTAACCCTCTGTGTTTTTTGAGATATCTCGAATATTAAGAGGGGAAAGATTGTCATTACTAAAAACATCGGGATAAAGAGAAAAATGTGAATCTGGAACAATGCATTTAAAAACATCATGAAAAAAACTTTGTTCATCAGATCCATCATAAACGTCGGGCTTTAGATCATACCTTTGTGCGCTGATACTTTTTGAAAGAGAAACAGTTGATTGATCTAACCTTGGCATCTGCATTCGTTGACTTGAAATGATATTGTCTGGATTTGTGTCAGAGTCATCTCCTGGTTCCAAGGTAATTTTCCTTTTAGCATCTTCATCTCTATTTTCTGGTATTAGAGCATGCATGACTCCCAGGCTTTGTAGATTTTCTTCATTATGGATGCTTTGTGTATTTGACTTGAAATGGTCATTCGTATTAGAAGAAAATGAAGTAAAGTTCGATCTAATTTCTGCCTGGTGAGACATAGGAGGTAGGAAATACTCATCATAATCTGAAGATTCTTCGTCTGTGAGCTCATTCTCGAGATCATACTATAGACATTTAAGATGAAATTGCATATTGAAATCCCTTACGGGTTCATCTTGTTTTCTTAGATAATTGTTATAGACATTTTTGTGCCTTACAGCATTGAGCATGAAATGTCCATAATCTAAGGGATCCAAAGTCCCTAAACATGTTGTTCCTACCCCTAGAGGAACAAGGCTAACAAACCACAGCAATTCACAGAAGTTCTCCACCAGAAACTGCTCAAAAACAAGTCAATTCAGGATCAATTCAAGAGCTCCACTAGCTGTCTGCGCTGAAATGCAAAGTCTGAACTGGCTACCTGCACTGCAACGTAGGTAGAAGCACTACCAGGGTGCGCTGAGCGGGAATTTCCAAATGGAAAGTTCATTCAACGAGGTGTCAAGACCCTGGAAGCTTCCAGAATCTTCCTCAATGACACTTGCCTCAGTGAATTCGACTCATGATGAGTAAGAGGTTCTCAAACTCCAAGTGGAAGCAAGAACCTCCAAGTGGAAACAAGAACTGACAGAGGGAGAGGACACTAGTCAGATCTCAAGCTGACTCATCCTCTCTCCAAACATCTATATATGGATCTCTCCTCCATGAGATCTAGGGGCTGGAATTTTGTTATTGCAAAGAATTGTTGTTGGTTTGAGATTGAAATCATTGGGCGCTTAATGCTTTGAAGGGGGGTGAAGATAGGAATTCCATTTGCTGGGAAGGAGATGCTGGATTGGACCCTTCTTGGTTGTATCTCTTCCTGAACCTTGTTATTCATCAATAAAGCTATCTTGGTTTCTCCTATATACTGATGTATCTTTGATGTATGATTGCATTAGTATGTTTAGTTTACTTCTAATCCTGAACTAGTTATGAATATGAATCTATGTCTTTGTGTAGTGTTCTCTTCTTGTGATCTTGCAGAGACCTGTTGAAGCTGGGCGAGCGAGAAGGCAAGTAGCTGGGAACTCTCAAAAGAGAAGAGACACCGGATCGAGGGACAAACGGAAGACACCGGTTAGTCCATCCATCTCTCTTCATTCTTAATTCATAAAGGAAGAATTCTAGAATAGCTGTCTCTGTTTGTTGCTAAGGCACTGTCACACCTTAGGTGGATAGGATCGTCCTGTATAGGCATTTTTCCCCACAACAAATTGGCGACTCCGCTGGGGAGATCTGTTTAGTCATTTTATTTGTGTCTCTATCATTGTTTGTTTCATAGACTCAACAGCAACAATCGAACTGCATCTGCTATTCTCAGATGCAAAGTAGACGGCTGCTGCTTTGATCCAATCACTGGATTTGTCTATGATCTGAACAATGGACTCACAAATGATTTGATGATCCTTTGTGATAGATCTTAGTCCTCCCTCAAAGCATCCCTTTGATTGTACCTTGCTTGTTGCTTTTATTTGGCCTGAAACCGTAGATTAATCAGCAAACTGTGACCCAGAACCCAGTGAAACTCTCGTTTCTCCTTCAGCGCAGACCCTGTGAAGAGGTTCTGCATTTCAACGCAGGTCCCATGAAGGCTACCTGCGCTGAATGTCAAAACCTCTGTGTTGAGGGTGCGTTGATCCAGTTAGGCCTTGTGCAGCTGGGGTTCTCTGCTCTGTTTTGCCTTGTTTTGATCTCTGATTTTTGCAGCCTGTAACCAGCATAGGTACCAGTCTGATAACTCCTTTTCTCTGCTTAAATTCCGCCTCCTTTTGTACAAAAAGACTGTGAGTGTTTTTATGTGTTTGTGGCATGATTCACAGTTTTCCTTTGCAAGAGTGAAGTAATCATCCTGTAGCCCTTGATTCAGATCTGTCGATTGTGATCTTAGGAGAGAGTTCATTGGCTGTTTACAGTTGATTGTACATTTACTTTGCTTTTGGTTTGAGTTTGTCCCTTTTAAGTGTCGAAACAAGTGTTCATTTCGAAAGTCGTAAAGTGTTGTATTCTCTTCTACCCTTTCTGATTTCGAAAAAGTAAACTTGTTTGTATTTGTCATTTAAAAGCAAATTCAAAGTTGTACAAAAAGCTTTCTTTTTAGGCATCAATATTAAGGAAGCGGAAAACAAACACCTGCATTGTGCATTTGCATCTTGATAGTTTGCATGCTTGATTTAGGAAAAGTGCATTAGAGTGTGCTGATTGCTCTTTGAGAAAAGATGGTGTCTTTCTTTTCCCTTTGTAGCTAGGATTTTCATAGTTGAAAAGATATAAAGCTTGCTTATCATCTTTAGACTGCATTTAGGAATTGTATCATACATCTCGTGGTGATCCAGAAAGGCAAACTTCTAAAAAGATCAACCTAAAATAAATTGAATGAACTTAACAACGCTTTGCAACATAACGCACAACATAGAGGTCTAGGCTAGAGACGTGTTCCGGCGTCGTAAAGCCTGGTGACTGTCGATCTCGCTGATGGTGGGTGATTCCTCCTGAGGGACGATAGCGCCAGTACGGATTGTGCTCCCACATACCGTCGCGTATATATTGGGAGACCCCTATAGGAATATAACCTTTATCCATAGGAAGCCGTGTCGGCCGCCCTACTGATCGCAATGCACTGAACACAGCATTCAGGAAGATCGACCGCCCGTACCCTAAAAAGTATTCTGCGGTTTTGCGAAAAGTTTGGCACACCCTCTGCCTAGAACTCCTGAGCAGTTCCTTTTGGCCTTTTTCAGACTCTATAACAGAAAAAGTCCATCCGAGCATTTGTCACTTCGGGCTCGTTAAAACATCGAAGGAGACTAGAGTCATCTTTAGCTTTTTCTCGACTCTTTAAAAGTGAAAAAGCAAGTTGTGTCTAAAGCGTCTAAAAATTCATTCAAATCGGAAACACATTTTCCCCTTTTGTTTTTTGGTTGATCAAGTAATCCGCAATCGTGGAAGAAAGTCAATTGAAACCCCGTCGTTCGCGGAGGCTTACGAGTCAACCGTCTTTGTCTCCGGAATCGAAAACAGTACGGACAAAGCGAACTCGTTTAACCGGTTCGAAATCTCCTATCAAAGTTAGAACAAGTGTTCCAACAACATCTGAGATTCCGGTTACTCCAAACATTTCTGGAAACACTGCCTCTATAGAAGAAGTTCAACAGCCACAGAGGGACAGTGACACTGATCCTGGTCTGAGAGCAAATACTTGCGTTACTGAACCAGTTCCATCTGCGACCGGTTCAGAGAGTCTTGCTCCTCAAACAACTGTCGCTGTCGAATCAACCCCTTCTTCGGCACCAGAAATATTTTACGGACCTGACGGTCTTCCTCTTCCACCTGGTTTGATTGCGATAGAGGAAATTGTAGAAGATCCGCAAGCGAGTACTCCAACACATTTTGGAGTAGGGGTCACTCTATTTCCTTCGACATCAGAAGTTAGTCTATCACCAGTGGAAGTTCCTGTAGAATCGCTAGGCAATCTATTGGATAGACTCAAAATGTCTGAACAACCGTCAACATCTAGGACTGTGTCGAATGACACAGCGACAGCAGAACTCCCTGCCGTCACTCCGACAATGTTCGCCGGCGTACCATCTGTCCCAACTAGCTCACAACTGCTAGAAGGAGTCCACCTAGGGACTATTTCGACAGTGTGGTCAGTTCCAGTTTGTTCCTCCGGAATAATATCCGGCAACTCTTATGTTGAGACTTGCCAGATTGATCCATTTGGAGGTCAATTTGGGCAACCCAGTCCCCAAGGGCAGTCAATCCCCTTGAGTTCCGGGTTACCACCGTATGGGGGGCAGTATGCCCTTTCATTACCCCCTCCGGGAGGATATCCATACGGGAGTTCTCAACAGTATTCAGGTTATACTGGAGTTAAGACAAGTGGTTGGGTACCTATGCTACCCCAACAACCAAGAGTTGTGTATTCTATGCAACAATGCGTACCTATGTCGAACATCCCGACGACACCAGCTATTGTAACAGTGTCACAAGTTCAAGCGATGCCTGTTGTATGTCAACCTCAGATCTCTCAGGTTGTAATGCAACAGCCCCTTGACCCTGTGACTCAACCACAATCGCCAACTGGTGGGGCGACACAGGTCCAAACGGGTACAATTACCCCACATCTTGGTCCGACGGTTAGTATAGCACAACAGAACATGGCTTCACAACCATGGCTGGTGCAATACCAACAACCACAATTCCAGCAAGTGTACCAAGGTTCTGAGCAGCAGATCTTTGCGAACAGTGGACAACCGTATATTCAAAACGGTCAAAATCAACCACTTTACAGTGGTCAGGTCCACCAACCGTATCAGTCATACCAGCATCAATTACATTATGCTGGTATGCAAAGACCAACTGCTCAGGCGATTCCATCGTATCCTGGGTATGCTTCACCTAACCTGAATCAACAGTTACCATTCGTGGCAACTTTAGAGTTACCCGATTTACACCGGTTAACGAACGATCCAATTGCTTACGCCCCTTGGTGGCCAGCGATTCCTCACAAACTTCCATCGGACATTCCTAAATTTAATGGAAATCCAGGCGAAGACCCATCGAATCACGTGATGACATTTCATCTGTGGTGTTCATCAAACACCCTAAACGATGATTCGATAAGGCTTCGCCTTTTCCAGAGGACGTTAACGGGTCCAGCGGCAAAATGGTATATTGAATTACCTAGAGCCTCGTTCGACAATTTCAGCTCCCTAGCCATGACTTTCTTAACCCATTTTCAATTACCGATAAGGTATGAAACGGGAACGGAAATCTTAACCAACTTCAAACAGACAACGGCCACTCATATATCCGATCATATACATGAGTGGCGTCGTCGTCGTAGGATGGTGAAAACATACGTTCCCGATCAGCTATTAGCTGAATGGTTTATCAAGTCGTTACTTCCCGCCATAACGGAAGATGTGGCCAAGGGGGGAGTCGTAACGGAGGAGCAAGTTATTGCTCGTGCGCAATATCTAGACTTAGTCTACACTCAGTCTGGCACGCTTTACGACAAAATACCTGATGCCCCTAGACCGGAATTCTCAATTCCTCCTCCTCCTAAATCAAATAGTGACTCTCATGCCGGCGATGGTGTGATTGGCACGACAAACGCGAAATCGACAAAGGCTTCGTCCAAGAAAGCCCGTAAGATTTCAGATCAAAATGCAAAAGAAGAAATTCTTGCTTCGGAAGTAAATGCCATATCAGCAGATAAGGGCAAAGAAACCAAACAACCAGGAAGCAAGAAGAAGCAAAACAAAGGGAAGAAGAAGAAACAGGGTGAGTCATCCCCTCAAAAAACTTCTTCAAACCCTCCTGGGAAAGGGAAACCAAAAAGTCCATGTCTTATATGTGACGAGGATCATTGGACAGCCGATTGTCCATACAAAGCTGAGCTTAAAAGGTTCTTCAAAAGTTCGCAAACCTCAGCTGTGTTAACTGATCCGTTTCCAAATCCAGGTCAAAATCTGGTTGATAGTGGAAATGCTTCCCCGTCGCAAGTGCTAATGTTGTCGATCTCCAAGCAACAAAATGATGCTTTGATTTCGACAAGGAACAAAGATTACGGGAATCCGCAGCTGTCGAACGACAAAGGTAAAGATCAACCAAGTAGTTCGACAACAACTTTGACAGAAGTTGTACCACCCATCATTCCTGAATTAACAATAAAACCGCCAAAGGGAGTAGTACACAAGTCGACATTTAATCCTCGCGCCAGAGCGGCGCAGCATTATAACATAGTGGAAGATTTGGCCCAATCGCCATCCGCTATGTCAACTCTTGAAGTACTACAGAATTGTCCATCCCAAAGGCAGGCTTTGTTATCGGCCATTGGTGGGGTTGATCCTAAGGATTCCAATCTTGTATCCTTTGACCACAAAGGATACGATCCTCAGTTACCAGCTCAACTAGCTTTCCTTATTCAAGTGAAAGCCCTCAACAAAACTGTTCACAGAACAATTATTGACGAGGGGGCATCTACATGTATTATGTCGATGAGTTGCTGGAAAACTTTAGGATCTCCAACCTTGTCGCGATCTTCGACGACATTAAAAGCATTCGACGAAAGGACATATACCCCGTACGGTATCCTAAATAACTTGAAGGTTGAACTAGGGGGAAAAACAGTAGAAATAGATGTTGAAGTCATCGACGGGAACCTTGACTACAACATCCTACTGGGAAGACCGTGGATATATGCCATGGCGGCTGTAGTGTCGACCTATTTTAGAAAGATCGCATTTCCTTTTCAAGGAGGGATTACGATCGTCGACCAACAAAACTTCCTCCCAAATGGTTCACAAGTTACAGGAAGCATTCCTATGATCCATGAAAGCAACCACTCGCTTCAAAATATCGGAGTAGGCCTACTGAAAGACCCCACATTAATGGGAACTTTCGCACTTCCACCTCCAATCTATATAGGAGAAGTAGCGTTGGTAGGAGCCTGCAACATGATATCTTCCACGAAGATCTCAGAAGACGATATCAACATGGATCATACAATGGTTTTGCCCCCAAGCCCAATAGAAATATTGTAGCAATCAATGTTTCGAGCATGGGAGGCGAACCCAAATCAACGCTCATCAAGCGTTTGGGTAGATAGGTCTAGAGAATATGGTACCCTATTAGATCCTTGGTCGAGAGTGCATGAAACCGACGAAGGAATCCTACAATCAATGTTGATTGAAGGGGCACCATGGAATGATTACCACCATCGTTCCCTTCTTCCAGATTATGAAGAAGATACTCAACATGACCTTTATCACCCTTCAGTTTTTGAATTCCTATCAAATACTGTAAATACGGTGGATTCCGAGCGAAACTTATCCAATATTGAAGAGACTATAGCCATAAATATCTCGACTAAAACAAATGTTGTAGAGAATATTTATGTCGGCAAAGGTTGTTCACCTTCAGAACTGGAAATATATAACGCTCTTTTTCGCGAGTTCAGAGATGTCTTTGCTTGGTCATATGATGAAATGCCAGGCATTGACTCGAGTATCGTTGAACACGAAATTAAGATGTATCCTGATGTCAAACCAGTAAGACAACGGCTTCGGCAGGTGCACCCCAAGAAAGCCGCTGCCATTAAGGCAGAAGTTGAAAAGCTTCTCCATGCTGGTTTCATCTACCCGGTTCCTCTAACTGATTGGGTATCGAATATTGTCCCTGTTATGAAGAAACAAGGGACAATTAGAGTGTGTGTCGATTATAGGGACGTAAACCAAGCTTGTCCGAAAGACAACTACCCTACACCCTTCATCGACCAGATAATTGATGAATGCGCCGGATGTGAAATCTTTTCATTCATGGATGGATTTTCCGGGTATAATCAAATAAATATCCGCCCACAGGACCAGTCAAAGACTGCATTCATTTGTCCGTGGGGCACATTCGCTTATCGAAAATTACCCTTTGGTTTAAAGAACGCAGGGGCGACGTTTCAGAGGGCAATGAATTATGCCTTCCATGACATCAAGAACATCGTTCAACCATACCTCGACGACCTTCCGGCTCATTCGCGAAAGCGGACTGATCATCCGCAGCATTTAAGAGCGATATTTCTACGTTGCCGACACTACAAGATAAGACTCAATCCACACAAATGTGTGTTTTGCGTCAGTTCTGTTCGTTTACTTGGCTTTGTAGTCTCCAAAGATGGGATTCGTCTCGACCCTTGCAAGGTTCAGGCAATCATCAATTTGCCTCCACCTTCAAATTTGCTTCAGATACAGAAACTCCAAGGGAAAGCAAACTTTCTGAGGAGGTTCATTCCAAATTACGCAGAACTTGCTAAAGGTTATACTCGTCTTTTGAAAAAGGATGTACCTTTTGTCTGGGATCAGGTGGCGCAAGCTTCCTTTGATGCTCTGAAAGATTCTCTAGTAAAAGCATCATTAATGTATGCCCCGGACTATCAAAGAGATTTTAACCTGTATCTAGCTGCAGCGGATACGACCATTGCAATGGTTTTAGTTCAAGAAGTCGACGGAATTGAACATCCTATATATTATTTAAGTAAAAACTTAAACGATACAGAAAGAAAATATTCTTATGTTGAAAAACTAGCGCTTGCAGCTGTTCAAGCGATTCAAAGATTTCGACATTATGTCCTCTTTCGGAAAACTACCATTTTATCAGATTGCAACCCCATGACTTATATATTGTCGCGACAGTTGCTGGGGGGCAAATATTCAAAATGGATAGCGATTCTTCAAGAGTTTGATCTGGAATTTGTAAAATCCAAATCAAAGAAAGCTCTAGTTTTCGCAGAATTATTGTGCGATCTCCCATCGTCGTCCAACGATGAAACATCCGAAGAATCAATCGTGGACGAGAATTTGTTTCTGATATCTACAAGCAATGAGTGGTATGGAGATATAATAATTTATCTCCAAACCCAAAAGTTCAGGCCTCACACCTCTCACTCTGAACAGAAACGTATACGATACCAAGCAAAAGACTACATGATCGTCGGTGATACGCTTTACCGTCGTGGTATCGATACAGTTCTGAGGAGGTGCCTCACCCATGAGGAGGCCGAAAAAGCCCTGAATGAGTGTCATTCAGGCGCGTGTTGGGGGCATCAATCTGGATATGCAACAGCACAAAAAATATTACAAGCAGGATACTTCTGGCCAACCATGCTCAAAGATTGCATAACCGCAGTCAGAAGTTGCCATGCTTGTCAAATTTTTGATAGCAAAACCAGAAGACCACCCACACCTTTACAGCCAATAGTTGCTATTGGGCCTTTCGCCGAATGGGGCATCGATTTCATGACATGTAACCCCACCTCGACCGGGGGGCATGGGTATATCATAGTCGCCGTTGACTATTTTACCAAATGGGCCGAGGCGATGCCTACATTAGATAACACTGGTGAAACAGCTGCCCTTTTCTTTTTCAATCATGTAGTCGCCAAGTTCGGCGTACCACAGGCTATAGTTACAGATCATGGATCGCATTTTCGCAATCACATGATGGTTGAATTAGCTGCCAAGCTAGGGCTATCTCACGACAGCTCTACCCCGTATTATCCGCAAGCCAACGGACAAGTTGAAGCGATCAACAAGGTCCTGAAGCGTATGTTGCAAAGGATGATCGGAGTTCACAAAAGAAGGTGGCACCTAATCCTGTACTCAGCCTTGTAGGCTTACCGAACATCGGTAAGAAATGCGACCAGGTTCACACCTTTCCAACTGGTGTATGGCCTGGAAGCAGTCTTACCAGTCCAGTGTGAAATTTCGTCTCTTAAACTCGCAATCGATCTCCTCCCCGGAACTTCGGAAGAAGAGACCCGTTTCTTGGAATTAATCCAATTGGATGAAACCCGTCGTGACGCCGCTTTGGCTAACGAAGCCCATAAGAAACGAGTCAAGGCGCAGTTCGACAAAAATGTCAAACCCTGTGTCTTCTCAGAAGGTGACTTGGTCTTGCTTTACGACCAAGAATCCGATAAATTGGGAGCAGGTAAATTCAATTCTTTATGGATGGGCCCCTATATTGTTAAACGGGTGTTAGCAAAAGGAGCCTATGAGTTGATGGATTATGACGGAATTCCACTGGCGCAACCTCGCAATGGGTTGTACCTTAAGCGTTACTATGCTTAAATAGTAACCTGTATGCTTTTGTTGTATTTTGTTTTCGCTAAAGTGTTTGTTTTGGTCGAGTAATCCACCTTTTTACATTTGTTGCAGATGTCAAACCTTTTGGAGATGTGTGTTGGATATGCTGACGGAGCGAGTCGTAGTTCGCGGAACCTGTCCTCCGCGGCCTGGGCCATTTTTTATCCAAGCGGCGAGTTAGTAAGTTTCAGAGGTGTATGTATTGGTCAATCAACGAATAACATCGCTGAGTATAGCGCGTTGATAGAACTACTCTCTGATGCCATCACCCATGGTATACGCCGACTAATCGTCAGGCCAGACTCACAACTCGTAATACTACAACTCAATGGTATATATTTCGTCCGCAATCCAGCTATTTATCGTATGTTTCTAAGGGTTAAGATTTTGGAAAGACAGTTTGATTTAATTCAATACCAGCATATTTCCAGAAACTTAAACACATTAACCGACTCATTAGCAAACTATGTGTTAGATAGACATTTGCGACATTTATAAAAAGAAACGCATCAATCAATGTTGTACAAGTGGACCATATAACTCAACCAGAATAAACCCCGAAAATCAAAATATATATATATAAGTTGTTTATCGTTTACATATAATGTTCTGTAACCAAGACAAAATTGGTCGCATGACCCAAAAACTCAAAAATTCTAGGGGGCACCCTAGCCTAGTGATGCTCATGATAGCACGTCACGGCCTGTGCAATCATGCGTAAGAGACGAGTCCATCGTCTAGGCACACCAGTAGTATGCCGCTGCAACTGTAGAGGTAACTCGTCGATCCTCACATCCGGAATGCCAAGAGTAAGGCTCTCAACCTGCTCCTGCACAGCTGTGAGGGTCTCGGCCACGTCAAGGTCGCGAAGAATAACCCTCCCAGCAGTCTCCCCTGCTGGGGCAGTGACTGGCGCTCTCGGGCGAACTGCTGGACGAACAGGACCAACATCTGCATGCACACATGAGTTTGATTAAAGTCTTGATAGAATAAAGCACAAGGACATTATAAATAAAAACAGTAAACAGTGATATGGTCGAAGATTTTACCAATAGCGCCCCACTGTTCGCCATCCGGCAGTACCAAATCCGGATCACCTCGGAAATCCATGCCAACATATGGATACTCGGAATAGACCATCTCCTGACGCTCGAACCACCTGAAGAAGGTATCAGTGAAAGAAATCTGAGATTGACCAGCATGCCTAGACATGTGATCAACCCATCTCTGCATGCGTGGCTCGGTAGGAGAAGGCAAGTCGAGTGCAATGTACTGAGGCTGCATCAGTGGTATCTTCTCCAAAGCAAAGGCGGTCAAAATAGAACCAAACCCAAAGTTCTTCAGCTTTCCGTCCTTTACCTTGGTTAACTGACTTTTCATCTGAAGAAGTACTGCATCACACCAGTTGAATATTTTCGGTTGGAGGCACTCCAAGGCGTGCTGCACATAGGATCTGTTGGCAACGTGAAGAGATGCACTACCGGCCATCCTACCAATAGTATACAGAATGGACCTGAGAGACCTGTCAGCAATCTCACGGATAACGATCTTGCCGTCTCTGCTCGGCTGAGATCCTTCCCTGCAATACTGGCGGACATAATCTCTCACGGAGTCATTCCCTCGGGCCGAACCTGACAAAGAAATGGGGGCACCCCGCCTTGACAACCCAGTCAAGAAGTAAATGTCTACTATGGTCAAGGGGATGGATTTGCCCCTAATCTGGAATACTTGGTTGATAGGATCCCAAGCATCGAGAAAATACTGCAGTAGGGAGATCTGCGCTCTCATACTAGAGATACGGAAGAACTTCAGAAGGCCACAGTTCCGTAGCGCGTTCACCGTGACAGGATCATGTAAAGCAATCATGTCCTCTTCTTCATGTTCTCGTTCTCACCACGTAAGGGTCATTTTGCTCCAATATATCTGAAAAACAAACATGAGATGAGTTAGATCCTGGATTTGATGAGAAATTGGCAAAATTTTCATCAAAAACTGTGCAACAAAACTATTTTCTGTGCCCAGCGCAACTAGCCAATGTTCCACCTGCGTTGAAGGTCAAACTGCCTTCATGCAGCTTGACATTCAGCGCAGGTTTCGAGTGAACCAGCTGCGTTGATGGCAGAGCGACCCAATAAAACCCCAGGGGCTCAGGAGAACAGGAAAACAAGCACAGAATGCAGAAAAGAAACCATGAAATGAAAGAGCTCAAGTTTAGCTCCTACCTGGTCCAGACGGCGCCGAAAATCGTCCGCAGAATCTCCCGGAATCAGCTGATGAAAATCAAGGGGGAAGAGGCACCTCCAAAGCTCCAACAAACCAAGTTCAAATGAAATGGTAAAATGAGAGGTAAAAACACTTTTTAATTGCTTTTTACGTAGTTCAAAGTGAAATATTAGGGTTTTAATCTCATTTTCAGGCAAATGTTATTCATTTCTAACTAGTTTGATGCAGCAATTGAGGATACGGTACTTTCTTTGAAAAGGGCAAAGCTAGTTATGGTAAAAAATCAAAATTTGACCATATAATCGAGCAGTTTTAGCACACAGTTCATGCTCGTTAAAAAATAAACGCAAGATCCAAGCAGTTTTATCGTATAGTTCATGCTCGTTAAAAAATAAACATAAGATCGAGCAGTTTTAGCACACAGTTCATGCTCGTTAAAAAATAAACGCAAGATCCGAGCAGTTTTATCGTATAGTTCATGCTCGTTAAAAAATAAACATAAGATCGAGCAAGTGTTTCAATCCGCGTTTAAGCTCGTTAAAAAATGAACTACCCGGTAAATAACCACTGCGAATGTAAATTATCAGCCATTAAAGCCTTGGTCGTGTTTGCACCATCACCTCCACTTTTCCATTGGCCGATCATTCACCTCCATTTGATTGTTTACCCATTTTGAGGAACAGCTGCGAAGAGTGATTACACTAGCCATCCTTGTGACACTGCCGTGATTGGAAAATTCCAACCTGTACCTGGAATCAGCTGCTAACCCATTTTATCACTCGTTCCTCAAAAGACGAGTCTTCTTTAAGCTCTTTTCATCTGACTCATAAAATATGAAAAGATTGCCGAGTTTTGGCCTTCCAGCTCGTTAAAGCAACCGGAAGTGCTATCCCTCCTCTAGATTTTAATCTTTTTGGACCTGAGGGATTATTGCACAAAAAGATCGAGCGCTTGTTTTGTTCGGCTCGTTAAAACTATCGAAAACTCATCCCTTCTGTATTGTTTTATACTTTTTCGGACTTAAGGGATTAGATGACGAAAAAGGAACCTTGGAGTTATCTTTACGTACCTTTTCAGACTCTCTAAAAATGAAAAGGACCGAGTTATCTTTGTCGTTAGACTCGTTAAAAGCGTTAAAATAGCGACAAACTTGTCTTTAGACGAGAACGAGTTTCACTATCACTAGGCTCGTTAAAACATAGCGATGGGCTTGCCCGAAGGGCAAGTTATAGAACAAGCATATGTTATCCTCCTCAAGCTTGACAAAAATAAAGAGGTACTGGTCAGCAATGACTGGGGAAAAATTGGGAGAAACTCAAGAAAACTTTGATGGTAGCAGGTCGCTCTTGAACATGACACTTTTCCTCCGTACCACAATCGGGTTGGGTTGTTTCATTCACCGGTCACATCACCATGGTCTCGCCATACCATCCATATTTGGGGTAATGCTACCGATCCATCGCATAAGTGTCGCCATATGTTCAAGAGAAGTCGTTCAGAGAAGTCAACCGTGTCCCATCCACTGCCATACATTATCCTTCATCCTTTCATGACCGCCACCCTGAATCATATTTCATCAGATCGTTTTCACCTCCATCAAAATCATTAGCTCCGTTCCGTGTCGTTGATGTGGGATTCATCAAGGCCCTCCTTTGACGGATCGCTTCTTGTCGACATCAGCTCATTATCCGAGAAGTTGATCTAGGAACACCCCCTTCAGTACTTTGAAGCTTGCATGCCTCAATGGCAAGTTTCTCACTTCCGGCGACAGGTATACATCAATGACCTTCGACCGAAAGATTTTGCGTGGTGTTCGACACCAAGTCCTTTATTCACACCACGCGAATTGTACTGCAGTACCTTGAGGGTCATTATCATTATCGGTGATTCCTCTCGCGCTTGTTAACGGTTTACCTCATTGACCGGTAATCAAGCGATGTCTTTCCATGTTCGACTTCAGAACATTTCTCACATGGATCGACTTGTACTTAGAGTGAAGATCGAACGAGTTTGAAGACCCCGGATCTAGTTTCATCCATCCGGGCTGCGATATATATTCAGGAAAGATAAAGACATTGACATGTACATCATTGCAGCAGATAATCATCCTACACAAAGGATGATAATTTCAACAAAATTATCAGTCTACCATCAGACGATTGTCTGTTCTATGTACAGAAAAATGAATTTATAAAGCTGAGCATGGGAATGCCCGCCTCAGCTAGATCATGAAAGCAGTATGAAAAATAATGTATTGTATTGTATCTTATTACAGGTCTCCTCCCAGCATTGGATGAACTTCGGATCCTCCTGATAAAGCATTTTACCTGATAAACGGCCTCATACTTTAGGGGGCAACTGTTATAGACATTTTTGTGCCTTACAGCATTGAGCATGAAATGTCCATAATCTAAGGGATCCAAAGTCCCTAAACATGTTGTTCCTACCCCTAGAGGAACAAGGCTAACAAACCACAGCAATTCACAGAAGTTCTCCACCAGAAACTGCTCAAAAACAAGTCAATTCAGGATCAATTCAAGAGCTCCACTAGCTGTCTGCGCTGAAATGCAAAGTCTGAACTGGCTACCTGCACTGCAACGCAGGTAGAAGCACTACCAGGGTGCGCTGAGCGGGAATTGCCAAATGGCAATTTCATTCAACGAGGTGTCAAGACCCTGGAAGCTTCCAGAATCTTCCTCAATGACACTTGCCTCAGTGAATTCGACTCATGATGAGTAAGAGGTTCTCAAACTCCAAGTGGAAGCAAGAACCTCCAAGTGGAAACAAGAACTGACAGAGGGAGAGGACACTAGTCAGATCTCAAGCTGACTCATCCTCTCTCCAAACATCTATATATGGATCTCTCCTCCATGAGATCTAGGGGCTGGAATTTTGTTATTGCAAAGAATTGCTGTTGGTTTGAGATTGAAATCATTGGGTGCTTAATGCTTTGAAGGGAGGTGAAGATAGGAATTCCATTTGCTGGGAAGGAGATGCTGGATTGGACCCTTCTTGGTTGTATCTCTTCCTGAACCTTGTTATTCATCAATAAAGCTATCTTGGTTTCTCCTATATACTGATGTATCTTTGATGTATGATTGCATTAGTATGTTTAGTTTACTTCTAATCCTGAACTAGTTATGAATATGAATCTATGTCTTTGTGTAGTGTTCTCTTCTTGTGATCTTGCAGAGACCTGTTGAAGCTGGGCGAGCGAGAAGGCAAGTAGCTGGGAACTCTCAAAAGAGAAGAGACACCGGATCGAGGGACAAACGGAAGACACCGGTTAGTCCATCCATCTCTCTTCATTCTTAATTCATAAAGGAAGAATTCTAGAATAGTTGTCTCTGTTTGTTGCTAAGGCACTGTCACACCTTAGGTGGATAGGATCGTCCTGTATAGGCATTTTTCCCCACAACAATAATCAATTTCATCATATATCTGGTCGTAGTCATAACAATCAAATTCCAAGATGAAAATCTTGACGAATTGGTCCCAGTTGTGAATTGATGCAACTGGGAGGGTTCTGCACCATTTTCTAGCTTCTGCTGTGAAGGTAAGAGTAAAAATCCTGCACAAAACGCCTTCATCAATTCTCTGAATATCAGAACTTGAAACTTTTTGTATGAACTGAAGGGCGTGATTGAATGCGGAAGAGTTATTCTTACCGTTGAATTTTACCTGAGACAAGAGCCTTACCACATCGGTGGAATGTTGGAAGAGGTATGAACATAGACGCAACTCCAAATAGGAATTTCATGAGTAGCCATCCTGTTTCAAGATTTATAATTTGAAAAACACTCCAACAGACACTATGCTCAGGCCCTCCTTCTAGCGCCAAATATGTTGAGGGCCCTAAAATCGGGTCAACAACAAGGGGGATACCCACCCGGTCCGGAACCTGGTTGGCGGCTCCTTGCCCGTTTGGAGTAGCGGGTCCGACTGGGGATAACGGGACCAGTTTCCCAATGCAAGGGGTATGTATGTGTGTAGGGTTTGATTATGTTGATTCTAGAGAACATTTGAGAGCTAATTTAAATCTAATCCATGAACCGACTCTAAACTGCTGTAATCTAATGAAAACAACATATACAATCTACGCTAACCCGGGGTATATCTTTTCCATTATGCGATCTAAAAAGATTTCATATAATAACTGGTAATATAGATTATTCAGCTACCATAAGAATATAAACCATTTAAGATGAACCATTCTGCATAAGAAGTTAAACAGAACAGTTGTGAACTGCATATCGCATAATAAATCATTCATATGTCAAGCATGAATAAATGACTCCACCGTACAAAAGTGCCAAATGGTAACCACACATTTATACATTAACATATAAATAACATCATCTGTATATCACTCTAAGCATATGAGCAGAAATTCATCAAGAGATAAAAGTACCATTTATGACTAATTTTTACTCACAAACTTCAAGTAATAACGATTTACCTCTACTTACTTCTAACGCCTGCTAAGAGTACAGAAGTGCAACATCAGTAGCAGACATTAAGATGCAAACATAAATAAATCCGATCCTTCCATTCATCAAAACCTCCTCTGAGGTGCAGAAGTGCATGTTTCGAGGACAGGTTTTTGACAAATTTCTGGACCCTCCTCCAAATGCATGAGAAGGGTTAAAATACTATGTCCTAATTCTAATAATAGTATTATTACAAAATTAAGGATTCGGTTTTCAAATGACCGTCCTTTTTCTAATCTAGTTAAAACAAAAAGACAACATTCTAAATGAAACTACTTGTGGACTTGGTCTTTGAAGTTGCAAGTGTCCAACATAGGCTTGAGAAGAGTTGGCTGGCTAATTTCTGTTCTGAGCTGGGCTGCGAAAATGGCATCTATGAGAGCTGGCGCTACCTTCTCGGCTGCGTTCATGATACACTTTACCGTCATCCATTGGCTGTGTGGTTTGACCAGGTACATCCAGTAACTTTCCCAATTCAGCCTAGCCAGTGCTTGGATAGCTTTCCCTTTTGCCTGTGCCTTCTGCCTCCATTCTGTCTCCAGTTGCAACTTGTTTGGTAGGTATCCCGGGGTGGTCTCTGAGATCAAATTGGCCCTGTGTAAATTTTCATTTACACAGTCGATGAGAATACTTGCCTGTGTTGCCGCTGTCTCTGCTGCTTGCTCTGCCCGTGTGATTTGCTCATCCCATTTATTAAAGAGCAGCTCTTTATGACTTTCATTAATTCTGGGTGCTCCTGCTCTTTTTCCCTCCTCATTATTTTGCCAAGTCAGATATCCTGTCACCCTCTTGTCGCTCTGATCATATTCGCTTCGCAATTCCACCACCTGACTGGTGATTTTGTCGCTTAGCTCACAGAAGTGCCTCCACTGTGATATTTTACGCTCCAACTCTTCCTGTTGCTGCAGCAGTTGCTCGTTCAAGCCGATAGACTCTGAAATAAACTCTGCCAGCTTAGGCTCATCTTTGTGTATTTCTTGCACCGTCTGCAGTTGTTTTTCTTTTTCTTCAAGACTCTTTTGGTAGCCTATCTGCATCTGTTGAAAGTCTTCCTGAAGCTTATCGAGCTGTCTGGAAGCTTCATTGTTTGCGTTGGCTTGTTGCAACTGTTGTTGTAGCAGTTGTATGTGATTCTCTTGTTCCTTTAAGAGTTGCTGAACTTCAGAGGCCTTGTCGATAGTTGCAGAAGCATACGCTCCCGCAATTTGAGACAGCTTCGTAAGATTTTCTGTCGGATTATTATTTGGGTCTTTCCACAAGACGTCCAAATGTTCAGCGTCTTGAGACAGTGTATTTTCGAGCTTTCTTTTCTTTCTCTGTCTTCTCACAACTGCTTTGTGCTGAGGACTGTAGAACACATCCAGTGGGGGAATTTCCTCTACGTTAAGTAGAAGTTCTGAGGATGGGGCGATGGAGAGATTTTCTGTTTCTGCGGCAACGCTGACTATGGTCGAAGCGACCTCTTGCACCACCTATGTATTGTTCACAGGCGTCTTTGGGACTTGCCCTTCGAGGTTGATTAGTTCATTGAAGGTCTCCCACTCTTTATCTAGCTCTGTTGTGACAAGGGGGGCTTCGATAACTGGAGGGGGGACATCTCTTGGTGTTGAGGTGATAACTTGCTGCTGAGACATTACAGTTGACTGAGCTGTATCTTTGACTGTTTCTTCGTTATTTCCTTTTTCATGCACAGACTCTTCAGGATGTTCGGATACTTCTTGCGCGGCGTTGGACTTAGATCTGGAAGTGCTGGAGTTTTCACTGAGGCTGATGCTCGGAGTTGGCTCTCTAGTAGGTATTCGCAGCCTTTCTAGTGGAATGCTGGCCAGCCTTCTATCTCTGTATGACGTGAATTTCTGGAGGTCACCTGGAGATAACCTCGACTGAGCTTCTCGCGAAATTTCTTTGAGTGAGCTCTTACTCTGAAAGAGATCATCAAACAAATCTTTGTGTCCAAAGAATATTCTTATCTTGACATTCGTAGTGAACTCTTGGGCCACTTTATTTGGGTCGAATGGCCTCGCTGGGAACTTATATAATTGAAGGCACGTCACATTTTCCACCTCACCAAAAGCGTGTCCTACATCGAACAAAGAGAAGGCCCCACAATTGACGGGAAATTGAGGCCAAATGGCCTTTTTCTTATCTTTTAATTCCTTGGTTAGGCCGCCTTCAGAACAGGTTTGATAAGCGATTTCTCGAGCCAAAAGCTTATCAGGGACATACAAGGGTAGGACATGTGGAGGTACAATGCTTCCAAAAACTCGAATGTAAGTAAACCATTCTTCCCCAAACCATCTTGCGATGGGGATGATGTCCATTTGGGCCTCGGGAGAGCACCTTGGGGGGTCCTTATCATATATCATTCTATATATGGGCAATATAAGCCCATGGAAAATCTGGTAAAAATGAGGTGCAAATTGGGAATCCCACAAGACTTTGTGATAGACGTGGATGGGCAACGGGTCTTGGGTAGTCCATTTCCATCCCATAGTGGGGAAATTAGATACAAGGCAAACAGAATCCATAACATAGGCAGCCAAATAAAAAGGAGGATAGACCCTTTGAGAAAAGGATCTTTTGGACCTGTAACTAACCACAGCCGTGTATAGAGTATCGGAAAGAATTTTGGCCCAATCTACTATATTGGCATTTGTGGCAGCGTCAATTAATGGCAGCCATTCAAATGAAAACTTGTTGATATCGGGCATACCAAATAACCTACATAGCATGGCTGTAGCAAAACAATATGGAGAAGTAAGGGAACTAGTGCTGTACATACCGTTCTTATCCTTTTTTAACGGCTCGTCTCTTCTAGACCATTCCTTAGTGGTGTCCGATAGATCTGGATTTTCCACCGCGAACTTCTTAACAAATTGAGCATTATAGGTCGCTTGCGGTTCGGGAAGATGGTACATTAGCTTCAGATCTTGGGCGGCGAAAGATCCCACGAGCCCATGTCCCTGAATTTTGAATTGTCTGTTGTTTAATTCCGCATCATCCAGAATCCACTTGATCATATCTGTGTATGGTAGAATCTTAGGCCTTGCCGCTATTCTATGAAGGAATGAACATGCTAGGTCCTCTAGGGACGCCTCCGAAGAACGTGGTGCACCCGCAACAGCAGTCACCTTCATTATTCTCGGCTTCTCTTCTTCTAATAGCCTGTACATGCCTTCCCATGTTGAGATCCCTGCATCTCGGTTGCAGGCTGTATCTGTGTATAGGGGCGCCATCTCCTTGGTCTTCTCTCTTGCTTCAGAGCTTTGAGCTTTGTTCTTCTTTCCCATATTTGCTTTGCGTTTCTGTCTGAGTCGTCTTGGCACTTTGTATCTGTAGATTACGAGCAAAATAGAAATGACTGATCAGAAAGGTGATGGGAGAGTTTTAAATGCAAGAGATACATCAAATATGCCACCTTACGTGAAGCAAGTATCTAGCAAGGCACGCGTATTTGATCCATTTAATAACTGACAACTAATTCATTAACTATCATTAAAAGCGCATGATTTCAGGTCAGGTTATAGTAAGTGGTTTTTTTTTTTGAATGGCGTGCCCGAAGTATTCGTACTAAGGTGTTTTGTGATTTGCTGACGTACTCTCGCAAGATCGCACCATCGCAAATCCTATGAATGCAAAATCGCAAAGATGTGGCGTCGCAGCGATCGCAATATCGCAGATCGCAAAACTTAGTGTTTGTCAAACCTTGCTTGGCTTGCTTTTGCGATATGCGATCTAACGATCGCAATATCGCAGATCGGCGAATTTCTTAGCTTTTCGCTACGATCATTAGTATGCTGCGATGCGATGCCATTATTAATCATGAGGATGGCGCGTACATATTGATTTTTTTAGAAGAGTAATGGAGATGTTTCCTATCTTTTTTGCAAACGCGACCTTAAAGACTTATCCTCTACCATAGACTTAGGCTTTTAAAATATCTAAGACGCTTTTTCTAAATTATGATTTGTAACTTCAAAAAAAAGAAAGTCTAGCTTTTCCTAAAAATTTATCTAAGGGTCCCCATTCATTCAGTATCACGGCTGATACTAAATTAAAAAAAGGGGGGTTGTTGCTGGCCACAACAGGTTCTTGTTGCCAATTATCTTCCCAAACCCAAGCAAGGTTTCCATCTCTGATTTCCTAGAAACTGTGTTTCTGAACAATGGCATTATTCTCCCAAGCTTTGTTCCATATGTGTGAGCCTTTGATGATCCCAAACATTCTAATGTAATCCTTTTCTTGCCAATTGTTTGCATATTTTTGTTTCCATACTTTGGCCCAAGGGGAAACAGATTCTTTTAGCCATCTCCACCATAGTTTTTCCCCATGACTGTGTTTAGGGTTTCAAGGTCATCAAGTCCCAAACCCCCATGTGTCTTAGGTTTACAGATCTTTTCCCAGGCTACCAAAGCCCATTTCTTTTTCTCTTCCCCTTTGCCCCAAAGAAAATCTCTTTGGATATTTCTAATGTGTTGCACAACTCCCTTTGGAGCTGGAAGGGCTGAAAACATGAAGATGGGGATAGTTTGAAGGATAGATTTTGTGAGCACTAGCCGACCTACTAAATTCAGAGACCTGTTTGTCCATTTCTAGATTTTTTCGTAGAGTTTATTAGTTACAGGCTCCCACACTGCCTTGCTCGAAGGTTTGTTTATCAGAGGCACTCCCAAATATTTGGAGGGTAGCATATATCTTTGAAAGCCTAGAATTTTGGTGAGGTTTCTCTGAATTGCAATATCAGTATTAAAAAAGAAAATCTTGGATTTAGTAAGGCTTACCTTTGTGCCCACAGTCATAGCAAATTCGTTCAGTGTTTTCTTGAAGGCATGACCTTCCTTGACAGTTGGTATACCCTGTAGCATGGTATCGTCCACAAATTGTTGATGGGTCAAGGCATCCCCATTCAGAGTGAGTTCAAGACCCTGGATTTTTCCTTTGACTTTGGCATATTTGATCGCATTGCCTAGCCCTTCCATCATGAGAATAAAGAGGAAGGGTGAAAGAGGATCTCCTTGTCTGAGTCCTCTTGAGGGCTTAAAGGTTCTGGATGGTGAGCCATTAAGCAGGATTGAAAAGCTTGAGGTGGTTACAAGGGCCATCACCCATCTTATCCAGTTATGGTCAAAGCCAAATGCTTTTAGTACTTCCCTGATGTATGCCCAACTTAGCTTATCATAAGCCTTCTCTAGGTCAAGCTGTATGATCATACCTGCCTGCTTATTGCTCTTAAGAGAGTGAACCACCTCGTGAGCTTGAATGATATTATTAAGAATTTTCCTGCCTTCCACATATCCAGTTTGCTCCTCAGACACTAGAGTTGGAAGAAGGGGCTTAAGCATGTTTGCAATTATTTTGGAAATAATTTTGTACACCACATTGCATAATGCTATGGGTCTAAATCTATCTGGTGTCATGGCATTATCTTGCTTTGGAATCAAGGATAGGAAAGAGGTATTGAGCGCCTTCAGAACAGTTTTGTTTTTCCTTGAGTCCTCCACCACATCGAGTATATCTTGTTTGACTATATCCCAATAGGCTTTGAAGAAGTCCACGTTGAAGCCATCCAGACCTGGAGCTTTCCCATTTTGCATTTCTTTAATGACTTCGCTAACCTCCTCTTCATTCACTGGCTTGTTCAGATTAAAATTGTCTTCTCTCGTCACTAGCTTGGGAATGTGCTTTGTGAAGTCATTGATAAATTTTGATCTGTCCATGAGAGGCTCCTCTGCTATGCCTTGGAAATGTTGGACTAGAGCAGCCTCTATTTCTTGGTGTGTATTGAGTTGTTTTCCTTGAATGTCTTTGATTTTCGTAATCCTGTTTTGAGCCCTATGCTCCATGGTGGATTTGTGAAAAAACCTTGTATTCCTTTCTCCTTCTTTTAACCATTGTACCCTTGATTTCTATTTCCAGAATATCTCCTCTTGCTTGCATAAGCCCTCCCATTTATGTTGAAGATAGTCCGCTTGTCCCTTACTCTCCTCGGTGAAGCCATCTGTGATAAGGATCTGGTTGATTTCCTATAGCTTCCATTCAACTACTATTTTGGCTTTGAAGATATTGCCAAACTCATTCTTATTCCAATCTTTAAGCCTGTGTTTGATGTATTTCAATCTCTAATGCAGAAGGAACATCTTTGTGCCCTAAACATGCATATCTTCTCCCCACCATTTTCCAATGTTGCTGATGAAGTCCGGATGGGTAAGCCAAATGTTTTCAAACCTGAAAGGCCTGTTTCTCGGAGTTCCTATAAATGAAGCTTCAAGTTGAATAGGCTAGTGATCTGAGCCTCCAAAAGGTAGTATCATAGCTGATAAGTTAAGGCCTGTGAGGATAAGGTCCTCCGAAATAATGAATCTGTCAAGTTTAGAGGCCACTTGAGCCGCTCCTCCCCTCTTATTATTCCAGGTGAAGATACCATTACTTGTCTCTGTATCTACTAGCCTCATGTTGTTTATGAAATTCTGAAAAGCTATGGAATCTCTGCCTAGTGATCTAGTCCCACCTTTTTTTCCGATAGAGATTTGATCATATTAAAGTCCCCTCCCAGAATCCAGGGGATACCCGGATGTCTTTCTCTTAGCTCCTCCAGTGAGGCTAGGAGCCTGAGTTTATCATCAGGATTTTGTGGACCATAAACATTTGTGATCAAATAAACTTCCTTGTCCCCCAAAGGTTGAATGACCATTGATAGATAGTTCTTGGATGCTTCGGCATCTAGGATTCCAAATTTCAGAGGGTTCCAAAGTGTGAGAATTCCCCCTTCTACTTTGTCTACTTTAACTTCTAGATATTCATACTTAATAAGCCATTTTCTATGTATTTCTCTTATTTTGTCTATTGAACATTTTGTTTCCTGAATAAATACCATATCTGGTTTCTCATTTTTCTTTCTATTGTTGAGATTTCTTTGTTTCCTCTTACTTCCTAGACCTCTAATATTCCATGTTGTAAGCTTCATTAAGAAAGATTTGTAAATGAGTAACTTGTAAGGTATTTCATCTTACCTAAGTTGATCATGAGTTTTCCACATTCTATCAGCAGCTCATTCTGTTTTTTTCTCCCTCTTTTTCTGCCTGGGTGCTTGGGAGCATATCCCAATGTTGCCTTCATCGATTTAACCCCTCTGTTGTCCTGACTATCATGATTTATTTTAACCCCCGCACCTTTTGCCTAAGTTCTCCAGAGGAATATTTGTTGCACTCTGTTAAACTCCTCTTGAGGTAGTGACTCCACTCCTTTGGTTTGTCCCTGCTCCAGGAACTTTTCCAGATCAAGATGCTCCCTATCAAGGATATCCTCCAGTTCATGATCCTCTGTTCCCACTTCGCTTGGGGTCATCTCTTGGTCCCTGTCAAGTTCCATAGTGCTTGGATGATCCTCCTTGTGTTGGTTGTTTTCAGGTCTATCCTCCATGTTGTCCTCCTTTTCCTTCTCTGCATGGCTATCTTCTAGTTCTTGGTTCTCTTTATCGTGCTCATCTTCTTCTTCTAATATCTTGAACCTATTCTGACCAATCTACTTTTCCTCATTGAATTTCTTTTGGTTCTTTCTCCCTCCTCTATCTCTGCCTCCCACTTTGGTAAAACCTTTCGTTTCTTTTCCAAAGGTGGCTTTAATACTGTTCTCGATTTTGTTTAAAGGGCAGTCTCTAAAGAGGTGCTCGTGTTCATGGCATTTACGGCTTCTGAAAGGAACATACTCGTAGTCCACCGTCTGCACCCATTCTTCATCATATACTTCTAGAATTATCTCATCTGGTAGAGCTCCAGAAAGGTCCATTTCTACGCAAATACGGGAAAAGGAGGTGTATTTTCCCCGTAGTGTGGCCTCTGATATTTTTTAAAAAAGCCCTAGTTTATTGCCTATGGATTTTAATGATTCTGGCTGCCAATAATCTAAAGGTAGGGAATAGAGTCTTATCCATATCGGAACCAAAGTGAATGTCTCTTGTTCCAGAACAAAATTAATCACCCATGGCCGCATATAGAGGCCTGCAGCAGCATAGAAGTATGGTCCTCCTTCAAACACCCTGTCTTTATCCTCTAGGTTTGTAAAACGACTGTGAAGAAACCCTTGGATCCAAGGTGCAGATCTATTTCTCCCTTGGATTTCCAATGATTCCTTATCCATGCATTTAAAGCTTTCTACGTAGGCCATAACCCCATGAATTTACATATCATAGCATGAGACGCCATGTGCTCCCTGTGCGCCTGTAGCACTGGATCACTTAACACCACTCTGGGTGTGATGATCGCCTTAGGTTTACATGGCCTGTCTAACTTTTGTGAGCAGCATTTTGACTGTCTCCCTCTATTTTCTTCTCTTTTCTAACTTCTTCTTGCTTATCTTTCTACCCCTGTGAGCTCCTATTTTCCTGTTTCCCTTTTCCTGAACTCTCAGTTTCAGCTTCTAGTGGCTTCTTGAAGCGATTGGAGACTGCTTGCCTGTAGGAGGGAGTGGAACTCCCCCCCTCTCACCCCTCCATGGTGCTCAACACTGATCTTCTTCTGCAAACCCTATCTTCGTGCGTATTTTCTCCAGCCAAGTCGTATGTGCTCCCAATTTTCCCTTGTTATTTTCTTGATTGCAGAATGTGTCATGTTTGCTCTTTGTAGATTGCATTTAGAATTTTGGAGTATTGTTTGAGCGTGTCTAATTATCATGTGAAAAGTAGAAAATTCTAAACATAAGGCCATTGGGATACAATATTAATTCATTATTGATGACAAATCAGGGTTTAGGAAGTGGTGTGTCATGACAAGGTGATAAGTTTAGCTCATAGCAATATAGTGTGGTGTTCCTTGTTATTGATAACTAATACAAGTTGGAAATGTCATTCAATCTCAATTGGAAATCGAGATGTCATCTTATGCGATGTCAACTCTCTCATAAAATATTAATTCATTATTGGTGGAATTTTCACATTAGTTAGGGAATACTTTAGTGTATCATGATAGTTTTTTTCTCTAGTATTTCGTATTATGGTCAGAGTCAATTCTTGTTTATGTTTGAAGATTGGGGTTTTTCGATACATTGTATACGAACATGAAACTAATTGATTAATATGTGGTGTTGTGCAAGAGGGAGGTGTGCAGAATAAATGTGTGGGCAATGTATGTGAAGGAACAAAATATTCTATAAGAGAGTTTTTGGTCCTTGCCTTGTGTAGCTGCTTGAACGTATTGGTTTTTTATTTTGAATGAATTGTAAGGTTTATTTTTTTCTTTGCATTAAAATTTTCAAATTTTCCACTGTATGATCTTAAAATTTATGTTAATAAAATCAACTGACTTGAATCCATTGAACATAAATCTATTAGCATAAACTATTAAGTTTTGGTAGGTGGCATTATCTCAATAATACTTTAGTGTATTGTGAAAATTTTTGTCTAGTACTTTGTATTATGATCTAAGTGAATCCTTGTCTATGTTCAAATATTTGGGTTTAGTGTTGTATGGGATGTAGGTGTGCATAAAAAATGTGCAGGGGAATGTATGTGAAGGCATAGAATATTTGGAAAGATATTTTATGTTGTTTGCTTCGTGCAACTAACTTGAACACGTTGTGACAGTTAGTATTGCACCATAGTGTTCAAAACCGTGTGTCAGGTCATTCGTAAATCAAGTTTGGTTAAGTTTTTTTTGCAGTATGATATCAAATATAATGAATCAATGATTAACATAGTGGTGGGGACCAGCTCAACCATCAAATCTATTTGTGATAGAAGGTAGTTGAACATGTCTCTGCATAATATTTATTTGCGATTGTCCTTGCACAATTTTCTATTTACAGCGATTATTGCAGTTTCTTAGCTAATTGACATGAGCACATGTAATTCATATTTGTTTTATATCATAAATTTTGTTTCTTATGAGATGTATATCAATGATATTGAAGTAGGAGAAAAGTGTGGAGTAAATGGACAAGATGCTTTTGGAATTTCGAGATTTATTTCCATTACTTCTCATAAATGTTGGCTTTGGTATCTTTAATTTGTATTTATTGAGAGTTTCACGTGTAACAATTTTCACATGAGTAATAGTAAAAACAAGTTATTTTGAAGAGAGTCGATAGTTGTAATGTTAAACGGGATTTGATAATGTTATTCATTGACAAATTATTTTTTAGTGCAAAGTGAAAATGGGTAGCGAGGAAGGAAAGATGATATTTGCAGTGATACAATTAACTCACTTGCTCATATCAATGACAACTTTCACTGGTTGATGACATAAGAGTGATATGTGAATATGCCAACGAAAGAGATTCAACTCCCTTACAAAGTTGATTCATTTCATTTCCTTTACGTTTTGTCAAATAAACCTTGATCCACTTGAAAAAAAAATCATCCATAGTCCTTCAAAATCATTATTTTTTTTGCTCACATTTGATGATGGAGGATTCATTAAGGCCTCCCTTCTAACAAGTCTTGGCATATCGACATCATCACATTATCTAGGTTCAAGGCTAGAGTCCTTATTAGTACCTTGAGGCTTGTATTCCTTAATAACAATTTCTCTTGCTGATAATCATGGGAATACATCAATGTCCCTTGATCGTTGGATCTTACAAGTGGCTTGACATCAGCTCATCTATTCACACTATGCAAGATGTACTTAGGTACGTTGGCACTCATTGACATTAATGGTGAGTTTACCTCGCACTGGTTAACACCATTCATTAATGGCCAGTAATCCAATGACTTCTCTTCATGCTCGACATCAACACATTTCTTCGTATGACTAGAATTGTACCATCGGGTTTTGTAATGTTTGAAGACTACATCATTTTCGCAGTTTGTAGTAGGTATCAATTTATAACAATAGCAATAAAGATCCCAACCTTGTCATCAACACAAAGAGAACAAAGAAGTAGATAAAATTCCTTTGTTTACATATTCCATGATTGAACATCAGCAACCACACTCTTCAATATACACAACTCATCCACATTGAAGGCAAGTGAAGGTATGTTGTTTTCTAATTTTTAGTCATGCAATTCCTTAAAAGCTAAAATTGTAATTTTGGAAAATTCATCACTCCATTTATACTCCCTTTCTCATATTGCCATAAATTGAAAACACCTTTAGTTGGGGGAAAGGGACAACAATTCATATTTACATTTCATACACCATCACACATTTTCATTTCATTCCAACTCGCATACTATTCCTAATCAACTATTGTTGTAGTACGATTCCAAAAGATTATATGCTTTGTAAAATTATAGGACTTGAAAATAAAATTCTCAATATTTTCATGCACCAATACTAAAAAAAATTCAATTGTAACACAAGAACCAAACGTCAAAAATATATGTTGCAATCAAATATATTACACTTTGCAAAAGAGAATATGATGATGAAAAGTTTGAAGAGAATCAATACAAGTCAAAATCTCATAGAGAAGCAAAGCATTTCAAAAAGATAAAGTTATGGACAAATGAATCAATGCAATAGTTGGATGAGGACATGCAACAACTTTAGTTGGGGGGTATGTTGAGTCTCAAAATTGTCTTCCATTTTCATCCATATTTCCATCATTTCATAACCATTTAGCCCTCATTTAATAACTATCTAGCCTAAAACCATACATCAAGTAATCATCTTCATGATCATATGGGTTAGAATAATCATTTTCCAAAGTTATTTATTTTATGTATTTTAAGTGAATTTATGATTAAAAACTAGGAAATTAACATGGTTTCATATATCTATATATGTGTTATGATTTTTGTGACATGTGTAGGCTTATTTGGAGATTCTAGAAGGGTGTTACTTGTCCTCCCAAGCACAAATTCGAATTTCAACTTAAGAGGTGGACCATATTCCAAGGAGAAACATCATGGAGATCTTTATGAGTCATAGGATTTGTATCTAATATTCAGGGATAAGATGAGACAAGTATGGATCTATTAGATATTTAAGGGATCTACATTTATTGAGCAGATAACCCTAACTCATGTATAAATAAGAGGTGCATTCTTCAAAGGAAGCCAACAATTATCAATTATTCATTAGCTTCAGATTTCTGATTGTTCATTCAACATGAATAATATCATTTTCTCTAAAATTATGTGTTCTGAGTGTTGTTTGATTCTTAAGGTGCAATTGTTGTTCACGTGTGCTCATTGAGGAATGGAAGGATCCCCATCAACCGCAATCTGCATACAATTGTAATATAGTTTGATTTTTGTTATTTCCTTTTTGCAAATATGATTTCCTTTCTGCAAGTATGATTTACTTTCCTCAAGTATGATTTCATTTCCTAGATTTGATTTGATTGTCATTAAACTACTTGCTTACTAGTTATCCTAGTTTTCTTCCTTGACAACTAAATCACTAGTTGTTATTTACTACAATCTCATTAGTTGTTATTTATTCTTTTCTCACTAGTTGTTATTTACTGCTTTCTAGATTATCATAGTTTTCTTTTTATAGTTGTTCATAGATTAGTTTATAAGTTTTTAAGAAAGGCCATGGCATTCATTCATTTCACCCTTAGAATCTAATTCAGTTTTCTTGCATGTGATTTCTTTTGCATTTTTCTTTAGTTATAGTTGTAATTTGCATTTCCATTCTAAACAAACTTTTTACAAAAATTTCATCTGAGGTTCCATATATTTTGGTTTTCTTCTAAGTTTACGAAACCCCCGGGTTAACAAATTAAATGAAAAGGATTTAGCATATAATTAAATCGCCCTACACGCTGTTTTGGAGAATTTGGTATTTACAGATAAATACTAATTCCCAAGATAAGTAACCATATCTAGAACAACAGTTTAAAGTGTTTTAGTCTTTTCCTATAACAAATAGATAAGATGAGAAGATGAGAAGACCTACTTGTAGTTCCGCTTTCCTCTCGTCTCCCTTGTATCGATCCTGTCGCTCCTTCCTGTACTTAATACACTTGAGAAGTACCTGTAAACACAATAGAAAACAAAGAATCAATCAAAGCAAAATATCTATTGAATATAAGTGAATGGAATCAGATACATTTCACACATATAAGCATTATAAAACAATACAAACATATGGGAGAAAGGTTCAAACACTTTATTGAATAGAAGAAGGAATTACAACCATTTGTGTCTGATTCAAAGCCATTCCTCCAGCTTGGATCCCATCCACATCACATCAAAAGCATGACAAACTTGTAGCATTACAATACTTGCTTCAAAGCCAAATCTCGTAGTAGCATTATCTCCTTACAATTCAACATAATCCAGCCCCTAATCACTTAGATGAGTGGTCAATTTATAGGAAGATGAAGGAGGTTTTTTCATAAATGGTAGCATTGAATGGCCTCCATACTTAGAATTAGTTCCATGGAGAAATTATGAGAGGATAAGATGCACCTTAACTCATTCCTCATCCATTTTCGAGCTCATAGGAGTTGATAAGTGAGGAACCTTCTAGATGACTCCAAAAGATAAGAATATTCCCCAAACCCTATGTGAATTTCGCTCAATCTCGCCCAACACAGGTGAAAGGAAGCCTAAGTGCTCTGCAGAGCACCCTAGCATGGACTTAACTACTCTGCAGAGCACCCTAGCATGGACTTAACTACTCTGCAGCGCACCCTTACATGGGCCTACCTGCGCTGGTCCCTCTAGAGGCTATTTCTGGATTTCTTCAAGTCATGAAACTGTCTAGGAAGGAGGCAT
The DNA here is from genome assembly GCA_031772625.1 of Pinus tabuliformis. Classification (NCBI taxonomy): domain Eukaryota; kingdom Viridiplantae; phylum Streptophyta; class Pinopsida; order Pinales; family Pinaceae; genus Pinus; species Pinus tabuliformis. The sequence goes on from CM062811.1 coordinate 903,074,665, forward strand.
TCAAAGGGGTGACTTGTTTAGGGCATGTAGCAATTGAAATTAGGGTTTGATGAGCCCTAAAACACTGATCTGAATGATGGGATTGATGTGCCCAGATGGATTTGTAACACACGCTCATACAAAAAAATTGTATATTTGACTAGGTTGATGTCCTTTCCAGTGAATTAGCTTTTCAGTTAGTTAACTAGCAATAGATTATTTATGATGGCATATATGATAGCGACTTTAGTGTCAAACCATGTGTTTGATGACTTATCCTGTAATCCTAAATTCAATTTTAGCAAGGAATCAATGCAGTTATGGTATCCTATACTGTGGAATCATACAACTTATTTCATTTTTGTTTAATTAAACATGTGTTTGTAAAACAAGTCTATTACATGATAACTAGACAAGAGGCTCATCAAATATATGCACAGGCTCAATTTTTGCTATCTAGCAAAGGGGAGCATGAAGAAAGAGAAAGTAATATGGTAATTAGAATTTATGGTTTTTAAGATAAGCCATTGTTGTTTCTAAAATTTGTCCTAGAAAGGTATTTTGTTTCTTAAGTCTACATGAAATACCATCATTGGCTAGTTATATTAGAACATAAAAAGAAAAAACAATTTATTTCTTTTCCATTTATTGTTGGAGAAGTCACTGTGAAGAATACATCGCATGCTACCAATATTGAAAAGTATTTAGTTCCTTTTAACTTAAGTGAAGTTGAAGCCACTAAAGACTTCGATCCAATAGGTTTTTTCGATGGGCACTTATAATCCGTTAGGTATGGGAACTTGTTTCTAAGAGCTAGAGAGCAGAGCAAGGAAACTCAAAATGCACCAACAAAAAATCAAGAATTGCTAATAGTATTAAATAAATCATTAAAGAAGAGAGGATCGATATGGGAAGAAGATACAAGCAAAGAGGCACAAATACTACAGGGATATCTCAATCTTGCACATACATTTCTAGTCTGAGTTCATCTACCAGTCAAAAAAATAGAAAAACTATTGCACGTGAAAGACTGGTTCATGGTGGGCTATCAGATGGCGGAGATGACAAAGAGCCTCCTTGTATAGTCACTCTATAAAGAGTACACATGGATGAATCAACTAAATCCAAGAGTCCACGCAAAATAGGGAACATTGAATAGGCTATGAACATGGAAGTTGATAGCACTATACTGCCGATTGCGTTAGTACTTGTTTGCAAGAAAACCAGAAAATGATGGATCAACTTTCCAAAGAGGTCATTACTTTCGATGACTACCTTGTCAAATTGTAAAATGTAATTATGACGGGGGAAATAAAAGATTGAGCATTGAAAGAGTACATGTTCATAATAAAAAGGTTATTGATCAAGCAAATATGGATGTTGATTTGTCTGGGGTTGGAACGATAGGGCTCATAAAATTGCATAAAGCTACTAGTGACATGCTTGTAGAGTCGATTAGCCAATGAAAATAATAAAATATGAAACTGAAAGAAAGAATAGAATAGCTAGAAGATGCTCTAAACTCGGGTCCTCTATTGATGACTCCACTAGCAATATGCACACCATCATTGGAAATTTATAGCCCCAGAGCATCCCATAAATTTGATAAATCCATCAACATGCTTAATTCAATGAAATCGTATATTTTCAGTAAATTTGAAAGATTAAGTCATCTGTCGAGTGGGTCAAAAGTGAGCTCGAGAGAGATAGGGAATTCATAGGCAATGACTTACTAACTTTTAGTCACAAGCTTGATTTACTATCTAGTCTAGAGAAAGAGAAATAAGGACTCCCAGATGCTGATCAAATGAAGCATATCAAAGTTTCATGGTCTGAGAGAATAAAAAAATTAGAGGAATTTATTTTTAAATGTGGAATCATAGAAAGTAGAAGAGCTAATGTGTATGTCAAAGCGGTAATGATTGTCCAAGATTTAAATGGTTCACACATTACATATGATTTTGGATTAGTTTCGAAGGAAAGACAGATGGATGAATTAGAGAAGCTAAAGAAATAAAATTCAATAGAGTTTGATGATATAATTGGTTTTATTCTAGAGGAAATTAGCAAATGGCTAATTACTCTTGTTACTGTTAACGAAGAGTACTCTATCTTGGCTTCACAATCATAAGAAGAAGCTAGGGAGATTGAAGAGGAGATATTAAATAAATGTGTGGAATAAGATATTATTGTAAGTGTTTTAAAATCTTGGAACATTCATTTTTTTGTTTGTAGTGTTTTCAAGTTTCTTGGGTACGTTATCGTGAACTATTCTAATTCATGGATGTAGTTTCTTGTTTTTCATTGGAGTCACTTTTTGAACATTATGGTTCATAGGAGCCCATTCCCAGCCCCCATTGGGACTAATGCATTTATTTTTGGAATTTATGTATCAAGATTTTGATAAGTGCATTACGTAACAAATATTATTCTTTGGACCATGACTCTATAGTCAATCCTTGTTACAATTATGATTAGTGTGTGTTCTAATTGTCAATATGTTTACCAATTATATAAATAATTCTGAGATAATGTTTTGCACGAGATGTTGTATAGGTCTGACTTTTCTAACGTTCTGCAAAAACACTAATTAAACATATGTTTTCTAGTATTTGTTTCGGGCATTTATATATTAGCTAATGTTTGTAATTGATGATAATCAAGATGAATTTATGATTACTCTATTCTACTACTGAGACTATTTACCAAATTTGTCAAGAATTCTCAGATAATGTTTTGCATATGAACTTCTATAACTCTCGATTCTATTAACATTCTTCAAGAACATTGATTGAACATAAGTTTAGGAGCATATGCTTTTGAGATTTTATATTGTATGTAATGGCTTGTAATTGATGACAATGAAAATGAACGTTTAGTAAGAGTTTTGGTTCTCAAATATGTGTTCCATGTGTAATGTTTATTTTAATCATAGCTATGGTGATTGGAATTTGAATCTGAATAAAGTTGTTGTTAATAATTGTGTTGGTTATTGTCAAGGTTTTTCAAGCACAAAGACTGATTACTATGTTTGAGTTCTAATTCTGTTTACCAGTTTTGTGTAGAATTATAAGATAATGTTTTTGCATAAGTTTGCGAGGATATATTTTGAGCTTTTATATGATATCTAGTGTTGTTTTCATATCCAAATTTACTAGTTTCAAATCTATGTTTGTGTTGCATGCACCAATTATGTGTAATACTAAATTACTCTATGCTTTTTCAGTTGCACGAGGAATCAAATGATAGTTATTCCTTTAAATCAACAAATTCTTTACTTGTGTACACTGTTTATTTTTGCATAGAATTTAGCTTGTCACATGTTTATACATACTCACTACTGCATATCTGGATACATTTTTCTCTTCGTACACTTTCGGAGCACCTATATCAATCAAAATTCAGTCTAAGCACACTCTCTTTGTTTTTCTATGCATTTCTCCAAAGTTTCAATTCCCGCGGTATATGACATATGTGAAATGCCCCATACAATTAATCAATCTTCTGTGGTGGGAAGTATCATTTATTTTAAAATTAATTGAGGTTTAATGTAAGTGTAATGTGTACATTGTTCAAGTGCTTAATAACATTTATTCTGATGCATTGTGTGGTGTCTGGAAATGTGAAAAAGCTTTCATTGTGCGCATGAAGATTTCAGCGTGGGGAGTGCGAAAGAAGCTCATAGATAATCTCCATAACTATGTGGAGTGCAGAAGTGAAAAGGAAGAAACAAGGGGGTCGAGGGTTGAACAAAGTGCGAAGGAAAAATCTTGATAACGTTGATACGTTGTGCAGAGTGCAGAAGAAGATTTCTTCCTCTACATCTCCACACTCATTTTGTAAGTCCATCATGATTCAAGACATAGCCGCTATCCACATATAGCTTATTGTTATAATTGGAATTTCATGCAATGGAACTGGGGCTAGATATTGCTATGATAATTCTTATATGATTTTTGAGCATTCTCATTAACAAATTTACTAACACGATTTTTAGAAGAGAATCGTTGAAGAAATTTAATATTTGGTTATATGGAATATTTGCACACATAAATATAATGAAAGATGCTTGAATTATTTGTTTTGGCTTTTGCAAATCATGAATAATAATTTTTATTGAGTGAATAAATGCATCCATGCATATAAAGAATTATGCAGAAGCGTTTTCATTGTGCAGAGTGCGAAAGTGTAGTGAAAATTGCAAACAATGAAAGCTCTTTGTGTTCCACATACTAAATTACCTCGATTTCATTTAATCCAACTTCTTAATATGAATTTCATTATGCGCAATGCGGGGGTGCGGTTTGCGGAAAATATTATGGGCCGATGTAAAGTAATTATGGTATTAACTCGTGATTAATCTTTGTAGAGACCCGATAGGTCTAGGATTGAATGGCCTTCGAACCTATGGATACTAAGAATAGTGAGATGTATTTAGTGTTAGACAAACTATAGAAAAGTACCAAGTGTGAGTCGGTGCTAAAATCTCGAATTTTAATTTTTATTGATTTCTTGAGCTTGTTTCTACTTTTGATTATTGAAATTGCTAAAACTTGTGCCCACAAATTTAAGTCCCCACAAAATTAATACTTCAATTTCACTGCAACATACGAAAGAAAATTTCATTGTGCGAGGTGCAGAGATGTGGATGTGCAGAAGAAACACAATGAAATCTTGTTCCGCATCTCTACACTTGGAAGAAATATATTTTATATTACTTGTGAAATATATTTTATAGAATCCCGAGCAAAGTTATAAAACAAGATCATAAACAAAGATCATAAATACTATATGAATCACTAAATCCATGTAATAGTGGTTTTGTAAGTGGGTCTTCATCATAGTGATCGGTATCATCATTGCTTTCTATATTTGTTTCACATGCATATGCATCCTTGTTTTGATAAAAGGCCACAAACTTTTTCAACAATTCAATTTTATTTGAAACAAAGCTTACCATCTTGAAATTTCATTAATTAAATTAACATTACTTTGAATTTTGCATTATAGTTTGTGTATAGTCATGATAACACTTGGACTTTCAATTCCAAATGCATCATATAAAATGCGTATAGATTTGTTAAAAAAAACTAATATTTCTAGTTTTCCAATCTTAACCTATAATAACATCCTCTTGCCATGAAAATCAATAAAATTGAATATATACAAAGATATGGAACATTGTGCAGAAAAAGTATTTATTCATTGCTCTACACACATGTTCCCCCACACAACACCTCTTTTTCACACGCATTAAAAACAGTTAATTTAATATTCGATAATAGGTATTTAATTCACAAATGTAGAATCACAAATGCACATAAGATTTGAAAGCATCTGGAAGAACGGGTGTGCGGAAGAAATTTTTCGATGGGGAATTATGTATAGGACTGCAACATTATGGATGAAAGTTTCTATCACATTACGAATTAAATTTTTTGTTCCTTGCTCTGCACATTTGTTATCTCATACAACACTCATTTCTCATATGCATCAAAAAGACACTTCGTTTAATATTGTGTATGTTCACACTTAAATTTTTAATAATTTTATGTATACGGATTAAAGTTCCCTCTGGAACATTGTCCCACATTATTAATTTATTAATAATATCTAATTTCGTTCAAGAGAGACATGTGTAGAAGGAGGACCAAAACATTGCGGAGAAAGTCTTTGTTCCTTTCTCCGCATACCTGTTCTCCTGCACAACGCTACTTGTTCACACACATTAAAAAGACACTTAATTTAATATTGCATGATAATAATAAGTATTTAAAGTGAAAATGTCGTTATTTTCACCTTTGTACTGCCCACAAAATGAGGGATATGAATTTTGTCATTATTCGAGAATTATTCGTTTCGAAAATCATTTCGGTTATCTGTTGTTATTGTCACATATGCACTTTCACACTGCGCACAATGAAAGGAAACTCTGCATAGTTTTCTTTGCACCTCTACATTCCACACATGTGGCTGATCAACAACATGTCTTTGAATTTTTTATACATTGTTCGAAGTATGGAGGTGTGGATTCATACATTGTGCGGAATCTGAAAATTCATATTGAGTAAATACTGAGCAATATTATGTATTAGTTTTTTATGCGGAATGGAATGTATACAAAGGTGCAAGTTCATCCATTAAAAATTAGCACCATGTACAAGAGAAAAATATTTCATTGTGCGGAGTGTGTTTTCCACATTTTTGTCTTCCACGTAATGACATTAACTCAATATTAGGACGTTTTGACATTCTTTCGACAAATCATTGAATCGAAACATAATCAAGAATGATAAGTGTTGTCATGTACAAAAATTTGTTTCTATTAAATAGATCCAACCAACATCGACATAATAGTGGATGCCAGCCGAACTACAAACTTGTTTTGTAATAGAGATAACTGGCTAGGTTTCCGCACAATATTTCTTTGCGGTTGTCCTTGCACACCTTTTGACTTAGAGTTATTATTGACAGCCTCTAGGCTAGTTATAATTATCACAAAGAATTCACATTTAATTTGGTTCATAAACTTCTGAAACTTAGGATACATATATTGATGATATTAAAGAAACAATAAAGTGCGAAGTAAATGGAGCGGATGGTTTTGGAATTTCGAGATTTATTTCCACTACTTCACGTAGATGTCTGATTTTCTATCTTGAATTTATATTTATTAAGAGTATCCTGTAAAACAGATTTCACATACAAGATAGTAACAAATGATGATTATTTAGCATTTCGAGAAATCTATACTTAAATGGCATTGAAAACATTACTGATCGAGAGAAAAATTTGAAAGTACAAAGTGGAAATGGCTAGCAGAGGAAGGAAATAATTTATTTGCATGGATATGATTAACTCACATGCACTTATCGATGAAAACTATCAGTGGTAGGCTATTCAGCAGTGACATGTGAATCTATCAACGAAAGAGAAGAATAACAATAATATTTGTTCTAATGGATAACGAATGCTGCATGAATTCCAAAAGTGTTTGATTTCAGAGAAATCATTTATTTGTGCGTAAAGAATTTTGATTCGAACACGAGAAGAATTATGCTAGCAGTGAAGAAACCTCATATTCATTTGACTCCAGAGGCATTCAAATGCATATTCAAGCTACCGAAACCAGATATATGCTTAAAATTGTCAAAAGCAAATAGTTTTCTAGAGTCACAAGCAAGGGGCATGAACATCATTCAAGAATTCATTTCGCTAACTTCTCAGGTTCCTTTCGATCTTTCTGTTATAGATATTTCTTTGTTTAGACAATTGTTTAGAGACTTATGTTGGCTCTATGCCCATCTGATGGGCCAAGAAACTAAAACTAATGTCCCAAAATCCATTCTCTATCTGCTCTATTATTCATATAAAAAATATTGTTTATTTGACTGGGTTGATCTTATTTCAAATGAATTAGATTTTTAGTTAGTCAATTTGTTCAAAAGCAATAGATTATTTATGATGGTGTACCTGATAATAGCCCTAGTCTTGACTCATGTCTCTCATGACTTTCCCCATAAACCTAAATTCAATTCTAATGAAGAATCAATGCAGTTTTGAATCCCATATTGTGGAAGCAGGACGCTGCTTTAAATTTTTGTCTCATCCAAAATGTATTTGTAAAGTAGATCATCTATGTGATAACTGGACAAGAGCCCTATTGAATATCTTCCCAAGCCCAATTTTTCCTGTGGGGCAAAGGGGTATAGGAAGAAAGATAAAAAAATATGGTTATTTGAATTTATAGGTTTAACGTAAACCACTGTTACTTCAAAGAATTGTAATAGATAGGTATTTTGTTGCTGAAGTCTACAGACAATATCGTGATTGGATAGTCATATCTGAATAGCAAAAAAAAATAAAAATTCCTTTTCCATTTATTGTTGGACAATTCACTGTGAGGAATGTGACTCACTTTACAGAGCTTGCAAAGATTTTTTGTTGTTTTAATTTAAAAGAAGTTGAAGCCCAATGAGGCTTTGATCTAGGAGGCCTATTTACTGCACACCTAGGTACTATTAAATCTGGGAACTTGTTTACAAGAGTTGTAGGGGAAATCAAAGAGATTCACAATGATCCAAGCAACAATGAAGAATCGATAATGAATACTGGAGAAATTGTTGAATAAGAGAGCATGAATATGAAAACAAAGTACAAGAAAAGAGGTGCAAACCCTCCACATGAACCTTCACCTCACACATTTGATACTAGTATAACTTCATTTTCCAGTCAAAGAAAGAGAAAGGATATATCAACTGCAAAATTGATTCATGGTTAGCTATTAGGTGTCAGAGATGATGAAGAGCCTCCTCAGACATTCATTATAGAAAAACACACATGGCTAAATCATCCAAATTCAAAAGTCCCCCAAAATAGGAAGCATTAAACAAGCTATGAATGTGGAAATTGAAAGCGATATGCTACCTGATTGGGTCAATAATTCTTTAACAGAAAATTAGAAAATATTGGAGAAAATTTTCAAAGAATCTAATACTTTTGATGATCACCCTGTCACTTTGCAAGATGCAAACTATGACAAGGACAGTAAAAAATTGAAAATTGTAAAAGTAAAGGTCCATAGTAAAAAAGTTATCGATAAAGTAGAAATGAATGTTCATGTGTTTGGAGCTGCAGCCAACAGAATCGTGAGATTGAATCAAGCTACTGGTAACGCACTTCAATGTTTATTTTCCAATGGGAAGCAGAGAACCTGATACTGAAAGCAAGAATAAAATAGCTAGGAGATGCTCTAAATCTGGGTCCTTTGTTAATGACTACACTGGAAATACAATCACTGCCATCAACAATTTCTACTCCTAGTGCATCACATGGACCTAATAAAGCTATGAAACTCCTTAATGCCGTCAAATCTCATATTATCACTATTATATGCAAAAGATTAGAAATCATTGAACATGCATGGAAAAAAGATTATGATATTTTACGTTTAACACAGGGGAATTAACTCATTTTCCAATTTGGTTAAAATTAATGTTAAGGAAGAAAAGCATTTCGTTAACAACGACTTACTTACCTTTAGTCAATGGATTTGTTTGTTGTCTAATCTAAACAAAAAAAAAACAAAGGACTCCCAAATGCTAATCGAATGAAGCATATCAAAGATGGATGGTCTAAAAGAATTAACACACTAAAAAACATTATTTTTGAATGTGTAAGCATAAAGAATAGAAGAGGTGATGCGTCTATGAAGGCGGTGCAAATTGTTCAGGATCTAAATGGTCCACATGTCATACTCGATTATTAATTAATTACAAGAGATACACTAATAACCAAATTGGAAAGGCTAAAAGAGTCAATGGCAAGAGAGTTTGATGATATAACTGATTTTACTATAGAAGAGATTAGTAAATGGCTAATTACTTTTTTTAGTATTAATGAAGAGAATGTCTTGGTTTCTCAATTACAAAAAGAGGATATTGAAATCGAGAAGCAGATATTCAATGAACATGTTAAGCTAGAGATTACAATTGGTCAAATGAAATATTTATTTAAAGGTATGTTGCAGAGATTCGTTCAAGACATCATGGATCTGAAAGACAGCTGATAGTCAAACAATCATCATATATGCTTTCACATATTGCAAGTGTCTTTAAATCTTGGTATATTCATTTTCTGTTTACTAGTATTTAATTATTGAGATTTGTTAATTGTGTTAACATCACCTAAACTAATTGATCAATACAGTTTATTGTTTTCTTTTGCAATTTCCTTTTTCCATATTATGGTTCATAGGAGACCAATCCAAGTTCCCATTAGGACAAACACATTTGCTTTTACTATTAGGTCATGGGATTTTGATGGCTGCTTTAGATGTCAAACATAAATGTATGTTGACTTACATAATCCCTTCCATCTGCACATGGCTTCCTTTTACCAAATATCTTTGTTTTAGAAATAACTTATAATTGATTGTGTTTACTCATTTTCCTTGGAATGAAAGACTAGATAGTTAAATAGAAGATGTTATAATAGCATAGTGAATGAGCTGATGAGCTAAGTTGTTGGGCATTATCATTACCAATATAAGCGACTTCGCCCTAAATCAAAGTTCTTAATGTTTTTCATAAGATCTTCTATGGATCTGAAATCTGTGGCATTACTCAAAAGCATTAATATAACATAAGTTTTTGAGGATGTGCTTTTAACTTTTATATTATATCTAATTTTTTGTTACTGATCACAATGAAAATGAATAGTTGAGAACAATTTTAGATTTCAGATATATGTTCCGTGTATAGTATTTATTTTAATTATAGCTATGATTATTGGAATTTGAATCTCAATAAAATTCTTGTCACTATAATTGTGTTACTTAATGTTCAATATTTGTGCTTTGAGATCTTAAATTACATCATACATACATCTCACAAGAATACATAATAGAAATGTAGTTAAGAGTTTTTTAATTTTAGCAGTTCTATTTGCTATGGAGTTTGAATAATGTTGAATCTTTTAATCTTTTAAATTTGTGCAGAGTGCAGTGATATGGGAAAGACTTTCATTGTGATTCCCTCATATCTCCCTATTCCACATAATGAAAGCTTGATTAAAGCCATGCTAACACGATTAAAACATATAGCATTTTTTCAAACTTTACTATCCCTAGTACTATGTCTATGTAGAGTCATTTTATTAGAGCTTCCCAAATACTAAGTGTCATTTCACAATTGTGAACTAAGTGGTTATTGCCCAATAATAAATGAAGTGTACATTGCCCCTTATGGTGACGTAGTTAGCTTCATTACACGAAATAGGAAAGTGTGGAGAAATCTTTCATTGTGTGCACTACGGAAACATAGCGTTATTATTCAAAAAATAATATTACTAATTGTTTGCCTCACTTCTATTATTTAATTTGATTTAAAAAGTTATAATCTTTTTAATTTGTGCGGAATGAGGAAGTGTGGGAAAGGCTTTCATTGAGCTTCTCTTGTATCTCCATATTCCGCATGATGAAATGTTCCTCCCCACCTCCGGACTCATCTTTGGCATCATTTGACAAAGCAATAGCATTCTCAGACATAACAGTGTGAGAGCCCTCACAAATGAAATGGAAACTCACAAAATTAGTGTTAATTAATTATGCATATGAATATTAATTAAATTAATTGATATATAATATTGATCAGTATTTGCTCAATATGAGTTTCCCGACTCCGTACAATCTATGAATCCACACCTCTGTAGATTGTACAAGGTATCAAAAAATCCTAAGGGTGGGCACATGTGTGGGGGTGCAAAGAAGGGGTAATGCTAAGTGCAGAGGTGTGGAGAAGGGGTAATGATGAGTTTGCAAGTGCAGAGAAGGGGTAATGCTAAGTGTCGGGGTGCGAAAGAAGATTTCATAGCACTAACATTGACATTGGCACTATCATAGCTGATGCTAGTGCATTTCACTCTTAATTCATTTTAAACTTTTTTCCATCTTAAACTTTTACAGAAGAACTTCGTACAATAAATGCTTCAACTCCACTTATCTAATATTAAATGTTAAGTACAATGTATGAATCTGCATAATGTATGAATCCAAAAGATCTTGATATTCCAATATAATTCTAAGACACATTGTTGGGCACCCACATGTGCAAAGTGGTCCAATAAAAGCTTTGACTCCACTTCCGCACTCTGCATAATGAAAACGTTCACCGCCCCTTTGTATTGTGCACAATTAAAATGTTCACTGCCCCTTTGCACTTTGCACAATGAAAACTTCCCCTCGGCAATTTGCACAATGAAAATGTTCACTGCTCACTCCCCTCCCATCCCCTGCACTCCACACTTCCATCATTCAACTGTGAAGATCTTAAGACATATGATACTTCCATCATTCAACATATCGTTCCCATGATATCCGATCAAAATCCTGTACAACAAAACTTGAGAAAGATTCATCCGAATTTAGAAAATCAGATCAAATCTTAATTGAACAAGCTTCTTAAAGCCAAAATAACTTTTCTTGTTAGGCATTCAAGGTGGGTTTTTAACCTTGTTCCCATCAGGAAAAAGAATGGTGATATTCGAATATGTATAGACTTTCATAATCTCAACAAAGCTTGTCAGAAGGACAACTTTCCATTACCTCCTATGGAACAGATACTGCAATTAGTTGCAGGCTCAGAACTTATTTCTTTTCTGGATGGATTTTCATGTTATAATCAAATTCTCGTACATCTAGATGACCAGCTAAAGACCACGTTTCGAACCAAATGGGGCACTTATGCTTATCAAAAGATGCCATTTGGGCTAATAAATGTTGGTGCAACATTTCAAAGAGCCATGGACGTAGCTTTCAAATGTTTCGTGAATAAATCAGTGGTAATTTATTTAGATTACATAACTATGTATTCAAAAAAGCGCAGTAATCATTTAAAAGATTTAAAACAAATCTTTGAGCGTTGTCAAAGGTATGGAATTTCTCTCAATCCTAAGAAATCTTTCTTTTCTTTGAGTGAAGGAAAGCTCCTTGGATTTATCGTATCCAAAGAAGGAATTCTTATTGATCCCGAAAGGATAAGAGAAATTTCTTTACCTTATAATGAAAAGTCCATGCAATCTTTCTTAGGTTAGATAAATTTTGTCAAAATATTTGTCCCTGGCTTTTCATGAATTATTTTACCCCTCCAATCTATGATTAAGAAAAAAATTGTTTTTAAATGGTGGCATACCGAGCATGAAGCTTTTAATCTAATTAAACAAGCAATCATAAATGCTCCCTCTTTAGCAACTCCGAATTTTTCTAATCATTTAATTTTATATACCTTTGCTTCCAAGACATCATATGTAGCTATATTGACACGGGTCAATGATGACAAAATCGAAGCACCAATTTCTTTATTTACCTCCAATTTGCAGGGGATTGAATTAAACTATTCAGATGTTGAAAAACAAGCTTTCGATGTTGAAAAACAAGCTTTCGTTGTTTTCAAATCAATAAAGCATTTCAGACCCTTTCTTCTCAAGATTCACACTACAGTAGTAGTATTCCCATTCTCAGCAGTGAAAAATTTACTAGGCGAGAAAAGAGAAAATTGGGTAACAACACTGCAAGAATATGACATTGAGATCAGACCAGCTAAAATTGTTAAAGGTCAAGGTTTTTGCAGAATGTTAGCAGGAGCATCCAACTTACTAGCACTACAAGATTCAGGTGATGATATACAAATTTATGAGGTAAGCCTCAATGATACTGAATCTAAATATGTTGATATAATATTTTACTTAAAAAATGGATATGCCCCTATGAAACTAAGTTACAAAAGAAAAATGGCTTTGAGGATAAAAGCTAAGCAATATGAAATCATCAATGATGTATTGTTTAGGAAAAATTATGATTCTGTTTTTCTTAGATGCCTTGAAAAATCTGAGGCAGAAAAGGTTTTGTAGGAACTCCATGATGGACCAGCCGGTGGACCCTTTGGAGGAGACACAACAACACATAAAATCTTGCATGCTGGCTATTATTGGCCAACCTTATTCAAAGATGCACATGAATTTGTAAGGAAATGTAAAATTTGTCAAACAGTTGCTGAAAGATAGAGGAAACCTACATTACCATTGCAGCCATCAACATTGAACATCCATTTGAACAATGGGGACTGGACATAATAGGTGATATCATTCCTCACTCTTCAAAGCAACATAGGTATATCCTTATAGCAACTGATTACTTCACAAAATGGGTGGAAGCGATTTCACTTAAGGTAGCCAATTCTGAAAACATCATTGAATTTATTGACCAATTTATTATGACCAGATTTAGCCTATCAACTGCCCTCATGTTTAATAATGCATATTATTTCATAGGCAATGTTATTACAGAATTTGCTCTTAAAAGAGGTTTTAAACTTAAATATTCTGCTAACTATTATCCTTAGGGAAATGGTTTGGCCGAATCTACAAACAAAAATCTCATAAGAATCATCAAACGAACCATTGATCAAGGTCAGAAAAACTGGCACAAATATTTAACATTTTCTCTATGGGCAGATCAAATAACACAGAAGGCCTCAATAGGAACTTCTCCTTTTAATTTGGTCTATGGGAAAGAGGTTGTTCTCCCTACAAATGTAGTTATTCCCTCTCTAGCCCTGGTTCAATTTATTGAAGAAACTCCTTCCTCTTCTATGCAATTAAGGCAATCACAAATCAAGCTCAAAGAAGAAAGAGACAACCAAAATCACACATGCACATCATCAACAATTAGTTAAATCTTCACTTGATGCAAATTATGTAAGTCTTGAATCATTTTAGCTCAAATACCTTGTTTTGAAGTGGGATAAAGAACATGAGGAAAAAGGTAAGCATACCAAATTCCAAAGAATGCGGCTTGGCCCATTTTAGATTGCGGAGCAGATCGCCCCATCCACCCTTTTACTGCAAGATTTATCAAGAAAGAAAGATTCTCTACCTGTTAATGGGCAGATTTTGAAGAAATATTTTTCATAGAAGATAACCTCTTCTATCCCTTGTACACTATTGCCTTTACTTTTTCTAGGAAAATAAAAGTTAAATAGCATTTACTTTTGGCCTTTACAATAATAATCTCTTTTATATTTTGACTTTTCGCTTGTATAAGTAGAGATTGTTGAGAAGATAATTTTCACATTTGAAACATAAGCTAAGTTCTATTACTCTGAAACCTGCTTGTTTTCCACCAAAATTACTTGTCCTTTGCAAAACCTCAACTTTATAAAGAAACCTTTGTTCTACCATCAGTCAAGAAAAGTATCTATAACAAAGCAAAGACTCTCTGCAGGAAATCATCTTTAACTCTATAATTGGCATCCATAAAATCGTAAGAAGTCAATGATTCTCTCCATCTAGTAAACTTTTCTCCTTTTAGAGTGTAATTATAAAATATACTTAAACTTAAAGGATAAGAAGTCTCATCAAGAACCAACTTACCATGATCATAGGGAAGTAATAAACTGACATTACCAATACTGCATATCAAAACAGGGTAATGGCTTGAGATTATTTTAATCAAGAGACAAGGGGTCTCATCACGAGCCAGCTTGTTCAGTTAAGTTACAACCAGTGAATGGCATTGTCAATTTTGGCCACCAAACCAAGACAATGACCTTTAAGTAGAAAAATGAAATTCTTAAGAAAAAAAAATTGTTAGAAAAAAAAAAAAAAAAACATGAAGTATATGAATCTGAATTTATCTCTAAAAATTTCACTCTTATCTGGATGGGATATTGAATCATTGTTGGTTAAAAGGTAACCCTATCGAGGCTATGGACACCTGCTGGCAGTAGAGGCTCTACCTGTGACAAATGAGTACATCTAAAAGCTAATTTGTGAGAGCCCCCTGCTTTATCTTTAAAACCAAGTAAAGACTGATGTAGACAAAGGAATTTTCATTTTGAAAAGGATAATCAAATGGATGATAATTAGGTGGATTTTGTTTTCTTATTCAGAGAAATGTTACTTATCTTAGATTTCATGTATTTCCTATTTTCTGAACTATCTTTATTTTTTAAGTTTTAAAAATTTCAAAAAACTATCAGAGATAATTGGTTCTTCCAGTGAATCGTCAATTGTTGTGCTATTCAACAACCCCCCCATTTATTGATTTAATAGATAATGTTCTATTATTAAATGGGGACCCTTTATTTAAAAAAACCCTTCAAGAAAAATTTAGCACTTAGGCGCTTTCTTTTAAACTTTTAGAAATAAATCAAGATATCAAGTCAAAACCCTCTAAGACTAGCAATTCTCGTCTTTTCGCATACCGCTGGACCAAGTGCGTTGAAGGGTTAATTAACAAACAAAATCCACGAATTGCGATAGAATGAATCACCACATTTAACTTAGACATCATTAGACTTTTCATTCAAAACTAAGACTTAAGGCATTTCCTATAAAATGAAGCGCTTATCGCAATCGCATATCGACGTTCACGAAGGACGCAACTCGTAAAGCATGTTGTAACATGCGAGATGTGATATTGCGATAGAATGAGTCAACCTTATCGCATCACGTCAATTTACTTAAAAGTCCAATCTTATGAACTTCGCAAGCTTGTGAAGTGCGATAAAACCCGGACCCGATAGAAGCAAATGTTATAAATTGTAAGTTAAGTCTGGCATGTAGCGAAAAGCACTTTATTAAAAAATTACTCATTTGGGAAAACTACGATCTAAATAATAAATCATATGCCGCTTATCTCGCATCTCGCATCCCGTAGAAGATTTAAAAACTCTAGGAAAGCGCACAACCAAAATTGTGATAGTGAGATTTGCGATATTACGATAATCTTATGGTAATCGCAAAATTGGTGTTCTCGCAGTTCAAACCCGCCACCTTAAAGTTTTTCCTTCTCGTTTGGAATGTAGTATTTTAATGAGTAATAAAGGCAATGATAAGAAGCCTTAGTGGCTATTTAATAAGTTTAATGGCATTTATGTTAAAGAGCGGCTCAACGTGATACGATATCTTTTCATTTGCGTTTTGAATAAAAGCTCCTATCTTGTCACCTTTTTTAGGTTAACTGTATCATTTATTCTCACTGTCATTCTCACTTGTGTTTATTCGATAACTTTCGTTTTGCTCCATTTCAGGAAAACTCCGTAGAGAACATTGTTAGAAACAATGGTGAAGAAGGGAAAGGCAATTGCATCTGAGAAATCAGAAATGGTGCCGCTTTTCTCTGATACCACATGTAGCAAGGATGGAGGAACTTTGACATGGGAGGCCATGTACAACTTGTTAGAAGAAGAGCATCCCAGACCAATGGTAACAAAGGCCACGACAGATGCTCAAGAGTCATCAGACGCCTCCTATTTCGAAACAACATGTTCATTCCTGCACCGAATAGATGTGAGACCAAAAATAATACCATACACAGATATGGTCAAATGGGTAATTGACGAGGTAGACATCACAGACAGAACCTTCAAGAATCACAAGCAAGAGGTCATGTGGTCTTTCTCAGCGTACATCCTACGACTAATGTACTAGTTACCAGAGCCGCAAAAGCTCTACAAAAAACAGTTCCTTGAGCAATTCACTAAAGAAAATGAGGACCCGTTAGACGTCACGTAGACCTGGAAATTAAGTGAAGATAAGCTCAAACGAGATAAAACTGGTATGTACTCAATGACATCCATTTTTCCCCCTCATAATTTCGCAGTAGCAATGATCTGTAGGTTATTTGGTAGACCTGATAGCACTAAGTTTTCCATGGAATGACTCTCGTTAATAGATGCAGCAGTGAATGCAAAAATTATGAACTGGGCTCAAATTTTATCAGACAATTTGTCAAAGGCCATTATAGAATATAGAAGGAAAAGAAGTTATTCTTTAAGGATTTTTCCCCCTTTCTTCATGAGTGCTTTTGTTATGGATGTAATCTATTTTTTTCTCAATTTCCCAATATGGGATGGAAGTGGACTCTACATAACTCACTTCTCATCCATATATACCATAAAATTTGGTGGGAATCTCAATTCCACCCCCATTTTTATAAAATCTGTCAAGGGGTTATGTTATCCATTCATAGAGAAGTGTACGACAGAACCGCCCCTAGGTTTTCTAAAGAGGCCAAAGTAGATATCTTGTCGGTAGCCAGATGGTTTGGGGAAGAAACATTCACCTACAACATAGTTATTGAGAGAATCACTTCATCGTATGTCCCCCCATATTATGTCCCCGACAAACTAATGGCCAGAGAAATAGCCTACCAAACAGCAAGGGAAGGTAGATTAAGCAGAGGACTGAAAGAGAAGAAGAAGGCCATTTGGCCTACATTCCCATTACAATGTGGTTCTTTTGCACTACACGATTATGGACATGCATTAAAATAAGAAGAGATTATTATGTCTCTGAAATTAGCTACAATTCCGGGAAGGCAATACGACCCAAATGGCATTGTTAAGGAATTTACTACTATGGTAAATGTAACACAGTTCACCCATGAAGATGACACCTTTGATGACCTCTTCCTACACGCAGAAACATTTTCACAAGTTTTGCATATGGCATCACTATTTTTGACCCCAGAAGATGTTAAGACTTTCCATGTGTACAGGAAGAAGATATTATTAAAGGTCCCATTGGACCTACTGCAGATTGAACCAATAAGGGAGCCAACTCCCAATTTAAGCTTGGAGGGAAGCTGCAAAGAAAAATCTAAAGAAGAAACCCAAGAGAGGTTGACTCGTGAGTTAGAGCTCAGAGTAGCAGTCTCAAAATGGGCGAGGAAACACAAATAAAGAGTCTAAAAAAGACACGACTCAAAGTACAGAGGAGACGGCCGAGCAGGCCAAAGCAAAGAAACAAGCAAAGGTTGCTTCTACTTCAACTCAGTCAAGTAAAGCTCCAATCACTGACCTGCAACAAGAATGGGAGCAGTGCAATAAAAATCTCCACACATACACAAACCCTGAGAAAACATTTGAAATGCAGGCTCCCAAGAAAACCCAACATAAGGAAAATCTAGAAACATTAGGGGAATGAGCTACAGGCACTCAGGACATTGAGAACATTTATGTTATTCCTACTTCAGAAATTATCTTAAGAATTGAGGAAATACCCATTGGATGTATTATATAGTCCTAACCACAAGGCTATAGTCAAAAGACAAAGGAAGAAAAGGAAACTGGACACCATGGCTGTTACAACCCTAAAAAATGAACCAATGGATATCGTATGGAAGGACTCGCCTGTCGACCCATCTAAGAATCTCACAAAGTTGTCGTAGTTCGTAGGAGCCTATGCCACAACAACCATCGACAAGGCAAGAGAGGTCCAAATGCTGCTGAAAGAAAAGGAACAAAAAATTCTACTGCTAGAACAACAATTAGCCCAAGAAAAATCCAACCACTAAGCAGAATTACAAGTAGCCTAGCTCCAAAGAGAATTCGAATAGATGAGAATACAAAACCAAGCCAGCTTAGCATAAAAGGATTCACAGATACAAGCCATGATAGATAAACTTAAATACAATCCGCAAATCGAAGAATTCATCAAATAAACACTCTGCCTCAATTCCTTATTAATGTAGCAAAAGGAAGTATTTTGCCAGAAAATCTCACAAATAAATCCTTATTTGCAAGACCAATGATAGATTAACAAACCAAGTTATCGATATGAGGTTTGAGTATGAAGAAATCCACAAAATGGTTTTTGAATTTATCCCTGGCAAGAATCAGAGGATGGGAGAAACCTTGACCTACCAAATCTGGAAGAGTTGCATAAAGATATTATGTTCATGGATTGGGATTCTCGGTTGAAACAGGTACAAAGGGAAACATCGATAGCAACGACAACAACAAATAGCGTAATAAAAGCCATTAACGAAAATCTTCATGGCACCAATCTTGTCAAGGAGTGTGTACCAAGGTTTCTTCCGAATGTTAAACAGCTAGAGCAGTAGTGGAAACAAGCAGCACAGGAAAAGGAGGAGGCAATCAAACAGTTAAATAGGTTGAATTGGGAAGCATACTGGCAGTTTCTAGTAAAACCACACAGCTAGTGGATGACTCTAAGATGTTTAAAAACCTCTACACAAAATATGGTGCCAGCACTAACAGATGCCATATTTGTTGGGCAGTTAAAATCTGCAATCGGCTAACTGCCTCAGCTCAAGCCAATGGCTGATATTTGTGACCTTAGAGATTAAGTTCAAGGGAGTTAGTAATTAATTTATTTTTATTTTAGTTTTATTTTTGCATATTCTGAGGAAGGTTGTTTGAAACCTCCTTAGATATTTTTTTAATAATCTATTTTAAGACATATAGTTTAGTATTTAAACCCTTCTCATGCATTTAAAGAGGGGTCCAGAAATTTTATCAAAAACATTTTTCAAGACATTACACTTCTGTACTTTTGAGGAGGTTTTGATGAAATGAATGGAATATGATCTATTTTTTACATATCTAGCATGCTCTAATGAAATGCACTTTTGTACTCTTAGAATGTGTTGGATTAAATGAGATTGGGTCAATATTGCTGAAGCACATGAGCAAGACTTATCATATATGGTACTTTTATCATATGATTATGTTTTATTGATGTATTAAGCAATAATTCTTCTTTCAATTGTTTTGTATATCAAAGTCAGAATTATAGTTTCGCATTATTGCACTTCTGTATGATGTTAGCTCTGATTCTATTTTGAATACATGAACAATTTTTATATGCGATATATCTTTCTAAATCATTTTGTCTAACTATTTATCCAAAACGATTATTGTTAAACGATTTAATTTCTTTTGGCAGTTGAATGATCTTTATTACCAATTGTTGTAAGACATCATTGTAGATCGTATATTATATTATTATTCTCGGGTATATTATAGTTAGATAATGTTAGATTAAATAGATATGCATGTGTTTAGTAGTTAGATTAGATTACATTTAGCTTAGTCATTCCATGTTACATCTTATATCTTTCCACCAACATTATCAAATCTCTCTGGGAAACTGGTCCATTATCCCCAGTCAAAGCCACTATACCAAACGGAAAAGGAGATGTTTTCAAGGTTCGGACCCGATGGTTTTCCCCCATGTTGTCGTAGTGATTTTCGGGGCTTCAACAATCTCCTAGTGCAATCTATGTGAAGATGACTTTTATTATGCGGAATACGAAGATGTGAACACGCGACAATGCGAACATTTTCAAATAACTAGAAAATATGGGCCCCGAAAAAAAAAATGACGTTAATCAATTAATTAGCGGTGAAGAGACACTATATTGTGTTTCAGCTCTTAACTTTATTATACCTGCCGCTGGCAGGATATAACGTATTCAGTTTTTCATTGACTTGTTATTAGTTTTTTTTTACTAAAGAAATTTAAAATCTATCCAAAGTTTAATATTAAGAAATTAAATTTATTATTTTGAATAAAATTTATTTCTATTTATCTCAAATATGATCGGTTAAAATGTCTCCCTTCTTATTGTGTAATGATGGCAAGAATTGAGTTTTGTGTACTCTATTATTAATTACTATGTACTATATCACTAATTACTATATACAATAAATATAAATAATTTGAAAAATAACATTATATATTAATTACTATGTACCATAAACACAAATGGTTTGTAATTAAATTCAAAAATTCTATTTTCTCATTGGTGTAAAGTATTGAATAGAAAATTTTTATGGGTTTTATTTTTTAATTTACAAAAAATAATTTAAAAAATATAAATTTGAAAAAAAATGTAAAAATAACATGTGTACAATTTGTACAACTCTCATTATATCAATCTATATTTTAATGACATGACACTATAATATAAGCATTCTATAAAAAAATTGTCATCATTCAATATTAAATAAATAATTATTAACTTGTTATCATTCTCTTCAATGTCAATTATATATATATATATATATATAACCTTTATTTACCAAAAAAATGTTTTGTTTGTTTGTTTTTTTTTTTTTTAACTAAAATGGATATGATTTTATTTATTTGGAAAAAAGATTGAACTTAAGCCATGGCAGCCAACATTACATTGCTTCTTTTTCTATTTCTTGTGTTATTACAAAATGCAGCTTCCTCATGGATTACAGGGATGGAATGAGCTTTCATCATTTATGAGAAGTTGTCCTTTCCCAAGAGTGCAACCTTTGTTCGCCATCAGATCTACTTCACTGTTCAAGCTTTTGAGAATATGGAGGAATTTGTAGGAGTCGAAGTCGAGCAGGGCTCTCTTTAATCTGTTCAGAGTTTTGTTGAGGCTTGCATTGGTGAAAATTTTTTCCGTATTTAATTTTTTTATTAAGATCTCTGAGTCTCCAAAAGCTTGGGATTCTTTGTCTCCTCTGTCTCTTGTTATTTGACAAGCTTTGAGGAGGCCTAGGATCTTTGCTTGATTGTTGGTTTTCTGCCCGATACCCCAGCAAAAGCTGTCCCTTCTTGTTCCATCCGGGGCATAGATGACCCCTCCAGCTCCTGCTGCCCCGGGATTGCCTTTGGAGGCTCCATCGAAGAATATCGTAGTTATTTTTTGATTTCGCCACCATTCTTGAAAGGTAGCTTCGGAGTCTCTTTTGCGCCATTCCGGATTCACTGCATGAGGGGCTGATAGCTGCTTCCGTGGGTGGGGGAAAAGGGGGCCCAGCCACCTCTCTTCTTCAGGGAGAAGCAAAGAATCATCTGAAAAATATTGTTGTTGGGCTGCTTCCAGGAGGAAGGATTTAGCCTTTACCGCTGCGGAGAAGGGAGCTTGCACCTTTTCGTTGAATATCAGATCATTCCGGGTCAACCAAATCTGCCAGCACATAAATTTGGGGATGGCGTTCCAGACTTTTCTCCAAAAGGATTTGCTGGGGATTTTATTGGGATAGCATTGATTCCATGAATCAAATAGATCAGCAACAGAGTTAAATGGGGGGACTATGATTTGTAGCTCATGGAGAATGAGTCCCCACACTTCTTTTGCGTACTTACATTCCATGAAGAGGTGCTTGGCTGTTTCTAAGCTGCTTCTGCACAGCTCACATCTATGCGGCCCAGCTATGCTTTTTTTCATCAGATTGTCTCCAGTTAATAGCTTATCATGGACCAGCGTCCAAAAGAAGAAATTTACCTTAGGAAGGGCAAGTGGTTCCCATACTTTCTTCCAGAAATCTGGTGTTTTGCTGTTGTTCCTATTGGGCTGAAGGGCGTTGTAAGCTGCTGCTGTTGTGTAGCTTCCGGATTGCCCCCAACCCCAGCTGTCCTTCGTTTTTCTGTTCACTGGGGCCGCTTCTTCCAGCAATTCTTCAAGGATGAGCTTCTGCTGGTTTAAACGATCAGGGACTCCAAAAAAGTCCCATCCTTGCCAATCATCGTGGCAGTCCCATTTGGATAAGTCGTGCACGCTGTTGATCCCTGCGCGTTCCAGCCAGTTTTTTAAATCTGCCATTTCTTCGACTTCCGAGAGAGGGTCTCGGTCCATTATTCGATCATACCACAGGTTTGTTTGTTTGCCATTACCTGGAATCTTATACGCCTTGCCTTTGAAGAAATTTAGACTTTTGCTGCAAAGTTTCCAAACCTGTGTGTTGTTGATTGTTTGACTTGCCTGCAGATTTCTGAGTGGCACCTTATGGGCGTACTTCGACTTCAGTGTTTCACAGACAGGTTGCTTGGGGTCTTTAAAAAGGTTCCACAGAATTTTACATCCCATTGCCAGATTGACTAGAGCAGGGTCGCGGATTTGCAGACCTCCCTCCGAGATTGAGCATTTGACCAGATCCCATTTGACTAAGTGGATTTTATGTTGGTTTCCCTTCCCCCCTTTCTAGAGGAAGTCACGAAGAATTTTATAGATTTGGTCCGTCACACTTTTTGGGGCGAATAGGAAGGCTACTTGGTAAATTGGGAGTGCAGATAACACAGATTTGATCAGGATTACCTTACCTCCTTTTATGAGCCAGTATCCTCCCCAGGCTGTAATTTTTGATTTAATTTTGCTGATGATTTCGATCCACAGTGACCTCTTATTGAACCCATTTGTGATGGGAAGGCCGCGATATTTTATCATCTCCCAATGGGCATGGCCATTGAAGCCCAGGATGTTAGAGATACTTGTGAGCTCTTGCTGCCCAATGTTCCAGCCATAGACTTCACTTTTTCTTTCATTGATTGAAGCTCCTGAAACCGTGCAGTAGCATTTAAGGACAGTATCAAAGGCTTTGGCAATTCTAAGAGAGGCACCTCCAAGGAGGAGAGAGTCGTCCGCAAAAAGAGCGTGGTTCTGAGCTGGAGAGCTATTGGAAGGTTTGAGGCCTGGAAGGGAGCCTGAAGCTTTTTTGGATGATAGCTTTGTACTGAGGGAATCCACCATCAGGATGTACAGGAAGGGAGAGAGCGAGCATCCCTGCCTGAGGCCTCTCTGAGCTTGGAAAAAAGGAGTAGGGTGACCGTTGACAAGGGGGGCGATCCAGGGGTTGTCAGTGCAGGCAATGATGAGATTGACAAAATAGGTGGAGAAGCCAAAAGAGTGGAGGACTTTGTATAGGAAGGAGCGATTGACTTGGTCAAAAGCATTGGCCATATCAATTTTTATCAGCATTCCTTTTTCTTTTCGCTGATTGCTTGAGTGAATTGTCTCCTGGACTTGGATGACATTGTCCAGGATGTGTCTGCCTTCTACGAAGCCACCTTGATTGCTTGAGATCAGCCTGTTTAGCAGGGGCTTAATCCTGGTTGCTAGAAGCTTTGCCAGAATTTTGTAGGATGCGTTACAAAATGATATAGGCCTGAATCTTGCGAAGGTTTCGGGGTTGGTTTCTTTAGGAATAAGGGTGAGGTAGGTGGAATTAGTTCCTCCTCCTACCTTGGCTTTTTTCATGAATCATTTTATCATCTTTATTAGATCAGCTTTGATGATGTCCCAGCAAGTCTTGTAGAAGAGTATGGTAAATCCATCGGGCCCAGGGGCCTTATCCGAATCCATAGACCATATAACTTTAATGACTTCTTCTTCAGTGATAGAATTGATGAGAGCGGAATTGTCTTCAAGGCTGACCAAGAGAGGAATGTTTAAGAGGAGATTAGCAGTTTCCTCCTCGTTGCCTTGATTACCTGCAGTGTAGAGACGTTTGAAATGACTTTCAGCTGCCTCTTTTATCTGGTTGAACCCTTTACAGATCTGCCCCTCTGTTGTTGTTATTTCAGAGATATGATTCCTGGAAAGTCTTGCTCGATATTGGCGATGGAAGAAGGAAGTGTTCCGGTCACCAGCCTTCAGCCACAAACTTCGAGATTTGATTCTCCAGTACTCTTCCTCCGTTCGGAAAGATTGAAATGTTGAACATTGGATTTTTACTTCTTTGTCAAGCAGCGTTGGGGTAATATCTCTGCTTTCCATTTCAACTTGCAGTGCCTCTAATGATTGCACTATTTCTTTTCTTTGGCTAGTAGGATTTGGGGCAGGCTTCCTTATCCATTCCTTCAGGGCTAACTTTGTGGCTTTGAGCTTTTGTTCCCACACGTAACTAGAGGACCCTGTGACGGATTCGGCCCATGCTGTTTTCACTATATCTATGAATCCATCCCTTTCGGTCCAGAGAGGGCTGAATCGGAAGGGGATTGGACCCAAATCTTCTTCATCTTCCAGAATGAGCTGAACTGGTTTATGGTCTGAGGTCAGTTTGGGTAGGATTTTGGTGGTGATAATCTTCTTGTTCATCATCAGGGCGCCTTGGACTAGGAATCAGTCCAGACAGGCAGAAATATGATCCTCACCCACTTTGTTGTTGGACCATGTGTAGAGCCCTTTGACCGGTATGAAATCAAGAAGATCCCACTACTGAATGAGGTCTTCCACCAGGAGTACATGGGGTCTTTGTTGTTGATTCCTCCCCTTTTTTCTTTGGGTTTTAAAACAATGTTTAAATCCCCAGTAAGGATGATATTGTTTGGGGATCGCTGCTCTAGGAATTCGAAGAGGGAATTCCAACAGTCTCTCTTTTCAGAATACAGGATAGGTACATAAAGATTGAAGAGGGAGTTGGTCAACTTACTTGTACAGTGCGTTAGTTCCGTGTAGATCCAGTGCTGGGTCTCTTGGGATTTGTTCAGCTGGAAGAGGTCTTCAGTCCAAAGAATTGCGAGCCCTCCGGATGAGCCTCTTGAGCTGACTACTCTTCCTGCACTTTTCTTCCATTTCTTCTTGTTGATGTCCATAAGGGCTTTCCCCTCTATCTTGGTCTCTTGGAGCATGAGAATGTCTGAGGGTTTTATTTTGAGAAGATCCTTGACCGCTTCTGCTTTCGTGGGGTTACCCAGACCTCTGCAGTTCCAAGAGACGAGGCAAATTATTTACCAAGGGTGGGGTGGGAGCCTCCCTTAGGGGGCCTGTTCCTGGAGTTTCTCCTAATAGACATCTCTATTGTGGACTGGCTTCCTTGGGTTTTGAGCCTTTCCGCCTCCTCTTCCCTTACTTCTCTGCGAGATTTCTTGCTGACTTTTCTTGTGGGCTGCTCATAGGATTCATCCTCCGAAGAGCCGGAGCTATCAGCTCGTTTTTTCCTTGTGACATCTGCGTATGAGGGGTTGGAAGGGCTTCCTTGTGAGGCTTCCAGATGTACCGTTTCCCCGTCTTCTTTGTTAGTGGTGGGAGGAACAGTCTGATCCAAATCTTCCGAGACTATTGTAGCTGGGTTGCTATGGCTTCTTTCTTTACCATTTGAGTTCTTTTCTTGGGTGGGGTTGGCGCTGCTTGGTGCCTCTTTCGGAGTGCCTTTCCCGTTGCCTTTTTTGTGCTTGGTGGTTTTTTGTATTAGAGTCCATTGCTCGCCATTTTGTTTGTCTGGTTGTTCTTCTGCCTTTTTCTTGCAATGTTTGGCGAAGTGTCTGTAGCCATGGCAGTGTCTGCATTTGAAAGGGAGTTGTTCATAGTCCAACTCTTGGACATGCTTCCATCCTGCGACTGTAAGTTTAATGGCTTCCGGCAAACCCTCCTCCAGATCTACTTCGACACAGAACAATGTAAACTTTGAAACGGGAACTATAAACTCAAAACGGGAACTTTGGCCAAAAAACCCCGAAAAAACATCAAAAACAGTGCTAAAAATGAAAAGTGTGTATACTGGAACGATGATTTTATCTTTTAGGGGTCAATTTTGAACATGTTTTAAAAATGGCAGTGACTACGAAATTTTCATGCAAAATATAGCTTAAAAACGAAAGTGATGATACTGGAACAATGACTCTTTTTTTTTTAGGGTCAATTATCAAAATTTTTAAAAAATGCTCGCAAAACCAAATTTTTATGTGCCAAACAAAGTTGTTTATGAGGAAAAAAACACATTAATGTTTTTGGTAGGATATTATTTTTCTTTCCTAAGTATAAATTCAACATGTTTTCAACCATAACATGCTAGATACAAAAGAAAAAGGATTCCACGAATTGCCCAGCCACCAGCCGGGTGGGCGGGCAGGCCGGTGGGGTGGCGCCAACCCAGCCGCGCCATCCCGGCGGTCAGCCTGCCCACCCGGTTGGTGGCTGGTCAATTCTGAGAATCGACCAACCACTAGTTGGGCGGGCGGGCAGGCCGCCGGGTGGCACGGCTCGTGACTGGGTGATTCCCGAAATCCCCCAGCCACCAGCCGGGCAGGCTGGCGGGCAGCCGGTGTGGCGCCAGCCCAGGCCGTGCCACCCGGGCAGCCCGCCCGCCCAGTGGCTGGGTGATTCCCGGAATTACCCATCCACCAGCCGGGCGAGCGGCTGGTGGCCGAGCAATTCCCGAAATCGCCAAGCCACCAGCCAGGTGGGCAGGCGGGCCGTCGGCGTGGCGCCAGCCCAAGCTGTGCCACCCCGGCGGCCTGCCCGCCCGCTCAGCTAGTGGTTGGGTGATTCCCGGAATCGCCCAGCCACTAGCCGGGCGGGCGGGCGGGCCACCGGGGTGGCGCCAGCCCAGGTCGGGCCACCCCAGCGGCCCGTCCGCCCGCCCGGCTGGTGGCTGGGTGATTTCGGGAATCGCCCAGGCACCAGCCGCTCGCGCCCGCCCGACTCGTGGCTGGGTGATTCTGGGAATCACCCAGGCGGCTGGAATCACCCAGCCACCAGTAGCCTGCCCGGCTGGTGGCTGGGCGATTTCCGGAATCGCCGAGCCACCAGGCGGGCGGGCCACTGAGGGGCACGAGCTAAGGCCGCGCCACCTCGGTGGCCCGCCCGCCCGCCTGGTTGGTGGCTGGGTGATTCCCTCTGCCCGGCTAGTGGCTGGGTGATTCCCAGAATCACCCAGCCACCAGCCGGGCAGGGGACTGGTGGTTGGGTGATTCCCGGAATCACCCAGCCACCAGCCGGGCGGGCGGGCGGGCCGCCAGGGTGGCGCAGCCTAGGGTGGCACCACCCCGGTGGCCCGCCCGCTTGCCCGGCTGGTGGCTGGGAGATTCCGGGCCGCCCCACCCCGGCAGCCCGTCTGGCTAGTGGCTGGGTGATTCCCGGAATCACCCAGCTACCAGCTAGGCGGGTGGCTGGTGGCTGGTTGATTCCCGGAATCACTCAACCACTAGTTGGGCGGGTGACTGGTTGATTCCAGGAGTCACCCAGCCACTAGCCGGGCGGGCGGTTGTGCGGCTGGTGGCTGGTTGATTCCCGGAATCACCCAGCCACCTGCCGCCCGTAATCAACTAGCCACCAGCCGCCTGCCCGGCTGGTGGCTGGGTAATTCCGGGAATCAACCAGCAACCAGCCGCCCGCCTGGTTGGTGGCTCCGCCCGGCTGGTGGCTGGGTGATTCCAAGAATCAACAAGCCACCAACCCGGTGGCTAGTCGCTGGTTGATTCCCGGAATCAACCAGCCACCAGCCGGGCGGCCGGCCGGTGGTTGGTTGATACCCGTAATCACCCAGCCACCAGTCGGGTGGGCGGATGGGGGCTGGCTGATTCCCGGAATCAACCAGCCACCGGTCGCCTGGCTGGTGGCTGGTTGATTCCGGGAAACAACCAGCCACCAGCCGCCCGCCTGACTGGTGGCTGGGTGATTCGGCCATCTGGTGGTTGGTTGATTCCCGGAATCAACCAGCCATCAACCGGGTGACCGGCTGGTGGCTGGTTGATTCCGGGAATCAACCAAGCACCAGCCGCCCGCCCGGCTGGTGGCTGGTTGATTCACGAAATCAACCTGCCACTAGCCGGGCGGCTAGCTGGTGGTTGGTTGATTCTGGGAATCAACCAGCCACCAACCGGGCGACCGGTTAGTGGCTGGTTGATTCCGGGAATGAACCAACCACCACCCGGTTGGTGGCTGGTTGATTCCGGGAACCAGCCAGCCGCCCGGCTGGTCGCTGGGTGATTCCTGGAATCAACCAGCCACCACCCAGGCGGGTGGCTGGTGGCTCGTTGATTCCCGGAATCAACCAGCCACCAGCCGGGCGGCTAGCTGGTGGCTCGTTGATTCCCGGAATCAACTAGCCACCAGCCGGGCGGCCAGCTGGTGGCTCGTTGATTCCCGGAATCAACCAGCCACCATCCAACCACTCGGTTGATGGCTGGTTGATTCCGGAATCAACCAGCCACCAGCTGGCCGCCCGGCTAGTGGTAGGTTGATTCCGGGAATCAACTAGCCACCAGCCGGGTGGGCGGCTGGTGGCTGGTTGATTCTGGGAATCAACCAGCCACCAGGCAGCTGGCTGCCCAGTTGGTGGCTGGTTGATTCCGGGAATCAACCAGCCACCAGCTGGCCGCCTGGCTGGTGGCTGGATGATTCCGGGAATCAACCAGCAACCAACTAGCCGCCCGGTTGGTGGCTGGTTGATTCCAGGAATCAACCAGGTATCAACCAGCCAACAGCCGCCCTCCCGACTAGTGGCTGGGTGATTCCCGGAATTAACCAGCCACCGACCGGGCGGGCGGCTCGTGGCTCGGTGATTCCCGGAATCAAACAGCGGCTGGTTGATTCCCGGAATCAACCAGCCACCAGGCGAGCGCCCGGCTGGTGGCTCCGCCCGACTGGTGGCTGGTTGATTCCTGGAATCAACCAGCCACCAGCCGGGTGGCCGACCGGTTGCTGGTTGATTCTGGGAATCAACCAGCCAGGCGGCTGGCCGGTGGTTGGTTGATTCCCGGAATCACCCAGCCACCAGTCGGGCGGGCGGCTTGTGGCTGGTTGATTCCGAGAATCAACCAACCACCGGTCGGCCGCCAGGCTGGTGGCTGGTTGATTCCCGGAATCAACAAGCCACAAGCCGGGCGGCCAGCTAGTGGCTGGTTGATTCCGGGGCTGGTTGATTCCCGGAATCAACCAGCCACCATCCCGCCACCAGCCGGGCGGCTAGTTGGTTGCTGGTTGATTCCCGGAATCATCCAGCGGAATCAACCAGCAACTAACTAGCCGCCTGGCTGGTGGCTGGTTGATTCCAGGAATCAACCAGGTATCAACCAGCCACCAGCCGCCCTCCCGACTGGTGGCTGGGTGATTCCCGAAATTAACCAGCCACCGACCGGGCGGGCGGCTGGTGGCTGGGTGATTCCCGGAATCAAACAGCGGCTGGTTGATTCCGGGAATCAACCAGCTACTAGGAGGGCGCCCGGCTTGTGGCTCCGCCCGACTGGTGGCTGGTTGATTCCTAGAATACCCCAGCCACCAGCCGGGTGGCCGACTGGTGGCTGGTTGATTCTCGGAATCAACCAGCCACCAGCTGGCAGCCAGCTGGTGGCTGGTTGATTCCGAGAATCAACTAGCCACCAGTCGGCCACCCGGCTGGTGGCTGGTTGATTCCCGGCAACATGCCGGGCGGCCAGATGGTGGCTGGTTGATTCCCGGAATTAACCAGCCACCAGCCCGCCGCCCGCCTGGTGGTTGGTTGATTCCCGGAATCAACCAGCCACCAGTCGGGCGGCCGACCGGTGGCTGGTTGATTGATTCCGGGAATCAACCAGCCACGAGCCGGCGGGTGGCTGGTGGCTGGTTGATTCCGGGAATCAACCAGGCACTAGCCGCCCACCCGGCTTGTGGCTCCGCCCGGCTGGTCGCTGATTGATTCCCGGAATCACCCTGCCACTAGTCGGGCGGCCAGCTGATGATTGGTTGATTCCCAGAATCAACCGGGCAACCAGTTGGTGGGGGTGGCCGGTTGGTGGCTGGTTGATTCCCAGAATCAACCAGCCACCGGATGGCCGCCCAGCTGGTGGCTGGTTGATTCCTAGAATCAACCAGCCACCACATGGTCGCCCGGCTGGTGGCTGGTTGATTCCCAGAATCAACAAGCTACCAGATGGCCGCCCGGCTGGTGGCTAGTTGATTCCGGGAATCAACCAGCCACCAGCCGCCCGCCCGGCCGGTGGCTGGTTGATTCCGATAATCCACCAGCCACCCTCCCGGCTGGTGGCTGGTTGATTCCTGGAATCAACCTGCCACTAGCCGGGCAGCCAGCTGGTGGCTGGTTGATTCTCGGAATCAACCAGCCACCAACCAGGCGAGCCATCAACTGGGTGGCCGGTTGGTGGCTGGTTACCAGCCGGTTGCCCGGCTAATGGCTGGTTGATTCCGGGAATCAACAAGCCACCAGCCGGAATCAACCAGCCACCATCCGGCCACCCGGCTGGTGGCGGGTTGATTCCGGCAATCAACCAGCCACCAGCCGCCCGCCCGACTGGTGGCTGGTTGATTCCAGGAAATCAACCACCCACCAGCGGCCGGCCAGCTGGTGGGTGGTTGATTCCTGGAATCAACCAGCCACCAGCCGCCCACCCGGCTGGTGGCTGGTTGATTCCCGGAATCAACCTGCCACTAGCCGAGCGGCTAGCTGGTGGCTGGTTGATTCCGGAATCAACCAGCCACTAGCCGCCCACCCGGCCGGTGGCTGGTTGATTCCGGGAATCACCCAGCCACCAGTCGGGTGGGTGGCTGGTGGCTGGTTGATTTCCGGCCATCGACCGGCCACCCGGTTGATGGCTGGTTGATTCCGGGAATAAACCAGCCACCAGCTGGTCGCCCTGTTAGTGGCAGGTTGATTCTAGGAATCAACCAGCCACCAATCGGGCGGGCGGCTGGTGGCTGGTTGATTCCCGGAATCAACCGCTCGTTGATTCCCGGAATCAACTGCTCGTTGATTCCGGGAATCAACCAGCCACCAGCCGGGCGGCCAGCTGGTGGTTGGTTGATTCCCGTAATCAACCAGCCACCAGTCACCCTCCCGGCTGGTGGCTGGTTGATTCCGGAATCATCCAGCCACCTGCCGGGCGGGCGGCTTGTGGCTGGTTGATTCCCGGAATCATCCAGCCACCAGCCGGGAGGGTGACTGGTGGCTGGTTGATTACGGGAATCAACGCGCCACCAGCCGGGTGGCCATCTGGTAGCTGGTTGATTCTGGGAATCAACCAGCCACCAACCGGCCACCCCCACCAACCGGTTGCTCGGTTGGTGGCTGGTTGATTCTGGGAATCAACCAACCACCAGCTGGCCACCCGGCTAGTGGCAGGTTGATTCCGGGAATCAACCAGCGACCAGCCAGGTGGAGTCACAAGCCGGCCAGGCAGCTGGTGCCTAGTTGATTCTCAGAATCAACCAGCCACCAGCCGCCCACCCGGCTGGTGGCTATTTGATTCCGGGAATCAAGCAGCCACCATCCGGGCGGGCGGCTGGTGGCTGGTTGATTTCGGGAATCAACCAGCCACCAGCTGCCCGCCCGGCCGGTCGCTGGTTGATTCCGGGAATCACCCAGCCACCAATCGGGCGGGCGGCTAGTGGCTGGTTGATTTCCAGCCACCAGCCATCAGTCGGGCGGCCGGCTGGTGGTTGGTTGATTCCGGAACCAGCCGCCCGATCAACCAGCCACCAACTAGGCGATCGGTTGGTCCAGCGGTTTGGAGCCACCAGCCGCCCGCCCGACTGGTAGCTGGGTGATTCCCGGAATCAACCAGTCACCAACCGGGCGGGCGGGCTAGCTGGTGGCTGGTGGTTGGTTGATTCCGGGAATCACCCAGCCATTAGCCGGGCAGGCGGCTGGTGGCTGGTTCATTCCGGGAATCAACCAGCCACCAGCCGCCTGCCCGACCGGTGGCTGGTTGATTCTTGGAATCACCCAGCCACCAGCCGCCCGCCCGGCTGGTGGCTGGGTGATTCCCGGAATCAACAGCCCACCGGCCAGGCTGGCAGCTGGTGGCTCGTTGATTCTCAGAAACAACCAGCCACCTGCCCGGCTGGTGGCTGGTTGATTCCGGGAATCAACCAGCCACCCGCCCGGGTGATGGCTGGTTGATTCCCAGAAGCAACTCGCCACCATCCGGGCGGCCGACTGGTGGCTGGTTGATTCCGGTGCTGGCTTGTTGATTCCTGGAATCAACCAGCCACCAGGCGGGCGGCCGGCTGGTGGCCGGTTGATTCCCGGCTGGTGGCCGGTTGATTCCCGGAATCAACCAGCCACCAGCCGCCCGATCAACCAGCCACCATCCGGACGACCAGTTGGTGGCTGGTTGATTCCGGGAATCAACCAGCCACCAGTCGGGCGGAGCCACCAGTTGGCCGCCCGACTGGTGGCTGGTTGATTCTGGGAATCAACCAGGAATCAACCATCCACCAGCCGCCCGCCCGACTGGTAGCTGGGTGATTCCCGGAATCAACCAGCCACTGGCTGGGCGGGCGGCTAGTGGCTGGGTTATTTCCGGAATCAACCAGCCACCGGCCGGACGGGCAACTGGTTGATTCCTGGAATCAACTAGCCACCAGTCGCCCGCCCGGCTGGTGGCTCCGCCCGACTGGTGGCTGGCTGATTCCCGGAATCAACCAGGCACCAGCCGGGTAGCCAGCTGGTGGCTGGTTGATTCCGGAATCAACCAGCCACCAACCGGCTGCCCAGTTGGTGGCTGGGTGATTCCCCCGCCTGACTGGTGGCTGGGTGATTCCCGGAATCACCCAGCCACCAGCCGGGTGGCCAGCTGGTGGCTGGTTGATTCTGGGAATCAACCAGCCACCAGTTGGACGGCAGCCACCAGCTAGCCGCCCAACTGGTGGCTGGTTGATTCCCAGAATCACCCAGCCACCAGCCGGCGGTTGATTCCCGGAATCAACTAGCCACTAGCCGGCCGCCCGGCTGGTGGCTGGTTGATTCCCGGAATCACCTAGCCACTAGCCAGGCGAGCGGGGGTGGCTGGTGTGGCTGTCTGGTGGCTGGTTGATTCCGGGATTCAACCAGCCAGCAGTTGAGTGGCTAGCTGGTGGTGGTGGCTGGTTGATTCCCGAATAAACCAGCCACCAGGTGACCGCCTGGTTGGTGGCTGGTTGATTTACGGAATCACCCAGCTACCAGCTGGTCGCTGGTTGATTCTCAGAATCAACCAGTCACTAGCCGGCCGCCGGGCTGGTGGCTGGTTGATTCCCGGAATTACCCAGCTTCCGGAAATCAACCAACCACCAGCCACCAGCAGGGCAGACGGCTGGTGGCTGGTTGATTCCCGGAATCAACCAGCCACCAGCCGCCCGCCCAGCTGGTGGTTGGGTGATTATGGGAATCAACCAGCCACCAGCCGGGTGGGCGGCTAGTGGGTGGTTGATTCCCGGCTTGCTGGTGGCTGGTTGATTCCCGGAATCAACCAGTGGCCGGCTGGTGGCTGGTTGATTCCCGGAATCACCCAGCCACCAGCCGCCCGCCCTGCTGGTGGCTGGGTGATTCTGGGAATGA
This sequence comes from Pinus tabuliformis, assembly GCA_031772625.1. Lineage (NCBI taxonomy): Eukaryota > Viridiplantae > Streptophyta > Pinopsida > Pinales > Pinaceae > Pinus > Pinus tabuliformis. The sequence continues at coordinate 903,108,744 of CM062811.1, forward strand.
ACCAGCCGCCCGCTCGGCTGGTGGGAATCACCCAGCCACCAGCCGCCCGCCTGGCTGGTGGCTGGTTGATTCTTGGAATCAAAAGCAAAAGGAGAGATAGTTAACATTTATTAAAAACCACAATTATTGATTAACTATCTTATAGACATTTGTGAGATGAAGGAGATTGGGTTCTGGATTTATTTTCTGGCTCAGTTAAGTTTTATTATATGGAATTGAATTTCAATATGTTATTTTTTAATTAATATGTCATTGTACTAATTTAGTTCATTATTTCTTTTGTGCTTGATAATTAGGTACAACGCTAGCATGTTGCCTTCAAAAAGGAAGAAATTGCATTGCAATTGAAAAAGATCCAGTACAGTGCAATTTCATTCAGCAAAGAATTAATGTTCTTCAATTTCTTCCAGATGCAATGCAAGAAATTGGGTTGAATAAAGGGGACTTTAGTGAATCACGTGTGGCAAAAAAGGCAAAGGAACCCCAACCACCATTATATGGAATGTTTGGAAAGACATACATTGGGAGATTCACAGACATCAAAGACCCATTAGAAGAGGAAAGTGAGCAAAAGGAAACAGAAAATATTGTGGAAAAAGACAATGATGAAACTCTAGAGGATGAAGAGTTTGGATTACGTGACATTGTTGATTAAATTTAAGTTATGCTTGTAAATTTAGCTTTGCAATGTTTTGACTTTAACATTTTATGAGAATAATAAACACTCAATTAGGTTTGTTATACGTTCAATATTTGTAATATGTGATTTTCGCATTGATTTTTAAGTTAATCATTATTTTTTGAAAAAAAAAAAAAAGTGATTATTATTATTTTTTTGACATGAAATTCATAAAAAAAGCTATTATTTAATCGTTTTTGGTTAAAATTATCGTATAAAAATTGTGATTTTGACATGTCAATTCTAGCAAAAAATTATCAAAACATGTAGTTTTTTAGTTATATTTATGTTAAAAATGGTTATTTTTATGTCCATTGTTAAAAAATATTGTTTTTTACAAACAATTATTTCATGTGGATTCAAAAATTAATTAAGGATGTATAAATATGTAGAATATCGAAAATTCTAAATATCGACCTCCTAATTTAAAAATGCAAAACAATAAAACCTCACTAAAAAAAAAGTTAAAATTAAAATAAAAAAACAAGAAAATGTGAAGAAAACGGCCACTTCAAAAATGATCAAATTTACAAAATAATTATTTACATTTTATACATTAGAAAATTTAAAGCCAAAACACAGGTCTTTTAAAAAAAGGGGGTGATGCAGAATACTCGTTTTTTTAAATCAGCATGAAAATCACTACCATTCTAAAACGATTCTAAAACATAATGTACATAAAAAAATTAAAGTGCCAAAAAGTATGCTCTAAAAAAAACATGTTCGTTCTGCATCACCCCTTTTCAAAATCAAGTCACTTTTTTGCTATCTCTAAGAAACGGGTAACAGTATCAGTTCCCGTTTCAAAGTTTACATTGTTACAGATAAGGGCACATGAGTATTGATCTTTTCTTGCAGCTTGATCTATGTATTTTCCTAGGCCGTTGCCGATGATCTGAAGAGACTTTTGATTCCAGCAGTGGAGTGGGAGGTGGGAGAGCCGCACCCACACCAGTACAGCAGATGGGACATCCTGAGCTGGGTCGAAGTCTGGCGACCATTTGTTGAGATATAGACCTTGGGGGCCCATAAAATAAGGTCCGTTTCTGAAGATTAAGCTTCTATCCTCTGCACTTTCGAAGACGAAAACAAAAAACCTTTGCCTACGAAGTAGCTTTTTATTCCTTCTTTGATTAACGGCGTCCAGTTCCTTTGGACCCAATCCTCCACCGACTTGGGAGAGGGCCAGAGGCCCATGAACTGGCCTATGAGACCTCTCTCAGCAAGATTCAAAGCTGCTTTGTAGGTTTCTTCTTCAGGAAGGGCTAACAAGGGAATGGTTTCCAGCTTCTTGACTAACTTCTGATGGTTGGCTGAAGGCGGGCACTTGCTGCACAAGGCAATCATGGCTTTGAAAGCAATAACCTCCGCGGGAGGGGGCAGGGGAGGGTCCATGGGATCAGGGCCCCCAGAGGACGGCATGGCTGGGCGCAGCAGAGCTGGTGCCTGGGCCAACCCAAGCACAAGCGCTCGAGGTCGTTCCGTTCAGCAGAAGATGGCTGCCAAGAGGTGGAACTGGAGGCGACCCAGGGCGAGGGGGCCGAAGTGAGGTTGAGAAGCAGCAGGAGGCTGCCAGGCGGGGAGGCCGCAGGAGGCAGCACAGGGGAAGGGGGCTGCTAGGTCGAGCTAGTGTGGGTCTTCGCCAGAGTTACTACCAAAAAATGTTTAATTATATTAAAAAAAATAATAAAAAAAATTAAACAAATATTCATATAACTTATTTTACAATCTTATTATTGTTTGGAGTACATACAACACATCATGATATTAAAATATTTTATTAAATTAAATAACAAAAAATACTAGCTATACAACTTACTAACTATTTACTTTTAATATTTAAATAGTAATTAATCGTGTTAACAATATTTATAATTTTTTTTTTTTAATAATTACTTCAGATTTTCATTACAAAACTACACAAAAGGCCTTTTCTTGTTGATCATTCATAACATCAAAATAATAGCTAAAGAAAGTCTCTTAAAATCAAATAATTGACACAACAAAAATATCGCTATATTATTAGTTTACTAGGAAACTAGTAATTTTTCGAACTTTTCTAGAAGTCTTTGTAAAACTCTTTCCTCGTTTTATTTTAGAAAAATAATATCGCTATAATATATTAGTTTTCGAACTCTTCTAGAAGTTAAGGTTTTCACATGTAAAATTTGAAATCCAAGATAACCAGTTGACCTATTCATGTTTTCGAGGGTACCCGAAATTCCTCAATATAAATATATTTCAATCTTTTCATTGAAGGAAATATGATTTAGACGTTGATATTTAACCTTTTCTTGTGATAATTAACATTGATTTTTCCTGGGCATAAATTTAAAAGTAATGAAAAATACTTATACAAACAATGAGGAAAAATGCCAAAATGTTGAAATATTTTAATGAAAAAGTTTCATATCAATCCACACTTAAGAGTTCTTTAATTTTGATGTGATTTTAAAATTTTAGGGAAAAGTACTTAGGACAAGGAGGTCGAAATTATTTCCTTAGTGGAATGTAGCGCCACTTTCCCATGAAATATAAACATTTTTATTTCAAAATTCGAATGGCTAAGGAGGGAGTTCGAATTGTTTGGTGAAGGGGTTTACATGAAGGAAGAGAGCAATAGTTATAAATAAGAGGAAGGAAACCTCATTTGGTGCTTTTGATCATTTGACATTTACATGGTTCTTTTAGTTGTTTAGCATAGTCACATAGTGTTGTTGAGCACAAGAGTTTTCCCAAGGAGGAAGCTCAACCTTTCTTCGGTGGACTTCGAGTGCCACCCTAGGAAGTCTTTCTTATCTTGTGGTGGTTGGGAGAGAGAGAAGCTCTAGCTCCACGCATTTCTTTGGCCAATTGGGACGTAGAACTAGGGAGTACTCAGTTCCTTTGGAGATTGGGAATCAGGAATTGAGGCGACATCCATTGCTGGATTTCAGTCCAAATTGTAAGAGGAAAGAAGGGAAATTGCAGGAAGAGAGAGATCCACACTCAGCAGAACGAATTTCCTTGTTTTGTTTGCGTAGTACAACCACATGACTTCGCAGTTCTTGGGTGGGATTGTTTGGGGGTGTAGTTTGGACATAGGAATTTGGAGCAGGGGTTGATTGAGGTTTGATAGAAGAGAATTTTAAAAGAGTTTCTAGAATTTGGATGAGCTTCCCAAGCCATATTTCCTCATAGGTTATCATTATAGGCAGTGTAGATTCTAGGCAGTGTAGAAGTGTGGGAGAAAATAGGGGTCATTTTGGAGCATCAAAACTAGAGTAAACCCTTTTTGGGTTTTTGGAGCATCAAGCTTTGCGGTTGAGCTAACAAGAAGTGATCCTTTCAAGTGGATTTGATTGGTACAAATATTCAGTGGATGTAGTGGTCATGGATCTCCAGGGTAAGTGAACCCCATATATCTATATATATATATAATAAAAACAATAATTTTTATGTTGAATTTTGTTATGTATATATAGACGCAATTTAATTAATAGACAAAACAATTTTTTTTGTCAAAATTTGGCAATATAATTTCCTATTATTTAAAATGCACTTTCGAATGCATAAATAGATTCAACGCCCTAAGAACCCCTTAAGGCACTCCAACTTTGCTAATTAAACAACTTAAACTTACGATTCTTAAAAATCCTAGTAGATTGTAGACAAAATTAACCACTAAAAATGCAACAACAAAAAAAAACATTTCATTATTAGTTAAACTATATATGTATATATATGTGTGTATATAATATATTTTATTTATACATATAAATATATAAGCAATTATTAATAAGACAATCAAATTATATAAAACAAAAAAGATATTATTAATAAGTGAAATTTTCTAAATATGAAATTTGTTGTAATAAATTTTCTGGATACATCCCATTCATATTGACTTGAAAATCGACGTTTCGAACCTGCAACTAAGGTTCATCATTAGGATAAAATTGTGTGATGAAAACTAATCTACCCAAGAATAAATAGGGAAATGGTAATAGCAATAAAAAGACCGACAAGGAGAATGCTCATAATAGAATAAGTTGAGAAATTTGCCGACAAAGGGAATGTTTATAATGGAAATATCTTTAGTGTGACTTTATGGACTTTCTGGTGCCAGAATCCGGCAAAAAAATTTGAAGTGAAATCTTGATTTGTGTTATTTAAACTAGTTTTTTGACTGTATATGTGGATTCAGCACCGCGAAAAACCCCTAGGGAACTTTGATTGTGCAAGGATTACCCATCAATAAATTCCTGCCGAATTTTAAAGAAATTAGACAATAAAAACTCACCGAAAAAACTTCCAAAAAATCGCACTAAAGACAACTCAATTTATAATTATTAAAAAATGTATTGAATTAATTTTTTTGTAAGGATTCATGAATGTGAATATAATAAGATTAATAATATAATATAATATCATAATTAGGATATTTTTAAATTTCAAAAAATTTAAAATATTTATGTATAATAATATGATATAATATCAAATAATTAGTGTATTTTTATTTTTTTTAATTTTCAAGAACATTTAATGTACTATTTTCAATATTTTAAATTTATAAGGAATTATAATAATCTTAAATTTCAAGAACATTTAATGTACTTATTTTCAATATTTTAAATTTATAAAGAATTATAATAATTTTAAAAGGGGATTAGGGTTAAATAATGTAAAAATATTAGCTTAAACAAGAAAGTAAGAAGGAAAAGATTGACACAAGAGTTAAGGGGTATTTGGAATTGGATTTTAATGTAGGGATCAAAATTTTGCTTATGATCCATCCTTCATCCCTCTTGAGGTTTTTAGGATGTTTATTGATTTCAATGGCTTCTCTAAATTTTTTTGTGAAAATAGTGGTACACTCTAGCAAGAATGCAGATTTTCTCAATACATATATGATGTTTTGTATTATTGGAATGCTCTGCAAAGGCTAAGTTTTTAACCGGTCATGTTTTATTTCAATAGAATGTTCCATTATGCGATTTTTGATGGATCATTCAGTCTCCCCAACATATGGAATCCCACAAAAAAATTATAGAAATAATATACATTTGTTACTAGCTGTTAAATTAATAAAAGAGACAATTATTAATAATATAATCAAGTTATTTAAAAAAAAGAAAAGATATGATTAATAAGGGAGAATTTCTAAATGTGAAAAATGTAGAAGCACTATACATTTTCTACTTGCTATTTGACTAATAAAAGAGATAATCATAAATATAAGAGGAATATGATGAAGAAATGATATGATAGGGATCTTCTTGAAAACTGGATAGTAAATTTATTTTTGAGGATGGGGTTCTGGGCTTTGATGTGGCCGCAGGCAGGCAGGTGGCGAGTGTGTCTTCCTGCAGCTGCACAGAAACAGATCTGAGTCAATTCGCAGTTAATTCGGGTAATTGTGATCGCGGTCTCCCTGTTCTCTCGACCGCTCGACAACCGTCCCACCTTTCTTGGTCAACTAACTCCTCGTCCAGGCAGTTTCGAAGGCGGTTTAGGGTAATGGAAGCTATGGATTATGAAGAAGAAGCGATCGACTATTCCCAGGACCCTTATGAAGGAGAGTCCATTTTTTGCAGTGGCGGTGCCAACCCTAGCAATATTGAATGTGCACCTCCTCTTTTGGCTATCTGGCCGGCTGCTGCGCTCCCTGAATCTTTTGCTTCACTGCTGCGTATTGGATCTCTCTCCTTGGAGACCCCGAGTTTAGACATCCCCCCTCTTTCCCCTGCTACGCTCCATCTTCTCTCTGCTATTACGCCTCCCTCCCCTAATTTCGATCCGCTCCCCTCTTTCAACCCAGTGCCCCCCTAGAGATCGCCTCATCCGGTTTTGGCAAACCCTAACTCCCTCCCTTCGAGATGCTTCGACTCCCCGGTCATAAACCCTAAATTGGCAACTCCCCTGAAGGATTCGGGATCAGATCCATTAACGGAGCACCCATCGGCACCGAGAACTAGAAAGCGAAAGGTTAAGTGCGTGAAGAAGTCCACAAAGGACCTCACCATCACCTTTGGCGAAGATATTCCTATGGGCGAGGTCGTGGATAAGGTCAACAGAGTACTTGTTGGACATGTGCGAGGGAGGGCTTACTCTGCAACCAGGCTCACAAATTGGGTACAGGGGATATGGGGTGGCATTCTTCAGGAGCTGCCGGAGGTGCAGAGCCTGGCTCGGGGTTGGTTTGCTCTGCATTTTGTGAAAGCTAAATATATTGATCTGATCCTGGCCAAATATTAGCACATAGAGATGGCGTCAGTCCTCCTCAAATGTTGGTCACCGTTATTCGACCCAGAGCGAGAACAAATTGGGGCGGGGCCTATATGGGTTTGCTTACCTGGGCTTCCACTACAATTCTGGTCTGAAGCGGTGTTTATCAGGATTGGTAATGCCCTTGGAACATATTTGGAGTATGATAAGACTTATGTTCAGACTAAAAATCGGGCACTGGCAAGAATACTGGTTCACTTCGACACAAGGGAGGGCTTAGAAGAAAAGATCACCCTGAAATGGAGGCATTACACCAGGATCCAGATACTGGATTATGAGGGGGTACCGTTTCGTTGTAGAAGGTGTCACAAGGTAGGGCATGTATTCAAAGAATGCCCTCTGCTCTTGAAATCAACGGACTCCCCAGGCCCGCCCTCATCTACAAAAGGAAATGCTTCAGTGTCGGCAACTCAAGCCCCGGGATCGGCATCGCAAATGAGTACGTCGACACCCAATAATCTTAACGTGGGAGGACCGTCGAAGGAGGCAGAAGAAGTAATCAGGGTGCCCTCGCCCCCTTTGACCCAGGCTAGGGCCGCTGCAGCCACGGAGGTAGCGCGGGAATCAGGTACATCTTCTTCCTCCCTTTTGATTTCACCTTTATTATCATTTTCTGTTGATGCACCTTCGAAGGCTTTTGTTTCATTGGTTACTTGTGCAATTTCTTCCCCTCCACCAATCAATGCACCATCCTCTCCTACGGTCCAGTCCTCTTCTCTAACTACAAAGGTTGTGGCCTCGTCCTACCAATTAATGACACACTCTTACAACCTGCGGTCAAGGCCTTTATCTGGTCCCGAATCACATTCTGGGTTGGGGGTGGTCTACCCTGAACCCCCTGCTCTTTCATCCTGGGGTCTCAAATCTAACCTAACCAAAGCTATTCAGAAAGTTGGAGTTGAGGTTGTAGCAGGCAAGCAATCCACCATGGAAGGGGTCCTTAGAGCACTGAAAGCCCCGGAAGGGGTTCCACCATGAAGTGTCTATCCTTTAATTACAGAGGTCTGGCTAGTACCTCCAAGAAACTAGCCATGCGAAGGTTGATTGAAAATGAACCAATTGATATCCTTATGCTGCAAGAAACTTTGGGCAATGTTGATGCCATTGAGCACACCCTCGCCGGCCTGCAACCGGGATGGAATCGCCATGCGCTGGATGCCATTGGTAGGGCTGGAGGATTAGCCATCGGATCCAATCCTCGGAAAATAAATGTATCTGCCACTTGGGGCGGAGTGGGATATATAGGCATGGATTTCTTCTCAGTTGAGCTAGGGGTGACCTTGAGGATCACCAATGTATATGGCCCTTGCTAGAGGAGAGAGGAATTCTGGTAGAATTTCCTTAGATCAAACTTGACATCTATAGATCAGCTTATCATTGGGGGTGATCTTAATTTCTCTATGGATTTGGAGAATCCTGGGGATCGCATGCACAGATAGACCCCTTGTCCGATTTCTTTAAAGATATTCTGGAGCGTCATCATTTGGCTGATATCCCCATGAACAAGTTGATGCCTACCTGGAGGAACCGGAGGATAGGGGATGTTGCCCTGGCTACAATACTTGATAGATTCATGATCAAAATCCCCCTTCTCCAGAGACTGTCCAGATACAAACAATGGGTAGGGGCAGGGGGTAAATCCGACCATTCCCCTATATATTTGGAAATTTTGGGACCTGAAGCCAAGCCAAGGGCTCCCTTTAAATTCAATCATGTTTGGCTTCAAGATGATGAATACTCTAAGATGATCAAGGACTACTGGGTGTCCCACCCTATATCGAATCACAGGTCGGCAGCAGAGGGTTTCTGTCATAATCTCTCACAGCTTAAACAAATAACCATGACTTGGGCCAAAGAGAAGAAGATTAAAGATGATCGGAAGATTCTGGACATAGAAGCAGAGCTGGAAACTCTGATGGATGATAGGAATCTTGGTTTTACCTCAGCTGAAGGAAAAAACAAATTGATAGAGCTTGAGCTGCAGAAAGACAAGATTCTTAAGGAAAGGGAGGAAGCATGGAGATTGAAGAGCAGGGCCATATGGTTGAAGGCAAGAGATGAAAATACCAGATTTTTCCAGAATTATGCCAAAGGAAGGAAGGTCACTCATACGATTTGAAAGCTGCCCCTCCCTAATGGAGATATGGCAGATAATTTTCAAAAACTCTCCAGGTTGGGCACATCACATTTTCGGAACCTATTCAAAGTACCCCATGAAGCCAATCTAGCAGATCTCATTCATGTGGCTGGACTCTTCCCCTGTTTTGTAGGTGAAGAAGAAGCAATTGAATTAACCTCGCTAGTTACCCCGGAGGAATTAGAGGGGGTTCTGAAGTGGTTCAAGAAGGATAAAAGCCCGGGTCCGGACAAGTGGACTATTGAATTTTATTTGGCTTTCTTTGACTTATTGGCCTCGGATCTCCTTCTGGTTGTGGAGGAATGCCGTTCATCAGGGAGGATGTTCAATGCTATCAATTCCACCTTCATAGCCCTCATTCCTAAGAATGATTCCCCTGGCTCTTTTGATGATTTCCGTCCCATCTCCCTCTGCAACTGCCTCTATAAGATTATTTCAAAAATCATTGCCAATCGTATCAGACCTATTCTTTCTCAGCACATTCTCCCTGAACAATTTGCTTTTCTTGAAGATCGCCAAATTCATGAAGCGATTGGTACTGCACAAGAGGCCATTCATTCTATCCGAGCTCGCCGTCTTAAAGGTATCATCCTCAAAATTGACTTAGCCAAGGCTTTTGATCGGGTGGATTGGACTTATATCAAAATGCTGCTCATCCATTTGGGCTTTCCTCTTCCTTTCACTAATTGGACAATGGCCTGTATATCATCCCCCACATTCAGTCTGCTCATTAATGGATTTGCCTCCCCTTTTTTCCATGCTGAAAGGGGTCTCAGGCAGGGATGCCCTCTCTCTCCGCTCCTTTTCCTACTTGTTATGGAAGGGTTGAGCAGACTCATCTATCACGAAAAGCAGAATGGCAGATTATCTAGATTGAAGATCACGGATCAGTGTTTTTTAACACACCTTCTATTTGTAGATGATGTCATCATATTTTTGGACGAGAGTGTTCGGGACATGACTACTTTTGACAAGGTTCTCGCGTCATTCTCTAGGGAAATAGGTATGATGGCTAACCACACAAAATCAACTATTTCCCAGGCTTACACTTCAGCTCAAGAATCTGACCTAGCCTTGCAGCGTTTCCCATATAATCCTCACCCGTTGGATCAGGGGTTCAAATATTTGGGTTATTGGATCAAGCTCATGAGTCACAAGATTGCAGATTGGACTTGGCTAATCACTAAATTAGAAAATCGGATCTCACACTAGAGCCATCGATTTTTATCAAGAGCAGGGAGGTTAGTTCTCATTAAATCAGTTTTGGAGGCCCAACCTGTATTCTGGATGGCTTTAGCCTGGATACCTAGAGGTATTCTTGCTCGCTTGAGGCAATCTTGTTGTAGATACTTTTGGAACGGGAGACAGGATAAAAGAGTTTTTGCTTGGATCAGCTGGGATAACATCACTATGCCAAAGAAGTGGGGAGGTTGGGGCCTTAAGGATCTTTCACACTTTACACACGCTTTGGATGCGAAAATGGGTTGGACCTTGCATACAAAAAAAAACCTATGGACATCTATTTTATACCATAAATACATATGGCCATTACATCTCATGGATTGGATCCGATTACCTGGATGGAACATAACAGGTATATCAACAGTATGGAAAGCTCTGTTGCATTCGCTCCCCCTCATTCGCAGCCATCTAACCTGGAGAATAAATGATGGATCTAGGGCTCGTATCGGAATGGATCCATGGACTGGAGGTGGAGGGAGGTGTTATCTCCCTCAAGAGCTCATCTGACTACTCGATCATCAGAACACTAGAGTAATAGCCCACATAGCAGATCAGGAGAACTCATCCATATTTACACAGGCTTGGAAAACAGCAGCACAGTTAAATCTGCCTCTGGAATGGCATCAAAGCTGGGAGGATTACACGAATGCGCTGAGTGAATCTCACATTCGCATTAAAGACGGACCAGACGAACTCATGTGGGATAAGGCTGAATCTGGATTTTATTCCCCCAAGGAAGGGTACCTGTGTCTGATTAATTACAAAAATCCGAATATAGTGCAGAGCTGGTGGAAGCTCATCTGGCAATTAAAGACTCCTCATAGGACAAAACTCTTCTTCTAGTGCTTACTCCGGAATAAGGTCCCCACGGGGGAAGCGCTCATGCGCAGATCTGTGCATGGTCCCACCCGGTGCATACTTTGCAAACAACAGTCTGAATCGACCACTCATCTTTTTCTTACATGTGGAATAACTGTATAGATTTGGAAGGAGGTGACTGAGGAGCTCGGCTTCATGAGTATTTGGGAGGGTGAAAACATCTCAGTAGCATGGGAGGCTTGGTATCAAGCTCATTCCAGTACAAACTGTGGGTGCCTTACCCTTATCATTAGCTGGGCAGTTTGGTTGGCTAGGAACAAAATGATTTTCGAAAATGGCTCGATTCGATGGCAATTTGTTACTGCCAAAATCGTTGCAGCATACCATGAACTGCCGGAAATTACCCCTCCTCGCATTCGCAGACCAGCTGCCCCGGACCCCATAGACCAATCCATACCATGGGCCTTTTTCGATGGTGCTGCGTAGCAGCATGGATGTGGGGGGGGGTTCATTCTATATTTATCAACTCATCATCATTTCAAAGTTAAGATGGGCTTAGGCATGGGAACGAACAATTTCGCTGAGCTCATAACCATCAGACATCTTATGCATTTTGCATTAAATCATGATTGCAGAGATTTACAGATACACGGGGATTCAAATATTATCATAAACTGGATCAATCTGAAATCTAGATGTCATGCACACACACTCTTAAATATTTTGGATGAAGTTATGCACCTCAAATCTCATTTTAATAACATCATTGTTCGTCATATCTACAGGGAGCATAATCACAGTGCCGACAGATTATCCAAGGAAGCCACGCACATTCGAGGAGTGTTGAAGCCCCGAAAATCGGGTCTACAACAAGGGGGATACCCGCCCGGTCCAGACCTTGGTTGGCAGCTCCTTTTCCGTTTGGTATAGAGGGTCCGACTAGGGATATGGGACCAATTTCCCAATTTAAGTGTGTGTGTGGGAAAGATTGATATTTCTGATCTAATAGTTTCTAAATGGAATACTTTTACTCTAATTCTAATCTAATACTAAGGAAATTATATTGTAATAAGCATAAATATCTAAATCTACACTAACCCGGGGTGTAATATTTTCTTTATGCGATCTAAAATGATTTCAAATAACAACTGGTAATAAAGATCATTCAAATGTTATGAGAAAAGAATTCAATAAGGATGAACCACTTTGTATAAAAAGTTAGACGAAACAGTTGTGAAAAACATATCGCATAATAAGCTATTCATACACAAAGCATAAATAAATAGCTATCACCATACAAAAGTGCCAAATGATAACTCAAGCATTCATATATCAATATATAAATAACTGAACTAAAAATCACTCTAACACAAGGCAGAAATAGTTAAGAGATAGAAATACCATTTATAACTAGTCCTACTCATGAGCTTCAAGTGATAACGATTTATCTCTTCTTGATCAAATATCCACTAAGAGTACAAAAGTGCAACATCAGTAGTAGATATCAAATGCAAACATCAATAAATCATATTCCATTCATTCATCAAAACCTCCTCAGAGGGTACAGAAGTGCATGTTCTGGGGATAAGTTTTTGATAAATTTCAGGACCCTTCTCTAAATGCATGAGAAGGATTTAAATACTACTAACTAAATCTAAAAATAAATTATTACAAAAATGTAGGATGCGGTTTAAATGACTGCCCTCATTTCAGGAAAATAAAACAAAATTAAAACTAAAATTGAATCTAAAATTAAACTACTTCTGTATTTGGTCCTTGAAATCGCATGCATGCAGCATCTGTTTGAGAAGAGTCGACTGGGCGACTTCCGATTTTAGCTGAGATGAGAAAACAGAATCGACAAGAGCTGGCGCCATCTTTTCGGCCAAATTGATGATACACTTAAGAGTCATCCATTGGCTATGTGGCTTTACCAAGTATGCCCAGTACTAATCCCGGTTCAACTTGGTTAACCCTTGGATTGCTTCTGCCTTTTCTTTTTCTTTCTGCTTCCAATCTATCTCTAGTTGCTGTGCATTAGGTAAATAGCCTGGACTGGTCTCTACAATCAAATTTTCCCTGTGCAAATTTTCATTTACACAATCAATAATACTGCTTGCTGTCGTGGCTGCTCCTTCTGTTGCTTGCTCTACTTCTCTGATTTGCTCGTCCCATTTGTTAAAGAGCATTTCTTTGTGGTTTTCATTAATTCTTGGTGCACCTGCTCTTTTTCCCTCGTCTGTTTCTTGCCAAGCCAAATATTCAGTCACCCGTTTATCAATTAAATCATAGTCACTTCGTAAATCTACCACTTGATTAGTGGTTTTATCACTTATTTCACAATAATAGCTCCACTGCGATATCTTTTGGCCCAACGCTTCCTGCTGCTGTAGTAATTGTTCATTCAAGGAAATGGACTCTGTGATAAATTCTGTAAGTTTAGGATTGTCCTTGTGCATCTCCTATAAATCCTGTAACTGATTTCCTTTCTCATCCAAAATTTTCTGATATCCTATCTGCATTTGTTGGAAGTCCTGTTGCAACCTTTCAAGTTGTTTCTGTGCTTCATTGTTAGCATTAGCTTGTTGCAACTGTTGTTGCAAAACTTGTATCTGGTCTTCCTTTTCTTTTAGCAATTGTTGTACCTCACATGCTTTATCAATAGTCACAAAGGCATTTGCTCCTACGATCTGAGATAGTTTGGTGAGATTCTCAGTAGGATTTCTAGTGGGATCTTGCCACAGGACATCTAATTGTTCTGCGTCTTGAGGGATCACGTTTTCCAATTTCCTTTTCTTCCTCTGCCTTCTTACTACTGCTTTGTGTTGTGGGCTATAAAATACATCTAGAGGAGGAATTTCTTCTATTTTGAGCATAACCTCAGAGGATGGGGCAATGGGGATATGCTCCAAATCTAAGACATTGCTAATTGTTCTTGTGACTACTTCTTTTGTTACCTGTGCATCACTTGCAGGTGTTTTTATGGTTTGCCCTTCAAGATTGATCAAGTCATTGAAGGTTTCCCATTCTTTATCTAATTCGGTTGTGAATGATGGCTGCTGAACGATGAGAGGGGGAGGATCTCTTTGCGGGGAGGTAAAAACCTGTTGTTGTAGAAGTTCTGTTGACTGGGCAGTATCTTTTACTGACTCTTCACTCTTATCCTATTCACTTACGGATCTTTTAGAATGTTCAGATGTTTCTTTTCCAGACTTGGATTTAGATCTGTTTGTGCCTGAACTTCCACTAAGACTAACACTTGGAGTTGGTTCCCTTGTGGGTTTTAGGCGTAGTTTCTCCAAAGGAATACTGGCTAACCTCCTTTCCCTGTATATTTTAAACTTTTGAAATTCTTCTGGAGAGAATTGCAATTGGGTTGCATGCAGAATTTCTTCAAGTGTGCTTTTCTGTTGGAATATGTCATCGAATACATCATCTTCTCCAGAAAACACCTTTATCTTGATTGCAGTAGTGAAATTCTTGGCAACATCATGAGGGTCAAATGGTCTTCCTGAAAATTTGAATAACTGTAAACACGTCATATTTTTTACTTCTGTGAATGCATGGCCTACATCAAAAAGCGAAAAGGCCCCACAGGCTATAGGAAACTGTGGCCATATAGCCTTCTTTTTGTCTTTCAAATCTTTAGTTAGACCGCCTTCCCCACAGGTTTGATAGGCAATCTCTCGAGCTAACAGTTTATCAGGGATATACAAAGGTAGGACATGAGGGGAAGCAGAACTTCCAAATACCCTGACATAAGTAAACAATTCCTCCCCGAACCATCTTGCGACAGGGAGGATGTCTACCTCTGCTTCAGGAGAGCATCTCGGAGTGTCTTTATCATACAACATTCTGTACAAGGGCAGCATAATTCCATGACAAATCTGGTAGAAGTATGGAGTGAACTTAGAGTCCCACAATTCTTTATGATAGACATGAATAGGTAAGGGGTCTTGAGTTGTCCACTTCCAACCCATTACAGGAAACTTAGAAACATAACATATCGCATCCATTACATACGCCGATAGGTAAAAGGAGGATAGATTCTCTGAGAGACAGTTCTTTTAGATCGGTAACTTACAATGGCCGTGACTAGATTTTCAGATAAGATTTTGGCCCAATCTACAATAGTGGCATTTGTGGCGGCATCCAATAACGGTAGCCATTCAGATGAAAATTTGTTGATATCTGGCATTCCAAACAATCTACAAAGCATGGCAGTAGCAAAGGAATATGGGGAGGTGAGAAACCAGTATTGTACATACCGTGTTTATCTTTCTTCAGCGGTCCGTCCCTCCTAGACCAGTCTTTGGTGGTTTCTGCCAGGTCCTGATTTTCTTTTGCAAATTTCTCCATAAACTGCTTGTTATAAGTTGCCTGTGGCTCTGGTAAATGATACATGAGCCTTAAATCCTATGTAGCGAATGAGCCGATAAGTCCCTGACCCTGAGTTTTAAACTGTCTATTTCTGATATCTGCGTTGTCCAATATCCACTTCACCATGTCCGTGTATGGGAGAATTTTGGGCCTTGCTGCTATCCGATGTAAGAATGAGCAGGCTAACTCTGCGATGGATGCCTCAGATGAACTCTTTGAGCCCGTGGTAGTAGCATCTTCCATTACTCTGGTATTCTCTTCTTCGAGCAGATTATACATGCCTTCCCATGTAGCAATTCCCGCGTCTCTGTCACAGGCCGTGTTTGTATAAAAGGGCGCCATTTCCTTTTCTTCTGAGCTCGGGGCTTTGCTTTTCTTTCCCATTTTATCCTGCTTATTGCTTTGTATTGGCCTCTTTTCTCCATTCCTACAATTCACAAGTGAAGTGAAAATGAATGACAAGGAAGGGTGATGGGAAAGTTTTAAATGTCGTAGACACATCAAGTATACCACCTTACGTGAGATGATTTTCTCGATAAGCACGAACTCATATTCCATTAATAACTGGAAACTAATTCATTTATTAGCATTAAAGTGCATAACCAGGTGTCTGCTTATGGAAAATACTTTTCTTGAATAACGTGCCCGAAAGATTTGCGATGAAGTGATTTATCGCAGCATCGCGAAATGATAACATCACAAAGTTGGTCACTCGTGATATCGCATTATCGCATTGTCATTGTATCGTGAGATCGCAATATCGCAATATCGCAGATCGCAGGAATGTTATGTATGACAATCTTTGTTAACCTGTTTTCTGCGAAATGCGATTTTGCGATCGGCGTCATCGCATATCGGCAAATTAAAGTGTTTCGTTGTAAATTGTGTTGTATGCGATGCGATATTTCATTATCGCACATCGCAATCTCGCAATGTTTAAAATTCAGCTCATAAGGAGGTATCCCGTTATCTTTTTGCGATGCGATATTCCTAAGGAAAGATTTGTGTCTTACCTTATCATAAAACTTAGATTTTTTGGATTTTTTAAGGGGAGCTTCCTAAGCTTATGATGGTAATTTTATTCGAAAAAGGAAATTTAAACACTACTTTGATTTTTAAATTTTTTGCTAAGGGTCCCCACTTATTTAGTATTAGGAATTACACTAAATAAGAAGGGGGGTTGTTGCTGGCCACAACAATTGGCGATTCACTTGGAAGAACCAGTTATCTCTGCTACTCTTTTGAATTTTCAAAACTTCCAAAACAGAAAATTTTCCAGAAAGTTAAACTTTATTATAGAAAGATAAAGTACATTATGCTTTAACCTGTCAATGACATTTTATTTCAACTATTTTCAACTCTGATTATTTGCTGCCTCAAGCTGTCCTTGTATTTACATCAGTCATTACTTGGCTTGTAAAGATAAAACAAAGTCTTCTCTGTAAACCAGTTTTAAATATGCTCATTTGTCGTAGGTAGAGCCTCTGCTGCCAGCAGGCGTTTATAGCCTCGACAGGGTTACCTGTTACCCAGCAATGATCCTGTATCCTACTTAAAGAAACCTACAATTCCCAAAGAAGAATCCACATCCACACTTTCTGCTTTCATTTTCTTTTTTATTCTTAAAGAGAAATGTCTTGGTTTGGTAGCCAATTCATGACACAGTCATTCACTGATTTATAACTTTGCTGAACAAGTTGGCTCGTGATGAGACCCCTTGCCTTTTGATTGCAACAATCTTGAGTCATTGCCCTGTTGTGGTATGCAGTATTGGCAAAGTCAGCAAGTTATAATATCTGTGATTATGATAAGCCGGCTCGTGATGAGACCTCTCACTCTTTAAGATAAAGTGTATCCTTGGATTGTTCCTCTGAAAGTTGTGATTTCCTTAGTAGGGAGGAAGTCATTGTTTCCTTAAGATAGCTCTGGACGACAATAGTAGAGTTTTTGGAAATAGCTGTTCTACAGAGAATCTTTATTTTGTTATTGATACCTTTCATTGCACTGATATAAAACAATTTCTCACTAAAGGTTGTTTTCATCAAATTTTATGAAGTTGAAACTAGTATCATATCTAGGCTAGAGTTTTTAACTGTATCTTTCAATAATAAAGATCAATTTTCCAAAAGATTTGCTATTTATACAAGCGAAAGATCAAAATTTGAAAGAGAATTGGTGTCTTTTTCATAAATGCCTATTGTAACCATTCACAACTGGTTTTATTATGAAAAGAAAAACAACTACTCTACAAAATAGAAGAATGTTCTTCTATGGAAAATATTTCTTAAGAATCTGACCATTAACAGGTAGAGAATCTCTTTTTCCTGTTAAATCTTGTAACATGAAGGTAGACGGACCTATGACTTCTATGATCTGAAAAGGACCAAGCCACATTCTTTAAAATTTTGTATGTTTTCCCTTTTCCTCATGAGCCTTGTCCCATTTAAAAACTAGATCTCCCATCTAAAAATATTTTTTGGATATCATATTGGAATCAAAAGAGGCTTTCACCAATGCTTGATGATGAGCGTGAGTTATTTTAGCCCGTTCTCGTTGTTCTTATAATTTAATTAATTCCAGCTGCCTAAGTTGTAAAGAGGAAGTTGGTACTTCATCAATATATTGGACCAAGGCTAAAGAGGGAATTGCCAGATGTGTTGGAAGAACAACTTCTTTCCCATAAACTAAATTAAAGGGAGAAGTGCCGATAGAGGCTTTCTACGTTATTCGATCTGCCCATAAAGCATATATTAAAGACTTATGCCAATTCTTATGATTTTGGTCAATGGTTCACTTAATGATTCTAATTAAGTTCTTGTTTGTAGATTCAGCTAACCCATTCCCTTGTGGATAATAATTGGCCGAGTATCTAAGTTTGAAACCCCTTTTGAGTGCAAATTCAGTCATTGCATTACCAGAAAAATATGATGCATTATCAAACATTAAAGCGGAAGGCAATCCAAACCTGGTGATTATGAACTGATCTATGAATTCAATGATATTTTCAGCGTTAGCTGTCTTGAGTGGAACTGCTTCTACCCATTTAGTAAAGTAATATGTTGTTGTAAGGATGTATCTATGCTATTTAGAAGAGTGAGGAACGATCTCACCTATTATGTCCAATCCCCACTGATGGAAAGGTTGTTCGATGATCACTGGTTGCAGTGGCAAGGATGGTTTCTTTTATCTCCCAGCAGCGGTTTGACAGACTTGGCATTTCCTTACGTAATTATGTGAGTCTTTGAATAATGTGGGCCAGTAATAGCCTGCGCATAAAATTTTGTGAGCAGTTGCATCTCTAGTGTAGTGTCCGCCTGCTGGCCCATCGTGGAGTTCCTGCAAGACTTTTAAAGCTCCAGTTTTCTCAAGACATCTAAGAAGAACAAAATCATAATTTATTCTAAAAAGAAAGTCATTCACAAGTTGATATTGTTTGGCTTTTAACCTCAGGGCTCTTTTCTTGGTATGATCGAAGTTTGGAGGAGCATATCCATTCTTTAGATAATAAATAATATCAGCGTATAATGACTCAGCATCGTTTAGGCTTACCTCGTATACTTGTACCTCTTCAGATGGATTTTCAGGCATTAGCGATGCTCCTGCCAGCAGTTTGCAAAAGCCTTGACCTTTTACAATATTTGCTGGTTTGATTTCTACGTCGTATTCCTATAAGGCAGTAACCCAATTGGCCCTTTTCTCACCCACATCCTTCTCTACTAGAAGATTTCTTACCGCTGGAAACGGTACTATGATCTTGGTATGTGTTTTGAGTAAAAAAGGTCTGAAATATTTAATTGCTTTTGAAAACAGCATAAGCTTGTTTTTCTACATCTGAATAATTCAATTCAGCACCTTGTAAATTGGAACTGAAAAAAGAAATTGGGGCTTCCGCCTTTTCTTGATTTGCTTGAGTGAGTATCGTAGCATATGATCTATTCGAGGCAAATGTATACAAAATAAAAGGATCGTAAAAATTTGGAGTTGCTAACGATGGAGCATTGATAATGGCTTGTTTGATCAGATTGAATGCCTCATGTTCATCTTGGCCCCATTTAAAATTTGCGTTCTTTTTAATCATGGCTTGTAAAGGAGATACGATTATTGAAAAATCCGGAACAAATCTCTTTACAAAGTTAATCTGGCCAAGGAAAGATTGCATGGCTTTCTTGTTGTGAGGTAGGGGTACTGCAGAAATTTCCTTGATTCTGTCAGGATCAATGTGAATTCCAGATTTTGACACTATGAATCCTAGAAGTTTTCCTTCACTTAATGTTAAAAAGGATTTTTTTGGGTTAAGTGAAATCCCATACCTTAAAAAATGTTGGAAGATTTGTTTTAAATCCCTGAGATGGTTGTTTCGTTTCTTGGAATAAACAGTTATATCATCCAAATAAATTACCACTGATTTATTAACTAACCCCTTGAATGCGATGTCCATGGCTCTCTAAAATGTGGCACCCGCGTTAATCAAACCAAATGGCATCTTTTGATATGCGTATGTGCCCCATTTAGTTCTGAATGTCGTTTTTAATTGATCGTCAGGATGTACCAGCACTTGGTTGTATCCTGAGAATCCATCCAAGAATGACATTAATTCTGAGCCCGCAACTGCCTGCAGTATTTGTTCCATGGGGGGCAAAGGAAAATTATCCTTCTGGCAGGCCTTGTTAAGGTTTCGAAAGTCAATGCAGATTCTAATATCTCCATTTTTCTTTCTAACAGGTACCATATTGGAGACCCATTTAGAATGTCTAACGGGAAAGATTATTTTGGCTTTCAATAACTTGTTGAGTTCAGTTTTGATCTGATTTTCTAAATTTGGATGGATCTTTCTCAGCTTTTGTTGGACAGGTTTTTCATTATCAATCATTGGGATAGTATGTTGGATGATGGAGGTGTCATATGTTTTGAGTTCATCGTAATTCCAAGCAAAGACACTTTTGTATTGTTTCAAGAGACAGATATACGCTAATTTCTCTTCAGGGGCTAGGCCAAGGCCTAGGTTGATATTCTACAGTTTGGCATCAGTTCCTAGATTTACTAATTCATAATTCAAAGTTGAACTTTGGAGTTTTGAATTGGTAGATCTTTTGAATCGATCTTCAAATCATAAAGGTCTTCTAATTTGACTACTGATTTAGGTATAGCATTGTTAGTACTATCCCGTTGCAATTGTTGGTCATGTTGGTCTTCGTCAATTATTTTATTGGTGTAGGATCCTTCAGATGTGAGAAAACTCACGATATTAGGCTCATCATTGAAAATCCTCCAATTGGTAATGTTATCAGGGATAGATGGTCTAAAAATTAACTCAATTGAAAATCAGTCAGGGCTAAAATATTCTGAAGGAATGAGCTTGGAAGCTATGTTGGCTAAGAGGTCTGCACTAGCATTCTGGAGTCTGGGAATTGATGAAATATTAAATGCTATAAAATGTTCAGTCTGATCTTGAACTAAAGATTGGTAATGCTTTAAATGACCTGATAAATAGTGTATAGTATTGCGTACCTATCTAATTACAATTTCAGAATCTCCGAAAACTTGCAGGTATTTGACGTCTAATCCGATCACTTTGTACAACCCTTGGATTAGAGCTTCATATTCTGCGGTATTGTTGGTGCACTCAAATTTGAGTCTGCAAGTTAGCATGGTTTTATCTCCCTCTGGGCTTACTAACGCGCATCCTACTCCTGCTCCTTCGTTAGACTTACAACCATCAAAAAATAATTTCCAAAACAAAGATTTATTTACAGGACTATCTATAAAATTAATGCATTTAGAACTATCTATTTGAGAGAAATTTTCTACCTGAGATAAGACAGAATGTTCTAAGTAAGGTGAAGTTTGAGCATTAAAATTTCCTAGGAAAGAATCTACTGAATAGTTGCCAATAATGTTCGAATTATATGCTACTGGTTCGTTTTCTCCCTCGAGTTCTGTTACTATGTATTTCTGATGTTTTTCGCGTTCAACTTTTATCTGGTTTGGTTTACCATTATAAGGGAGCCACATGTGCGACCAGTCAGTTGAAAGGTATCCATGAAGTTTTTCTGACCAATCTCTGCTAAGAATTAAGCCATAAAATTCAGGAATATCAGCAACTAAAATGTCGATAACTTGACATACCTTTGGGTTGGATGACAGCCTTATGGTAACCTGATTTAACTTTCCAATCACTTCGACTTGCGATCGATCTAGTTGAACTATGCACACGGTGGATTTCTATGGTTGAACGTTCAATTTTGCACAAATCGATCTTGGTAAAATATTTGATGAAGCTCCAGAATCCACTAAGCAATTATGCACGTTTTTATGAAAATTTCATAAGTAAGGAGAAATGGGGGAGTATGCGATCTCGATCTTCCTCCAATTAATGTGATATCATTTGGATCAATCTTATTCATCGTATTAGTTGGAGGTCTTCCCATATCATGAGAAGCTTCAGAGATCACAACAGCTGGTAAAGGTGCAACTCGTACAGCATGTAATTCTTTCAAAAGTAGTTTCTGCTGGTGTTTTAACTTGCTCAATTCAAAAAGAGTAATATTGGCCCTAGTCTTTTTCATGTCTTCTACGATATTATACTCCATTTCATCTGAAACGATTAGCGTTTTAGATGGAGTAGATGTATCTGTTTGGACTGGGCTAGTTTGAGTCGCTTTAGGTGATGTTTTCTTGGCTGTAACTTTATCCTTAGTCATAGAGCTTGCGCTCTTTGGCTTAGGTGTAGGCTGAGGAGGATCAAGTTGATTTCTACTGCGAGTACTAACTGGGAATGCCACTTGATCCTCTTCATCTGGGAGGATGAAATCCCACATACCTTGTAACTCTACAACTTCTTCTTCATCAGTATGTTCTTCAGTAGCGTTTTCCTCTTCTTCTTCTTCTGACTCAGCATTTGATATAGCGTTAGGGGGTTTGGAATCAGTTGAAGGATTTCTTTTGAAAGGCCTGTAGGGATTTTTAGAAGAAGTTTCTGCCACTTGTTTTTTAATGTCGACCATTTTGTTAGACATGGTCTTAAAAACTTTTTGTAATCCTTCTAAATTGAATGGATCTTTCGGTTTTTTTTTTCTTGGGATCTTCTTTGAACGAGACCTTCTTAGATTTTCGTTCTTCTATCGCATTTTTCTTTTCTAGGGCCATAATACGTTTCTCTACTGCTATTGCTTCTTTCATATTTTCAACTAAAGTTGTTTTGTTAGCCCTATCAACAAAGATCGCTAAGTTTGATGGTAAAGCAGTAATGTGCCATTCACTTCGCACTTCTTCACTAGGCTGAGAAGCAGTAGGAATTTTGTTTAAAATTTTATTGAAACGTAAATTGAAATCTTTGATAGGTTCTCTTGACTCGGCCCTAAGGTTAGACAAGTCATTGATCAGTGTCGTTGTAGACCTGTCATCACCAAACTTGGTCAGAAATTGTTCTTGGAAGATGTCCCAACTAGTAATAGATCCAGAAGGTAACGAGAAATAGCATGATCTGGCCGTTCCTTACAGAGTATAAGGAAAAATTCGAACAACATCATCTTCATTAACAACTCCATTGAGATTTATGGATAGCATAAAGTTATTTATATGTTCTTCCGCTAGCATGACTTCCTCAAGATTAAAGTTAGGCAGCCATTTTTCAGGATGGGCTGGTACCTGACTCAAGGGTACAGGCATTAAGACTGCCCCTGGGTTATTCCATGGAGTTTGGGCCATCGCGAAACTACTAACAGAGGAAAGTGCAGAAGATTATCCTTGCGGTTGAGAAGATGAGGATATTATGACTCTAGATGGTTGAGAAGGAGTTGAGGAAGTTGCAATAGGCTGATGGACGATGATCTGAAGTGGAGGAGTGGATGGTTGACTTCGCGGTGAAGAGGTTGAGATGGATGATGATGATGAAAAAGTCTCGCTATCAGATCCTTTAGGAGACTTCCTTGCTCTCTTCCTAGTAGGTAGAGGTAATTCGGTTGCCTGAACACCAAACTTTTCGCTCTTTAACCTGGTAAGAGGATGAGCAGGGTTATATTGCGAAGTCATGCTGCCTTGAGATTTATCAGATTTTTGAGGAGATATAGAAAATCGCTGAAGTTTGTGAATCAAAGATTCAACTTCAGGAGGTTCAATAGTAGATTGTTCTGAAAAGTCAAGGTTTGTAGTAGCGGCTATTGTTTCAGCAACTTCTAACTCTGGATTTAAATATTCTAAATGCAACGGAGAAGTTAGGGGAGATGGTGAGGGCAATTACTCTCAGAATGGTATTTAGATTTAGATTTGCTTGCCATTCACAGTTCGGAGGTTTAGGCCCTCCTTCTAGCGCCAAATAAGTTGAAGCCCCGAAAATCGGGTCTACAACAAGGGGGATACCCGCCCGGTCCGGACCTTGGTTGGCAGCTCCTTTTCCGTTTGGTGTAGCAGGTCCGACTAGGGATATGGGACCATTTTCCCAATTTAAGTGTGTGTGTGAGAAAGATTGATATTTCTGATCTAACAGTTTCTAAATGGAATATTTCTTCTCTAATTCTAATCTAATACTAAGGAAATTATATTCTAATAAGCAGAAATATCTAAATCTACACTAACTCGGGGTGTAATCTTTCCTTTATGCGATCTAAAATGATTTCGAATAACAACTGGTAATAAAGATCATTCAATTGTTATGAGAAAAGAATTCAATAAGGATGAACCACTTCGTATAAAAAGTTAGACGAAATAGTTGTGAAAAACATATCGCATAATAAGCTATTCATACACTAAGCATAAATAAATAGCTATCACCATACAAAAGTGCCAAATGATAACTCAGGCATTCATACATCAATATATAAATAACTGAACTAAAAATCATTCTAACACAAGACAGAAATAGTTAAGAGATAGAAATACCATTTATAACTAGTCCTACTCATGAGCTTCAAGTGATAACGATTTATCTCTTATTGATCAAATATCCACTAAGAGTACAAAAGTGCAACATCAGTAGCAGATATCAAATGCAAACATCAATAAATCCTGTTCCATTCATTCATCAAAACCTCCTCATAGGATACAGAAGTGCATGTTCTGGAGATAAGTTTTTGATAAATTTCAGGACCCTTCTCTAAATGTAGGTGAAGGGTTTAAATACTACTAACTAAATCTAAAAATAAATTATTACAAAAATGTAGGATGCAGTTTAAATGATCGTCCTCATTTTAGGAAAATAAAACAAAATTAAAACTAAAATTGAATCTAAAATTAAACTACTTCTGTATTTGGTCCTTGAAATCGCATGCATGCAGCATCTATTTGAGAAGAGTCGGCTAGCCGACTTCCGATTTTAGTTGAGCTGAGAAAACAGAATCGACAAGAGCCGGTGCCATCTTTTCAGCCGAATTGATGATACACTTAAGAGTCATCCATTGGCTATGTGGCTTTACCAAGTATGCCCAGTACTAATCCCAGTTCAACTTGGTTAACCCTTGGATTGCTTCTGCCTTTTCTTTTTCTTTCTGCTTCCAATCTGTCTCTAGTTGTTGTGTGTTAGGTAAATAGCCTGGAGTGGTCTCTGCGATCATATTTGACCTGCAAATTTCATTTACACAATCAATAATACTACTTGCTGTCGTGGCTGCTCCTTCTGCTGCTTGCTCTGCTTCTCTGATTTGCTCGTCCCATTTGTTAAAGAGCATTTCTTTGTGGTTTTCATTAATTCTTGGTGCACCTGCTCTTTTTCCCTCGTCTGTTTCTTGCCAAGCCAAATATTCAGTCACTCGCTTATCAATTAAATCATAGTCACTTCGTAAATCTACCACTTGATTAGTGGTTTTATCACTTATTTCACAATAATAGCTCAACTGCGATATCTTTTGGCCCAACGCTTCTTGTTGTTGTAGTAATTATTCATTCAAGGAAATGGACCCTGTGATAAATTCTGTAAGTTTAGGATTGTCTTTGTGCATCTCCTGTAAATCATGTAACTGTTTTCCTTTCTCATCCAAACTTTTCTGGTATCCTATCTGCATTTGTTGGAAGTCCTGTTGCAACCTTTCAAGTTGTTCCTGTGCTTCATTGTTAGCGTTAGCTTGTTGCAACTGTTGTTGAAAAACTTGTATCTGGTCTTCCTTTTCTTTTAGCAATTGTTATACTCAGATGCTTTATCAATAGTCGCAGAGGCATATGCTCCTGCGATCTGAGATAGTTTGGTGAGATTCTCAGTAGGATTGCTAGTGGGATCTTGCCACAGGACATCTAATTGTTCTGCGTCTTGAGGGAGCACGTTTTCCAATTTCCTTTTCTTCCTCTGCCTTCTTACTACTGCTTTGTGCTGTGGGCTATAAAATACATCAAGAGGAGGAATTTATTCTATTTTGAGCGTAAGCTCAGAGGATGGGGCAATGGGGATATGCTCCATATCTGAGACATTGCTAATTTTTCTTATGACTACTTCTTTTGTTACCTGTGCATCACTCACAGGTGTTTTTATGGTTTGCCCTTCAAGATTAATCAAGTCATTGAAGGTTTCCCATTCTTTATCTAATTCGGTTGTGACTGATGGCTGTTGAACGACGAGAGGGGGAGGATCTCTTTGCAGGGAGGTAAAAACCTGTTGTTGTAGAAGTTCCGTTGACTGGGCAGTATCTTTTACTGACTCTTCACTCTTATCCTGTTCACTTACGGATCTTTTAGAATGTTCAAATGTTTCTTTTCTAGACTTGGATTTAGATCCGTTTGTGCCTGAACTTCCACTAAGACTAACACTTGGAGTCGGTTCCCTTGTGGGTTTTAGGCGTAGTTTCTCCAAAGGAATACTGGCTAACCTCCTTCCTGTATATTTTAAACTTTTGAAATTCTTCTGGAGAGAATTGCAATTGGGTTGCATGCAAAATTTCTTCAAGTGTGCTTTTTTGTTGGAATATGTCATCGAATACATCATCTTCTCCAAAAAACACCTTTATCTTGACTGTAGTAGTGAAATTCTTGTCAACATCATGAGGGTCAAATGGTATTCCTGAAAATTTGAATAACTGTAAACACGTCATATTTTTTACTTCTGTGGATGCATGGCCTACATCAAAAAGCGAAAAGGCCCCACAGGCTATAGGAAACTGTGGCCATATAGCCTTCTTTTTGTCTTTCAAATATTTAGTTAGACCGCCTCCCCCATAGGTTTGATAGGAAATCTCTCGAGCTAACAGTTTATCAGGGATATACAAAGGTAGGACATGAGGGGAAGCAGAACTTCCAAATACCCTAACATAAGTAAACAATTCCTCCCGAACCATCTTGCGACAGGGAGGATGTCTACCTCTGCTTCAGGAGAGCATCTCGGAGTGTCTTTATCATACAACATTCTGTACAAGGGCAGCATAATTCCATGACAAATCTGGTAGAAGTATGGAGTGAATTTAGAGTCCCACAATTCTTTATGATAGACATGAATAGGTAAGGGGTCTTGAGTTGTCCACTTCCAACCCATTACAGGAAACTTAAAAACATAACATATCGCATCCATTACATACACCAATAGGTAAAAAGGAGGATAGATTCTCTAAGAGACAGTTCTTTTAGATCGGTAACTTACAATGGCCGTGACTAGATTTTCAAATAAGATTTTTTCCCAATCTACAATAGTGGCATTTGTGGCGGCATCCAATAACGGTAGCCATTCAGATGAAAATTTGTTGATATCTAGCATTCCAAACAATCTACAGAGCATGGCAGCAGCAAAGCAATATGGGGAGGTGAGAGAACCAGTACTGTACATACCGTGTTTATCTTTCTTCAGCGGTTCGTCCCTCCTAGACCAGTCTTTGGTGGTTTCTGCCAGGTCCTTATTTTCTTTTGAAAATTTCTCCATAAACTACTTGTTATAAGTTGCATGTGGCTCTGGTAAATGATACATGAGCCTTAAATCCTATGTAGCGAATGAGCCGATAAGTCCCTGACCCTGAGTTTTAAACTATCTGTTTCTGATATCTGTGTTGTCCAGTATCCACTTCACCATGTCCGTGTATGGGAGAATTTTGGGCCTTGCTGCTATCCAATGTAAGAATGAGCAGGATAACTCTGTGATGGATGCCTCAGATGAACTGTTTGAGCCCGCGGTAGCAGCAACTTCCATTACTCTGGGATTCTCTTCTTTGAGCAGATTATACATGCCTTCCCACGTAACAAGTCCCACGTCTCTGTTACAGGCCGTGTCTGTATACAAGGGTGCCATTTCCTTTTCTTCTAAGCTTAGGGCTTTGCTTTTCTTTCCCATTTTATCCTACTTATTGCTTTGTATTGGTCTCTGTTCTCCATTCCTGCAATTCACAAGTGAAGTGAAAATAAATGACAAGGAAGGGTGATGGGAAAGTTTTAAATGTCGCAGACACATCAAGTATACCACCTTACGTGAGATGATTTTCTCGATAAGCACGAACCCATATTCCATTAATAACTGGAAACTAATTCATTTATTAGCATTAAAGCACATAACCAGGTGTCAGCTTATGGAAAATACTTTTCTTGAATAACATGCCCGAAAGATCTTCGATGAAGTGATTTTGCGATTTGCTTCGCAATATCGCAGATCGCAGCATCGCGAAATGATAACATCGCAGAATCGTAACATTGCAAAGTTGGTCGCTCGTGATATCACATTATCGCATTGTCGTTGTATCGCAATATCGCAGATCGCGGGAATGTTATGTATGACAATCTTTGTTAACCTGTTTTCTGCGAAATGCGATTTTGTGATCGGCGTCATCGCATATCAGAAAATTAAAGTGTTTCGTTGTAAATTGTGTTGTATGTGATGCGATATTTCATTATCGCACATCGCAATCTCACAATGTTTAAAATTCAGCTCATAAGGAGGTATCCCGTTATCTTTTTGCGACACGATATTCCTAAGGAAAGATTTGTGTCTTACCTTATCATAAAACTTAGATTTTTTGGATCTTTTAAGGGGGGCTTCCTAAGCTTATGATGGTAATTTTATTTAGTATTAGGAATTACACTAAATAAGAAGGGGGGTTATTGCTGGCCACAACAAGGAGGACAGTGGATAATCCATGAACAGAGGGGAAACTCGCAGTATCATTACTACCATAGGCCTTACATAGATCAATCTACTTTCGGGTGGATGATCACTGATTTTGTCATGTATATATGATCTAGTTTTTTACTTTTGAACAGCATCCTGCGAGGTGCAATATATTTTGTTTATGATAGAAACATCCTGCGTGATGTTCATTTTTGACAGCTTGATATAGCATCATCCTGCGTGATGATTTTCTAAATTTTGATACAGACATGTACAGGAAAGATTATAGACACATAAGTCATGAACGAAGTTCGCATATGCTGAACAGCATTTATTACATGTAATTTTTCACTATATTAATGAAAGATTACGATTTTTCCTTTGGAAAAAAAGAGGAATATGATATATTTGTTAAATTTTTAAGCTAAACAAATGAATAAAGGGAAAAGTACATATTTTTAAAGAATTATTAGGAAAAGATCATGTCTTAAAAATATTTAATGTGTTTTAGGATTTACAAATACCTTTAGGTTCTCCTCAAACAAAACTTCATATGTTGATGTATTGTAGAAGGATCATGTAGTGTAGCATCCATTTTACAATTGGTTCAAATTAATTTTCCTAGTATGCTATTAAATATTTAATGAAAATAAATATCAATAAAATTTGTAACCGAACAAATACGATGTTTCCTTTATAAACCTATAATATGTGTGTGGGGGGTTTATAAACACTGGAAATTGGTGGCTACTATGTTCACAAAAATTATCTGGGCAAAACCACCCAAAGGGACCACTTCTCGTCGGCTAATTGATAGAGCCTAACCCAAAGAGCATTAAGGAGAATTGACCCCATGACCTCCCATTAGCAAGGTGTTTTAGAAACCTCTAATATGTTCACACACTTTTATTGCTAGTTGTCTCTCTCTTCTTACCTTCTACATCATGTAACTCATTTATTAACTTCTACATAGATAACAGTTACATGAACTTCAAGAAACAATCTAAAGTACAAAGAATGAGTAACACAACAAAGTTTCATGGAAAATTATGATCATCCAATCCATGGAAAGAGCTTTGCAAGAAGATAGTACTTCACTTCAATAGAATGTATCAAAGAACAAACACCTTACCCATTCATCTAGGATCCCTTGTGTAGGACCATGAGGTTTTGCATCCATGTGATCTATAGGCTTCTTGTGTGCTTCATGATGAAATTCTGCTTCTGTTATACACTTCTTCAATTTCTCATTTTTCTTGTAGAAACAATCAATAATACATGGTTATAGGGTAACACATATAAATGGAAAAATAAATTAATTTGAATGACATGTATAAAAAATGAGCCCACATTGTGAAAAGCAATAAATTATACCTTGGATGGGCATTGTGGATGAAGGAATATTGCAGTCAAAACTTTCTCCATTGATAGAGACTCCTTATCCTTGTAAAAAAATTAGATAAAGACCATGATAATGTTTCAATTTATATAACAAAAGAATAAACATTTCAAATTTCAGTGCCTTAAATATACATAAAGAGAAAAATAATTATTAGTTGAGGAATACTAGTTTTATAAAATATCAAATAGTTGTCTAAATTCGCATAATCTAAGTAGATCATTTTTGCCTCTAAAAGAGTTTCATGTCATTATAAGCAAACGAAAATATAAAATCTAGTTTGCCTTGGTTTGCCACTAGGGAAACCATACCAAGGGTCGTTCTTGCAGGCTTGGCAGTTCCTCCTAGAGGTTATAGTCGCACCCGGTGGGATTCGACGTCGTGTAACGCGAGTACGATACCACCGTCGTTTCCGATTCCTCTAGTCAACAAAAATGAAAAATATCTATCATAAAACCATGCTTATAACCAATATATTAACAATGATAGAACAACCATTAAAATCACATAATAACCAAGCACAATTGCTCATAAAACTCAACAGAAAAAAAAAAAGAGCTCATATTAACATATGCAAAAGCCAACCAAGTCAGGGACTTACACATACCACACGACTATAGATTGGGCTAAACCAAATATTTTTTTTAGCCAATCATCCCCATTCCATATTCCAAGCATGAATGTCAAACTCACAAAAAAACCAAGCAAGGCTTCCTCAGGCTTTACCGTGTATCCCACCATTACTGGTCATGTTACACAATATTTTGTCACACCTATTTCAGTTCCCTATGATATACCCCGAATTGCACGAAACATGACCATCATACAATATACTCATCCATGTATACAACTCAGATTCCTCCTAAGACTTTGTTTGGAAAATGCCTTGAGCTTTCCCTGAAGAAATAGATCCTAAAACCATGAGGATCATCGCTCTTATGAGGCTTAAAACAGCGATGGTGGCATGTTGCATTGTACTTTACGAGCAATGGCATCGCTCTATTCCCTTGCATACCCGCGATAATCCCAAAAAGGTAATTTTACCAAATAGGATGAGAAGCTTCGTGATCTAGAAGCTTCCAGAGTGGTGAGCTGGAGGTTGTTTCGCATAGATGAGGTCGAATTCTCCCAACTTGGCCTCTTTGTCTTATCCCTATGAGCTACCTCCTTGAGATGAGGGCCTAATCCTATCTTTGGAGAAGTCCTAACTCCCTCTCCAGCCTATAAATTCATCCTCTCCCATTCCCAAATGGTTGGTCTATGTCTATTTGCACCCTTATGCTAAGATTGTGCCTAGAGGCTATTCATTAGACTTGGAGAAGGAGTGCTTGGAGAGTTCTTGGCTTGGACTTGGATTACCACTCAAGGAGATCCTTTCAACATCAAGGCTTTGGTTGTAAGCTTCCCTTTATTTCCTAATAATATACAATTGTTGGTTCATCTTCCCAAAATATATATGTTCATGTATTATTTAGCTTGACATTCCTTGATCAGTTAAGTAGGTTGTTATTGTATTTGTTATTGGTTTTGGCATGCTTTTTTGTCTCTTGATCACTTGTGCAGGTACATAAACACTGAGAGAATCAGGAAAAATTCCATGAAACAAGCGGTTCAAGGTTCTCAACAAGGGAAATCGAAATAGCATTAGAACGAGGTAGGCCATCTCTTTCGTTCTTCTTTTCAATTATAACCTAGTAAGATGTCTAGTTGATTGTCATTTCAGTTGCTAGACCCACTCATTTGGCTAGAGGGATCGTCTCTGTCCGCAGAGAGGATTAACCTTGACAATAAAATGGCGACTCTATTGGGGATCCTATGATACTTTCCTTCTATTTCTTCACCTTGTCTTTTGATTAATTTGATCAACCATTCATTCGTAGACTTCATTGCTGGTCTGTAGTTAGTCTCACTTTCCGATAGATGCTTGAAGGTTGTTGATTTGAGTTGTTCTTGGAGATTTTGTGTTTTTTCTTTATTTTCCTTACCCATCGTGTTTTTGGCCTTGACAGTTGCGATGATATCATGGATTTGTTGATTACAGTAGCGATGATCTCTACTTTTCTCTTAACAAGTGCGATGATAGCAGAAGATAAAGAAAGTTAGGGTTTGTCTTCTTGTTTTCGGTTCTTTTTGCCTTCTCCCATTGATTTACCAGTGTGATCTTAGTTGACTCTTTTATTGTCTGATTGCAAACCCCTTTTAACTTGGTTTGAGTATGTTTGAATTTTGATTAGCCTTTTAGGGCTTCTAGGTCTTCTAGGTCATCCTTCATCCGCTCACTGGTCTTCTCATTAGAGATCAATTACCTATGTTAAAGAGTTTTTGTGTGTTCTAACATCCTTTGCGGTCACTTTTGGTTCTTGTGTCTTAAGTTGTTTTCATTAGTGTCAAATTGAGTAGATACTGTGAAATTCGCTTAAGTTCTGTTTGAAAAACAATAGATTACAAATTGATTGTCTCATTTGAATCGAAAGGAAGTGTTTGCTTTGATTTTTGTGTTTCGAAAAGCGAAAGTGAAAGTGTTTATCTTTTTGTAGTTTTCAGAGCATTTTTTTTTGCATTCAAAACATCAATGTGACAGAGATTTTCATGTTTGTTGGCTTGCTTGAATTCTCTTTTACTTTTGCATTAGATTATGTTGGTTGCATTAAAGTGAAAAAAAGAGATAATCATCATTATATCTTAAAGTAGTTCGCTTTAAGGTTTTTTTTTTTGGCATTGCATTTGCTTATCATATGAAAGATTAGATTTCATTTTTGCATTTAGCATTTGAATATTGTCATGGATGCACTTTTGCATTGGTTTGATGCATGATTTGGGTGATCTTCTTCCCCACATAGATAACTTTCATCGAATTGAAGGATTTCATTTCATCATCTAGTTGAATTTTAGGAACAGGTAACATCATTAAGGCCTTGAAATCGAAACATAATTCCAAGATCAACTTTAAAATCTATCAATTAATCTAAGGAGCAATTGAAACATTAAAGTTCATACTTAGTGGTCTAACCTAGAGATGTGTTCCGGCGTCTATAAAACTTAGCAACTGTCGTTCGCTTTGCCATTAGACAACGCTAGCACAGACTTGTGCTCCTTGTACCATTGTGTATATAAAGGGAGACCCCCATAGGTTGCAAACCTTTGTCCATAGGAAGCCGAGTCTTCTGCCCTGTAAATGCGATACATCGAACAGAACATTGGGAGATTGCTTGCATGTACGTCAAGTCCTTGGTAAATTTATTTGATGAGTTGCATATTGCAGTTCACGGTTACTTGGTACTCCTTTTACCTAGATTCACCTCAGTAGTCATTTCGATCTTTTCTGACTCTTTAAATTTGAAGAGATCATTGAGAAAATTGTCCTTTCAAGCTCGTTAAACTATCGAAAGAGACTAGAGTCACCTTTTCGTCCTTTTCTTGACTCTTAAAAGATGAAAATGCAAAGTTTTTGTTTCGAAAAATAACTATCCACGGTAAACATGTCGAACCTAAGCAGTTGCTTCTTGGACCAATATTGAGTAACTCTTTGTTAATTTCAAGATTGTTAATTAAGCCCTCAAGGAATCTCCTTTCATTTTCTGCTTTTGAGAAGAAGTCATCGTGGTTGAACCATTGATTTCATATCATAGTTTTCTTCATTTTCCGATACTGAAGGGTCCTCCCAAAGAGTTCATCCGGAGCTTCCTCAGTCACTTGAAGATCAAGGTTTTGAACTTGGGGTTATTCCAAGTATCCAACCTCTATCTTCTCATCCACCTCCATCAGATTCCTCATCACCTCAAGAATCTAAACTTGATACCCCTAATAATCCTATTCAGACCCTTGAGAGTCTGCAGAGTCTTGTTATCTATTCATCGAATCCATTATTTCATCGAATCCATTATTTGATCATGTTGTGATATCTCCTTAGCGTCCTTACAGTCCTTATGATCGGCCTGGTATTCCTTTGGAGTTATCTCCTCAACATTTTTGGTTCCTTGTCACCAGTTGTTTCCATCTATGGAGTTAGAAGGTGAAATCCCAACTTCTCCTCTGGTTCATTCAGAAGTTTCCGTTACCCATACTCCTCATATCGATGACAAGCAAGGATATGAATTTTCTCCAGAAGGCTTTCCTTATCCAAGAAGAGTCTTGTCTCTCACCTTTCCTAAAACTAGTGGACCCATGTTGCCACCTGGTTATACAAACTTAGCTCAATTAGTTTTAGGTACTCCTAGTGCTTCATCATTGTATCAAAACCCCATTTGGGCATCAAATTCTATGCCTACATCCAGTCCATTCATTCCGAATGTGACCTCTCAAACTTCTGTATAAAACTTTGTTACATCAGTTCCTATTCAACCTATGATTCCATCACATCCTGTCTCATCATTTCAACTGACCCTTTTGGTACAACCAACTGTTTTAGGTCAAGTTTCAATTAGTTCTTATACCCCTCCGTTAAGTGGAAAGAATGTGCCACCACCTGGGGGGCAAGATCCAAATACTCCTCTTGTGTCAGGTGAAACCAATGTGAGTGGATTACAAACTCACATGGTTGGAGTGAATCAACCTTATTATGGTAGTATTCCTAACCCTGTTGGTCAATCTAGGTCAGGTAACATCCAATATCAACAACCTTTTATGGCTCAGTTTCCACTCCAACAGGCTTATGTCCCATATGGTTCGCAAGCCTTGGTTAATCCGTCTTACATTCCTCAAGTAGGAGCTTATGTCCAGCCTGGTCAATCCGCTATTCCTGGTGGATATGGTCATATTCAATTTGGGAATTATCAATACCCATAGGGTATATCCTAAGGAACTGTCCAACAGCCCTTGCAGCAGCAAGGGAAACCTTTGCAATAGCAAGGACAACCTTTGCAGCAGCAAGGGAAACCTTTGCTGCAGCAAGGGAAACCTTTGCAACAGCAAGGGAAAACATTGCAACAGCAAGGGAAACTGTTACAGTAGCAGGGGCAACCTTTCCTGTAGTCTTAGCAGCCTTTGCAACCGCAAACTCAGTTGTTCAACAATCTAATCAAGCTTTATACTCGTAAGGTCAACCTTTGCAGTAGCAAGGTCAACCTTTACAGCAGCAAAGTCAACCTTTGCAACCACAATGTCAAGCTTTGCAGTAGCAAGCTTTATATGCATATCCACAAGGTGAACCATTACAAACACAAGGTCAACCCCTGCAGTAGCAGGGTCAATCTCCTTATGTCCAAGGTTAACAAGTTCAATAACCTTATAACCCATATGCCATGTACAATGCTTATCAGCAACCTATGGTGGGTCAATATCAAACCTACCCTGGGCCAAATCCATCTTATGGTCAAGCTAACCCTCAGTGGGGACAAAATTAGATCCCATATGGAAAAAATCCTCCACTGTGGGGGAAAAATCCTTAACAGCAAGGATTGAACCCGCAGTTTGGGTCTCCTCAAAGGCCCCATATGTCATTCAACATGCAATTTCCTTTCTTGGCTATGTTGGAGTTGCCTGATGTCTCAAGGCTCACGAATGATCCCGTTCTTCTTTTGCCTTATTGGCCTCCAGTTCCAAATAAAATGCCAAGCGATTGTCCCAAATTCGAGGGAAAGTCTAAAGAGGATCCACAAGCCCATGTGATGACATATCACTTATGGTGCTCCTCCAATTTGTATGTTGATGATTCTATCCATATTCACCTCTTTCAAATAACTCCCATAGGTGTTGATGCAAAATGGTATAACGAGTTGCCTCAAGGTACCTATGTTGATTTCAACTCTCTAGCTATGGCCTTCCTCACCCACTTCCAATTGCCGGTTTGGTATGAAACTGGCACACATTTGCTTACATCCCTTAAGCAAGACACCGCAACGGCACACATTTGCTTACATCCCTTAAGCAAGGCACCGCGACCTACATTTCTGATCATATCCATGAATGGAGACATCGGCGTCACCTCATAAAATTTGAGATTGCTGATGTGTTTTTGACTGAATGGTTCACAAAATCCTTCGTTAACAAGATTTCCAAGGATATAGCTATGGGTGTATGTGTTACTGAAGAGAAAGCTATCGCCCATGCTCAGTATCTAGACTTAGTCTATTTGCAATCTGGCACATTGTATGAGATGTTGCAAGATGCTCTGAGACCATCTTTAGATCTGATAGCATCAAATTCGCCTGATGTACCACTTGTTGTGGTGTAATTTCTTCTGTGACTCACACTTCCACGAAAGCTTCTTCAAATTAGAAATATGTTTCGAACACTGGTTCCAATAATCCTTCGAAAAGTTCTTCAAGTCCTAGTAAAACCTCTGAGGTGCATGTTGTTCAGTCTGCCCTAACAAATAAGGCCTCCAAAGGTAAGAAAAAGGAAAAAGGTAAAGCCAAAGCCGATGCCCCAAAACAAGATCCACCTAAGTCATATGTTGTTGATGCTTCTAAGAGAAATCCAAAATATCATTACCTCATCTGTGAGGAAGATCATTACACCGAGGATTGTCCCCGACGTTCTAAGATTAACCGCTTGTTGAAAGGGATTTCGGCAATCTTAAAAGAACCTGTTCCATCTCAGCAGACGCAATTGGTATACCAACCGCAATCCTCGGCTTCCTCAGGTTCCCAGGTTTTCATGATGCAAGGTTCATCACCTATTTCGATTGTTACTCGAACGAAGGACTATCAAACCACGCATAAGTAGATGGTAGAGAAAGAAGTCACTGATATCCCTTCTACTTCTACTCATTCCAGTTCTGGTCCGCTCCATATTGAGCGCCCTAATAGTAAGTCCGTAATCCGACCACCTCCCAAGGGTGTTCTTCGGAAATCATCTTTCAATATGAATGCTAGAGTTGCACAACATTACAATATTGTTGAGGATTTAGCTCAGGCACCTTTGGCAATGTCTACCTTGGAGGTTCTCCAATCCTATCCAACACAACGGAAGTCACTGTTGTCTGCTATAGGTACCATTGATCCTTCTGATTCAAGTCTGATTACCTTAGATCTTGAAAACCACGTTCCTTGTCTTCCTCATCATATTGTTTTTCTAATACCGGTTCTTCTCAAAGGAAAGGCTATCCATCGGATAGTTATTGATGAAGGTGCTTCCACCTGCATCATGTCGTTTTCGTGTTGGAAGGCCATTGGATCTCCTTCTTTTAACATGTGCTTGAACACCTTGGAAGCCTTTGATGGCAGAGGCTCACGCCCATGTGGTATTCTCACGAACTTGTTGATTACATTGGAAGGAAAGACTATTGAATTAGAAGTAGAAGTTGTAGATGAAAATCTCAACTACAACCTTCTTCTCGAGTGAAGCTGGACCCATGCTATGTTTTGTATGGTTTCTTCTTTGTTCCGGGTGCTTCTTTTTCCTCACAAAGGAAAAATTGTCACTGTAGATCAACTATATTTCTTTGCTTTTGGTTCATCCAATGACAACATCCCTTACGTGGGAAATACTGAGGTTCCTTATGAGAGTGTGGGGGCAAGTATTTTCAAAGACTCTGCTTTAATGGGTACTTTTACTTTCCCACTTCCGCATGTCAATTCAATCAATATGATCTTGGCTTCTACATATCCTTGGATTATTCCTACCCCGAACCAAATTTATTCGTTTGGTGTTGCCATGCCTTTAATTCCATTAGAGCAAAATTATCAAGAAATCGTCTTAGCTTCAATGACCACTTCAAACAGTCATACTATTTTCAGTATGAACCTAGACACTTATGTGCCATATCCTTGGCTTGGTTCTTGGGATTCTCTAAATCCTTTGAACGAGACATTCCCCACCGATGAGAGTATCATTGAGGTCATGTCTCTGGAGGAAAGTCCATGGAACAATCTCCATCGTCGTTCTTCATT
Source organism: Pinus tabuliformis (assembly GCA_031772625.1). Taxonomy (NCBI): domain Eukaryota; kingdom Viridiplantae; phylum Streptophyta; class Pinopsida; order Pinales; family Pinaceae; genus Pinus; species Pinus tabuliformis. The sequence goes on from CM062811.1 coordinate 903,146,502, forward strand.
TCTTCCCAGCCTCGCTGACATGCCTTCATGTCTTGAAGCATTTGTTTCTCATTGTCCCATGCCTCCACTTCAAACACCTATCCTAGTGCATGAAGTCTTGTCGGAGGGTAATATGGGGAACATCACTGCAACCCTGATTATTGACATTTCGGTTCACCCTGAAATCGTCAAGATTTTTCAACTGGGGGCACCTTTTCCTCATCATGAGATTAAGTTTTTCTTGCCTCCTTTCATGAGATTTTTTCACCAAGTCTCTACTATTTTCCCATTATCGCAATGGGGTTTTCATCTTATGACTCGTAACCCTCACTCACCTGGGGGGCATGGGGGCATAGCCTTTTATGAGTTTTACTCTATTATTTGGCCAAGTCGATGCTTACACGTCATGTCAACGGTGAAACTCTGGTTTTATTCTCTGTTGATCAATTACCCGAGTCTGGAAATGGACTCCATTTGAAGAAGTATTATGCGTGAAATTCATGTAATGACTTTTGTACATTAGTGTGTTAATTCATTAGTGTGCGTTTTTTTATTTTTGGTGTGTTTGTTTGCTTTGCAGACATGTGTTTTTCTGCTTACCCTGTGTTCCACTCAGTTTGCAGATGTCGTCAAGCCATTATGTTGGTTTTGCTGATGGTGCTTGTCGTAGCACATGAAACCTGTCTTCCACAGCATGGGTACTCTATGACCCTAATGGCGAGCTGATTAAATTACAAGGTATATGCCTTGGTTGAATAACCAATAATATTGTTGAATACAGTGCAGTTATTGAAATATTGTCAGAAGCAGTTGCTCTTGGCATTAGGGATTTAGTTGTCAAGTTGGATTCACAACTCATTGTGTTACAATTAAACAATCATTACTCAATGAGAAATCCACAAATATTGTGTATGTATCTACGTGTTAGATTACTGGAAAGAAATTTTGATTTCATCACATATCAACATATTCCACGTAATTTAAATACATTAACAAATGCATTAGCAAATTTTGTTCTTGATAGGCATTTGCATCATTTATAAAACTGATCATATTATGGACACATAAGTAGAAAATAAAACATGCATATATATATATATATATATATATATATATATATATATATATATATATATATATATATATATATATATATATATATATATATATATATATATATATATATATATATATATATATATATATATATATATATATATATATATATATATATATATATATATGTATGTATGTATATATGTATATATCGTGTCTGTTAGAGTGTTTACATCAAAATATCAAAAAATAGAGTGTTCTGGGACACTTGGCTTTCAAAGCCTACAAAATGTGTAAAAGAGCTAGAAAGGCTATCAGCCTACATAGTGCTCATGATAGCACGAGACCGCTTTGATCACTTGGCCTAACAGCTGACGCAGTCTCGCAGATACTCCCATTGTGTGTCTTTGCCAATGCAGTGGAACATAATCAATAATGGCATACTCTGTGACTCCTCGAGTTATCGCCTCTAGGTTGCGCTCCATCTCAGCTAAGGGGTCTGCCCCTTCTTCATAGTTTGCGCCCGCTATGTGATGAGCGACATGCCGTGCTATTGGAAACATTCCTGGTGGTCTCTCTGGTCCCACATTTGCACATTTATCATAAGTTGAGTCTCAGTTTACACTTTTACAAAAAATCATAAAACTTAAAAAATCTAAAAAACAAGTTTTTACCTGCATCAGTCCAATTATCTCTTGGTGGAAAAGGTAGATCTACATCCCACCTGAAATCTATGCTATCATAAGCATAGTCCTCTACCACGAGTAGTTGGCATTCTAGCCAAGCGAAAAATTGTGGTGAGTAATGCATATGTTGACCCGTTCCTCCTCGAGGAATGAGTTGACTCCATCTCACTAGTCTTGGATCTCGGGGGGCAGGATCTGGTACCTATGCCCACTGATACCATAATAAGGGCACTCGCTCTAAAAATAAGGTCACCATTATCGAATCGAACCCAAATTTCTTCAGGTGTCCATGCTTCCTCTTGGTCAGTTTCCTTTTCCTATTTGTCAAAAGACCTCCACACTAGTTAAATATGGTGGGAGTCAAACATGCAATAGCGTACTAAAACTGGGATTTTTAAGCCTCATACAAGTCTTGTGTGCTAGATGCATGTGCCATAGTGAACAATATTTTTCTCAAGACGAGGTTGTTGGTGATTGTTGCTATCTTCACCTTCCCTCCATTGGTCATTTCAGCACCTGGACAATGCCTCTAGACTAGAGTCCTTGTACTTTCACCTCCTTGGTGAGATCCAAAGAGTTGGATTGCTTCCCCTCGTCGGGACAATCCCATGATGAAGTAGATATCCATCTCCTCAAGTTCTAGTTCCTGGCCTTTTATGATGAATATCTCTATCTACATCCCAGAGACTGATCAAATAGGGCAGAAATTCCATATGAGCCCTTAACCCTGTGGTCCTGAAGAACTTTAGCAACCCGCAATTCCTTAGAGCGTTTATGCATTCAGGATTCTAAGCTGCTTGGTGGTCTTTGGCCTCATGGCCTCTTTTTTTCCATTCCAAGACCATGATCTCCTCCAAAATATCATTTAACACCAATTAATTTTTTTTCATGGATTAGAATCATAATTTTTTGCTTCAAAAGAAGGTTTTCTTTCCACAAAATCTGCCTCGGCGCCATCGCGCCTATTTTTACAAACAGATCGATGTCATCGCATGAGACTTTGGGCTCGAGCGCGATCATCGCGGGTCGAATGACCATAATCGCGATGATCGTTGGCATCCTAAAAATTAAAAATCCTCCCTTATATCATAAAAATTACCGTTTAAAATGTATAAAAAGTGATAAAATGCAAGAGCGCGGATGGACCTCTTACCTGTTGTAGACGGTTCGTGAAATGGTGCCCTAGATCTCCCGTAACAGCCACTTGAAAATCGAGAAAATTAGGACACAAATGTACTTTCAGAGCTTACTATGGTAAAATGCTAAAAAATAAAATTACTTTTGGTTATTTATAAGTTTTGCAAGTCATTTTGTCAATATTTTCGTAATATTTTAATGTTTTTTCTCGATATCAATGATGGATGTGTTTCTTTGTGCAGTTACAGGTACCTTCAAGTGAACAGTGATCATTATTGACTCATTCTTGCCAGTGTTATTTTATCTTTTTGTCGGACTCATTAAATAAACGAAAAAGGAACCCTTCATGGAGTCATCTTTGAGCTCTTTTTTGAATCTCAAAAATTGAAAGGATTGTCGAGTACTTGTTGTTTTGAACTCGTTAAAGTAAATGAATCAACATCAACTCAGTATACGTTTACCCCTTTTTCTGGTTGAGGTTGATTATTTATGAAAAAGGTACACCTTGATCGACATGGTCAAGAGGTTCTCTCGAATATTGTTTTCTACCTTTTAGGATTCAAGAGACAAATTACGAAAAGGGACATGGTGGAGTTTTCTTTTTCGTCTATTTTTCAAACTCTCAAAATGTGAAAAAGATATTGAGTTATTCTTACGTTGGGCTCATTAAAACTTTACGATGAAAGACTCATCACCATGACGAGACAGAGCTTCTCATTCCTAGGGCTCGTAAAACTTACTAAGATGGATTCATTTGAAGAGTGAACTTACATGAAAATCATATGCTATCCCCTTCAAGCTTGTGATAAAAATAATTTGGGTAATCGCTAGAAATAGTGGGGGCGGAATGAAGATGAAACATCCTTTGTATAGACAGCATGTCGCTCTTGAACATGACACTCTTCTGCTCTCGTGTCAGGTTTGGGATATCCTCACTCAGTCACTTTTCATCTCGGGTTTGGGTGATCCATTTTTCCTCTCATTTGACTATTCCATATTGTCATCATGACCTTTAGTCCTATGTCGAGTCAGATGTTGCCACACTTCGGATTCGTGTCGCCAATGTTCAAGAGAAGTCCAATCTGTAGTTATTTACCTATACATTGTTTGAGTCATTGTTACAGTCTTGAAAATTATTCCACTTTATTAGCTGTTTTGTGTCGATGATGGGGGATTTATCATTACCCTCCTTCGACGGGTCACTTCCTATCGACTTCAGCTCATTATCCAAGAAGATTACTTAGGAACTCCCTTTCAGTACCTTAGAGCTTACATTCCTTAATGGCAAGTTCTTCGCATCTGAAGACAGGTCTTCATCATTGACTTTTGATCGGTTGATTCCACGAGTGTTCAACTTCAGCTTCATTATCACATTCACGGATTGTACTATTGTACCTTGAGAGCCATTGTCATTTTTGGTGGTTTCTCTCATACCTGTTAACGATCCACATCATTGGTCGATAATTAGGTGGTTTTTCTAGCATGTTCAACTTCAACACATTTATTCACATGTTAGGATTCATATTTTGATTGGATCAGGATGGAGCGTAAGACCCTGAGTCTTATCTGTTGTGAATCAGGATGCATGGAATTATATGTCATTCATGATTGTACACATGTTTTTACTATACGGATGGTTGTGACCATACCATGGGACTTTATATTGATGATGATCCTTGATATCTGGATGGTTGCGCCCATACCATGGATCTTTTCATATAGTCTTCATCATCTGGATGGTTGCGTCTATGCCATAGATTCATTTCTTGATCTCAGATATGTATATGTATATGCATCCTTGATTTGCAAGTCTTCTGGCAGTGTGTTTCCTCGTCCTTGAAAGAGCTTGTAAAGCATCTCAGCCATCACTCCATGTTCTGCCTTCATGCTTTAGGGAGCATCTATTACACATTATTTTGTCATGCCTCCTGCACTTCCTGTGACATACCCCGAAGTGCCTGAAACATGACCATTATACAATATACTCATCCATGTATACAGCTCAGATCCCTCGTAAGACTTTGTTTGGAAAATGCCTTGAGCTTCCTCTAAAGAAATAGCTCTTAAAACCCTAAAATGAGGATCATCGCTCTTATGAGGCTTAAAACAGTGATGGTCGCATGTTTCACTGTACTTGACCAATGATGGCATCACTATGTTCCCTTGCATACCCGCGATGATCCCAAAAAGGTAATTTTCCCAAAGAGGATGAGAAGCTTCCAGAGTGGCGAGTTGGAGGTTGTTTCACATAGATGAGGTTGAATTCTCCCAACTTGGCCTCTTTGTCTTATCCCTATGAGCTACCTCCTTAAGATGAGGACCTAATAATATCTTTGGAGAATTCCTAACTCCCTCTCCCAGCCTATAAATTCATTCTCTCCCATTCCCAAATGTTGGTTTATGTCTATTTGCACCCTTATGCTAAGCTTGTGCCTAGAGGCTATTCATTAGACTTGGAGAAGGAGTGCTTGGAGAGTTCTTGGCTTGGAATTGGATTACCACTCAAGGAGAGCCTTTCAACATCAAGGCTTTGGTTGTAAGCTTCCCTTTATTTCCTAATAATATACAATTTCTGGTTCATCTTCCCAAAATATATATGTTCATGTATTATTTAACTTGACATTCCTTGATCAATTAAGTAGGTTATTGGATTTGTTATTTGTTTTTGCATGCTTTGTTGTCTCTTGATCACTTGTGCAGGTACATAAACACTGAGAGAAGCAGGAACAAGTTTGTGACACAAGCGGTTCAAGGTTCTCAACAAGGGAAATCGGAATAGCATCAGAACGAGGTAGGCCATCTCTTTCGTTCTTCTTTTCAATTATAACCTGGGAAGATGTCTAGTTGATTGTCACTTCAATTACTAGACCCACTCATTAGGCTAGAGGGATTGTCTTTTTCTGCAAAGAGGATTAACCTTGACAACAGGTCAAGGGATTCCTAGGCTCAAAACCCTCATCTATACAACCATGATTTACCATGTATCTCGCCATTGCCAGTCAAGGGATTTCTATTCCAAACAATAAAAATACACTACCAGGCTTTACCGCAATCCTACCATGTACCGATCAAGGGATCACTAGGCCCTAACAAGTACAGATGCCTCTAGATCTCTCCATCTAAGCCGTGAGGTATTTTCTCATCTCCACCCTTAGAATTTACCGTGCATCCTACCATTAATGGTCAAGGGATTCCTATGCCTTTTGGAATTTTCCTTAGACCACCCCACTTAGTTTCAAAACCATCTAACAATCCAGTTCCACCAATTAAAAGAACCCCATCATACCATGGCTATCGAGAAATGGCAAGGCAAGGCTGAAAAACAACTATCACACATGGAAAAACCCATGCCAATTACAACATGAGAACCAAATACATACATGCATGCCAAAACTAGCCTGGGAATCATACAAGAAACTCTATACTTGTAAGTCATCCTATTGTAGCTACTTGATCCAACCTTTTCCTCGCCTGATCCTTGCTTTCATTTTCTTTCTTTCCCTTCCTTTTCTTTCCTTTCTCCAATGCTAGAGTTCTCAAAGAATGCTCTAAGTGTGCAAGAGTATGAGCGAGTAGAGAGAATAGAGAGAGATCCAAAACTGAACTAACAAAAAGTTGTGAACTCATCACTCACTTGTCATGTGATGGGCCTCTAAATTAGACATAAATTAAGGCCCATGCCTCTAAATTAAACAATAACTTAAGGCCTATGACCATCCTTCAGCACATTAATCCTCTCTCTTTGCATTAGATAATTCATTTTCAACTTTAATATATTCATTAGGAAGGTTTATGGATAATTGGATATTTGTGCCTAATATTACTTCTTTTTGTGGAATATTATTAGAATATTGGGCAGATTATGAAGAGTTGAAGGAGGAGATCATCTAGGGACGTGTTCCCTACTACTCGAGAATCAATAATAAATAATAAGTCAACAAGATATTATGGAATTATGGCACAAATAGTGGAACTCCAATGATTGAGCAAATCTAGGAATGTGTTCCACTAGTCAAGGGATCAGAGCCACCAATCAAGGGGACTAGATCCATTAATCAAGGGATTTTGGTGGGGAAGCTTCCTCCATTCATGGGGAATGGTTCCTAATCATTTTGTATAAGTATATAAGTTGAATTTGCTCCAGGGGAGGGATCTGCAAACTTTTTTTTGGGATATTCAGACTTTTAGATTTTGATTAGCGTTATGATGTAGAGAGCTTGTAGTTTTGCAACTCCATTGTATTTTTTGGAAGAGATGTAATTCTTTTGATGAAAATAATGAAGATTTGTGTCATGTTCAGCTTCTAGATCTTGTTCTCCTCCATAGGTCTCTGAGTTTCCTTGGGCTTGGCCATCCCAAGAACCTCAGAGCCCTTTTTGTATCATTGTCTTTCCTTCTTTTTATTGCTTATTCACATGCATCTCTAGTTCTTATGTATTTCTATTTCTACATTTAGTTTCTTGTTGTAGGATTGATTTAATGGTTAAGTGATAAAAATAGAGATTGAGTTGTCAATGTAGTTATGATAGGATTTGATTCATAAAAGAGGAAAGAATGTAATGACAGAGAGCTTAGATGATCGAGAATAGAGTGAGTAAGCGAGAGGTGAGATAGAGATAAGGTTTTGAGATTGAAACAGAGGTCAGGCGAACTATTGTAATCGAGCCGAGAGGTCCAAGACTCTGTAATTTCCATTTTGTTGAATAATTTATTGAAGTGTGGTGTGGATGCACTGTTCTAGTGTAGGAATTCATTTGTCTCAATGTATCAACGTTCTGGACCTTAATCGAGTGTTTTTCTCTGTTTATTTGTTTTATTGGTAAAATCACAGTCGATTAATGTTAAGAGTTAACACTGAGATTTAGCGCTAAACCCTTGGTTAAATGTCTTTCCTTAGGTTCCATATCGATTAGCATTAAGAGTTAACACTGAGATTTAGCGTTAAACCCTTGGTTCAACATCTTTCTTTAAGTTCTGTATCGATTAGTGTTAAGAGTTAATCATGAAATTAAGCGCTAAACCCTTAGTTAAACGACTTTTCCTTAAGTTCCGTATTGAGCACGTGGGAAATTTTCCAAGGATGGTAAGTGATATCTCACACGCCCAAAAGGTGGGAAGCAGTATTCAGAAACTTCACACGATTACCCTTAGCGGGCGACACGTAGCATAAGAAAACAACTTTTCTCTCGTGCTTTCGAAGTATTAGAGCTTTTGTAAGATTTCGTGCGAGATTGTGTGATAGCCGTTCGATTGGATGGGTTGCGTCGACAGTGGATATCGGCCTTGCTAGTTAGCGAGTGGGTTGTGCAATAGTCGTTGGATCGGATGGGTCAAATTCGACGGTAATCGCGTCGGAAGCTGCACGCGATTTAATCTAGATTTCGGTGCGATGTTTTATGGACTTTGATTTAATCCAGTTGAATTCTAGATCGATCATAGTCGTTCGTTATGAAAGGACGAGATTTGACAGTAATCACATCGGAAGATGCACGTGATTTAATCTAGATTTCGGACGCGATAAAGTTTTGAATAGGATTAAATTTATTTGGGATCCAGTCATAACGTCAAAGAGTTGAGAAACACGATATTCGTTGGATCTGGAAAAGTGAGATCAACGGCGAGGATTGAAGCACTTGATAAAGTCAGATAAGCGAGAACCTCAGGGTGAAAATCCACATACAGAATCTGTTTGTGCACGTTGATTGGTTACAAAGCTAAACCATAGTCTAATTACAGCCTACCACCTCATTTTCGTTAAAGAAAAACGACAAAAAGAAAAATAAATTTATTTTATTCATTTACATGCACATTAGTTGAAGGTTTGATGGTTTGAATCTGCATGCTTAGGACAGTAGGATTACATACATGTTAACTTAGCATTCTTTTGCAGCAAATCTTCTTAGGAGTTAGTTAGAAAATGGTGTGTTTTAGCATTTGATTTCATTCTCTTTCCTTGTACTTTATTTCTTGCAATAGGTTAAGGTTCCATTTCAAGCATTTCATCTTATGCAATTAGTTTAGGATTTGACTTCAGTACATGCACTCCATTACATCATGACAACAAAGGAGGAACACATTGTATGTTGCACATATAGTGTCGATACCTCTTAAGTTTGTACGAACCCTGGGTTGATAGTTAAAGTTGGTAGCCTTGGGAGTTGCAGCATTCTTATTGCAATACCAAGGCTCATCATCATGATGGGGATCTAAGAAGAAAGATTTCTGAAGCTGCAAGGTACCTCTTGTGAAAAAAAAATTCATACAATTCTCATTATTATGAAGGTACATTTCCATCAAGTCTTTAATGACATGCTATATTTGGACACTTGAATTATGACAACCTTCGTATGTTGAAGAAAAATGGTGTTATTGGTTTGCCTACAATTCCTAGGAAACTTAAGCAATGTGATGCTTGTATCTTAGGAAAGCACAACAAACAATATTTTTATGATTCACATTCCAGAGCACATAGAAAATTTGAACTTATTCATTCAGACTTATGTGACCTGATGCTTGTTCCTTCTACAAATGGTAATAAATATATGATGACATTTATTGATTACTACACCAGAATGTGTTGGGTTTATTTATTGAAGAACTCTGATTCTTTTCAAACATTCAAGAACTTTCATGCATGGATTAAAAATTATGCATAATCTCATATTGGCTCTATTCGCATTGATAATGGAAAATAATACACTTCAAATGAATTTGAAAACTATCTTCGCCAACATGGGATCAAACATCAAACAATTGTGCCTTATAATCCCCAACATAACCGATTAGCTGAAAGAATGAACAAACAATCTTAAATACAATACGTTCAATGATGTGTTTCAAGAATGTTAAATTGATGTTTTGGGCTGATGCATTTCTATGTGTCGTGTATATAAAGAATAGGTGTCCATCTAATGCTATTAGAAAGAAGACTCCTTATAAAATGTGGTGTGACCATATTCCTTTGGTAAAGCATCTCAGGGTCTTTGGTTCCACTTGTTATGCCTTGATACCTAAGGAACAAAGAAACAAACTTGGTGCAAGGAGTCACAAGTGTATCTTCTTGGGGTATTCAAATACCTCCAAAGAATATTGTCTCTATGCTGAAGTTAATAAGAAGTTTTTAGTGTCTAGAGATGTGATGTTTCTTGTATCTTCCAAGGTTGACAATGTTGTTGAGCGAAAACTTGATCACTTGGATAGATTCATACATGAAAAGTGTTTTCAGAATTTGATAATGAGATTCCACATTTTGAAGGGGGGATTCCTATACTGGATCAATCTGTGGGATCTTCTTCTAGAGCACTTTCTCCCCCGCATGAAGCTCCAACCACTTATCCAGATAAAACTTTGAGTGATGTGATTGACAGAATTAGGAGACTAGATCTTGATTCAACCCCAACTCAGTCAACTGAGCAGCCTGGGCCATCTCAAAAAGGTCCTCCAAAATGGCTAACAAAGACGCTTGAAATTGTTCTTCCTAATGAGATTAGAAAGACAAGAATAAGGAGCTCTACTAGACAAAATGGAGATGATGTAGACAATTCTGATTCATTTGTTGATATGAATGTTTCTTATGATTATGAACTAAATTTGTCTTCAGATTTTGAACCAACTTACTTCAAATAAGTCTCTTCTCATTATGATTGGAAAGAAGCGATGAAAAAAGAGTATGAAGCCTTGATAAATAATGCCACTTGGAAGCTGGTTGATCCTCCATTAGGAATCAAACCAATAGGCTGCAAGTGGGTCTACAAGAACAACTATAAATTCAATGGCTCACTTGACAAGCAAAAAGTTAGGCTTGTGGGAAAATGTTTTGCTTAGAAGGAAGGGATCAACTATGAGGAGACTTTTGACCCCACATCAAAATGGGCTACCATCCGAACAGTCATTGCCTTGGAAGCTTAGAATAGTTGGAAAGTCCATCAAATGGATGTAAAAACTTCTTTCTTGAATGGAAATATGAAAGAGAATGTTTCTATGTCCCAACCAGAAGGATTTTTTGCGAAGGTCCAGGAACATAAAATATGCAAGCTTGTAAAATCCTTGTATGGCCTCAACCAAGCACCTCGACCTTGGCACGAGAAGTTATCTAAGCATATTTTGAAACTCAATTTCAAACATTATGATCTTGATGATGCAACTTTGTTTTTCAAGAAAGTTGGCAAAACAATTGCATTTCTTGTGGTGTGTGTAGATGATGTTTTGATGATAGGGAATAATGAGAGCTATATTGCATCTATAAAGAAGGAATTGAGGAATTTTTTTGAAATGAAATACTTTTGGTATGTTCACTACTAGCTTGGTATTGAAGTAAATCAACATTTGAAGTTTATAGTCCTCTCTCAAAAGAAGTACATTGGAGATCTGTTGAATAAGTTTGGCATAGCTGAGTGCAATCCTTTGACTACTCTAATGGAACAGAACTTAAAGCTCACATCCACTAAAGGAAAATAATTTGAGGATGAAACCAAGTGCAGACAACTTTTAGGAAGTCTCAACTACCTGACTACTACCGGACCATATATTTCATTTGTTGTTGGAATCCTCTCCAGGTTTAAGAAAAAGACATGTGAGGGGAATTAGTCTGTGGCGAAAAGAGTTCTAAATTACTTGAAGGGAACTCAAGACTTTGGACTTAAGTATACACAGGTGGGTGACTTCAACTTGATTGGATACTCTGATTCAATCTTCGATGGAGATAAAGGAACTAGGGTATCTACTTTAGGTTATGGTATGAGTCTTGGATCAGGAGTTGTCTCCTGGAGGTCACATAAACAATCAGTTCCAGTAGATTCAAAAACTGAGGGAAAATATGTGGCAACATCTAAAGCAACAAAGGAAATTGTGTGGTTGTTATGAATAAATATATAGGAAATAATGCAAAATAATGTAAATGATAATAATCATAAATAATTATTAGTTAATTAGTAATTAGGTTGAAGAGTCATGTCTAAATGAGACATGACTCTCCATGAAGAGACACTTGCTTGGTATATAAGCAAGCCTCTCGCTCTCATTGTATCATCTTATTCACACATTGTAATATATAATATTTGTGTCCTCGTGGATATCTTTACATTACAAGTCTTTTGGAGTAATTAATCTGAAGAAAGAACTTTGTTCGCTTCATTTGGTATAAGAGCAGTTCGATCCTCTAGTTGCTCCACTGTTGCATGGAGTCACGCTCTCTGATCCAGGCCCTTGGCCATCCAGGTTTCATCAACATTGTTGTCGTCGATATTGAAGTGTTTCACTACACTTTTGGGAGTTTCTCCATCATTAATTCATCAGAGGACTTTGGCCATTATTAGAAAAAGAAAATATTATTATTTATTTATATATATATAGTACAAGATTTTAAAGGTCATTTTAAACCCTTAGATCAAAGTATCATTTGACAAAAAAAAAAAAAAAAAAAAATAAATAAATTCCACATAGAATAACAGTTTCTTTGCAATATGTCATTTCTATTCAGAAGGATACCCTAATCATCCAGAATCATTCATAAATCAAAAATTTGTTTGCACAAAATGTTACAAAACTTTTACCTTAGTCGAAATTCTAAGTGATACAGAAAAACAATCATTAGCAAGAAATATGAGACAATTAATGGAAAGATATCAGGAAATGAAGAAAATAGAATCCACATTGCAAGTTGAAAGTCCATCATCACTCCTACCAAATGATGTAATCTGGTGTACTAAGAAATTGCAGCTAGAAGATCAAGAGAATGGAAAAATAGCCAAACTTCAGCAAAATAACAAAGTGTTACAACACGAACATAAAAATCGTATGGATATGCATTACAAAGAAATAATAGAAAAGGATGAAGAAAGCTCTCGCCTCAAGGACCACAACAAAAAATTACTTGCACAAGTGAAGAAGACTAAAGTCACAAAGAAAGAACTCAAGAAGCACTTATTAGAACAAGAAGAGGAAACTTTACGTTTAACAAACCTTAATAAAAATTGATTAGATCTAATAAGAGATCTAAAAGATGAAAAAATTAACAAGAAAAACATTGAAAATAAGGTTGACGAATCAGAAACCAAAGAGGCTTTACGTCTAAGGAATCATAACCAAAACCTCCTTACACAAATAAAGAAGCTTAAATGTGATAAGACGTCACTTAAAGACAAGTTAGAGCAACTTACTCAAGAAGTATCGAAGTCTCCAAACGTAACAGTCCAGGTTTAAGATAAGGAAGTTAATACCGAAGCAGTCAATTACAAACTCAAGAAGAGGATCAATTAGTGGAAGAAAAAACAAATTCACATGTTACAATCTAGATGATGAAAAATCTGAACAAAGATTATGTAATTAACTCAAAAACCGTAGTACCAGGAGGAAATAAAAAAAATACACACACCTAATAAGGGAAAGTCAAACCAAAAAGGTTCCCTATCGACATTTGAATCATGAGAGTAGACAACTCAACCAAGCTACGTATCAGGACCATTCAGACCAGAAACAACAAACTGATGTTCCAAAGAATAGTGATGTAACCTCAATCCAGTCCTATGATGACAAGTTGTTACAAAATTCTAGTGATCAAAATATTCCACAGAAGATTAATCTAAGATGGTATGATCCCTTCTCAGTGTGACAATTTTGTTTGTCACTTAGAACATCATATCAATTTGTATCAACAAAGATGACTGTTCTGAGACGAAAAGACATTCGAAACCAAAAAAGAGATCACGCCTCTTTCATCGACAAGATTTGAGGGAAAAGCTTTTTGAGGAGGAAGGAAATGTTATGAAGAAATATAGAGGAAATAATGCAAAATAATGTAAATGATAATAATCATAAATAATGATTAGTTAATTAGTAATTAGATTGAAGAGTCATATATAAATGAGACATGACTCTCCATGAAGAGACACCTACTTAGTATATATGCAAGCCTCTCGCTCTCATTGTATCATCTTATTCACACATTTTAATATATAATATTTTTATCCTCATGGATATATTTATATTCCAAGTCTTAATCTGAAGAAGGAACTTTGTTCGCTTCAGTGGCTCAGGAAAATTCTAGAAGATTTGCAGGAGAAACAAGTGGATTCAACTCCTCTCATGATTGACAACACTTCTGCAATAAATTTTCCCAAGAACCCAAAGTTCCATGATCAAACAAATCACATCAATACAAAATACCATTTGATTCAACATCATGTTGATGCCAAGACAATTCACCTATGCCATTGTTCCATAAATGAGTGGAATACATACATATTCACCAAAGCGCTTGGAAGAGAAAAGTTTGAAAGATTCAAAACAATGCTTGGACTCACCAACATCCCTTCAGATTTGGGCTTAGGTATTCCATGTAAAATAGTGTAAATAGAAAATAAGGAGAATTGGAATATGAATAGACACTAGGAGATGAATCCCAATAGTCTCTCCCTCCATGTATATATCTATGATCAGTGTTAAAGCAAAAACATAATTTGATTTTAGGAGTTACCTCTTGGCCTCACATCATTATCACAAAGAATTCACATTTTATTTGGTTCGTAAACTTATAACACTTAGGATACATATATTGATGATATTAAATCAACAACAAAGTGTGAAGTAAAAGGAGCATATGGTTTTGTAACTTCGAGATTTATTTCCACTACTTCCCGTATACGTTAGCTTTGCTATCTTGAATTGATATTTATTAAGAGTGTCCTATAAAACATATTTCACATGCAAAATAGTAACAAATGGTGATTATTTATCATTTCGAGAAATCTATACTTAAATGGCATTGAAAACGTAACTGGTCACGAGAAAATTTTGAAAGTACAAAGAGGAAATGGCTAGCAGAGGAAGGAAAGAAGTTATTTGCACTGATACGATTAACTCACTTGCGCTTATCGATGAAAATTATCAATGGTTGGCTATGTATCAATGATATGTGAATCTATAAATATAAGGGAAGAATAATGATAATATCTAGTCTAATGGATTAACAAATGTTGCATGCATTCCAGAAGTGTTTGATTTCAAAGAAACCATTTATTTGTGCACAAAGAATTTTGATTTGAACACGAGAACAATTATGCTAGTTGTTAGCTATGCTTCAGTTTGCAGTATTTGATGGAAGAACTCAGGTCAAGCAAGGCTGGTTTTGGTTGCAAAAGTTTTGCAACAGTTTGTTTTAACTCTCCCTTTCATTTGCCTTCTATTCTTTTAACACCTTATTCCTTCGCTTCCTCCTTTCCCTTTATCCCTGTTATTCCCCTTGTAAACTCCCGCCTAAACCATGTTTGACCAGCTCCCCGGTCATATTATGTTTTAATATTGTTATGTCCCGCTAACCCTTCATAAAACCTCATAACCCTATTAAACCCTGTATTAATCCATTTTTGGTTTAAACCCCAGCGCAAAGGCCCTAACCCTTTATAATGCGCAAATATGATTAAAACATAACCGGGCCCGCCCCTTACACGTCACATCACTTGTTGCATCGCCCAAAGCACGTGTCTTAATCCTCCACTATCTGATTTTCTGCCTGTTGATCTACGGTATACGCTTTCCCCACTCCACCAATCCGCTACCTTTAGCCCGCGGGGAAGCGGTTTCCCGCCGGCCACGTGCCTTAATCTTATTATATCGTGCTTCCCTTGTACGTAAACCACTGTTTCACAAAGGTGGTACGGGAAAACCACTTCCCACCATCGTACTGTTTTCCCCGCCCATTAATCTGTGGTCATTTCTGCCTCCCGTCAGCCGTTGGATCATTCTGCTGCGATCCAACGGCCATCATTTTCCCATCCTCGTTCTTTCCTGATGGTCTCCAAAATCCATTATGGCCGTTCATTTTAGCGATTTGGCGGTTGATAATATCCCAATGGTGTCTTTGCCTCCCGCTAGCAGATCTCGATCGCCCGCGTAATCCATCCAACGGCCAGTGTTTCATCTCGGCCCCTGTTTGTTTCCAAGTGTTTTTCAGTGTATTCTTCAGTATTTTGGGGCCTGTTCTGTGCACACGAAGGAGAAAGCAAGCCACCAACTCCCTGTACTCTGTGTGTTAATTTCTCAGCCACCTGCATTCAACACAGCACGGCCAAGGACAAGGAAAATGCCCCTCGAGCAGTGGAATGACAGCAGCAGTTATTGAAAATTATGAAGATAATATTTCAACTGTTCAGGAAGGACACTGAAGTACAAAAAGAGCCATTTTGTTCATTTAAAACAGTCAGAATGTAGCAGAGGACCCATATCTAACTGTAAATGTGGTTGGTGGTCAATTAAGACACCTCCACGCATACCCTAACAGAGATATTTTGTAAACAGATTCTATATATACCCAGAAAAACGATGTAATCAGTTTGATGAGTGTTAGATGAGTGCCATGGTGTTGTAAGCTTCAACTTCTGGAGACTGTAACTACTTTGAGACTTGCAGCTTCTGGTTTTCATTTCCAACTAATACAAGCTTCTTTTGTTGTTATTGGCTCAATTTTCACTTCTTCTATGTTCCAAGCAGTGCCTGTTTTGCATTAATTCATGTGTTGTGAATGTTTAGCATCATAGGGGCTGTCATCCCACCTCTGTGTTAGAATTTAGCATGTATCATTGAATATGCTTATAGGTTTCTGTTGTTTTAATACCAAAGAGTTGTCATCATATCTGTGTATTAGATGATAGATTTATAGACCTCCTAACTGGTTGCAACTGGCCGTCACAAGGTCTTGTGTATCTGTTGGTGTATTCAGTTTTCTCCATCATCACATTTTGCTTATACTGTGAGTAATTGGTGGTTTAAAGCCTTGTAGTTTGGGGGTGTTCACCCATGTCTGGGGTCAATCATAGTAAGAGTGGTTATCTGGCTTGAATATACAGCATTTCTTTCATTCATCCATCATTTTATCCAACATTTTGTTGAGATTGTAATGTTCCCGAGAATCACTGATATACAACCTAGGTGAGTTTCTTGGGGTGATAACATTAATTGGCGCTATTGCCGAGGGGAGGAGAATTGATGCTCAGCGTCCCTGGGAGAACGACACAACTTCAAGATTTGATGACAGACAAGGTTTGAACACATATTTTGGTTGTTATTATCTGTCTAGCGACTCCATTGGTGGAAGATCATCCTTTAGCAACTCCACATTGAAGTTCTGGCTCAGTTTGTGAGACATACTCGAAGAAATCCTCAGAAATTACCAGCTGAACCAGTGCCTGAACCCGAGAGGACTGTTAAATCAAAGAAATCTTCACAGAAAGGGGCATCAGGATTAGGTAAGCCTAAGAAATTTAATTCATCTCTGAAAGATAATATTGTAGCTGAAGGAATACAGATTGAAGATTTAGAAATCAAAACGGTTAATAAGGAAAAACCTTCAAAGATTAGTTCAGCCCCTTCCTTAGTTAGTTCCCCTTTGAATCCCAGTCCAAAGAAAGCATCCCATTTATTCCAAAACATCCCTTTATCTCTGCCATCCATCACATTACTTCCTATTGCTTCATCTGCTAGTACCCTTCCACATATTCCAATCATGGCAGGACAGCAAGCACCTACGAGGATAGAAAGAATTGTAGCTGCCAGATATGGACCATTGGTGTTGTTTGTTCCATTGAATCCAATGCTTGTGGGAGAATATCAGAAATATATGCCTAAATTCACCGATACGGAGGGAGTAACAATAGAAGAACACTTAGAATCTTTTTACAGTTATGCTGATAATTTAGATATAAGTGAAAATGATGTGTGGATGAGAGTTTTTGTCCAGAGCCTTGATGGAGAGGCTGAGAAGTGGTTTAGAGAATTACCCTAGAGATCAATAACAGATATTGAAGCATTATATGATGCATTTTTGAAGCAATGGGGAGATAAAAAGGACTTGTTGTATTACCACACAGAGTTTGGTAATTTGAAGAGGGAAAATGGGGAATCAATACCTTATTTTAATAAAAGATTCAATAGAATGTATAGTAAGATACCAGCTGAGGTGAATCCTACTCCTACCTCTGCCAAACTCACTTATGCCAATGCTTTTGACTCTGATTTCTGCCTGTTATTGAGAGAAAGGAGATGTGCTACCCTGGCAGACATGTAGGATGCAGCTCTAGAAGTAGAATCTAATATCATGGCTACAGAAAAGCTAAAGAGTTAAGATGACAGAAGAAGACAAAGAAATCAAGCATCTACTTCTTCTGCATCATCTTCAGAGCCTAAATTAGATAAAATGACTAAGATGATAGAGTCATTAGCGGTCGAAATTTCTAAGCTAAAGGTTGAGCAGAATTTAGCAAAAACAAGGCAGCAAAACACATTTGCTCCAAGAAATAAAAATCCATTCAGAAGAGCAGATGAGCAATTACAGATCATGCAGAGGGGTAAAGAATCAAAGGAAGATCAGAAAGTTAAGGCTCCTTTTCAAAATGTAGTCATGGAGAAGGAACAATTTGAATAGGATGAGGACGAAATTCACTACATGGAAGATAAAGGCAATGCTGCATTTTTGACATTAGCTGAATATGAAGAATCATTGCTGCAAGAACAAAATAGTCAGGAGTGGGACAGAGAATTTGTTCTACAAACTGGTGACCAGCAAAGATATAATTTGAGATCCAATGCAAAGAATGCCAAGGAAAATGTTGCACAAAGAGCTGTTGTCCAAACAGACTCGCAGAATATCAAGCAAAGAAGACCAGCAACTGATCCAGTCATCCTCAAAGCTCCAGTTCAAGAGGTAAAAGGCACTGATAAGTCATCTTCTTCTTTCAGCTTTGAGTCAGAAGTTTAGAAATTGAAAATATATGCCCCTCTAGTTGAGTTGGTGAAGAGTGAAGTATTTAGGAAGTCTATCCTTGAAGCCCTTGAGCTAGAAACCAAACAAACCTCCACTAACTCCGTTAATTTGCAAGATGACAAGCCTGCTGTTCTGCTCAGCCCAATGATTGAACCTGCTGATAATAATTCTCTATCTTTTTATGTCTCCTTGACTATTCATGATAAAATCCTCCACAACTGCCTGCTAGACACAGGGGCCAGCCACAATTTGATGCCTAACGCTGTCATGGAATAGTTAGGCCTTGATATCACTAGACCCTGTCATGATTTATTTTCTTTTGATTCAAGGAAGGTGAAATGTCTTGGATTGATTAAAGATCTGGCCATTACCTTAACTCAGCTGCCCATGAAAAGTATGATGATGGATATTGTGGTAGCAGATGTGCCTCCTAAATTTGACATGTTGTTGTCCAAAGGGTGGATTAAGAGACTAGGTGGGACACTCCAGAATGATCTGTCTTATGCTACTATCCCAGTTTTTGGAGGAGAGAGCAGGGGATTGTACAGAGAAGAATAGTTGGCATACATCATCAATGATGAGAAAAATCCTACAAATCATCCCATTTATGCAGTGGACACTGATTTTGGAGCATGCATTCTCCAAATAGAAGAATCTCAAAAGGTCGAAATGCAACTTAGGAAATCAACAGTTCAGGCCAAGAAAGAGCAAGGAAGTCAGATTTGGGAGATGTTCTTTGATGGAGCGTGTTCCAGGGAGACTACAGGAGCAGGGGTGGTGCTAATATCTCCAAAACAAGAAAGTATTCAGCTGTCTTTCAAGCTAGTTTTTCAAGTCACAAATAGCATAGCAGAATATGAACCTTTGCTATTAGGCCTTAATGCAACAAAAGACAGAGGAATCAAGAATCTGAAGGTATTTAGAGATGCCGATTTGATCATACAGCAAGTAAATAAAACTTTTCAAGCAAAGCACCCAAGGTTGAAAGCATATAGAGATGAGGTATGGAGAATCAGAGACTCTTTTGAATTTTTCTGTATTTCATACATTACTAGAGCCCAAAATCAGCTTGCTGATTCCCTTGCTATCTCCGCTAGTCTTTTTATACCTCTCGTGCCTCCTAGATTAGTTTATGAAGTGCAAATGAAGTACAGAGCTTCCTTGCCTGACAATGTTCACCATTGGAAAGTTTTTGATGATGATGATGAGATAAATAGGTTCCTTCAAGTCATTAATGAATTTTCGGAGATGCAAATTGACCAAGAAAATGAAGCTTTGTTAGAAAAACCCCAATCCCAGCTTAGAAATAAAACTGGTAAAGATAGCATTGTCCAGCTTCCTAGTAACCATATTCCTAAGGGCCTAATTCCTCTTGAGAGACTGTTTGACCAAAATGATGTGCCTTACAAGGTTGCCAAAAAAGAAGACCAAGCTGCAGTCTGTAAGCATGATATAGGAAGTCCAGGTCAGCCTAAGTATGTGAATCTGTCCACTCATTTGTCAACTGATCAAAGTGTTGAATACTGCAATTTAATAAGGCAATTTGCTGATGTGTTTTCCTGGGAGTATAGTGATCTGAAAACATATGACAAGAATATAATTCAGCATAAAATCCCTCTGGAGAAAGACATTGTTCCTTTTAAACAAAAGCTGAGACCAATAAATCCCATGCTTCTTCCATTGATTGAAAAAGAAATTAAAAAATTGTTGGATGCCAAAATCATAGTGCCTCTCAGATATTCTAAATGGTTAGCTAATTTAGTGGTCGTAAGGAAGAAGAGTGGAGAAATCAGACTGTGTGTTGATTTCAGAAATTTAAACAAATGCTCAAAGAAAGATAATTATCCTCTGCCCAAGATGGAGCATTTGTTGCAGAAGGTCTCAGGAGCTAAAGTGATGTCGTTTTTGGATGGATTTTCAGGCTTTAATCAGATTGTTGTGCACCCAGAAGATCAAGAAAAGACTGCATTTACCACTCCTTGGGGCACGTTTATGTATGCCAAAATGCCATTTGGATTGATGAATGCTGGAGCCACTTTTCAGAGAGCTATGGACATAGCATTTGTGGGGGAGAAGGATAAATTTGTCCTCATCTACCTTGATGATATAACAGTTTACTCCAACAGCCATCAAAATCATTTGCAACATTTAAAAAAAGTGTTCTTGAAGTGCAGGAGGTTTGGAATATCAGTCAATCCGAAAAAATCTCAATTTGCTTTAAATGAAGGCAAGCTGTTAGGACATATTGTGTCTGCTGCAAGTGTCCAGATTGACCCAGAAAGAGTCAAAGAAATTCAGGCTTTGACTGTCCCCAGATCAAAGAAAGATATACAGTCTTTTTTGGGCAAGATAAATTTTGTAAGGAGGTTTATTACAAATTTTGCTAAATTAGTTAAGCATGTGACCTATATGTTGAAGAAAGGAGCAGAGGTAAGATGGACTGAAACAGCAAGAAAATCATTTGAGTCAATTAAGAAAGCTATAATGGAAGCTCCCACATTAATAAGTCCTGACTACAGTAAGGAGTTTCATCTGTTTTCATTTGCCTCTGAAGACACCATTGCAGTTGTTCTATTGTAGCAAGATGAAGAAGGTTCAGAGCATCCAATGGCATTTTTTAGCAAAAACTTAAGGGATGCTGAATTGAGGTATGATATTATAGAAAAACAGGCATATGCTCTTATTAAATCCTTAAAGGCTTTCAGAGTTTATATCTTGCATTCAAAAATAATTGCATATGTTCCCTCTGCTGCAATAAAAGATGTCTTAACTCAACCTGATGTTGATGGAAGGAGGGTGAAGTGGATTGCTAAAATGATAGAATTTAATATAGAGCTGAAGCCTACCAAGCTGGTCAGAGGTCAGGGTCTTGCCAAATTATTAGATGAGGAAAATTGCAAGTTTTTAGACATTCATTTCCTGTGCACAATTGCAGCAAACGGTCAGACAAATGAAGAGGAAAATGCGGCTGGAACAGAGAGAAAATAGTCAGTGGTCGAGAATCTAGCTTCATGTAACTGGTATGCTGAAATAATTAATTTCTTGCTGAAGCTAGAAATCCCTTCAGGATTTACTCAAAGCCAAGCAAGAACTTTAAAACTCAGAGTAGCAAAATATTGCATTATGGAAAATCTGTTGTACTGGAGGGATCCATCTAGAATATTTTTAAGGTGTCTGGATAAAGAACAATCACAAGAAGTCATGCAGCAGTTTCATTTCAGCATGTGTGGAGGGCATCATTATTGGAAAACTACAGCTCATAAAATCCTCAGAGTTGGGTACTATTGGCCCACTTTATTTTCTGATGTATTTGTTTTTGTTAAATCTTGTGACAGGTGCCAAAGATTTGAAGGAAAAGAGCAATTGAAATCTCTGCCCCTAAAACCAATTCAGGCAAAAGGACCTTTTCAGCAGTGGGGTCTGGATTTTATTGGTGGAATCAATCCACATTTTAGTGGCCAACACAGGTGGATATTAGTTTCCACTGATTATTTCACAAAGTGGATTGAAGCAGTCCCTACAAGGAAGGCTGATCACAATGTGGTCATGAGGTTTTTTATAGAGAATATATTTAGCAGATTTGGTTCTCCACATAAGCTAATAACAAATAATGCAGCAGCCTTCAGGGAAAAAGAGCTGGTGGAAATGTGTGATTCAATGGGCATTAAACTTTTTCATTCCACTTCTTATTATCCATAAGGAAATGGTCTAGCAGAATCCTCTAATAAAAATCTGATCAGGATAATTAAAAAGCTATTAGAGGATAATAAAAAGAACTGGGATTCAAAGCTCGAGTATGCACTGTGGGCTGACAGAGTGACCATAAAGAAGTCGACGGGGAGTTCTCCATTCAAACTGGTGTAAGGTACTGAAGCTATATTCCCAATTCAGTTAACTCTCCCTGTGGGAAAATTCCTTCAAACAGAGCAGGATGAAGAAGAATACATGGCAAACAGAATCACTGATTTAACAGAGTTGCATCAGATTAAAGAACAGCTAGTTGAAAAGGCTGCAGCACATCAAAAGAGAGTAAAGGAAGCCTTTGACAAGAGGGCAAAAAGAAATGATTTTCAGATTGGTTATTTGGTGTTGAAATGGGATGCACTTAAGGAAAAGAAAGGTAATCATGGGAAATTTGATTCTTTCTAGACAGGGCCTTTCATTATTTCCTAGATTCAAGGGAACAACACCTTCATACTGAAAAGTATGGGAGGAGAGACAGTTTTTTATGGCCCAGTCAATGGGCGTTTTTTGAAAATTTACGTTGCTTAAGATATTTGGCCTTGAAGGTTGTAAGTAGTCTATTTTTATCAGTTTTGTATTAGCAAAGTAGACTCCATGCCCAATGGAACACTAGGAATTTTGATTAGTTTGCTTTCAGCTGGAAAGGCATTGGTATGTAGGTTCTTGAGACCTCGCAGGGAGGATCTCATCCCCAGAAGGAGCCAGTGTTAGCTCTACTTCAGTTTGCAGTATTTGATGGAAGAACTCAGGTCATGCAAGGTTGGTTTTGGTTGCAAAAGGTTTGCAGCAGTTTGTTTTAACTCTCCCTTTCATTTGCCTTCTACTCTTTTAACACCTTATTCCTCTATTTCCTCCTTCCCCTTTATCCCTGTTATTCACCTTGTAAACTCCCACCTAAACCCTGTTTGATTAGCTCCCCGGTCATATTATGTTTTAATACTATTATGTCCCACTAACCCTTCATAAAACCTCATAACCCTCTTAAACCCCGTATTAATCCATTTTGGTTTAAACCCCAGTGCAAAGGCCCTAACCTTTATAATGCATAGATATGATTAAAACATAACTGGGCCTGCCCCTTACACATTAGATCACTTATCGCATCGCCCAGAGCACGTGTCTTAATCCTCCACCGTCCGATTTTCCGCCTGTTGATCTACGGTATACGCTTTCCCCGCTCCACCAATCCGCTTGTCCTTTAGCCCACGGGGAAGCGGTTTCTCGCCGACCACGTGCCTTAATCTTATTGTATCGCGCTTCCCTTGTACGTAAACCATTGTTTCACAAAGGTGGTGCGGGAAAACCACTTCCCGCCATCATACTGTTTTCCTCGCCCATTAATCTGTTGTCATTTCTGCCTCCCGCCAGCCTTTGGATCATTCTGTTGCGATCCAACGGCCATCATTTTCCCATCCTCGTTCTTTCCTGATGGTCTCCGAAATCCATTCTACATCGTTCATTTTAGCGATTCGGCGGTTGATAATATCCTGATGGTGTCTTTGCCTCCTGCTAGCAGATCTCGATCATGTGCGTAATCCATCCAATGTCCAGTGTTTCATCTCGGCCCCCTGTTTGTTTCCAAGTGTTTTTCAATGTATTCTTCAGTATTTTGGGCCCTGTTCTGTGCACACAAAGGAGAAAGAAAGCCACAAACTCCCTGTACTCTGTGTGTTAATTTCTCAGCCACCTGCATTCAACACATCACGGCCAAGGATGAGGAAAATTCCCCTCAAGCAATGGAATGACAGCAGCAGTTATTGAAAATTATGAAGATAATATTTCAATTGTTCAGGAAGGACACTGAAGTACAAAAGGAGCCATTTTGTTCATTTAAAACAGTCAGAATGTAGCAAAGGACCCATATTTAACTGTAAAGGTGGTTGGTGGTCAATTAAGACACCTCCACGCATACCCTAACAAAGAAATTTTGTAAAAAGATTCTATAGATACCCAGAAAAATAATGTAATCAGTTTGATGAGTGTTAGATGAGTGCTATGGTGTTGTAAGCTTCAACTTCTGGAGACTGTAACTACTTTGAGACCTGCAGCTTCTGGTTTTCATTTCCAACTAATACAAGCTTCTTTTGTTGTCATTGGCTCACTTTTCACTTCTTCTATGTTCCAGGCAGTGCCTGTTTTGCATTAATTCATGTGTTGTGAATGTTTAGCATCAGAGGGGCTGTCATCCCACCTCTGTGTTAGAATTTAGCGTGTATCATTGAATTTGCTTACAGGTTTCTATTGTTTTAATACTAGAGAGCTGTCATCCTGTCTGTGTATTAGATGATAGATTTACAGACCTCCTAACTGGTTGCAACTGGCCATCACAGGGTCCTGTGTATCTGCTGGTGTATTCAATTTTCTCCATCATCACATTTTGCTTAAACTGTGAGTAATTGGTGGTTTAAAGCCTTGTAGTTTGGGGGTGTTCACCCATTTCTGGGGTCAGTCATAGTAGGAGTGGTTATCTGGCTTGAATATACAGCATTTCTTTCATTCATCCATCATTTTATCCAACATTTTGTTGAGTTTGTAATGTTCCCAAGCATCACTGATATACAACCTAGGTGAGTCTCTTGGGGTGATAACACTAGTAATGAAGAATCCTCATATTACTTTGACTCCAGAGGAATTCAGATGCATATTCAAGCTACCAAAACTAGATATTAGCTTAAAATTGTCGGAAGCAAATAGTTTTCTAGAGTCACAAGTAGGGGGCATGAACATCATTCAAGAATTCATTTCACTAACTTCTCAGGTTCCTTCCGATCTTTCTTTTATAGATATTTCTTTGTTTTGACAATTGTTTAGAGTGTTATGTTGGCTCTGTTCCCATCTGATGGGCCAAGAACCTATGACCAATTTCCCAAAATCCATTCTCTAAAATATTGCTTATTTGACTGGGTTGATCTTATTTCAAATGAATTAGATTTTTAGTTAGTCAATTTGTTCAAAAGAAATAGATTATTTATGATGGTGTACCTGATAATATCCCTCATCTCGACTCATGTCTTTCATGACTTACCCCATAAAACTAATTTCAATTCTAACGAAGAACCAATGCATTTTTGGTATCCCATACTCTAGAAGTAGGAAGTTGCCTTAAATTTTTGTCTAATCCAAGATGTACTTGTAAAGTAGATCTTCTACATGATAACTGGACAAGAGCCATGTCGAATATTTGCCCAAGCTAAATTGTTCCTTTGGGGAAAAGGGGTACATGAAGAAAGATAAAATAATACATTATTTCAATTTATGGGTAAAGTTAAACCACTATTACTTCAAAGAATTGTAATAGATAGGTATTTTGTTGCTGAAGTTTACAGACAATATTGTGATTGGCTACTCATATTTGAATAGAAAAAACAAACAATTTATTTCTTTTCCATTTATTGTTGGACAAGTCACTGTGAGGAATGTGACTCACTTTACAAATCTTGCAAATTTCTTGTGTTGTTCTAAATTAAAAGAAGTTGAAACCCAAGGAGGCTTTAAACTAGAAGGCCTATTTACTGCACACCAAGGTAGCGTTAAATATGGTAACTTGTTTACAAGAGTTGCAGAGGAAAGCAAAGAGAGTCACGATGCTCAAAGAAACAATAGAAATTGTTGAAGAAGAGAGCATGAATACGAAAACAAAGTACAGGCAAAGAGGTGCAAACCCTCCACAACAACCTTCACCTTGCACATCTGATAGTTTGACTTCATTTTCCATTCAAAGAAAGAGAAAGGATATATCAAGTGTAATACTGATTTACGGTTAGCTATTAGGTGACAGAGATGATGAAGAGCCTCCTCAGACATTCATTCTAGACAAAACACACATGGTTAAATCATCCAAATGCAAAAGTCCCCCGCAATAGGAAGCATTAAACAAGCTATGAATTGGAAATTGAAAGCAATATGCTACTGATTGGGTCAATACTTCTTTAGCAGAAAATCAAAAAATATTGGAGCAAATTTTCAAAGAAGCTACTACTTTCGATGATCGCCTTGTCACTTTGCAAGATGCAAACTATGACAAGGACAGTAAAAAATTGAAAATTGAAAAAGTAAAGGTCCATAATAAAAAAGTTATTGATAAAGTAGAAATGAATGTTGATGTGTTTGGAGTTGCAGCCAGTAGACTCATGAGATTGCATCAAGCTATTGGTAACACACTTGCGATATATATTGGCCAATGGAAGCAAAGAACTTGATACTGAAAGAAAGAGTAAAAGAGTTAGAATATGCTCTAAATTTGGGTCCTTTGTTAATGACTACACTGGCAATACGAACACTACCATCAACAATTTCTACTCCCAACACATCCCATGGACCTAATAAAGCTATGAAACTCCTTAATGCAGTCAAATCTCATATTATCACTAATATATGCCAAAGATTAGAAATCATTGAACATGCATGGAAAAAAACTTTTGATATGTTAGGTTTAACACAGGGAATTAACTCATTTTCCAATTTGGTTAAAAGTAATGTTAAGGAAGAAAAGCATTTCGTTAATAATGACTTACTTACCTTTAGTCAAAGGATTGATTTGTTGTCTGATCTAGACAAAAAAAAAGCAAAGGACTCCCAAATGCTAAGTGAATGAAACAAATAAAAGATGGATAGTATTTCTAACAAGCTATTATGCACATCAAACAAGGATCGTATGTCAGATTTACAACCCTGGGAAGTTGATGTACCAATTTACCCAAATGAGGCCCATAGTTTTGGCGCTTCATCTCCTAGGGTTAGGTTTTTGGAGGTTTATGGTTTTCCATTCTCTCAGTAATAATAGGCCTTCGAGCCTCATTGTAACATAGTTCAGAGGCATGTAGACGCCACATATCTTCTCAGAGATAAGCTACCATCGCCGAGCTAGTTTTATGTCCATTTTGTTTGTAAGCATATTTCAGTATTTGATATTAATGAAATGAAGTGTTATTTCTACAACATTTATGTATTTATGGTTATATATGTAATTTGTTGTGTTCGTGTTTAAGTTCAGAACAGTGGCATCAGAGTGGTTTTCTCTTTCTCTATTTTTCTTTGCATGTCCCCAACGAGGTCGGGATATAAAGAGTTAGCGCTCGAACTGACCAAGCCCTTGCAAGACCAGCCTTGCAAATCACGATGGCCTCCCGTGGAGGAAGAGAAGAAAGACAAGGGGGCAGGAGATCCTTTCAAAATATTGCTCGAAGAATCCCTCGAGTGACAAAGGAACGTGATGATGGACAACTTTGCCTAGATTCTTTAACAGCTACCCAAAGGCGACACATCTCCTTCCAACAACTACTCTAGAAGCACCACACCCTTTAAGGTACAAGTTAAATTTGACATCCCCATATTTGAAGGTTAGATAAATGCAGACTCCATAGATAAATGGTTAAATCTACTAGAAGGATATTTTTATGTTCGTGATTTTTCCAGCAGGGAAATATTACTTTTCACTTCTCAAAGTCGCCCCCCACATCAAGGACTAGTGGGAAACCTACTATGATAATAAGGATGAAAGTACACTCTCACTATTTTCAGCCGCACCCACTTGGAATTCATTCCAGGATGCCATCAAAGAGAAGTACTACCATGTTGGGAGCTAAGAGGATAAATACACAAAATGGACCATGCTGCGACAGGGAAGGGACCAAGACATGTCAGAGTTTACAAATGTTTTTTATACCCTTTGCATGAAGTTGGGTATCAAGGATTCTAAGTGGCATTTGGTACTGAAGTACCCCGACTGCCTACATAGATACATCCAGGAAAAGATGGATTTCCTGGACATCTCCTCAATCGGCAAGGCGTACTAATACGCTGTCAAGATTGAGTAGAAGTTTAAATAGAAGAAGTGAGACTTTGGATTTACGAATCCAAAGCATGGGAAAGGTGCCCCCAAGCCACTGAGCAAAGGACAAAGTCAAGGCAAGGCGACCTAGGACAACCCACCGAAGCCGCAAGCAAAGAACAACACTCTAAAGACAAAGAAGAACATGTAGAAATGGTGTGAGTTCCATAGGAGCTCCACTCACAACACGAGTGAGTGTCGGGCCAAGCAGTGACTGGTGGTCGAGCTGAAGGCTTTTGAATGAGACGCATGTTCCGACTCTGAGTCAAAACCACACAAGGGGAATGACAAAGGAAAGCAGATCATTGATGGAGAGCCTAGTGCTACCATGGTCACCACCAAGATCTAGAAGAATGAGCGTGAAGATCCAGAGGAGGGGGAACGCCTCTTCCACTCACAGATGTGGGTGAAGGGCTATCCATTGTAGTTCATTGTCGACAATAGGAACCAAAATAACCTCATTTCAATAGAGGTCATGAAGCAGTTGGTTCTACCAAATACAACACTTCCGCATATGTTCAGCATCAGGTGGCTTCACCAAGGATGAGATCTCTGCATAAACCAACACTCTCGCCTTCCCTACAACATCAAGCCCTTCATGAATGAGGTATTGTGTGATGCTTCTCTCCTTGAAGTTTGTGATGTATTATTAGAAAAACCATACTTGTGGAAGCGACATGTTGTATATGAGTCTAGACCTCACTCAGTGATTATTACTTTGGGCAATAAGTTGTATAGGATACCAGAGATAGCCCCGCCTACCGCCATGTCTTTGATCTCTATAAAGCAATGCAGTAAGGTCATTTCACGGACCAGGAAATTTATTTTCCTTATGATTCACCCTCAGAGCAAGAAAAAGATTTGGCCACGACTTCCAAACAGGGCTCCTCTACACAATAGTCGCAGATGGATATGTTCATGGAGGAGTATAGGGACATTTTTTCGACACCTACGGGGGTACCTCTGCACTGTCAGGTCAAGCACTCCATCAAACTAATCCTAGGCGCACCGCTACCTAATGGACCATCTATCGATGCTCTGTTTTGGAGAACGATGAGATCAAGAGGCAAATTCAGGAGTTGTTGCAGAAAGATCACATCAAGCCAATCTCATCACCCTATGGGAGCCTGATTGTGTTGGTATAGAAGAAGTATGGGATCTGGAGAATATGTATTGACTATCAGGCGCATAACAAGATCACTATTCGGAATAAGTACCCAATCCCACGGATTGATGACCTTCTGGACCAGCTCAAGGGTGCCAAATATTTTAGCAAGATTGACTTGAATTCTGGTTATCACCAGGTTCTTATCGAACCCTCCAATGTGTGGAAGACTACCTTCGAATCCAAGGAGGGCCTTTTTGAATGGTTGGTCATGCCTTTAAGGTTAATGAATGCCCCTACAACCTTCATGAGATTGATGGACGACATCTTGCAACCCTTCACCAATGCATTTGTGGTGGTGTATTTAGATGACATCTTGATCTTCAGCCAGACTTGGGAAGAGCACCTCCACCATATTCAACAGGTCCTCCAAACCCTGCGACAACACAAGTTGTGTGCCAATCTAGAGAAATGCACTTTTAGCATGACCCGAGTTCAATATCTAGGGTACATCATTGATGAGTAGGGTGTGCATGTTGACCCAGCCAAGATAGAAGTCATTTAGGATTGGCCAACCCAAACCACTCTAACAGATCTCCATAGCTTTCTAGGCCTAGCCAATTTCTACCACAGGTTCGTGTTGGGGTTATCTCATATCACTTGGCCTTTAAATCAAGTCACCAAGGGCGGAGAGAAAGAAAATTTCTCTTGTTCTGAAACCTAACAGAAGGTGTTTGCTGAGTTGAAGCAACACCTCTTCTCTGCACCAATGCTCACATTACCAAACCTACAACAACCATTTTATATTGAGACATATGCCTCCGACTATGATATTGGTGCAGTTCTTACTCAGCAGGGGCATCCCGTGGCTTACCATAGTGAGACACTTTCCGACACAGTCCAAAAGTATCCCACCTATGATAAAGAAATGTATTCGATTTTGCATGTCTACCATTAATGGAAGCATTACATTCTGGGCAAGGAAATGATCATCCACACAGACCATCGACCCCTGTAGTTCATACATACGCGAGAGAAGTTGCAGAATGATCACCATCAGAAATGGGCCACATACTTGCAACAATTACATTTGAACATTAAGTATAAGGAGGGAAACACAAATAATGTTGCAGATTACCTCAGCTGACCACCAATCATGGCGTTGATCACTGTGCTCGACTCTTATGGGAATAAGACTTCGGGGTGGCCACATCTTTACAAGAGCGATCCAGAATTCGGCAACACATATCAGACACTCTTGCAAGGTAAGAAAGTTCCAAATTTTCACCTCTAGGATGCACCATTATGACACCTAGGACACATGTGTGTTCCTTTAAGCAAGCATGCCAAGATGATTTGGGAGGCGCACTATAGTCGGGTCATTGGAAATTTCAGAGTAGAGAAAATAGTGGTAGTAATGAAAAAGTATTTTTATTGGCT
This sequence comes from Pinus tabuliformis, assembly GCA_031772625.1. Taxonomy (NCBI): domain Eukaryota; kingdom Viridiplantae; phylum Streptophyta; class Pinopsida; order Pinales; family Pinaceae; genus Pinus; species Pinus tabuliformis. The sequence continues at coordinate 903,177,233 of CM062811.1, forward strand.
AACCCTTCATCAAGATGTTGGGAGGTACATTAAATCCTGCACTACCTGCACCATTGCCAAACCAACCATCAAGAAGCAAGGCCTATATACTCCTCTACCTACTCCTATTCGATCTTGGGAATCCATAACCATGGATTACATGTCGAGCCTTCCTTCTACTAAGCACAGAAATGACTGTGTTTTCATGGTCATCGACAAATTCTCTAAGATGGCCATTATGGCTGCCTACAAGAAGAGTACCACAACAGAGGCCATTGCTAAGCTCTTCTTTAAGATAGTGTGGGTACACTTTGGGATCACACAATCCATTGTCTCAGATCAGGACAACATATTCTGAAGTGAATTTTGGTCAAGTCTTTGGTCGATGCTGGATACCAAACTCACCAAGTCCATGACTTTTCATCTCCAAACTGATGGCCAAACAAAGTTTGTCAACAGGATGATCGTATACATTTTTCACATATACAACTTGAAGCATCTTGCACATGGGATGAAAGCCTCCCCTATGTCCATCACAACTACAACAAAGCTCTCCACAGCTCAACGGGCCACAACCCCTTTTAGGTAGGGTTGGGATTTCAACCAGTATGTCCCATTGATGCAGCCATACCATTTGCAGCTACTCAGGCAGATTCAGCTCATGTCTATTCCAAAGCCGACATGGCTAACAACTTCATTGAGTGCATTCAACACATTCGCCAATAGGTCCATGATATATTAGAAAAATCCAATGCTAAATACAAGCAGTGCCATGATCAACATCGGGCGTCACACAAGTTCCACGTGGGTGACAAAGCTTGGCTGCTACATTTGGATATTTCTAATGAGGTATTATGTACGTAAAACAAAGATTTTATGCCAAAATTACGATCTCGAGAAGTTGATGTATCAATTTACCAAACAAGGCCCATAGTTTTGGTGCTTCTTCTCCTAGGGTTAGGTTTTTCGATGTTTAGGGTTTTCCATTGTTTCTCAATAATAAATAGGACTTTGAGCCTCATTGTAACACAATTTAGAGGCATGTAGATGCCACATCTCTTCTCAGATATAAGCTACCATCGCATAGCTAGTTTTATTTCCATTCTGTTTGTAAGCATATTTCAGCATTTGATATTAATGAAATGAAGTGTTATTTCTGCTGCATCTTTGTATTTATGGTTATAGATGTAATTTGTTGCATATTTGTTTAAGTTCGGATCAGTGGTATCAAAGCGGTCTTCTCTTTCTCTATTTTTCTTTGCATGTCCCCAACGAGGTTGGGATACAAGGAGTTAAGGCTCGAATTGGTTGAAACCTTGCAAGACTAGCCTCACAATTCCCAACGGCGTCCCATGGCGGAAGAGAAGAAAGATGAGGGGTAGGAAATCCTTTCAAAATATTGCTCGAAGAATCCCTCGAGCGATAGAGGAACGCGATGATGGACAATTTTGCCTAGATTCTACAGCAACTACCCAAAGGCGACACATATCCTTCTAATGGCTACTCTTGAAGCGCCACACCCTTTAAGGTTCAAGTTAACTTTGACATCCCCATATTTGAAGGTTAGATAGATGCAAATGGAGTAGATAAATTGTTAAACCTGTTGTATGGATATTTTTCTCTTCATGATTTTTCCAGCTGAGAAAACATTACTTTTGCACTTCTCGAAGTTGCCCCCCACATCAAGTACTAGTGGGAAACCTACTGTGAGAAGAAGGACGAATGTACACCCTCACTATTTTCAGCAGTACCCACTTGGAATTCGTTTTGGGATGCCATCAAGGAGTAGTACTACCCTGTCGGGAGTTATGAGGATAACTACATAAAATGGACCATGTTGCGGCAGGGAAGGGACCAAGACGTGCCAAATTTTACCAATTTTTTTATACCCTTCACACGAAGTTGGGTATCAAGGATTTTGAGTGACATTTGGTACTCAAGTACCGCGGCTACTTACATAGGTACATCCAGGATGATGTGGAGTTCTTGGACATCTCCTCACTTGGCACAGCGTATTGATATGTTGTCAATATTGAGCATAAGTTTAAATAGAAGAAGCGAAACTTTGGATTTGTGAATCCAAAGCAAGGGAAATGCACCCCCAAGCTGCAGAGCAAAGGACAAAGCCAAGGCGGGACAACACAAGGCAAAATCCTCAAGCAAAGAAAAACACCCCAAAGACAAAGAAGGACATGGGAAATGGTGTGAGTTCCATAAGAGCTCCACTCACAACACGAGTGAGTGTCGAGCCAAGTAGTCACTGGTGGTCAAGATGAAGGCGTCTTAATAAGATGCATGTTCCAACTCTGAGTCATAACCTGACAAAGGGAAGTAGATCATTGATGCAAATCCTAGTGCCACCATGGCCACCACCAAGATCCAAAAGAATGAGCTTGAAGAAGCAGAGGAGGGGGAATGCCTCTTCCACTCCAATATGTGGGTGAAGGGTTCTCCGCTGCAGTTCTTTGTCGAAAATGGGAGCCAAAAGAACCTCATTTCAATAGAGGTCATGAAGCAGCTAGGTCTATCGACTACAACACATCTATAACCATACACCATTAGGTGGCTTCACCAAGGATAAGATCTCCACGTCAGCCAGCAGTGCCACCTTCCCTCATGTATCAAGCCCTTCACGGATGAGGTAATGTGTGATGTTTCTCCCCTTGAAGTTTGTGATGTATTATTAAGAAAACCATACTTATGGAAGCGACATGTTGTATATGAGTCTATACCTCACTCTGTGACTATTAGTTTGGGAAATAAGTTTTATAGGATACCAGAGGTAGCCTCACCTACAACCATCTCTTTGATCTTTGCAAGGTAATGTAGTAAGATCACAGACCAAGATTTTTTTCCTTATGATTTGCCCTCAAGGCAAGAAGAAGATTGTGGCCACAACTTCCAAAAAAGGCTCCTTTGCACAACAGCAGCAGATGTGTATGGGCATGGAGGAGTACATGGACATTTTTGCCTCGCCTACAAGGGTACCTCTACATTGTAAGATCAAGCACTCCATCGATCTTACCTCATGTGCGTTGCTACCCAATGGACTGACCTATTGACACTCTGTTCTGGAGAACGATGAGATCAAGTGGCAGATTCAGGAGCTGTTGTAGAAAGGGCACATTAGGCCAATCTCATCACCCTGTGGGAGCTCGATTGTATTGGTAAAAAATAAGGACGAGACCCGGAGACACTGTATTGACTATCGAGCGCTGAACAAGATCATTGTCTGGAATAGGTACCCAATCCCACAGATTGATGACCTTCTGGACCAACTCAAGGGGGTCAAATATTTCAGTAAGATTGAATTGAAGTCTGGTTATCACGATGGGCCTATTGTACCCTCCGATGTATAGAATCTTGCCTTCAAATCCAAGGTGGGCCTTTTCGAATGGTTGGTCTTGCCTTTTGGGTTAACGAATGCCCCCGTAATCTTCATGAGATTGATCGATGACATCTTGCTACCCTTCACCAATGCTTTCGTAGTGATGTATATAGATGAAATCTTGATCTTCAGTCAGAGTTGGGAAGAATACCTCCACCATATTCAACAGGTCCTCCAAACCCGACGACAACACAAGTTGTGTGCCAATATAAGAAATGCATGTTTGGCATGACCTAGGTTCAATATATGAGATACATCATTGATGAGCAGGGTGTGCATGTGGACCCAACCAAGATACAAGTCATTCAGGATTAGCCAGCCCCAACCACTCTAATAGAGCTTTGCAGCTTTCTGGATCTTGACAATTTCTATCGCAGGTTTGTGTTGGCGTTCTCTCATATCACTTGGCCTTAAAGTCAAGTCACCAAGGGCGGAGCAAAAGCAAAGTTATTTTGGTACAAAACCCAACAAAAGGCATTTGCCGAGTTGAAGCAACACCTCTACTCTATACCAATGCTCACATTACCAGACTTGTAACAACCATTTAAGGTTAAGATAGATGCCTTAGGCTATGTTATTGGTGCATTTCTTACTCAGCAGGGGCATCCAATGGCTTACCATAGTGAGATACTTTCAGACACAATCTGAAAGTATCCCACCTATGAAAAATAAGTGTATTCCATTGTGCAGGTTTGCCATCAATTGAAACATTACATTTTGGGCAAGGAAACAATCATCCACACAAACCACCGACCCCTGCAGTTCGTACAGACGCAAGGGAAGTTGTAGAATGATCACCATTAGAAATGGTCGACATACTTGAAACAATTCCATTGAACATTAAGTATAAGAAGGGAAGCACCAATAATGTTGCAGAATGCCTCAACCGACCACTAGTCATGGCACTGATCACTGTGCAAAACTCCTGTGGGTATGAGACTTCGAGGTGGCCACATCTTTATGAGAGAAATCTAGAATTTTGTAGCACATACCAAACACTCCTGAAAGGTAAGCAAGTTCCAAATTTTTACCTCCAGGATGCATCGTTATGCCACTTAAGACACATATGTGTTCCTTTAAATGAGTGTGCCAAGATGATTTGGGAGGTGCACTATAATCGAGTCGTTGGACATTACGGAGTAGAGAAAATAGTAGCAGTACTGCAGATATATTTTTATTGGTCAACCCTTCATCAGGATGTTGGAAGGTATATTAAATCCTGCACTACCTGCGACATTGCCAAACCAACCATCAAGAAGCAAGGCCTATATACTCCTTTGCCTACTCCTAGTCAACCTTGGGAATCCATATCCATGGATTACATGTCAAGCGTTCCTTCTACTAAGCACAATAACGACTGTGTTTTCGTGGTCGTCGACATATTCTCTAAGATGGTCGTTATGGTAGCCTACAAGAAGATTATCACAACAAAGACCACTACTAAGCTCTTCTTTAAGCGAATGTGGGTACACTTTTGGATCCCATAGTCCATTGTCGCAGATCAGGACAACAAATTATTAAGTGCATTTTGGTCAAGTCTTTGGTTAATGCTAGATACAAAACTCAGTAAGTCCACGACTTTTCATCCCCAAACTAATGGCCAAATAGATTTTGTCAATAGGATGATCGTACACATTTTGCACATGTACAACTCAAAGCATCCACACATATGGGATGAAATCCTCCCCTATGTCCAACACAACTAGAACATAGCTCTCCACAACTCAACGAGCCATAACCCATTACAGGTAGGGCTGGGATTTCATCCATTATGTCCCATTGATGTGGCCATACCATTTTCACTTACTCAAGCAAATTCAACTCATGTCTAGTCTGAAACTGACAGGTCTAAAATCTTCATTAAGCGCATTCAATACATCCGCCAGCAGGTCCATGATATATTTGATAGAGCCAATGCTAAGTACAAGTAGCGCCATGATCAACATCGGGTGTCGCACAAGTTCCAGGTAGGTGACAAAGTTTGGCTACATTTGCAGAAGGAGTGCCTCGCTGGACCCCATTGCAAGCTTCGCCTGCTTTGATATGGGTCATACACCATCACCAAGGCTGTAGGGTACAATACCTTCAAGTTCAACATTCCATTGTTCCTCGGTTTGCACCCCAATGTTCAATGTTGCATTCAATCTTACTTTCCACCATTGCTAGACACATCCAACATTGCAGAACAACTCACACCAATAGAGTTAAACCCAGAATGCATGGAATAGGCCATAACTGATCAGATCATGGACACATAGATTAAGAACACTCACCAGCAAAAGATTCAACTATATCGGGTTGTCAAAGTTGGCCAACTCTTGCACCAAGGCAAGTGGCTCACCAGTGACCAAGTTCAGCAGAAGTTTCCCCATCTCATGGAGGCACTCAATACAATGGGGACAATTTCTTCCTAAGGGGGGAGGAATGATTCAGGTGGATGTTGGTGGCCACCTGCCTATTCCACTTGGACCCCCACCACTGTCTCTTTCAGCCTTTCAGTTTCCTTAATTATATCACAATTTACTATTTTTGGTAGTTTTTTGGGTCTTGAACTTCCGGAGCCGTTTTGAGGGTCTAAATAACGTTTTTTGGAAAACAAGGGAAAACATGATTTACGATTGATTTTTAACATGAGAAATTTGTAGTCCTCAGGTAGATATTTCTAATGAGGTATTGTGTGTGTCAAATGGAGATCGTATGCCAAAGTTACGACCCTGGGAAGTTGATGTACCAATTACCTCAACGGGGCCCATAGTTTTGGCGCTTCATCTCTTAGGGTTAGGTTTTTGGATGTTTATGGTTTCCATTGTTTCTCAATAATAAATAGGTCTTCGAGCCTCATTGTAACACAGTTCAGAGGCATGTAGCCGCCACTTCTCTTCTCAGAGATAATCTACCATCGTCGAGCTAGTTTTATGTCCATTATGTTTGTAGGCATATTTCAGTATTTGATATTAAAGAAATGAAGTGTTATTTCTGCAACATCTCTGTATTTATGGTTATATATGTAATTTTTTGTGTTCTTGTTTGAGTTCAGATCCAATACACTAATAACCAAATTGGAAAGGCTAAAAGAGTCAATGGCAAGAGATTTTGATGATATAACTGATTTTACTATAGAAGATATTAGCATTCATCAAACTTATTTTACTACAGAAGAGATTAGTAAATGGGTAATTAATTTTGTTAATATTAATGAAGAGAAGTATGTATTGGTTGCTCAATTACAAAAAGAGGCTATTGAAATTGAGAAGCATATATTCAATGAACATGTTAATCTAGAGATTACAATTGGTTCAATGAAATATTTCTTTAAAGGTATGTTGCAGAGATTCTTTCAAGACATCATGGATCTAAAAGATAGTTGATAGTCAAACAATCATCATATATATGCTTTCACATATTATAAGTATCCTTAAATCTTGACACATTCATTCTTCTGTTTACTAGTATTGAATTATTGAGATTTGTTAATTGTGTTAACATCACCTAAACTAATTGCTCGATACAATTTAATGTTTTCTTTTGCAATTTCATTTTTCCATATTAAGGTTCACAGGAGTCCAATCCCAGTCCCAATTGGGATGAACACCTTTACTTTTATGATTAGGTAGAAAGATTTTGATGACTGCTTTAGATGTCAAACATAAATGTATGTTTAGTGACATAATCCCTTCCATCTAAACAAGGCTTCCTTTTACCAAATATCTTTGTTTTAGAAATAGCTTATAATTGATTGTGTTTACTCATTTCCCCCAGAATGTAAGAGTAGATAGTTCAAGAGAAGATGTTAGAATAACATAGTGAATGAGCTGATGAGCTAAGTTGTTGGGCATTTTCGTTACCAATATAAGCAACTTCCACCCTAAATGAGGGTTCTTAATGTTTGCATAAGATCTTCTATGGATCTGAATTATGTGGCATTACTCAAAAGCATTAATAGAACATAAGTTTTCGAGGATGTTCTTTTAACTTCTTTATTATATCTAATTTTTTGTTACTGGTCACAATGAAATGAATAGTTGAGAACAATTTTAGATTTCAGATATGTGTTCCGTGTATAGTATTTATTTTAATCATAGTTATGATTATTGGAATTTGAATCTCAATATCATTCTTGTCACTATAATTGTGTTATTTAATGTTCAAGACTTATGATTTGAGCTCATATATTACATCATACATACATCTAGTAAGAATACATAATAGAAATGTAGTTAAGATTTTTTTTAATTTTAGTAGTTCTATTTGCTATGAAGTTTGAATAATGTTGAATATTTTAATCTTTTAAATTTGTGTGGAGTGTAGTGATATGGGAAAGGCTTTCATTTTGCTTCCCTCGTATCTCCCTATTCCACATAATGAAATCTTGATTAAGGCCATGCTAATATGATTAAAACATATAACATTATTTCAAACTTTACATTAAAAAGAATTACAGAAGTTTGAGGCATGAAGACTTTTGATAACTGATTAACTATCCCCAGTTCTATGTCTATGTGGATTCATTTTATTTGAGCTTCCCAAATAATAAGTGTCATTTCACAATTGTGAACTAATTGTTGATTGTCCAATATTAAATGAAGTGTGATTTGCCCCTTATGGTGACATAGTTAGTTTCATTGTGCGAAATAAGAAAGTGTGGAGAAGGATTTCATTATGTGCACTACAAACACATAGCAAAAAAAAATAATATTACTTAGTGTTTGTCTCGCTTCTATTATTTAAATTGATTTAAAAAATTATAATCTTTTTAAAATGAGGAAGTGTGGGAAAGGCTTTCATTGAACTTCCCTTGTATCTCCATATTATGCATAATGAAAGGTTCTTCCACACCTTCGCACTCATCTTTGGCATCATTAGACAAAGCAATAGCAATCTCAGGCATAACAATGTCAATGCACTCACAAATGAAATGAAAACTCACAAAATTAGTATTAATTAATTATGCATATGCATATTAATTAAATTAATTGATATATAATATTGGTCAGTATTTTCTCAATATGAGTTTCCTGACTCCATACAATGTATGAATCCACACCTCTTTAGTTTGTAGAATGTATCAAAAAATCTGAAGACACATTATTGGATGGGCACATGTGTGGAGGTGCAAAGAAGGGGTAATACGAAGTGCAGAGGTGTGGAGAAGGGGTAATGCTAAGTGTGCAGGTGCGAAGAAGGGGTAATGCTAAGTGCGGAGGTGCGAAAGAAGATTTCATAGCACTAACATTGACATTGACATTTACACTATCATAGCTACTGCTAGTGCATTTCACTCTTAATTCATTTTAAACCTTTTTCCATCTTAAACTTTACAGAAGCACTTCTCATAATAAAAGCTTCGTCTCTACTTATCTAATATTAAATGTTCAGTACAAAGTATGAATCCGCACAATGTATGAATCCAAAAAATCTTGATATTTCGATATAATTCTAAGACACATTGTTGGGCACCCACATGTGCAAAGTGGTACAATAAAATCTTTAACTCCACTTCTACACTCCGCATAATGTAAATGTTCAATGCCCCTTTGCATTGCGCACAATTAAAATGTTCATTGCCCCTGCGCACTTCGCACAATAAAAACTGCCCCTCGACAATTTGCACAATGAAAATGTTCACTGCCCCTGCACACTTCGCACAATAAAAACTGCCCCTCGGCAATTTGCACAATGAAAATGTTCACTGCCCCCTCTCCTCCTATCCCCCGCACTCCGCACTTCCCGCACTTTTCGCACACCTGTTCTACTTCCTTCGCATATATGTTCAACGCCCACCCCCGGCCTTGTTATCACCCCAAGAAACTCTCCTAGGTTATATCTCGGAGATGCTCGGGAACATTACAAACTCAACAAAATGTTGGAAATGGATGAATGTAAGGAATGATGCTTGTCCAAGCCAGATAACCACTTCTACTATGCTTAACTCCAGACATGGGTGAACACCCCCAAACTACAAGGCTTTAGACCACCAATTACTCACAGTTTGAGGATTAAGTGAACATGGAGAATACTGACCACACCAGCAGATGCACAAGACCATGTGATGGTCGGCTGCAACCAATAAAGAGGTCTGCAAATCTATTTCCTAATGCACAGACAGGATGACAGTTCTCTGGCACTAAGTAAACAAAAACCTGCATAACACATTCAATGATACATACTAGACTTCAACACAGAGGTGGGATGAAAGCCCCTCTAATGCTAAATATCAAGAGCACATGAACAAATGCATAACAGGCACAGCCTAGAACATAATAGAAATGGAAAGTGAGCAATTAACAGCAAAAGAAGCTTGTATTAGCTGAAAATGAAGACCAGACGCTGCAAGTATCAAAGTAGTTACAGTCTCCAGAAGTTGAACCTTACATCAAAACAACAACCATCAACCCTGATTACATCTGTGTTCTGGGTATATATAGAGTTTCATTACAAAATGTTCTGCTATTCTATGCATGGAGGGGTCATAATTGACCACCAACCACCTTAACTATCTGATGGCGTCTCTGCTGCAATCTGCTTGCTTCAATGAATTAATTTGACATTCTCTGGTGCTCTGTTGTACTCCTCGAGCAGGTGGAGTGTCGTAAAGGATGAAATCCCTTAATTGTTGGATGTGCTGATCTGCCCGAGTCTTGTCCTTTCCCTTCTCGGCCATCCTATTTGTTGAATGCGGTGGTTGAAGAGTAATTGCACGGAGTGGTGAACACTGGTCACCTTCGTCCTTTCGGGAATATGAAATGGCTATGTTGCATTGTCTATGCTCCTTGATCACTTCTGTTGTGGGTTGCATCATGTTGTGCTATCGCCTTTCCACTTCCAACCTTCTGTCTCTGTCTCTCGGCCTTTTTTAGGTGATGTGACCTCTTGAAAAATGCTTAATAATGATTGTTTTCTGTTGTATACAGAAAACATTGTAATACTGAGAAATCCCGCCCATTCTGCTTCTTTCGGACTTCAAAAGTCCTCAAGTATGGTTTAACTATCTATCGGGTCCGCCCTTGGGTTGCTATCGCATGTCGCACTCGACCTGGTCCCTTTGTTCCCTTTGTTCCTTGAAATACTTGAAAAACACGGGAAATACATAAGAATCCTCCGAACTTCAAATATTTAAACAATTTCATTCCGGAAACCCATCGAGTCTGGGTTTCATCACTATCGCACTGCCCCAAGGTTCCTTTGTATTTTGTTTGCGCCGATAGCCTCCGCCGATGCGACCCGCCGATCCGATCATCGGCAATGTCTTGTGCCCCTTCGTAAGTCCTCCTTTGGTTTTTTCCGACAGCGATATAGCGATGCGATGTGGGCCGTCGATCCGCACGCACGATCGACGGTCCACATTGCATCGTTGATCGCAATCGCAATGCCCCTTCTGTCCGTGTCGATACCACCGATTCGCCTCCGCCGATTGCCACTGCCTGCCTGTGCCGATCAAATCTGTCGATTAGATCTGGACCATTGATCGGCCAGATCGAACGGCTGTTGTGCAACCATTGTTTAAGCCTGCGATTTTGGTCTTTTTTCATGGTTTTGGAGTGTTTTTCCCTCCCGATAGTGTATTTCCGCTCTCTTGAGGGCTTTTGGCATATGATTGTTTCGACCTTGGGAAGATCTTAATCAACTCTTGAAGAGTTCAAGAGTGTTTTGAATCCATTTTTTGGGCCGTTTTCCCACAAGGCTAACACTGGCATCCTATTTGAGCACAACCAAGCAGACCAGGCCTGTCTCTGACCATAGAAAATCCTCGTTGTATAGCAGAGCTAACAGCCCAACCCCCCCCCCCCCCCCCCCCCACTGGCATCCTATTTGAGCACAACCAAGCAGACCAGGCCTGTCTCTGACCATAGAAAATCCTCGTTGTATAGCAGAGCTAACAGCCCACCCCCCCCCCCCCCTCCCACAATACATGAGTATTTCCATATATCTTCTTTAAAGAATCCACATATCTATGAACCAAATATCTCTTAGGCTGTGAGGTTTTAAACATAGCAGCAGTGTAATTATTGTACACTCACCTATTGAATCACATTTATTTTCTTGAACATAATTCAATTGAAAAAATGAGCACAAATGATAACCACAATAAGATACCCTTGTTTGTTCCCTATAATCATGACCTAAGCTAAAGGGGTATGTGTAGAGATAAAGGAGTGCGGAGAAGCACTTCGCACAATAAAAACTTCAACTCCACCTCCACACTCTGCACAATGAAAATGTTCATTTCCATACCAATATTCACAAGTACCATCGCAATGGATAATTAATTAGATCCAACATAAAAACTATGTCTCCTAGTGCAATCTATGCAAAGATGACTTTTATAATGCGGAATACGGAGATACGAACACGCGACAATGCGAGCATTCTCATATAACGAGAAAATATGGGCCCCGCAAAAAGAAAAAAAGAAAAACAAAACAAACAAACAAACATGGCGTTAATCAATTAATTAGTGGTAGAGACAGGCTATATTATATTGCAACTTTTAACTTTATTTTCTCTTACTAGCCATTTACTTTTAGTTTTTAAGTGTTAATTAGTCTCGTTAGAGTTTTTTCAATATAACAACATTATATTCTAATTTTTTAAAATATTATTATCTTTTGTTTGCTTTTTTTTAATTGTTTAAAATTTTCATTACCAAAAGGCTTTTTCTTGTCAATTATTCATAACATCAAAATAATAGCTAAAGAAAGTCTCTTATCCTCAAATATTTGACACAACAAAAATATCGTTATATTATTATACCTGCCACTCGATATAACGTATTGAGTTTTTCATTGACTTGTTATTAGTTTTTCTTTGACTAAAAAAATTTAAAATCTATCCAAACAATAACATTATAAAATAAAATTTATTATTTTTAAATAAAATTTATTTCTATTTATCTCAAATATGATTGGTTGAAACTTTTCCCCTCTTATTGTGTAACGATGACAAAAATTGACTTTTGTGTACTCTACTATTAATTACTATGTACTATATCACTAATTACTATGTACAATAAATATAAATAATTTGAAAAATAACATTAAATTCAAAAATTCCATTTTCTCATTTGTGTAAAGTATTGAATAGACAATTTTTAAGGGTTTTATTTTCTAATTTACAAAAAAAATAATTTGAAAAATATAAATTTGAAAAAAATATGTAAAAATAACATGTGTACAATTTGTACAACTCTCATTATATCAATCTATACTCTAATGACATGACATGTGTACTATAATTCGAACATTATATAAAAATTTGCTATCATTCAATATTAAATAAATAATTATTAACTTGTTATCATTGTCTTCAATATCAATTATATATATAAAACTTTTATCTACTAAAAAAAATATTTATTTATATTAAAAACAGTTAAACAAATATTTATATAACTCATTTTACAATTTTATTAATGTTTGGAGTACATACAACACATCATGACATTAAAATATTTTATTACTATGAGTAAGAAAACACACTAGATTTACAATATTGTTAGTTTACACATCTTATCATTTAAGAAACTCGTATTTTTTCAAACTTTTCTAGAAGTCTGTGTACTTGGAATCCAGGTTAAAGTTTTCGCATGTAAAGCTCTTTCCACGTTTTCTTTTAGAAAAAGAATATCGCTATAATAATATATTAGTTTTACACATCTTTATTATTCAGGAAACCATATTTATTCGAACTCTTCGAGAAGTCTTTGCACTTGGAATCCTCTCGTTAAGGTTTTCACATGTAAAATTTGAAGTCCTAGGTAACCATTTGAATTTTTCATGTTTTCGAGGGTACCCGAAATTCCTCTATATAGATAGATCTCAATCTTTTCATTGAAGCAAATATGATTTAGATGTTGATATTTAACCCTTTTTCTGATAATTAACATTGATTTATTTTTGGCATAAATTTAAAAGTAATGAAAAATACTTATACAAACAAAGGGGCAAAATGCCAAAATGTTGAGATATTCTAATGAAAAAGTTTCATGTCAATCCACACTTAAGAGTTTTTTGATTTTGATGTGATTTTCAAATTTATATTTTATAAATTTTGGGGAGAAGTGCTTAAGTTAAGGGGTCGAAATTATTTCCTAAGTGGAATGTGGGTTACTTTTCCATGAAATACACACCTTTTTTATGGAGAAATTTGAATGGCTAAGGAGGGAGCTTGAATTGCTTGGTAAAGGGGCTTACATGAAGGAAGAGAACAACAATTATAAATAAGAAGAAGGCCATATCATTTGGTGATTTTGATCATTTGACATTTACATGGTTGCTTTAGTTATTTAGCAGAGTCACATAGTGTTGTTGAGCACAAGAGTTTTCCCAAGGAGGAAGCTCAACCTTTCTTCGATGGACTTTGAGTGCCACCCTAGGAAGTCTTTCTTGTCTTGTGGTGGATGTGAGAGAGAGAAGCTATACGTAGTACATCCGTAAGACTTCGCAGTTCTTGGGTGAGATTGTTTGGGGGTGTAGCTTGGACAGAGGAATTTGGAGCAGGGGCTGAGTGGGGTTGATAGAAGAGAATTTTAGAAGAGTTTCCAACATTTGGGTGACCTTCCCAAGCCATATTTGCTCACAGGTTATCATTCTAGGCATTGTAGAAGTGTCAGAGAAAATAGCGGTCATTTTGGAGCATCAAAACTAGAGTAAAGCCTTTTTGGGTTTATAGAGCATCGAGCTTTGTGGTTGAGCTAACAAGAAGTGATTTATTCAAATGGATTTGATTGGTACAAATATTCAGTGGACGTAGTGGTCAGGGATCTCTGGGATAAGTGAACCAAATATATATATATATATATATATATATGATGATGATGATGATGATGATGGTTAACGTCCACTGAGACCAAATTGGTCTATCGGACCTACAATTTTCTTAATTTTTACTTGTCTGGCTCCTCGTCTTTCTTGGCGAGATTGGTGTTGTAGCTTTCTTTTTTTTCTCTACGGTCTTACAACTTCCTTTGTCTTGCATCTCCTTCATCTCTTCTGGTTCTTGGGACATTGGTGTCTTAGCTTCGCGATCTATAGTCGGAGGAGTTTGGTTTAGGAGATCTGCGTTGCTGTTAAATGAAGATTTATTTTCTGCGGTATTCAAATCCTCATAACTGTTGATTTGTTGGGGCGGGCTTTCTCCTTGCTTGCTTTGAGAGTTGTTTCCTTCTTCCTTGATTTCTTGTGACTCAGAGTTTTCTCTAGAATATTCTTCTTTGATGACAGTGTAGTGTTCTTTTTGTGCTCCTTCCCACCATGTAGATCTGTGGTGGTTTTTTCTAGCAAAATTTTTCTCAGAGGCTTTTGGGCAATTTTTGGCTAGATGCCCCGTCTCAAAGCACGATCGACATCTGAAGAGGACACTTTCATAATCAAGCTTCTGGTTCCACACATAGTCTTTACTTGTTAGGTTTATTTCAGCTGCAAATCCGGCGCTGAAATCCATTTCCACACAGATGCGTGCATAGGTGGTTCTGGCATATTCCTCTGTTTCTGGGCACCTGCAGTAAAATTTCCCAATTGCATTTCCGATGGCTTTTAGCAAGGAGAGATTCCAGAGATGCAAGGGTAGGCTTGGCAATCTCACCCAAACTGGTGCTGAGGTTATCACTGCTGTAGAGGGATCGAATGATGGGTTCCATGGCTTCATGAATAGGCCTGATTTTTCCCAAAACCAAGGGCCGGAATCTAGAATACATTGTCTGCTTTCAGGATTTTCAAAATCTACTATAAAGAAACCTCTAGCACAGGGGTAGATATTAATTTCATCATAAATGATAGGCTTCCATACCTCCGAGATCCAATTGTGGAGTGCTATCAGCCGCGGCCAAAAACCATTGAACCGGCAAATTAGGGCACTTTCGGAGAACTTCAAAGCTTCATCGAGTGAGTCCTGGACCACTTGGATAGTGGGAGTTGGGGCTTCACTCACGATATGGGCAGGAGATTGCCCTCCAGAGGCGGATGAGCCACCAGTTATTTTTGCGAAGCTCGGAGCCATATATGCACCAGATCGAAAGCCAAACCGCAGATCTGAAGAGATACGAAAAAAACTGTGAGAAAACTGCGAGATCTGCGTCGTCCCGAGAGTGCGAGTGCTATTACATCGAGAGTTTTGTTAAAGTTGTAAGGGCCGATTCAATGGAGCCGCAGTCCCGCAGAGAGCCGCAGAGACCAAAGGAATAGAGCCGCAGAGATCTTTTAACCAACAGAGATCCGCAGAGATCCTTTAACCCAAATACTTTAACCAACAGAGAGCCGCAGAGATCCGCAGAGATCCAAAACTGCGAGATCTGCGAGATCTGCGTCGTCCCGAGAGTGCGAGTGCTATTACACCGAGAGTTTTGTTAAAGTTGTAAGGGCCGATTCAATGGAGCCGCAGAGAGCCGCAGTCTCGCAGAGAGCCGCAGAGACCAAAGGAATAGAGCCGCAGTCCCGCAGAAAAAATTACACAAACGAATATGTTTTGTTAAAGTTGTAAGGGCCGATTCATAACTCATAATTTTTAAGTTTCATCAAGTTAACCAGTCTTATTTTATATATATATATATATATATATATATATATAAATATAAAATAAAAAAAAATGATGTTGAATTTTGTTATTTATAGATAGGCACAATTTAATTAATAGACAAAACAATTTTTTTTGCCACGATCTGGCAATATAATTTCTTATTATTTAAAATGCACTTTCAAATGTATAAATAGATTCAACACCTTAAAAACCCCCTAAGGCACTCCAACTTTGCTAATTAAACAACTTAAACTTACAATTCTTAAAAATTCTAGTAGATTGTAAACAAATTAACCACTAAAAATGCCCAAAAAAAACCATTTCATTTATTAGTTAAACTATACCAGTATATATATGTGTATAAAACATATTTTATTTATACATATAAATACATAAGCAATTATTAATAGATAATCAAATTATTAAAAAAGAAGAAGATATTATTAATAAGATAAATTTTCTAAATATGAAATTTATTGTAACGGATACATCCCATCCATATTGACTTGAAAATCGAGGTTTCGAACTGCAACTACGGTTCATTATCAGGATAAAAATGTGTGAGGAAACCAAATCTACCCAGGAATAAATAGGGAAATGGTAATAGGGTAATAAAAAGGCCGACAAGAAGAATGTTCATAATAAAATAATTTGAGAAATTTGTGGACAAAGAAAATGTTTATAATTATTAAAAAATGTAATAAATTAAATTATTATTATTATTTGTAAAGATTCATTAATAAGATTAATTTATTATTATTTGTAAAGATTCATTAATAAGATTAATAATATCATATAATTATGGTATTTTTAAATTTCGAGAATTTTTAAAGTATTTATTTATAATAATATGATATAATATCAAATAATTAGTGTATTTCAATTTTTTATTTTTTAATGTACTATTTTCAATATTTAAAATTAATCAGGAATGTAATAATCTTAGATTTCAAGAACATCTAATGTACTTATTTTCAATATTTTAAATTTATAAAGAATTATAATAATTTTAAAAGAGGGATTAGGGTTAAATAATGTAAAAATAGTAACTTAATCACGAAAGTAAGAAGGAAAAGATTGATACAAGAGTTAAGGGGTATGGGGATATTGGAATTGGATTTTAATGTACTAAGGTATCCAATTTTTTGCTTATGACCCATCCTTCATCTTTGTTGAGGTTTTTAGGATGTTTATTGATTTTAATGGCTTCTCTAAATATTCTGTGAAAATAGTGGTCCACTTTAGCAAAGAATGCGGATTTTCTCAATATATATATATATGATGTTTTGTATATTGGAATGCTCTACAAGGGCTAATTTTTTAAACCAATTATGTTTTATGTCAGCAAAGTGTTCCATTATGTGAGTTTTGATGTTCCATTATGCGAGTTTTTATGGATCAATCAGTCTCCCCAACATATGGAATCCCACAAAAAAATTGTAGAAATAATATACATTTATTACTAGCTATTAAATTAATAAAAGAGACAATTATTAATAATATAATCAAGTTATATATATATATATATATATATATATATATATTTTGCTACTTTCTATTTGATTAATAAAAGAGATAATCATAAATATAAGAGGAATATGATATATTTGTTAAATGAATAAAGGGAAAAGTACATATTTTTAAAGAATTATTAGGAAAAGATCATGTCTTAAAAATATTTAGTGTAATTTAGGATTTACAAATACCTTTAGATTCTCCTCTAACAAAACTTCATATGTTGATGCATTGTAGAAGGATCTTGTATTGTAACGTCCATTTTACAATTTATTCAAATTAATTTTCCTTGTTTGCCATTAAATATTTAATGAAAATAAATATTAATAAAATTTCTAACCGAACAAACATGATGTTTCTTTTATAAACCTCTAATATGTGTGTGGGGGGTTTACAGACACTGGAGATTGGTGGCCACTATGTTCACAAAAATTATCCCGGGCAGATCCACCCACAGGGATCACTTTCCGTCGGCTAATTAATAGAGACTAACCTAAAGAGTGTTGAGGGGAATTAACCTCATGACCTCCCATTAACAAGGTGTTTTATAAACCTCTAATATATTCACACACTTATTGCTAGTTATCTCTCTCTTCTTACCTTCTACAACATATAAATCATTTAGTAACTTCTACATAAATAACAATTACATGAACTTCAAGAACCAATCTAAAGTACAAAGAATGAGCAACATAACAAAGTTTCATGGAAAATTACGATCATCCAATCCATGGAAAGAGCTTTGCAAGCAAATAGTACTTCACATCAATATAATGTATCAAAGAACACACACCTTACCCATACATCTAGGATCCCTTGTCTAGGACCATGAGGTTTTGCATCCGTGTCATCTATAGGCTTCTTGTGTGCTTCATGATCAACTTCTGCTTCTGCTATACACTTCTTCAATTTCTCAATTTTCTTGTAGAAATAATCAATAATACATGGTTATAGGGTAACACATATAAATGGAAAAATAATTTAATTTGAATGACATGTATAAAAAATAAGGCCACATTGTGAAAATAAATAAATTATACGAAGGATGGGCATTGTGGACGAAGGAATACTACAGTGAAGACTTTCTCCATCGATAGAGACTCCTCATCCTTGTAAAAATTTAGATAAAGACAATGATAATGTTTCAATTTATATAACAAAAGAATAAACATTTAAAATTCAAGTGCCTTAAATATACATAAAGAACAAAATAATTATTAGTTGAGAAATACTAGTTTTATAAAAGATCAAATAGTAATCTAAATTCGTATAATCTAAGTAGATTATTTTTGCATGTAAAAGAGTTTCATTTCATTATAAGAAAACGAAAATATACAATCCAGTTTGCCTTTGTTTGCCATTAGGGAAACCATACCAGTGGCAAAACCAAAGTTTTTTAAACCTACAAAAATTTATATTGTTCATGAAAGACAAATTACTACATAAAATCCATTGGGACTGAGGCTTGCAAAGAATAACATATCCAACTAACTGAAAAAAAATAGCATATATGCAACTAGTAGTAAAGTAAACAAAATGCATCAACTTTCTTTAGGAGACTCGGATTCTTCAGCGACATTGAGCTTTTTGCTGCTCCTTGGTGAGTAGCTTGGATCCAAAGGGAGGCCCAGGTGGTCTTCAATCCTTTGTGGACATCCTGGCTAATGATATTACCTTGATTTATAATCTCTGCTTCCCATTCATCGATTGTCTAACGGGCCCTTGGGTGGGTCGTTGATCTATATGCTTTGGCTGTAGCTGAGGAAGATCAGGTTTTGGTCTAAGGAATTTGCACAATGGAAGTGCATGTTTTCCCACCCCCATGACCACAACCTCGACCTCTCCCCCGACTAGTAGTAAGAGTGTGACCTTGATGCATAGTAGGGCGAGCCATGATCTGCAATCTATTGTTGTGAGTGTAACACCCTTCTCCCACATTTACCAAAGTTACTAGCCTACAAGGGTAAACATGTGACGAAGAGTTACTATGATATGATTCGACCTCCTAGATCACCTTAAGGAAGTGGAATCGACAAGACAAAACCCTTAATGACTTCCCTCAAGTGCTACAGGACCCCCAAGGGCTAAACCACCCTTCTAGGTGCCCAAGCCCTAAGATAAAACCTTATTTCATTGCCCTAATCTCCTAGATGTTGGCACAACACTACCTAATTTCCACTAAAACCTTCCAGTCGCATGCATGAGGTCTACAAGGGACCGACTGCACTTTTTTTCACCCAAATTTGTGCCTGCGATCGCGTGATTTAAGGGACTTTTTCAAGGTAGGAGACAGACCTCTACTGAGAACTTAATGAAAATTTCTAGAACCATGAATGGCACAAGGAACAATCCATCCATACAAATCTTAGACAAGAACTTGACCTAACAAGGCCTAGCCATAACAAACATTTCGTCAAACACTTCATGAACATGTCATAACAACAAATATGAACATATGGATCTCATACTTATTTGAAAATCGTCCAGAAGAACTGACGCCCTTTCATAATAAATGCATTATCATATATTAGGTCATACGTTCATTATTAATTAATTTTCTAATCAAAACATAATGAGAGTTATGACTAATATTTGTCATAAAACCATGTTTATAACCAACATATTAACGATGGTAGAATGACCATTAAAATCACATAATAACCAAGCACATTTTCTCATAAAACTCAACAGAAAAAAAGAGCTCATATTAATATATGCAAAAGCCAACCAAGTCAGGGACTTACACATACCACACGACTGTAGATTGGGCTAAACCAAATATTTCTTTCAACCAATCACCCATATGTCATATTCCAAGCATGAATGTGGGACTCACAACAAAACCAACCAAGGCTTCCTTAGGCTTTACTGTATATCCTGCCATTATTGGTCAAGGGATTCCTAGGCTCGAAACCCTCATCTATACAACCAAGATTTACTATGTATCTCGTCATTACTAGTCAACGGATTTCTATGCCAAACAATAAAAATACACTACCAGGCTTTACCACAATCCCGCCATGTACCGGTCAAGGGATCACTAGGCCCTAACAAGCACGGACGCCTCTAGATCTATCCATCTAAATCGTGAGGAATTTTCTCGTCTCCACCCTCGGATTTTACCGTGTATCCTGCCATTAATGGTGAAGGGATTCCTATGCCTTTGGGAATTTTCCCGAGACCACCCTAGTCAATTTTGAAACCATTCGACAATCCAACTTAACTAAGTAAAAGAAACCCATCACACCATGGCTATCTGGAAATGGCAAGGCAAGGCTGAAAACCACTGTCATACCTGGCAAAACCCATGCCAATGAAAAAAAGAGAACCAAATACATACATGCATGGTACATGCATGCAAAAACTAGCAAGGGAATCATACAACCAACTCTATACTTGCAAGTAATCCCATTGTAGCTGCTTGATCCAAAATTTTTCTCACTTGATCCCTGCTTTCCTTTTCTTTCTTTCCCTTCCTTTTCTTTCCTTTCTCCAATGCTAGAGTGCTCAAATAATGTTCTAAGTGTGCAAGAGTATGAGAGAGTAGAGAGAATAGAGAGAGCTCCAAAACTGAACTAAGAAAAAGATCTAAGCTCATCACTCACTTGTCATGACGGGGATAGATGAAGAAATACTTTTGAAGCTGCAAGGTACCTCTGCTTGTGCAAAAAAAAATTCATACATTTCTCATTATGATGAAGGTATATTTCCATCAAGTCTTTATGGAATGCTATATTTGGACAGTTGAATTATGACAACCTTCATATGTTGAAGAAAAATGGTGTTACTGATTTTCCTACAGTTCCTAGGAAACTTAAGCAATGTGATGCTTGTATCTTAGGAAAGCACAACAAATAGTATTTCCATGATTCACATTCCATAGCGCATAGAAAACTTGAACTTATTCATTCAGACTTATGTGGCCCAATCCATGTTCCTTCTGCAAATGGTAATAAATATATGATGAAATTTATTGATGACTACACCAGAACGTGTTAGGTTTATTTATTGAAGAACAAATCTGATGTTTTTCAAACATTCAAGAAATTTCATGCATGGATTGAAAATGATGCACAATCTCATATTGGCTCTATTTGCATTAATAATGGAAAACAATACACTTCACATGAATTTGAAAACTATCTTCGCCAACATGGGATCAAACATCAAATAATTGTGCCTTATAATCCTCACAAAACGGAGTAGCTGAAAGAATGAACAAGACAATCTTAAATATAGTACGTTCCATGATGTTTTTCAAGAATGTTAAACTGATGTTTTGGGTTGATGCAGTTCTATGTGTTGTGTATATAAAGAATAGGTGTCCATCTAATGCTATTAGAAACAAGACTCCTTATGAAATGTGGTATGGCCACATTCCTTTGGTAAAGCATCTCAGGGTGTTCCACCTGTTATGCCTTGATACCTAAGGAACAAAGACACAAACTTGGTACAAGGAGTCACAAGTGTATGTTCTTGGGGTATTCAAATACCTCCAAAGAATATTATCTCTATGATGAAGTTAATAAGAAGTTTGTAGTGTCTAGAGATGTGATCTTTCTTGAATCTTCCAAGGCTGACAATGTTGTTGAGCAACAACTTGATCACTTGGATAGATTCATACATGCAAAGTCTTTTCAAGAATTTGATAATGAGATTCCACATTTTGAAAGGGGGATTGCTATACTGGTTCAATCCGTGGAATCTTCTTCTGAAGCACTTTCTCCCCCACATGAAGCTCCATCCACTGATCCAGATAAAAGTTTGAGTGATGTGATTGAAAAAATTGGGAGACTAAATCTTGATTCAAATGCAACTTAGTCAACTGGGCAGCCTGGGCCATCTCAAAAAGGTCCTCCAAAATGGCTAACAAAGACATTTGAAAGTGTTCATCCTGATGAGATTGGAAAGACAAGAACAAGGAGCTCTACTAGACAAAATGGAGATGATGTAGATGATTCTGATTCACCTTTTGATATGGATCTTCTTATGATTGTGAACTAAATTTTTCTTCAAATTTTGAACCAACTTCCTTCAAATAAGTCGCTTCTCATTATGAATGGAAAGAAGTGATGAAAAAATAGTATGATGCCTTGATAAATAATGGCACTTGGAAGCTAGTTGATCCTCCATTAGGAACCAAACCAATAGGCTGCAAGTGGGTCTACAAGAACAAGTATAAAGTTGATGGCTCACTTGACAAGCAAAAAACCAGGCTTACGGAAAAAGGTTTTGCACAAAAGGAAGGGATCGACCATGAGGAGACTTTTGACCCCACAGCAAAATGGGCTACCATCCAAACACTCTTTTCCTTGGCAACTTAGAACATTTGGAAAGTCCATCAAATGGATGTAAAAACTGCTTTCTTGAATGAAAATCTGAAAGAGAATGTTTTTATGTCCCAACCAGAAGGATCTTTTACGAAGGGCCAAGAACATAAAATATGCAAGTTTGTAAAATCCTTGTATGGCCTCAAGCAAGCACCACGAGCCTAGTACAAGAAGTTAACTGAACGTCTTCTGAAACTCAATTTCAAAGATTATGATCTTGATAATGCAACTTTTATTGTCAAGAACGTTGGAAAAATAATTATATATCTTGTGATGTATGTAGATGATATTTTGATGATAGGGAATAATGAGAGCTATATTGCATCCATAAAGAAGGAATTGATGAAAGGTTTTGAAATGACAGACTTTGGGTATGTTCACTACTATATTGGTATTGAAGTAACTAAACATCCAAAGTTTATATTCCTCTCTCATAAGAAGTACATTAGATATCCGTTGAACAAGTTTGGCATGGTTGAGTGCAATCCTTTGACTACTCCAATGGAACAGAACTTAAAGCTCACATCCACTGAAGGAAAATTATTTGAGGATGCAACAAAGTATAGACAACTTGCAGGAAGTCTCAACTACCTGAATACTACTAGACCATACATTTCATTTTGTGTTGGAATCCTTTCCTGGTTTATGAAAAATACTTGTGAGGGGCATTGGTCTACTACGAAAAGAGTTCTAAAGTACTTGAAGGGAACTCAATACTTTGGACTTAAGTATACACAAGTGGGTGACTTTAGCTTGATTGAATGCTCTGGTTCAGAATTTGATAGAGATAAAGGTACTGGGGTATCTACTTCAGTAGTATGTTATGAGTCTTGGATCAAGAATTGTCTCCTAGAGGTCACACAAACAATCATTTCTAGCATATTCAAAAACTGAGGGAAAATATGTGGCAACAACTGAATCATCAAAGGAAATTGTGTGGCTCGAGAAAATTCTGTAAAATTTGCAGGAGAAACAAGTGCATTCAACTCCTCTCATGATTAACAACACTTCTGCAATAAAGTTGCCCAAGAACCCAAAGATCCATGATCGAACAAAGCATATCCATACAAAATACCATCTGATTCGACATCAAGTTGAGGCCAAGACAATTCATCTATGCCATTGTTCCATAAATGAGAAGATTACACACATCTTCATCAAAGCGCTTGGAAGAGAAAAGTTCTAAATATTTAGAGTGATGCTTGGACTCACCAACATCCTTTCAGATTAAGGGGGGAAATGTTGACGCCTAATCTTTGGGATTAGGTAATCCATAAATAATAGTGTAAATAGAAAATAAGGAGAATTGGAATATGAAGAGACACTGGGAGATGAATCCCAACAATCTCTCCCTCCATGTACATATATATGATCAGTCTTACCTCAAAAACATAATTTGCTTTGAGGAGTTACCTCCTGGCCTGGCATAATTATCACAAAGAATTCACATTTAATTTGGTTCGTAAACTTCCAACACTTAGGATACATATATCG
This sequence comes from Pinus tabuliformis, assembly GCA_031772625.1. NCBI lineage: Eukaryota > Viridiplantae > Streptophyta > Pinopsida > Pinales > Pinaceae > Pinus > Pinus tabuliformis. The sequence goes on from CM062811.1 coordinate 903,201,449, forward strand.
ATGATATTAAATCAACAACAAAGTGTGAAGTAAACAGAGTGGATGGTTTTGTAATTTCGAGATTTATTTCCACTACTTCCCATAGATGTTAGCTTTGCTATCTTGAATTGATATTTATTGAGAGTGTCCTGTAAAACAAATTTCGCATGCAAACTAGTAACAAATGGTGATTATTTAGTATTTCGAGAAATCTATACTTAACTAATATTGAAAATGTAACTGATCAAGAGAAAATTTTGAAAGTACAAAGAGGAAATGGCTAGCAAAGGAAGGAAAGAAGCTAGTTGCAATGATACAATTAACTTAGTTGCGCTTATCAATGAAAACTACAAGTGGTCGACTATGTATTATTGATATGTGAATCTATAAACAGAAGAGAAGAATAACGATAAGATTTAGTCTAATGGATTAATGAATGCTGCATGCATTCAAAAAGTGTTTGATTTCAAAGAAACCATTTATTTGTGCGCAAGGAATTTTGATTCTGACACTAGAATAATTATGCTAGCAGCAAAGAAGCCTCATATTCCTTTGACTCCAGAGGCATTTGAATGCATATTCAAGTTACCAAAACCAAATATCTGCTTAAAATTGTCAGAAGAAAATAGTTTTCCAGAGTCACAAGCAGGGGGTATGAACATCATTCAAGAATTCATTTCACTAACTTCTCAGGTTCCTTCTGATCTTTATGTTGTAGATATTTATTTGTTTATACAATTATTTAAAGTGTTATGTTGGCTTTGTGCCCATTTGATGGGCCAAGAAACTACGATCAATGTCCCAAAATCCATTCTTTATTTTCTCTATTATTCGTATGAAAAATATCGTTTATTTGACTGGTTTGATCTTATTTCAAATGAATTAGATTTTTAGTTAGTCAATTTGTTCAAAAGAAATAGATTATTTATGATGGCATACCTGAAAATAGACCTCGTCTCGACTCATGTCTTTCATGACATACCTTACAAACCTAAATTCAATTCTAACAAAGGACCAATGCAGTTTTGGTATCCCATACTCTTGAAGCAGGAAGTTGCCTTAAATTTTTGTCTAATCCAAGATGTATTTGTAAAGTAGATAATCTACATGATAACTAGACAAGAGCCATATTGAATATCTGCCCAAGCCCAATTTTTCCTGTGGAGCAAAGGGTTACATGAAGAAAGATAAAATAATACGATTATTTGAATTTATGGGTTTAAAGTTAAATCACTAGTACTTCAAAGAATTGTAATAGATAGGTATTTTGTTGTTGAATTTTACAGGCAATACCATGATTGGCTACTCATATTTGGACAAAAAAAAAAATTCTTTTCCATTTATTGTTGGACAAGTCAATGTGAGGAACGTGACTCACTTTACAAAGCTTGGAAAGTTTTGTGTTGTTCTAATTTAAAAAAAGTTGGAGTCCAATGAGGTTTTGATCCAGAAGGCCTATTTACTACACACATAGGTATTGTTAAATATGGAAACGTGTTTACAAGAGTTGCAGAGGAAAGCAAAGAGAGTCACAATGCTCCAAGCAACAATCAGGAACCGATAATGAATATGGGAGAAATTGTTGAAGAAGCGAGCATGAATACGCAAAAAAAGTACAAGCAAAGAGGTGCAAACCCTCCACAACAACCTTCACCTTGCACATATGATACTTATCTAACTTCATTTTCCAGTCAAAGAAAGAGAAAGGATATAGCAAGTGCAAAACCGATTCATGGTTAGTTATTAGGTGACAGAGATGATGAAGAGCCTCCTCAGACATTCATTCTAGAGAAAACACACATGTTTAAGTCATCCAAATGCAAAAGTCCCTTAAAATAGGAAGCATTAAACAAGTTTTGAACATGGAAATTGAAAGCAATATGCTACCTGATTGGGTCAGTACTTATTTAGCAGAAGATTAGAAAATATTGGAGCAAATTTTCAAAGAAGCTACTACTTTTGATGATTTCCCTGTCACTTTGCAAGATGAAAACTATGACAAGGACAGTAAAAAATTGAAAATAAAAAAAATAAAGCTCCATAATAAAAAATTCATTGATAAAGTAGAAACAAATGTTGATGTGTTTGGAGTTGCAGCCAACAGACTCATGAGATTGCATCAAGCTACTCGTAACACACTTTCAATGTCTAGTGGCCAATGGGAAGCAGAGAACTTGATACTAAAAGCAAGAGTACAAGAGTTAGAAGATGCTTTAAATTTGGGTCCTTTGTTAATGACTACACTGGCAATACGAACACTACCATCAACAATTTCTACTCCTAGCACATCACATGGACCTAATAAAGCTATGAAACTCCTTAATGCAGTCAGATCTCATATTATCACTATTATATATGCCAAAAATTATAAATCATTGAACATGCATGGAAAAAAACTTTTGATTTGTTAGGTTTAACACGGGGAATTAACTCATTTGCCAATTTGGTTAAAAGTAATGTTAAGGAAGACAAGCATTTCGTTAAAAATGACTTACCTACCTTTAGTTAAAGGATTGTTTTATTGTTTTATCTAGACAAAAAAAAAAAGCAAAGGACTCCCAAATGCTAATCAAATGAAGTAGATCAAAGATGGATGGTCTAAAAGAATTAACACACTAGAAAACATTATTTTTGAATGTGTAAGCATAAAGAATAGAAGAGGTTACATGTCTATGAAGGTGGTGCAAATTGTTCAAGAGCTAAATGGTCCATGCATCATACTCGATACTGAATTAATTAAAGAGATATTAATCTAGGTGGATGTTGGTGGCCACCCGCCTATTCCACTTGGACACCCACCACTATCTCTTTCAGTTTTTCAGTGTCCTTAATTGTAGCACAATTTACTATTTTTGGAAGTTTTTCGGGTCCTGAACTTCCGAAGTCGTTTCGAGGCCTTAACAACGTTTTTTGGGAAAACAGGGGCAAATAGGAAGCTTTGTCCATTTTTTTTCATGTGAAGGTTTTAGTCCTCAATTAGATATTTTTAACGAGGTATTGTGCGCGTCAAATGAAGATCGTATGCCAAAGTTACGACCCCGAGAAGTTGATGTACCAATTTACCCAAACAAGGCCCATAGTTTTGTCACTTCATCTCCTAGGGTTATATTTTTGGATGTTTAGGGTTTTCCTTTGTTTCTTAATAATAAATAGGTCTTCGAGCCTCATTGTAACACAGTTCAGAGGCATGTAGCCGCCACATCTCTTCTCAAGATAAGCTATCATCACCGAGCTAGTTTTATGTCCATTCTGTTTGTAAGCATATTTCAGTATTTGATATTAATGAAATGAAGTGTTATTTCTGTTGCATATATGTATTTATGTTTATATCTATAATTTGTTGTGTTCCTATTTAAGTTTGGATCAGCGGTATCAGAGCAGTCTGCTCTTTCTCTGTTTTTCTTTGCATGTCCCCACCAAGGTCGGGATATAAGGATTTAGGGCTCGAATTGGTCAAACCCTTGCAAGTCAAACCTCACAAATTCTGACAGCCTCCCATGGCGGAAGAGAAGAAAGACAAGGGGGCAATAGATCCTTTCAAAATATTGCTCGAAGAAGCCCTCGAGCAACAAAGGAATGCGATGATGGACAACTTTGCCTAGATTATTCAACAGCTACCCAAAGGTGACACATCTCCTTCCAACAACTACTATGGAAGCGCCACATCTCCTTCCAACAACTACTATGGAAGCGCCACATCTCCTTCCAACAACTACTATGGAAGCGCCACACCCTTTAAGGTATAAGTTAACTTTGACTTCCCCATATTTGAAGGTTAGATAGATGTGGACGCCATAGATAAATGGTTAAATCTGCTAAAAGGATATTTTTATGTTCATAATTTTTCCAGCTGGGAAAATATTACTTTTTCACTTCTCAAAGCTGCCCCCCATGTCAAGGACTGGTGGGAAGTCTACTGTGAGAAGAAAGATGAAAGTACACCCTGACTATTTTCAGGCCGCACCCACCGGGATTTCGTTCTGGGGTGCCATCCAAGAGCACTACTACCCTGTCAGGATATAAGAGGATAAATACATAAAACAAACCACGTTGCGACAGGGAAGGGACCAAGATGTGTCGAAGTTTACCAATGTTTTTCATACCCTTTGCATGAAGTGGGTATCAAGAATTATGAGCGACATTTGGTACTCAAGTACCACGGATGCTTACACAGGTACATCCAGAACGAGATGGAATTCCTGGACATCTCCTCGCTTGGCACGACGTAACGATATGTTGTCAAGATTGAGCATAATTTTAAATAGAAGAAGCTAGAATTTGGATCTACAAATCTAAAGCAAGGGAAAGGTGACCCCAAGCCATAAAGCAAAGGACAAAGCCAAGGCATGGTGACCTAGGACAACCCACCGAAACCGCAAGCAAAGAACAACACCTTGAAGACGAAGAAGGACACAGGGAAATGGTGTGAGTTCTATAAGAGCTCCACTCACAACAAGAGTGAGTTTCAGGCCAAGCAGTCATTGGTGGCAGAGCTGAAGGCTTCCAAATTAGACGCATGTTCTGAATCTAAGTCAAAACCTAACAAGGGGAATGACAAAGGAAAGATGGTCATTATGTGGAGCCCAGTGCCACCGTGGCCACCACCAAGACCCAGAAGAATGAACTTGAAGATCCAAAGGAGGGGGGATGCATCTTCCACTCACAAATGTGGGTGAAGGGTTCTCCATTGTAGTTCATTGTCGACAACGGGAGCCAAAAGAACCTCATTTCAGTAGAGATCGTCAAGTGCTTGGGTATACCGACTACAACACATCTACATTCGTATACCATTGGATGGCTCCACCAAAGATGAGATCTTTGCATCAACCAGCAGTGACACCTTCCTTATAGCATTAAGCCCTTCACGAATGAGGTATTTTGTGATGTTTCTCCCCTTGAAGTTTGTGATGTACTATTAGGACAACCATACTTGTGGAAGCGACATGTTGTATATGATTCTATACCTCGCTCTGTGATTATTACTTTGGGCAATAAGTTGTACAGGATACCGGAGGTAGCCTCGCCTACCGCCATCTCTTTGATCTTTGCAAAGCAATGCAGTAAGATCATTTCACAGACCAGGAAATTTGTTTTCCTTATGATTTTCCCTTAGGGAAAAAGAATATTATGGCCACAACTTCCAAATAGGGATCCTCTACACAATAGATGCATATGGATATGGTCGTGGAGGAGTACAAGGACATTTTTGCCTCACCTACAGGGGTATCTCTGCACTTTCAAGTCAAGCACTCCATCGATCTAACCCCAGGTGTGCCGCTACCTAATGGACTGATCTATCGACGTGTTGTTTTGGAGAACGATGAGATCAAGAGGCAGATTCAGAAGTTGTTGCAGAAAGGGCACATCAGGCCAAGCTCATCACCATTTGGGAGCCCAATTATATTGGTAAAGAAGATGTATGAGACTTGGAGACTCTGTATTGACTATCGGACACTGAACAATATCATTGTCCGGAATAGGTACCCAATGCCACGGATTGATGACCTTCTGGACTAGCTCAAGGGTGCCAAATATTTCAGCAAGATTGACTTGAAGTTCGGTTATCACCAGGTGCCTATTGAACCCTTCGATGTGTGGAAGACTGCCTTCAAATCCAAAGAGGGCCTTCTTGAATGGTTATTCATGCCTTTTGGGTTGACGAATGCCCTCGCAACCTTCATGAGATTGATGGAAGACATCTTGCGACCCTTCACCAAAGCATTTGTGGTGGTGTATTTAGATAACATCTTGATCTTCAGTCAAAGTTGGGAATAACACCTCCACCATATTCGACAGGTCTTCCAAACCTTACGACAACACAAGTTGTGTGACAATTTGGAGAAATGCACTTTTGGCATGACCCAAGTTCAATATTTGGGGTACATCATTGATGAGCAGGGTGTGCATGTGGCCCCAACCAAGATACAATTCATTCGGGATTGGCCAACCCCAACCACTCTAACAGAGCTCTGCAGCTTTATGGTCCTTTGCCAATTCCTACCACAGTTTCATGTTGGGGTTCTCTCATATCACTTGGCCTTTAATTCATGTCACCAAGGGCAGAGAGAAAGTAAAGGTCTTTTAATCTGAAACACAACAAAAGGTATTTACCGAGTTGAAGCAGCACCTCTTCTCTGCACCAACGCTCACACTACCAAACCTGCAACAACCATTTTAGATTGAGACAAATGCCTCCGACTAAGCTATTGGTGCAGTTCTTACTCAGCAGGGGCATCCAGTGGCTTACCATAGTGAGACACTTTCAGACACAGTCTAAACGTATCCTGCCTATGAAAAAGAAATGTATTTGATTTTTCAAGTTTGTCGTCAATGGAAGCATTACATTATGGGCAAGGAAACAGTTATCCACATAGACCACCAACCCTTGCAGTTCATACAAATGCAAGGGAAGTTGCAGAATGATCGCCATCAGAATTGGTCCACATAATTACAACAATTCCATTTTAACATTAAGTACAAGAAAGGAAACACCAATAATGTTGCAAATTGTCTCAGTCAACCACCAGTCATGGCGCTGATCACTGTGCTCAACTCTTGTGGGAACGAGACTTTGAGGTGACCACATCTTTACGAGAGCAATCCAAAATTTGGCAGCACATACCAAACACTCCTGAAAGGTAGGATGTTACAAATTTTCACCTCCAGGATGCACTATTATGCCACCTAGGACACATATGTGTTCCTTCAAGTGAGCACGACAAGATGATTTGGGAGGTGGACTATAGTTGGGTCACTGGACAATTCAGAGTAGAGGACAAAGTGGCAATGATGCATAGGTATTTTTATTGTTCGAACCTTCGTCAATATGTTGGAAGGTACATTAAATCTTGCACTACCTACGCCATTTCCAAACTAATCATCAAGAAGGAAAGCCTATATACTCCTCTTCCTACTCCTAGTCGACCTTGGGAATCCATCTCCATGGATTACATGTCGGGCCTTCCTTCTACTAAGCATGACAACAACTGCGTTTTCATGGTCGTCAACAAATTCTCTAAGATGGCCATTATGGCCGCCTACAATAAGAGTATCACAACAGAGGCCACTACTAAGCTCTTCTTTCAGTGAGTGTGGGCACACTTTGGGATCCCACAATCGATTGTCTCTGATTGGGACAACATATTCTTAAGTGCACTTTGGTCAAGTCTCTGGTTGATTTTGGATACCAAACTCACTTAGTCTGCGACTTTCCATCCCAAAACTGATGACCAAACAAAGGTCGTCAACATGGTGATCGTACACATTCTGCGCATGTACAACTTGAAGCATCCACGCACATGGGATGAAGTCCTCCCCTATGTCTAACAAAGCTACAACATATCTCTCCACAGCTCAACGGGCCACACCCCATTTCATGTAGGGTTGGGATTTTAGCCATTATGTCCCATTGATGTGGCCATACCATTTGCAGCTACTCAGGAAGACTCAACTCATGTCTAGTCCAAAGTTGACAAGGCTAACAACTTCATTGAGCGCATTCAACACATCCACTAGTAGGTCCATGATATATTGGAAAAAGCCAATGCTAAGTACAAGCAATGCCATGATCAACATCGGGTGCCGCACAAGTTTCAGGTGGGTCACAAAGTTTGGCTACATTTGTAGAAGGAGCACCTCGCTGGACCCCACTGCAAGCTTCACCGCTCTGATATGGGTCGTACAACATCACAAAGGTTGTATGGGACAATGCCTTTGAGCTCAACATTCCATTGTTCCTTGGTTTGCACCCAATGTTCAATGTTGATCGCCTTCGACCATAGTTTCCACCATTGTTAGACACATCTGACATTGCAGAACAACTCACACCAATAGAGTTAAACCCAGACTGCATGGAACATGCCACAATTAATCAGATCATGGACACACAGATCAAGAACACTCATAGCAAAAGATCCAACTATATTGGGTTGTCAAAGCTAGCCAACTCCTGCACCAAGGCAAGTGGCTCACGAGCGACCAAGTTCAATAGAAGTTTCCCCATCTCATGGAGGCACTCAATGTAATGGGGACCATTGCTTCATAAGGGGGGAGGAATAATCTAGGTGGATGTTGGTGGCCACCCGCCTAGTCCACTTGGACCCCCACCATTGTCTCTTTCAGTTTTTCAGATTCCTTAATTGTAGCACAAATTATTATTTTTTGGCAATTTTTCGGGACCTGAACTTCTAGAGCCATTTTGAGGTCCTAAACGGTGTTTTTTGGGAAAACCTGGGCAAACATGTGTTATCAATTGATGTTTTCCATGCGAGATTTGTATTCCTCGGATATATATTTCTAACGAGGTATTTTTCATGTCAAACAGAGATCGTATGCCAAATTTACGATCTCGGGAAGTTGATGTACCAATTTACCCAAAGAGGGCCCATAGTTTTGGCGCTTCATCTCCTAGGGTTAGGTTTTTGGATGTTTAGGGTTTTAAATTGTTTCTCAATAATAAATAGGCCTTTGAGCCTCATTGTAACATAGTTCAGAGACATGTAGCTTCCACATATCTTCTTAGAGATAAACTACCATCACCAAGTTAGTTTTATGTCCATTTTGTTTGTAAGCATATTTCAGTATTTGATATTAATGAAATGAAGTGTTATTTCTGATACATCTCTGTGTTTATGGTTATATCCATAATTTGTTGCATTCCTGTTTAAGTTCGGATCAATGGTATCAGAGCGATCTACTCTTTCTATGTTTTTCTTTACATGTCCCCAACGAGGTTGGGATATAAGGAGTCAGGGCTCGAATTGGTCGAACCCTTAAAAGACTAACCTCACAATTCCTGATAGCCTCCCATGGAAGAAGAGAAGAAAGACAAGGGGTCAAGAGATCCTTTCAATATATTGTTCGAAGAAGCCCTCGAGTGACAAAGGAACACGATGATGGACAACTTTGCCTAGATTCTTCAGCAACTACCCAAAGGCGATGCATCTCCTTCTAGTGGCTACTTTGGAAGCATCTCACCCTTTAAGGTACACGTTAACTTTGACATCGCCATATTTGAAGGTCAAATAGATGTGACCGTTGTAGATAAATGGTTAAATCTTCTATAAGGACATTTTTCTGTTCATGATTTTTCCAGTTGGGAAAATATTACTTTTGCACTTCTCAAAGTCGCCCCTATGTCAAGTACTGGTGGGAAACCTATTGTGAGAAGAAGGATGAAAGGACACCCTCACTATTTTCAGTCGCACCCACTTGGAATTCGTTCCGGGACGCCATCAAGGAGAAGTACTACCCTGTCGGGAGCTATGAGGATAAATACATAAAATGGACCACGCTATGGCAGGGAAGGGACCAAGACGTGCCAGAGTTTACCAATTTTTTTCATACCCTTTGCACCAAGTTGGGTATCAAGGATTCTAAGCGACATTTGGTACTCAAGTACCACATCTGCTTACATAGGTACATCGAGGATGAGATGGAGTTCCTGGACATCTCCTCTCTTGGCACGGCGTACTGATATGATATCAAGATTGAACATAAATTTAATAAGAAGAAGTGAGACTTTGGATTTGTGAATCCATAGCAAGGGAAAGGCACCCCCAAGCTGCAGAGAAAAGGATAAAGCCAAGGTAGGGCTACCCAAGACAACCCGCTGATGCAAGAAAAGAAAAACACCCCAAAGACAAAGAAGGACGTGGGGTAATGGTGTGAGTTCCATAAGAGCTACACTCACGACATGAGTGAGTGTCGAGCCAAGCAGTCACAAGTGGCCGAGATGAAGACTTCTGAATCAAACACATGTTCCAACTCTGAGTCAGAACCTGACAAGGGGAATGACAAAGGGAAGCATATCATTGATGTGGAGCCTTATGCCACCGTGGCCACCACCAAGATCCAAAATAATGATCCTGAAGATCCAGAGGAGGGGGAATGCCTCTTCCACTCACATATGTGGGTGAAGGGTTCTCTGTTATAGTTCATTGTTGACAATGAGAGCCAAAATAACCTCATTTTAGCAGAGGTCGTGAAGTAGATGGGTCTACCAACTATAACACATCTGCAACCATACACCATCGAGTGGCTTCACCAAGGACAAGATATCTGCGTCAGCCAACAGTGTTGCCTTCCATCATGCATCAAGCCCTTCACAGATGAGGTACTGTGTGATGTTTCTCCCCTTGAAGTTTGTGATGTATTATTAAGACAACCATACTTGTGGAAGTGACATGTTGTATATGAGTCTAGACCTCACTCTGTGATTATTACTTTGGGCAATAAGTTGTATAGGATACCAGAAGTAGCCCTTCCTACCACCATCTCTTTGATCTCTACAAAGCAATGCAGTAAGATCATTTCACAAAACAGGAAAAAAAATTCCTTATGATTCGCCCGCAGGGCAAGAATAAGATTGTGGCCACAACTTCAAAACAGGGCTCCTCCACACAGTAGCAATATATGGATATGGTCATGGAGGAGTAGAGGGACATTTTTTCCTCGCCTACAAGGGTACCTCTGCACTGTCATATCAAGCACTCCATCGATATGACCCCAGGTGCGTCGCTACCCAATGGACCGATCTATCAACACTTCATTATGGAGAACGATGAGATCAAGATGAATATTCAGGACATGTTGCAGAAAGGGCACATCAGGCCAAGTTCATTACCCTGTGGAACTCGATTTTATTGGTACAAAAGAAGGATGGGACCTGGAGACTTTGTATGGACTATCGAGCGTTGAACAAGATCACTGTCCGGAATAGGTACCCAATCCCACGGATTGATGACCTTCTGGACCAGCTCAAGGGGGCCAAATATTTCAGCAAGATTGAATTGAAGTTTGGTTATCACCAGGTGCCTATCGAACCCTCTGATGTGTGGAAGGCTGCCTTCAAATCTAAGGAGCGCCTTTTCGAATGGTTGGTCATGTCTTTTGGGTTGATGAATGCCTCTAAAACCTTCATGATATTGATGGAAGACATCTTGCAACCCTTCATAAATGCATTCGTGGTGGTGTATTTAGATGACATCTTGATCTTCAACCAGAGTTGGGAAGAGAACCTCCACCATATTCAACAGGTCCTCCAAACCCTGTGACAACACAAGTTGTGTGCCAATCTGGAGAAATGCACTTTTGACATAACCTAGGTTCAATATGTAGGGTACATCATTGATGACAAAGGTGTGAATGTGGACCCATACAAGATACAAGTCATTCGGGATTGGCCAGCCCCAACCACTCTAACAGAGCTCTACATCTTTCTGGGCCTTGCCAATTTGTATCGCAGGTTCGTGTTGGGGTTCTCTCATATCACTTGGCCTTTAAGTCAAGTCACCAAGGGTGGAGCAAAAACAAATTTCTTTTGGTCCAAAACCCAACATAAGGCATTTGCCGAGTTGAAGTAGCACCTCTTCCCTGCATCAATGCTCACATTACCAGACTTGCAACAACCATTTGAGATTAAGACATATGCCTCTGACTATGTTATTGGTGCAGTTCTTACTCAGTCGGGGCATTAAATGTCTTACCATAGTGAGACACTTTCAAACACAGTTTGAAAGTATCCCACCTATGAAAAATAAATGTATTCCATTATGCAGGCCCACCGTTAATGGAAGCATTACATTCTGGGGGAAGGAAACAACATCCACACAGACCACCGACCCTTGTAGTTCATACAGATGCAAGGGAAGTTGTAGAACGATCACCATCAGAAATGGTCCACATACTTGCAAGAATTCCATTTGAACATTAAGTACAAGAGGGAAACACCAATAATGTTGCAGACTGCCTCAGTCGACCACCAATCATAGCGTTGATCACTGTGCTTGACTCCTAGGGGCACGAGACTTTGGGGTGGCCACATCTTTACGAGAGCGATCCAGAATTTGGCAGCACATACCAGACACTCCTGAAATGTAAGCAAGTTCCAAATTTTCACTTCCAGGATGCACTGTTATACCATCTAAGACACATCTGTGTTCCTTCAAGTGATCATGCCAAGATGATTTGGGAGGTGCACCACAGTCGGGTCATTGGACATTACGGAGTAGAGAAAATAGTGGCAGTATTGCAGAAGTATTTTTATTGGTTGAACCTTTGTCAGGATGTTGGGAGGTACATTAAATCTTGCACTACATGCGTCATTGCCAAATCAACCATCAAGAAGTAAGGTTTATATACTCCTTTTCCTACTCCTAGTCGACCTTGGGAATCCATCTCCATGGATTACATGTCGGGCCTTCCTTCTACTGAGCACGATAATGACTGTGTTTTTGTGGTTGTCGACATATTCTCTAAGATGGCCATTATGGTGTCTTGCAAGAAGAGTATCAAAACAAAGGCCACTGCTAAGATCTTCTTTTAGTGAGTGTGGGTACACTTTGGGATCCCACAATCCATTGTCTCAAGTCGGGACAAAAAATTCTTAAGTGTATTTTGGTCAAGTCTTTGGTCGATGTTGGATACCAAACTCAGTGAGTCCACGACTTTCCATCCCCAAACATATGGCCAAATAGAGGTCGTCAATAGGATGATCATACACATTCTACACATGTACAACTCGAAGAATCTACGCACATGAGATGAAAGCCTCCCCTATGTCCAACCTAACTAAAACAGAGTTGTCCATAGCTCAACGAGCCATAACCCCATTCAGGTTGGGCTAGGATTTCAATCATTATGTCCCATTCATGTGGCCATACCATTTGCAGCCACTCAGCGAGATTTGACTCATGTCTAGTCCGAAGCCGACAGGGCTAACAACTTCATTGAGCACATTCAACACATCCGCAAGTAGGTCCATGATATATTGGACAGATCCAATGGCAAGTACAAGCAATGCCATGATCAACAAAATGTGTCGCACAAGTTCCAGGTGGGTGACTAATCGGAATCTGGATTAGGGGCAAAAATTAGCTCAAAAATCAAAGTACTTGGAATTGCTTAAAAGTTGAACGACCACATCTGTCTTGGTGAAACGATCCTAATGCAACCTGTTTCGTTTAGAACGGAGTTTGTATGAGAAAGTTAGAACCCATTGACCGTTTCACCAAACAAGGAAAAGTTTGGAAAATTTTGACTGGGATGTTGACTGGGCATCCGTACAGCCCAGTCAGCAAGGAGAATATTCCTGTACAGGTGGGCGAATTACAGGTTGACAAGTGGCAGCGCATTATTGGGTCTGCATGGTTGAGTTGGACCAATTAGAAGGTGACACGTGGCAAGCCCGGAGGCCGCTACGTGCCCCTACAATGGTCTGATAAAATTTTATGGATGCATCGGGGTTTGACTCCGCAACCTCCCCTCCATGATCAAAGCTCTCAACCAACTCCACTACCATTTAGTTCTTAACCTTATGGTGGACCGCATAAATTTAAGGTTTAAAGGTTTGAGGATTGGTGACTAGGGAGGGCTAACCCTTCCCATGTGAACACGCCAAATGATGACGATTACGGTTAGCATATCCGACAGACAATACCATAAACATGACACTAAAATACACCATGTGAACACTTCTATCCAAACCGTGAGGCAATGGTTATGAAACCACGCGGATTGCACTAACTGCCCATGCGTCCGCCTCCTCTTTAACCGGCATGGGTAACGGTTAGTAAAACACAAGGTTAGCGCTAATCTGGATTACCGCTAATTAACCCAAATTAACCCTTAATTAACTCACAGTTAAATCTGATAGATTTTTAGCGGTGCCACCATTTTTAGGCCTGCCTCCAAGTTTAACGACCTTAACTGGAGTTCTTCCAGATTTGGAGGAGGATTCCTAGGGAAAAACTGTTTGGAGCATAATTGGAGCATTTTTCAACAAAATTGAGCTCATAAAAAGGTGTTCCTAGATGATTTCGACATTTTGAACACAATGGAATAGGTTTCAGAGGCAAAGAGACACTTTTGTAAGTGATTTTTCCAAGTTGAATTTTAAGGATGCCTAGGGCCACCAGGAGAGGAGGTCAAGCCTAAAACAATTGTAGTCCATTTGCAGAGTTTGGAGAGTCATCTTAGGGGTTGTTTCATGTTTTGAGTCCATTGAAGCATATTTCAGGAGCCGTAGAGCAATGTAAACTGTACTTTTTTCCATTTTGAGCAAATACAGAGGCCCAAGCCATGAAAGATGGACCAAGGAGATGTAGCCCAGGAGGGGTGAACTCCTTTATCAAAACACTATGTTAAGTGTTTTTATTTATGGTTTGTTGTTCTTACTACTATTCAACACTTTACTTTCATGCTATTCTGCTCATGATTTAACATAAAACTTGACATAAAAAATTACCTGTTTCTATTCACAAAGATCATAAAGGAACCATGCACATGAAGCAATGTACAAGCACATTTTTATAAATCTGAAGTTGAAATTAGCACAACAAAACTAACATTCAACTACAGATCAGTGACAAAGTTTGGCTACATTTAAGAGGGAGCGCCTTGCTCGACCCCATTGCAAGCTTTGCCCACTTTGATATGGGTTGTACACCATCACCAAGGTTGTAGGGGACAATACCTTCGAGCTCAACATTCCACCGTTCCTTGGTCTGCACCCAGTGTTCAATGTAAATTTCCTTCAGCCATACTTTCCACCATTGCTAGACACATCTGACATTGCAAAACAACTCACACCAACAAAGTTAAACCCAAACTACATGGAACATACCACAATTGATCAGATGATGGACACATAGATCAAGAACACTCGCCAGTAGAAGATCTAACTATATCGTGTTGTCAAAATTGGCCAACTCTTGCACTAAGGCAAGTGGCTCACCAGAGACCAAGTTCAACAGAAGTCCCCCCCCCCTCATGGAGGCACTCAATGCAATGGGGACCATTGCTTCCTAAGGGGAGGGGGGGGACTGATCTAGGTTGATGTTGGTGGCCACCCGCCTATTCCACTTGGACCCCCACCACTATCTCTTTCAGTTTTTCAGTTTCCTTAATTGTACCACAATTTACTATTTTTGGTAGTTTTTTGGGTCCTAAACTTTTGAAACCGTTTTGAGGCCCTAAACGACATTTTTTGGGAAAACTGGGGCAAACAAAAATCTACGATTAATTTAAACATGCAAAAATTGTAGTCCTCAGTGTATTTTTCTAATGAGGTATTGTGCACGTCAAACTAAGATCGTATGCCAAAGTTACGACACTGAGAAGTTGATGTACCAATTTATCCAAACAGGTCCCATAGTTTTGGCGCTTCATCTCCTAGGGTTAGATTTTTGGATGTTTAGGGTTTTCCATTGTTTCTCAATAATAATAGGCCTTTGAGCCTCATTGTAACATAGTTCAGAGGCATGTAGCTGCCACTTCGCTTCTCATAGATAAGCTACCACCATCGAGCTAGTTTTATGTCCATTCTGTTTGCAAGCATATTTCAGTATTTGATATTAATGAAATGAAGTGTTATTTATGCTACATCTTTGTATTTATGGTTATATCTATAATTTTTTGCTTTCCTATTTAAGTTTGGATCTGATACACTAATAACCAAATTGGAAAGGTTAAAAGAGTCAATGGCAAGAGATTTTGATGATATAACTGATTTTACTATAGAAGATATTAGCATTGATCAAAATTTTACAGAAGCGCTTCGTATAATAAAAGCTTCGACTCTACTTTTCAGTACAATGTATGAATCTGCACAATGTATTAATAAAAAAATCTTGATATTCCGATATAATTCTAAGACACATTGTTGGGTACCGATATGTGCGAAGTGGTACAATAAAAGCTTTGACTCCACTTCCACACTTCGCATAATGAAAATATTCACTGCCCCTTCGCATTACGCACAATTAAAATGTTCACTGCCCCTCTACACTTGGCACAATGAAAATGTTCACTGCCCGCTCCCCTCCCATCCACCGCACTCTACACTTCCCGCAGATTTCGCACACCCTTTCTCCTTCCTCCTCATATTTGTTCAACGCCCCTCCCCCCCAGTGCATTATCAGTATTTCCATATATCTTATTTAAAGAATCCATATATTTGTGCACCAAATATCTCTTGGGTAGTGATTTTTTAAACATAGCAGCGGTTTAATTATTGTACACTCACCTATTGAATCACATTTATTTTCTTGAACATAATTCAATTGCAAAAATGAGCACAAATGATAACCACAATAAGATACCCGTGTTCGTTCCCTATAATCACGACCTAAGTTAAAGGGGTATGTGTAGAGATAAGGGAGTGCGGAGAAGCACTTCGCACAATAAAAGCTTCGACTCCACCTTCACACTCTGCTTAATGAAAACGTTCATTTCCATACTAATATTCACAATTACCATCGCAATGGATAATTAATCAGATCTGACATAAAAGCTATGTTTGCGTCTCCTAATGCAATCTACGCGAAGATGACTTTTATTATACAGAATACAAAGATTCAAACATGCAGAAATACGGGCATTCTCAAATAACGAAAAAATATAGACCCCACCAAAAAAAAAATGACATTAATCAATTAATTAGCGATAAAAACAGAGTATATTGTGTTGCAGCTATTAACCTTATTTTATTTTACTAACCATTTACTTTTAGTATTTAGTATTTAAGTGGTGCTTAGTCTTGTTAAAGTTTTACAGTATAACAACATTATATTTTGATTTTTTAAAATCTTTCTATCTTTTGGTTGCTTTTTTTTAATAACTTCAAATTTTCATTACAAAACTACACCAAAAGGCTTTTTCTTGTCAATGATTCATAACATCAAAATAATAGTTAAAGATGATGATGGTTAACGTCCGCTGAGACCAAACATTGATCTATCGGACCTAAAGAAACAAATTATTTATTTTGATTTAAGATTTAATTCCTATGCTCAAAAAGCTTGGAGAGAAGCCTCCCGAGCTCACTATAATTTTGACATTGTAAAAGGCTAGGAAGGTCAATATTGTAACAAAGATTGTGAAACTGAGATCTAATGTGGTTGTACGCGGGGCACTCTACGAGGAAGTGGTTTTCATCCTCGACGTTCCTATTCTCACATATATGGCAAATCCTTTCCATCCATGGCATTTAGGAACTGCCCAACAACCTATTTCACTATGGAGCTCATGAGAATTTGTTCTAATTTTTGCTATATTAATTTTCTTCTTTGAGCTAGTTAAAATAGAGAGATACTTTTAATCTTCTAGGGTGGGGTTGATGACCTTTTTATAATAGCTTAATTTTCTTTTAGCCGCTAAATCTTTCTCACACCACATTTTTTCTTTGAACTTAGAAGTTACAATATCTTTAATGTTATTTATGTTTTGCAATGCATCATTCTCGTTGATCTCCCAATAGTTTAACCAGGCCCTTGTGTCTTTATGCCACCCCCGATTGAGCCTTAGGTGGTTTTGGCTGGAATTTAAAGCTAGCTTAGGAAGTCTATGATCGTCTATGTTATTGATTTTGTGCTTGTACAACACAAACCTAATTATAGCTAGCCTCTCAATAGGGGAAAGACCTGCTTCTATAAGGAGAATAGGATAGGGTGTATTTCTTTTAATTTTCAGGTTATAAGTTATAAAACGCTTCTGGATTTGCTCAATCTTTCTCCATGACTCTCTAGAGATGCTGCAACCCCAAACCTCACAGCCATATAAGATAATAGGAGTGACTAAAGTTTCAAAGAGGAACTTCTTTTTATCCCACATTATGAGGTTTGCTATTTTACAATTATTTTCAAGACCAAAATAAGCTTTCCACCCCCCATTAATCCTTTTCTCAATGCTATGGTTCCAGTTAAGCTTGTGATGAATATCAATTCCTAGGTACTTGTAAGAATACACTTCCTCCAAGTTATTATTGTCATACATAAAATTAGCGTAAGTGTCCTTCTTGGATTTGATAATCATAACTT
The DNA here is from genome assembly GCA_031772625.1 of Pinus tabuliformis. Classification (NCBI taxonomy): domain Eukaryota; kingdom Viridiplantae; phylum Streptophyta; class Pinopsida; order Pinales; family Pinaceae; genus Pinus; species Pinus tabuliformis. Next base: position 903,219,244 of record CM062811.1, read on the forward strand.
TTGTTTTGTCAGTGTTAATAGTCATACCCATGGTAGTGCAAAAATCCTTAAGAAGCCTGAGTTGCTTATCAAGATCAGATGGGCACCTTGTGAAAAGAACAATATTTTCAGCATAGAGAAGAAGGATGACGACTATCCCAGCTAAGATTTTGCCATCACATCCTGCTTCCTCTAAATAGCCTTCGAGCTTATCAATGTAAATGCCAAATAGGGTAGGGGAGAGGGGGCAACCTTGTTTAACTCTGATGTTACACTTAATATCTTTCGACCACCACTCGTTGCTCTTTAGCTTGGCAATTACATTCTCATATAACCTTATAGCAGCAGCTCTCAACTCGAGAGGAACCTTTATCTTTTCTAATCTATTCCAAAGGTTGTATCTAGGAATCGTATCGAAAGCCTTTCTAAAGTCCACAAAGCAACAAAATAAATTGCATTTATCATTACGACATTCCTCTGCAATGATCCTAAGAGTAACGAGATGGTCTGTTGTTGAGTGATGCCTTCTGAAACCTGCTTGGCCTTTAGCCTTCTTACCTTCACTTTCAAGCCATATTCTTAACTTCTTTTCCAAAATACTACCATATAACTTGGCTAAGAGAGGGCTGATCATAATTGTCCGATAATTAGAGAGGTTATTTGTATACCCACTTTTTAAAATAGGGATAATGAGGCTCTCAGTCCAAGGTTTAGGGAACCCTTGTTTGACTGCTTGATTGAAAAGCTTGTGGATGTGGGGGATGAGGACAAGACCTCCAATTTTTAAGATTTATGCCTGGTAACCTTCAATGTCCTTAGCTTTCCCATTAGCGAGGCGATTAACCCCAAACTTAATGTCTTCTAAAGAGAAAACTTCTTTCATTGTGAGTAGGGTTTCCAAATTATCCATGACATTTGGAGATTCATAAAGCTTTTTAAGATAGGAATTCCAATCGTGAAGAGCAATTTTATTATTATCTTTAGTCTTCCTAGTCAGAATCTGCCTCCAAAATTTCTTAGGAGCTACCTTAGAGAGGTGTAAGAGATTCTCCTGTCTTTGACGAATGTACAACCTCTTTTTCCTTTTTAAATATGAATGAAAAAAAATAAAAAATTATCTAATATTTATAAGCTTATACAAATATATTGTTGATTTAATATGAATGTTATGAGTACATAGTATCCATCCAAGTGTCACTTTGAAGGGGAAATGTTATTTTTTTTAATAGGAAAAAAACATAACATCTTTATTTAAAAAGGGGTTTTTATATAATGATGGAGGATGGGGATCCTCATCAAAAAGTAAAATAGGAGGAAACATATTGCAATATCCAGTGCAACAAACCAAAATTGCCAGAACGCTTAGTGAAGCCTACAATTATGTAATTCTTATAAGAAATCGAGCACAAGCCAAAGATAAAACATTTTTACATAATAGGCAGAGGGACAAAAACCCCATGAAAAGGCCTATGAATCATAAATCGAAGGATCCCTCTTTGCATATAAATCCATTCTACAACTTTTCAAAAACATCTTACTAGAATAAAGGGGCATGCCATGTTTAGACAAGGTATCTGAATCCCTATTTTGTTCCTTGTACACATGAACAAAAGAGATATCGCCGAAGGGAGGAACAATTTGCAAGATGTGGTCCATCTAGTAGTGAAGGAGGGGATCTCAAGGAAGTTCTGACCCAACACCCATTCAGTGATCGATTTAGAGTCCCCAACAATCTTAATGGAGTCAATTACCAACCATTTCACACATTGTAGTATCCCCTAAAGTGCAACAATCTTAGCCCTGAAATTGGTCCCCTCACACCCATGCCAATAAAAGCGATATTCATGATCAGGGCATAGTTTGATGAGCCCCACATCCACATCTGCCTCTATTCGATGTGCCATTAAAGAATCTCAATGGGAAGGAATCTCCCAAATCTTTGAAAGATACAGAGCGCTTCGATTGTTAAGGCCTCAAAGGGCCAATCTCCATAAAATGGCCAACAATATTGAGGCTTGTGGTAAAAGCATCAAGGATTCTACCCTCAAATACAACAACGTTTCGGGTTCTCCAAATTCCCCAGAGCACATATAGAGGGACAATGTTATAGGACTTGTGCTTGGATGTCTAGTATTTGAGGGAAGAAATGATGCACTGCCAATTCCAGTCCACAAAAATATGAAATTTCTCAACAACTCGCCCCTAAACCTGTTTGGCAAAAGTGTAGTCAAGGAATAGATGAATGCAATCTTCAAAATCATCCCCACACGATTGGCATCTTCCCGAACCAATTAGGCCCCTTTTCATCAAAATTTCCCAAGTTAGAATGTGATTGAATATGGTCAACCAAGAGAAGCATTTGACTTTTAGAGGAGCTTCCCACTTACACATAGAAATAGTCTAATCCTCACTTGGGCTTGTCTAGGGAAAACCAGAGATATACAGATAAAATTCTTTGACTGAAATATAGCCATTCACATTCCTGCCACCCCATCCAAGGGTATCAATCATGTTAGAAATGGAGATGCCAAACAATACCCCTAATATGTAGTCAAATTAGGGGTATTGTTACGACATATCACATGTGTTTGTGGAATACCAAACAATACCCCTAATTTGACTACATATTGGAAAATACCTCTAAAAATCGCATTATTTAACACCCTACCTATATGAGCCCAATACACCTTCCCAATTAAAAAAAACCCTACTTTCACTAGATATTGTAGATATCCATTTTTTCATTAACATTTTTTATACCCATTTATATTTTTTCATTAACTTTGAGCTCCATTTTTTATACCTGCCAATATAAAAACCTTTACCCCCTATTATATGCTCAATATATTATGTTATTCATTCCTCAATATATATCCCCCAATATGAATGCAAGTGGTATGATATTTCTCCCACGGTGAAGCCCTTGTGACAATGCCACTCTGATTTAGAAATCTTGGAGGATACATCTACTTGGGTTCTTGACCTTGGGCACACTGGGGGAAGGAAGAAGCAATATCTGAACTTTGTGGCCTTGCATTGAAAAATGAAAACCCTGTTGGAGCGGTATAATGTCTTTGTCATCCTAGAAGATATCAAGAGAATGCTCACAAATCAATGCTTTTGCTTGGACATAATTGATGCCCGTCTTGCTCATGTTGAGGGGCATAATCTATGCAAATATAATAACGAGCATCGACCAACCTTGCCAAGTTCAAGGACAAGGGCTCCCGTCTTGATTTCTTCCTCTAAACATGATTAAAATATATTGTTTGTTAGCTTTCTTACTTTCTGTCTACTCAATTTCGGTTTAGCCCAGTCAAGTGGGCTTATGCTTTTACGATGTATTCAAGTATTAGTTTTCTATATGTCAAATCTGGCGTGGCATTGTGTTTTGTGAATTTTTGTAACCATGAATATCTGGAGAAATGTTGGTCTATTAGTTTCATGGTAGGTGGTTTGAGGAAGAGTAAAATCCTAAGAGAGCAATATGGCATAATTATGTAATCCATTTTATTTTTAATAATACAAAGTATAAATTTACAAATAAAATTAAAAATTATTAAATTAAATAAATAAATGAAGAGAAATAACATATTTTTCAAAAAAATATTAAGGAAGTATTCTATCTTAAAAATATAGTGTGTTAGGATTTACAAATACTTTTATAATAAGTAATATTATGGGAATTTTTAATATTAAAAAAATCATTAAAAATAAAGCCTTGAGGGTTAACTTAATTGGAGTCTTTGTCGTTAAAGCATCTTTGCTATTGAGAGGTCATAGGTTCAATTCTCTCAACACTCTCGAGGTCAAGCAATGTGGTTGAACCGACAATAAGTGTCCCTCTGGGTGGATTTGCTTGGTACAAATATAATTTCTAGTGAAACGTAATTTCTTATTATTTAACACGCACTTTTGAATGCATAAATAGATTCAACACCTAAAAATCCTCTAAGGCACTCCAACTTTATTAATTAGACAATTTAAACTTATGATTCTTAAAAATCCCAATAAATTAGAGACAAAATTAACCACTTAAAAAAATCATTTCATCTTTTAATTAAATTATATATATATATATATATATATATATATATATATATATATATAAATAATCAAATTATTTTAATATATATATATATATATTAATAAAGGAGAATTTCTAAATATAAAAAATTTAAAAATACTACACATTTGCTACTAGCCGTGAAATTAATAAAAGAGACCATTATTAGATAATCAAGTTATTTAAAAAAAAATGGAAAGATATAATCAACAAAAAAAAAAAGGGAGAATTTCTAAATGTGAAAAATGTAGAAGTATTATGCATTTGTTACTAGCTATTTGATTAATAAAAGAAATAATCATAAATATAAGAGGAATATGATATATTTGTTAAATTATTAACCTAAATAAATGAATGAAGGGAAAACTACATATTTTCACAGAATTATTAGGAAAATATGTCTTGAAAATATAATGTGTTTTAGGATTTACAAATAACTTTAGATTTTCTTTCAACAACACTTCATATGTTGACGCATTGTAGAAGGATCTTGTAGTACTGCATTTATTTTACAATTGGTTCAGATTCATTTTCCCTGTATGCTATTAAATTTTTAATGAAAATAAATATTAATAAATTTCTAACAAAATAAATATGGTGTTCTATTTAGAAACCTCTAATATGTGTGGGGTTTACGAACATCTGAGATCAGTGGTTGTTATGTTCACGAAAATTATTTGGGGAGATCCAGCTAAAGGGATCACTTCCCATCGGCTAATTAATAGAGCATAACCCCAAGAGCCCTGTGACCTCCCATTAGCAAGGTGCTTTAGAAACCTCTAATATATTTGCACACTTTTATTGCCAGTTATCTCTCTCTTCTTACCTTCTACAACATAGAAAGCATTTATTAACTTCTAAATAAATAATAGCTACATGAACTTCAAGAAACACTCTAAGCTACAAAGAATGAGCAACACAACAAAGTTTCATGGAAAATTATGATCATCCAATCCATGGAAAGGGCTTTGCAAGCAAATAATACTTCACATCAATAGAATGTATAAAAGAACAAATGCCTTACCCATTCATCTAGGATGCCTTGTGTAGGACCATGAGTTTTTGCAGCCATGTCATGTGTAGGCTTCTTGTGTGCTTCATGATCAACTTTTTCTTTTTCTATACGCTTCTTCAATTTCTCCATCTTCTTGTAGAAACAATCAACCATACACGGTTATAAAGTAACACAAATAAATGGAAAAATAATTTAATTTGAATGGCATGTATAAAAAATGAGCCCACATTGTGAAAAACAATAAATTATATTTTGGATGGGCATTGTGGATGAAGGAATACAACAGTCAAGACTTTCTCCATTGGTAGAGACTCCTTATCCTTGCCAAATGTTTCAATTTATATAACAAAAGAATAAACGTTTCAAATTCTAGTGCCTTAAATATACATAAAGAGCAAAATAATTATTATTCGAGAAATACTAGTTTTATAAAAGATTAAATAGTATTCTAAATTCACATAATCTATGTAGATCTTTTTTGCCTGTAAAAGAGTTTTATTTCATTATAAGCAAAAGATAATATACAATCTAGTTTTCCTTGGTTTGCCACTAGGGAAACCATACCAATGGCAGAACCAAAGTTTTTTAAACCTACAAAAAATTATCTTGTTTATGAAACACAAATTACTACAAAAAATCCATTGGGACTAAGGCCCGCAAAGACTAGCATATCCAACTAACTGAAAAAAACTAACATAGATGCAACTAGTAGTAGAGTAGACAAATGCATCAACTTGCTTTAGGAGACTCAGATTCTTCAGCAACATTGGGCTTTTTGTTGCTCCTTGATGAACAACCTGGATCCAGAGGGAGGCCGAGGTGGCTTTCAATCCTTTGACATTGAACCAATCCTTTTCCCATTAGTTGCAGCTCATCTACCATCATCAAGATCTCCTAATGAGCTTCATTTATATCGAGAAGGACTCTACTTAGCAACATTTTCATATGCGAGTAGATATCAATAATGTGCATATATTGATTTCCCTCGGTAGGCCTAACATCTCATATCTATTATGCAAAGTCACTTGCAATTTCAATATTTGATAGACATTCTCACTCCATTGTTATGCCACACTTTGCCTCAACGATTTCTTCTTGAATTTGAGGTGGGGCGTGGTCCCATAAACAAACTGTAATGGAGTATTGTAACATAGATTAGATCAAGACTTCAAACCTAAATCACACCAAATCTGGTTGGAGTCCATGTCACAAGCTCCCCACCTCCCTAAATGATAAATTTACATAGTGCGCTAGGTTTGCAATGATGCACATGGTTTTGTCTTGAGCCTTCCACCTTCATCTCCATGCATTAACATGAATGCCATTATCTGCGACGTTAACCTTCGACAACACATTGTCTCAGGATGCACAAAAATTAACCTCCTTCACCACCTCTCTTACATGTGCTTGCATTAATGATATGGGGGAGGGTTAGCCATGCCTCCTATATTTATTCTTAGTGAGACGATAGCCATGCCCTCCCCCACCTGTCCCTTCCATGACACCCAATATGGGTAGAATCTAAGTACATCTTAAAAAATATCAAAATTAAATTAAAAAATGCCAAACCCACAATTTGAACCCTACCAGCTAGGTTATATAAGATTCTATCAATATTAAAAAACTAATATTTCCTTAACAAAAAAACTATTACTAAATTAATCATAATAGACCACTTAGAAAATTGAAGATAAAGAAATTTAATGAATGACTCATTCATGACAAAAATGGTTAATCATGGCCTAGAGATATAATGACAATATCTTCCTCCTTAATAAAAAGGGTTGAAAACGATGGATCTTGATTCTCGATGTTTCTATAATAGAGCTCCACTAATTAGTTTCATAGTATATTCAATCCCTCTCTTACTTTCAAGCTCACAATTTTGAATCTATCCTTCATCTTTTTCCTTTCTTTAGAGTTTTTCAGATACTCTACAAATTTTATAACTACACCAAAATATTGTCAACGTTGAAAACCTCTCTTTTAGAAGTTGCATATAACATTCAAACATACATTGATTTAAGGAAAAGAAAAATACTATTAAGATCCATGCTACTAAGTACCATATAGCTTAGAAAGTAAAATTAAGTATTTCGTAGCACCAATACTTGTATTTTACTAGTCGTACTTACTGACAATTTTGGAGCAAGGATATCGCTTGGAAGTCTCATTAAACAACTATTGAAAGTATTTGTCTTAAATTGTGAATATCATTCAAAAACATTTAGTAACATGTTAAAACAATAAACAACCACCTTTGAATGAGATTTGAAATGGATAAACAACCTATACATAACTTCCTAAACCCATAAGATTAGTAAAATATTAACCAATCCAATGAACCTACTCCCCATCTCCACTAGTAGAATGGAAACAAGTCTATATACATTACACTATCAATTATGCACACAAATCACTTGTAAATATATCAACTAATTTCTTAGCAATACAAGTGGAAAGGGAGAGAAGAGAGAACCTATTCACGAGCAAGTTCCTCCATGATGCCTATGTTGTTTGATATATGTGCTCTTTGATTTGGAAGTTGCCTCCTTCGCAGCCATTCAAGTAAACAATTCAAGACTATATATGCAAAAATTGGTTCCATTTGACAAAAATCGAAGCTAAATCTCATACAATTTCCATAAGCCAAAGTGTTTGGTCCTTCACACAAACACTGAATGTGATAAATTAATAGTAATGAAAGCTCATAGATCTCATTGATTGAATGTGAGGCAAGCGAATAAACATTCTTATGTGATTGCCTGTAATGGCCATTGGAGTTTAGTAAATTTGATACTTTAATTTTAATTCTTTGTAATAGCCAACACCAATATCGTTTTGTAATTCAACACACTCTGAACACAACCAATGATGGGTAGGTTTAACGTTCAACAATTGCCATAGTGGTAGGCAATAGACTGCCCACTTTGAGTGTATTTAACAGTTGCCATGGTGGTAGGTAATAGATTTCCCATTGAGTGGTAAATTGGTAATGCATCCACTAGAATTTAAATATGAATCTCTACGATAAGTGATATTTTTTTTTGGAAAAAAGAAATCAACCTCTCTCTCAGGGTGGAGAGGATAACAATCATTATATCATGTAATATATATATGTTAATTTACTTTCAAATTTATATATATATATATATATATATATATATATATATATATATATATATATCCTATCTATATACAATAAAATTATCTATATATTTTATTATATATATATAAACTTTGTAGAACATTTTCATTACTTTTCAAAATTAAGCAGGTGATACAAAATCAACATCCAACGCCAGATGGTCTCAACCTACCCATAGGGAAACCAGGTTTGTTGGCCATCTAGTTGCATTATAGGGAAACCAAAATCTAAAAAGTTTGATATTGTCCAACAGAGCAAGAAAAACCTGACAGTCTTTATAACGCCTATTAACTTGTAACCTATACCAAATATACCATACTCCTTTTCTAATCATCTATTCAAAACTAAACTCAAACAACCAAAAAACCATATTCATCAAAAGACCAAGTTAATCATTTGAAGATTCAACATGCACCCACTCTTTGGTGCTAGAACTCGACAACTCAGTCTCAGGCAAGCAAGGTATATGCTTCTCTACGCGAGAATTTTGTTACTGGATCTGGTGTTGGATTAACTGGAATTCCTTGTGAATAACTTGAATTTCCTCTATAGGACCTGAAATTCTCATAATCCTCATCATCAAAGCCTTCGCGAGAAGGGTCTTCACTAGCCAATATGTGAATAAAGACTGTTGATACTGAGAGCTGCAACCGCGGGTGTGGCCTGGGTCTAGAACCAAGTCCCCCAAATCCTCTATGAGTTCCTGGGTAATGATATTACCTTGATTTACAATCTTTGCTTCCCATTCATCGATTGTTTAGAGGGACCTTGGGTGGGTCATTGATCTATATGCTCTGGCTACGACTGAGGCATATCAGGTTTTAGTCTAAGGAATTTGCACTCTAGAAGCGTGCGTTTTCCCACCTCCATGGCCATAGCCTCGACCTCTCCCCCAACTAGCAGTAGGAGTGAAACCTTGACGCGTAGTTGGGCGAGCCATGAGCGGCAATTTGTTGTTGTGAGTGTAACACCCTCCTCCAACATTTACCCAAGTTACCGGCCTGCCAGGGTAAACATGTGAGAAGAGTTACTATGATATAATTTGACCTCCTAGATCACCTTAAGGAGGTGGAATCGATAAGACAAAACCCTTAATGACTTTCCTCAAGTGCTACAGGACCCGAAAGGGCTAAACCACCCTTCCAAGTGCCCAAGCCCTGAGATAAAACCTTATTTCAGGGCCCCAATCTCCCAAATGCTGGCACAACACTACTTGATTTCGACTGAAACCTTCTAGTTGCATGCATGATGTCTACAAGGGAGCGACTGCAGTATTTTTCACCCAATTTTGTGCCTGCGACCACAGGATTTAAGCCACTTTTTCAGGCTAGGGGCTCCAGACCTCTGCCCAAAACTTAATGAAAATTTACAGAACCATGAATGACACAAGGACAAATCCTTCCATACAAATCTTAGACAAGAACCTGACCTAACAAGGCCTAGCCATGACAAGCATTTCGTCAAACACATCATGAACATGTAATCTACAGGTCATAATAACATATATGAACATAAGATCTCATACTTATCTCAGAATCATCAAGAAGGACCGATGCCCTTTCATAATAGATGCATTATCATCTATTAGGTCATACATTCATTATTCATTCATTTACTAATCAAAACATGATGAGAGCCATGACTAAGATCTGTCATAAAACCATGCTTATAACCAACATATAATCAACAAATTAACAATGATAGAACAAACATTAAAATCACATAATAACCAAGCACATTTTCTCATAAAACTCAAGAGGAAAAAAGAGCTCATATTAACATATGCAAAAGCCAACCAAGTCAGGGACTTCCACGTACCAATTGACCGTAGATTGGGTTGAACCAAATATTTCTTTCAGCCTATCACCCCCGTGCCATATTCCAAACATGAATGTGGGACTCACAACAAAACCAACCAGGACTTCCTCAGGCTTTACCGTGTATCCCGCCATTTTCGGTCAAGGGTTTCCAAGGCTCGAAACCCTCATCTATATAACCTGGCTTTATCGTGTATCTCATCATTACCAGTCAAGGGATTCCTAGGCTAAACAATAAAAATACACTACCAGGGTTTACCACAATCTTGCCAGTACCGATCAAGGGATCACTAGGCCCTAACAAGAACAGCTGCCTCTGAATCCCTCCATCTAAACCGTGAGGAATTTTCCCGTCTCCACCCTCAGGCTTTACTGTGTATCCCACCATTAGTAGTCAAGGGATTCCTAGGCCTTTGGGAATTTTCCAGAGACCACCCAACTCAGTTTCGAAACCATCTAACAATATAGCTCAACCAAGTAAAGAACCCCATCACACCATGGCTATCTGGAAATGGCAGGCAAGGCTGAAAACCATTGTCACACCCGGCAAAACCCATGCCAATGACAACAAGAGAACTAAATACATACATGCATGTACCATGCATGCCAAAACTAGCAAGGGAATCATACATGCAACTCTATACTTGGTAGTCATCCCGCTATAGCTGCTTGATCCAACCTTTTCCTCGCTTGATCCTTGCTTTCATTTTCTTTCTTGCCCTTCCTTTGCTTTCCTTTCTCCAATGCTAGAGTCCTCAAAGAATGCTCTATGTGTGCAAGAATATGAGAGAGTAGAGAGAATAGAGAGAGATCCAAAAATGAACAAACAAAAAGCCATGAACTGATCCTCATAAGCCTTTTTATCAATGAAGCCTCTATTTTCTTCAATTTCCATTGTTTTCCTTCATTTTCCTCCTCACATGCAACCTGTGACCTTTCACCTTCCTTTTCTCTTATTTTCGATTATTTTCATAAATAACTGCCAAATAATGCCTCTTGCCTTTTCAATGCCTTTGCCTTTTTCCTTAGCCATAATAATCAAATGAACACCCACACTAGGATGTTTTGCCCAACATTCAACTTGGAATACGTGTCCCATGACCTTGGTCTTATTTTTCTTTATTAACTTTATTACATGGATTTTAACCCGAGCCTATTACAATGAGGAGAATTAAGATGTGTCAAGGAAACAAGAATCTGGCTTGCAAGTCTCGCTATGTCAACAACAACAAAAATGATCCGGAGGACGCCCAAGGTGGACGTACCCACAATTCAAACTAATTAAAGAATCTGCATAGGCTAAAAGAGCATAAACATGACAAAGAAAACCATTAAACCACATTCGAAGGAAATTATCCTCATTATCATCCCGGTGTTGAATATGACACCCCTTCCAAGTCTCCTGAGGGTTTTTATTGATCGTGTCTTTGAATTCTTCATGACAATAGGATATAACATTCATTAACCCAACACATGTAGTATTTCTCATGGTTTGCATGGAGTTAAAATTAGAAACATAGGGGTCTAACGACCATCTATTAAGAATCAAGAAATATCTACATCCCAGGTCTTCCAAGCTTACAAGGTTTTCTGGTCTAGAGGTCTCATGATTTTCAATTTGTAGGTTAGAGGGTGGACCTCGTCCTAGCCAGTCACTAGGGGGCTACAATTAGCATTAGTCCAAAATGTCGTGTCTGGACTAACCATCCCAATCCATACATATAACATAGAAATTATAGAAAGCATTGGACTCACGGGGTGACTTATTTTAACATATTGGATAAGATTGAGAAGGAGAGGAGGCAGTGCGGCAACAACGTTCGGAGCTTGAGCATTGCTTCCATTACCAAGAAATTCCCAGGAGAGGTGCCACTGAAGAACTGTGCATGACTATACATTTTAGTTTTAAAATAGTTAATAAGAAAGATGTATAGTATCATTAATATAATTGTTAGAGTAATTTTTAAATTTTAAATAAATATATGCTTTTACATTATATCTTTCTTGTTATTTTTATATAAGTAAATGATATATTGGTTTTATATATTATAATTTTTATTTTATTTCTTAAATATAAGATTAGGTTAATAATAAAATTCAAAGTTTTTATAATAATATTTTTCATTATAAATTTAATATATTACTTGTAAAACTCAAAAGACACTTTATTCCACAATCATTTAAACTGAAATTAAATTTAAGGGATAATAATTACATGGTAAATAATATATTTGTTGTAATGTTTTTGACCCTAACTTTTAATATAGGTAATAAAGTTTAAATTAGAAAATTTATACTTTATTTTACAATTATTTAAATTAAACCAATTCAAATGACAATAATTATATGAACATTTATAATAATAAATATAGAAAAATAAAATAAAAAATATAGTATATATTGTGTGTTTGTGTGTGTTTTTATTATGGTGAATTGGTAATTAATTAGAATAATTTGGGCAAAAATTAAGATCAAATTTAGTGGCCAAAGGGGATAATATCTCATTGTGCCAACCACTAGTTCGTGCCACTAGAAGACATAACATATATACACACATATTTAAATATCATATTTATTTGGGGACTGGAATATGTCCTACAACTTTTTTTGTTTGGTTAAGAGTTTACCTTCCTAGGACGCAAGGAAATAGGTTAACTGCCCAAAACTCAAAGACATCTGGCAGGAGTGAAAGCCTACCCCTTACAGACTACCACTGAATAATTTCTTGTGGCATGGTTTGGTTTTTCTTGAATGATGATGAGTCAACCTAGTGATAATTACTCTCAATATTGACTTAACAACTATATTATCATATATTTTCCTACTATATTAAAGAAACATATTATGTATGTTTTTATTTTATTTTTTGCTGAAGCAAGAGTCGAACCTTCAATTTCATTATAACTATAAACAACTTACATAATATACAACATTCCCAAAGGAATTTTGGGCCAAAGAAAAACCAACCGCTTACAGCCTAGGCTTAAACACTGAGCCTCGGTCCCCAAAACAAAAAACTACCATTACCTCAAAATACAAACCAAGCCGAAACCATTCGAGCCGGAGATAACAAACAAATTAAAAATTAGAAACGGACCCGAAGCGGAATTAGGGACACCACTAAAAGGATTTCGGGTCCGGAAGGGGAACAACGCCATCACCCTTGACTATCGATCCTCCCTGCCAGATCCAACGATGGAAGATAATATCGCAATACCAAGTAGCCCAGCGATTAGCCACGTGATAGCCATCCTGTACCCACCAACATGCTCGATTGTTCCTGACCGTTGATCCATCTTGCATGATCCGACGACCAAGGTGCATATCGCGCGGGCCTAACATTTCGAAGATTAGCGCGCGATGAGGGCAGTATTCCTTCCCCGTACAATGCCACGTGTTGCTTGGTGAGTGGAATCGCTCCCAACTCCGCAAAACCACTTCCCGCGTGAAAGGCTTGCGATGGACGATAAACCACCTCCCGAGCGGTATTGCATCCAAAAAAAGGAAGAGGGGGCTTTTTAGGCTGCCGGGAAAGTCGATATTCCGACCCCTATTACCATCACTTTTCCGCCACTTACCATCACTTCTCCACGAACGCATGTACCTGTGCAGAAAGAAAATCCATCTTTTCGGGTGATTATCTGCAGAACTGTATCTGCTCAGCAACTCTGATCTGAAACTTATGTGTTCATATTGTCAAGGGTTGGGGAGGTCGACAGTGCCCTGAATCCCTAGAATATTCTTACTTCTGAAAAAACCTTGCATAAATAATCCAAATCAACTCGACCCCACCTCTGTGTCTTTGTTTTGAAACACCATTTTATCCTCATCCGCCTGGTCATGACATTGCACCTTTAATCTTTTCAAAGGCATCTCATGCCAATTCATCACAACCCTGCTATTGTTACAGAGTACACCTTGATTGGCCAAGATGTCTGCTAATTTGTTTGCGGTCCTTCGCACATGGTTAAAACTCACAGTGTGTAGACCACAGAGATGAAGCTGAATCCTTTGAAAGACCTAGAGCAGCCTCCATTGTTTTGAGACTTTTTCCGGCTCCGTGCCATAGCTGATTCTTTTGACCGAGTTTATGATTAAATCGGAATCGGCTTCTACAATAATATTCTGGAGATTATCCTCCTTTAGGAATTCCAAACATTGCTCCAGAGCCATTAACTCCACCATATTATTAGTGGCTCTTCCCAAATGGCAATGAAAAATAAAAAGGAGACTACCATTTTCATATCTTAACACCCCTCCACAGCTAGCAATACCCAGGTTATCTTTGGATGCCCCATCAATGTTGTACTTCAAAAAACCCTAAGGGGGAGGGTGCCAATAATCCTGCTTAGTATCCATTTTCAAAGCCTTCTCATCCAAGCCCTGTGGAATAAGCCCCTGCATACCTAACTTGCGAAGAATCTGTGTTTCAACTTCTGAAGGTGGATTTTTAGGGAAAGTTCGCACTATGGTACTTACCGTCTCCTTAAGCTGTCTTAAGATTTGCTCAAAAAGGTGTTGGGAGGAACATTTTTCATTCTTGAAGATTCTGTTGTTCCTTTCTTTCCAGACAGTCCAAATTATGAAGCTTGGTGTTAAAGCCCAGGCAGAGCTTAGAAGTTCAAAATCAGAGAAGTTGCTTCTCCAATTGATTAGGGTATTGATAATACTTCCTTTGTCCCTATCTGTCTGCTGGAAGATAGTGGCAAATGTATCCCACAACCAAGAGGTGAAAATGCAATCATTGAGAAGGTGCTCCATTGTTTCCTCTTGGGCTTCACAGAGCTGGCATCTGGAAGGGCCCATAACACCCCTCCTCCAAATGTTATCCCAAGTCAAAATTTTCCTATGATGAACCAACCACAGGAAGAGTTTAATCTTCATCCATCCTTGATGTTTCCATATGTTCTGCCAAACCCTGTCCGAATCATTGGAAACCAGCTCAAGGAGTATGTGTTTTGCCTCCTTAAGATTGAAGGTGCCTGCATTGTTGTTGCCCCATCTAAGTTGGTCATGCCCCACTATCACTAAAATTTCCTTTATTCCAATATTCTCAGAAGTGCAGGGAAAATTTTAAGAACCACCCTAAATTTATATGTATAATAAATGGGCTAATCCCCATTATACATAGGAAAAATGGGAGGCAATTTTATCAATAATATAATATGTATATATAATTTTTTTGGCGAATCTCTCACCACATTATATTATCTCGTACAGTGATGGAGAATCTTTCACTGAATGATAAAATCTTGTAAGATCTTGGCAAATCTTTTACTAAATAATAAAACATTGTGAAGTCTTGGCGAATGTTTTGTTAAAGTATGAAACCATATATGATAATAAGAAAACATATTCATTAAACTGTAATATGCTAACATACATGTTTGGAAAAAGAAACATAATTTTCTCTTCCTACAAACAATGTTCCAAGTTTCAGTGGCCGTGTTTGTCAAGGTTCTTACAATACACTCTTTCATATCCTTCTATTAGTTTTGATAATATTCCACAAAAAAGTTCTTGTAGGTGTTGATATTGACAACGAGTTCTGTCAAGGTAGGAGAGATTAATCTTTTCTCTACAACTTTTGTCAAGATACCACTTTTTTCAAGTTATCAAATTTCTTTCTTATTCCATAGACTCCAACTGTGAGATAAAAAAAAAAAAACACATCAAGTTTGTTTACCCCAAGACGCCAACAAGTAGCAAGCCCCAACTATATTATATAAGAAAGTATTAGGTATCCTAAGGGCTTGAAGGGGATCTAATTGAAAGAAGTGACCATTGTGAGAATCCTTCCAATCAATATATGAATATATAAATGTAGATTTATTATTATTTTAATTAGAAATCTTCAATTAAATAATAAAATTTACTTACATCTCTCCCAATCTAAATTGCTTATTAGCATAATTCACTACCCTCATAGGTCTGGCATTTTTTAACAGCGTTGTAACATGTAGATTAATTTCCTTTTTGGTGAACAATCTCCACCTTTTAGGAAAATATGGTGCAGTGGCTCCAACCCCTACAGATCATTAGAACAAACTAAGAATAGCACAGAAGATGAAAGGTTGTACAAACCAACTCATTTTTCAAACAACTAATCCAACATCAGTACCTAAACTTTTTAATGAAGATATCATATTGAGAATGTTTGAAAAATGGTGAGAAATTTTCTGCGAGGGTGATGCAGAAAGAGTGATAAAAGTTAAAAACCAATATTAATGGAGATATTGGTATTTTTTACTAAATTTTGTGAAGTGACTAAATGTAGCTTTAACCATTCACCTTAAGATGTTTTTACAATATAATTTCCTAAGTCTATTTAATATCTTCATTATCATAAAAACCAACCTATATCCATCTTAACTCCACATCTACCACTCTTAGGGGGATGAAATCTATTTATCCCTCTGAGCACTTGGTATACCCAGAATTAAGATGGATCTAAGATGATAGAATTTCCCCTTTGAATAGTCTATGTTCACATGAATACCATGGTATTACCATGGGTCAATACCATGGGCTATCATAACCCTGGAGCTTAAAAATTACTATTAGTAATTTATAAAAATTAATAATTGATTTTTATTTTATTTTTTATTTTAACCAAGTTAAAATGTTGAACATACATTAAATTACAACATCCATTTTTACTCTTGATCCACCAAGCCCCGAGAGGGATCAAATATTTTTTCACTCTATGCTATTTTGCATATAACGATATTTGATACCTCTCGGGGCTTAGTGGATCCAGAGTAAAGATGGACCTATGCTGGTTTAATTCCCCCATTTAAATAGGCTACATTCCAGGTGAATACCATGGGTCAATACCATGTGCCATTTTTTTTTTATTAATACTAATATTAGGGTTAATAATGTTTTTTTGCATGGTATTAATAATAATCTAGCCCATGGTATTTGGCCCATAGCATTTTTCCCATAGGTTTCACCTAAATATAACGCATTTTTTGAGTGTCCCTAAATATAAGGTGATTTATGGAGTAAATATAAAAAAATGTTTTATTTGTTTACCATACCTCTCGTTTATTTATATTTTTATTAATTTATCATACCTCTTTTACAAATATGGTATTTGATCCATAGGATTCACTTAAATAAAACCTCTTTTTTGAGCCTTCATAAATAGAAAGAGGGTTATGGACTAAATATAAAAAGAGGTTTTATTTATTTACCATACGTCTAGTTTATTTATATTTTTATTTATTTACCATACCTTTTGAGTAAGTATAAAAAGAGTTTTTATTTATTTACCATACCTCCACTTTATTTATATTTTTATTTGTTTACACCCTTGCATGTATATAAGGTGACTTATGGAGTAAATATAAAAAATGTTTTATTTATTAACCATACCTCTAATTATTGATATTTTTATTTAATTATAATACCTTTTTTATAAATATGGTATTAGGATTCATTTAAATAAAACCTATTCTTGAAAATTAGGGCAAATGGAAGGTTGTAACTCTTAATTTCAAGGGCTAAATTTACCTTTTTTACCCTCTCCTTTAAAATAAGGTGGGCTATTTGAGGCGATTTGTAAAAATGTATTATGATACACTATGGGGATTCCCTACAGCATGGTATCATCAACAAATTGTTGATGGGTCAAAGCCTGACCAGTCTCTAAAAGTTGGAGGCCTTTGATATTACCAACTTCTTTCGCATGCTTGACAGACCGATCCAGACCTTCCATCATGAGGATGAAGAGAAAGGGAGAGAGCAGATCACCCTGCCTGAGGCCTCTAGAAGGAGTAAAAGTCTTGGAAGGAGAACCACTAACCAGAATTGAAAAGCTGGAAGAAGTTACCAGTGTTATGACCCATCTAACACAGTTATGGTCAAACCCAAAAGCAATAAGGACCCTCCTTATATAGGACCAATTTAGCTTATCATAAGCTTTGGCTAGGTCCAATTGCATAATCATACCAGCCTTCCTATTGCTTGTCAATGAGTGCACCACCTCATGCGCTTGAATGATGTTATTGAGAATTTGTCTGCCTTCCACATAACCAGATTGCTCTACAAAAACTAGAGTAGGAAGAAGTGGTTTGAGTCTGTTAGCAACAACCTTGGATATGATCTTGTAAACCACATTGCACAAGGCTATGGGTCTAAACCTGTCAGGAGTCTGAGCATTGTCCTGTTTGGGGATCAGGGAGATGAAGGAAGTATTGAGCACCTTCAAAATAGTTCTATTCAACCTGGAATCTTCCACTACTTTCAGAATATCCTGTTTAACTATATTCCAACAAGCTTTAAAGAAATCCACATTGAAACCATCAGGGCCTGGCACTTTACCATTTTGCATTTCTTTGATGACCTCACTAACCTCCTCTTCTGTCATTGGCCTATTGAGATTGAAATTATCCTCTCTAGTAACCAGTCTAGGAATATGCCTGGTTAAATCCCTGATAAAATGCTCTTTATCTGAAATGGTTCCCTGTGCTATTCCATGAAAGTGCTAAACTAACACATTTTCTATATCTTCATGGGAGTTAAGAAGATGACTGCTCTCATCCTTGATCAAAGAGATCCTATTATGAGATCTGTTCGCTATGGTTGATCTGTGGAAAAATCCAGTGTTACGCTCCCCTTCTTTCAGCCATTAAACTCTGGATTTTTGTCTCGAAAATATTTCCTCTTGTTTACATAAATTCTCTCAGTCTTGATGGCGTTTGGTGACTTGGTCATTTCTATCTTTATCAAAGCCCTTTAAGATAAGGGTTTGATTGAGTTCCTGCATTTTATCTTCAACAACTTTTTTAGCCGCAAAATTATTTCCAAATTCATTCTTGTTCCAATCTTTAAGTCTTAGCTTGATGTGCTTTAGTCTTTTGTGTAGTTGGAACATACTTGTACCCTAAATATGCAAATCTTCTGTCCACCACTTTGTAATGTTACTAATGAAGTCGAGGTGTGTGAGCCAGATATTCTCAAATCTGAAAGGTCTGTTCTTGGGGGTACCAATGCCCTGAACCTCAAGTTGAACAGGCCAATGGTCTGAACCTCCAAAGGGGAGAATTCTCGCTATCATTTCCTTGTTGCTGAGCATAAGGTCCTCTGAGATTATGAATCTGTCTAACTTTGAGGCTACTTGAGATTCTCCTCCTCTTTTATTGTTCCAAGTGAAGAGACCATTACTCATGTTAGTATCAACAAGCTTCATATCATCTATAAGAGTTTGAAAAGTTGTGGAGTCTTTGCTTAATGTTCTGGTTCCCCCTTTTTCTCTGAAAGTGATTTGATCATGTTGAAGTCCCCACACAAGATCTATGGTACATCTACATGTCTGTCTCTAAGCTCCATAAGAGAATCTAGAAACCTGAGTTTATCATCCATTCTTTGAGGGCCATATACATTCGTGACTAGATAGGTCTCCCTATCTCCCACCGGCTGTATAACCATTGACAAATAATTTTTAGATGCCTCAGCATCTATTATGTCAACCTTTTGGGGGTTCCAAAGAGTAAGTATGCCCCCTACTGTGTTATCTGCTTTGACTTCTAGAAACTCAAATCTATTGAGCCATTTGTTGTGAATTTCTTTTATTTTCTAAATGGAACATTTAGTTTCCTGGATAAAGATCATATCCAAAGCTTCTTGTTTCATTCTATTATTAAGAATTCTTTGTTTCCTTTTACTACCTAGACCTTTGATATTCGAAGATGTAAACTTCATTATTAAAGATTCGTAAAGGAGTAGTTGGTTATATCTTTCATCTTACCTGAATCTATCATTAGCTTTCCACATTCCATCAATAACTTGTTGTGCTTTTTCCTGCCTCTCTTCTTACCTGGGTTTCTGGGTGCTAATTCAGGTGTGATTTTCATAGTTTTCACACCTTCATTGCCCTGCCTTTCATTTTTCCCCTGCCTATCCAGCCCTATATCCTGAGTTTTCCATAAGAACAACTGCTATACTCTATTGAACTCTTCTAGCGGTAAAGAGTCTACCCCCCTCATGGTTCCCTATTTCAAGAACCCTTCCAGATCTAAGTGTTCCCTGTTAAGAATCTCCTGTAGTTCATGATCCTCCATTTCCAACTCACTCTGGGTCATTTCTTGGTCCATCTTCGGTTCTACATCGCTCAGCATAGTCTCTTTCTGTTTGTTAATATCCTGTGTTTGTACTTTGTCTTCTTCTTTCTCCTTTTCCGTTAGGCTTCCTTCCATTACCTAATCTTCTTTTGTTATTTCTTCTTCTTCTTCGAGTACTTGGAACTTATTCAGATTAGCTTGTTGCCCTTCTGTTTGATGTTGCTTTGGCTCCCTCTTTCCCCCTTTTCCTCTATGAACCACTTTGTGAAAGCCTTCAATATCTTTCATTGTGGTCGCTTTACTTCTGTACTCTATTTTACTGAGAGGGCAGTCTCTAAATAGGTGCCCATGTTCATGGCATCTCCGACATCCTAAAGGAATGTGTTCATAGTCTACTATTTGCACCCATTCTTCATCAAAAACTTCCAAGATGACCTCATCCGGTAGAGCTCCAGAGAGATCCATCTCCACACATATTTGTGCAAAGGAAGTGTACTTTCCCCTTTTGGTGGCCTCAGAAGTTTTGACAAAACGCCCGAATTTGTTTCCTATGGCAGATAACGATTCCGGTTGCCAGTAATCAAGAGGTAGAGAGTAGAGTCTTACCCAGACTGGGACCGAAGTGAATGTTTCTCGCTCAAGGACAAAATTCATCATCCATGGTCGCATGTACAGGCCTGCTGCTGCACAGAAGTAGGGCCCTCCTTCAAACACCCTATCTTTATCCTCAATATTTGTGAAGACCATAGTGAAGAAACCCTTTGACCCAAGATGTGGGTCATTGCTTCCTTTTGGTTTCTAGTTGTATTTAATCCATGACTGTAAAGCCTTTTCAGTGGGCCGT
The DNA here is from genome assembly GCA_031772625.1 of Pinus tabuliformis. Taxonomy (NCBI): domain Eukaryota; kingdom Viridiplantae; phylum Streptophyta; class Pinopsida; order Pinales; family Pinaceae; genus Pinus; species Pinus tabuliformis. The sequence continues at coordinate 903,240,180 of CM062811.1, forward strand.
AATCCCATGAATTTATAAATGATAGCATATGTACCCATGTGTTCCCTGTGTGTCTGCATAGTCTGATCATTTAAAACTACTCTAGGTGTGACCTCAACTTTGGGTTTACATGGCCCCTTTTGTGCTTTGTTTTTTGCTCCCCGTTCCTTGTCTTCTTCCTCATTTTCTTTATTGCTATTATTCTCCCTTGACTTGTTAGATTCTTGCTCCTTTTCCGTGTTCCTTATCCCTTCTCATGAAGGACCTCTGACACTCTCCAATGGTTTCTTGCCTCGGCTAGCTACTGCCTGTCTGTAGGAGGGAGTGGAGCTCCCCCCTTTGTGCCCTTCCATGGATTTCTACTCCTGCAGACACCTGAAAACCCTAGCTCTTCCCTTCGCCAACTTCCACTGCGTCATGTATGTTTTTAAATTTATTATGAATAAAATTTATTAAAAAAAATCATATGTATGTTTTTAAATTTATTATGAATAAAAGTTATTAAAAAAAATCATAGGCAGATTACCTAGATTTCAAAATTAAAATTAACAATAATAAAAAGAAGTGGGTACAAATTCAAAACAAAATTCTCCCTATCTCCTTTACTTGGTAATCTCGATATTGATGGGTGGGCTTTAGTCATGGACATTGACCTTAGGGGTATAATATTGGTGATCCGTTTTTAGAAATACTTGATACTCTCGATGGGTGGGCTTTAATCACGAACATTGACCTTAGGAGTATAATATTGGTGATCTGTTTTTAGAAATACATATTTTGGGCAGAGAAAAATTATATATATATTTATTAATTTATTACGATAGGGATTATATTATTTTTTATTTAAAATTATGGTCCTCGATATTTTATTTTTATTTATAATTTATAAACTTATAATTAATAAATTAATATAAAAAATAAATTTTAGTTAATAAAATTATAATTATATATATATAAATGAAGAAAAAATGTCATGTGATGTGAAGTTATGTTAGGTGGTTAGTTAAAACAATTATTATTATTTTTATTTAGATTTAGATTTTTCTTAGTGATATGTTGAATTTTAATGTCTTGATAATTATTGTTGTAATAACTTAAAGCCTAAGAAAAACATTTTTAAGTAAATTTAATTGTGGTGGTACTAACAACTTAACTCTTGCATTAAGACTCAAAGAAAGACTGATTTCTTTCCTTGGAAAAAAAAAACAATTTTTTTCAATTATTCAAATTATATTTAATTAAATTAAAAACACATTTCAAATATAAAAGTACATACATATTATATTTTCTTTGATAGTTTATGTGAGTCTTGAGATGATTGTATAACGCACCTACAGTTGAGTAGCCACGATTGAGGGGCATCTAATCCGTCAAAATCACTCAAGAATGGCACCTAGCCTCAACCTTAGCACAAATATACTTTTACCCAAAAAATTTCAAATTAATAACTTTTACACTACAAAATACTTTAATAAATCACCCTGTCACCAATTATTCTCAACCATATAAATAAAAATAAATACTTACTATTTTAATCCTTTATCCTTCATTCATAGACCAATATTCTTACTTAGAAACCTACTATTTAGTAAATTGGTTTGTAAAGATAATTTTCCTAAGTATTTTTATTGATTAAATTAAAATTTATTTTATAAATAATATTTTTATCAATTTAAATTTCATATTTTTTTTTAACGTTTTGTCTTTTGTTGGCAGATTCTCATTTATAAAATGTAAGAATAGTGTTAAAATTTATTATTTTAATTGTTTGTAGATTCTCATTTATAAAATGATAAGAATGGTGTCAAAATTTAATATTTTAATCCTTTATCCTTCATTCATAGACCAATATTCTTACTTAGAAACCTACTATTTAGTAAATTGGTTTGTAAAGATAATTTTCCTAAGTATTTTTATTGATTAAATTAAAATTTATTTTATAAATAATATTTTTATCAATTTAAATTTCATATTTTTTTTATAACGTTTTCTCTTTTGTTGGCAGATTCTCATTTATAAAATGTAAGAATAGTGTTAAAATTTATTATTTTAATTGTTTGTAGATTCTCATTTATAAAATGATAAGAATGGTGTCAAAATTTAATATTTTAATTCTCATTTTTAAGTTCATTTATTAAATGTCAACGTATGTGGTAAGCAATGATGAATAGGAGCTAAACTGTATTCTTTGTATTTTAATTAAGTATAAAGGTTGGAAGTGTGTTTTTAAAAACATTTATATTATTAAATTTAAAATTTGATTTAAAGTTGTTTAGGTTTGATAATGATTTATAAAATTTATATATTAAAATTTAATATTAATTAAAGGTTTATAATATTTAATAAAAATATTAATTTTATGATATTATTAGTTGAAGATTTTATTTTGATTTGAAATTATATTTTTTAATATATATATATATATATATAAAATTATTAAGTTATTTAAATTATATTTTTAATAATTTAATTTTAAGGTTAAGATTAAATTAGACACTAGATTGGTATATAAGATCTCTTGTTTGTAGACAAGGAACCTTTTTCTAGGCAATAATTTGAGTAATAAAGTCTAAAGAAATGTGTCAATGGTTTTTTGTTCAAGTGGTTGGGATTGTGGCTTGCCATTCCATCCACCTAGGTTCAAGTCTATGGGGGCATGCTTAGCTTGTATTGATTAGGCTCAAGGAGTAGGCAACCCCACGGATTTAGTCTAAAGAAGTGTACATACTAGACAAATATTAAGCACCATGTAGTAAGCCAATCACTACTAGCTTGTCACTAAGAAAAAACTAATAGTACAAGAGAGTTGATTTTGGCCATACTAATGTAACATATGACATCTTGCTTTCAAAAGCAACCAGAAGAGTTTCATAGATCCTAGAGTTAAGTTCTAAAATTGAGTCATATTTCTCTTATGGTTGACATCTTTCCTACACCTAATATAGAAAACAAAAATAAACATAATGAACATTTAACATGGAGAATCCCCTGTACTCTATCAGGTGCCCCAATGTCTTCCTCTAAGTTGGAAAATTCCAAGTTAACAACTTTCTTTGTTAGCATGGAGACTCTGTCATGGAGTTTCCTCAAGTGCACATTATCTATACTCAAAAGAATTTCCTACTAGAGTTCTAGTCGTTCCATCAGAACCTTATCCATGATGGTTTTGAATTGTCAATACAAGTTTGTACTCTGCATGTATCTAGTTTATCAAGTGCACGTGTTCACATTTTTAGTATCATACCACCTACATGAACCATAAATGTTACCATTGACTAAGTGTGTGGAGTGTTAAATTTTCTCATCCACTTTCAACATCCTCTCACGTTCTTAAACATTAATCAACCTCCATCCATCTTAACTCCGGATCTACCAAACCCCAAGAGAGATCAAATCTCTCTCTTGATGTGCAAACCCCTTTAGAGTAAAAAGAGATTTGATCTCTCTCCACCCTTGGTAAATTAATTATCTAAGATGATTTAATTATTAGCCTTTAAATAACCTATATTATAGCAAAATACTATAGAAAAAACATGAATTAAGAATACCATAAAAAAACCATAAATTATTTTTCAAATTTATTTTTAATTTAATTTAATTATACTTTTATTAACATTACAATATCTTTACCCTATTAAACTAGAGATCCACGTAATAATATTATTAAACATAAACCATGTACAATTCATTATTATAAATATTATTTATATAAAAATTTGAAATATATAAAAATTAGAAATTTATTAAAATTATAATTCCATTTTATCCCTGAAAAATTTGTTTTAAAAATTTTAAGTTCTAATTCAATTATTAAAATTAAAAAATTAATTATTTAGAAAGCTAAGTTTATCCATTTTTTGATTCTAACTTTTGTCTTATTAACTAATTTCATATTTTCTGGATTCCAAGGAAATTGACTTATTTATTTTAGGGCAAAAAACCACCAAATTCTTTTGGACCGATCATAACTTTTATAAGATTATTCTGTGGTGGATAGAGGTAGATAAAAACATACATGCGATGCGTTGAGAAAACACGAAGGCAAACCTTCCCCGAATGCCTGGTAGTTGATGGTTGAGGGATATTCTGCAACTCCAATACCACGGCGACCCACCCAACATCAACCTTCGTTTTTAAGGGGCCAGGTGGTTTTTTCAAAGAATTCCAAGGTTGGACCTTATTCATTCATTCCATGTTTTCACCCACTTTCCCAGCTGCAGGCCTGTGGCTGACACGTTGATAACTGCGGCTTTCACTCAATCAAAACGCTGCACAACTAACCATTACGAGCACGCCCATTGAATCTGTTTTTTGTCTCTCGTAAATCTTCCTGGGTTACTCCGATATTTTTGATATTTTTATTACTATTATAAATTCTGGCCTAGCTCACTGTTTGGAAGTTGCTATAAACAGGTCTGGTTCTGAATTATACTCTGTATTTGTGGATCAGATTCTGGGCAATATGGCTTCGGATGCCAAGGTCTACAAACTTGAAGATGTTTCAAGACATAACACTCATCAGGATTGCTGGATAGTGATTGGAGGAAAGGTATGTATGCGTAGGCCTGGTTTTTATTGTTACTTTGACAGTATGAGTATGGCAATCAAGGTTTTGTTTCAGTTTACATAAACCCTTGTTTTCCCACTGTACTGAAAAATATATCTTATTATTTTTCAATAGTTTGAATCCGTGGATCAATTTGCGACGCTGCAGAGTCGAGACCTACCGTTACCTGCATAGGCAGGGCGTGCCATCATATCCCTCTTGGCCTCGGCTCAAGACAGGCTACACCCTTTCTAAAAGACCCAATTCTGGCTGAACTCTTGGCTGTGAAGCCTGATCTACAGTAACTTCACCCAATTAACTGCCAATGTAATACACCTTAATCAGCTGAATCTGATCTAAAAACTGGAACATTACCCAAATGAAAAGGGGAAGCGTAGCCATTAATGGTTGCACGCCATCTCCTCTTATAATGTTTATACTCTGATAGACTGTCTGACCATCCAGCTGTACCCAATATGTTGAAGAAGACTGGCAAAATGACTTACTGACCATCTATCTGTACCTAATAGCGGCGCTTTTCTATTTGAAGGCTGACAAAGAGAATGACTTAATAGTAAGTTGTAGTTCTTCTGTCAACATGCAGGGCTTGGTTGGTAGGAATAGAGAGGGTGTTGTTATTCTCCACAAGATTCAAATTCCCATGTACATATTCACCCTTTATGGGGGCATGTTTGCCTCTCATGGGTTGTCATGCCTGTACAAGTGGGCGGTTGAATGCACTTGGGCGAGTTGCAACTTTTGGGTGATTTTGACTGAATAAATTTCATTCATGATAACTATATAGCCTTAAGATTAGCTTTTATAGCAGGCAAGGGTATCTGCTTCTTTGTGATATCCTATATTGAAAAGTGTTGCTTGCTTGTGTCCACTTGAAGCATCTGTTGAAAAAATAGTAATTCGTTACAGAATGCTCTGGCAACTTTGCATTTCTAAACACATCCTCAACAATCTATATTTAACCAAAACTTGGCGACGCCTGAGTGTAAGAGTTTGACCTGGACTTGCAAAAACAAGGAGGGTAAGAGTTTGTCTCGTACTTTGCAAAATCAAGGAGGAAGCTGGCAGCAAAACTTGAATTTTTTTGAGCAGCAGGATACTTTTTTTTTTTCTTTATGTAAGTGTTTTGCCAGACTGGGTTTTTCAATGGTCCGGGAATCAAATTAGCCAAACTGTGAAAACCATGACTTGTACTAGCAGGTCAGAGTCGGACCCACGAGTACTAGTGAGTCAAACTCATTGCCTGCAAGTCAGATTCCTGGGCAGTGAATTTGACTTTCACTCAAGTCAAAATAGCTCGTCCTTTTGAACCAAGCTGAGTTTAACTTGCGAATCTGCTTCAATCTGAACTAGTTTTTCTACTAGGCAAACCATCTGTTATTCCTTAATGGTGGACACTATCTAGACTCAGGATGCCTGTTTAAATAGAATATTGAGTACTCTGAAGTTTGTCTGCGAGTCTGTATCCTTTATGTCAGTAACTAGAGATGATGCATTAGATTCCCACAGGGGTCAGATAAAAGTCCTGGACGAATTTGGTAGAGTAGATCAGCTTGTTTCAGCTGCTTAGCCAAAAGATTCCTTTCACAAGCCCACTTGTTCATGTTGACAGGAAGCATCTATCAAAATACAATATATTTATGGTATGCATAAGCTGTCACATAAGTGGGCTGCTTGTGGTTGGGGCCTGATGCAAGTCTTGGGTGAATTTGGCCGAGTATATCACCCTGTTGCTGTAGCTTAGCCAAAGGGTTACTTTCACAAGTCCACTTGCTCTTGTTGACAGGAACCATCTATCAAAAATTCTATTTAGTGTATTTAAAAAGAACATAACTTAGCACACCCCTTGCATGCATGCAAGCACGCTCTATATTCCATTATCTAATATCTGTACTCTACTTATTAGATGACAAAATTGCACCTTTCTCACATGATTGCTTTGCAAGTGCATGCATACGTCTTTGATTTATAACCAATGGTCGGTTACTATTAAAATTGGCAACTAGGGCCAAACTCCATGTGGGTCACCTCATTTATGGCAGCTGATATTTTTCCTAGATTCCTCTTCTCGAGAGGTGTAGGATTGATCTAAAGATCATCTGATTCCAACAAGTATTTATGGAGATATGAATTTATTTGTATTTACTTGACAAATTGTCAAGGTCAGCCAGCAGTTAAATGTGTGGCACACATGCCCAGTGAATCGTATAAATACATGAGAGGTTGATTCATTTTCTCATCATCTCACTCATTCTTCTCTCTCTCTCCTTAGCTTTGGGTTATACAAGGAGTAGCTCACACGTGGGAAGGAGGACGCATTAGGGCAATGAGAATGCTGAAAGAAGGACGCAGAAGCTGCTGAAGGTCTCTTTGACTTGCGTTGACCAAGCGTTGACTCATCAAGGGTGCGGTTTTGGTGTGGCTGCCTCTCCTAGGCAGGTCGCAAATTTTGGCACAAAAATCGAGGCAATCCGTCCACAGGTTTGACCAACGTTGACTGCCCTAGTTTTGGGCAATAGGTTGACTTCAGTCAACAACAGTTTGACTGTGTTTTTGGGGCTGTTCAAGGGCTGTTTCTTCAGGTTGTTCGAGGGTTAGTTGACTAGAAATTGACCAAGCATATTGGAGGTCAATTTCAACTCGTTTGACCAAGTTTGACTTTGCTGATCTAGGGTTTGCTGCTGCTGATATAAATTTACAGAATTCTTATTTTTTACTATTGCTTTCTGCTGAACTATTGAAGATCAAAGAAGATTTGTTCAAAAGGTTTCCTCGCATTGGGGTTTGTCCCTGGCTAGCCACCACATCTTGTGTCTCTTGTCTTGGCTTGTTTTCTGTCAATCGTTTAATGTTCTATTTGCACTTTACTTAATGTATATGTGATTGCTAATCAGTGGCTAATAAGAAGAAAAGAAGTAAACTGCACTAAGCATAGAACATACCATAATTTAACATGGTATTAGAGCTGAGGTGAAGACAAAGCCCAAGCAAGAGCAATCATTGAAGAGAAGGTTGGCAAGGCTATCCTAAAAAAAAAAAAAAAAAAAACTTCATGGGGTCATCAACACTCTTCCCTGCCGAAGACAAGCTCCGTGTGAAGTCTGACTATCACAGATGGAAGATGTCTATCGATCTGACTTTAGAAGATCAGGAAGTGTTGGACGATGTGAGAAGCAATATTGTTGCGCCTCCATCAAATGCATCTGCTGCTGCCAAAAGCAAGTGGTCCAAGGGAGAAGTCAAAGCAAGGAAGATCATGTGGGACTCTATCGACAAGCCCCTGGTGGCCTATGTTTCTGAGCTAACAACCTCCAAGGAAATCTACGATAGACTGGTGAGTTTATTTAAACTTAATGATGCAAATCAAGTTCTGTTCCTTAGAAATAAGTTGAAGGAAATTAAGAAGGGCAAAAATGAGAGTATGCAAGCATATTTCTTAAGGATCACCAAGATCAAGAATGATCTCCTATCTATTGGGGAAGTAGTTCCTGACAGGGAAATGACTATCACAACTCTTGGAGGACTGCCAGCTGAATGGTATATATTTAGGACTACTCTTCTCAACAATAATGTCACCCCAAGATTTGAGGAATTGATGGCTAGATGTATTCAAGAAGAGACAAGGATGGAAGAGCAAGAAATACCCGCACTTAAAGGCTATCCTTCTGCCTTTTCTTCTCATGTTAAAAGAAGAAACAATTCTGTGGCTAAATCCAAAGGAAACGCTGGACCAAAGGGTGGAAGAAAAGGTCGATGTTACAATTGCAACAAAATGGGCCACTATGCGAGGGAGTGCCCTGATAAAAGGGACTCACACCATGATGATGACCAAAATCACTCTCAAGGCAATCAAAGGAATGGCAGGTCCAATGGCAGAGGTAAAAGAAATGTCGAAAATCAAGGAAGAGGACAACCCTTCAAGAAGGCAAGAAACTCTAGGTATGAATCTAATGTTGTTAACAATAAGCAAGATGAATATTGTCTACCAACAACCCTCTCTACTACTGCTCCCTCGGACTCGCTGGGGAATTGGCTTATTGATAGTGGTGCCTGAAGGCGCTTCACTAGCTACAAAGAAGCTCTCTCCAATCTGATAGAAAAGGAGACCAACCTGGAAATTGTTCTTGGGGACAACACAAAATATCCCGTGAAAGGCATAGGTAATGTCACTTTTCAATTGAATCAGGGTAATACAATTCATTTGCAAAAAGTCTTATATGTACTATGTACTTGATCTAAAAAAGAACCTGGTGTCCATTTCAATAATGGAGGACAAAGGCTACAAGGTAACCTTCATTGATGGCAAGGTACGTGTATAGAAAAAGAATTTTAAGGAAGCTTTCACTCTTGGGTTTCGAGTTGATTCATTATATCAGGTCGGAGGAAGTCTGCTGGGTGTCATGTCTTGTGACACATCACTTCAGTTCGAATTATGACATCAAAGGTTTGCTCACCTTCATTACAAAGTTCTACCCAATGCAAGACAAATGGTGACAGGGATGCCCGAGTTCCAAGTAGAGCAAGAAGGTGTATGTCCTGGATGTGCCGAAGGGAAGCTCAAAAAGGGACCATTACCCTCAAGCCAAAGCTGAACCTTCGATATATTGCAGTTGGTTCACTCAGACGTTGTAGAAATTTTGAATAATATAACACTTATTCATAGAGATTATCCCGATTATACACTATTTGCGGAATGCATGCATAATACATAACCTCCTCTACGTTGATCATCAATTTTGCAGAATTAAGAAACAATCGCATGCGCACATTGAAACATCAATCACACATATCAACACAGTATGTACTGGGGAAAGCATACAGCTGAAAACCCCCAACTATCTGTATATTATAATGATAGAGAACATGTAACAATACATAGTACAATACTCCTCACAAGTACTCAGTACTATCTCCACCTGCTACACACAAACTAGCTCAGATCTGAATCAAGTCACAGGTTCAAATCTCCTCCGCTGTCTGCCTGCCTCTACTGCGCAATCCAATGTGAGAATAGGAATGATCCAAGCTCGTTTTCCTTGGCTTGTACTGCGCAATCCTCATTGGCAATCTCAATCACTAATTGTGCAAATCTCATGCACAGCTATAGTCACAACTGATAGTAGTCTCCACCTCTAACACCTGTCTCCACTGAACTGTCCATGCATTGAGTTAACTGATGTATTCTTTAGTTGCTTTATGAGTTAATAATTAGTGAATTAATTAATAATTAATTCACATCACTCATCACTAGTGTATTCTGCAGTTAGACTAAATACAACTAGTTCAACCAAGTCAAACTGAACACAACTCCATCAACTCCTCAGTCAACTCCACCAAACTCAATCACTTGAGTTCTAACTGAAGTCCATCATGCAATAGCTCAACTAACCCATAAGAAAAGCATATTTCCTTCTGGCAGTTGCATGTGCCACATCCGTAGCTCGAACTGAAGTGCTCCAAGAAGATAAGATAATGTTTATAGTCCAAATATTATTAAGAGCTAATAATATTCGACTGTTCTATTTTTAGCCTGGCAGTTTAAAAATAGACTCCGCCCATATGTCTAAAAATAGAGGTCCATCTATTTTTACCAATATGACCAATCATCCATAAATAGCATCCTGCAACTCATAGACCATGATCCATATGTCTAAAAATAGACATAGTCTAAAAATAGACTTTGCGCCAAAAATAGCATGCGGGTCCACTTAGTGAAGGCGACTTCTTTTCACTAAGCTCCATCATCTTGTTGCATTTTCAGCAGACATATCTAGTATGATGCTTGTGAACTCTTTGGGAGGATATTTATTATTTATATTACCTCACTTTTACAGATGATTATTCTTGCAAGACTTGGATATACTTCTTGAAAAAGAAGGATGAATTGTTCACTTGGTTTCATCACTTCAAAGCCTTGATCGAGAATCAAACCAAAAAGAAGATCAAGATCTTAAGGACTGATAATGGGACTGAGTATGAATCCAATGAGTTCCATGACTTTTGCAAAGAGGTTGGCGTTAAGAGGGAGACTACAACACCATATACTCCTGAGCAGAATGGTGTGGCGGAGAGGAAGAATCGTACGATTATGGAAGCTGTCTGTGCTATGCTCCATGATCAAAGACTTCCAAAGTTTCTATGGGTCGAAGCTGCAAATACTACCGTATATGTACAAAACCGATGCCCTCATCAAGCATTGGGTTCCAAGACTCCCAAAGAGATGTTCATTGGTAAGAACCTGTCGTATCTCATTTTAGAATTTTTGGAAGTCCGATATATTTTCATGTGTCGAAGGAGAAGAAGAATAAATTGGGTGCATCTGGAAAGAAAGGAATCTTCGTGGGCTATAGCGAAAACACTAAGGGCTATAGAATCTATGTGGCTGGTCAAAGGGAAATCGAGATTAGCCATGATGTCACCTTTGACGAAGATATGGATCTTAGCAAAGTTGACAATCTTCCTACTCAAAGGGGATCTAAAGAAGCTGACACCAGAGAACCAAAGGAAAAGGAAGATGAGACGATGCCTGAGGTGGAAGAACTTATGGATCCTATTGATCCCCCTCTGCAAGAGCCTTCCTCTTCTAGGAAGAGGCCTTCATGGCTTAGGGGGGACACTTGATGATGCTGAAGGGCATGTTGCACCTAGGGGAACCTTCCGGGAAAGTAAGAAGCCGACCAAGTATCAGGGATACTTGACCATCATGAGTACGATCATCCAAAATGAGCCTTTGTCATTTGCAGAAGCTGTCAAGCATAAAGTATGGAAGGATGCTATGACTGAGGAATATGAGTCCATCATGAAAAATGATGTCTGGGATGTGGTCCCTAGATCCCAGGACAAAGCAGTTGTCACTTCGAAATGGCTTTACAAGATAAAGCATGCAGTCGATGGAAGTGTGGGAAAGTATAAGGCTCGTTTTGTCACTCGTGGCTTCTCTCAGAAGGAAGGTATAGACTATGACGAGATATTTGCACCTGTTGCCCGATATACCACCATCCGCTCGATCATAGCCCTTGTTGCTTCGCAAGGATGGAACCTACTCCAGATGGATGTCAAGACTGCGTTCTTGCATGGTTCGATCAAAGAGGAAGTCTATGTGGAGCAACTCGAAGGATTTGAGATTCATGATTGAGAATCTCATGTGTGCAGGTTGAAGAAGGCCCTCTATGGGCTGAAGCAAGCACCCCGAGCGTGGTATGAGAGGATCGATAGCTACTTGATGAAGCTGGGATTCACTAGGAGTGAAGCCGACCCTAACCTTTACTTTAAGGTTGAAGATGACAATCCGCTCATACTGGTGTTGTATGTTGACGACCTCTTTCTATCAAGTGTAGGCCCTCTCATTCACAAATGTAAGAGGGAGTTGGCTTTTGAATTTGAGATGAAGGACCTAGGACTGATGCACTATTTCCCAGGACTAGAAGTCTGGTAGAAGCCAGGGGAGATTTTTTTATCTCAAGGAAAATATGTGGTGAAGATATTGGAGAGATTTGGTATGGTGGATTGCAAGCCTGTGACTACATTGATGGAGTTTGACTTCAAGAAGTTAAGTGGTAGTGTTGCCGGACCTGTTTTATGAAATGCTACTGAGTATCGTCAACTCATTGGAGCATTGATGTTCTTGGTGAACTTTCGTCCGGATATATGTTTTGCAGTCAACACGTTGAGTCAACATATGGTTGAGCCTCACCACTCACATTCTCACATTGGATTGGTGCCAAGAATTTGTTGAGATATCTTCCTGGCACAATCACTCATGGGTTGAGATACACTGCCGGAGATGTGAGACTATATGGATATTCCCATGCTGATTGGGCAGGTAGTGTGGTGGACCGAAAGAGCACTTTTGGGTGCTGTTTCTCTTTGGGATCTGCCTTGATATCCTAGATGAGCAGGAAGCAGAAATCGGTGGCTTTGAGCACCGCCAAGGCAGAGTACATTGCTACTAGTATGACCTCTTGTGAGGTGATTTGGTTGCGAAAGCTCATCAGTGAGCTGCTTGGATTTACATTGGATACCACCGTGATCCTGTGTCACAACCAAAGCGGGATTCGTTTATTAGAGAATCCCGTATTTCATGATCGCTCCAAGCATATCGATATCAAGTACCACTATATTCGGGATATGGTGCAGCGGGGAGCAATAAGGCTCCAACATATCGGTATAGATGAACAGGTCGCCGACATTTTGACGAAGCCCTTGGAAAAGGTCAAATTCTTGACTTTCCGAGAACGACTTGGTGTCGTTCAGAGATCCTCTTATGTGGGTTGAGTATGATGTATTGAACTCTGGGAGCTTCAGGGGGGCGTAGGGCACTTCTTGGAGCGACATGTGACCATAGGGCGACTCACCATCCCCTGGTGGTGCATTATGTACAGGGTGAAAGGTTCAACCTTCCCCTATGACACATAGGATGATTAGTTCTCCATGGCGACTGTGGAACAGGATGATTAGTTCTCCTGTGGTGACTGTTGGACAGGATGATTCGTTCTCCTGTGGAGTCTGGACATGATGATTAATTCTCCTGTCGAGGCATCCTACCCATGTAGTCTGGGACTCATGGGAAGTACCTCTCATTTGATCCATGAGCAGGGAAATGGGGTTAGGGACCATAGTAGTACTATCAATGGACGCATCGTTGTATCTACCGTACTCCTTATGCTAGGATGACCTCCATTGATCTGGGATCAATGATACTGATATGGGATCAGTGAGAGTGGTATGACACACTCTGAGATTGACTTCGGGTCAGTGGAGGATGGTATGATACATCCTCGATCATTTCTTCTTCTTCATAGTTCGAGCAAAGCAGAGCAGAGTAGGGCCAAGCAGTGCAGGGTAGTGCATTTGATGGCTGGGATAGTAGCGACGGTCAGACGGATTGCAGATGGAGTTCTCCCTAGTTGAGAGGGAATGTTAAAATTGGCAACTAGGGCCAAACTCCATGTGGGTCACCTCATTTATGGCAGATGATATTTTTCCTAGATTCCTCTTGTTGAGAGGTGTAGGATTGATTTAAAGATCATTCGATTATGACAAGTATTTATGGAGATATGAATTTATTTGTATTTACTCGACAAATTGTCGAGGTCGGCCAGCAGTTAAATGTGTGGCACACATGCCCAGTGAATCATATAAATACAAGAGGGGTTGATTAATTTTCTCATCATCTCATCTCACTCATTCTTCTCTCTCTTTCCTTAGCTTTGGGTTATACAAGGAGCAGCTCACATGTGGGAAGAAGGAGGACGCATTAGGGCAAAGAGGATGTAGAAGCTGCTGAAGGTCTCTTTGACCTGCGTTGACTGAGCATTGACTGATCAAGGGTGCAGTTTTGGTGTGGCTGCCTCTTCTAGGCAGGCCACAGATTTTGGCACAAAAATCGAGGCAATCTGTCCACAGGTTTGACCAGCGTTGACTGCCCTAGTTTTGGGCAGCAGGTTGACTTCAGTCAACAGCAGTTTGACTGTGTTTTTGGAGCTATTCAAGGGCTGTTTCTTCAGGCTGTTCGAAGGCTAGTTGACTGGAAATTGATCGAGCATATTGGAGGTCAATTTCAACTCGTTTGACCAAGTTTGACTTTGCTGATCTAGGGTTTGCTGCTGCTGATATAAAATTACAGAATTCTCATTTTTTACTATTTCTCTCTGCTGAACTATTGAAGATAAAAGAAGATTTGATCAAAGGGTTTCCCTGCAGTAGGGTTTGTCCCTGGCTAGCCGCCACATCTTGTGTCTCTTGTCTTGGCTTGTTTTCTGTATATCGTTTAATGTTTATCTGCACTTTACCTAATGTATATGTGATTGCTAATCAGTGGCTAATAAGAAGAAAAGAAGTAAACTGCACTAAGCATAGAACATACCATAATTTAACAGTGACCTACTATAACAATTAGTAACAGATCATTTATCTACCTGACCCGTTAGCTGTTTGCGTGGTGTGCAATCTATAACATATATGCGCATAGCACACAATTACTTATCATATATCGTTTTGGACATCCATCTGCCCTTATGGCTTCCAGTTTGAACCATATTCCTGCTGAAAGCAGGGCATTCAACAACCTGGGGTGGGGGAGATCTCCGTTACTTTGTGTGTGTAATTAGTTATAATAATGTAAAAAACAAAAGAGCCAATTCATTCTTTAACTTGATCTGTATGGGTTCAGAGGATGCATAAAAGTTTATTAAAGGGTGTAAAAACATTGAGGTTTGTACCTCTGTATTTTGATCTCACTTGTTGCTTATTTGAGGTTAAAATATATATGTTTGGTTTAAATGACATATTGAGTGTAAAGCTAAAGAAAAACACTTTTTTTCTTTTTCTTGAACATATTCTTTCATTTCTCAGTGAAATGAGATATGGTCCCTAATTTGAATTGGTCCCCGTGAGAATAAGAGTTCACTGTGATGTAAAAGAGTATAGGATGTTGTCCGTCCTCTTGCATTGTCTGAGTTGTTGGAAAGGCTTTGTTATGTGGCTAGGTGTCATGATTATATGAAGGTAAGTTAGTTGGGATTGATCCAAAATGACCATATTATGACTCCTTCAAGCAGTCTGTTGAGTCTGTTCAATTAAATATTTAGTGAGCCACAGTTAGTCACCTTTACCCATTCTATTGAATAGCAAAAACTAATATCGTGACCTACATTGACACATGTCATGTGCAAGTCAGTAGGTGGATTTTCAGTCAATAAGTGATATGAGCAGAGATTGAGCAAGATAAGAACTGAACATAACTCACATAACTCCTTCAGTGATCCAAGAGTCCACCAAGAACTTCCTACGAAAATAGGATGTAATATAATATATTCTAAACTTTGAATGAATGTGCATGGATGATGAGGTTCCTAAAATATAAAGACGACATCTCCTCATTAGTTCCATGTTACCTCTTACTAATGCCGCATGCAGTGTTATACTTAGGAGTGTCATGTGGCCTTTTTAATTGTAATGTAACATGCAGTGTTACGATTACGATTTGTCAACTAACTGTATCTATTCCCTTTATAAGTTTATTTTAGGGATGAGGTGGCATTATTCAAATGCTATCTTATCTGTACTGAAATTGTGGTTTTATTTGAGCCTGATATTATCTATCATATGTACATTGCATTGTAACTTCTGGGATATTGAGGCTGCTACTGGCAGCTTTAGATTTTTAGCTTTAACCAGACATACAGGCTGTTACATTTTATTTGATTTTCTGTTTGTCTGCAACGATGGTAATTGCACCTATGGCTCATTCATGCTGTATTTCTATTGTTCTTGGCAATGTTTCATAGGTTTATGATGTAACCAAATTTTTGGAGGACCATCCTGGCGGAGATGAAGTGTTGATCTCAGCAACTGGTATTAATCCTTTTTAAAACCACTTTTCTTAAATACTATTCTATATTAAAATAAGAAGCATAATTACAGGACAAACTGATGCTCTAGGTGATAGGTCTGCATGCCATAGCAGTGTTACTGAGCATAGGAGTTATTTTTATGAAGGTCTTATTGAACGCAATCCCAAAGGCATGGTTATGAAATTGAAGGGCTTCTGTTGGGAAAGTGGGTCGGTGGGGTAATGCCTTCTATAGTTACTGGACTTGGCTGAGTGAACTTGGATTTGTGAGTTTGACTCGGCTCAAGTCTAAGTTTGACACAGTCAGCAAGTCAAACTCGAGATCTCATCTTGGGCAAGACTCGAGAGTTGACTCAGCGTCTGACTCAGATTCAGGTACAACTTGGGAGCTGACTCAAACTGAAGCAATACATGCGAGTTGACTTGGGAAAAATTTGGCAATGAAGTCAATTCCAGTGTCTTGCTCGAGTCTGAGTCAAACGTTGAGACTCTTCAGCCATGCTAAGTTGGGCCTTGAGTCTAGTGCTGTAGTTCCCAGCACTCAGCTACATCCTGAATGAGTTCATTAGGGATGTAGCTAAAACTCATTTTGTGTAGCTTCTGATATTTAGCTCAGTGAAACTTTTCTATGATGAGAGGCAACTTCCAAGCACACTGTTATTTTTGACCATGTGACTTGATGGACCTTGTCCCAATGCAGGTAAAGATGCAACCGATGACTTTGAAGATGTTGGACATAGTGACAGTGCTAGAGCTATGATGGATGAATATTACGTGGGAGACATAGATCCCTCATCAGTTCCCTCGAAGCCAAAATACACTCCGGCTAAGCAGGCACCATACAATCCTGACAAGTCATCTGAATTTATCATAAAAATTTTACAGTTTCTTGTTCCATTGCTCATTTTGGGCTTGGCTGTTGCTGTCCGCTACTATACCAAATCAAGCTAAAATTCAGGAATTTCTATAGGATTCCACCATTGTTTAAGATATATATATCTATGTATTTGTGTGAGTCATGTCGTTAGTCTGGCTTCTATTGTTGTAATTATTTGGAACCATAGTAACAAGATCAGGTTGGCTAGAACTGTTTCAATGCAAATTGTTGCAAAAAAATTACTTACTGTAATAGTATCAACTAAAATGAACTTTTTGATCGACATGATAACAGCTAATGGGACTTCTCATGGGAAAGGGGGTTTAACAAATGAAACTGCACATGAGATAAATGAGATGCCAGGCTCGCTGATCAGAATGCCCTTTGACCATCTTATTTGGAGTGTTTTTCATGCAGGCCATCTTCTGTTATTGGGCATTTTGTTTTCTTTCAAGTTCACTGGTTGCCTCTCATTGTTAGAGTTTGTCCCATTATGTTTCTTGGTTGCCATTTATCTCATGAACTGCTCTCTAATGAGAATGTCTCTGGATCATTTTCAGATCAGTTTTGGGTGAGAGGTTTTTTGGCATGTGGAATGCAACATTGCAATTTTTCATATGGCTATTGTTTTCTGCAAGCAATAACAACCCTGCTGCACAACAGAAATGGCAGTTTATGTGCAGATATAATACCATTATATGTGCCACCATATATGCCTATGCATATTACATTCAACGGTTTATATGTCCACACACTGCATATACAATAATTAGTGGGGTGTTTATTGTTTGCCACTGTTTTGGGTATCGTTGTCTTCTGATTAGAATAGACTGCTGAACTTAGTGTTTTGCAGATTGAAGAGTAATTACTACAGAACTAGGTGAAACAATACAGATTGACCTCACAGATGCAACTCAAATTTTACATATAGTATATAGTGAATATTACAGTTAAATCAAAATGGAAGAATATCTGAGTCAATAATTATGTTTTGGTAGATAATTTATATTGTGCTCTATGGTTTTACCTGAAATATATTGGTATTACATCTATGAAAATTTACTTTTCAAGCTCGGCTGGTAGATACAACTACATGGCATAGATACATTTATACATATTCTGTAATTTGATGTTATTATGTCACAAGCTAATTAACATGTCTAAATCTTTTAGTTGTATTTCCTCTTACTTTTCATATTTCTGTTGTGTATACCAATCGAATTTCTGTATTTGATGTTATTATGAAGATAATTTGCATGGCTAACATTTTAGTTGTATTTCCTCGTGTTTTTCTCATTTCTGTTGTGTGTGTGTCTTTGAGCAATCAACTTCCTTAATATTTGGAAGACTCAATAGTCAAAATGCTACATGATTTCTAAGTGAGAATAAGGATGGGGCAAATACCTGCTCTGCATACTTCTGAGTAGGCCCGCATTGAAAAAAATTGAAAATACATGAAAATGCATGTTACACGGTCTTTTTATGTAGCAATCAACTTTCTTTCTGTTAGTTGAGCTGTTGTCTAGTGGTTTATGGGTTTGTTGTCATGTTAATGGCCTAGGTTCAAAGCCAGGTGATCATAGAGTCCTGGATAGTTGATTTAGTTTTAAAAAAATAAAAAAATATCCATTTTATCCCATTGACACGTGTTTCACTCTGGAGTATCATTTACTGTATTTTTTTTCCATTGGAATTGTTATTTTCTGGAAAAAAGCTTCTGCAGGAACGTACCTTCATATTTTACCCAATAAAACTCAGTTGCGTATGCGCCAAACATTAAAAAAACAGTTTACATAACTGACCATGGTTGAAAGTCACATTTGGACTCAGAAATGCCTTTTGCCAGATTTAGGTTTCTTTCTTCGACTGTTCTTGGTTGGGGAAGATCCAAGTTTATTCACCTGCCCTCCATAAGATTTGAACTTACTACTGAAAGTGTCTCTTGCCACTGCTTTGCCCCTATTTTCTGAAACTTCCAACTTTTATTTGTTAAACACATGGAGCAAAGCTCCTTTCTGATTTCATTTGTATTGATTTTTATTTAACTTGAATACTTTTGTGTCTCTCTTGTTCAGATGAAGTGGCAGAGACTACTTTTATGGGTGGGTTATCACTTGTTTTATGCCATGAATTTTCTCTTCTCATTTTTTTGTGGGTGAGTTATGACTTGTTTTATGCCATGAATTTTCTCTTCTCATTTTTTTGCCTGTACCATTTGCTATTTGTAGCCTCATTTTTTGTCCATGCAATGACATGTTGATTCCTTTTCTTTCATACTTGCTTCAAGTCCTCTTGATTCTTTTTCCTTCCTGGGCTTTGCATCTTTGAGTAATTTTTCACAAAGAAGTTAGAGGCAGAAGACTATATTTGTGACTACTTTTAATCAGAAAACCACATTTTCATAGTCTTCTTGGTTTTTTTTTAAAGGAGCTTCACATCTTTGAGTGAGTCTTCAAGTACAATTTAAGGTCATCTGATCATATTTAGTGAATTGTTAATTAAAAACCCCCTTTTTGATGATCCAATGCAACTCCTTGAGTATAAATTACTATGGCTTTCTCAACTATCTTGAAAAATCTTTTCAATTACAAGTAAGCAGAAATTTCCCCTTCGGAGAAATTTTTATTAATTACCTTTGCAACATGTTATCTAAGAAAAATCTACTCAATAATGTAAAACACTCGTTATAAAGGTTGTTAAGACCTTGAATTTGTGGAATCCCTCCGCACTTTGTTATCTAATTTTACAATGTAAAAAGATTCACCCAATTTAGTAAATAGGGTGATGCAAAGGTTGTAAGACCTTGAAGCCAAAGGAAACCTTATCAACTTTGTTTTCAAGATTAACAACTTAACAATTAAACAATTAAAGATCTCCATTTAAATACATATCTAAAAGAAAACTTTCCAGCCAGATTCCACCCATCCACTTGGACAGAGCATTTCAATTATGCCAGAACGTTATTGCAAAATTTATCATTATGATGTATGTTACATGTTAACCTGCATATGAACTCACACACGCGTAATAATTGTAACAAGACAAAATCAAAAGTATATAAATAGAAGTTAATGGGAAAAAAAGTTGGAAGTGTATTAATTGTAATTGGCAAAAATTAAGAGGGAACCAATACAAGTCAATTGGAAATACGGTTGGAAGTGTAATAGTTGTAACAATAAAAGGCTATTGGAACGTAGAAAGCTAAGTGATATTAAATATTTCAAGTACTTATTAGCTGAATTAGAAAAACTACTAGAAGGGGAAGGCTAAATACCATGCTTGTATTAATTAATAAAAAAATAAAAAAAATTAAGAGTAATATATATATATATATATATATATATATATATAGTGTTATTATTTTTCTAAGGATTTGATCTCCTTTGAACGGCTTTTTTTTTGGTAAGGATCTTTCTAACTCTTTTTTTTCTCCTTTAATGATGATTCTTTTTACAATTGTCTTTGTGCTTTTTGACCTTCTTTTATGTGAGGAGCCTTCTGACATTCTAGAGGAGATGTGCATATAGTTCTTTATAAGTTTTGTTGTAGCTCCCCAGAGATAACTTTGGATTGCTTACAAGACTAGTGCTTTGACACATCTAGATTGGTGTGTCTCAAATGATTTACAGAAAACTGGAGACATCACTTATGTTATATATATATATATATATATATATAGGAGATGGATTGGTTCATTTATTCAAAGAAATAAGACATGGATTTCTAGTACTTCTTCACGGGTTCAGATCTCAGAAATAAGCATAAAAATAGTGGAGGTGGAGTGTTTCAAGGTCTTACAACTTAATAAGTTTTTGCAGAGCAGATGAGAGAGGACAAAAAGAAGGAGCAACTCATCACATAGAGCATAAGGCTTCAAACGTTCTACACTTAACCTTCTTCAAAGTTGGAGGCATTAAGGATTTCTATACTTATTTGAGTTACAAACATAAATAATGAATGAAGGAGGATCTGAAAGCTATGATTCACGTGTTGTAGATTAAAGATATAATTTCAATAGTATACACATGCATATTCATAAACAATGTTGAGACAAATGAATCCGTGAAATAGTTACAGACATTTGCATTAACATGTAGATGCTAATGAATCTGTGAGGGAGGTTGAAATATTTCTAGCAACTATAATGGCATGAATTTAGGGAAGAAGCATGAACATAAAAATGAGTTTGACAAAGAGAACACATACTTTAATACTTGAAGGGGGAATCACCATTGTTTCCTTGATATTATGAAAAAGATCTGTATTACAAAGAGATACAGTTTGAAAATAGCATGCATTGTTTTCTATAGAATTTCTAAACCTTTTCTAAGTCATATTTTTCCCCTATTTATCTGGAGAGGGGAGCAAAAGCATACATTACAACAAAAATATCTATGGTCTAGACTAGCTGTATTAGTTTTCTTTTGCTGAAGCAAGAGTCGTGCCTTCTATTTCATTAATAAGGACAATAAATTACATAAAATACAAGAGCCCACGATGAACTGTGGGCTAAGGGCATTCAGCTGAGGGCCAAAACCTCAAACCCTACCAACAAAACCTCAGAGCTTACAAAAGAAAGAAAAAGTTAAGAACGTTCAATCATCCCACCAAAATCCATCAGATGCGAATCAAATCGGGTCCACCTGGGGCAATAATCCATCCGATGCGAATCAAATCGGGTCCACAAACCTGTTGAAAGTGCTCAAGCCATCGATTCCTGCCATGAAACGAAACAAGTATGGGAAATGATCCTCGTCCAGACTTGTATCTTTAATCTTAACCGTCTAGTCTCCTCTCCTGATCCAACGACAGAGAAAGATATCGCGGTACCTAGCAGCGCGGCGCTTAAACCCCAGGCCCACCAACATGCACGATCATTCCTGACCGTAGATCCACCTTGTTTAATCCGACGGTCAAGGCTCATATCGCACGGGTCTAGTGTACCAAACATTAGCGCGCGATGAGGGCGGTATTCGGTCCCTCCTCCTGGCCACGTGTAACTTGATGAATGGAATCGCTCCCAAATCGTTAAAACCGCTTCCCGTTTAAAGTGCTTGCGATATACCATATACCACCCCGAGAGCGGTAAAGTGTCTATTGAAAGAGAACCTGTGGTATTACGAACGCCAAAAAAGCTCGTATTCCGGCCCCTCGCACTGATCCTACTATGCCATCCATCCAGCGAACCTTCCTTTGACCCGTGTCTTCAGAGCAGTTTCCCTCTGGAGCATTTGTATCTATAATTATCTGGTATGCGGAGGCCGACAATGATCTGCCAACCACAAGGACCACAGTATGAAAAAGGCCGTGAAACAAAATGAAACCTAGTCATCTGGACCTTGCCTCCATGGCTCTGTTTTGAATCACCATCCGATCTTCATCAGCTTGGTCATGACAATTCGCATTTAATCTATCCTGAGGCATCTCTTGCCACTCCATTGTGACCTTGCACTCAGTACATATCACTCCTTGATTGGCTAGAATATCCGCCAGTTTATTGGCCGATCTTCGCACATGATTAAAACTGATTGTGCGAAGGCACTGGAGGTGAAGTTGAATCCGTTGAAAAACCTGAATCAGCCTCCAGTGTCTAGAAACTTTTTTCCGGCGCAGTGCCACAGCTGATTCTTTTGACCGAGTTAATAATTAGCTCAGAATCCGCTTCAACAATCACATTTTGGCGGTTATCCTACTTCATGAGATCAAGACATTGTTCCATAGCCATTAGCTCCACCATATTGTTAGTGGCTCTTCCTAAATGGCAATGAAAGATGCAAAGAATGCTTCCATTTTCATCCCTTAACACCCCTCCAAAGCCAGCAGTTCCCGGGTTACCTTTTGAAGCCCCATCAATATTGAATTTCAAAAAACCCTGAGGGGGAGGGTGCTAGAAATCCTGTTTAGTATCCAATTTCATTACCTTCCTATCCAGGTCCCAAGGAATGGGCCCCTGCATACCTAGCTGACAAAGAATCCTCAATTCTGCATATGAAGGAGGGTTCTTAGGGGGGTTCCGCACAATGGTGCCAACCGTTTCCTTAATCTGGTTTAAGATAAGCTCCAAAACCCGTTAGGAGGGACTTTTTTCATTCTTGAAGATTCTTTTGTTCCTTTCTTTCCAGACATTCCATATAATGAAGCCTGGCGTAAGAGCCCAAGCCGTGCCCAGAAATTCATAATTTGAATAGTTACATCTCCACTTGGCTAGGGTATTGATAATACACCCTTGGTCCTTGTCGGTACGTTGGAATATAGAAGCAAAAGTATCCCACAACCAGGAGGTGAAACTGCAATTATTAAGAAGATGCTCAATTGTTTCCTCTTGGGCTTCATAGAGCTGGCATCTGGGTGGCCTCAGAACATCCCTCTTCCTTATGTTATCCCAAGTCAAAATTTTCTTATGATGAACCAGCCACATGAAAAGTTTGATCTTCATCCAGCCTTGATGCCTCCAAAGGTTCGACCAAAACCCATCTGGAACATGGGGGTCCAGCTCAAGGAGTAAGCATTTTGCCTCCTTAAGATTAAAGGAATCCTCATTATTATTGCCCCATCTAAGTTGGTCATGCCCTCCTGTCACTAATATCTTCCTTTGATCCACCAAGTCCCTGAGCTCAATTGCTTTTTCTTTCAAAGGGCTATCATCCCTGTAATCAATGTTCCTCCAGGTTCTCCATTTTCCTGCACTGTTGGTTTGATCCCAAAAATCTTTTACCTTAATTAGCCCTTTAGTTTCTGTCTCATTCTTGAGATCCAAAAAGTCCTCTGTTAACAGTATAGGTTCTTGTTGCCATTTATCCTCCCAAAATAAAGCCAGATTTCCTTCTCTGATTTCCCAGAAGCTATTTTTTTGTACTAATCCTCTGTTCTCCCAGGCCTTGTTCCAGATGTGTGAGCCCTTTATACTTCTAGACATTCTTATGTGATCACTATTTTGCCAAGAGCTGGCATATTTTTCTTTCCAGATACTAGCCCACTGTGCCTTTGGATCTTTGACCCAGCGCCACCATAATTTTGCCCCTAAAACCTTGCTAAGAATCTCCGGATCATCCAATCCAAGTCCCCCATGGTTTTTAGGTTTGTAGATTTTATCCTAGACAACTAAGGCCCATTTCATTCTTTCCTCCCCCTTACCCCAGATAAAGTCTCTTTGTATGGATCTGAATTGTTGCAAGACTCCTTTTGGTGCTGGGATTGCTGATAGCATGAAAACTGGGATTGCTTGAAGAACAGCCTTTGTAAGGACCAACCTATTAGCCAAGTTTAAATATCTAATAGTCCATTTCCTAATTTTGTCTTGCATCTTATTAATCACTGGCTCCCAAATGCTCTTGTGCAAAGGTTTAGCAGTTAGAGGAACTCCCAGATATTTTGAAGGGAGGATATCCCTTTGAAAGCCCAGAATTCTGGAGATATTCCTCTGAATGGCAATATTAGTATTAAAGAAAAAAATCTTAGATTTGGAGAGATTAACTTCCATACCTGAAGCCATGGCAAAGTCACGCAGGATTTGTTTATACGCAAGAGCTTCTTTAACCGTGGGGATTCCCTGCAGCATGGTATCATCAACAAATTGTTGATGAGTCAAGGCCTGTCCATTATCAGAAAGTTGGAGACCTTTAATCTTACCCACTTCTTTTGCATGCTTGATAGACCTACCCAGTCCTTCCATCATGAGGATGAAGAGAAAGGGAGAGAGTGGGTCTCCTTGCCTGAGGCCTCTTGAGGGAATAAATGTCTCCGAGGGAAAGCCATTAACCAAAATTGAAAAGCTGGAAGAAGTAAGCAGGGCCATGACCCATCTAACCCAATTGTGATCAAACCCAAAAGCACTAAGAACTTTCTTGATATAGGTCCAATTAGGCTTATCATAAGCTTTGGCTATGTCCAATTGCATGATCATTCCAACCTTCCTATTGCTGGTCAGAGAGTGCACCACCTCATGTGCTTGAATGATGTTATTGAGAATTTGCCTATCTTCCACATATCCAAATTGTTCCACAGAAACTAGAGTAGGAAGAAGAGGTTTGAATCTGTTGGCCACAACCTTGGATATTATCTTGTAAACCACATTGCATAAAGCTATGGGTCTAAACCTGTCAGGTGTTTGAGCCAACTCTTGTTTAGGGATCAGGGAGATAAAGGAGGTATTGAACACCTTCAAGATAGTTCTATTCCTCCTGGAATATTCTACTACATTTAGAATATCTTGTTTGACTATACTCCAGCAGGCTTTGAAGAAATCCACATTGAAACCATCAGGGCCTGGCGCCTTACCATTCTGCATTTCTTTAAGGACCTCACTAACCTCCTCTTCAGTCACTGGCTTATTAAGGTTGAAATTGTCCTCTCTAGACACCAGCCTGGGTATATATCTTGTTAAGTCCCTGATGGAGTGTTCTCTATCTGAAATGGTTTCCTTGCTATATCTCGAAAGCGCTGAACCAACACAGCTTCTATTTCTTCATGAGAATTGAGAAGATTACCTCCCTCGTCCTTGATCGAAGAAATTCTGTTATGAGCTCTATGCGCAATAGTGGATCTATGGAAAAATCTAGTGTTTCGCTCTCCTTCTTTTAGCCATTGAACTCTAGATTTTTGTCTCCAAAATATTTCCTCTTGTTTACATAAGTTCTCCCAGTCTTGATGATATTTGGTAACCTGATCACTTTTGTCTTTATCAAAGCCATCCGTGATGAGGGCTTGGTTGAGATCCTGCATTTTACCTTCAACATATTTTTTTTGCTTCAAAAATATTGCCATATTCGTTCTTGTTCCAATCTTTGAGCCTGAGCTTGATATGTTTTAGTCTTTTTTGAAGAAGGAACATTCTTGTGCCATGAATATTCAAATCTTCTGACCACCAGTTGGCAATGTTGCTAATGAAATTTGGGTGGGAGAGCCAGATATTCTCAAATCTAAAAGGCCTATTCCTGAGGGTACCAATGCCCTGAACCTCCAGTTGAACCGGCCAGTGATTTGAACCTCCAAAGGGGAGAACTCTTGCTATCATTTCCTTGTCAATGAGCATAAGGTCCTATGAGATTATGAATCTGTCTAATTTTGAGGCTACTTGAGACTCTCCTCCTCTTCTATTGTTCTAGGTAAAGAGACCATTACTTGTTACAATGTCCACTAGCTTCATATTATCTATAAAAGTTTGAAATGCGAAAAAGTCTTTACTTGGAATTCTGGTTCCCCCTTTTTTCTCCGAAAGTGATTTGATCATGTTGAAATCACCCCCCAAGATCCATGGTATTCCTGCATGTCTGTCTCTGAGATCCTCCAGAGAATTTAGAAACTTGAGTTTATCCTTCATTCTTTGAGGGCCATACACATTCATTACCAGGTAGGTTTCCTTATTTCCCATAGGCTGAATGACCACTGATAAATAATCCCTAGATGCCTCAGCATCTATTATGCCAAATTTTTGGGGGTTCCAAAGAGTGAGTATGCCTCCTGCTGTATTCTCTACTTTGACTTCCAGAAACTCAAATCGATTGAGCCATTTACTATGAATTTCTTTTATTTTTTGAATGGAACATTTAGTTTCCTGGATGAAGAACATATCCGAAGCTGCTTTTTTCATTCTATTACTAAGTAATCCTTGTTTTCTTTTACTACCTAGACCCCTGATATTCCAAGAAGTGAACTTCAATATTAAAGATTTGTAAAGGAGTCGCTGGTTAGGTCTTTCATCTTACCTGAATCTATCATTAGCTTTCCACATTCCATCAATAGCTCATTCTGCTTTTTCCTGCCTCTTTTCTTTCCTAGGTCTCTGGGTGCTAATCCCGGTGTGTTTTTCATAGTTTTCACACCTTCACTGCCCTGCTTTTCATTGTTTCTTTGCCTCTCTAGCCCTTTGGTATGAATTTTCCATATAAACAGTTGCTGAACTCTATTGAAATCCTCTGCAGGTAATGAGTCTACCCCTTCCTTGGTTCCTTGATTCAAGAATCCTTCCAAATCTAGGTTCTATTTCTCAAGAATCTCCTGTAGTTCGTGGTCCTCCATTTCCATCTCACTCTGGGTCATTTCATGGTCCATCTCCAATTCTGCATCACTCATCATTGTTTCTTTCTGTTTATTATTATCTTGTATTTGTTCACTATCTTCTTCTTTCCCCTCTTCCACTGGACTTCCTTCCTTAAGCTGATCTGCTTTTGTTATCCCTTCTTCCTCTTCGAGTACTTGGAACCTATTTTAACTGGTTTGTTGCCCTTGTGATTGTTGTAGCTTTGGCCCCCTTTTGCTTCCTTTTCCTTTATGTGCCACTTTATGAAAACTTTCAGTATCTTTCATTGTGTTGGCTTTACTCTTGTTCTCTTTTAGTGGGAAGTCTCTGAATATGTGCCCACGCTAATGGAATTTGCGACATCTGAATGGAATATGTTCATAATCTATTGTTTGCACCAATTCTTTATCAAACACTTCCAAGATTACCTGAGCCGGTAGAGCTCTAGAGAGATCTATCTCCACACATATCCTAGCAAAGGAAGTATACTTTCCCCTTCTAGCGGCCTCAGAAGATTTGACAAAGCGTCCTAACTTATTTCCTATGGTGGATAAGGATTCAGTTTGCCAGTAATCAAGAGATAGAGAGCAGAGTCTTACCCAAATCGGGACCAAAGTAAAAGTCTCATGCTCCGGAACAAAATTCATAATCCATGGTCGCATATAGAGGCCTGTTGCTGCATAAAAGTAGGGCCCTCCTTCAAACACTCTGTCCTTATCTTCAATATTTGTAAATACCACAGTGAAGAATCCCTTTGACCCAAGATGTAGGTCAATGCTTCCTTTTGGCTTCCAGTGGTATTTAATCCATGTTTGTAAAGCTTTTCAGTGGGCCATAAACCCATGAATTTACAAATGATTGCATATGTCTGCATGTGGTCCCTGTGTGCCTGCAGAGCAGGATCATTTAAAACTACTCTGGGTGTGACCATAGCTTTGGGTTTACGTGGTCCCTTTTGTGCTTTGTCTTTTGTTCCTTGTTCCTTGTTTTCTTCCTCATTTTCCTTGGTGCTATTATTCTCCCTTGTTTAAGTACCATCTTGCTCCTCTTCACTATTTATTTTCCTCCCTTCTGAAGGACCTCTATCATTTTCTATTGGTTTTTTACCCTTGCTAGCCACAACCTGCTTGTAGGAGGGAGTGGAGCTCCCTCCTTTGCAACCTTCCATGGAGAACAACCTCTGCAACAACCTGTAACCCTAGCTATTCGCCCTGCGCAGTCCCGCCTAGTCTCCCCAGGGCTTCTAAAAATTTCATTATTCACAAACAATATCAGACTAGCTGTATCAGTCATGAATGGCTCTGTGGCCCAAAAATATTACAGAATTAAATGCCTCCTTGGAAGGAAGGCATGTTACAAGACAAAAATAAGTAAATAACCAGACATAAAAGTAAATGAAAGTCTCTGTGTCCATCTTGTGATCGCCTCTACCTCAGGCTGTAATTTGTTCATGGTATGGCCTCCTGTGCTGCTCAACCGACCCTGTCGCTTCTGCCTTTACTGCTAGGATGCCTTGTTCTATGAAGTGGGGGTTGGGTCAACTGTAAGTGCCCGTCTTGGCGGTCTTTTGCTGTGTAGAGGGATGGGGCTCCATGTTGAGCCATTAATCTTCCTGAGTCCCATGTACTGCTCTAATGCTGCGCCATGCTCCATTTAAGTCTTCTAGTTGTCGACCCATCTGCCCATTAAACCTCTGTATTGCACCATTGGTGCCTTGATGTAGTGGGTGATATGCATTCCAGTGTAACAACGCAGTCTCGTAGGCGCGGGCTTTTTTCCTTTGAAACAGATAAAACGGCATTTTTGATTTCCCCCTTAGCCCCCCTTTATTATAGCCCCTCCTGTGGCTTTCCTCATATGATCGGGGGTTGGAACCAGGGGCTTAGCCCTCAAGTGCTAAGGCCTTCAAAATCATGTTTCAGAGCCTTTTCCTTTGTATCGCAAAATCTCGCATATCGGCACTTTACCGTTCTTTTGCCTTAAGCTTCTTCCCTAGACACTTGCGATTGCCGATCTGCGGGATCGGGCCCACCTAAGACACCACAATCGTACTACAGGTGAGGGGGACCCTTTACCTTTTTCCTTAGCACGGGCCGATAGTCTGGACACAAGATCCTTATAGATCAATAGATCATGCTGTAATAACTTATCACATCCGGGGGGCGAGGGGGGTCAGGGGGGGCCGGCAGGGGGGGATTTTCCATTTGTCACTTGGAATCCCACATCTCGACGCTAGATGGCCTTTTATCTTTAGCTTTTCCCCTTAACAATTGTGATTGTCGATCTGCGGGGTGACATTATCACTGCTATGTGTCACTTTGTGAGTGGTGACATGTGGCACCCGGGAATAGCCCCATTTCACCCCTGAAAACGCTAAAATTGAGTGACACATGTCCCCTGTACGGTGAAATCACCCTCCATACCGCCACGTGGAGGAGAGAGAAAGGGGTCCTCTGCCTTGGTTTGGCAGGCATTTCCTTTGTTAACGACTTTCGGCCTTTCCTGGAACCTTTGCACTATATCGCAGAATCGGCCCTCGCATGGTCTTGGAATGAAAGCCCCGCCGATTCGCCGATATTGCGGGATGCGGGATGGCGGGAGTGCAGGATTGCGCCACGTGGAAGAGAGAGAAGGGGCGCGGCCCGACCTTTGTTTTTCCATGCTTTCCTTTGTTAACTATTTTAAGCCCTTCCTCGATGATGCAACCCTATATTGCAAATCGGCCCCCGCAAGGTCTATTAAGTCAAAACCCATCGATCCACTAATATTGCGGGGTTGCAGGATGTAGGATTTACCACTTTTTGCCACGTGGAGGAGTGAAAGGGGGTGGCTCGACCTTTGCTTTTCATTGATTTTTAGCGTAAATCGGCCTTTGCCCTCCCCGACGCTTTAACATATCGGCGATACTCCACCCCACAATTCCTTAAGGATGGCCCATTAGGTGTTGCTGGGGCCATGCGAAATTGCGTGATGCAGGACTGCTGTGGCTGCGGGATGCCCTCATATTTAGCCATTTTCTTGGTTTTCTGGGCTTTCCAAAGACAATATTTAACAGGCTCTAACTTTTGATCCAAGAGTCTTTTTTTGGACTTCTATATACCATTGGAAAGCTCTTTATGGGCACTAGGCACTGGAGAGGGTCTGATTAAGCTTTGAGATCTTCTGTGGTCTGGAAAAGTGTCTCCAAACTTCACTGCTCTTGGACAACCTTGACCAATTGAAACCCACAATGTAGTGAGTGACAACAAATTCTTTTGAATGTTTTCCATGAAAAAAAACCAAAATAGTATCCATTTACATCTCAATCCTTTCCAAAACATAAGTCATTTGTTAGCGTTTGTTTGTGGGTTGTTAATATTATTCTAGCGTTTATAGTAGACATTGAACGCCACTATAAACTCTCGACAATTAAATTGGTTTATAAAAAAATACCATCCTCTTAAAGTAATATCAATATTCACTTTCATTAATTAAACTAGCACAACCATATAAACTAAATGGTTGGTAAATGTTGATAAACACCAAAACACTTATTTCCATGATAAATATCAAACACATACTTCATGAAACATTTCACATTATTAAATTAAACAAATCATAATTACTTTAAATTATTATTATTATTAAATTTACCGAAGAAAAAACTTATAATTCTATTAAAGAATAAAATTACATTTTTTATGTGCTTAACACACAGAGTAGCCTAGCTACTTGTATTCACAACATGCAAAAATTGCCAAACCAAAATTACATTTACCCAGATAAACGAAGTTTCTCTTTTTTACTTTTCCTCTTTTGAACTTTTTGCCAACGCCCAGAATTTGGATTGGCAATTACAATTGCCATTTCTTCCCCTAATTTTAATGGTACTTCTTTATCTTAGTAAAAAATCTCAGATGAATGTGTTTGCTTTGTTCAGGCTACTCCTTGGTTGTTGCATATTTCTTCTTGTTGTTTCCCTAGAGCTTGATTCACCGTTATATCATTGGCTTTCTCAGCGTGATTTACGGGACCATTCTGCTTCTTTTCGCCCTCTTTCACTTGGGAGCCTTGTTGATTTTGTTCTTTCTTTTGTTGATGATTCTCATCTGTTTCTTTGTCTTCATCTTCTGAAGAAAGAAGATCTAGAAATTACCATCCCTTTTGGATTTTGTGATCTTTTCTTTGTCCTTTCTTTTTGCTTAAGGACATGTATTCTGCAAGTGCCCTGTTTGATGACAAATCCGACACTTGAAAGCCGTATTTTTGAAATCTAACAATTGAGTCCACTTAAAATCTTTATGGACTAGATGGATGCGGTTTGGTAGACCTTTGCTAAGGTCTATCTCAACGCAACTCCTGACAAAGGTAAATATACCTTTTTCTATTATGTCTTGATCCGCCTTCAGAAATATCCTCAATGAGTTTCCAAAACCTTCTAAAACTTGGTGGTGCTAGAATGGGAGAGGGATGTCGTGTAATCTCATCCATATCGACATCTTCATAACCACTATTGTTGTTGCATCAAAAGCTGGAAACCATGGAGTTACAAAAAGACCCACCCTTCCCCAAAACCATGGTGCCTCTTTAAAACAAATCTTAGATCTTTTTGATTATCGAATTGAACCACAAAAAACCCCTTCGAAAACAGGTAAATATCACATTTATTGGTCCAATTGGTGAAGACTCGCTGATGTAGATCTTCGGACTTGGGCCAGAAACCATTAAATCAACATATACAAGTTTTGTATTGGATAGTTGTGAAGAGACCACTTACTTTTGGCAGATTTATTGACATATTTGTTTCTTTTTCCATTTGTTCAACTAGGTAAGGACTTGGAATTGACAGATTTTGGGTCTGTCCATCTGGTGTAGCAACTGTCCCTCTCATGGTGTCCTTGAATGAGGATGGACCCTTGGGGTTTCTAGCAGACGAAGTTGATCTAGATGGGTTACTCATTCCTGGAGCTCCACCCCATAGCCTCAAGTTTATGATAATTATGGAATTATGTTCTATGCCATAGTCTTTCAATTGGATAGAATCTTGTAATGATTTGCCTTCATGAAGCAAAAACTGTAGACTTGCTGGTATACCCAACTTATACTAGACATTCTTTTTTAGATCTATCACTAGATTTGAGGGTCAAACCCCCAAAAGGTGCGATTTTCCATTTAGGGTTTTCACAAAGATTTGAAAAGACTCCTCCAGATCCATATTTGGTTTTTGAAGGAAATGCCATTGCGTAGAAGAAGAGAAGGTCCAAATTTGAGATCTAGGCTAAAACTGGACCATAAATCTACTATTGGGACCTTCATATAGTTGCGATTTTAGACGATCCGGATCTAGGGCTTTAGAGGCAAGAAGAAAAAATCTACGAGGCATCCATCTTTGTTAGACTCTAAATTTGCGTGACGCCAAACATATAGTAGATCTATGTTATGTATAAAAATCAAATAATTAAATTGTTATGTATTAATTAGGTTAATTTAGAAAGAAGGGACACGATCAAAATATCATGAACCTCAGGTAAAGGCACCAAGGCTATATTTAAGTCGAGAGCTATCAATTGTAACATCATCATTCAATTTATCAAATAATATAATAAAAAAAGCATTTTATTTACAATATCAATTTCTCTACAACATCTGGTATCAAAGTCATGCTCGAATTTGTGCATGTTCTGCTATCCCAACTGCCATCATCTACGTTATTTTTATTTTTTGGTTGTTGTAATTTTTGTTCCCTATCCGTGTAAAAAGCTATCCCCGCTGCTTGTTTTGCTAACCATTCCTTTTCCTTCATCAACCCTTTTGTCCTCGTTGTTTGCTTGATTCCTGTGTATTTCTATTCCCCAACATTCCGACTTGCACCTTCGGCTTGTCTTGTCTGCCTTCTACCGATTTCCCATATCACACCGTAAACCCTTCACTGTTACTCCCCACTACAGTTGTTTTTTCTTCCCTTCCATCGAAGTTTCGTCCAAAAGTCACGCCTCTGTCAACAAACGTTCCTACAGTGTCTCAAATGTCACACCTGTCCGAACGTCTCCCTTCCCTATTTTTACCTATTCGTAACCTTTGGTAATGTATAATTAATTATAATTACTATATAGCATTGAATTAATTATATTTATTTATTGATTATTATATAATTAATAATATAATTACGCTGATAGGTGTCTTTCACTGCGGGATTGGGATGGGCAAACCTTGTTCACCCCAGCCACTCAAAGAACTTTGTTTTCGTCATCCTCGACCCAATTATAATTTTCCACGTGGATCTGCCACGTGGATTGTCAACAACTTGCCGTGAATCAAATTCCTTCTTTCAAACGTTCTGCTCATTGACCTCCTTCATCATTGCGCCAATATACATGTTCAGATCAACTAAAGGTACATGGTTAGCCCCAATGAGTTGTTGAAAGCTCTCTGTTAAGTTTGGAGCCTCGTGCGTGGCAAGGGCCAAGGAGTTAATCTCTCAATTTTTTCTGCTTACCCCTTGTGCTTAGCATAGTCCACATCCAGGACTTGGTGACAACTTGACTTGGTTACTTGCCTTAAATAGACTGTGGCATCCCATTTCGATGAAGAGATTGAATGTTGGAGGCTACCCCACTCGGGAGAAGCCGCGATTCAGGATGAACCTCTTTTAGATCCTAGTATCGGGATTCAGGATGAACTGCTTTCAGATCTTGGTACCAGGATTCAGGATGAACTGTTTTTTTGTTGCTTATCTCCATTTACCCATCGATTTAGGGAAGTTTCTTTTATGTAGGGTTTGGATCCTCAAGGTTATTTGTTCAATGTCACTTTAACACCCTGACACTCTCACCCTTTGGACTTTGTGATATGTATTTTTTTTCCCTCTTCTAATGTGTTCGGAAGATAGTCTTGTCATATGGTATATGCTTTCAATTATGCGTTGTTTGCAGGGATGGCATTGCTGTGAGAAAGGTTTGACATCCAGTAAATGCATGAGAAACCATAACCAATTGTTACGTAAGGAGGCATAACATTTTTGGTAGATGCAATCTTGTTTTGTATCAGAAAACTTTTCGGTTGAAGTAGAAACTATGTTTTTTAGTGCATTAGTTTTTGAATGATCCTTAACTTCGAAGTGGTGTATGGGTTAATCTTTTGCAAAACAACTTTATCCCCTAATTATGCAATTTTGGTTGTCATTGTTTTGTCTTCCAATGGAACCACCTTTCACTTTTGAAATTTTGGTTGTGAAAATTTCTTTGGCTTCAACGATGTTTCACTTATTTTTGTTGCTGCAAAGGCTTAGTGATAAAATGGTGTTTTACTTTCCACTGAATGACTTCTTTGCATTTTCCATCATTCTATTGCCCACGACAGTGGATTGTTCGAAGTGCTTTGTTAAGGATGATTTTTTTTGAGTTGCTTATCTCCATTTCCCCATCCATTTAGGGCAGTTTCTATCAACATTTGTCGATGGTCAAGTAACAGTTATTTCTATAGCTGCATTTCTTTTTTTTCCAAAGTTTTCAATATTGGTTTTGTAGGTTGGTATTTGGAGTTTTTTTGTAGCTTTCCAATGTGTTTTTGGCTTCCACCAATAGCACTTGGCTGGTTTTTCATGGCATCGACTAGAGAGGATGGATTCTACCCTTACTCATGCTACCCAATTCCCATTTAAATAATTCTTTACTATGCTCTGTATACCCTTTAATTCAAAAGAGCTCAAAGGAAATCATTATACTCTTATATCTATTGACCGATGAATCTCATCGAAAAACGCTCTCGTTTTTTTGCTTTTGATGAATCTCACCAAAAAAACTCTACTGTTGAGGCTCTTCTTGAATCAGAAATAGTGTTCCAATCTCTCTGTTTAGCTAGGTAATTATCAATTTCTGTTTCTATTGAATGTTGAGTAGCTGCCTGTCTTATCTGGGTTGTTGACTTGCACTATAATGTAGATCTTTGGAGAATTTCTCCCATTCAATTATAGCTGGTGAAACTTCATACACCGTAACTTCCATAGGTGCTCTCCCTACTATTGAAGGATTGGGAAAGCAATAACATATACATATAGGCGAAACTGTCGCTACAAAAAATGATCTACTTTTTCCACCGGATAGTCCTAGGCATTTCTATTATATTGCATTCATGGACAACCAACTTAGATAATACACCAGGAATGCGGTCTATCAGTATGTGAAGCGCCTTAGTTTGAAGAACTTCATGAGTCTCAACTCTATAATTTTATTTAAAA
Source organism: Pinus tabuliformis (assembly GCA_031772625.1). NCBI lineage: Eukaryota > Viridiplantae > Streptophyta > Pinopsida > Pinales > Pinaceae > Pinus > Pinus tabuliformis. Next base: position 903,275,186 of record CM062811.1, read on the forward strand.
AAATCCTTTATGATGAAACTGTACATTTTCTTGCCAAGCTTGTTTCTTTTGCTCTTTATGTGCATAACTCTGCCTTACTCGAGAGTGTACAGACAATAGTATCAAAAAAGCACATAACAATCTCAAATTGAGAGTGTTTTAAACTTTTATCATTGAATGTATCTCTAGTTAAGAGCACAAAAATGCAACAAATTTTCCATTGGGTTCTCCAAGGTAACATTGTGTTAATTGTGTGAATGTTGTTGTTTTTTATGTTTAATTTCCATATTTGTCCAATTTCCATAAGTGCAGTACAAGTTTTAGCCTTAACGGAGTATAGCAATTTGCATGTTTAAACATAGCATTGGATATAACAACAATATTATTTTTGGTGAGTTGTGCACCTCAAAATCTGACTCAGGTTTTGCAACAACCATAGGTTATTGAATTATGGATCAAAAGTAGGGATGGAAAGTAGATATCCTTGGGGAGGGATAAAGGAAACAAAAGTCCTTAAAACAATATTCATAATAGGGGATAGCATTTAACAATTCGTTGACATAACCCATGACCTAATAAATGCACATGCCACTTAATGCAAAAAATGAACAACATTTTGACCCTATCTAGGAAAATTCAAAAAATCCAACAATGTTTCATGGGTTCTACCTTTCCTGCAATAGCTAATTCAGATTGGAGAGTTGTTACTCCTGATGAAAATAGTTTCTAAGAGATTCACTTCCAACAATATTAGGTTGAACTTTACCTCTCACAGAAGTGGATTGCAAAGTCACTAAACTTGGGAAATTTTGGCCTTTTGTGACCTTCTAACCAAATTAAGCATGCTCAAAATCATAGTTGTCTCTAGCTGAGAACCAAAGTCGACTCGTTTTAACTACTTAGGGACCACAATTGGTTTCATTTAGACTTCAACCGAATTCTCACCATGAGAAATTGCCATGTTGCATTATTGGAAATGTTCTCTTTATGTGTTACTCTACATAGTACAAAGTACCAAGAAATGAAATCTGTAGATGAATCAATAGAAGATAGAACCAAGGTTCAAAAAAAAAAATCTAGCACAAGATTAGGGAAGAAAAGGATTAGGACCAATATTTACTATTTTATAAAAAAAATTAGAAGCACAAACATCAATATGCTCGAGCCACTCCACAAGAAGGGATTCTAGAGGAAAGAGTTTAAGCACCTAATCTAGGTTAAAATTTCAAGAAAATTCCAGTTGTCATCATCAAGGGAATACCAAGGCTTACCACTCAAGCAAGATTGCATATATTGATGATTCTAAGTTCATATGACAAGTGTCTTCATTCATTGAAGAGTAGGGATCGAGAAATGAACATGTACACTGGTTAGCACAAAGATGAGAATCTCCACAATGTTGTAAGGGATCACAACAACAAGGATCAACAAGTGGTGGATGTACAATTGCAGTATTGCTTGGTCCTCTGTGTTCATAAATGCTTTTAACATCTGATTTGGAAGGATTTCTTTGACTAATGTGATTCCCATATCATCCAAACATGAAATTTCCTTGCTGTACAAACATTTAACATCCCTCAAAGATCGGATTTAAAAAATAATATTTCTTAATGTCTATTGAAAATATACAGATTCTAGTAAGTTTGAGATTTGCTAAAATGTAGTACTCCCTTCATTTTCTCAGCCAAAAACATAAATTAAATTGGTTGACTTGTTTAATTTCAACCATGCCATTTATTGTTTTGGCAACTCTTCTAGCTACAACTTGGAACTCCTTTATTTATTCGTTATTGGTACTCGATTCCTACCAGCTATTGCTACTACGTTGCTTGTTCTTGGCCTTTGGATAGATCATGTACAGGTCTTATCACAATGATATTTGCCAATATATTCTGGTTTCCACTGTTTTACTTTAGATTTTATTTATCCATGAGCCAAACCGTTATGAAGGCAATAAGATATTTACTCTAAATTGTAGCTTGTTGCATGTGCTTGATATTCTATTATTTAATCCTGTTTCATATTACAGTTTTGATTGTGCATGGAGGGAGGGATGTTTTGCAGTGAGTGATGGATGAAATTCACCTTTTCCTGATCTAAAATTTATACCCATGAATGAATTAGTTTGATGCACTTGTGTTGGCTTCATAATTTGACAGTTGAATAGATGCTTGATGCCTGCTTATTTTAATAATTTTTTTGTGTTGTTTTTGACTTCATTACTTGGATTCCATTCTTCTTTGTTGATTATCTGGTTGCGATTTTCAGTATGATGGCATGTGGCGTTCTGGTCTTATGCCTTGATTATCTAAAGGTTTCCTGGGTTTACTTAATTAGACACACCTTAATTATAATGTGTTTAGATGTTTTAGCCTAGATCTGATGTTTTTTTGGTGAACATTATTTTTTCTTCTCACTTTTTCCCTTTCCTTCAAATTTTGCATATTTTAGGTTCCCTAGGTCAACATGTAAGTGTTTTAACTCAATGTTTTTTTCATTATTGCATAAGTTTCTATGTTTGTCGTTAGACACAATACTACTACAAGGATGGAGAGATACAAGCATAAGTGTTTGCAAGGGAAGTGAAATCAACACTTAGAAATGAGAAAGAAGATACAAGATTGATTACACTTAAAGAGTTTATTAAGTGATATTTAAGTTTGTAAGTTATCAAGTGGATTGTTCCAACTACTTTGTTAAGGATGATTTCTTTTGAGTTGCTTGTCTCCATTTCACCATCCATTTAGGGCAGTCGATTGTCCCATTTTTGTCAAAAAATTTTGATGGTCAAGGTAATGGTGATTGTTATAACCGCACTTCTGTTTTTCCCAAAGTTTTGAATATTAGTATTTGGAGTTACTCTGTGGATTTCCAATGTGTTATTTCCTTCCAACAATAGTACTTTCCTGGTCTTTCATAGCATCAACTAGAGAGGATAGATTGTAACCTTAGGCATACTACCCAATTCCTTTAATATGCTTTGTGTTCCATTTTTTGGGGTTTTCCACTTGTATGTGGTGGTTTTTTCACCTGTTACTCACCTATAAGTGGTGCTTCCTGGTTGTTTTGCTGGGTAGTGTACAACACATCAATATTATATTATTTTCCTTGATTGCCTTTTGACTGCTTTAAAACAAAAACTTAATGCTTCTCCATTTTGCTTAACCATTTTATGTTATGCTTTCTTCTCAACTCAGAAATTATTTTGGGTGGCAATATTTCAAATAAACCTTGTTGCATGCTCAACATGAGTTCCTGCAATGCATTTTGTAGGATTTTTTTTTTAGATGGCCATAAGCACAAAAAATATCTGGTATTATTTTCCACCCCCTAAATTTTGACTTTCTTAGTCACAAATCTGTCTTCGTTGTTTTTGGTTTTTCCACCTGTAAGTGGTGCTTCTATGTTTCCTACCCTTTATAGAGAACCATGTCTTCTATGATATATTTTTTTCACAAAGGGTTGCACTTCTTGTTGCTAATTTTGCCGAAGAATATGTTTGGAGAGTTTCATCTAGCCGTGCTTCTTGTACCTTTGCTTCTTGAACCTTTGAACAAAAAATTACCCAAAATGTACCCAAAAAAACGAAAGGAGTTGTCTTCACCTCCAATAAAAGGGCTACTTCTTTTGTCAATGATGTAAGCCTTGTCAATGTCCCAAAATCTGAATCCACATTCTAGCCCTGCCCATGGCCGATTCCCCATACATGTTATTGTGTAAATGGCTTGGCCATCTTGTGTTTCCCTTAGAGGATAAGGCCTTGCCTCAAAAAAATATGGTCTTCTAGGATCAATTTATTCTCGAGTAGGACCTTAGAAGATTCCCTTCTCTCCACCAAAAACCACAAACTCCTCTAAAATAGGACTGAAATCAACATAATCCTCATTTTTTTGCCTTTGATAAATATGACTGAAAAATTGTATTGTTGAGGTTGTTCTCGAGTCAACATTTTCATTCCAATCTCTCTGTTTAGGTAGGTAATTATCAATTTCTGTTTCTATTGAATGTTGAGTAGCTGTCTGTATTCCCTTCTCCTCCAAATCACCAAAGTCCGACCAAATGTCATCACCTAATGATGATCTGGTTTGTTGACTTGCACTATTATGTAGATCTTTGGAGAATCACCCCCTTCAATTATAGCAGGTGAAACTTCATTCTCGTGATCCTCCATCCAGAGACCGAAATAATTTGATCTCACGAGAATGACTAGAATGTCACATGCTCTTGTATGTTGAATACAGTGACAACTTTGATCTCACGAAAATGACTAGCCTATACTCTTCTTATAGAATATTAAACTGACTAAAACTATGAATTAAAATCACGAAAAAGTTGCAAGGTCTTTTGAATAAGGTGGCAAGTTGTATTTGGCATAACTGGAAAAAAACACTTTATTTCACAAACAACTAACCTAATTGAAACTATTGTTCCTCCTTTGCCTTGCTACTACCAGTACAAATATTTCTAAGATATTCTTGCAACAACTTTAAGGTCTCTTTGCTTGAACAAGACCTCGTTGTCTGTGTACTTCTACCCCTATAGCAAAGGTATATCTACTACTTCCAATCCCTTCCTCTCTTCCCTCCAAACCTTTCCTGCACTCAAGGAAACTCGTTCCATAATATAAGTTGTGCTTTTTCCTTGCTTGCTTGGACATGAAACCTTTTGCTTCTACACATTTGCAAGTCCATCTAAATTTCATATTTTTTTTTGACTCATAACACTAGCCATGCAATAGTCTGTAAGACATCGTAGCTGTGTAGTTTCCTCCCTTCTACTCTTGACTTTCCCCAATTATCTTCTTCCTTCATCAACAACATATGCCCATAAACCCATAATATCTATCTTCTTCCTTGATGACGATGATATGAACATAGACCCATTAAAAATAACTCTTTGTTGTTTCTTATTGCTACTTGATCTAAGGGATCCATAAAGTGCTCAAAATCCAAAGTGTTCAAAAGTGCTAGAAACCTATAGCAAAGTGTAGATCTCGACGACCTGAATCCAACACAACTTGAATCACTCAAAACCGATATCATATGCTCCCGATATCACATTCTGATCATTTTCTGAAACATGTAAAAAAATTGCAGATTGGTTGCAGGACTATTGACTGAGCAATCTGTACGATGGCTGGGCAGGTTCAATGTACAACTTGGGCCAATGAATGGCTTCCAAGTGTCCTTTTCCAATTGGTTTGAATTTGTTGTGTTTTCATTAGTTGAAGTGGATTTTAAGTGGTCCCATGAATGGAGGCCATGTGGGCCAATGGAGGGTTGCCACATGGCTTCCCAATGGTGTATTAAAATTTGGTTGTCGACCAAGCTACCTATGGGGGATTCAAACACACAACCTCTGGTCTAGCAACAAGGCACCTTACCACCATGCAACCGGGTGGATCTTAACATATTATGGTCACGACATTTTATTTAAAGAGTAAGCGGTTAATGTTTGGGGAATGGGGTTGGGGCTAAGCCCTGGCCCTCGGTCACCCCACGCCCACAGAACTGTAGGCGAGGGATCCAAGGGCGTGAGCTTAGCCCCGACCCCAGGTTCCAATAGCAGCAAATAGCATCCACCAGAACAAAACCAAATAACGCGGATCCAACATATTTGAGGGCAGAAACATGGGGACCAGACCCGGTCACATTACACCATGTAACCACATTAGTCGCTTGGTAGAGGTTGTTCCAACTGGTGCAAAAAGTTTGGGGGCCAACCCTGGTCACATGTTGCCACATAACCACGCGCCTCAACCGTAGAGCGCTTAGCACGAAGTTTGAGTTCGGGTGCGTAAATTTTGGGATAATCCCTGTTTTATGCCACACATGGAACCAACCGTCGAAGGCCTAGGGGCTATGTCGACGAGGGCGAGCGGTTAGCCCCAGCCATTGGGTGCATGGCCCCATGTGGCCCTGATTTTCTGCCTAAGGCTTTACTGGGTAATTTAAATAAGCGACATTTTGCACCAATTTCAGTGCGCATCTCGCCGACACCAGGGGAAATTGTCACTCGGCGCACCCTGGAAAGGCAGAATTCATAGGATGGTTAGCAGTGCAATGCAGTTTGTAGATTAGTTAACAGAAGAAACTTCAAGAGAGCATAACTTCTTCAGGTTTTTGCCAAATTGAGCCCAACAAAAGCCCAGCTAGGGGTTTTTGAATGTTCTGAAGCCATTGGAGATGTAAAATTTATATTTTGAGCATTGCAAATCCATTTAAACACAAATTTGAGCACTTAATGAAAAAGGCCCAACATTCTAAGCTGGACTAGGAGATGTAGCCCAAGAGAGGGGTGAACTCCTTTATCATTTTCGCTATTATGTGTTTCTGATATGGTATATTTTCTCTGTTATTGCTGTTATCTAAGTTTAAAAATCAGTATTTTATGTGTTTTGTAAAGTGATCCATTACCCAAAATACATAAAAATTACTTGCAATTTTTCCATCACCTTCAAGTTTACATTATACATCATTTTGCTATCAGATCTCAAGGTTATTGTGAAGTTTTGATTTTGTTTGCAAGTGTTTTCTGATGTTTACAAGGTTGAAGCTTAAAAGAGGAGAAGGAGACCTTGTGGAGCCAAGGCCTCACATTGTTTCAAGGGGAACACGCACACGTCAAACTTCAATAGTCATAGCACATGAAGAAGGTCTTGAAGGGATGTCTGAAGATGAAATAAATTTTAGAAAATATTTCTTTGAGATGTATGAAATGGTAAAAGTTCTTTATGAGAAGAGGAATTCAAGGTTGCAAGGAGAGAGCTCAAAACCTCCAAAGGGAGATGGAGGAAAAGGAGACAAACCTCCAAAAGGGAATGAAGGAAATGGTGACAAGCCACCACCTTCACCTCCATCCTCATCCTCATCTTCTACTTCTTCCACCATTTCACAAACACCTCCAAATTCTCCAAACAACTATAATGGATTGGCAAAACTTTAGGCAAGCAAAGGGTCAAAATGTGCAAGGCTATACTCAAGAATTTAGGAAAAGAGCTTTAATTTTGGATATAGATTTATATTCTCAGGACACTCTACTCAAATAAATTGGAGGATTGCATAGTTATTTAAGAGACACAATTGTCATTTTTAACCCTACAAAACTAGATGAAGTTTGTGTACAAGAAACTCATTTAGAAGCAAGAGGGAAGAATGTTCCTCAAGAGGGAAGTAAAAGGCCATTCAAGAATGGAGACAAAGGAAAGGGGAAATTCAAAGGAAAAAGGAAGAAGAATGCTTCAATAAAAAAGGAGGGAGAAAAACTCACATGTAAACACTGTTCAAAATAAGGCCATGATGAAGACCACTGTTGGAAACTTCATCCTGAAATGAGACCCAAAAAGTTTAACAACAAAGGGAAACAAAAGACTGTTGTAACTACACAACATGAATTAGGATTCTATTTCGATGATGAAACAAAGATCACAACCATGTGATTTAAAGGTAAGGACTCTATTGCAAGTTCTTCAAGTAGCCTCAATGAAACTCAACATGAAAAAGAAAGAATAGAGCTTTTCCACATTAGAGTCATTTCAAAACATACCAAGATAGATACATTGTTTGAGAGTAGATCACAAGCAAAACTTATTTCAGAAGACATTTTTAAGAAATTGAATTTGGAAACTACTCATCATCCTAAACCTTATCCTTTTGGTTGGATATGTGACAATGCAAAATTGCATGTGACAAAAAGATGTAAATTGAGATTTGCCATCACTGCAAACTTTATAGATGAGGTAGAGCTTGATGTTATTTCACTTGACATTTGTGGTATTGTATTGGGAAGCCCATATCTATATGATAGAAGAGTCATCTTTCACCACCATGAGAACAAATACCACTTATTTAAAGATGAAATTGAGTACATTGTTAGAGCACACAACAATAAGTTGAATTTATCACTTGTGAATGCTGTACAAATGAAGAGGCTTGTTAATTCTAGTAAGAAATTTGTACTCTGAATGATCAAACCAAAAGAGAATGTTGAAAATGAAGCCTTCCAAGGATGTGATAAAAGATTAAAATCTGATTTGCATGAGGTTGTTAACACCTATGATGAGATGTTTCAGGAACCCAAAGGATTGCCTCCTAAAAGAGGAATCCAACATGAGATCCAATTGTAGCAAGATTGTCCTCTTCCAAACATTGGCATGTACAGGATGTCAGTTATGGAGAATGCAGAAATCAAGAGACAAATCCAAGAGTTGCTTGATAAAGGGGTCATCAGACCAAGCACATCGCCATGCAGGTCACCAATTGTTTTAGTACCAAAGAAAGATGGTACATGGTGCATGTGTGTGGATTTCAGAGCCTTGAACAAGATTACGGTAAAGAATCGTTACCCTCTTCCTCGAATTGATGATTTACTTGATCAATTGAAAGATGTTGTGTATTTCACTAAGTTGGACTTGAGAAGTGGCTATCATCATATTAGGATTACTGAAGGAGACATATGGAAGAAAAATTTCAAAACAAAGCAAGGTTTGTTTGAATGGTTAGTTATGTTGACTTTGTAATGCTCCTGCAACATTCATGAGAGTTATGAATGATGTATTAAGGCCATTTATTGATGATTTTGTGATTGTCTACTTAGATGACATTTTGATTTTTAGTAAAATCCGTGAAGAACATGTCAGGTATCTTAGGCAAGTCTTAGATGTCTTAAAGAAAGAGAAGTTGTTTTTAAATATGTCTAAATGTGAATTTGGAAAGACCTCGTTAGTGTATTTGGGACATATTGTTGGAGGGGGTGAATTGAAGATAGATCCCTCAAAGGTCAAAGTCATTGTAGATTGGCCTAAGCCCAATAATGTAATTGAGGTTAGAAGCTTTTTGGGAGCAACCCAATATTGGAGAAAGTTCATTTCTAACTTTTCTTCAATTGCAGCTCCATTACATGCCTTGACAAGTGTGAAGCAAGTTTTTCAGTGGGGAGGCAAGCAACAGAAAGCCTTCGATGCATTGAAGGAGAGAATTAGCACAACTCCAGTTCTTGCACTTCCTGATTTAAGACAACCATTTGAGATACAAACAAATGCAAGTGACTATGCCATGGGAGCGATCTTGATGCAACATGGTAAATCCATATGTTACCATTCTGAAACTTTAATGGTGCAATAGTCAACTATTCTACATATGATAAAGAACTGTATGCATTGGTGCAAAGTGTGAAAAAGTGGAAACACTATTTGATGGGAAAGTAAAATATCATTGACACTGATCATCAACCATTGCAATACTTGCAATCACAAACCAAACTACATCAAGAGAGACATTTTAGATGGATGGGTTTCTTGTAGCAATTCCACTTGGTGATAAGGTATAAGAAAGGTATCTATAACAAGGTTGCTAACATTCTTTCTAGACCAATTGTTAGCGCTTCAATTATTCTTAAGCATAATTCTATCATGCATGAGAGCTATGTTGAACAATATGCTTTAGATGATGATTTTAAATATTTATATGCAACTTTGTGTCAAGGAAACCAAATAGAGGAATTAGATTACCATGTTCATGATAAAATTTTGTATCATATTGGCAAGCTATGCATTCCACATGGTGAAAGAGTCAACATCATAAGGGAAGCACATACTTCTCTTATTGCTGGGCATTTTGGTTTAGGCAAGACGGTAGCACAATTACAAAGGTATTGTTTTTGGCCTTGAATGAATGAAAATGTGCACAATATGTAAGATGATGTTCATTATGTGCTACAACTAAGCCTAACAATAGAAATTTAGGATTGTATACTCCACTTCTAGTTCTTTCTCGTCCTTGGGAAAGTGTTTCTATGGACTTTGTAGGAGGACTGCCTATGTTTAAAAAAAATCATGATTATCTTTATGTTGTGGCAGATCGTTTAAGCAAGATGTGTATTTTGACGCCTTGTAAGAATCTGGTTACAACTGAACATACTGCACAAATGTTCTTTAAACATGTATGGGTACATTTTTGGTTTCCCAAATCTATTATTTCTGATCGAGATTCTCTATTTTTCGGGCAATTTTGGTCAATCTTATGGGGACTTATGGACATCAAGTTGAAAAAGAGCACAATATTTCATCCACAAACTGATGGTCAGATAGAAGTGGTGAACAAAACGATAGTACATCTTCTTCGTGGTTATTACAACAAACATCCTGAGCTTTGGGATGAACACTTACACTACATTCAACATGCTTATAATCAAGAAAAGCATTCATCAACTCAAACATCTCCATTTGAGGCATGATTTGGATACTTAAAAAAATATCCTTTAGATTTTATCTTTGGGAAACATTTTGCTATTGATGGTCATAGTGACATTGATAAGGCTAAGCGATTCATTGAACAAGTTCAATTGGTGCATCAAATGGTTCAAGAATAGTTGGAAAATAGCTAATCCAAATACAAGACAAGCCATGATAAGTGTTATCACTGAAAATGCTGTAATTAAATTTTTTTAGCTTGGCTTAAAGTCAGGGTATTTTCGCAGCGCCAGAATTCTTTTTAGCAGTTTCGCAGCGCTACTTGTTTGAGTGGTTTCGTAGCGTGCTACGAAACTGGGGATTTGTTTGAGTTTTCAGTGAAGGTCCAAATCTTAGCATGCTTATTATACAGAGTTCTACTTCCCTCCAAGAATGTTGATGAGAGCAGTGGCAGTATGTTCAAGGAGACACCTTATGATGATGTAGCTATTGTAGGATTGTCATCAAATACGTTAAGGGAGTTATCTCTGAATTCTGGTTCGTGGGTGATTGTGAAAGATGTACATACTAATGTGGGAGACTTGCAGGAGATTTGGTGTTGAATCCTCTAGACAAAGAACCTATTAAATTTTATAAGTCATAGAGTGTTTGATATTTGGGATTGTCTTTTCACAATCTGTAACTTCTTTCACAAAGCAGGGCGCCACAATGGATTGAAAGATTTGTAAAATATTTATGATAAAGTTCATGTTCCCGTTTGTTGGGTATTGGTGTTCAAAGTTGAATTAGTAATGCGTTGCTTGGAATACTGGTCTTTTGAAATGCTTGTTCTCTTCTCCGGTGCTGCTGTAAGTACACAAGTTTCCAATGAACAAGGAGCTGAACGCTCACGCACTGCACAGTTATCAGTATGTGTCGGGGTTTGTGTAGCAGTCATTGAGGCTCTTATGATAGGATATATTTTACTCTCTATCAGAGATGGATGGCACTTCACTAGGGAGCAGATTGATAAATTTTCGCCTTCTAGACTTGATGGTATCGACGCCAAGAAGGAGGCTAATTTGCGGAAGTCCTACTGCAGCTTTATCAAAGACATCGGCGTGCATTTCCAGCTGCCTCAGGTAGAAGAAGTTGGTTTGGTTCTTCGAAGATGTGACAATGCTGTCCTATGAAATTCGGCACAAGAGGGACCCAACTGCTGCTGAACGTATTAGACAAAAAGAGTGCTATGAACAACAGAATAAGTTGGTAGTCATGGCGGAGCGGATTCTCCTTGCCACGCTGGCCTTTGATTTTAATTTCAAGCCACAACATATTGCTGCTGGAGCTATCTTTCTCGCTGCTAAGTTTTTGAAGGTTAAACTGCCATCAGATGGAGAGAGGCCTTGGTGGGAGGAGTTTGATGTGACTCCTCGACAGCTTGAGGAGGTTAGCAATCAAATGCTGGAGCTATATGAACAAACTAAGTCAACGGCAGCATCCACTTCAAGTGACATTAGCTCTCCTCAAGGTCAAGCACCAAATATAAATTCATGTACTGCCAAGATTGGATGTGATACCATGCTTGGGCATGTAAATCAAGGTTCAGCAATTCCAAAAGCTTTTACAAACTGGTCAAAAAGAGCATATCTGAAGCAATAAAGAACTCAGCCACTGAGAGTGAACTAACGTTAATGGCCTTCCTGATGATGTTACCAAGTATTGTCCTGCACTAATACCTCGCTCAGATTTTCAGTCACTGAGATTTGTTTCGAAAGCATGGAGGAGTTTCATCCTGAGCAATGAATTTTATATGGCAAAGAAAACTAGCTGGCACCCTTGAAGAGTGGCTTTATGCGCTGACTGCAGATTCATGTAGTGGCAAAATGCAGTGGCAAGTTCTTGATTCTGCCCGTGGTAAATGGGAATTTCTTCCATCCATGCCTGGTCCTTTGAAGAGAGCTTTTGGGTTTGCTGTGATAGATAAAAAATTAATGGTCGTTGGTGGATTGGTTGATAATGGCTACTCAGCAGAGGCTTCAGCAGATACATACAGTTATGATCCAATATTAAATAGGTGGAGTTTGCTCGCAAAGATGAATGTGGCACGTTTTGAATTTGTTTGTTCAGTGGTTGATGACCTTGTTTATGCAATTGGAGGTCATGAACCAGATGGGGAGGGTCTGTCTAGTGTTGAGGTATTTGATAGGCAACGAAATAAGTGGACTCTAATAGAGAGTCTGAAACGTCCAAGATGGGATTGCTTTGCTTGTGGACTGGAAGATAAGCTGTATGTCATGGGCGGCCGTTCAAGTTTCACCATTGGGAATTCAAGAGGCATGATAATTCTCATAATCTGGTGTATTTTCGTTCTCAAGCATGACTTGGTCATTTTCGTTCCTCTTGTTCAGTCTTGAAAAAGAGTCCCTTGGTTTCGTGGCAAGTTCGAATTCTTTGATTAATGATATATTGTCGGTGACATGGCGGCACACCTGTATTGTTCTAAGATAACATTCGAAGATGGTAAACTTGTTGCGCAGATCAGAGAGGCACGTGCAGAGCATCTAATAAATAATCTCTGATAACACTTGGCGTCCTCGAATGTATATGCTTATCATAACAAATAAACAATACCATTACAGTTGCCAAAAGTGACTCATATACATACGGCTTCACATGTTCTTACAAAGAAAAAGGCTGGTGATGTATATATGCCGATTAAAAAAAAACCAAATTGTCATGAAATTGCCGCAACCAATCTCAGAGTATTCGGGTGCCTTGATAGGAATTGAGCAGTAATGCAAAAATATTCAATTTTGAAGTCGTATCAGTTAGGGATACATGGACCAGAAGCAGATGTTGGTACTTTGTGTGTTGGACCAGGTTATATATTTCATTATTTTAAGGACACATAAGAAGTCTCAGAGGTTCGATGTGTGAAGAATGCAAATGTTCCTTTGAGTTATCGCTTGCTGATACTTCAGCTGGTACCAAAAAAAAATTGAGAATTTCCGTTCCACCCTAAGATGTATTAAGTTTTGGGCAAAAGATAGAGACGGTGGTGACTAAGCATGCCTGCAAACATTGGGAAATTCTGTCAGCGGCCATACATCAACACTGTGGGCGGTTTTCTTTTGACTTTTCCAGAGACAGAATGGTCTTTTGCAGCGATGATTTAACATTAATGGTCTGAGATACAAGCATAAGCCCAGCAGAGAGAGATTCAGTACTCTTACATTCTATTTTGCCAATTCAAAGAATCCCTTGCTGCTTTTTATTCGTCTTTTATAACTCAGCATTCACAAAGGAAGACATCAAGCTTTGAGCTCAAAGAAGTTTATTGGGGAAGAATATGGAAATACAAACATGTGGAAAGCTTATTGATTCTTTGCTTGAAAAGGTTCTCTGTATGAACATCCTGTCTTCAGATTACTTCAAGGAATTGTAAAGGCTGAAGACCTACCATGAAGTTATTGTTTTGTCTTCTCTACAAATTTTTACCATGAAGTTGACAGTGAAGCAAATGCATGGGCTTCTTAAGCACGAGGATTCTCCATATATGAAATGTATTGGTTTCTTGTACCTGAGTTATGTTGCAGATCCAAGGATGTTATGGGGATTGGGTTGAGCCTTATGTTAAGGACGAGGAGGAATTTTCTCCAGGATAAAAGGATGAAGTGACCTCTTGATGTGTTACAAGTTTCAGTGGATGCAACTGTTGGAAAAGTGTAGCCATAAGCACAGTGTTAGCAGAAACCAGTAAAGAGGACTGTGTTTTTAAATCACACAGCAGTTTCGTAGCGCGCTACGAAACTGCTGTAGGTGATGATTTTAAAAGCGCAGAGCAGCTAGTGTGACACGGTGAGCGGGGGTTTGAGGAAAAGGAACAGATGTCTATCAAAGACCACCTACAACACATCAGAAACCTGGCATCACTCCATACTTGGGGTTATTAAAGGATTTGGGAGCAGACTGCTATATGTTAGGAGAATGTTGGGAGACAGAAACCATTATAATAGGAGCACACCTTCCGGTCATTTAATGAGCTATCAGCGCTCTTAAACATCCTAAATCACCATCCATTGCACCTGTAGCTCAGCTATATCAGATTAATTGAAGGAGGACAGCTGTTAAAGCATTCAAGAAAGCATCAAGCATACGAGGAGAATGAAATTAGTATTTTATTTTGATTAGGATAGTGTGTAATTATAGTTCAGCATATTTGTAATTAATGCATTAGTGAGTAGCATGTAGGAATAATTAATAGCCACCTTCGAGGCTCCCCTCATGCTGGAGGAGGATGCTCGAGGTGTTTTAGTTTGCTTGCCTATATATGGGCCAAGGTTAGATGTAGAAAGGGTTGGACTGTTAATACAAAAACAGAGTTTTTTAGAGCTTATGTAAAGACTGTTACAGTAATGGCAAACAGGGTTTTTTCTTCCCAAGATTCTCAATGCATCTTTTTGTTCAAATGTGATGGTGGTTTAGTTTCTTAATGTTCTTTTTACAGCCTTGTTATGGCACAATCCCTCAGAATTCATATTATATGCTCTGACTTCCTGTGTGCTTGACAAGCTGTGGGTTTTGGTGAAGCATGTTTGAACATCACTCAGAATTCATTTTTTAATGCTCTGACTTCCTGTATGTTCAGCAGGCTTTGATTTAGGTAAATTATGTTTGAACCTCTGATGATGCAAAGAGCCTTGGCTTCTATGAGATGACTGTGATTTGGTTTATTAACTGTGAGAGACTCCATAGCCCAATGAAGACCAATTTGATGTATGTCCAACCAGCTATATTTTTATAAATGTGTGAAGAGTTAGCCCTCTGTTGTTGTGATTAATTTTCTATCAAAAGCCTGTGAGAGAGCCCTCTCTGATTAGGAAGGCTAATTCCTAGTCAAAAGTCTGGTCTGAAACAGTTACATGAAGCCTTGCTTGGTTGCAGCCCCTAGTACTGGTTTTGTGATAACATTTTGGTGCGTCTGCCGGGAGCCTGAAGCTTACTCTCTCCCGTAATTTGAAGGTTGGATTTCTGAAGGTAGCAGGAGTTCAAAATGATTTTCATGGCTGCAAAACTACCTTGGCGACTCCATTGTTGAAGAATTCAAAGTTTAAACATTTATGGTGATTCCACTGGAGTTATGAAAGACCCAGAAGCTGCCATTATTTGTTCAAGGTATGCATGCATAGATTTCTCAGGAATTCATGGTTTCCCAAACCATTTTCCCAAGGATGTTTATTTTCTAAAGAATGGTCCAAAATTTAACGGTGAAGACTTGAGTTTAACGTTGGAGCATATCTCAGATTTTTGTCATTTTGCTGAGCTTCTTAGAGTTAAACATGAAGATGTTTGCATAAGGTTGTTTTGTGATTCACTTCAAGGGAAATGCAAACAATGGGTTGAATGTTTGCCTGCCGAATCCATTAAATCATTTCAAGACCTTTGGCTCATGTTCTTGGAGGAATGGACAGATAGGACAGAGGAGGTAGCAGACTCTCCCTCAGTTGAAGGTTTTAAACAATGGAATAATGATCACAATCAAGAAGAAACAAATGAATCTTTTTCCTTGTCCTTGTCTTCATATCTGAAATCCTTTGACTGCAAGTCAGAGGATAAGATGAAATTTTTTGATGAAATTGCCAAAGATATTGAGAAAGAAATTGAAGGTTTAGAAGGACGGATTCAGGCATACAATTTTCATGATCATGATTATTATTCTCAAAAGTTTCCTGTGACAGAGCGCAAGGAGACTATGCTGCTTCCTCTCCCTTTCATGATTGAGGAACTGAATACTGTGATTGAAGATCAGTTTGCACAGCTGGAAAGTTTCAAGGAAGGACAAGCTGATCATATGTTCTGGGACCCTATAGCTGATTACATGGAAGAGTTTTACTCTCCAGTGTTTCGGTTTTCATATGAAGATCAGAGACTATTTCAGTGGCAGTGGTCTTTACATTATCACATTGGATTTGAAATCCGATACAGTCAGAGACAGTTTCAGTGGCAGCGGTCATTACACTATCACATTGGCCCTGAACTCCAGGACAGTCAAAGAAATCAAATGTCAGATGAGGCTAATGATTGGCTGCATTGGAAGTTTCATATTGATTGAGTTGAAGAGGTTGAAATGGTTAGGGTAGGTAGGTAGGTAATTGCAAATAAGCTCAAGGTCAACTGAGCATTTATTTTTCAGTAGATGTAGCTCTTATTCTCCTACAGTCATGCTTGTCAAGAAAATTTCAGTTTGTCAAAATAGATAAGGCACTGGAGCTGCATGTTCTTAGCGCACCACAAGGGCACACTATCCCTAGTGGAGCCACTGTTATCACTGAAAATGCTGTAATTAAAATTTTTTAGCTTGGCTTAAAGTCAGGGTATTTTCGCAGCGCCAGAATTCTTTTTAGCAGTTTCGCAGCGCTACTTGTTTGAGTGGTTTCGTAGCGTGCTACGAAACTGGGGATTTGTTTGAGTTTTCAGTGAAGGTCCAAATCTTAGCATGCTTATTATACAGAGTTCTACTTCCCTCCAAGAATGTTGATGAGAGCAGTGGCAGTATGTTCAAGGAGACACCTTATGATGATGTAGCTATTGTAGGATTGTCATCAAATACGTTAAGGGAGTTATCTCTGAATTCTGGTTCGTGGGTGATTGTGAAAGATGTACATACTAATGTGGGAGACTTGCAGGAGATTTGGTGTTGAATCCTCTAGACAAAGAACCTATTAAATTTTATAAGTCATAGAGTGTTTGATATTTGGGATTGTCTTTTCACAATCTGTAACTTCTTTCACAAAGCAGGGCGCCACAATGGATTGAAAGATTTGTAAAATATTTATGATAAAGTTCATGTTCCCGTTTGTTGGGTATTGGTGTTCAAAGTTGAATTAGTAATGCGTTGCTTGGAATACTGGTCTTTTGAAATGCTTGTTCTCTTCTCCGGTGCTGCTGTAAGTACACAAGTTTCCAATGAACAAGGAGCTGAACGCTCACGCACTGCACAGTTATCAGTATGTGTCGGGTTTGTGTAGCAGTCATTGAGGCTCTTATGATAGGATATATTTTACTCTCTATCAGAGATGGATGGCACTTCACTAGGGAGCAGATTGATAAATTTTCGCCTTCTAGACTTGATGGTATCGACGCCAAGAAGGAGGCTAATTTGCGGAAGTCCTACTGCAGCTTTATCAAAGACATTGGCGTGCATTTCCAGCTGCCTCAGGTAGAAGAAGTTGGTTTGGTTCTTCGAAGATGTGACAATGCTGTCCTATGAAATTCGGCACAAGAGGGACCCAACTGCTGCTGAACGTATTAGACAAAAAGAGTGCTATGAACAACAGAATAAGTTGGTAGTCATGGCGGAGCGGATTCTCCTTGCCACGCTGGCCTTTGATTTTAATTTCAAGCCACAACATATTGCTGCTGGAGCTATCTTTCTCGCTGCTAAGTTTTTGAAGGTTAAACTGCCATCAGATGGAGAGAGGCCTTGGTGGGAGGAGTTTGATGTGACTCCTCGACAGCTTGAGGAGGTTAGCAATCAAATGCTGGAGCTATATGAACAAACTAAGTCAACGGCAGCATCCACTTCAAGTGACATTAGCTCTCCTCAAGGTCAAGCACCAAATATAAATTCATGTACTGCCAAGATTGGATGTGATACCATGCTTGGGCATGTAAATCAAGGTTCAGCAATTCCAAAAGCTTTTACAAACTGGTCAAAAAGAGCATATCTGAAGCAATAAAGAACTCAGCCACTGAGAGTGAACTAACGTTAATGGCCTTCCTGATGATGTTACCAAGTATTGTCCTGCACTAATACCTCGCTCAGATTTTCAGTCACTGAGATTTGTTTCGAAAGCATGGAGGAGTTTCATCCTGAGCAATGAATTTTATATGGCAAAGAAAACTAGCTGGCACCCTTGAAGAGTGGCTTTATGCGCTGACTGCAGATTCATGTAGTGGCAAAATGCAGTGGCAAGTTCTTGATTCTGCCCGTGGTAAATGGGAATTTCTTCCATCCATGCCTGGTCCTTTGAAGAGAGCTTTTGGGTTTGCTGTGATAGATAAAAAATTAATGGTCGTTGGTGGATTGGTTGATAATGGCTACTCAGCAGAGGCTTCAGCAGATACATACAGTTATGATCCAATATTAAATAGGTGGAGTTTGCTCGCAAAGATGAATGTGGCACGTTTTGAATTTGTTTGTTCAGTGGTTGATGACCTTGTTTATGCAATTGGAGGTCATGAACCAGATGGGGAGGGTCTGTCTAGTGTTGAGGTATTTGATAGGCAACGAAATAAGTGGACTCTAATAGAGAGTCTGAAACGTCCAAGATGGGATTGCTTTGCTTGTGGACTGGAAGATAAGCTGTATGTCATGGGCGGCCGTTCAAGTTTCACCATTGGGAATTCAAGAGGCATGATAATTCTCATAATCTGGTGTATTTTCGTTCTCAAGCATGACTTGGTCATTTTCGTTCCTCTTGTTCAGTCTTGAAAAAGAGTCCCTTGGTTTCGTGGCAAGTTCGAATTCTTTGATTAATGATATATTGTCGGTGACATGGCGGCACACCTGTATTGTTCTAAGATAACATTCGAAGATGGTAAACTTGTTGCGCAGATCAGAGAGGCACGTGCAGAGCATCTAATAAATAATCTCTGATAACACTTGGCGTCCTCGAATGTATATGCTTATCATAACAAATAAACAATACCATTACAGTTGCCAAAAGTGACTCATATACATACGGCTTCACATGTTCTTACAAAGAAAAAGGCTGGTGATGTATATATGCCGATTAAAAAAAAACCAAATTGTCATGAAATTGCCGCAACCAATCTCAGAGTATTCGGGTGCCTTGATAGGAATTGAGCAGTAATGCAAAAATATTCAATTTTGAAGTCGTATCAGTTAGGGATACATGGACCAGAAGCAGATGTTGGTACTTTGTGTGTTGGACCAGGTTATATATTTCATTATTTTAAGGACACATAAGAAGTCTCAGAGGTTCGATGTGTGAAGAATGCAAATGTTCCTTTGAGTTATCGCTTGCTGATACTTCAGCTGGTACCAAAAAAAAATTGAGAATTTCCGTTCCACCCTAAGATGTATTAAGTTTTGGGCAAAAGATAGAGACGGTGGTGACTAAGCATGCCTGCAAACATTGGGAAATTCTGTCAGCGGCCATACATCAACACTGTGGGCGGTTTTCTTTTGACTTTTCCAGAGACAGAATGGTCTTTTGCAGCGATGATTTAACATTAATGGTCTGAGATACAAGCATAAGCCCAGCAGAGAGAGATTCAGTACTCTTACATTCTATTTTGCCAATTCAAAGAATCCCTTGCTGCTTTTTATTCGTCTTTTATAACTCAGCATTCACAAAGGAAGACATCAAGCTTTGAGCTCAAAGAAGTTTATTGGGGAAGAATATGGAAATACAAACATGTGGAAAGCTTATTGATTCTTTGCTTGAAAAGGTTCTCTGTATGAACATCCTGTCTTCAGATTACTTCAAGGAATTGTAAAGGCTGAAGACCTACCATGAAGTTATTGTTTTGTCTTCTCTACAAATTTTTACCATGAAGTTGACAGTGAAGCAAATGCATGGGCTTCTTAAGCACGAGGATTCTCCATATATGAAATGTATTGGTTTCTTGTACCTGAGTTATGTTGCAGATCCAAGGATGTTATGGGGATTGGGTTGAGCCTTATGTTAAGGACGAGGAGGAATTTTCTCCAGGATAAAAGGATGAAGTGACCTCTTGATGTGTTACAAGTTTCAGTGGATGCAACTGTTGGAAAAGTGCAGCCATAAGCACAGTGTTAGCAGAAACCAGTAAAGAGGACTGTGTTTTTAAATCACACAGCAGTTTCGTAGCGCGCTACGAAACTGCTGTAGGTGATGATTTTAAAAGCGCAGAGCAGCTAGTGTGACACGGTGAGCGGGGGTTTGAGGAAAAGGAACAGATGTCTATCAAAGACCACCTACAGCACATCAGAAACCTGGCATCACTCCATACTTGGGGTTATTAAAGGATTTGGGAGCAGACTGCTATATGTTAGGAGAATGTTGGGAGACAGAAACCATTATAATAGGAGCACACCTTCCGGTCATTTAATGAGCTATCAGCGCTCTTAAACATCCTAAATCACCATCCATTGCACCTGTAGCTCAGCTATATCAGATTAATTGAAGGAGGACAGCTGTTAAAGCATTCAAGAAAGCATCAAGCATACGAGGAGAATGAAATTAGTATTTTATTTTGATTAGGATAGTGTGTAATTATAGTTCAGCATATTTGTAATTAATGCATTAGTGAGTAGCATGTAGGAATAATTAATAGCCACCTTCGAGGCTCCCCTCATGCTGGAGGAGGATGCTCGAGGTGTTTTAGTTTGCTTGCCTATATATGGGCCAAGGTTAGATGTAGAAAGGGTTGGACTGTTAATACAAAAACAGAGTTTTTTAGAGCTTATGTAAAGACTGTTACAGTAATGGCAAACAGGGTTTTTTCTTCCCAAGATTCTCAATGCATCTTTTTGTTCAAATGTGATGGTGGTTTAGTTTCTTAATGTTCTTTTTACAGCCTTGTTATGGCACAATCCCTCAGAATTCATATTATATGCTCTGACTTCCTGTGTGCTTGACAAGCTGTGGGTTTTGGTGAAGCATGTTTGAACATCACTCAGAATTCATTTTTTAATGCTCTGACTTCCTGTATGTTCAGCAGGCTTTGATTTAGGTAAATTATGTTTGAACCTCTGATGATGCAAAGAGCCTTGGCTTCTATGAGATGACTGTGATTTGGTTTATTAACTGTGAGAGACTCCATAGCCCAATGAAGACCAATTTGATGTATGTCCAACCAGCTATATTTTTATAAATGTGTGAAGAGTTAGCCCTCTGTTGTTGTGATTAATTTTCTATCAAAAGCCTGTGAGAGAGCCCTCTCTGATTAGGAAGGCTAATTCCTAGTCAAAAGTCTGGTCTGAAACAGTTACATGAAGCCTTGCTTGGTTGCAGCCCCTAGTACTGGTTTTGTGATAACATTTTGGTGCGTCTGCCGGGAGCCTGAAGCTTACTCTCTCCCGTAATTTGAAGGTTGGATTTCTGAAGGTAGCAGGAGTTCAAAATGATTTTCATGGCTGCAAAACTACCTTGGCGACTCCATTGTTGAAGAATTCAAAGTTTAAACATTTATGGTGATTCCACTGGAGTTATGAAAGACCCAGAAGCTGCCATTATTTGTTCAAGGTATGCATGCATAGATTTCTCAGGAATTCATGGTTTCCCAAACCATTTTCCCAAGGATGTTTATTTTCTAAAGAATGGTCCAAAATTTAACGGTGAAGACTTGAGTTTAACGTTGGAGCATATCTCAGATTTTTGTCATTTTGCTGAGCTTCTTAGAGTTAAACATGAAGATGTTTGCATAAGGTTGTTTTGTGATTCACTTCAAGGGAAATGCAAACAATGGGTTGAATGTTTGCCTGCCGAATCCATTAAATCATTTCAAGACCTTTGGCTCATGTTCTTGGAGGAATGGACAGATAGGACAGAGGAGGTAGCAGACTCTCCCTCAGTTGAAGGTTTTAAACAATGGAATAATGATCACAATCAAGAAGAAACAAATGAATCTTTTTCCTTGTCCTTGTCTTCATATCTGAAATCCTTTGACTGCAAGTCAGAGGATAAGATGAAATTTTTTGATGAAATTGCCAAAGATATTGAGAAAGAAATTGAAGGTTTAGAAGGACGGATTCAGGCATACAATTTTCATGATCATGATTATTATTCTCAAAAGTTTCCTGTGACAGAGCGCAAGGAGACTATGCTGCTTCCTCTCCCTTTCATGATTGAGGAACTGAATACTGTGATTGAAGATCAGTTTGCACAGCTGGAAAGTTTCAAGGAAGGACAAGCTGATCATATGTTCTGGGACCCTATAGCTGATTACATGGAAGAGTTTTACTCTCCAGTGTTTCGGTTTTCATATGAAGATCAGAGACTATTTCAGTGGCAGTGGTCTTTACATTATCACATTGGATTTGAAATCCGATACAGTCAGAGACAGTTTCAGTGGCAGCGGTCATTACACTATCACATTGGCCCTGAACTCCAGGACAGTCAAAGAAATCAAATGTCAGATGAGGCTAATGATTGGCTGCATTGGAAGTTTCATATTGATTGAGTTGAAGAGGTTGAAATGGTTAGGGTAGGTAGGTAGGTAATTGCAAATAAGCTCAAGGTCAACTGAGCATTTATTTTTCAGTAGATGTAGCTCTTATTCTCCTACAGTCATGCTTGTCAAGAAAATTTCAGTTTGTCAAAATAGATAAGGCACTGGAGCTGCATGTTCTTAGCGCACCACAAGGGCACACTATCCCTAGTGGAGCCACTGTTATCACTGAAAATGCTGTAATTAAAATTTTTTAGCTTGGCTTAAAGTCAGGGTATTTTCGCAGCGCCAGAATTCTTTTTAGCAGTTTCGCAGCGCTACTTGTTTGAGTGGTTTCGTAGCGTGCTACGAAACTGGGGATTTGTTTGAGTTTTCAGTGAAGGTCCAAATCTTAGCATGCTTATTATACAGAGTTCTACTTCCCTCCAAGAATGTTGATGAGAGCAGTGGCAGTATGTTCAAGGAGACACCTTATGATGATGTAGCTATTGTAGGATTGTCATCAAATACGTTAAGGGAGTTATCTCTGAATTCTGGTTCGTGGGTGATTGTGAAAGATGTACATACTAATGTGGGAGACTTGCAGGAGATTTGGTGTTGAATCCTCTAGACAAAGAACCTATTAAATTTTATAAGTCATAGAGTGTTTGATATTTGGGATTGTCTTTTCACAATCTGTAACTTCTTTCACAAAGCAGGGCGCCACAATGGATTGAAAGATTTGTAAAATATTTATGATAAAGTTCATGTTCCCGTTTGTTGGGTATTGGTGTTCAAAGTTGAATTAGTAATGCGTTGCTTGGAATACTGGTCTTTTGAAATGCTTGTTCTCTTCTCCGGTGCTGCTGTAAGTACACAAGTTTCCAATGAACAAGGAGCTGAACGCTCACGCACTGCACAGTTATCAGTATGTGTCGGGGTTTGTGTAGCAGTCATTGAGGCTCTTATGATAGGATATATTTTACTCTCTATCAGAGATGGATGGCACTTCACTAGGGAGCAGATTGATAAATTTTCGCCTTCTAGACTTGATGGTATCGACGCCAAGAAGGAGGCTAATTTGCGGAAGTCCTACTGCAGCTTTATCAAAGACATTGGCGTGCATTTCCAGCTGCCTCAGGTAGAAGAAGTTGGTTTGGTTCTTCGAAGATGTGACAATGCTGTCCTATGAAATTCGGCACAAGAGGGACCCAACTGCTGCTGAACGTATTAGACAAAAAGAGTGCTATGAACAACAGAATAAGTTGGTAGTCATGGCGGAGCGGATTCTCCTTGCCACGCTGGCCTTTGATTTTAATTTCAAGCCACAACATATTGCTGCTGGAGCTATCTTTCTCGCTGCTAAGTTTTTGAAGGTTAAACTGCCATCAGATGGAGAGAGGCCTTGGTGGGAGGAGTTTGATGTGACTCCTCGACAGCTTGAGGAGGTTAGCAATCAAATGCTGGAGCTATATGAACAAACTAAGTCAACGGCAGCATCCACTTCAAGTGACATTAGCTCTCCTCAAGGTCAAGCACCAAATATAAATTCATGTACTGCCAAGATTGGATGTGATACCATGCTTGGGCATGTAAATCAAGGTTCAGCAATTCCAAAAGCTTTTACAAACTGGTCAAAAAGAGCATATCTGAAGCAATAAAGAACTCAGCCACTGAGAGTGAACTAACGTTAATGGCCTTCCTGATGATGTTACCAAGTATTGTCCTGCACTAATACCTCGCTCAGATTTTCAGTCACTGAGATTTGTTTCGAAAGCATGGAGGAGTTTCATCCCGAGCAATGAATTTTATATGGCAAAGAAAACTAGCTGGCACCCTTGAAGAGTGGCTTTATGCGCTGACTGCAGATTCATGTAGTGGCAAAATGCAGTGGCAAGTTCTTGATTCTGCCCGTGGTAAATGGGAATTTCTTCCATCCATGCCTGGTCCTTTGAAGAGAGCTTTTGGGTTTGCTGTGATAGATAAAAAATTAATGGTCGTTGGTGGATTGGTTGATAATGGCTACTCAGCAGAGGCTTCAGCAGATACATACAGTTATGATCCAATATTAAATAGGTGGAGTTTGCTCGCAAAGATGAATGTGGCACGTTTTGAATTTGTTTGTTCAGTGGTTGATGACCTTGTTTATGCAATTGGAGGTCATGAACCAGATGGGGAGGGTCTGTCTAGTGTTGAGGTATTTGATAGGCAACGAAATAAGTGGACTCTAATAGAGAGTCTGAAACGTCCAAGATGGGATTGCTTTGCTTGTGGACTGGAAGATAAGCTGTATGTCATGGGCGGCCGTTCAAGTTTCACCATTGGGAATTCAAGAGGCATGATAATTCTCATAATCTGGTGTATTTTCGTTCTCAAGCATGACTTGGTCATTTTCGTTCCTCTTGTTCAGTCTTGAAAAAGAGTCCCTTGGTTTCGTGGCAAGTTCGAATTCTTTGATTAATGATATATTGTCGGTGACATGGCGGCACACCTGTATTGTTCTAAGATAACATTCGAAGATGGTAAACTTGTTGCGCAGATCAGAGAGGCACGTGCAGAGCATCTAATAAATAATCTCTGATAACACTTGGCGTCCTCGAATGTATATGCTTATCATAACAAATAAACAATACCATTACAGTTGCCAAAAGTGACTCATATACATACGGCTTCACATGTTCTTACAAAGAAAAAGGCTGGTGATGTATATATGCCGATTAAAAAAAAACCAAATTGTCATGAAATTGCCGCAACCAATCTCAGAGTATTCGGGTGCCTTGATAGGAATTGAGCAGTAATGCAAAAATATTCAATTTTGAAGTCGTATCAGTTAGGGATACATGGACCAGAAGCAGATGTTGGTACTTTGTGTGTTGGACCAGGTTATATATTTCATTATTTTAAGGACACATAAGAAGTCTCAGAGGTTCGATGTGTGAAGAATGCAAATGTTCCTTTGAGTTATCGCTTGCTGATACTTCAGCTGGTACCAAAAAAAAATTGAGAATTTCCGTTCCACCCTAAGATGTATTAAGTTTTGGGCAAAAGATAGAGACGGTGGTGACTAAGCATGCCTGCAAACATTGGGAAATTCTGTCAGCGGCCATACATCAACACTGTGGGCGGTTTTCTTTTGACTTTTCCAGAGACAGAATGGTCTTTTGCAGCGATGATTTAACATTAATGGTCTGAGATACAAGCATAAGCCCAGCAGAGAGAGATTCAGTACTCTTACATTCTATTTTGCCAATTCAAAGAATCCCTTGCTGCTTTTTATTCGTCTTTTATAACTCAGCATTCACAAAGGAAGACATCAAGCTTTGAGCTCAAAGAAGTTTATTGGGGAAGAATATGGAAATACAAACATGTGGAAAGCTTATTGATTCTTTGCTTGAAAAGGTTCTCTGTATGAACATCCTGTCTTCAGATTACTTCAAGGAATTGTAAAGGCTGAAGACCTACCATGAAGTTATTGTTTTGTCTTCTCTACAAATTTTTACCATGAAGTTGACAGTGAAGCAAATGCATGGGCTTCTTAAGCACGAGGATTCTCCATATATGAAATGTATTGGTTTCTTGTACCTGAGTTATGTTGCAGATCCAAGGATGTTATGGGGATTGGGTTGAGCCTTATGTTAAGGACGAGGAGGAATTTTCTCCAGGATAAAAGGATGAAGTGACCTCTTGATGTGTTACAAGTTTCAGTGGATGCAACTGTTGGAAAAGTGCAGCCATAAGCACAGTGTTAGCAGAAACCAGTAAAGAGGACTGTGTTTTTAAATCACACAGCAGTTTCGTAGCGCGCTACGAAACTGCTGTAGGTGATGATTTTAAAAGCGCAGAGCAGCTAGTGTGACACGGTGAGCGGGGGTTTGAGGAAAAGGAACAGATGTCTATCAAAGACCACCTACAGCACATCAGAAACCTGGCATCACTCCATACTTGGGGTTATTAAAGGATTTGGGAGCAGACTGCTATATGTTAGGAGAATGTTGGGAGACAGAAACCATTATAATAGGAGCACACCTTCCGGTCATTTAATGAGCTATCAGCGCTCTTAAACATCCTAAATCACCATCCATTGCACCTGTAGCTCAGCTATATCAGATTAATTGAAGGAGGACAGCTGTTAAAGCATTCAAGAAAGCATCAAGCATACGAGGAGAATGAAATTAGTATTTTATTTTGATTAGGATAGTGTGTAATTATAGTTCAGCATATTTGTAATTAATGCATTAGTGAGTAGCATGTAGGAATAATTAATAGCCACCTTCGAGGCTCCCCTCATGCTGGAGGAGGATGCTCGAGGTGTTTTAGTTTGCTTGCCTATATATGGGCCAAGGTTAGATGTAGAAAGGGTTGGACTGTTAATACAAAAACAGAGTTTTTTAGAGCTTATGTAAAGACTGTTACAGTAATGGCAAACAGGGTTTTTTCTTCCCAAGATTCTCAATGCATCTTTTTGTTCAAATGTGATGGTGGTTTAGTTTCTTAATGTTCTTTTTACAGCCTTGTTATGGCACAATCCCTCAGAATTCATATTATATGCTCTGACTTCCTGTGTGCTTGACAAGCTGTGGGTTTTGGTGAAGCATGTTTGAACATCACTCAGAATTCATTTTTTAATGCTCTGACTTCCTGTATGTTCAGCAGGCTTTGATTTAGGTAAATTATGTTTGAACCTCTGATGATGCAAAGAGCCTTGGCTTCTATGAGATGACTGTGATTTGGTTTATTAACTGTGAGAGACTCCATAGCCCAATGAAGACCAATTTGATGTATGTCCAACCAGCTATATTTTTATAAATGTGTGAAGAGTTAGCCCTCTGTTGTTGTGATTAATTTTCTATCAAAAGCCTGTGAGAGAGCCCTCTCTGATTAGGAAGGCTAATTCCTAGTCAAAAGTCTGGTCTGAAACAGTTACATGAAGCCTTGCTTGGTTGCAGCCCCTAGTACTGGTTTTGTGATAACATTTTGGTGCGTCTGCCGGGAGCCTGAAGCTTACTCTCTCCCGTAATTTGAAGGTTGGATTTCTGAAGGTAGCAGGAGTTCAAAATGATTTTCATGGCTGCAAAACTACCTTGGCGACTCCATTGTTGAAGAATTCAAAGTTTAAACATTTATGGTGATTCCACTGGAGTTATGAAAGACCCAGAAGCTGCCATTATTTGTTCAAGGTATGCATGCATAGATTTCTCAGGAATTCATGGTTTCCCAAACCATTTTCCCAAGGATGTTTATTTTCTAAAGAATGGTCCAAAATTTAACGGTGAAGACTTGAGTTTAACGTTGGAGCATATCTCAGATTTTTGTCATTTTGCTGAGCTTCTTAGAGTTAAACATGAAGATGTTTGCATAAGGTTGTTTTGTGATTCACTTCAAGGGAAATGCAAACAATGGGTTGAATGTTTGCCTGCCGAATCCATTAAATCATTTCAAGACCTTTGGCTCATGTTCTTGGAGGAATGGACAGATAGGACAGAGGAGGTAGCAGACTCTCCCTCAGTTGAAGGTTTTAAACAATGGAATAATGATCACAATCAAGAAGAAACAAATGAATCTTTTTCCTTGTCCTTGTCTTCATATCTGAAATCCTTTGACTGCAAGTCAGAGGATAAGATGAAATTTTTTGATGAAATTGCCAAAGATATTGAGAAAGAAATTGAAGGTTTAGAAGGACGGATTCAGGCATACAATTTTCATGATCATGATTATTATTCTCAAAAGTTTCCTGTGACAGAGCGCAAGGAGACTATGCTGCTTCCTCTCCCTTTCATGATTGAGGAACTGAATACTGTGATTGAAGATCAGTTTGCACAGCTGGAAAGTTTCAAGGAAGGACAAGCTGATCATATGTTCTGGGACCCTATAGCTGATTACATGGAAGAGTTTTACTCTCCAGTGTTTCGGTTTTCATATGAAGATCAGAGACTATTTCAGTGGCAGTGGTCTTTACATTATCACATTGGATTTGAAATCCGATACAGTCAGAGACAGTTTCAGTGGCAGCGGTCATTACACTATCACATTGGCCCTGAACTCCAGGACAGTCAAAGAAATCAAATGTCAGATGAGGCTAATGATTGGCTGCATTGGAAGTTTCATATTGATTGAGTTGAAGAGGTTGAAATGGTTAGGGTAGGTAGGTAGGTAATTGCAAATAAGCTCAAGGTCAACTGAGCATTTATTTTTCAGTAGATGTAGCTCTTATTCTCCTACAGTCATGCTTGTCAAGAAAATTTCAGTTTGTCAAAATAGATAAGGCACTGGAGCTGCATGTTCTTAGCGCACCACAAGGGCACACTATCCCTAGTGGAGCCACTGTTATCACTGAAAATGCTGTAATTAAAATTTTTTAGCTTGGCTTAAAGTCAGGGTATTTTCGCAGCGCCAGAATTCTTTTTAGCAGTTTCGCAGCGCTACTTGTTTGAGTGGTTTCGTAGCGTGCTACGAAACTGGGGATTTGTTTGAGTTTTCAGTGAAGGTCCAAATCTTAGCATGCTTATTATACAGAGTTCTACTTCCCTCCAAGAATGTTGATGAGAGCAGTGGCAGTATGTTCAAGGAGACACCTTATGATGATGTAGCTATTGTAGGATTGTCATCAAATACGTTAAGGGAGTTATCTCTGAATTCTGGTTCGTGGGTGATTGTGAAAGATGTACATACTAATGTGGGAGACTTGCAGGAGATTTGGTGTTGAATCCTCTAGACAAAGAACCTATTAAATTTTATAAGTCATAGAGTGTTTGATATTTGGGATTGTCTTTTCACAATCTGTAACTTCTTTCACAAAGCAGGGCGCCACAATGGATTGAAAGATTTGTAAAATATTTATGATAAAGTTCATGTTCCCGTTTGTTGGGTATTGGTGTTCAAAGTTGAATTAGTAATGCGTTGCTTGGAATACTGGTCTTTTGAAATGCTTGTTCTCTTCTCCGGTGCTGCTGTAAGTACACAAGTTTCCAATGAACAAGGAGCTGAACGCTCACGCACTGCACAGTTATCAGTATGTGTCGGGGTTTGTGTAGCAGTCATTGAGGCTCTTATGATAGGATATATTTTACTCTCTATCAGAGATGGATGGCACTTCACTAGGGAGCAGATTGATAAATTTTCGCCTTCTAGACTTGATGGTATCGACGCCAAGAAGGAGGCTAATTTGCGGAAGTCCTACTGCAGCTTTATCAAAGACATTGGCGTGCATTTCCAGCTGCCTCAGGTAGAAGAAGTTGGTTTGGTTCTTCGAAGATGTGACAATGCTGTCCTATGAAATTCGGCACAAGAGGGACCCAACTGCTGCTGAACGTATTAGACAAAAAGAGTGCTATGAACAACAGAATAAGTTGGTAGTCATGGCGGAGCGGATTCTCCTTGCCACGCTGGCCTTTGATTTTAATTTCAAGCCACAACATATTGCTGCTGGAGCTATCTTTCTCGCTGCTAAGTTTTTGAAGGTTAAACTGCCATCAGATGGAGAGAGGCCTTGGTGGGAGGAGTTTGATGTGACTCCTCGATAGCTTGAGGAGGTTAGCAATCAAATGCTGGAGCTATATGAACAAACTAAGTCAACGGCAACATCCACTTCAAGTGACATTAGCTCTCCTCAAGGTCAAGCACCAAATATAAATTCATGTACTGCCAAGATTGGATGTGATACCATGCTTGGGCATGTAAATCAAGGTTCAGCAATTCCAAAAGCTTTTACAAACTGGTCAAAAAGAGCATATCTGAAGCAATAAAGAACTCAGCCACTGAGAGTGAACTAACGTTAATGGCCTTCCTGATGATGTTACCAAGTATTGTCCTGCACTAATACCTCGCTCAGATTTTCAGTCACTGAGATTTGTTTCGAAAGCATGGAGGAGTTTCATCCCGAGCAATGAATTTTATATGGCAAAGAAAACTAGCTGGCACCCTTGAAGAGTGGCTTTATGCGCTGACTGCAGATTCATGTAGTGGCAAAATGCAGTGGCAAGTTCTTGATTCTGCCCGTGGTAAATGGGAATTTCTTCCATCCATGCCTGGTCCTTTGAAGAGAGCTTTTGGGTTTGCTGTGATAGATAAAAAATTAATGGTCGTTGGTGGATTGGTTGATAATGGCTACTCAGCAGAGGCTTCAGCAGATACATACAGTTATGATCCAATATTAAATAGGTGGAGTTTGCTCGCAAAGATGAATGTGGCACGTTTTGAATTTGTTTGTTCAGTGGTTGATGACCTTGTTTATGCAATTGGAGGTCATGAACCAGATGGGGAGGGTCTGTCTAGTGTTGAGGTATTTGATAGGCAACGAAATAAGTGGACTCTAATAGAGAGTCTGAAACGTCCAAGATGGGATTGCTTTGCTTGTGGACTGGAAGATAAGCTGTATGTCATGGGCGGCCGTTCAAGTTTCACCATTGGGAATTCAAGAGGCATGATAATTCTCATAATCTGGTGTATTTTCGTTCTCAAGCATGACTTGGTCATTTTCGTTCCTCTTGTTCAGTCTTGAAAAAGAGTCCCTTGGTTTCGTGGCAAGTTCGAATTCTTTGATTAATGATATATTGTCGGTGACATGGCGGCACACCTGTATTGTTCTAAGATAACATTCGAAGATGGTAAACTTGTTGCGCAGATCAGAGAGGCACGTGCAGAGCATCTAATAAATAATCTCTGATAACACTTGGCGTCCTCGAATGTATATGCTTATCATAACAAATAAACAATACCATTACAGTTGCCAAAAGTGACTCATATACATACGGCTTCACATGTTCTTACAAAGAAAAAGGCTGGTGATGTATATATGCCGATTAAAAAAAAACCAAATTGTCATGAAATTGCCGCAACCAATCTCAGAGTATTCGGGTGCCTTGATAGGAATTGAGCAGTAATGCAAAAATATTCAATTTTGAAGTCGTATCAGTTAGGGATACATGGACCAGAAGCAGATGTTGGTACTTTGTGTGTTGGACCAGGTTATATATTTCATTATTTTAAGGACACATAAGAAGTCTCAGAGGTTCGATGTGTGAAGAATGCAAATGTTCCTTTGAGTTATCGCTTGCTGATACTTCAGCTGGTACCAAAAAAAAATTGAGAATTTCCGTTCCACCCTAAGATGTATTAAGTTTTGGGCAAAAGATAGAGACGGTGGTGACTAAGCATGCCTGCAAACATTGGGAAATTCTGTCAGCGGCCATACATCAACACTGTGGGCGGTTTTCTTTTGACTTTTCCAGAGACAGAATGGTCTTTTGCAGCGATGATTTAACATTAATGGTCTGAGATACAAGCATAAGCCCAGCAGAGAGAGATTCAGTACTCTTACATTCTATTTTGCCAATTCAAAGAATCCCTTGCTGCTTTTTATTCGTCTTTTATAACTCAGCATTCACAAAGGAAGACATCAAGCTTTGAGCTCAAAGAAGTTTATTGGGGAAGAATATGGAAATACAAACATGTGGAAAGCTTATTGATTCTTTGCTTGAAAAGGTTCTCTGTATGAACATCCTGTCTTCAGATTACTTCAAGGAATTATAAAGGCTGAAGACCTACCATGAAGTTATTGTTTTGTCTTCTCTACAAATTTTTACCATGAAGTTGACAGTGAAGCAAATGCATGGGCTTCTTAAGCACGAGGATTCTCCATATATGAAATGTATTGGTTTCTTGTACCTGAGTTATGTTGCAGATCCAAGGATGTTATGGGGATTGGGTTGAGCCTTATGTTAAGGACGAGGAGGAATTTTCTCCAGGATAAAAGGATGAAGTGACCTCTTGATGTGTTACAAGTTTCAGTGGATGCAACTGTTGGAAAAGTGCAGCCATAAGCACAGTGTTAGCAGAAACCAGTAAAGAGGACTGTGTTTTTAAATCACACAGCAGTTTCGTAGCGCGCTACGAAACTGCTGTAGGTGATGATTTTAAAAGCGCAGAGCAGCTAGTGTGACACGGTGAGCGGGGGTTTGAGGAAAAGGAACAGATGTCTATCAAAGACCACCTACAGCACATCAGAAACCTGGCATCACTCCATACTTGGGGTTATTAAAGGATTTGGGAGCAGACTGCTATATGTTAGGAGAATGTTGGGAGACATAAACCATTATAATAGGAGCACACCTTCCGGTCATTTAATGAGCTATCAGCGCTCTTAAACATCCTAAATCACCATCCATTGCACCTGTAGCTCAGCTATATCAGATTAATTGAAGGAGGACAGCTGTTAAAGCATTCAAGAAAGCATCAAGCATACGAGGAGAATGAAATTAGTATTTTATTTTGATTAGGATAGTGTGTAATTATAGTTCAGCATATTTGTAATTAATGCATTAGTGAGTAGCATGTAGGAATAATTAATAGCCACCTTCGAGGCTCCCCTCATGCTGGAGGAGGATGCTCGAGGTGTTTTAGTTTGCTTGCCTATATATGGGCCAAGGTTAGATGTAGAAAGGGTTGGACTGTTAATACAAAAACAGAGTTTTTTAGAGCTTATGTAAAGACTGTTACAGTAATGGCAAACAGGGTTTTTTCTTCCCAAGATTCTCAATGCATCTTTTTGTTCAAATGTGATGCTGGTTTAGTTTCTTAATGTTCTTTTTACAGCCTTGTTATGGCACAATCCCTCAGAATTCATATTATATGCTCTGACTTCCTGTGTGCTTGACAAGCTGTGGGTTTTGGTGAAGCATGTTTGAACATCACTCAGAATTCATTTTTTAATGCTCTGACTTCCTGTATGTTCAGCAGGCTTTGATTTAGGTAAATTATGTTTGAACCTCTGATGATGCAAAGAGCCTTGGCTTCTATGAGATGACTGTGATTTGGTTTATTAACTGTGAGAGACTCCATAGCCCAATGAAGACCAATTTGATGTATGTCCAACCAGCTATATTTTTATAAATGTGTGAAGAGTTAGCCCTCTGTTGTTGTGATTAATTTTCTATCAAAAGCCTGTGAGAGAGCCCTCTCTGATTAGGAAGGCTAATTCCTAGTCAAAAGTCTGGTCTGAAACAGTTACATGAAGCCTTGCTTGGTTGCATCCCCTAGTACTGGTTTTGTGATAACATTTTACAATAAGCATCATATTGACCACATTTTTCAGGTTGGAGATGAAGTTTGGCTTTCCATTAGAAAGGAGAGGCCTAAAGGAGAAGGTAAAAAACTGAAACCAATAAGGTATGGACCTTTTAAGATTCTAGAAAAGATTGGTAATAATGCCTTCTGGTTGGATTTTCCTCCATATATCTAAATGTATGCAGTTGTTAATGTTGAGAATATGAGATTATATGAGCCTCCTTTGATTGATGATCAAGGACAACATGTTTAGATTCCTTCAATAGAAGATTTCTCTCCTGAATTTCTTGAAGAATTGTAGCAAGACATTATCCTTGACAGAAAAACAAGAATTTCAAAACGAGGGAATGTGGACTACCTTCGTGTTGGACTCAAAAGAACAAATTCAAGAAAATCCAAATGGATTAAGATTGGAAGGGTGAGGGAACTGTACCCTCATTTGTTTGTTGATTGGAAGTAGTCTTTTGGAGGTCCAAAAGCTTCTAGTGGGCAGGAGTGATCTAAGGGATCAGTAAAGTGCTCAAAATTCAAAGTGTTCAAAAGTGCTTGAAACCAAAACTAGAGCGTATATCTCGATGACATGAATCCAACACAACTTGAATCGCTCAAAACCGATATCGTATGCTCCCGATGTCACGTTCTGATGGTTTTCCCAATCAGGTAAAAAATTTACAGATTGGTTGTAGAACTGCTAAGTGAGTAGTTCGTATGACGAATGGGCAAGGTGACTGGGTAGGTTTATTGTACAACTTAGGCCAATGAATGGCTTCCAAGTGTCCTTTTCCGATTGGTTCGAATTTGTTGTGTTTTCATTCGTCGAAGTGGATTTTAAGTGGTCCAATGAATGGAGGCCACGTTGGCCAATGGAGGGTTGCCACGTGACCTCCCAACGGTGCATTAAAATTTGGTTATCGACCAAGCTGCCTCCGGGGGATTCAAACACACAACCTTTGGTCTAGCAGCAAGGCGCCTTACCGCCATGTAATCGGGTGGACCTTAACATATATGGTCACAATATTTTATTTAAACAGTAAGCGGTTAACGTTTGGGGAATGGGGTTGGGGCTAAGCCCTAGCCCCCGGTCACCCCACACCCACAGGACTACAGGTAGGGGAGTCAAGGGCGTTAGCTTAGTCCTAGCCCCAGGTTCCGACAGCAACATATAGCATCCATCGGAACATACCCAAACAACGCGGATCCAATAGATTTGAGGGCGGAAACATGGGGACCAGCCTCATCACATTACACCATGTAACCACATCAGTCGCTTGGCAGAGGTTGTTGCAAAGGGTGCGAAATTTTTTGGGACCAACCCTGGTCACATGCTGCCATATAACCACACGCCTCCACCGTAGAGTGCTTAGCGCAAAGTTTGGGTTCGGGTGCGTAAATTTTGGGATAAGCTTAGTTTTATGCCACACATGGAACCAATTGTCGAAGGCCTAGGGGCTATGCCGACAGGGGCAGGTAGTTAGCCCTAGCCACTAGGTGCATGGCCCATGCGGCCCTAATTTTTCCCAAGGCTTTACTGGGTAATTTAACTAAGAAACATTTTGCACCAATTTCGGTGCAAATCTCGCCAATGTTGGGTGAAATTGTCACTCGACATGCCCTGGAAAGGCGAAATTCATAGGATGGTTAGCAGTCCAGTGCAGTTTGTAGATTAGTTAGCAGAAGAAACTTTGACAGAGCATAAATTCTTCAGTTTTTGGCCAAATTGAGCCCAACAAAAGCCCAACTAGGGGTTTTTTACTGTTCTGAAGCCATTGGAGACATAAAATTTACATTTTGAGCACTGTAAATCCATGTAAACACAAATTTTAGTACTTAATGAATGAGGCCCAACATTGGAAGCTGGACTAAGAGATGTAGCCCAAGAGAAGGGTGAAATCCTTTATCAATTTTCTATTATGTGTTTCTGATATGGTATATTTTCTTTGTTATTGCTGTTAACTAAGTTTAAAAATCAGTATTTTATGTGTTTTGTAAATTGATCCATTACCCAAAATACATAAAATTTTAATTGCAATTTTTCCATCACCTTCAAGTTACATTATAGACCACTACTATTTACTCATTGTATGTACAATCCATAAATCAACATTTCCATATAACTAGAAGCTTTTCTAACTTGAACTCATGCATGTGCTATTTCGATGTCTATAGGCATGTTCTCATTCATGCACCTACACTTCCTTCCCCTGCCTTGACAACTCATGCAAACAAATTACTCATGCCTATACTTATGCATATGCCCATGTTTGCATTCATACACATATAGTTGATACCCAAATTTGAAAAAACCACACAGAAACCTCACAACTTCAAGTCTAGAAGTTTAGAAACCAACCTAGCTTCTCTTTCACACACTCTCTGTTGTGAATTACTCATGCCTATACTTATGCATATGCCCATGTTTTCATTCATACACATATATTTCATACCCATTATTGAAAAAACCACACAAAAACCTCACAAATAGATGCTCTTTCACTCACTCTCTGCTGTAGAAAATGCCACATGCTCTTGTATATTGAATACAATAGGAAACTTTGATCTCACATGAATGACTAGCCTAAATTTTCTTGTAGAATATTAGAGGACTTAATCTATGAATTAAGTTTATGAGACAAGTTTCAAGCCCTTCTTTATAACTGGTATTTTCCTTCCCCAACTCTTTGTTGTAGAGAATGCCACATGCTCTTGTATATTTCCTAGCCTCTATTTTTCTTATAGAATATTAACCGATTGGATCTATCAATTAAGTTCATGAGAAAAGTTACAACAACTTTTGAATAAGGTCACAAGTTGTAATTGACATACATGCAAAAAAACACTTTCTTCAAAAAACAACTAACATTATTGTAACTATTATTCCTCCTTTTCCTTGATACCGTCGATGAAAATATTGCTAAGAAACTTTTGCAACAACTTTAAGGTCTCCTTTCTTGAACAAGACCTTGATGTCTACTAGCTATTTCCATACCCCTCCTATGTTCCCACCAAACCTTTCCTACCCTCAAAGAAATTGATTCCATGATAGGCATTTTTTTCCCTTCGCTTGCTTTCTTAATCATGGAACATTTTTCTTTGGCACATGCGAAAGTCAAAAAGGGAGTAGCCTAGAAATATCTTCGTTAGTGGTATCCTCGTTGCTTTCCCACGTATTTTTCCTTCATGTCTTTGAAAATAAACGATTTAGCCTTCTCCCTCAATTTGCTTCACATACTACTTTTGTTCTTATGCACTTACAATTGAATTTTACTTGCAACTGATCTCTTCAAATAACAAAGTCATTTCACAATGGAGACAACCTTGACTAGCAATTCACATTCATTTTTGCTGGTTGGTTGCACCGAAATGCAACCAGTCCTCCATGTTTTCGCCATCGAACACATTTGCCCTACCAGGGATGCAACCCCGCATTACTTCCTCTGTCTTTTTGACAGAACTCCCAACCATGAAGTCTTGTGACCTTCTTCCCACAATGCACTCGCGACAATCGGAGCCTTGCAAGTCAATTCCATTGTGCTCCTCAGAAAAAGTTCATGCACATCTGTACATAGCTCTTCGTGCATTTGCAACTTCCTCCATCTAAATCCCTTGCCCCCCTCTCCCTTTATGTTTCTTTCACTCCCAAATGATATATTGATGCTTCGTTTCCCCTCTTCACTCACATTTTGTTTCTTCCTCTTTTAAGGTTGCTACGTGTCCTTGAACTTGAAATTCTCCAGCCTGCAGCAGATCTAGTCGGTGAGCCAACGCCTCTCGTTCTCTCCATTGAAGAAACACTCCATGCTAGCTCATCCTCATCTCAGTTGTCTAGATTTCTGTTAAACCCCCTAGTAGACACCCAACCTCCAAAATCACCAGTTGGTGCCCCTGCCCCTGCACCTACAACCCCACTCCCTTTCAAGTCCCTCACCCCATCATGCAAATTTTGGTCCATCCAGGGTAGAGTGCTCATAAAAACACCCCTACATAAATACACCACCTCACGTGGCTATGGGAAATCACTTGGCTTTGACCTTATTGACTGCGATGATGACGAGATTCATGTATCTTCCTTCAATTACTTGGCAACCTCGCTCCATGATCTCGTTCAAGTCGTCCAGGTATACACAGTTTCAAATGACACCATAATTGTTCCGAAACATACCTAGAATCATCTTAACTAACCTTTTGAAATCCTCCTCTTCTCCACATCGAACATGTCTCCCTTCATACATGACGATACATCAATTCCTTCCCATACCTTCCATTTTTTTCCAATTAGTTCACTCAACCTTACATCACTCAACTCAATTGTTGATTTTATTAGTTTTGTTAGCTCAACTTCTCCTACCTCCATAATACATAGACATAATGGCTCTGAGACTCCAAAAAAAACTATCTCGCTTCATGACACATCTGGTTGCAGCATTGATGTCATCCTTTGGGGCACGCAATGCCATGTCGAAGGCCGTGAACTTTCCAACCTCCGCATGGTGCGAACCACTGTAGTCCTTGCAATCAAAGGGGGCCATGTCATTGAGTTCAATGGCCGGATTGTTGGAACTATCCCCATTACCTAACTTGCTATCAATCCAGATATTTTTGAAACACGACAACTCGTACAATGGTTTCAAGAAACAAGAGTCAACTCATCCTCGCCCTTGCTGAGTCAGAGATACACAGGCGAGACCAACAGGCCCATCAAAGCAAAAACAATACCTGACCTAACTGCAATACCCCTCACCGAAAAAACTCCATGGGTTTCCCTTCGTGCTATGACTACATCTATCAACATGGAATATTTTTACTTTCTCGCATGCCCCCTTAATGTTGACGGGGTGCAATGCATGAAAAATGTTGTTCACCCAAACGAAAACACATGGCATTGTACAAAATGTGAGGGCTCCTTCCTTGAATGTGACTATCACTATGTGATCTAGCTTGAATTGCATGACCACACTAGGCACCTTGAAAATGTTGTTGCTTTCGATGATGCCGCAACAAAACTATTGGGAATGTCCGCAAAGGAACTTAGCCTCCTCTCAAGCGAGGCAAAAAATATCAGAGACATATCCAACAGGGTGAAATATTGACAATTCCTCTTCACGCTCAATTTAAGAAAAAACACTTTCAACAACATTGAATGCCTTCGGCCAACCCTCATGCTCTCTATGGAAATACCCTACGCCTCCACGTCCGCTCTTATTCTGCATGAAATGCAACAAACTTATACCTTGACCAGGAAGGTTGCCCGCTAACTATAAACATGCCTTCTAACCCTCTCCTTTATTTTTCCCTATGCTCTTGTTTTACATACCCTTTCTCTATACACCTATGTGTTCCAAATCCACCCCTCACCTTCTCCACTTATTCCCATCTTCAACCTTGCGAATGCATTTCATACTACACCACTCCCTTTCACTATTGTCAACTCCTTTTCCCCCCTTGCAGTCGCATCATTTCCTCCATTCCCTTACACACACCTGCATGCCTTGTTAAAACCCTTTTGTCTACACTTCTATCTCTACTCTTACTTTTTCACCTCCCCTACAACATTACTTCCTACTTTTGTATTCCTTTCTCGTAAGTATATTGCCACTCCATCGCTTTTACTTGTTCCTAAAAAATGTATGGGCACTCACTCACTTGTAATGTTTCTCATGAATATATCAATGTTCACTTGTTTCTTTTTTTACTCGTAACTATATGTTTTTCATAACTATATGGGCATTCACTTGCTTGCATTTTCTACCCTTGCTCATCTCTTCATCTAAACTACAACAAAAAAAAACATGTTTTGAATGCACAACTTAAAATGAAAAATTTCAATATGGAAAACATACACAACTATTGCTTTAAATTATGGTGGAATCCGAAAGTAAGCTTCCTTTAGTCCAAACCAATTATGCATAACGATATCCATTCTAATAATAATAATGTTCATTTGAACATCCCACTATTCACTATTGCAATCCAACAACAAAAAGAACAAAGTAAAAAAATGCTCTCAAATTTGTATTTCACCTACGTTTCATACTCACCACCTATTGTCGTGCAATAGTAACTCATTAAACAAAAAAACCACACCCATTAAATGATACTATGCATTGCACACAAAAACACACAAAAAAAACTCTTTTTCTTTATACACACAAACACACAAAATGATCCTCCAAAACATAGTTTGTTTACTTTCCATGTTCCTACATGGTTTGCACAAACTATTTCCTACCTCACTCTTCATTCATCAACCCCCCACCACCCCCCCCCCCCCCCCCCCCCCCCCCCACCACAAAAAAAAAACAATATCCAAATAGAAAAAAAAAATCCTCCTCTCTCAATTTAGCACATGACATGTATTGATCCTCACTTCCTTCATCGTTCATATTGCTTGCTTGTTGTCACGTTGCCATTAAGCTTTTTCCTATTTATGTTATAGACTTTTTAATTTCCACACAAAAAAATACCTCTCCTTGCATCACACCAACACATTATTCACTCCATAGACTACTTTCCCTTTGACATCCATGGTTTACTTGCCTTTGCTCCAAATTCAACTTCTACCTCTAACTTTGAAAATACTCTTATTTCTTGATTAGCTATGCAATCCACTCCGGAGAATGGTGTACAGAAGGCACGTCGACAATGACACTATGCACTTCATAGGGACACAATAAATGCACACCGTTGACTACTCTACAACACTCGTCGGTTTGCACTACCACCTCACACCACCCCATCTCAAACTTCCATACCTTCCCACCTTTCTCTCCCTCCCATTCCATCCAGCCCTACTCCTTTGCTTCCCCCTCCATTTCCTCTTGTCGACCAATATTTTCCCAACCCTTCCCTTTCTTCACCTCCCAATTTCCCTACCCAATAATCCCCCAATGTTGCTTCCTCTTCAATTTCCCAACAATTACACAACAATCATCTCCAACATGCACATCACCACTTTCGTGAACAAATTTATGCCCTTAGCCCCATGCAAATATGTTCTACTTGTAATGAATCTTACTCTTCGATGAAAACAAAAAAATGAAACGGTTCTATTACCTGCTCCTGTTGTGCCTCCGAGCGAACTGTCCATCATTTCTCCTCCTCAAACAACATGGACCCAAGAAAACAAAACGCTATCCTCTCCTGCCTAACTCAAGTTGAAGAGATGCTAATTTCCCATGTCAACTAAGTTCTTCAAGTGACCCATGCACGTGGAGGCCAATAGAAATATTTCAGCCATACTATTAGCTTCCCTCAGGATACCACTAACATTGTCACCTCCCTTCCCTACATGCTCTTGGAAATAGATATCCTTGTTGTTAACAAAAGTAGCTCTGACCACACATCTTATGAATTCTTTGTCAGCAGATCTTGCATTCTTGCAGCATTGGAATTCAAACTAGCAAACGATCCATACTACATGGATGTTCATATTGACCCAACTGCACTTTCTTCTTTGCCTATTGTCCCTACATATGTCACCACCCTTTTGCACCATGTTAACACTAACTCCCCTTCGCCCCACCAAACCTTCTCTGAAACCCCCAATCCTGAATGCCACCACACATGCCCATCTTACCTTCATCCATCCTCCTTTGCTTCAGCTCTTCCAAATTCCCATACTGAGATTGATGAAATACTTGCCTACATAGAATCTTCTAATTCCACACCCACCCATTCACTTCAATGGCCCATTATTGACCTTTCTCCAATTAATGAATACAACACTGAGGGCCTCTTCTCCATGGCCTTCCCAACCCTCTTCCCCACTAGATCTACCATGATTAATGAACCAAGAATTGCAAAAGTCGATATGCAAGAATACACTTTGCATCTAATGCGCTATCAGAATAACCATTTTGGCTAGCATCCTAGGTTTCACTATTACTTGTACAACCTTATAATCCGCCATCGCAGCTAGTCAACCACGTTTGTCTTCATTAAAAGAGACCTTGCAAATAGCCTTCCAACAACCAGTGCAGACCTTCACCAACACCTTCAACAACTGCCCCCCTCAAACATTCTAGACCAGATTATGAGCTTCAGGTTGTCCCTTTGAGGGAGCCGGTATTTTTGGACCAAGGCAAGAGGGGAATTTAGTGACATGATCGTTCAACAAGGTAGCCTTACCTTCTTCTTCACATTAAGTGCAATTGATACCAAATGGCATGACTTTCATATGGCCATGCCTTCTAAACCTACAACCAATGCACATGAACAATCTCGATGGAAAATCCAAAACATTGTTGCAAACCCGCATCATGCATATCAATACATCCGTTGCAAATTCACAATATTCTTAGAGGAGGTCCTACTAAAAGTGTTCCTTGTAAATGATTTTTGGTACAGGTTTGAAACTACCCTTGTTTGGCTTCTCTCCTTTATGTACAACTTCTTTCGTACAATCCTCTTACTTGTTCTCATTTTTTTTTACCTTAGGTATAAATGGCAACATAGAGGATCTACACATATACATGGATTTATATGGTTCTCCAATGCACCAAATATGGATGGCCTCAACTAGACTGATGAAGAAATCTTTGCTGCTGCTAAATCATTTTTTGATTCACACTTTACTACTTGGAACCCTCGCCCCCTCCATCAAAGAAATTTAGGAGTCCATCGAACATTGGTTCATGGTCCCTACCTCCTTACAACAACTAAAATACTCTCTTCCAATGAAAATCAAGACTACAAGGAGATTTTCAACTATGTCCAAACGCACACAAACTGTCATTCCTCTACATGCCTTAGCAAAAGGAATAACTCTACATCATGCCGCTATAAAGTCCCCTAGGAATTGCACGATTCCTCTTCAATGGACATCAATGCTTCCAGTCGTAAAACATATTTTCTTACTAGAAATGATGACAAGATTAATGTCCACAACCCTCACACGCTTGCGATTTGGAGGGCCAACATTGACTTCCAACCTGTTCTCTCACGCCATGCAGTTTTGAACTACATATCAAAGTATGAAGAAAAATCAGAGTCTAAGTCTGAAAGCTACCACTAGATGCTTGCTCACCTTGCCATGAGTTCTCCCCTTGACGCCCCAATTGTCACTATCGTTCGAAAACTCTTGATCGATCTCTTTTCTGATAGGGACATTGGTGCACAAGAAACATGCCACATGCTCCAAATACTCTCGCTAACAAAATGAAGACGCTATTTTGTCTCACTTAATGTTAATAGAAAAGTTTTCAGTCATGTCTCACATAGCTTGGATGGCTACATTCCAAC
This sequence comes from Pinus tabuliformis, assembly GCA_031772625.1. Classification (NCBI taxonomy): domain Eukaryota; kingdom Viridiplantae; phylum Streptophyta; class Pinopsida; order Pinales; family Pinaceae; genus Pinus; species Pinus tabuliformis. The sequence continues at coordinate 903,317,793 of CM062811.1, forward strand.
AACAACCTTCATCACTTCATACATGAAAAGACCTCCCTCGATTGAATCATTGTCTCTTATTGAAGTCACATGTTCCTAGTTGTTTTCCTCCCATCATAAGACATCACCATGGAAACAAATCTTCCCTTCGATGGTCATACACATCATTCCTCGCTACACCTATATTCCATCTACAGATTCAGATTGTCATGTCGAATTTTGTTGGAGTGAACTTCTCTTGTACTTCCATTTTCAAAAACTGCTTGATGATATTGGCACAAATGATGAGGCAGTTGTCACACATTGGGAACAGATTAAAAACACATACCATGCATGGCATGTCCATCGTGCACCTGCATACCTTCCCCTCCCCGCCTCTCCCGATGACTTTGGTGTTGGACCAGACCCCCACTGCACCATGGACATGGATGAATGACAATTCCTTTCTCAACTCCACCCAGGTAACAATATTCTCTTCGATGAGATAGAAATGCTTGGCCACCATGACTTCGATGCAAACCATAATTGGGCTCATTCCATTATCCATTCACACTTGCAAGAGATGTCCATTCGCTTCATAGAATTCAAACGCTCATCCACACAACTGTGGAAAATCCCCTCTGCAAATATGAATTCCATTTCCTCCTTGTCCCCAAGCAAAAACATGGCTTTCAACATCATTTTTACCCACTTTTCTAGAAATGCTTCCAACCCATCACTAAACATGCTTATCCAAGGAATCGCTGGCACCGAAAAATATTTCCCTATTGATTGCCTCAAAAATGACTTCCTAACTGCCTCTGGAAATAGAGTAAGCACTCTACTCTTGCTTGCTCTAACTAGTGTTGCAACATTCTGCATAAATGCACTTACAATACACTTCGACCTTCCCATCCCTGTATCCTCTATGAAACCTCTTGAAGATCAATCCCTACTAAGCCTTCAAGAACAACTTCGACATGTGAAATACATTCTCATTGATGAGATGGGCTTCATTGGCCCTAAAATGCTTGCTCAAATTGATGACCATTTGTGAGAGGCATTCCCATCCAATAGAAACACCCCATTTAGTGGTCGCTCCGTAATACTTGTAGGTGACCTCGGTCAGTTGCCACCTGTCAAAGATACGCCAATGTATATAGAGACATCTCGTGGCAATGCTTTTTGGCACAACTTTGATACAGTTGCCACACTTTCAACAATTTTTCGCTAGTAGGGCACGTGCACTGATCAGATTACATTATGGAAAATCCTTTCCAATCTTTGGAATGCTAAACCCACACTAGATGATTGGAAACTTCTCATGGCACAAAGAAAATCCAAGCTTCCACCCGACAAACAACAAACATTCGACAATGCTATGAACCTTTATGCACCTAATGAATCTGTATGTCTTCACAATAAAGCCATGCTAAAAAAAATGAACATGCCAATTGCATGTTGCTATTCCCAACAAAGGAAACAAATGTCCTCTTCCACTCAAGAGGATGAGAAAATGGCTGCAAAAGTGCTTTTATGCATTGGACAACAAGTCATCCTGATAAGCAATTTGTAGGTTGAAGTAGGCCTTATTAATGGGTCACTTGGAAAAGTTGTTTCTATTTCCTATGCATCTGGTTCTTGGCCCCCAAAATTCCCATCATTTGTTGTTGTTGATTTATTTCACTACAAAGGTCCACCATGGGATGTTTCACATCTAAATTGTGTGCCAATCCCCCCTCTAACAAGGGGCTCTCGTACAAAAATGCCCCTTCACATGGCAAGGACCCTAACAATCCACAAATCACAAGGTATGACCCTTCAGAAGGCGACAATTGACATTGACAACATTGATCGGCAAGGCCTAACATTGAAAACCATATATAGAGTCAGATCATTGAACAATCTATGCATCTCTCCTGCTTTCTCTTTCTCGCGCTACTCATGCATGCAAAAAAATCCTTACGTGATACATAGGAAAATAGAATAAACAAACCTTGCCTCCAAATCTATGCATCCACCTCCTTGAAGACATTATATTCAAGGTAGATTGACTTCCTTCGCAATGCATTTGCAAATGTTTCACCTCCTCTCTCATTTTTTTTTTTTGCATTTGTGTGTTTTATTTCCTTCTCTGTTTTTAATGTGTTATGGTTGTCGCAAGTTGATGCTATATATATTCTATGTTTTACTTTTCAATTATTCATTTATATATGTTCACTTATAACCTTTTTTCTTTGCTTGAACAAACAAATGGATATACATTCTGCTTCCTAGTTCTACCAATTTTGCCAGGAAATACATGAACAAGAAGCTGCTCTTTTGGATATACAATCACGATTCCCGCTCTCGCCAAATTTGCCTCTATATCAGATGTGATCTACTCTCCAAATACTTAAAAGTATTAAGACTTTCATGCATGTCCTCATCCATAAACATGAAATGGATGCAAACAGGAAGCCCCGCTTAGCTTATCTCGAATGTGTCCCAACTTTGAATCTCAATTGGTGTTGTAGATGCCACACATCAACTTGTATTTATGACTATAATTTTTTAGACAAGGCAAACAAACACTTTCGTTGTCTGACTACAAACATTTTCTTTCCTCAGTCCGCCGCATGCTTCTACTTTCATAGCTAACACTGAATATTTCTTTGTAACACGTTGCTTGCTTGTCAATGTCTTATAAACACACCTCCACTGCTTACATGCCCATTCATTTCTTCTCACTCTTTTATATATTGTTTCTTCAATTTCCTTCCTTTATCGTACCTTCTCACCCATTTCCAAATTTTACAAAAAAATAAATTCTATACAAAACATGCACACTAACTTTTCACATTACAACCATCAAAATAAGACAATGCACATGACAATACATCTAACAAAATTGCAAAGTAAAAGTCCAAAGCCAACTACTGTCATGGCACTATAAGTAGCAAAGAATACAAATCTAATTATCTATTTGGAAGCTAAATAACGTTAATTCCCTTTTCTTTATTGTTTTTTTCAATAGTTTGGTGCCTCACAAACACAATTGTTCTTGTATTACAAGAAGAAAATATAACTTCATTGCATGAACATATCAAAATGAACCCTTTTCCACTTGAAAGCATTCTACCTATTGGCACTTCAATTAAAAACACAACAACATCAGTCAGAAAAAAGGCCAAAGCAATCATCTACTCTTAACTCATAGAAATACCCAACTAATGAGACAAACAATTACATCTTCCACATTGAACCTGTCTCTTCTACATAAATTTGAATTGTGTGGGAACAACTAGTCACTAGCGCTACTTAAGACATTGATACAATAGGTGCTTATGCATTCGTAGACCAACATCTAGTGAAATATGATACTCATTACAGGAAGGGGGCATTTTTAATTATTCATAAAGGAAAACTTTAATAAGAATTTTCCAAATTAAATTGCCAATGCAAAAAATAATCAAAGTAACAACCTCGAAAAAGGGTCTATTCACACCCATGACAATTAGATCTATATTACTATGCTGATACAAAATAATTTTCAAGACAATTCAACTTTACAACTTTATAATACTTATATAACAAAAAGAAAAGGTTTGCATCTCTTAGCAGGCTACTCGTCATGGAAAAACAACAGAAATGACAAAAAAAAGTCACACACAATTTCACTTTTCAACCTCAACTAGATTTCTTTTCTTTCCTATATCACTCTGGTAGCTACATATTAACCTTGGGGTGAACTAATCATGCTCAAATAACCTACAAAAAATTATACAAACCCATTAAAGTTTATGATATGTTGTCTTAACCATTTCCTTCCACATTCCCTGCTCCTCCTATCGATGTGCCTTTGCACCTCTCAGTGCATTTTCTAGTTCATTAATTAATTAATTAGCTATTAATTATAATTACTATATAGTTATTAATTAATTATTATTTATATATATATTTAATAATGAATTAAAATATATAATTAATAAATAATTAAAAAAAGAAGGAAGAAGAAGAAGAGAAGAGAGTTAAGCTGGAACTTCATACACCACTATTCACTCAAACAATGACGATGAGAGAATTTACTAAAAGACTGGATGAATTTGAGAAAAGACTTATTGAGAGTGACACGGACTTTAAGAAGCCCTAGAATATAACATAGAGTATAGAGAAGCAACTCCAAAAAAATTATGATGGCCTTTGGAAGGACCACGAAGACTTGCAAAATCAAGTTGATCATAATCACAATCAAGTGATGGGTATGCTAAACATAATCTTTGAAGAAAATAATAATGCCACCACCCAACATCAGGATGCAACCACTCAGCGACATGACTGCTTGATTACATCAAACCCATTAAGGCCACATCATACTCTCGAATCTCCATATTTGTCTACCATACTAGAATCACAAAAAATATACCGAATTTCCAAAAAAATGTTGATTCCCAACCAAATTCTTGTAGTCAATCCGCTAGTTGTCACATACCAATTAAGAGAAAAACTCGAGTTGTCAAAATATGAAGTTAATGAGAATCACAGTGTAGCATGGTTAAATATTGCAGAGGAGTATTTCGAGGTTTACAATATTGACAGTGACAATGAAAATAAAGCATGCATCCATGCAACTTGAAGGCGAAACAATATACTTGGTATATGTGGTGGAAAAAATCAACATATGTGATCAGTTGGAGAAAATTCAAATATGCTTTATTTAAACATTTTCAAGGTGTTAAGAAAGAAGAGTTCTTCACAAAACTCACAAGACTACAACATAAAGGAAATGTGGATGAGTTTACTAGAGAATGTGAAACACTAGCCACTCGAGTACCCGATTATCAAAAAAATGCCTTATTCAATCATACCTCACTGGACTTAAACCATATCTATAAAATGAACTTAAGCTTCATGATGCTGGATCTATAGAAGAAGTAAGAAAGAAAGACGAAGTTGTAGAAAAAGAAATTTGAAAGAATACCATTGCCAAAGGTTGAAAAAGTATATTCAAGACGAAGGTTTCCCCAAAATTTTGACATGGAGAATACAAGGTATGTCCCACCACATCTACACGAAGAAGGAAAATCTAATACAAAGGTGCAAATAATAAAAGAGTGTAAGTGCAAATTGTGGCAAAAAATATGATCCCATACACAAATGTTCTAAGGGAAAAGATACCAAGAATTTACATGTGTGAAGCAGCTCAATATTCGGATAATGAAGAATCAGATACAAAAGAAGTTGAGGATTCTCAATAATTCCCCCCAGAATTAAACAACAAAAATGTTCCACAAGTATTTCTATTAGCTATGACAGGAAGAGCCCAACACCAAAACTTGATGTTAAAAGGGCATATAAAAAAGAACAATGTAATGGTTCTAATTGATACAGGAACCACTCACAATTTTTTGGATTCAAATATTGCAAAAAAGATCAACATTTTCACATATCCAATGCCTAAAATGAAAGTAATAGTACCAGATGGAAAAAAAATTGAAGGAGTGAGAAAATTCCATAAGGTTAAATTGAAAATTCAATATTACAATTTAGAATCACCATTTTATACTGTACTGCTTAGAGGAGTGGATGTGGTTCTAGGTGTCCAATGGCTGCAAACCTTAGGAACTTACTCTGCCAACCATCAAAAACAATTTATAAAGTTTAGATGGGAAGGACATAAGTGTAATCTATATGGTTTTCAACCACCCAAAAATCAGATTGTGTCATCCCATTAAATGGTGAAAATGATTCGAAAAGGGGTTCCAACATATATGGTATAATGTCAATAGACGAAAACGATGACTTCAAAATTAAATGAAGAAGAACACCTTGAGATTTAGGAACACCTTGAGATTTAGGCATTAATTCAAAAGCACCAGAAGGTATTCCAATATATTCAACTATAGATGCCTCCTAAAAGATAATTTAGTCATATAATCAAAGTTAAGTTAGGATCAAACCCCATAAACATCAAGCCATATATATATCTACATCATCAAAATATTGAAATCAAAAGAATAGTCCAAGTCCTCATAAAATGTGGTTTCATCAGAAAAAGTAGAAGCCCTTATGGTGCTGTGGTGATTCTAGTCAGAAGTTGGATCGTTTAGATTGTGCATAGATTACAAAGGGTTACACAAAATAACGATTAAGAACAAGTTCCCTATCCTCGTCATAGATGAAATGTTATATGAACTTCATGGAGTCAAATATTTTTCAAAACTGGACTTGAGATCTAGACGCTACCAAATAAAAATAAGATTAGAGGATGTGGTGAAGACCGTATTTCGAACTCATGAAGGTCATTATGAGTTTAAGGTAATGCCTTTTGGGTTAATTAATGCTCTAGCAACCCCCCAGGCCACCATGAATGAGGTATTTTGACCATACATAAGGAGGTTTGTACTGATCTTCTTTGATGATATTTTAGTCTATAGTAAAACATGGAAGGAGAATATACAAAACCTGGAACAAGTCCTCACTATGCTAGAAGAGAATCAATTTTATGCAAAGATGTTCAAATTCACTTTTGGAAAAGAAGAAGTAGAGTACTTTGGACACATAATATCCAAAGGAGTGAAGGTATACCCTAATAAGATCAAGACGATTAAAGAATGACCTAAACCTGTTAACATCTCCAAATTAAGAGGATTTTTATGATTGACTGCATACTACCGACAATTTATTCAAAATTATGCCAACATAACCACTCATTTGACAAATATTTTAAACAAAAATTTGTTCATGTGGGATGATCAAGAAAAATAATGTTTTGAAATATTAAAGGAAGTCATGTCTTCAACACCGATATTATCAACCCTTGATTTTTCAAAAGCTTTTATAATTGAATGTGATGCTTTTGGGCTTGGATTAGGAGCTGTATTAATGGAAGATGACAACCCTATAAGTTTTGAAAGCAGAAGGGTAAATAAGAGGGAGAATTTGAAATCAACATATGATAAAGATATGCCTGCTATCATGCATGCCCTAACCAAATGACGATAATATATTCTAGGTAGTAAATTTTTGATGTGCACTTATCACAATAGCTTGCAATACCTTTTATAACAAAAAACACTTTTAGTAAAACAACAAAAATGGTTGGAGAAAATAGATACCTTTGATTTGGAAATTCTCCATAGTGGTAAAGATAATGTTCCAGCTAATATTCTATCTAAAAAGGGAGAAGACCCATCACTACTTGCAATCTCAACTATAGTCCCAAAATGGTTAGATGAAATTCAAAGTGAATACACGAAGAATCTAGATACATGTAACTTAATCAATAATCCTATTCAAAACTCAAAACTTGAATGGAAGAATGACATCCTTTGGTATAAGGGACAAATTTATTTAAGTCCCACTTCCAAATTAAAAATCAAAGTTCTGAAGGAGTGTCATGATTCACCAACAATTGGACATGTGGGATTCTTCAAAACCTACTATAATATACACCAATCATTTTTTTGGAAAGGGATATACAAGGAAATTCAAAAATATGTGGTAGAATGCGATAAATGCCAAAGAAACAAAAATGAAAAGAGTTTGACACCGGATTGCTCCATCCCCTACATATCCCAAACTAGAAGTGGGAAGAAATAGCGATGGACTTCATTGATGGGCTACCCATGTCAAATGGAAAGGATAAAATCCTTGTGGTTGTAGACCAACTCATTAAATATGCACACTTCATGGGCATAAAAAACTCAAACTCAAGAAAACAAATTGCTAAAATATTTACAAATTGCACGAGTTTACAAAAATCATTGTTAGTGATCGAGATGACAAGTTTAAGGAAAACTTTTGGAAGGAGTTCTTCAAGCAAATTGGGGCATCCCTTAACATGAGCTCAGTGTACCACCCCTAGACAAATGGGAAAAATGAAATTGTCAATAAATGTTTGGAAGCATACCTTCATTTTTTTGCAACAGACAAGTAAAACAAATGGTTTGACTGGTTACATATGGCATAATGGTGGTACAATTCCACTTATCATATTTTAGAAAAAATGCTGCCATTTCAAGCTGTCTATGGTTACGAGCCTCCAAAATGGAAGGAATTAGCCATAAATGACATAAAATTTCTAGCAATAAAGGATCAACTAGAGGAGAACCAAAAAGTCGTTCAAAGATTGAAAGGGAATCTTAATATTGCAAAGAACCATACGAAACAATAAGTTAACAAACAAAAATAAGAAAGATAGTTTAAACAATGTAAACCATTAAACGAGAACTGTAAACTTAAAATGAGAACTCTAGCCAAAAAACCCAAAAAAACATGAAAAACAACCCAAAAACGAAAAGTGTCGATGCTGGAATAATGTTTTTTTGGGTGAATTTTCCATAGTTTTTATAAATGGCAATAAAATCCAATAAAAACCAATTTTTGTGTGCAAAAAACACCCTGAAAACAAAAAGTGTTGATGATGGAATAACATCTTTTTTCTTTGAGGTAAAATTTCAAGATTTTTTTAGCAATGACGTTAAGAATAAAATATCATGACTCCGAAAAATCTTAAAATTCCAACGATTTTCAGGCATGACATTAAAGATAAAATATCATGTCTCTGAAAAGCCTTAAAATTCCAACAATTTTCAGCCATGGTGTTAAAGATAAAATACTTATAACTGTTTTCAACCATAGCATTAAAGATAAAATATCATGACTCAGAAAAACCTTAAAATTTTGACAAATTTTCAACCATGGAATTAAAACCAAAGATCATGACTACAAAAAACCTTAAGTTTTCAACATATTTCAACCATGACATTATGAAAAAAATTTATGACAAAAAAATTAAAAAATGAACACCTGAATCAAAGAGTAACTATACCAAGAGTAATTTCTTTTGTAAATGCTAAAAGTATAACAACTTTAAATTCTTAGCCTATTACAACTTGACACATTGCAACAAAAATTTAAAAATCAAACATTAAAATGACACGCAGTGTATGCGAACTTGACCCATTATAATGGAAACTTAAAGACCAACCATCAAATTGACACATTCTGGGGGCAGATTCGATCCATTATAACTAAAACTTTAAAATCAGCTATCAAATTGACGCATAATGAGATTAGGTTGTTAATCAAAGATTGGCACGAACCTTGCAGAAAAACATAAAATAAAACAAAATAATAAATAAATAAAAATGAAAAATACAAAAGAAAACAAATATTAACATATTGGAAAAAACCAAAACAAACAAAAATATAAAAAGTTTAAAAAATAATAACGTGTAAATAAAAATATATATTAAAAAAAAAAAAAAAAAACATGACAATAAAATGAAATAAATAAAACATTGTGAAAAAAAATTAAAAAATAATAGCAACTAAATAAAAATGTATATTAGAACATAAAAAAATTAAAAAACATCGCAAAAATTAAAAATAAAAAATATATAAAAGACTAAAGAACGCCATAAAAAATGTTAAAAAAACAAAAATAACTTATAAATGATTAAAAAAACAAAAAAAAAGAAAGTGTATAAAAAAAAAAACGTACTCTAAGATTTTTTTTTTAATTTTTAATTTTTTTTAAGATTAACAAAAAAGAAAGAAAAGAAAAATAATAAACAATATAAGCTAATTTAAAAAATAAAAACTAAAAAACAAATAAAATAAAATAAAATAAAAATAAATAAACAATACATTCAAATAAATTAAAAACATAAAAAGGTAATAAGAATAAAAAAAAAAAAAAAAACTTAAAAAAATTAAGAAAATTTGAAAACAATTTTTTTTTAAAACATTAAAATTAAAAAAATTGAAAAAATAAAAAATAAATTAGGGTCCCACGGGGTGAGCGGGGCCAAGAGCTGTGTGTGTAGCTCTGCCCCCTGTGCACCCACGCAGCTTTGGGCGGGACAATTTGATTCCCAGAATCGGATTTCCCCACCTAGGGCAAGTGGGGCCATATTTTTTAAATTTTAATTATATATATATATATATATATATATATATATATATATATATATATATATATATATATATATATATATATATATATATGATGATGATGATGATGATTAACATCCACTAAGACCAATATGGTTTATTGGACCTTAAGAAAGAAGTGGTTAGTTGAGATTATTTAAGATTTTATTTCTGTGATAAAAAAGGAGGGAAAGAAGTTCTGATGTTACTGTAGTTTTCATGACTTAACAAGTCAAGGAGGTTGGTAGTGGGGAAAATGTTATGGAAAAGAGAATGGATGTGAGCAAGGGCTGGACAATCCAAGATAAAGTGTTTTTTTATCTTCGACTCTCTTAGTATCACAAAGGAGGCATATTCTTTCATCCTAAGGAATCTTGGGAATAAACCAACGCCCAGTTTCACTCCAGAGCCCATCTTATATTTAATTTGTTTTTTATTATTTTATTTTAATTTTAATGTTTTTTTTTTAAATGTATGTTTTTTGTTTTAATTTCAATTTTTTTATTGATTGATTTTTTTTTTTAATGTTTTCTTTTCAATTTATTTTTTTTAATGTTTTTTTTTTGTGAATCAAACTTTCTATTAATTGCCAAAAGGTTTTACATACAACACTAAAAAACTAGTGGTCTCACCTCGACCGAGTTTGTTGACCATCAATAACTGATCATTACAAAACATCCAAAATAAACTAAGGGCTATTGCCCATATCCGAGAAGGCCAAAGACACTAAAAAACTTACAAAATACATAACACCTCAGTCACCATGGCTAGTCATCGGAAGTGATGGACGTCGAATTGTCAGGCCATGTCCTTGGGGGGGGGGGGGAGGAGGGCGATAGAGCAATTTACATTTTGCTCTAGATAAGTCAGCCATGCTTCCAACTTGTCCATTTTTTCCGACAACAAATTTTGTCCATGCCATGCCACAACCACACACTCACGAAGGTGGCATCTGAAGTATTGCAACTGTTGGAGTGTTGCCATCACAACCTCATGTTCTCTCTGACGAGTCCTATCCTGAGCTTCCAACATTGCCTGAACATAATGCAATGATATCTTGGAAGAGGCTACACGACGAGGATGATCCCCACGCCCACGCCCACACCCAGCAGGGCTCTTGCTACCACCCCTGATGCTACGATGGGTTGTTCCACTGCCACAACCATGATCCCCACGGGAATGTCTACCTCCTCCACAACCACGACCAACCTTCATGCCCCCACATCGAACATTTCCCTCACAGCTAGGCAGAGCAGGGGAGGCTTTGTCCTGATGCGAGGACCTCAGAGCTGGCTTCATCTTTGCTCCCGCTTCACCAACACCACCAGAGAACCAACAAACACAAATACTAACAATTAAAATTTAGCTGCCTCAAAACCACGTTGAACCTCCACGAGAGTGCACCGACGCTTCAACCAGATGACTTGTAACCACACCAAGAGGAGTAATAAGGAGATTTCCTTTCTCGAACCGCCACTCGCTTTCAAATTCACAATTTATCCCCCCTAACCAGACTTCACTCCACCAATTCCTATCAGGCCATTGTGCATCCGTGCACCAGACACCCAACTTCCACCACAAACAATATTTCCTCCACTGTTAGAGATCCCAAGCCATCTTAGAGCATTGACAAACTTGGGGGTGCTGTTTCTTTATCGCGATCATGAGGAAGAGCTACTTAGCATGCCAGATTTCATTAGACACCCCAAACACTAACACAGTAACCTTCCAAACTAAAAATTTAAGCAAAGGATAGACAATTCTCCGGAACATCGAATAAGCCAAAACCCAATATGCAAATTCGAATATTGAGCCTAAAAACTGGTAATATCCCCAAAGAACCCCATGCACAGTCCACTAGAGCAACCCTTGATCTTGATAAAACTGGTTTGACACCCACACCACCCCAGCCTTGTTTAAAGACCAATATATAGAAAATCCAAACGGCTCAATGCACCATGAAAAAAAAAGCTAAGATGAGAAAACTTACCAAAAGGACCCCGCCACCTTGGAGTCCAGGTTCACCCAGACTGTTAGAGTCTCCCGGATTACTGTCTACGCCATAGCCGACACGCACCAAGTTTCTTTTGAGATCCCCACTGGAATACAAAAGGAGCCACAAAGCTTGTTTTCCACAACAACTTCACCTCCAAATGTTTTGGCTTGGCTTCTTCCCAATGCCTTATACCCATCTCACTGTACCCCCACCATCCTAAAGGGGCTCGACTGTCACACACTTGCATAATTAATGGGGGGGGGGCTAACCTGCCCTCCCACCACCTTGCATTAAGCTTCGAGTCATGTATCAACGCGGGAGTGATCGCCTATATAACTGTCCTCTTGGGCATGAACCCCCATCGAGTTTTTTATTATTATTTAAAACAAAAAAGTTTTAATGTTTTTTTAAAATATTTTTATTATTTTTTATGTTTTTAATTTTTCAATGTGTTTTTTTTGTTTTTTAAATTTAATTGTATTTTTTGGTTTTTTTTTTGTGTTTTTAATTGTTTGTGTTTAAGAATTTTGTTTTGTTTTGTTTTTTTTCTTAATATTATTTTTTAAATTGTGTGTTATATATATATATATATATATATATAATTTTATCTGAATCATTTTTTTTGAAAAAAAAAAAAACTTCAAATTTCATCATTTTTTGATATAAAATTCATAAAATTTGCTATTTTTCTAATTCTTTTATTCATTTTTTTATAGTTTTTTTTATTATTTAACATGTCATTTTTAGTGAAAAAGTCCTGAAATACACATTTTTTTTAATTATATCTATATGCAAAATGTATATTTTTTGTCTAGTGTTTAAAATTATTATTTTTAGTGACAATTATTTTATGTGTATTGAAGTATTAATTAACGATATATAAATATATAAAAAATCCTAACCTCAAAATATTAATGTTATTATTTTTTTTAAATTTTGCAAAAAAATAAAAAAATTTCATTATTAAAAAACATTGCAAAGAAAAACAAAAAACACATGTTTGGAAAACCCTTAAAAAACAAACATCTTAGGACGAAAAACAAGAAGAGGAATAAGACAACTTGAAAAATGGTTAAATAATCAACATTTAAAAATAAATTTGTGCATACTTAGGATATAAGAAAATTTAAAGTGTCAAAAATATGCCTTAAAAAAAATGTTGATGCTTTTCAAAATCCACATGAAAATCACCAACATTTAAAATAATTATCCACACTTGATACATAAGAAATTTAAAGTGTCAGAAATATGCTCCAAAAGAAGGTGTATTCTAAATCAACACTTTTCAAAATTAGATCATTTTTTGCTACCTCAAAAAAACGAGTACTTGGAATAGTTCCTGTTTGATAGTTTACATGTTTTTAGCAAAGGAGATTGGGTATATGTCAAACTCCAACCTTACAAACAACTATCATTAAAACAAGAAGGAAAAAAACAAGCTAGCTCCTAAGTTCTATGGACCATATCAAATCATCAAGAAAATCAAGTAGCTTATGGTTTGAAATTACTGGAAACAAGCCACATCCATAATGTTTTCCATGTTTCATGTTTAAAAAAGATGATGGGAAAACATCAAACACCGCAAACAACACTTCCTACACTGAATAATGTAGGGGAAGTTGTAGTAGAACCAGAAACTATAATTGCCATAAGAGAAAAATGATTACATTCTCGAGTAATTAAAGAATATCTCATCAAGTGGAAGATCATACTGAAAGAAGATGTTGTTGAGTATGTTGTTGTCGATTTCAAAGTGAGTGCAGAATGTCAAATCAGGTGCAGGATGTCATAGCAGGTGCAAGATGTCATCATTGATGTTCTTGGGATGTTGACATGTATGGATGAGATGATGTAGTGATAAAACCATAGCTCTAGGGTTTGGATACCATGGACAACGAGCACATCCCACATTTATTGGAGTTTTTGAAGTAGCAGGTCAATAAGTTTTCATTGGAGACCCTCACCATTGGATTCTCCTTGTTATGACGATTATGTTGATAGGTGGAGTGTTTCATGGGGCCTCACAGTTTAAGAGACATGCTTGATCAAAGCTACTCACCCAATCTGTGGGTAAAAACCCCAAATGTAGATTATGTGGCACTTTATGAGGTCTTCTCATTAAAAATCAAATTAATTCTTATGAGGGAATTTTATTTCGAATTAAAAGGGACTAATATTTATTAAAAGGGATTGCAAATTCAACCCTATGTTGGCTAGGGTTTTTGACCACCTTTAAAATTTTGATTTTCCCTCCAAATTAATTTGAAAAAAAAAAAAATTCCCTCCCATAATTGGAAGTCGACTTTCTCTTCAAAAGGCCTCTTTTACTAGTATAAAATGAAACTTAATCTCACCACCTATTGTAATTATCAAACAAAAATCTATTTGTGTAGAGCTCTGAAATTTTGAGGTGCAGATTTTTGAAGTCTCTTTGGCAACATATAAGCTAATGACTGTGTATTATGCTTGTATTGAAGAAAACAAAGTGATGTGCTCTTAGATATGCTGTGTTTTATATGGCAATGTTCTTAATGTGTGATATTTATATGATGTACAAACCTTATAATAGGGACATGTGTATAACAAAGATATGATATACTTGACAGTGACAGTGAACTTATTTCATGACAGTAACCTCAATGCACAACAATGACCTTGATGACAATAGTGACCTAGATAATAGCAGGGACCTAGTTGACAGTGAGTCAGTGATAGTGAGATAATGATAAAAAACAATAACCTTTTTATATTTTTATGGCTGTAATCTTGTAATATAACTATGGTGCATGATATGATAGTGATTATGTTGATCCATTTGACAATGACCTGAAGTGACCTTGATGCAAGTTATATATAGTGAACTTGGCAATAACCTTTGTATCTCCTTGACAGTGATGGTGTATCTCTTTGACAATGATGCCTGAACAATACAACATGATGATTGACCATATGACAACAATGTGTGATAGTGACATGGATGTGGTAGTGACTTTGATAGTGATAGTAAGACAATTGTGACTATATGTATGGCAGTTGTGACAATGTGTGTGGTAGCAGTTTGAATTGTGACTACAATGAATGGAGCAATATACAGAGGCATTAATGGTGGTAGGGAAACAACAGTGGAAGCAGTGGCAACAATTGTGGTAGTGGTAGTAGTTGTGGACAACAGTGGAGACAATTGTGGTAGTGGTAGTAGCAATGAAAAGCAATGGCAGTGAAGTGCAACAAAATAGGCTGCATCATGAATGTAGTTGGGAAACTGTCCCTGGTATGAGAGCCCAAACCCATTCAAGGAGCATTTTCTTCCTTCCAGCCTTGCTAGTAAAACCCCTAGGGACTCTTGTACTTCATTCCAAATTCATCTGGTAAATTTGTATGTATATCATACATAACAAAACACTTGGTTGAGACGAAATTTCTGTAACCTGTTTATTGATGCGATGATGTTTCATGTTTTATGCTCTGAATAATTGATGGTAACTAACCAATTGTGAAAAGTATAGGAAATAATGATTCAACCCCCTCTTAGTATTTCCAACAAATGCTTCTTGGGAAACAAAAATATTTTCATCAACAACACCCCTTGTTTCCTATGCTTTGAGGACAAAGCATTTCTTGAGGGGAAGGCACTGTTATATATACAAATCAAATAATTAAATTGTTATCTATTAATTAGGTTAATTTAGGAAGAAGAGGCACGATCAAAAGATCATGACCTTTAGGTAAAGGCACCAAGGAAATATTTAAGCTGGGATCCATCAATTGTAACATCATCATTCAATTTATCAAATAATATAATTAAAAAACATTTTATTTATAGTGGCAATTTATCTACAATAATCTATGGATATGTGGATCATATTTATAAGCAAGGTGTTTTTGTTTACGTCCAACTGCCATAACTTTGTGATCTCATGCCGATCCATAGAAATTCCATATGCATAATATTCTAAAGCCTCAGCTACGAATTGCATCTAGATGGTGGTAGCGCGGGTAGAAATAACCCGCGAATCAAGCAAGAGGCTTGTTGATGGTGACATATTCTAGTTCGATTTCTGCAATGAAAACCCTCTCCAATATTGACATCGATCAAATTATTACTAATAATTATAAAAGAATCAATATTGAAAGTAATTACAGAAAAGGAAGACTTTTATCTACAACTTTGAGGGTTTTTTATGCAGCAGTGTTTAGTGGTTCGATGACCAATTCAGGGCGGGGGTTTGCAAGACTTCCCCCTTCACTTGCTCCCAATATAGATGCTTTTAACTCGTTGTTTGCGAATGGGCCAATGTTTCAAAAGAAAAAGCCTTGTTTCATTAAGAAATTGGAGGAAATCCAAAATGTGGAGGAATTTGTGCCTTAGTGAAGAACTTGAGCTCTGCAACTGGCCCTACTTGTGTTTTGTGAGGTTGTGGGTGGAAAATAATTGGAAACTCTTGGTCAATGGTTTTGTCTCTTTGACCTTTTGCAGGAAAGGGATTTTTAATTTATAATTTCAAAAGTGGCATTTGTAGAGCCATCACATGAGCTTAACGAAGAAATTATAACCCATGTCAAGTCAATGTTTATTGATGGGATCCCAACATTTTGGGATGAGGACCGAGAAAAGGAAACTACATTGAATATGGAGAATAATGTTACGGTGAGAAAATATTTTATTATCATTAGGATAGAATGACAGACTAGTAGGTCCAGGAGAGATGAGAGCATTGGGTGAGAGAATATAAGCTAGATATCAACAATGAAAAATAATAATTTAAAAAAATTAATAATGGAGTCAATTATTGCATGTAAATGGGCATACTACAATAAGACCTAGTAGGCATGCGTACCCCTAGGAAATTGTCAGTAACTTCTGGTTTTAGAACTAGGTGATAGGGGGAATTCTGGGGTAACAAATACCCTGAGTATAAAATTTGAGGGGGGCAAGGGCTAGAGTGAGTGGGGTTGACTCAATTGATAGGTTTGGCTATATTTAGTCAAGGAAACAGTCAAGGTTTAACGGGGAAATGTCAGGTAAACTTGACTTGGGGAAAGAGTCAAATTTGATCAAGTCATAGTAGTGGTTTTAGGCCCATGGTTTTTTGGTCGCCTGTGGAAGTTTTCTTGTGGAATTCATGTGATGGAGTCTTTAAAAGGTAGGGGAGACTTAATTGTAATGCAAATTAGGGAGGTGAGTGGTGAAGGCTCACTTGGAGGACTTGGCTAGGGTTTTTACCAAGGTTTATTGGAGTTTTGTTAGGTGGGGTTTTCTCTGGAGTTGGAGTGTTCCTAGGGTAAATATTGTGCATTGTGCTGGTTAATTTTCTCTCTGTAAATATTTTTAATTCTCTCATGGTAAGTTTTATACAAATATCAAGACCTGGTCTTTAGAAGTGGGTCTTATTTCATGGGCTCTCAAGGGTTATTTGGATTGGTTGAGTCTAAATTTTAACCCAGAAAGTGATGTTCCATTTACAGTCCCAGTATGGGTGAAACTCTCCTTTTTTTCCATTGCATTATTGGAATGATACCACTTTTAGAAGTATTGGAAATTCCATTGGCAAGTATATCGATTATGTCGAGCCACAAGTGGGGATTTTCTTCTGCACCAGGATCTACATGGAAGTGGATATGGATAAGGGACTCTCCACAACCATAAACATCAATATTCCAAGAGGTAGGCTATGGTCAACTTTCATTCAAATGCAAAGTATGCCATGAATATGTCCACTTTGCAACAAGCTACAAAAATAAATAGGAGGAGCAACAAAAACAATGGAGGAAGGATAACAATGGCAACAATAAAAAAGGAGAAGAGGCACAATAAAACAACAAAATAATCAGCCAAGGCAACCAAATTAGATTGAAAATAAAGGGAAATGACCAACCTTCCTCAAAAAACGAATCCTAGAAGTAGAGAAGGAATTGGTAAGGGGAATAAAGAAAATAGTAACAACTATGAGGCATTAAAAATGGTGAATGAAGAAAGGGGAAATTCCACAAAATAACCCCTCCTCCCAAGAGAGAGAGAGAGAGAGAGAGACCAAAAATCAATTTCAGATCCAGATCCAAAAATAAATGATGAAAATATGCCGCCATTAGTAGAAGATTCAACGCCAGCACAAAAAATCATGGAGTTTACTACAGAGAAGGAAAAATTCCTCTCTCCTAAAAACACCAAGATATGGTTGTCTTTTTTGAGTTCAATAGATGAGAAACCAGAGGTTGCAAAGGAAAAAGAACTAGAGAGGCTCCAACAAAAGGCATGTCAAAAGGCTAGCAGAGAGGTGATATTGGATAAAATGGAAAAATATAAGGAAATGGTAACTTAGTCAATTCTAGATCCAAAACTCAACAAATATAGAAATACTAGAAAAGGAGGAAACTCCACCCCTTAGCAAGGGGAAACTCATACAAGAAATAATTAATGAAGGTTCTCTATTGGAATTGCAGGGGATTAGGGTTAGAAAATAAATGGAGACAAAAATTAGTTCTCCTACTCCAGGAGACAAAAATCAGGGATCAAGAGATCCTTAAAAAATAACATAAGATTTGGAATTGCAGTGTGGAGATTTAACAAACAAAGGTTGAATCACGCCCTCTTCTATTCCTTAGAACTAAATGGATTGACACTGCCCAATTATGAAGGATTGCATTATCAATAAGTTATAGTATGACATGTAAATTTCATTTTTGGGTGGCTCAATTTTGTAAGGTATATACATACAAAACCCTGTTTTTGCTGTCCAGTTTGGAGTCACTTTGGAAAAAATTGTAATTTTGTTAGATAAGAGGGCTCAATATTTTTTTTGAAGATATGGCTATGTATTTGCTGTGATCCAAGTGAAAGCTTGCATATAAATAAAAAATTCTCATTCTGTTTATATATATATATATATAAGAATTAATATGTAAGTTCAACATATATACATTTAAAAAAGCATGTAACAAGATTCATAACCCTAGAGATTTTCCCCCACTTTACCATGAAGGTTCTTAATATGTAAATAGACTTGTTACAATACCATGGGTTATCAATACCACATGCATAAAAAACTATAACTCATTTCATATGACACTTATTCATATGATATAGTATTTTTTAATTAATCAATTTAATTAAAAGGGGAAAAAGGACAAAACTACTTTGAAGATAAATCTCAAGTTTTGATTTATGAATATATTAAGAATATTCTGGAATATTTTGTGAAGGTTAAATCCCTACCATACACCTAAGAATTATCGATAATTAAATTAAACTTTTGAAAGACCTATTCGAAGTAGAAACACCTAATCATATAAAAAATAATATATTAATATTCAAACTAGTGAAATAAATATCATAATCATAAAAACATTGATTAAAAAGGTGAATGCTTAAAAAACATAAACTAAATAATTGATGAAATGACCTTTTCTAGACACTTTTTCTTGTCAAATTTTCCCAAAATATGGAAGAGATTTTGAGAATCACAAGTCTAGTCAATTTTGCCCAAAATCTAGTAGGTATTTTTAAGAATCATGAGTTTAAGTTGTTTAAACTGCAAAGTTTGAGTGTCTCAAGGGTATTTTAGGGTGCTGAATCCATTCATGTATTCAAAAGTACATTTTAAACCACAAGAAATCATAGTCTTTCTAAAAAATGTATTGCCAAATTCTAGACAAAAAAACCATTTTGTCTATTAATTAGCCCGCACTTGTAAAAAATAAACAATAAAAATGTTCTAATTATTAATAATTTATAAATATTAAATATAATTTAAGGTCTAAATTAAAAAATTAAGATTCTTTTTAAATACATGATTAAATCAATTATTATCATTATTATTTGCTTTTTATTATAGGAAGGGTTATGTATTGTACCAAATAGACGTTGTGACTACGTATGAAAATATAATAGTGTAGCCATATGAAATTAAAATATTTGGTAAATGTCCATAGGTGTCAAAATGCTTACCTTATAATACATTTCACATTGTCAAGATTAAAAATTATCATAAAAATGAACTAAATTATAACTTTAATTATTATTATTATTAATTATAAAAAGAATTAATATATGTATCAAACATATATTCATTTAGAAAACATGTAACAAGCTTCTTAACCATGATATTCAAAGCCACTTTACCATCAAAATTCTTAATCAGTAAATAAGCTTTGTTACAATACCATGACTTAGCAATACCACAGGCTAAAAAAAAACATAACCATGTTTATATATTTTTTGGATGTGGTTCACGAACTCCGTAGATCGGTGATTTCTACGTCCATGGAAACATTGTTCTAGGAAGATCCACTTGAAGGGATCAATTTCTGTCGGCCCATTAATGTAACCTAACCTCAAGAGTGTCGAGGAAAATTGACCACATGACCTCTCAATAGCGAAGCACTTTAACCATAGGAACTCGACCAATTGAGCTAACCCTTAGGGCTATAACCATGTTCATATGACACATATTTATAAGCCATTTTTTTAATTAATCAATTTAATTAAAACGGTAAAAAGAGCATAACTACTTTTGAGATAAATCTCAACCATTGACATGTGCCAACTACTAAGAATATTTTAGAATATTTTGTAGAAGTTAAATTCCTATCATCCACCTAATAATTATTGATTAAATTAAAATTCTAGAGGCTCCATTCCAAAATAGACACACCGAGCGGCATAATGATAATTGTCTAAAAAGACTTCTTGGAAATTTCCAACTAATTATAAATACAAAACAGTTCTTTCTAGAGGATTTTCTATAGCTCCTACTACTCTAAAATTTGTAAAAATCTCCCAAGTAGAATTTGAAAAACACTAAACACTATTATTGAATGAATGCATGATCACCGAAAGCTTCTTTCTGGTTCTCCATGTTGGCTTGAAATTTTTGAGTTACATTCAATATCTCTACATCTTCTTGTTCCCCCCGTATAAGCAAGGCAAATATACCTTATTAGATCAAATCAAAAGAAATATTACATAAAATGTACCTCTTGTGTGCATTGGTATACCACTTGTGAAACCAAACTAGTCACATAAGATAATTGTCTTAGCCCAATGAAATAATCTATAATTGAAATAAAATATGAAAAGGTACTGAGTATAAAACCTACTAGAACCAACTGATAGATCCAAATTTAAGAAAAATTTGCAACCGAATTTGAGAGCATGCCTAATTATTCAGAGGTATCCACCTATATCGTAACACGTGGCATGATGTCTTCCTCTGAATTAATAAATTCCAAGTTTTCCAAAACCTAAGCCATTTACGCCACCTTGGTGTCTAGCTTTCTCACTTTCAATTGAGTCTCGCCTAGGAAAATAAGAAGTTTTCGTTGCTCCTCTGAGCACTCAACTCTAACTCTCCTCATGATTGTCTTTAACTACTAGTTTATATATGGTATTTTTGGTTCTAGTAGTACTTGTATCAAGTACCTAGTTTCCTACTTGTTCCAAGACCTCCACATTCGAAATTAACTCTCTATATGGGCCTCTCTCAACATTTTATATTTCTTGTTGGATAGAGGGAGGAGTGTTTTTAAAGTATACCCTTGTAGAACATTCAACCAAAGACTGTGCCCTAGAGTAGGATGGTCTTTACCCATCACAACAATCTCTCTTACTCATGGCTCCTCTATTTTTAGGCAAGAGTCTAAACATAAGAAACCACTTAAATTCAAAGACAGTTGAGAAGGGGAAGTCCCTTGATTGTTAGAAATAGGATGGAGGTGAAGAAGGAGGGTTTGGGAGTGCAACAAGAGTTAAGGAGTTACAAGAGAATCCAATGACACAACCTAAAAGAGCCAAGGACTAGATAATGACCAAACTCAATGCCCCCCAATTAGTCTGGAGAGCACTCATAGAAAGGTTATGTACATAGAGATGGAGCATATCAAAATTGCTAGCAGTGGAGAGGACCAACGTAAACTGTAGATAACCCATGAAGGACCAAAAGAAACAAGATGAATTCACACAATGAGATTAGTAAATAGGTTCGAATTTTAAAGCCTCGAGGTAGGGATATCCAACCAAACAAAATGGATGCAAGTCTAAAAAGGAAACTGAGAAGTAGTGACCGCCAGAAGTTAAGTAAAAGGTGAAAGCCTTAGAGACTACGTAATGGATTCCAAAAATATTTAATTGGAAAAGAAAGAAACTAAAAGTGGATTTAATTAATGACTAATAAATCAAACAAAAATAATGAAACAAGGACAAGAAAGGAAAAAAAACTTGGAATAAAAGTAGGTTCAACTTTGAAGGCATGACTAGTGGGAGGATTCTTACCTCATTCTTCCAAGAAACTTCTAGAGGGAATATACATGCTTCACCTGTGTAGCCCACAACATTCCGAGCTTCGGCCATGATATATTGATATCTATACATAATGATGATCTTTCCTTCTTTCCAACCTTCACAAAGTGTTAACGTTTCCCTGCACTAATGTTGACTATCATGGATTAATGCCTCGGTTACAAAGACATAGCACCTATTGAAATGTATCTCAAATTTGCGTCGAGTTGAGGGGGCCATCCCATCAATAAAAAATATGGCTTAACACATCATTAACATTCCAAATCAAGTCAATAAACACTCTTCGTGGGGGACTAGAGATTTTGTTGAGCCATCTCTAAACATGAATATTTGAGAGGCTTTAGATTGAATTCTAATTATGGAGAGTCTAAATGCTTGTCTCTCATTAGTCCTCCTTCATTGGAAAGTTTATCAATTAATTTTCTTTACTTCTTACATGTGAAGTGATCACCATTGGGCTATTCCTGAGAAGCTCCCCATTTTTTTCCAATCCTCCTTCTACATGCCAAAATTGGAAAATCTGAGTGGAGAGGAGCCATTGAGGATTATCATGATCATGTCAATTATTAGAAGATATTCACCTTTAATAAATATGTTGTTGAAGCCATTTTTGAACTCAATGATGATTCCTTGCTCAAGGGAAAGAATCTCAACTACAATTTTGGTGTCGTGACCCATAGAACCAACATAGATATTAATAATGGAACCTTATTAACCCCATAAAATTCCCCCATAAATTGTTTGCCCCAAGTTTCCTTTGGATGCTCCATTAAAGTTGAGTTTGAGGAAATATAGGATTGGAGGTCTCCAAGTATCCGGGCTCTTGCTTCTAGAGTGAGGAGGTAGAAGAAATATGGGGTTGTATGATTGAGTGATGCTAAGAGAACTCATAATATCTACCTCCCTCTTAGTACATTTGTAGTCTTGAGAGGATAAATTTGTGGATAGGAATGTTTCTTGGATGTTCTAGAGAACTTTTTTTTTTCAGACTTGATCCAGTAGAAGTGAGCTTTCTTTAAATATTATTCTATTTGATTCTTTCTATATTTTCTAAAAAATGAAACCCAGTAACAATTGCCACGCTCTGTTTATTATGACTTGCTTAAAATCACATTCTCTGCATTTTTATATCATTTTGATGACATTAGTTTTGACCTTATATGATTTTCAAAAGATATATACTCCTCTATCGCAAAAGATAGAGACAAAGGGACATGTATGAAGAAGATGATTATATGTTTATTTTGTTTGATTGCATAGATGAAAAATTGAAGGACCTATGCATCCCCTTACTTAAAGTCTATACTAGGTCAAATTCTTTCAGTATGCTACATGCCATAGAAACATGGCGAATTTTAGTCAGAGTTTCAAGGTCCAAATCTTGTTCCACATCATGTTCACTAGGAGTTGGGCATGTCCCATTGCAAAATTTTAGGCTTATTTTAAAGTATAACTTCCTAATTGTTTATACCTCCATCTCAATTTTGGAATTTTATTTTCCTCTTTGTAGAGTATCCCATATTTTGTCCCTATATTTTGTACTATTTGGGAGACAACCATGTTCTTTTAGGATCCAATTCCTCGATTGCTGAAGGGGGTGAATGCTATTGCCAAAAATCAACAATCTTAATATCCTATTGTTGGATGATACCATTTCTTAATTATTGGATCCCATGATATTCTTGGAGCTTAGAAATTTCATTTCAAGCATCCTCCCATAAGTAGACAATGTTGCCTCCCCTGCCTTCCCAGAAAGTATGATCTTGGATAAGATAGTGATTTTTCCAAGCCCTTTTCCATATTTGTGATTCATTTATTTCTTCTTCTAGCTTGATTAGGTTGATGTCTTTTCTATTCTATGTGTATTTTTTCTACCAATATTTTCTCCAAAATTCTCCTAGGAAGTTGATCCATCTCCACCACATTTTAAACTGCCAAAATATTTCTTAATATTTTTGGACCTCTCAAATGCATGCCTCCCTTCTCTTTAGGTCTACAAAATTTATCCCAAGTGATGAGTGCCCATTTTTCCTATTTTTTTTTTTCCCTAGAGAAATCCTTGTTGAATGTTTATGATTTTTTAATGATAATCTTAGGAGCTACTAAAGCATAGAAAAGAAACATAGGAAAGGCTTGAAGCACACATTTAAGTAGTATTAACCTTCTTGCAATATTGAGAGATCTAAAAGTCTAGATTGAGAGTTTTCTTTCGAATTTTCTTAGGAGCTCCTCCCAAGCAATGTATCTTAGAGAATTTTGAAGAAGAGGCATTCCCAAATATTTGGACGGAAGGGAATTCCCTTGATTTTCAAGGGTTTTGGAGGTATGTGCTTGCAATGACTGTGGAGTATTAAACAAGGAAACTTGGGATTTGCTGAGATTTATTTATGTGCCTAAGGCTGCTTGAAAATCTTCTAAAATTTGTGTAAAGGTTTTTGCTTCCCTAATATAGTGGTATTTAGATAACAACATATTTTCCACAACTTTATTAATGAGTTTTTGGAGAATTTGAATTATGCAATTTGAGAACTTTTAATTTTTCATTATGAGTAGCAACTTTTATTGCATAGCCTAGTACTTCGACCATTAGAGGGAAGAGGAAGTGGAAGAGATGATACCCTTTTTAAATTCCTTTAGAAAGGGTAATAGTTTGAGAAGTAGTACCATTAATGAGAATGGAAAAGAAGGTTTTGGTTACTAGAGCTAGAACGCATTTAATCCATTTTTTTGGAAAATCCAAAGGTTGTGAGGAGGTGGAATACATCTTGCCAACTTAATAGATCAAAATATTTAGGGAGATCTAATTTGATAAGCATGCCAGAGTTTTCACTGATTTTTAGGGAGTAATTAATCCATAAGCAAGGAGAATGCTATTATAAATGTGATTGTCTTCCACATATCCCATTTGTTTATGGAGATGATTTTTGGAATAATTTGCTTTAGTTTTTTAGCTATCACCTTTGAGACAATTTTATAGATTACATCGTTAGGTAAATTTTACTCGAGAATAGAGTCAAAGTTGTCCGGGATAACAATAATGGTCTTGGGCCCATGGCTTTTTGGCTGCCCATGGTAATTTTCTCGTGGAAACCATGTAATGTAGCCTTTAAAAGGTTGGGATGAATTCATTGTAATTTGGCCAAGGTGGTGAGTGGTGAAGGCTCACTTGGCTAGTTTGGCTAGGGTATTGGCCAAGAACTAATGGAATTCCATTGGATTGGGTTTTTCCGAGGTAAGTATTGTGTAAAATGTTTAGTGTTTGTTGCTAGTTTAATTATTCTGGTCATAAATATTTTTTTCTCTCGTGGTAAATATTTTTTCTCTGATACTAAATGTTTTATGTTTTATTATTATTGCTGGTTGTTTAAGTTTTCCTCTCAATAAATATCTGCAAATATTTTTTGATATCATTACAATATACATTGCAAAGTGCTATTAGCTTGAAGGATGGAAGGCACTCTCTTCTTTTATCCTTTGGAACTAATGCTATGAATGTGGGGTCTAGAGTAGAGTGAATGGAGGTCATCCTTCCTGAGTTTTCCAAACATCTTCTCGTAATATCATCCAACATGATTGAAAGAATTCAAATGTGAGCCCATTTGGCCCATGGGATTTCCCTTTGCTCATTTTCATCATTGGTTACTTTACTTCTAGTTTTGAAATTTTGCTAAGAAGAAAAGAGTTTTGTACAAAAGCTATGAATGATGGAATATGTTGAGTTATTTTTCTTATTGATGGTCATCTATCTAAAGTTGGCTCTTTTAACAACTAATTGTAGAAGGAGATATATTCTCTCCATTTCCTTATTATTTTGCAGTCTATTTCCTTGTGAGTCATTATTACTTGTTATAGTGTCCTCTTACAGACAAGGCATCTCCATTATGGATCTCCATATTTTTTTGTCTCATCTCCTCCATTAACAAGGATGAGACTATTTCATCAATCTTCAAGGTTGTTTTTGTTGGGAATCACGATTTCCATTACACCAAAACCTGCAAGTGTTAGTCAACGATCGCATCACTAGAGATAAGGATCCATGAGAGGCGGTTAGTCCATGTCAAAAAACACACGGGGAGCACTGACTTATCCAATATCCAACAATCTCCTCCCCAACGCAAGTCGGGTGTGTATCGAACTCATGACCTACGCTCTGATACCACTTGTTGGGAATCACGATTACTGTTACACCAAAAATCGCAGGTATTAGTCAACGATCACATCCCCAAATATAACGATCCACGAGAGGCGGTTAGTCCATGTCACGAAACACACGGGGAGCATTGGCTTATCCAATGTCCAAAATTTTTATTTCTACCTATAACAACAACCAGACTATCCCATGAATCTAGTAGAGAACACAACATGCTGATGCACTTATCTTCATCTGAAATTTTAATATCAACAAATAATAACTAAATTAACAGAGTATTAAAGGTGTTCAGATGCTCTGCCATCGAGTTTCCATCCTTCTTCCTCAGGTTATACAAATTTTCTTACAGGAACAGTTTGTTCACCTGAGACTTATATTGATACAAAGTCCTGAACTTGTCCACAAATCCTTCACTATAGCCTCTCCCGATACATTCAACAATACTAAATTTAAGAGACACAATCTTATTGTGCTCTTCACCTTTTGATCTAACTTCACCTAGTCTTCTGCTGACATTCCTGTTGGTGTCTCACTTGGATCCACATCGATCCACTGATCTCTATCCAGCAACAGATCCTCCATATTTAGCTTCTACAGCTCAAAACTCTATCCAGTGAATTTCTTGATCT
Organism: Pinus tabuliformis; assembly: GCA_031772625.1. NCBI lineage: Eukaryota > Viridiplantae > Streptophyta > Pinopsida > Pinales > Pinaceae > Pinus > Pinus tabuliformis. The sequence goes on from CM062811.1 coordinate 903,344,738, forward strand.
CTATCTTTCCACTGTTCACCATATTATTTCACTGCAAGAATTGATCTCACAGATATCCCACTATAACATGGTCTACCATCGGCCGAAGAAAAACCCCTTAGCAACAAAGGCGTCCCCTTGAAGTCGAAATTTCTCTGATACCAAATTGAGGTTTTAACCCTATACATAAATTACTTCCAAACTATTTTTTAAAACATAAAAATATACATTGGCGAGAACATAAAACAAATACACATAGATTTTCCCCTGGATCCCAGAAATGGGAATCCCAGATTGAATTTTCATTATATTCCTTTTAATGTTACAATATATATATGTTGAAGCATTCATAAACCCAAATTCACTAGCTGTGGATTAGAACATAATCGTAGTCCCCTTGACCAGATCTACAAAATACCATGGGAAGAAAACCATCATACCCAAAACCATGTGCAAAAACCATGCACAAAACCATGGGTAGGTCTGCCCACTATCTTTGGGTTTTCCCCCCATCCTTGGGTCTGCCCAACTATTATTGGGTCCGCATAAAATAAAATTCTGCGTGGAAATAATATAACACAACCCCAACACCAAAGACTTGTGTATTGTTGTGTTGTCAAAATATTTGGCATATGGGATAATGAATTAAGGAAAGTGATGACTTTATGATGGGGGAGTAATGGATTAAATTTTAATTCTCATAAGTAGGCTCATTATGTAAATATTTCTTGATGTTGTAGGTTTTAACTGTGTACAAAAATTACCTGCATAAGAATTCTAAAACGTAGAAAATAAACAATGCGAGAGCATAACACATAAAACACATATACACAGAGATTTTCCCTTGCATCCCAAAACCGGGACTACCAGCTTGATTTTTAATTATGCTCCTTTCAATGTTACATTACATATTTATACATGCCGAAGCATCCAATACCATAGACCCAAAACCATCGCATCCAAAACCTTGGACTGAAAACCATCGCGTCCAAAACCATGTGCGAAAATCATGCACAAAACCATAGGTAGGTCCGCCCAACCTAACATAGGGTCGAAAACCAAAATTTTCTGGGGCGCTTCCCCGAACCCCATAGAGTGGGGTTACATGCACCCCTCAAACCTCCTGTGACCCCCCCGCTACACAATAAGTGCAACGAACTGGGGGCTCCGCCCCCCTTCTAACCCCCCGATTAACTACGTGGGCTAGTTGTGGAAAGAATATAACACAACCAAACATTCTCCCACTTGTTGTTTTATTTCCATGGGGGCCACAAGAGAGCTTAGTCATTTATCCAACCCTGTAACGCCCATTGCTTCTCTACACCAAGAGAACTTCTCAGAGCTCATAGATTTTGTCAATGCAGTTGTAGTATTCTTCAAAGTGTCCATCTTTACCAGCAGCACCTTTTTGTCTTCTATCATATCCATCACAAAGTGATACTGAACATTGATGTGCTTTGTCTTTAAATGATATGCAGGGTTCTTTGCCAAGAAAATTGCACTTTGCTGTCACAGTCTATCCTTATAGCTCCCTGTACTAACCCCATACTTGAACACAATCTCTGCAATCAAACTGCTTCCTTCCTTGCAAGAGTGGCTGCCATGTATTCTGCCTCTGTAGTTGATAATGCAACTACAGATTGTTTCTTACTCATCCAACTGACTACACCTCCAAATAGGTTAAACACATATCCACTTGTAGATCTTCTTTAATCTAGATCTCCAGCCCAGTTTGCATCAACAAAGCCATGAATTTCCAACACTCTGTCCAATCCTAGTCTTCCTTGGTAGCACAAACCATAATCACTAGTGCCACGCAAATACCTGATAGCTCGCTTCACTGCTGTCCAGTGCTCCTTCCCTGGTTTTGACATAAACCTGCTCAATACTCCCACTGCATGTGCAATGTATGGTCTAGTACAGACCATCGCATACATCAGGCTACCAACTGCACTTACATATGGAACACGGGACATGTCCTCTTCCTCTTCTTGTGTCTTGGGACATTGTTCAGTAGATAACTTTACACCTACATGAATAGGAACCTTCACCGGTTTACTATCCTGCATATTAAACCTCTGCAATATTGTCTCAACATACTTCCTTAGGTTTAACCAGAGCTTCCTCTTTTCGATCTCTTTTAATTTCCATGCCCAAAATATAGTTTGCAGCACCAAGATCTTTCATGTCGAATTTGGAGGAAAAATGGGTCTTCAAATCCTAGATAATTTCTTTTTCATTTCCAACCAGCAACATATCATCTACATACAAGACTAGATAAATAACACAGTTACCAATTAATTTAAAATACACACAGTGATCTGCTTTACTTTTGGTGAAGCTAAGTCCCCGTATAAATGTATCAAATTTCTGATACCACATCCTTGGTCACTGTTTTAACCCATACAGAGACTTCTTTAACTTGCATACCAGTTATTTCTTACCCTTCACCACAAAACCTTCAGGTTGCTTCATGTAGATCTCCTCTTTCAGATCCCCGTGAAGAAATGCTGTCTTCACATCCATCTGTTCTACCTCAAAATCAAAAGTAGCGACAACAGATAAAAGTAATCTAATAGAAGTTACCTTGGCAACAGGAGAAAAAATATCACCAAAATCAATTCCCGGCACTTGGGAATAACCTTTTGCTACCAACTGAGCTTTGCATTTCTCCACCTTTCCTTCTGCATTTGTCTTCTTCTTGAAAACCCATTTGGTACCAATGGGTTTCCTTCCAGCCGACAACTCCACTAGATCCCAAGCCTCATTTTTGTGCAAAGATGCCATTTCATCAATCGTGGCCTCTTTCCAGAGTTTTCCATCCTCTGAATCTACTACTTCCTTCACAGTTTTGGGATCGTCATTAGTAATAGATAAATAAAAATTTGAACAGAAAGCAGATGGACTATACCTTTCTCGCTGCCTTCTTTCTCGAACTGATCTTCTCACACCTAGAGTTTGTGGCTCTTCATCTTCTGATTCCTCCTTTGCTGTAGAGTCTGATTCTTGCTCCTTTAGCTCAAACTCTGTCTTCTCAGGTTCCCTTGGTTGGACTTCATGTTTAATAACATCTTTCACCTCTCTGAACACCACATATCAGTTGTACACAACCTTCCTTGTTATTGGGTTCCAAAGCTTATAACCCTTTAAACCATCCTTATACCCAATAAAGATGCACTTTTCAGATTTACTATCTAACTTGGTTCTTTTCTCCTTTGGAACATGTACATATGCATCACATCCAAATACCCTCAGATGTGAAAGAGAAGGTTTCTTACCAGCCCATACCTCTTGTGGGGTCTTATCTTCCAATGCTAATGAAGGTGATCTATTGACCAGGTAACATGCAGTTTCCACCGCCTCTTCCCAGAATTCTTGTCCTAACCTAGCACCATTGAGCATGCTTCTTGCCCTTTCCATCAACGTATTGTTCATTCTTTCTGCAACTCCATTTTTCTGAGGTGTATATGGAGTAGTCTTTTGTCGTGCTATACCACACTTCTTATAGAATTCTTCAAAGTCCTTACTGCAAAACTCTCCACCGTTATCTGTCCTCAGCACCTTTATTTTCTTCTCTGTCTGGTTTTCCACTAGAGCCTTAAATTCTTTAAACCTGTCAAAGACTTCAGATTTCTTCTTAAGGAAATATATCCATGTATTCCTTGAGAAGTCATCTATAAATGATACATATTACATAAACCTACCCAGTGATGGAACCTTCATAGGTCCAAACACATCACTATGCACAAGCTCTAATATATGTTTCACCCTCTTATGACCAGAGGGGAAACTCACCTGATTCTGCTTCCCATATACACAAGTTTCACAAAAATCAAAATCCAGAGAGCTATTACTCATACCTTCTACCATACCTTTACCATGAAGTATTCAAAGGCCCTTCTCTCCAATATGTCCAAGCCTTTGATGCCACAACATGGTCTTCTCTCTAGAGACCACTAGATTTTTTGCTCCACTTTCAGGAACCACAGAACTGTTGCACCCATGAATAACAGTGCTACCTTGCAGATTGTACAGAGTTCCAATCCGAACTCTCTGCATCAATACCAGTGCTCCTTGAACCATTTTGCAGATATCCTTCTGGAACACTGTTTTTACACCTGCATCATCCAGCTTGCTTACAGAAATCAGATTTCTGGCCAATGTAGGAATATGTAGAACACCCAGAAGTGTTCTAACCCTTCCACCTTGCAACTTCAACTTTACCTTTCCGCGACCAACGATTCTAGCCTTCCTGTCATCCCCCAAGAAGACATAACCACCATCATATTTCTCATACTCACAGAACCACTCTCTATGGGGAGTGAAGTGAAAGGATGCAACTGAGTCAATCAAACATGCCTCATGATCTACATGTGTACTTGAAGAAGCCAAGTACACATACCCACCTTGATCTGAGGTGGTTTTTGCCTCTGCAGAAGGAGCATCATCAGATCCCTTTCCTTTGTCAGGAGCTTTATATTTACATTCCCTTTTGTAGTGCCTTTTCTTTCCGCATTTCCAGCACACCACCTTTACAGGTTTTCCTGGAGATTTAGATCTCCCGCTCGATGACTTATTTTTGTTTATGTTCTGGGACCATCCTCATACAGACAAGGAATCACCATTCTGGCTCTCCATATTTTTCCATCTCATCTCCTCTGTCAGCAAGGATGAGACTATTTCATCAAACTGCAAGGCAAATGCATTGCTACCTATTGCAATAACCAGAATATCCCCCGAATCTGGTAGAGAACACAACAAACTGATGCACTTATCTTTATCTAAAATTTTAATATCAATAGATAATAACTGACTTACCACAGTATTAAATGCTTTAGATGTTCTGTCACCAAGTATCTATCTTTCATCCTGAGGTTATACAACGTTTTCCGTAGGAACAATTTATTCACCAGAGACTTAGATTGGTACAAAGTCCCTAAATTTTCCCACAAAGCCTTCGCTGTAACTTCCCCTGATACATTCAAAAATACTCAATCTGAGATACACAATCGTATTGTGCTCTTAGCCTTTCGATCCAACTTCTTCCATTCTTCATCAGACACTCCCGCTGGTTTAGTACCCGGATCTACCACGATCCACTGACCTTTATCCACCAACAGATCCTCCATCTTGAGTTTCCATAACTCAAAACTCTAACACTTAAATTTCTCGATCTCTATCTTCCCATTGCTCGCCATCTTCTTTCACCACCAGAATCGATCTCGTAGATCTCCCACTGAACAAGGTCTACCACAGGCCCGAGCAAAACCCCTCAGCAACAAAGGCGTCCCCTTGAAGCCAAAACAACTCTGATACCAAATGTAGTTTTAACCCCGTACAGAAATTGCCTGCATACGAATTCTAAAACACAGAAAATAAACAATGCGAGAGCATAACACATAAAACACATATATACAGAGATTTTCCCCTGGATCCCAAAACCGGGATTACCAACTTGATTTTTCATTATGTTCCTTTCAATGTTACAATACATATTTATACATGCTGAAGCATCCAATACCATGGATCGAAAACCATCGCGTCCAAAACCATGGACCTAAAACCATCGTGTCCAAAACCATGTGCGAAAATCATGCATAAAACCATAGGTAGGTCTGCCCAACCTAACATAGGGTCCAAAACCAAAATTTTCTGGGGTGTTGCCCTGGACCCCATAGAGTGGGGTTATTTGCACCCCTAAAACCCATTGTGACCCCCCCGGCTACGCAATTGGCACAAAAAAGGGGGGGGCTCCGCTCCCCTTCTAACCCCCCGGTTAACTACATGGGCTAGTCGTGGAAAGAATATAACACAACCCAACAGATGTGAGGGCTCCACCTTAGATGCTAGTAGCAATAAACTTGTCCAAGGCCCTTTTCCAAGTCATCCTATTCATTCAGGTTGGATTCATGGAATCATATGACTTGGTAATTCTTGCAAATTAATGGCTTTACTCGTTAGCTTTTCTTCTTACATGAAGAAAGTGGCGAACCTTAAATTTCTCTATTGTTGGTTTTTTCCAATCTAGCTAGCTATGTGTTTCTTCGAATGCATTTTAATTGAAGCTATTTATATGGTTCATTTATCCCTAATTTTTTGTCGTTATAGGAATTCAAATCAAAATGTAATTCCAATAATACATCTCATTTCATTCATGTGTAATGTAATTCTTCTTTATTTGTAAATACTCCTATGTCACTTAGTCTTTGGTTGCCTTTACAAGTCTGATTAGAATAAAATCTGATCCGTTTGGACAAGTTAACCATACTTGCTGGCCTACTGGTGGGTGGACTAAATGATATATCTCAATGGGAAAAGGCACATGCATTGATCTGAAAGTGGAAGAAAAATTCGATCGTCCTCTGACACTTTGCAAGCCTATCAAACTTGGTTCTTTAAATGTAAAAATAGTTCCATAACCTCTTCAAAGATGATGAGTTAAGTTTTAACATGAACTTAAAAGTGAAACAAATTCATATGTAACTCAAGATAATAAACATGAAGAGAAGAAGCCAGCAAGTGATAACATAGTTCACCCCTCCTGGGTTATGTCTCCGGGCCTAGGTCCAACGGCTAGGCCACTTTATTGATTTCAACAAAAAATGATCACATCACAACTTGTTGACTCTGGAGTGGTTTGTTTCTCCTACAAATAATTCTCACTTAAAAATATGACTCCTTACAACAAGTCATGATCGTCAACAGAAAAAGGACTCTCATAATAGGTCCTTATACTCCACCTCAAATAAAAAAGAATAAACCTACAACTACTTCACAATGAAGTGTTGAAAAGGGTTTATCTCATAAATACATTGAGAAAAGACTAAAAATATATTCTCTACTGAAGTAACAACTACTACAGATGAAACTGGAAGGCTAGAAAACCTCTAACTAGGCTATTTCCATGCTCAAATATGCCTCTGTCTGGTCTCAAATATTTATTTGTCATTATCACTAAAGGACTTGAATATAAAAAAATTTCATCATACAATGCTCAAATAAGAAATCTAAGGCTTCCATTGAGTTTAGAACACTCAAAAACCCCTATCTAGGCTCTTCTTGAGCTCAAAAAGGTTAAAAACTAAGCAAGATACGCCTCTTGGAACCAAGCTCTACTATCTGTCCTACAAATTGGAAAAACCTTCTAAATGTGTGATGAATTAAACCTTTACATATCCCATGGAGCGATAATTTTCCTGGAGTTGGCGGGATTCCCATCCAAAAAGGGGCAAATTTTCGTCTCATTAAATCTGCCCATAACCCCTAAGCATCGGGTCAGGGTCACGGGATGCCATGTGGCTGGGAGCCATGGCTAACCACTCGCCCCTGCTAGTTCAGCCCTTCGTGCCAGTTAGCATAGTCATGTGGAAAATGATAGGATCTGGGGCTGAGACTAACTTCCCACCCCCTATGCTGGAGCCTTGGGTAATGGTCACATATACCACTGACAACCAGAGGCCAAGGCCTATCTGCCCGCCCTCGTTGGCGTAATGCTTGGTCACGTCGTATGCAAGAGACCTAGGGCTGGGGCCACATCCCCGCCCTTTCTTCTGTAGTGCCTCCACTATCCCACGTGGGTCATATGGTGGCAACAAAAACCGGGGGCTAGGGCCAAGTGCACTGCCCCTCCCCCCAACACCGAAACCATTGAAATTTATATAGAATCGAGGTCCCATATTAGTTAAGAACTAAGGTGGTGGCGTAGCGGTAAATTTGGAGGTTGTTCTGCCAGAGATCTAGGGGTTGAACCCCACCGAGGACCTTGGGATGCTTATAAAATATTTTTACAATCATAGAGGACCATGTGGCGCCCTCTCATTGGGCCATGTGTCGCTCTCTCATTAAGCCACTTCAAACCCTTTAACCAATTAAATCACGCCACCTACACCTGTACGATTGGGCCATGTGCCTAGGCCAGATTGGTCCAATGTAATCCGTACCCTGCACATTTGGCTGATGACGTCGGCTATATGGTCTGCCCAGTCAATATCCCAGTCAACCCTGCTATTTGACTTTTTTGTTGTTTGACCAAAACTTCTGAACTTCATAGCTTCTTCATACGAAGTCAGATTGAGGTGATTCAAGTAGTGTTAGAATGACGATGAACAATACGATTTGATGCTAGTTTCAATAGATTCTAAGCACTTTAATGTTTGAGCTTATTTTTGATCTCCGGATCATCCCTGCCCACTAGGAACTTTTGGACCTCCAAAAGTATATCTTCACTCAAAAAATAAGTGAGGAAATATATCATTTACTTTTCCAATCTCAATCCTTCTTGTTCTATTTGAATTTGTGCCTTTGAGCCTCATTCAAGGTACTCCACATTGCCTTTACGTGAAGTCTTTATCCTCCCATCAAGAAGTGTGACTTGCTGCAATTCTTCTAAACATTCAGGAATGCAATTTTCAATGGGTTGAATCTAAACATTCTCTTCATTACCATCTTTCTTTTGCTCAAACAATATTCACCTTGAAGTCTCTCTTTGTTGAAACCAAACTTGATCTTCCACTTGGAAATCATAAGCAACTCAATTCTTGCCATGCATTGCTTTAAAATTTTATTTGTTGTCCTCAAGCTGCACTTGTACTCTTTTATGTAATGGTTGCATTTGTTCAATGAAATGCTTGAATTTATCCACATTATTGTGGTTAGATTCTACACAATCTTTACCAAATATCAAATTCACAAACAAGCTTCACATAGAAATACATGTATAGGTGAGTGCTTGACACAATTGTAGACATGTTGGATGAAATGCAAATTCTCATCCCAAAAGTCCCATACAAATTGACTTAACAAAATTCCAAAATAACATAACATGCCCAAGAAAATACACTTGTTGTAGATAAGTGATTTGTACATGACTTCACTTTACAAAGTACCCAAATAGGAATATACAACAAGTAATTACAATTTTACAAAGCAAGCTAACTGTACAAAATAGTCTACCCATTCTTTTCCTAACCAGGCTTATGGGTTCTCTTTCTACACCTGCTTTGCTTCAAAGGCTGCTTTGGGAACTACATCAGTTTCCATTTTTTCACCTACCACTTCCCTTGCAGTGGATCACATGACCTCTTTTTCCTTCTTGGGACAAAGTTCCGAATGGAGTTTCCAACACTTCTCAATCTGGTGTCCATTCATGCTACAATGGGTACAAAAATGCTTATGCTTTCTCATCGACAAGGAAGTATTCATACATGAGAGAGGTTTCTCATATCTTGTTCCAAGGATTTGATCCATTTTTTTTACCATCACCTTACATTGCTTAGAATCAACCACAAAGTGGTCAAATGCATCACAAAATGTACAAGGAAACATTTCCCATAAATGATCAAAATCACTAAGATTTCTAGAATCCCCATGATGTTTATACTTGTCTTTTGGGCTGTGACTTTGATGAGAATAACTTGACTTGGCATGTACCTTAGAATGTTCATCTCTCTATAGAGACAATTTATCACTATCACTACCATCATGGTGTGTTGTACCATCACTTCGTAGAAGCCCCTTTGGCATTAACTCCATACCTGGCAGTTTCTTTGCCTTAGTAATTTTGGAGCACCCTCTAATTCCTTCATGGTCATAACCCAATCCTTCATACTATGGTCATTCCTTCACTTCGATGGGCTTAATGATGCCTTAACCATTGACTCCGAGGCCCCTTCCTTCATAACCCATCTGAGTTAAAAGCTTCATACCAATACCCTTGGTATGCTTTTAAAAATATAAAAAAGATGTGTTATCAACATTAACTGAAGGAGTAGAACTGGAAATACTAATTACCTCCTTTGGCCAACCACCCATCCTTTTAGATTCAAATGTTGATGAAGAAGTGGGTGATGTCTCTAGCGAACCACTTTTACCAATTGGCACATAGGGAGAATCTTTCAGATGCTGAAAAAAGTTGCAAGCATCATTCTCATCATAGGATCCATATCCTGCGTATGGACCATGCCAAAAAATTGGTTTCATCTTTGAGGGACTCTTTGCTACTTCCAGGATGGAATTGTTAGGTCCCTATAATACTAGTGATTACCCCATTACTATTGTAGTTATATCCCTTATTAATATTGTTGTGCCCCTATTGTCCCCATATTGTTATTACTGTGCCCCATAGAATCCCTCTATTGTTATTTTTGTGCCTTTATATTATTATTGTTAGGTCGGCTAGGTTATATTGTGACTCCTTAGACTCCTATATATAGAAAGGAGGTTTTGTCATTTGAATCATCAAAGAATCATTCATTTGTGTAATGTAAAGGAGGTTTCCCCCTCAAAGAGGCTGAATTCTAAGGCGTTGATCTATCTTTTCTATCTTTTTGTGAGCTGGTTTCATAACATTTGGTATTAGATCTTTGGATTCTAGGGTTTCGCTGCTCCAAATAGGTCATCATGGAATTTTCGCTATAACGTTTTTTTGCGATGTTTCAGAAGTGAAAAAAACCCATTTGAGATGAAATCACACTAAACCTTGGGTCCGAATTTTAGAGCTTTTCGCACTATATTTGCGGAGATATGATCTGAGGAAGTTGGTCTTTTTGCAGATTCCTGAATTACATTCCAAACAGGTGACCTGGGGAAAATAATCATAACTTTCTCTCTGAGCATCGGATTGAAGTTTCGTAAGAAGGTACAGAAAGAGGACGGACTCTAGTATATATTTTTCAGAGCCAAAGGTTGAACAGGGACACGTGGCATGTCGTACAAGTTCACTCTACTGAACTAGTCTATAATAAGGTCACTATGGAAGATTTGGCATAACTCTTCCTCGGAGAATCCAATTTGGATCAGACTGGTTGCATTGGAAAGAGGACACAGAGGGCTACTGCAAGTTGCAATTTCAGAACTGGATGATCCAAAATTACAGAGATACATCAGAGGCAATATCGAGCTCCTACAAAGTGAAAAAAGATGTGTATATTTTTTTAAATTTTTGTTTAAGCTTGGTTTGAAAAATTATTTTGAAGGAATTCAAAGGGCATAGTAGAGCATTATTATTTCTAACTGATGCCCTGAGGAAAGAAAATGCAAACACCTAGTAAGAAACCTGAAAGCTCTAGCATGACTCATGAAGAAGAGGAAGAAATGCTACATGATATATCAAAATTACAAGACCAAGTGCAACAAATGTCACTCTCACAAAAGCTAACATAAGCTAAGATAAATGGCGTGGAATCTAAGATAAAGGGCATGGAGGCTAAGATGGATGATTTGAAGATATATCTAAAGATAGATTTGAAGAGAGACATGGCATATTTGAAGACAGATTTGAAGACAGACATGGCAGATTTGAAGACAGATTTGACAAATTTTCTACAAGAAATACTTACAAATGGTGAAAGGGTAGTAAAGGAAAATCATGACGCAAACAAAAGAAATGTTAATCATGATTTCATAGACTCTAATGTTGGATTGAAGGCCCACTATATTACAAAAATCGATATGAGGAAGTTTGATGGCAAGGATGCTGCAACATGGATATTACAAATGGAGCAATTTTTCGATCTCAATAATGTGAAAAACACACAAAAGGTACGTATTGCAACTTATATTTGGAACCAAATCAGTTTGTATGGTATCAATGGCTTTTCTCTCGTAAACAAATTATCACTTGAGCAATTTTTACGGAAGAATTGACAACACATTATGAGGATACAAAAAGCAACACTTTTTTTAGCCAATTGATAAGTCTCAAACAAAAGGGTTCAATAATGGAGCACATTGAAGAGTTCCAAAAATTGAACATAAGGGTAAAAAATATTCCAGAGGAGCATAGGATTGATGTGTTCATAGGGACTTTAAAGGATAATATCCAACATGATGTTCACCTTTGGGAACCTGATTCATTAGAGAAGGCATTCAGGTTAGCAAGAAAAATGGAAAGCAAAATTATGGCAACCAGGAAGCATACCACTCACAACTATAAAGATGGAAGTGTTGTTGCCCCTAGTCTTCCATAAAATATAATATTGACACCACAACAATTGGAAGAAAAAAGAGCGAAAGGGCTTTGTTACAGTTGTGATAGCAAATACACTAAAGGTCATAAGTGTGCTGAGAAGAAATTATTCTACATAGATTGTCAAGAGGAAGAAGAAAATGAGCAAGAAAGGTCAAAAGAAGAGGATATACTCTAGGAACAAAGCCTAGATAAATAAGAAATGAATCTGACCATATCTTGTAATGCATTGGCAGGAATTACTACTCCTCAAACCATCAAGATAGAAGGACAAATCAAGAAGAAAAAGGTAATAATGTTGATTGATTCAGGAAGTACCCACAATTTTATTCATTATAAGGTAGCAAAAGAATTGAATTGCTTCCTATATCCAACACCATAATGTCAAGTGATGGTTGCAAATGGAGGAACAATAAATTGCTCTGGAAAGTGCCATAATATCAAGCTATCCATGGGAGAATATTTATTGACTAGCCCAATGCTTTCCATTCCAATGGGAGGTGCTGATGTTGTACTAGGAGTCCAATGGCTTCAATCCTTGGGTACAATAGCTTTTAATTTTCAAGAACTTTTCATGAAATTTTCTGTGGAAGGAAAGGAAGTTGAATTAGGGGGTATTGCAGGGAAACCAGGAAAGATAATAAGCTCTAACGGTATGACAAAGCTTCTAAAAAAGGAACAAAGAGGTGTAATTGCACAATTATGTTCACTAGATGTTTCCACTTCGAAATCATCTATTTCTCAAGATCTCCAAAAAGTCTTGGACAATCATTCCAAGGTAATTGAGACTCCCAAAGGTCTCCCACCTATTCGTGTTCATGATCATGCTATTCATCTGATTGCAGGAAGTGTTCCTCCAAACATCAGGCCGTACAGATATCCCTATGCCCAAAAGAGTGAAATTGAATGTATGGTTGCAGAAATGCTAGAGGCTGGTATAATTCAACCTAGTCAAAGTTCTTTCTCTGCTCTAGTAGTATTAGTGCACAAGAAGGATGGATCATGGCGCATGTGTCTGGATTATAGGGAGCTCAACAAGCTCACTATTAAAGATAAGTTTCCCATTCCTGTCATTGATGAATTACTGGATGAATTTCATGGATCAATTTACTTCACCAAGTTGGATCTTCATTCATGATATCATCAAATCAGAATGAAGACTGAAGACATTCTGAAAACAACAATTAGAACTCATGAGGGTCATTATGAATTTTTGGTCATGCCTTTTGGCCTTACCAATGCACCTTCTACATTTCAAGGTTTGATGAATTCCATTTTCAAACCCTTAGAAAATTTGTGTTAGTATTTTTTGATGATATACTAATCTACAACAAGTCTTGGAAGGATCATGTTGAACATGTTGACAGGGTGCTACAACTATTGGAGGAGAAACAATTATATGCAAAAAGATCCAAATGTTTCTTTGGAGTACAAGAGGTGGAATATCTGGGTCATATTGTATCTCATGAAGGATTTAAGGTAGACCCTAGCAAAATTAAAGCCATTAAGGAATGGAAAATCCCCACATCCATAAAGCATCTACGAGGATTTCTCGGGTTGACAGGGTATTATTGCAAGTTTGTTAAAAATTATGGGAGAATAGCAGCACCTCTAACAACATTATTGAAGAAAGATGCATTTTCATGGACTCCAGAAGCAACAAAGGCCTTCGAACATCTTAAAGAGGCAATGTGCCAAGCACCGGTCTTAGCTACACCGGACTTCACAAAAACCTTTATTGTGGAATTTGATGCTTCAGGAAATGGAATTGATGCTGTTTTAATGCAAGATGAAAGACCCATTGCTTTTGGAAGTCGTCCAATCAAGGGAAAGTTTTTACACAAAGCCTTTTATGAGAAGGAAATGTTGGCAATACTACATGCACTTAAGAAATGGTGACCCTACCTAATGGGAAGACACTTCAAGGTAAAAATAGATCATGATAGCCTTAAATACTTTTTAGAAAAAAGATTATCCTCTGAAGAGAAACAAAAGTGGGTCACAAAGATGTTGGGTTATGACTTTGAAATAATCTACAAAAAAGGGAAGCAAAATGTGGTGGTAGATGCACTCTCAAGAAAGGATGAGGATGTGGAAGCATTGTTGTGTGCCATTTCTATTATCCAACCAGATTGGATAAACGAAGCAAGGGAGGAATGGAAGAATGATGAAGAAGTGTGGGCACTTATTCAAAAGTTACAACAAGATTCTAGTACATCTGATACATTTAGCTGGCAAAATGATTCATTATGGTATAAATATCGCTTATACCTCTGTAAGAATTCCAAACTCAAACAAAAGATTCTTATGGAATTGCACACTTCTCGCTTAGGAGGGCACTCAGGATTTTTAAAAACTTACCACAAGGTTAAGAATGAATTTTTTTGGGATGGCCTTAAATCAGATATTCAAAAATTTGTGGCAGAATGTTTGGTTTGCCAAAAAAATAAATCTGAAACAATTAAGACCCCGGGTCTATTACAACCTTTATCCATTCCAAGCCAACATTGGGAGGAGGTTTTAATGGATTTTATCACAGGTTTACCCAAGTATGAGGGAATGAGTGTCATCATGGTGGTAGTTGACAGACTTACCAAGTATGCACACTTTTGTGCATTGTCACATCCATTTAAAGCCAGTACAATTTCTATTGCATTTATGGAAACAATTCAAAAGCTACGTGGAAACCCAAAGATTATTGTAAGTGACAGAGATCCCATTTTCACTGAAAATTTTTGGACAGAATTATTTTCTTGTCTCGGTACTTAGTTAGCTCATAGCTCATCTTATCATCCTCAATTTGATGGGAAAACTGAGATAGTAAACAAATGTTTAGAAGGATATCTTCGTTGCTTTGTATCTGATAAATAGACATAATGGGTCAAATGGTTGCCTCTGGCTGAATGGTGGTATAACACTTCCTTCCATACAACAACAAAAATGACCCCATTTATGGCACTTTATGGATATCAGCCACTTTGAAGGAGAGGGGCATGTTAGGTCCCTATAATACTAGTGATTACCCCATTACTATTTGTTATAGACATATTTGGGCATTGAAACCCCAAACACATATGTCCATAAAACCAAGGGCTTCCAAGTCCCTAAAAGTGTTGTTTCATACCCTAAAGGAGCAAGGTCAGCTGATTACATCATCTCCCAAAAGTTCTACATGAAAAACTACTCAGAACTGGTAAAAACTGAACCATATAGACTGTTCAGTGCTAAGGGTACGATGCATCTCACCTGCCACATGCAAAAAGTGCGATGCATACTGGAAATCCCTTCTGTAGGGTGCGATGAGTGAGAGCAAACAAATGGCAGAAGCAGTTTGCTAGGTGGAGACGCTGGAAATCTTCTAGAAGCTGCTCATTTGACACTTGCCTCTCTGAATTTGCCTAGGGATGAGTAAGAGATCATAAAATCTCCAAGTGGAACCAAGAACTATAAGAGAGATGACACTAATCAAAATCCCAGAAGCTGACTCACCCCCCTGCAAACATCTATATATGGAACCATCATCCTAGAGATCCAAAGGCTGGAATCTTGTATTTTGTAAGGAAGTGTTGTTGGCTTCTCTGTTTAACATTGTATTGTTGGGTGATCTAAGCTTTTCATGAGGTGAAGAGGGCTTTCATACTGGGAGGATGGTGCAGGGTCAGACCAATGGGTTGTAATCCTCTCTTCTACTACTTCTATCAATAAAGATATTTGAGTTTTCCTCCATATTCTTGTATATCTCTAAATCTTGTATTGATATGTGCATTTTTATGGTTAATATACATCTGATCCTATATTGTTTATGGTTATAGATCTCTATTCTTTGATGGTATTATGCTGCTTTGACTCTACAGGTGCTCTTTGAAGCGAGACAAGTGAAGAAGGAGTGGCGAAGTTCTGTCAAAGGGGAAAGGAAACAAGCAAGGAGCCAAGCGAAAGACTGAGGTTGGTACTCTTTGCTTCTTTCTCATCTATCTCTCATAAAGGAAAACACAAGTGACTTTAGTTTGTTTGTTTCTAAGATAGCTACCCGTCTTAGTGGGACTAGCAGCTCTGAATGGACACTAGTTTTCTCGATAACAAAATGGTGGCTCCACTAGGGAGCGAATAGTTTGATTGTTTGTTTATATTTGTTTTCTTTATAAACTACAGACAGAGCTTGAAGTTAAGCCAGCTAGCCTTCGAACTACATTTGCTATGCAAGTGCAAAGTAGATCAATGCTGCTTCAGTCAATCTCCGGGTTTGTTTATGAACTGAACAACTGACTTGCAAACATCCTAAGTGCCCTAGTGGTAGCTCAAGTAACCTCATTAGATCAGCCCCTATACTTTGTGTTTACTGCCTATCATTAGCTCAGCCTAAATCCCTGAACTAAGCTGCAAATTGTGACCAAAGACCAAGTGAAAGTCTCGTCCCTAGATCATCGCACTGTCTCCTTTTGACATTCTGGATGCATCGCACCTCTTGTGTGCAGTAGGCGGGATGCATCCCTATTTCCCTGTGTTATAGGTGCGATGATCAGATAAGACTGTTTCTGCCTCCATATTTTGGTTTTTTCTTCATTGTCTTCAGCTTTATTCAGGAGTTTTGGTTGTCTGTGATCAGTATATCACTGTTGAAAGTCCCTTCCTTTACATTATTCGGCCTCCATTGTACAAAGAATTGTGAATGTTTTTATGTATTTTTTGCCATTTATAGTTCTCCTTTACAAAAAAGTATCTTAATTGAACTGTCGTCTTTTGATTTGAAAGTGTTGCAAGTGTTGTTTTCAGCCAAAGAAAAGAGTTCTACTCTTTTTGATGGTCGATTACACTGTTACTCTTGTATTTGATTTGAATTAATAGTATTTCAAGTGTCGAATCAATTTTCAAATTGGAGTTGAAAGTGTCACTCTTAGCCTCCCTTTCGTTTTTTAAATTCGAAATCGCAAAGAGTTGTCTTAGCCTTCCTTTCGTTTTTTTGAATTCAAAATCGCAAAGTAGTCTTCCTTGCGTTTTTTGAATTCGAAATCGCAAAGTGTCGTCTTAGTCTTCCTTTCGTTTTTTGAATTTGAAATCGCAAAGTGTCGTCTTGTCTTCCTTTCGTCTTTTGAAGAGAAAATTGTTAGTACTTTCGCTTTGAGAGAAAATATACTTCAGATTTGTACTTAGCATTATTTTTGTCACTCACACATTAAGAAAGCGGAAAACAAATACATGCATGTGCATTTTCATTTAGACTGCTTGTTGATTTTGATTTTGATTTAGGACAGTGCATCTAGTGTGTGCTCTCTGCTCTATGTTGAAAGAATTTCGCTTCTCTTTCCTTAGTAGCTAGGATTTTCGTTGCAAAAAGAAGAGTAAACGACTGTTTATTATCTTAGAATACATATTTAGGAGTTGTATATCTACATCACGTGGTGAACCTTAAAGGCAAACTTCTTAAGAAAGATCAACTGTAAAATAAATTCAATGAACATAAAAACACTTTGGAACCTAACGCACAACATTTAGAAGTCTAGGCTAGAGACGTATTCTGGCGTCGTAAAGCCTGGTAACTGTTGCTTTCATCGTAGGTTGGGTGATTCCTCCTCTTTGAGATGACAAGTGCCAGTACAGACTTGTGCTCCTACGTACCATCGAGTATATATTGGGAGACCACAATAGGCTATATCCTTTATCCTTAGGAAGCCGTGTCTGCTGCCCTATCGATCGTAATGTACTGAACACAACATTCGGGAAGATTGATTGCCGTACTGTAAAAAGTATTCTGCAGTTTTGAGATTGGTTTGGTAATCCCTCTGTCTAGATTTCCAGAGTAGTCTCTTTCGTTCCTTTTCAGACTCCTTAGAAGAAAAGGTCCATCTGAGCACTTGTCACTTCAGGCTCATTAAAATCAAAGGCGACTAGAGTCATCTTTAGCTTTTTCTCGACTCTTAAAAATTGAAAAAGCAAGTTGTGTCAAAGCGTCATAAAATCTATTTTAATCGGAATAACGTCACTATTCCCTTGTTGGTCTTAGGTTGAGAAAATGGAGTCCACCAATCAAGGATTTCCCCTTAGGGGAAATCCTAGTCCCTCTCCTCTTGGGGAGATGTTGGTGCACCTCATATGGCCACATTGTCCCTTCCAGGACTGACAATTGGCCTGCCAGTGTGGCTTTTCTCGACCTCTGTCGTTCAAAACACCGTGATTCCTGAGCAATCAAATCAGCAACTGGATGATGCTAGAGTTGCCCCCCAACCTTCTACTTCGTTTATTTCTCCCTCTCCTTCTTCCTCTTCGCTTGGTGAAGCTAGTAAAGCTAAAAACCAAGTAACTGAGAAGAAGAAGAAAGGGAAGGAGAAGAAGAATAAGAAGCCAACGACAAAAAGGGGCAACCAAGCATTGTCTAGTGAAAATCCACACACTTCACCATCCAGACCTAAATCTCCATGTGTCATTTGCAAAGGAGACCACTATCATCGAGATTGTCCTTGTATCCCACGGATCTTAAGGGACTGGTCTCCCTGCTTGCACAATCCGGTGTCCTCAACCTCTGACGATCATGTTGAGAGTACATCGTCAACTAGTGAAAATGAATTCAATGGACAGAAAGGAAGATATAAATTTCCTTGTAGACTGTGCGAAGGCGATCATGCCATCCACCGTTGTCACTTCCTACACAAAGCTAAAAGAGTCTTGGATAACCGTCCTGCTTCACCGCTATGGCTTCCTCCTGGATACAAGAAACTCTTGCCGAGTCCATCACTAGTTGAAAATCCGACTGACACACCTTTGTGGTCGGTCGAAGCATCTATCATTGAAGATAAACCCTCTGAGTCCACACTGGACCAAAGTCAACAGGTTGAGACGGTAGTCGACCCAGTCTTGTCTTCAGAAGGTCTACCTTCAGATGATACAGTCACCAAAGAGAATGAGAACGACACCGTTCAAATTCTCTTCGTAAACACAGACTCCGATGAACATGGGGGCAATCTACCCATTCCTTTACCACAGGAAGGAAGTTCGTCGGAGATGTATCCGACCGTTTATTCAGTCCCACCTCCAAGCAACCTAGTCGTTTCCTTCGATTGGAATCTACTAGGCAGACCCTGTCTACCATCTAATGTACCATTCTGAATCATAGTACAAGCTTACAGAGTGGTCATGGTCGGTACTATCATAGATGAAGGGGCTTCTGTGAGTATCCTTTCCTCAACTACTTGTAAAGCACTTAGTTCGCCATCGCTTCTGCCTGAGATGCGAAATCTGACAGGCTTCAATAAAGGAACCAGTCGACCATTAGGGATCCTTCCAAATTTTCCTATAACTTTGAGAAGGAAAACCATTTATTTGAATGTGATGGTAGTCCAAGGACCTTTAGATTACAATCTACTCCTTGGGCACAACTACATTTATAGCATGGGAGCTATTGTTTCCTCACTCTTTCGAGTGATGTGTTTTCCGCATGAAGGCAGAGTGGTCCAGCTTGTAGACCAACTTTCATTCCCCAGTTCACATATAGCTAATAGTCAAGTGCCATCCCTAACTGGTCTTTTTGCGCAAGGAATGTCTCATCAATCTCCAGTCAATCTACCTGATGAACGTGAGTGATTTGGTGAATGTGACTAAACCCAGGGGGCATCCACCGTGGTTTGCTTCGGTAGGAAAAATTGAGGTATAGGGTAGGTTTCCGCAGAGGATATATGACTAGTCTGACACACCCGTCCATTTAGGAAAATGGGATTAGACTGGAATAAGATTCCCTCGTCAAGGTTAGGTGATTGGAACTAGAATCACCTTCGTCTGTTTCGATGGACTAAGCTGAGGAAGTATTTCTTCCTGTTGCGTAGGTGGAACCATCTTGTGGATGCAAGAAATTTCATATGGTAACCGGGAAGCTCTACTTCGCTATACCTGGGGGCATGCAAACCTTTTGTACGCAAGTGAAAAGCAACCAGCATAACTCTAACCCCATAGTTTTTGCTGACTTTGACTGCTTAAGTTAGGTGATTGGTTTGATCAACCATTCATTTTTGTAAGGACCAAATGGCACTGGCAAAGTAAAGGAAGAGTTTTCCTACGTAACCCCCGGTAGTTAATTAACCCCTAGGACAGTAGTTGGTCATTACTAGCTTGAATGCAAAAGGCTGCGGAGCAAAGTTTTAAATGGGGCAAGCTCCTTAAAAAATGAAACTATCGATGAGACATCCTTATTATACGACTGGCACGAGTAGTTTTATGCGAAGTTCAAGCTCGTTAAAAAATAAACCTAGCAAAGAGCATATGTTCCACCAGAGTTTAAGATCATTAAAAAATGAACCCACCTTCAGTAAATAACCATTGCGATTGCATAATTATCAGCTTTAAAACCTTGGTCGTGTTCTCACCATCACCTCACTCTTTTTTAGCCGATCATATGCCTCCATTTGATTGTTTACCCCTTTTGAGGAACAACTGCGACGAGTGATCCTATTAGCCACTTTCTCTACATTGCCATGATTGAAATGGTTCCAAACCTTATCTGGAACCAGTTGCTATCCAAAAACATCACTCATTCCTCAAAAGACGAGTCTCCTTTAATATCTTTTCATCTGACTCGTAAAATATGAAAAGATTGCCGAGCAATTTGCCTCTCTAGCTCGTTAAAGCAATTGGAAGTGCCATCCCTCCTCTAGATTTTAATCTTTTTGGACCTGAGGGATTATTACACAAAAATATCGAGCGTTTGTCTTGTTCGGCTCGTTAAAACTATCAAAAAGCCATCCCTTTCGCATTGTTTTATACTTTTTTCGGACTTAAGGGATTATATTACGAAAAAGGAATACTGGAGTTTCCTTCCCATCTCTTTTTAGACTTTCTAAAATTGAAAAGAACCGAGTTATCCTTGTCGTTATCCTTGTAGTGACAAACTTTTCCATGCAGACAAGAGCGAGTCTCACTGTTGCTAGGCTCGTTAAAACATAACGATGGGTTTACCCGAAGGGAAAATTATAGAACAAGCATATGTTATCCTCCTCAATCTTGACAAAAATAAAGAGGTACTGGTAAGAAATGATTGGGGAAAATTGGGAAGAAAACTTGAAGAAACTTTATTGGTAGTAGGTCGCTCTTGAACATGACACTTTCACTCCATCACCACGATTGAGTCGAGTTGGGTTATTCTGTTCACTGGTCATATCACCATTGGTCCACCGTACCATCCAATTTTTGGGTTAATGCTACCAATCCATTTCAGTGTCACCGATGTGTTCAAGAGAAGTCGCTCAGAGAATTCACCAACCCAGTTTGTGCCCCATCTGCTGCAATACCTTCACGCTTCATTCTTTCATGACCGCCACCCTGAACCTTCTATCATCAGATCGTTTTCACCTCCACAAAATCATTTGCTCTGTTTCGTGTCATAGATGTGGGATTCATTAAGGCCCTCCTACGACGGGTCACTTCTTGTCGACATCAACTCATTATCCAAGGAGTTGACTTAGGAACAACCCTTTTAGTACTTTGAAGCTTGAATGCCTCAATGGAAAGTTTCTCACTTCCGGTGACAGGTTTACATTAATGGCCTTCGACCGAAAGATTTTGCGTGGTGTTCGACATCGACTCATGTATTCACACCACGTGAATTGTAATGCAGTACCTTGAGGGTCATTATCATTATTGGTGATTCCTCTCGTGCCTGTTAACAACTTACATCATTGGCTGGTAGTCAGGCGATGTCTTTCCATGTTCGATGCCAGAACATCTTTTCACATGGATCGACTTGTACTTCAGGCGAAGATTGAATGAGTTTGAAGACCCCAGATCTAGTTTGATCCATCCAGGCTGCGATATATTCAGGAAAATAAACACATCAAATGTACATCATTGCTGCACAGATAATCATCCAAGCCAGAGGATGATGGCTCTACCAGAATCATCAGTTTGCTACACAGATGGTTGTCTGTCCTATGTACATGAAAATGAATTTATAAAGCTGAGCATGGGAATGCCTGCCTCAGCTAGATCATGAAAATATTATGAAGATAATGTATTGTATTGTATCTCATTACAGGTCACCTTCCAGTTCGAAAAATCTCGGATCCTCATGATAAAGCATTTCACTCGACATCAAAAATATTTACGACCTCATGCTTTAGGGGGAAACTATTATATACATATTTTGGCACTGCAACCCCAAACACATATGTCCATAAAACCAAGGGCTTCCAAGTCCCTAAAAGTTTTGTTTCATACCCTAAAGGGGCAAGGTCAGCTGATTACATCATCTCCCAAAAGTTCTCCATGAAAAACTACTCAGAACTAGTCAAAACTGAACCATATAGACTGCTCAGTGCTAAGGGTGTGATGCATCTCACTTGCCACATGTAAAAAGTGCGATGCATACTGGAAAGCCCTTCTGTAGGGTGCGATGAGCGAGAGAAGACAAATGGCAGAAGCAGTTTGCTAGGTGGAGACCCTGAGAATCTTCTAGAAGCTGCTCATTTGACACTTGCCTCTCTGAATTCACCCAGGGATGAGTAAGAGATCATAAAATATCCAAGTGGAACCAAGAACTATCAGAGAGATGACACTAATCAAAATCCAAAAAGCTGACTCACCCCCTTGAAAACATCTATATATGGATTCCTCATCCTCGAGATCCAAAGGCTGGAATCTTGTATTTTGTAAGGAAGTGCTTTTGGTTTCTCTGTGCAACATTGTATTGTTCAGTGATCTAAGCTTTTCATGAGGTGAAAAGGGCTTCATGCTGGGATGATGGCACTGGGTCAGACCAATCGGTTGTAATCCTCTCTTCTACTACTTCTATCAATAAAGATATTTGAGTTTTCCTCCATATTCTTGTATGGTTAATATACATCTGATCCTATATTGTTTATGGTTATAGATCTCTTTGCTTTGATGGTATTATGCTGCTTTAACTCTACAGGTGCTCTTTGAAGCGAGATAAGTGAAGAAGGAGTGGCAAAGTTCTGTCAAAGGAGAAAGGAAACAATCAAGGAGCCAAGTGAAAGACTGAGGTTGGTACTCTCTGCTTCTTTCTCATCTATCTCTCATAAAGGAAAACACAAGTGACTTTAGTTTGTTTGTTTCTAAGATAGCTACCCGTCTTAGTGGGACTAGCAGCTCTGAATGGACACTAGTTTTCCCGATAACACTATTGTAGTTATATCCCTTATTAATACTGTTGTGCCCCTATTGTCCCCATATTGTTATTACTGTGCCCCATAGAATCCCTGTATTGTTATTTTTGTGCCTTTATATTATTATTGTTAGGTCGGCTGGGTTATATTGTGACTCCTTAGACTCCTATATATAGAAAGGAGGTTTTGTCATTTGAATCATCAAAGAATCATTCATTTGTGTAATGTAAAGGAGGTTGCCCCCTCGAAGAGGCTACATTCTAAGGCGTTGATCTATCTTTTCTATCTTTTTGTGAGCTGGTTTCATAACAGGAACACTCACTAGTATGTTCCTCCACTATATGCTGCAACTACAGGCACAATTTCCTTTTCTCCTCCTATGAAACTTCAAGAAATCTCTTTAGCTCGACATTATCCATTTGAAGAGATAGATTAATCTCCTCTAACTCTTATAGAGTATTTCACACTTTAGTTTATTTCCCATACTTGCAATCTTGTGAGAACTCGCTCAAATACCATGTGATTTGAAAATGGAAGAAAAAATCGATAGTCCTCTAACACTTTGAAAGCCTTTTTAACTTCGGCCTTTAAATGTAAAATGGTTTCACAACCTCTTCAAAGATGATGAGTTAAGTTTTCACATGAACTTAAAAGTGAAACAAATTCATATGTAACCCAAGATGATAAACATGAAGAGAAGAAACTAGCAAGTGATAACTAAGTTCACCCCTCCTGGGCTACGTGTATGGGCCCTGCTCCAATGGTTAGGCTGCTTTATTGATTTCCACAACAAATGAGCACATTACAACTTGTTGACTCTAGAGTGTCTTGTTTATCCTACAAATAATTCTCACTAAAAATATGAATCCCTACAGAAATTCATGATTGTCAACAGAAAAAAGGGCTCTTTCATAATAAGTCCTTGTACTCCACCAGAAATAAAAAATCATAAATGGACAACTACTTCACAATGAAGTGTTGAAAAGGGCTTCTCTAATAAACACATTGAGAAAATACTGAAAATTGTTGCTCCACTGAAGTAACAACCGCTGCAGATGAAACTAGAAGGCTGGAAAACATCTCACTAGGCTCTTTCCATGCTCAAATATGCCTCCATTTGGTCCCAAATATTTCTTTGTATTTAGCACTAAAGGAATTGAATATGAAAAAATTCCATCATACAGTTCTCAAATAAGAAATCTAAGGTTTCCATTGAGTTCAAAACACTAAAAAATCCTATTTAGGTTCTTCTTGAGCTAAAAAAGGTTAAAAAATGAGAAAGATATGCCTCTTGGAACCAAGCTCTTCTATCTGTCCTACAAATTGGTAAAAACTATTAAATGTGCAACGAATTCACCCTTTACACACCCCACCGAGCGATAATTTCGCCTGGCATCGAAGGGATTCCCACCCAAAAAGAGGCAAATTGTTGCCTCATTAAATCTTCCCATAACCCCTATGTGCTGGGTTAGGGTCACGTGGAGCACCATGTGGTTGAGGGTGGGGGCTAACCACCCACCCCAACCTATTTATCCTTCTGTGCTAGTCGACATGGTCATGTGGCAGTTGATAGGATTGGGGGTCAGGCCTAACTTCCCGCCCCCTCTATCGGAGCCCTGGGTAATGGTCATATATACCGCCGATAATTGGGGACCTAGGTTTATCCACCCGCCCTCGTCGGTGTAGCTCTCCGTCACGTCGCATGAAAGATACCCGGGGTTGGGGCCACATCCCCGCCCTTTCTATTGTAGCGCCTTTGCTTCCCACCACAGGTTGTATGGTGGAAACAAAAGCTAGGGTTGGGGCTAAGTGCTTCACCCCTCCTCCCAACGCTGAAACCATTGAAATTTAAATAGAATTGGGGTCCCATATTAGTTAAGAAATAATGGGGTGGCATAGCAGTAAGGTTTTGTTGAAGCCTTGAAAATCGCTGCAACAACATGGGGGAAAACCACTCAGTCGGGGACTTGAATATCGTCCCTTTTCCATTTGGATTAGTGGCTCCGACTGGATATAATGGGACTAGTTTCCCAATAAAAATGTGATAGGATGGATAGGGTGGTTGATTACCAAAAATTAAGTAATATATGGGGTGGTTTTCAACTGAAATACATATATATGTAACCTATCTATATATTACCGGGATTTTACTTATACTTGTGTGATCTACAATGATTATCTTTAGTACATGACAATGAAGATTAATCAAATACTAACAGAAATGAAAAGCCTTTGAAATAATTATTTTGATTAAATAGTTAATCAAAATAATTGATAAACATATATCACATCAAATATCATTTAAACACTTGCTCATCAATGTATTAAAAATAACAGTCCAAGCATGTTCAGAAATGAATGAATACAGAACTGCATGAAAAAAGATACATGTGACAAACAATATAAAGGAAAATGGCTATCAATTCATAAAACAAATCAATACACAATGATAGAAGTACCCGATGCATATAAATCTGCTCATGAAGAGAATAGCTCTAGTCCAGTCTTTTTCATTAAGATGGTTTCCAAAAGTACAAAAGTGCAAGCTTCCAAAAGCCTTCTTCACAAAACTTCAGGACTCTGATCCAAGGATTCTACTAAGATAACTTTAAAGTACATAAGTGCAAGATTTTAAAGTGTTTCTTTATAAAATTCGAGACCCTTTCTTTAAAGACATGAAAGGGTTTATATAATAAAAGTAATTTACTAAAATAGAAATTACATAAAGTTATGAGGAGGTTTAAACAACTCTCCTTAAAAGAAGTGACAAAATTACATAAAACAAAAATATTAAAATGATGAGCTCTAGTGTAATGGCGTCTATTCCTTCATTCATTGTCTAAGCTCGTAGATATCCATCATCAACTTGACTTCAGGAGGCTGACCTGTCCTCATGCGTAACTGTCTTGTATACACTGCATCTGAAAGAGTAGGAAGCATATGCATGGATGAGTCAGCGAGGCAGCGCAACATTAGCCACTGACTATGTGGCTTCACCAGATATCTCCAATATACTTCCTAGTCAAGCTTTGTCAACTGTTTAATCACCTCTTCTCTTGCTCTGAAAGTTTCTTTCCAGTGTGTTTATAAGGCTCTGATATTAGGGAGACTCCTGGGTAGGCATTCCTGGATCAAACTAGCATTGTGAAAATTATCATTGATGGTATCAATGATATTATTTGCAGCATTAGTCACTCTTGAAACTTCTCTTTCTGCTTGCTTTAGTTGAATATCCCAATCGGTAAAGAGGATGTCTTTATGAGATTCCTCTATCCTGGGAAGTTCTGCTGCTCTGCCCTTTGGAGTATCCTGCCATGTAATATACCCTGAAATCTTTTCATCAATCTCATTAAATGTGATCCTTAGATCAGATGCTTGATTTATAAGTAAATCACTTTGCTTGCACATTGGATTGATGACTGATAGCTTCTGACAAAATGTTTCCTGCTACTTAGATAATAAAGAATTGAGTTCTAATGCCTCTTTTATGAAATCCTCAATCTTAGGATTATCTTTCAACTGATCTATAGAAAATTGCAGCTGTTGTATTTGACTATCTTTGGCACTTATTTATTCTTGATAATGGAGTTTCAACTGGTCAAAACGCTATCGTAATTGTGCCATTTTCACCTTCATTTGATGGTATACATTCCGTCCCTCTTCAACCAACTTCTGCTTTAGTTTTTTATCCTTTCAACTTTCTCCCTTACTAATTGTTTGACTTCCACTGCCTTGTCAACAGTGGAGGATGCATAAGCACCTGCATACTGTGAAAGTTTGGTCAGATTGTCTGAAGGATCCATGGGGCTATCATTCCATACTACATCCATTGGTTCATTATCAGGAATTATCACTAAGGACTACTATGTTCTCCTCCTTTTCCTCTGTCTTTTTACTACAGCCTGATGCTTTGGACTGTAAAAGACATCAAGAGGAGGAATTTCCTCCACTTTGAGAACAATTTCTGTTGAAGGGAAGGCCAGGATGATTTCAATCTCTTCTATGGTGAAAAATTTGTTAGTAGCCCTATCAGTGAGCGAGATTTGTCCAATGTTTTGGGGTGTATTGAATGTTGTTTCCATTTCAACATCCTTTTCCCTCCGATGTCCTCTTAGCTGTTTGTCAAGCTAATTCCATGCCTCATCCAGTTGATTCTTTAAGGGGGTTTCATATGTAATCAATTTAGTGGAAACATCTTCCACTTCTTTCTCTGTGGAGGCCTTTCTAGATTCCTTCTTAGTTTCCTTTTCAGGACTCTTTTCTGGTTTGTGCTCTGGCCTCTTCTCTAATTCGTGCTCTGAGTTATGCTCTGAACTCTTGGTCGATTTCTGCTTTGAGGTTTGTTCAGAACCTTGTTCTAATTTCTTTTGTGAATCATGCTCAGAACTATGTTCTCATCCCTTTTCCAAGATTTGGCTTGAACTCTGTTCCTTTTGAATATTTTGCCGAGGGATTTCCAACAGATCCAAAGAGACTTTTTCTAACCTTTTCCTCCTGTACTGGTTGAAACAGGCCAAATCTGGTAGGTTGAATCTCATAGTAGCCAAAAGTTTCACTTGTGAAAAAAGTTCAACTGACTCAAACAAATCATTGAAATCATCTTCCTCATGGCTGAATTTTCTTATTTTAACTGAAGCAGTGAAGTTCTGCGTGACCTTATTGGGGTCATACTGTTTGCTAGGAATGGTGGCAAACTTTAAATAAGTAATGTGATTGATTTCAAGTGCAACATGCTTGAAATTGTGTAATGCATAAACACCGTATTGGAGGGGAAAGGAAGGCCAAAAATACTTTTTAGATTCTTTAAGGGTCTTGGTTATCTCATCCCCTATAGTTTTTTAAGCAATTTCTTTAGTAAGCAATTTCTCTGGCACATACCATGGGAGAACATGGGGAGGTGATATGATTCCAGAGACTTAGACATAAGTAAACAGTTCTTCCCCAAACCACCTACCTACTGGTAAAATATCAATATTAGCCTCATCAGATAACCTTGGGGCCTTCTTGTCAAAAATAGTTTGGTGGATGGGTAGCATAATCCCTTGGCAGATTTTGTAGAAATGAGTTTGGAAATTGGATTCCCACATGATTTTGTGATATATTTGATTTGGGGTAGGATCTTGAATATTCCATTTCCACCCCATAGTTGTGAAACTAGTGGTGAAATAGACTACATCCATAATGTAGGCACTCATAAAAAACGATGGGACTGTTCTAGAGGTGACAAATCGTTTTTGCCTATATTCCCGAATTTGTAAGGCAAGGCTGTTAGAAAAGATAGTACTCCAATCCATTATAAAAGATTTTACTGTTGCATCCATTAGGGGAACCCACTCAATAGAAAAATTGGTTGTATCGGCATACCCAAATAATATACACATCATAGTTGCGACATAAGAGTAGGGAGTAGCAAGAGGTGCTATAGGGTAGATACCCAATTTCTCTTGTTTGTGCTTGTTTGAATTGGACCTCCATTGCCTAATTGGGTCTGATGGTTCCTCATTGTCTTTTGTGAAATGCTCAAGGAAGGCTTTATCATATACCTTCTGTGGGTCTGGTATATGATACATTCTCTTCAGGTCTTCTACTGTGAAGGAACCAATAACCATTTTCCTTGAAGTTTGGAATGCCCGGTCGGAAATGTTAATATTGTCTATTATCCATTTTACCATATCGGTGTATGGTAAAATCTTCGGTCTAATATGAATTATGTGCAGGAAATAACTTGTAGCTTCAAAGTGAGAGGCTTCCAAAGAGGTAGTGGCGTTTGTTGTTGCTTTACTCCGAGTAATCCTTGGACCCTCGCTCTCTAGCAACTGGTACATAGTTTCCAATGAGGAAGTACCACTGTCAATAGTGCATGTTGTATCTGAGAATAATGGAGGCATTTTTGTAACATCAAATTTAGAAGATTGTGTGGCTTCACTGTGTTTCTTTCCTTTCTTAGAATTATTCATCTTGTTATGCAATTTTCTGTCGATAAAACCTGCAAATTGAGAATACAGAGAAATGAAGAGCAATAGGAGTTAAACTCAGAAGCATTTAATCACATAAGGCTTTGAAATGACGGAAAGGGAAGCTTAAATGTGAATCAATCCATATAGGCCATCAAATCTCCTTGGGTTTTGAAATCATAAATACCGTTAGAATCCTTTAATAACCGAAATCATGGCTTCGCTTGGTTTATTTATTATTCATTAATATATCGCATCACAAAATCTCTTCAAATGATAAATAAAACTATCTTCAAGTACCCTGCTGATATGTGATAGTGATAACGATATCACTGTATCAGTTTATTAAGTGTGAGAGATGTGTGATTGCGATAATCACATTATCATAATATCGCAATCGACAATTTTGGGAGTAGGAGAGAATAGATATGGCCAACAGATTTTAGCGATTGCGATTGCGATAAATGATGGGGAATTGTAGCGGGCCCATAGGTTTATTATTAGGTACAACTTTTGTTTTAGCTTTATGATTTTATTTAGGGCACGGTCTTTAAAAAACAACTTTATCGCAATCAAAGGAATTTGGAATAATATAAGCGGAAAGCATATTCGTACTCTTGCAATTTATCCGGACGCGATGTGTTTTAAAAAGTATATTTTATTGCTTCTTCAGGTCTGGTGGGTTATCGCATTTCACAATTGAGATGTTCCTCGGTATTTATGATGCATCATTTTATTATAAGATTGTGATGCAGGGAGTTTTTTCCTATGAAGGATTTCCATTAATACTTAAGCTTTTTAAAGGATAAATATGTTTTGGTTCCCGGGGGCTATCTATTATCGCAATCGCAAGTCTCGACGGGTAAATGAAACTTTGTTCCTTGTAACTTTGCGATATGCGATATTGTCGGGTTTTCTTTTAAGGTAAGCCTTATTTGAGTCATTCAAGCCTTAATGAGGGTTTATTTATTAACAAATCAAATTTATTCTTAAGAAAATCCCTAAATTAAACTATATTCTTATGTTTTTTAATTTTTTAAGGGTCCCCATTTATTTCTACAATAATCACCTAAGTTATTTATGTAGAAATAAATGGGGGGTTGTTGCACAACACAACAATTGGCGATTCACTAGAAGAACCAATTATCTCTGATAATAGTGAAATTTGTAAAAACTTTTTCTAAGTAAAAATAATTCAGGAAAGGAAAAAGTAATTTCAAAATATTTAGATAAGTAACATTACTCTAAACATAAAAAGGTCACTTAATTATAATTCTTTTTATATCCTCTTATAGATGAAGATCCTTTTTGTCTATGTTAGTCATTAATTAGTTATAAAGATAAAGCAGGGTGCTTTTACAACTTAGCATTTTTAATATATTCATTTGTCATAGGTAAAGCCACTCCTACCAGTAGGCATTCACAACCTCAACAGGGTTACCTTTTAACCATCAATGATTCATAATCCCATCCATATAAGAGTGCAATCTTTAGAGATAATTTCAAAAGTATATATATATTTCATTTTTATTTTTTATTTATTTACTTTTCTTTTAACAATTTTTTATTTCCCAAAAGCCATTGTCCTGGTTTGGTGACCAGAAAGTGACAATGCCATTCACTGGTTGTAATTGAATTGAACAAGCTGGTTCATGATGAGACCCCATGTCTTAAGATTTAAAATAATCATAAGCCATTACCATGGTTTGGTATTCAGTTTTGGTAATGTCAGTCTATTGTTTCCCTATGAACATGGTAAGTAGGCTCGTGATGAGACCCCTTATCTTTTAAGGTTAATATATTTTTGAATTACACTCTAAAAATAGTAAATTTAATGGATGGGGAGAATCATTGGCTCCTTAAGAGTTTTTGGATGACAATTTTAGAGTTGGAGATGCTTAGTTGTAATTAGTTTTTACTTTGTTAAAGATAACCTTTCTTGACTAATAACAGAATAAAAGGATTTTATAAAGTTGAGGTTTTCAAAGAATTTATAACTTCAATGGAAAATAAAATTTTAGAGTTTTATGATACTTAGCTAATTTTCAAATGTTGTGATCATTTCCTTAAGAATTTCTACTTTCAAAGTGAAAGATCAAAATATTTCAAGAGATTTTATTGTAAAGCCAAAAGTGATGCTATTTAACATTATTTTTCTAAGAAAACACAAAAAGTAAATGAAATAATGTTACAGTAGAAGATGTAATCTTCTAAGAAAATATTTTTTTCAAAATAAGCCCATTGACAAGAAGAGAATCTCTCTTTCCTAATAAATCTTTCAATATGAATGTTGATGGGCCTACTTGTTCAACAATTTGAAATGGTCCAAGCCACATTTTATGGAATTTAGTATGCTTTCATTTTTCCTCATGTGCCTTGTCCCATTTAAGGATGAGATCTCCAATTTGAAAAGATTTTGTGGAAACAGAACTTGCATCAAAAGAAGATTTGACTAGCTGTTGATGGCGAGTATGTGTAAGTTTGGCTTTCTCCTTTCTTCTTCTAATTTAAGAATTTGAGACTGTCTTAGTTGTAAAGAAGAAGAAGGTGTTTCTTCAATAAATTGGACTAGGGCTAATGAGGGAATAGATAGATTTGAAGGGATGATAGCTTCTTTCCCATATACTAGATTGAATGGAGAAGTGCCTATTGAGGCCTTCTGGGTTATTCGATCTTCCCATAGAGAAAATGTCAAAGATTTATGCCAATTCTTTTGGCTTTGATCAACAATTCTTTTAATAATCCTTATGA
Source organism: Pinus tabuliformis (assembly GCA_031772625.1). Lineage (NCBI taxonomy): Eukaryota > Viridiplantae > Streptophyta > Pinopsida > Pinales > Pinaceae > Pinus > Pinus tabuliformis. The sequence continues at coordinate 903,376,492 of CM062811.1, forward strand.
GGTTCTTGTTGGTTGATTATGCTAAACCATTTCCTTGAGGGTAGTAGTTAGCAGAGTACTTAAGTTTAAAACCCCTCTTAAGAGCAAATTCAGTCATATTATTTCCTGAAAAGTAAGATGCATTATCAAACATAAGTGCAGTTGGTAAGCCAAATATAGTAATAATGAACTGATCAATGAATTCAATGATAGCATTAGAATTGGCTACCTTTAGTGGAATTGCTTCCACCCACTTAGTAAAATAGTTTGTAGCTGTAAGGATATACTTATATTGCTTTGAGGAATGAGGAACAATCTCACCTATGATATCCAATCTCCATGGTTCAAAAGGCTGTTCAATGTTCACTAGTTGTAGAGGTAAGGCAGGTTTCCATTGTCTCCCAGAAGTAATTTGACATATTTTACATTTCCTCACGTATTCATGGGTATCCTTGAACAAGGTTAGCCAATAGTACCCATCATGTAGGATCTTATGTGTAGTACTATCTCCTCCAAAATGTTCACCAACTAGTCCATCGTGGATTTCCTACAAAACCTTCTGTGCTTTAGACTTTTCAAGGCATATTAATAATACATAATCGTAATTTCACCTGAATAACACATCATCAATGATTTCATATTGATTTTCTTTCAATCTTAAAGCCCTTTTCCTTTTATGATTGAGTTCAGGAGGAGCATATCCATTTTTCAAATAGAAAATAAGATCAATATATTTGGACTCTAAATCGTTTAGGCTTACCTCTGCTATATGTAGAGTGTTACTTGAGTCCTCATCTGCTGGTAGGTTGGAAGCTCCTATAAGTAGTATGGAAAAACCTTGTCCTTTGACAATTTTAGCTGTTCTAATGTTAATATCATATTCTTGCAGAGTTGTTACCCAATTTTCCCTTTTTTCTCCTACTTCCCTTTGCATAAGTAATTGTCTCACTGCTGAGAATGGGACTATTATTTTAGTATGGGTTTTGAGGAGAAAAGGCTTGAAGTGCTTTATAGATTTGAAAACAGCAAAAAGCCTGTTTCTCCACCTCTGAATAATTTAGTTCAACACCTTGAAAATTAGAACTAAAGAAAGAGATGGGTGCATCAATTTGTTTATCATTAAGTTGCGTGAAAACAACAACATAATATGTTTTATAAGCGAATGTATACAAGATGAAATGATTAGAAAAATTTGGAGTTGTTAAAGAGGGAGCATTCATAATAATTTTTTTGATTAAATCAAAAGCTTCTCTTTCGTTATGTCCCCACTTAAAGATTGAATTTTTCCTAATCATGGTTTATAATGGTCAAACAATTAGGGAAAAGTCAGGGACAAATCTTTTAACAAAATTTATTTGACCTAGAAAAGTCTGCATAGATTTTTTATTATGGGGTAAAGAAATTTCATCAATTTCTTTTATTTTGTCTAGATCAATAAAAATGTCCTTTTTGGATACAATAAAATATAGAAGCTTATCTTCACTTAGAGCAAAATAAGACTTCTTTGGATTTAATGAAATTCCATACTTTTTGCAACATTCAAATATCTGCTTTAAGTCATGTAAATGGTTATTTCTCTTCTTAGAATAAACAATTATATCATCCAAATAAATGACAATAGTTTTGTTTATCAGACCTTTGAAGGCTATATCCATGGCCCTTTGGAAAGTTTCTCTTGCGTTAATTAATCCAAAAGGAATTTTCTGGTAGGCATATTTTCCTGATTTAGTCCTGAATGTAGTCATTATTATTTAATCTGTCATCTTGATGAACCAAAATTTGGTTATATCCTAAAAATCCATCAAGAAAAGACATTAGTTCTGAACCAACTACTAATTGCAGTATTTGCTCCATGGTCGGTAATGGGAAATTGTCCTTCTAACAAACTTTGTTAAGATTTCTAAAGTCTATATAGACGCGAATGTCACCATTCTACTTCCTGACAGGTACTAAGTTTGAAACCCATTTTGAATGCCTAATAGGAAAGATAATCTCGGCTTTAAGGAATTTACTCAGCTCAGATTTAATTTGACTTTCTATATTGGGATGAATTTTCCCTTAATTCCTGTTGTATAGGTTTGTCATTGGATATCATGGGAATGGTGTGTTGTATGATGGATGTGTCATATGTTTTAAGATCATCATAGTTCCAGGCAAAAATACCTTTATACTTTTTCACAAATGAATAAAGGCTGATCTCTCATCAGGAGAGAGGCCAAGTCATATATTGATGTTTTGAGGTTTGATATTAGTTCCAAGGTTTACTAGTTCAAACCTTAAGGTTGAACTTTGGAGTTTAGAATTAGTAACCTTCTTAAATCTGTCCTTAAGATCATAAGTATCCTCCTGTTTTACCACAAATTTAGGTATGGGATTCTCATTGGACTTCTGTTTTAACTGATTGTCATGCTCACTCTCATCAATTATTTGATCATCATATGACCCTTCAGAGGTTAAAAAGCTTATAATATCCTTGTCATTGTTAAAGACTCGCCAATTGGTGACATTATCAGGAATAGATTGTCAAAAAAAAAATTCTATGGAAAACCTATTTGGACTATAATCCTCTGATGGTATAAGCTTGGATGCTATATTAGACAGAAGGTCAACACTTTCATCTTGAAGGCTAGGTATAGGAGAGATGTTGAATGCTAGAAAATGTGAAGTAAGATCTTGGATTAATGATTGGTAATGTTTTAAATGTCCGGAGAGATAATGAATGGTGTTTCTCACTTGCTTGATAACAATTTCTGAATCTTTAAAAAACTTGAAGATATTTAATATCAAGACCCATTGCTTTTTATAAACCTTGAATTAGTGCCTCATATTCAATAGTATTATTTGTGCATTCAAATTCTAACCTACATGCTAACATGGTTTTTTCTTCTTTTGGATTGATTAATATACAACCGATTCCTGCACCATCATTGGATTTAGATCCATCAAAATATAATGTCCAAAACAAAGTTTTAACTACTGGTTTATCTACAAGATTTATACATCTCGAAGAATCTGTTTGAGAAAAGTTCTCAATCTGGGAAGTAACAGAATTGTCCAAAGGTGACTTTTGTGCATTGAAATTTCCTAAAAATGATTTAGCAGAGTAATTTCCAATGATATTGTTGTTAAAAGCTACTGGTTCATTTTCGTCTTCAAAATCAGTTACTGTGTGCTTCAATGCTTTTCTTGGACAATTTTGATTTGATTTGGCTTTCCATTGTAAGGGAGCCACATGTGAGACCAATCTGTTGTAAAATAGCCATGGAGTTTCTCAGACCAATCTCTACTAAGAATTAAACCATAGAACTCAAGAATATCAACAACTAATATATCAATTACTTGACAAACTTTTGGATTAGAAGAGAGTCTAATGGTGACTGAATTCATTTCTCCTAAGACCTCAAATTTTGTTCTATCAAGTTGCACAATATGAACAACAGACTTTTGGGGTGAGACATTTAATTTAGTGCAGACTGTTCTTGGCATAATGTTTGAAGAGGCCCCTGAGTCTATTAAGCAATTGTGCATATTTTTATTGAAGATTTCATAAGTCAAGAGGAAAGGGGGAGTATGTGAATTGGATCTGTCACCAATTAAGATAGCATCAATAGGATCGACCTTATTTGATGAATCATTGGGGGGTTTACCCATTCCTCTGGAAGCTTGGGATATCACAACAACAAGAAGAGGAGAAGCAGGAATTACATTCAATTCTTTCAGCAATAACTTCTGTTGATGTTTAAGCTTACTGAGCTCATGAAGAGAGATATTGGCTCTGGTTTTCTTCATGTCCTCCACTATGTTATACTCCATGGTATCAGTAAATACCAAGTTTTTAGATGAATATGGAGGATTAGATGAGGATGGAGTTGGTTGAGGAGATTTGGGAGAAGACTTTTTACTGGTGAATTTTTCCTTGGTAGCAGAGGTTGAGGGCTTTTGCTTTTTATTTGATTGTGTTGAATCAACAAGGCTCTTACTCCTAGTGCTAATAGGTAGAGCTTCTTTCTCTTCTTCATTATTGGAAATAGGGAGGATAAAATCCCACATTCCATGTACTTCAACCAATTCTTCATCTTCAGTCTCTTCATCAGTTAATGCAGTTTCTTCTTCCTCTTCTTCTAAATTAGATTCAACATTGGATATTGTGTTTGGTGGCTGAGGATTAGAGGTTTGGTTCCTCTTGAAGGATTTGAAAGGTTTCTTAGGAGAGGATTCAACTACTTGTCTCTTAATCTTTACCATTTCATTTGACATGGTTTTTAAGACTTTTTGCAGACCTTGAAGATGAAAAGGATCCTTAGGGGCTTTCTTCTTTGGTTCATCCTTAAATGTAACCTTTTCATTTTCCTATCTTCCTGGGCTGTCTTCTTTTCCAATGCAACTATTCTCTTTTCTACAGACAAGGTTTCTTTCATGTTTTCTACCAAAGTATCCTTATTGGCTTTGTTATCACCAAAAACTTGATCATGTAGCCTAATTTACTAGATGGATCGAAGTACACCATATAAAGCCAATTTTACCATAGTAAAATTGCTTTCACTATGTGAAATTACTTAATAAACCACTTTTGTTAAGTAATTTATAGTTAAACCCATGAATAATAATTAAATAAATCACTACTTATTTCATTTTCTTCTAGGAATAATTAATTAAACCATTGTTCAATTATTATTCCTTGTCATATTTGACCCAATTATGAAAAATCAATAGATAAATTATTAATTATCTTATTTTTTCTAGGAATAATTAATTAATCACTAATTAATTTTTATTCCTTGTCAAATTTGACTAAATCCCTTTGGAATAATTAAATAAATCATTATTTGTTTATTATTCTTTAACCAACTTCTTGAGATGATAACTAAATCATTTATTTATTTATTATTTCTAAATAAAAGTTTAAATACTTTTTCCCTCCTAAACAAATATAATAAAATATTCCAAGTGGTTATTCCAAGAATGGGGTTAATAATATTTTATTATTGCTCATTATTCGAGGATAACTCAATATTTTCTTATAAATAGAAGGGTTTTCCATTCATTATTCACTTTTGATTATTTTCATTGTTGCACTGACTGTCGTAAATTTGATTATTTTCATTGTCACACACCATATTTTTGCTGGGTTTACACGTTATAGAGGAGAGAGACTCTACACAAGCTGAAGATGTTTGAGGATAGCCAAGAACCCATCCCATAGAGGGGGATTGGTAACATTTATTTGTTCCCTTCACAGGTGTTATAAAACTATTCTTTGTATATCCGGTTTCCATTAGATGATTGGAGTTATTACTAGTTCTTTTTGTTGTTTAACTATGATTGTGGCATAGATATGAATTTTGGAAAGTTTGTTTCTATCATTTGTTGCAGTTCTACAATGTTTAACGGTGATTTATATTGTTGAAATTGTTTGTCATCCACAATCTTAAGTGGGTTCTTTTCGTACATCTTTGAGAAGAAAACACTACAAAAAATTGGCTACTCCGCTGGTTTTTTACTTTAGATCCAGAAACTTGGGTGACCTTCAGTTTTTAGCTTAGGCTTTCTTCTTTTCTCAATATCTTAATGTTTCCTAGATTTTTAACCCTAGATCTGTTAAATTTCTAAATTCCGCAAGCTTTCTGGTCTTTTCCGTAGGTCATAGGAACCAGCCAAGACATAGACGACATTTTTTTCTGAGATTTACCGATCGGTAATCAAGGAGAAGAAATCACACTTTTTAGCCCAAAAAGTGCGATCTAGAGTCCAGAGCACACATTTTAGCCCAAAAAGTGTGATCTCACCTGAAAACAGGCCAGTACCTACGATTTTAGGGTTTCCAGGTTTTTATCAGATCTATTTCTAGGTTTTGTCGAGAGCTGTCTGTTGGGTTGTTTGACCTCTGTCTCATCCCGCTTAGGCCTTTATCTACTCTGATTTACTCATCGAAGTGGAATTTATCCCCTTAGGGCTTCTAATATGCTTCCACCTTTATAGGAGGAGTTTAGCTGAGTGACTAGTCTGAGTTTCTCTAGCACTTTCAGCCATATTTTGCAGATCTGTACCCTTCTATTTTAGATATATAAAGATAGGTTGTCACCATCCATAGCTTCATATTAAACCTTGTTTGGTCATTGGCCTTAGGGTCCCATCGGTTTCCCTAGGTGTTTCACCCATCTCCCTATAATTTTGTAGCGATCTTCCTCTCTGGTTTTTTGCTGTTTCTGCACCAGTTTCCAGCAGCCTAGTGCCACTTGATCCCAGTCACACCAAAAATTATATCTCTTGAACTTTTTAGTGTGTTTTCCATTGATTTAGCCACCAATCAACACAATGTTTGCAAACCTAGTTTGGGTGGGGTTGAGTTAATTGTTTTGTTGTTCATTTTCTGTTGTTAATTTCAGTTTATTTTCAGCAAGCTTTTTTATTTTTTACAAACACGATCTGGGCTTAATCAATAAATACAATTGCACACACAAGCACACCTTAAGTGAAGGGCGCTTGGTTTACACCGCCAAGACAAGACTTAACATAATAAACTTATCTCTCCTCATTGACACAAAGGCATATTGTTGATCTCCCTTCACCATTTCCGTGTCATGTGTGTCTTACCACCATTGTGCCACCAAGGCATTTTTTGCGGAGAATATCAACCCTTCATCCCCAGTTTCCGCTTGGGCATATTACCCCTCCCCGTCGGGTTCGATTTCATAGCCCTCCGAGTCCCCATACAGACTCTTCTCTTGGTTCATCCGATTCCTCATCTGATTCTAGGCCTCCATCGCATATTGTCACCATGTCTGGACCCATAGTTGGTGCAGGAATCCAACCTATTATTGGCTTCAGTTCTATCTCGGTAGTCACATCAAGAGGAACAATCTTAGGAACTGTTATGGCATCCCCCATGCTCCCTTTTGTGGGTGGGTTAAATCAACCAGATTTTAGCTAGTTGATAAACGATCCCATACACCATGATGCTAGTTTTCCTGCTATGCCCACCAAGCTTCCCTCAAATATCCCAAAGTTTGAGGGTAATGCTGGAGAGGATCCTACCAAATATGTCTACTCCTTCCACATGTGGTGTTCGTCCAACTCCATTACCAAAGAATCCATTCATCTTTGGCTCTTCCAATGCACATTCACAGGAGACGCTGCAAAATGGTATGTAGACCAGCCCGTCGCATCTCATTCCATTTTCGCAATGCTTGCTAAAGCGTTCCTCTCATATTTGGTACGACACTGATATAGAGCTATTGAATTCATTCCGTTAGTCCTCCGCCACTCACCTTTCTGACCATGTTCAAGAGTGGTGTCAAAGAGGAGCACATGCTATGCCCCGCCCTTCGAAGATCGTGTCTATCTAGATTGGTTACTTAGGAGCCTTTTAGCACCCATTGGAAAAGATGTCGCATCCCATTTTCCTCAGACCAAGGAAGAAGCTCTCCAAACCACTCTAAGATATGACCTGATTGATACGCAATCAGGTTATGTCTATACCATCATTCCAGACCTCCCCCATCCTAGAAGTGCCAATGCATCGGGGCATCTCACGCCGTTGACGGTATTGTTGGAACCCTTTCACACCCTTCGCCATATACTCAACAAAGTTACGTCTATTTGCAGGGGGAACTAGTTCCTCTAACACTCATGCCCCTCCTGCCAATAACATGGTTTTTAGGACCCCAACCTGTTTGCCAAACTGTTGCTCCTCCTTATGCATCGCCGAGCAATCCAGCCCCTCAAGAATTAGCGCCACAACTTCCCATGCATCCTTATCCCTAGTAGCCACCGCCCCCTTAGGGTCAAGTGTTTGCATAGCAGAGTGGGACCAATCCCCAAAATTCGAAGAAAAATAATAAGGGGAAGGGTAACAAGGGTAATCAAGGTAACCAACCTAGTGAACCCTAGAGGAACCAACCTAACACCAACAACCAGCAACAGGGAAGTCAACCCAAGCAGAAGAAGGTGATTGGTACGAACAAGCCTTGTGCATGTTGTGGTGTACATGGCCATTATACACGAGTGTCCTCTCTTACCCCAGATGCGGTAAATGTGGGAAGCTCAAGAAGCTTCTAGAGGTCAACAATCGCCCCATAATCATGTGCCATCTCAACCAGAAGTGCTTACAAACCCTTTCGCTCAGCAAGGATTTGTTGTTGCTCAACCTCAGCCAGGTCAAGCAACCCATCTCCCCAACCTTCTGGTCCTGGTGACTACCAGATCCTTATGATGAATTCTGATGAGGTTAATTCCTCTAATATCAACCTGTAAACTCGGTCACATCAATATGACAAACCATCGACTTCGTCTGCCACTGAGTCCAAAATCAAAGCATCTACTTGGCCTCTTAAGACACCAAATGGTTTGATATATATATTCCTCAGCCTAAAGTTGAGGCCATTCCTAAGATCCCCAAAGGACCATTACACTGTAACATGGCTTCCAACCAAACTTCCCATACATACAATATAGTAGACGACTTAGCACCTGCCACCATGTCGATGCTGGAAGAACTCTAGTCGTTCCCATCTCAAAAGAAATCTCTACTAACTGCCTTGGGTGTAGTAGATCCTTCTGACAATCGTTTTATTGTCTTCCCTGTTGATACATCAAAACATCCCCCATTGCCTTCATATGTTGCTTTCTCAATACCAGTTCGAGTCCGTAATGACATCATCTCCTGATGCATTATTGACGAAGGTGCATTCACCTGTGTGATGTCCGCTACTGTTTGGAAACAACTTAAGTCACCTAATTTGTCCCCCTCCACCATCACTTTGCATGCTTGGGATGGACACTCCTCCCAACCCCTTGGCATGTACTACAATTGTTCAGTGACCCTTGCGGGCAAGACTGTTCATGTCGGCATTGAGGTTATTAATGCCCCTTTGTATTACAACATTCTCTTAGGTCGTAGTTACACATATTCCATGTCCGCCATCGCATCTGTGGTGTTCTACATGATGTGCTTCCCTTATGAAGGGAAGATCATTACCATCGATCAATTGACTTACTACGAGCCGACATCCGTGACCTCCCTCGAGTCCATTATCTCGTCAATGTTAGATGAGTAGTCTTCAACTCCTCTCATCGGTGTTTCACCCGGAGTTTACAAAGATTCCTCATTATTGGGTGCTTTCCCTGGTCCTCCCCCTCCTATATCAGAGCCTGAATTTATGAGTTTTTGCATGTTACAAGCATCACGGGCTGCTCTCAAGTAGTTGGGTACATCTGATCCACAACTAGCTCCTCAACACCCTACAGTTACCGTCCTAGCTGAGCCCTATGGATCCACCCCCCCAGGACGTCCTCCGTTTGTGGGTGCCTCTCCTATGATTCCATTGGGAACTGTTCCTCTAGGTCTCAACCATCTAGAAGCCATTCCACTGGGACATTACCTTGCAGGAAAGCTACCTTTCTTATTCCCCCCTCCAAGAGTATTTTCTATCCCTATCATTGCTTCACTAGTCCTTCCTAACATGACTTTGGGGATCCCAGTATGGTACATCGACCCCCCTACAAGCATTCCACCTGGTCAGCTAAGACCTTATTGTGCTTTGACCCTAGTTCAACCAATCCCTACAGCCCTTGCTGCTGCTTCAGTTCCATCACAACCTCAACAGGAACCCACTCTTGTTGTGAAAGCATCTGGACAAGGGGGAAAAGCTAAGAGGAAAGAACCTAAGGACAAGGCTCCCCAAGCTCCTCCAGCCCCCAAGGCCCTAAATCCGTCACCTCCGTGCGCTTTGTGTAAAGTTGTTGGGCATGCCACCAATAATTATCCTGAGCTTCCTCATCTCAAACCTTTGGTTCATGAAACGTTCCCTGAGTCAAATATCCCTGAAGTCCATGTTAACTTACCGGGTCCACCCAAGAAACTCAGAACGTTACGCACAAATCACCCTTGTGCCTTGTGCGATCATCATGGTCACTATTCCCATTATTTCCCTTGTCTCGATGAATTTCGCAATTGCCTTGAGGTGCTTCGCGAATATGAGGCCACTAATAGTGGATCGTTACTCCTCTACCCACGGATTCTGGTACCACTAGCAAACTCGAACAAGGGGACTCTGGTCCCACCGTCATGATCCCTCCCCCCGATGTTGAGATGATGGACACCATGGGCCATATCCTTTACTTGTTGTCATCCTTGAGTTCCTCACAGACAAACCTTTCTGAGGTTTTTGCGCATGCTTCTATCGAAACTCTTTCGACAGAATCCCAGGTCTCAACATCTGTAGATCCTCCATCTATGAGCTCGTCATCTACCATTCTAGATGATGTGTATGTGAACCTTCTTTCTCAGGTTAATGCACTAGGTACCGTCGTCGCATCATGTAGTCAGTCTTCCTCTCGTCTGCCCATCTTCCATTTTGATGAGGACATCATGGAAGCTATGTCTACCCCTTATTATCCTTGCACTTAGGCAAGGGGGCTTGTTTTTGGAGGATTCTGAAGGCCATTTCCTTCCTAAGTCTCCCAGTAAACTCTACCTCAAGAAATGTCGCTCATAGCACATCCCTTTGATTTTCGTGTCTTTATTTCTACCATGAATATAGGTAGATTACATCATCTCATCTTTTATCTTTTGCACCTTTTAGATGGATCCATCATCCACACCATATATCGGTCATGCTGACGGTGCGAGTCGCTTCTCTAGGAATCTAGCCTCGGCAGCCTGGGCCATTTTTACCCCCTTTCATATGTTAGTCTATTCAAATGACGTGTGCATTAGGTATTCCACCAATAACTAGGCCGAATATGATGTAGTGATATGTTTGTTAGTTGATGCCCTTGCTCATTGCATCCTTCATCTTCATGTTCGTTTAGCTTCCTTGCTACTTGTCATGCAATTAAATGGTGTGTATCATGTTCATAACCAAGTCCTATTTACAAAATATCTACAAGTTAAGCTGTTGGTACGTGAATTTGAAACCATCACTTTCAGTCATGTTCTTAGAGCCCAAAACAACTATGTAGATACCATTGCAAATAACATTCTAGATTGACATTTATCACATGTATACCACAAAAGACAACCATAAACAAAACACATGGTGAACCATCATCATCATACAAAAATGCATAATCATATTATGTATCACATAAAACATATAAGTATTTGGAGTCCACCACTCTAAATACATCCAGTACACCCATAGCATAATGGGGGCCCACATAGGCCCCTCCATCTCCTTATCATCCTTTAGAGGATCTCATGCCAAGTTGGGCCAATATGCTTGAATCCCTTTTTCAAGCACTCAGAACACAATGGCGCTCCAAAAACTCCTCCTACTAGGGGGCATCATTCCCACCTTTGCATACTAGATCAGTTCCCTCAATCACATATTCTTGCAGGAAGTATCCCATGCTTGGGGGCATGATGGTTTTCCCCTAGCCATCTCAATTAAGTCTTGACCTAGATCCCATCGAATCTAGGTATGGTCGATTATCCTCCCATTCCTTGGATAGTTTGGCCTACCAGCCTCTCCGGCGAGCCATATGCACATCACATATTGTAGACGTTTGATACCATATCTTCCAATATTCTACTCTATGTCCACATAGTCCCAATGTTTGACTTCGTGGGTGAGGATGATTCTAGACTTCCTCTAGCAGTTCATTCTCATTTTCCTCTTCCCTTAATTCTTCACCAGGAACCATCATTCCAAGATGAATTAAGGCAATCTTTAGACAAGTAAGGCCACTTGCTTGAAAGTCACAGATCCTGATTCTGATGGTCAGTTTTTCCATTACGATCTCCACAACTCCTCCTCTCAAATTGGAGGGAAAACACCCTTTTATAGGAAAACTCAAAGTTTGTATGTCGCACATTGTGACCAAACCATAGCTCAGTTTGACGAACCATCAACACCGTTGGAAATCTCTCATTGAGTATTATAATGGCTCTTTCTCAGTTTTTGATGATTTGACACTTCACCAGGAAGTTATTTTTCCAAGAAGGGTCACTTTGTCGCCTCTAAAAATCGAATTTCTTCATATGTGAAGCTTGTACCTTAGGGACCACCTTCCCTTAATTCTTGCCATACCACATGCCTAGATGCATTCCTATTATGCTACAACCTCATATTTGATGGGTTCGGTTCCTACCAATCACAATGTTCATAGCATGCATGTCTCCTTCATATGATCCATTCAATTTTGCAGATCCCTTCCTTGTTCAACAGGGCTTCTTCAGTTGTTCTACCCTCCCTCCCACCCATTTTTTGAGGGAAGGGCCATTATATATCATGTACTCAGATATTATTGTATTCAGTCCTGGCTCATGTTTTTCTAGGTGCATTATGTATATGGGACACATTGTATTATTTTCTAGCTTAGTTATGCCAGCATGTCATGTACCATTCAACATGTACTGTATTGCTTAGTTTTATGTTTCTGGGTGCACCATTAATTTTTTACTAAGTTATCTCAACGGGTATGGGTATGCCTCCCCTACCTCATTGAGGTACGGTACCACAACATAAAAGGAGACTTGCATTAGTCTCGCCCCCCCTGTCCCTATCCTCTTTCACTTTCGTTTTATTGGTCTCTCTCTCTCTCTCTCTCTCTGACTCCATGGTGTTGTCTAGTGATTGTGTCTTTACGATGTACTTCAGTTATATGTTTTGCTGCTCGTACGTTGGGGGGCAACCTGTTATCACCAAAAATTTGATCATCTAGCCTAATTTACTAGATGGATCGAAGTACACCATGTAAAGCGAATTTTACCATAGTAAAATTGATTTCTTTGTGAGAAATTACTTAATAAACCACCTTTGTTAAGTAATTTATAGCTAAACCCATGAAGAATAATTAAATAAATCACTATTTATTTGATTTTCTTCTAGGAATAATTAATTAAACCATTGTTCAAATATTATTCCTTGTCATATTTGACCCAATTATGAAAAATCAACAGATAAATTATTAATTATCTTATTTTTTCTAGGAATAATTAATTAATCACTAATTAATTATTATTCCTTGTCAAATTTGACTAAATCCCTTAGGAATAATTAAATAAATCATTATTTGTTTATTATTCTTTAACCAACCTCTTGAGCTGATAAATAGATCATTTATTTGTTTATTATTTCCAAATAAAAGTTTAAATAATTTTTCCCTCCTAAACAAATATAATAAAATATTCCAAGTGGTTATTCCAAGAATGGGGTTAATAATATTTTATTATTGCTCATTATTCAGGGATAACTCAATATTTTGTTATAAATAGAAGGGTTTTCCATTCATTATTCACTTTTGATTATTTTCATTGTTGCACTCACTATTGTAACTCTGATTATTTTCATTGTCGCACAACATATTTTTGTTTGGTTTACATGTTATAGAGGAGAGAGACTCTACACAAGCTGAAGAGGTTTGAGGATAGCCAAGAACCTATCCCATAGAGGGGGACTGATATCATTTATTTTTTCCCTTCCCAGGTGTTATAATAAAACTATTCTTTGTATATCTGATTTCCAATGGATGATTGGAGTTATTACTATTTCTTTTTGCTGTTTAACTATGATTGTAGCATAGATCAGAATTTTGGTAGGTTTTGTTTCTATCTGTTGTTGCAGATCTACAATGTTTAGTAGCCATTTATATTGTTGAGATTGTTTGTCATCCACAATCCTAAGCGGGTTCTTTTCGTACATCTTTGAGAAGAAAACACTACAACAGGATATATTTACGAAAATTACTATATTGGAAGGAAGAGAAGAAATATACCACTCGATTTGGACATCAACACAAGGGCTTGATGAGGCTGGGATTTTGTTTAGCAACTTATTGAATATAGAATTGAAATCTTTAATCTTTTCACCTAATTTAGCTTTTAAATTAGAAAGATCATTGATAAGGGATGTGATTGTACGGTCATCACCAAATTTGGCTAAAAATTGCTCTTCAAACATGTCCCAATTAGTAATAGATCCTGGTGGTAATGAAAAATACCATGAGCTTGTTGATCCTTGGAGGGTGTAGGGAAATAATATTACTACACAATCTTCTTCGACCACTCCATTAAGATTAATAGCTAACATATAATTATGGAGATGTTCCTCAACAAACAATCCATCATCAGGATTAAATTTCGGCAACCATCTTTCAGGATGCTTAGGCAGATCATGGAGGGGTGGTGCCATTTGTACAACACTAGGATTGGCCCATGGTCTGACTGGTGGTGGTGGTTGTTGTCCTGCCATTATTGGAGTTTGAGGGGAAGTGGATATTGAGGGAGTTTGAGTGGAAGAAGAGGCAGGTTGTGTACTTGAGCTGGATGAACTAGCACCGGTACCTTGAGAAGAATGGATATTAAGAGGAATGAATGGAGGGAATGAAGGTTTTTGTGGAGGGGAATTTGATAAAACCTCACTAGTTGATGTCTGTGACTCAGATTTATTAGTTTTCTTTCGGAAAGAAGGAAGAGGAAATTCAAATGGAGGAACCCCAAGCTTCTCACTTTGAGAACAGGTTAGAATCTGAGTGGGCTGCAAAATAGAAGTGATACTTCCTTCAGATGCTTCAGATGGCACATGATTTTCTGCTGAAATAGAGATTTCCTCTAATTTCTTTATTAAAGTCTGGACCTCAGGTGATTCAAGATTATAATATGAAGAAGGTGCTTTAGGAATTGTACTAGGATATTTCAAGGGTGACTGCTCAACTTCTGATCTAGAAATAAGAGTTTTAGATGAGGATATAGAAGTTGGAGATGACTCTTGAAATGGCTTGTTAATTTAGATTAATTTCTCTTTTCCATTCATAGCCTTGGCCCTCATTCTAGTGCCAAAATGTTGAAGCCTCGAAAATCGTTGCAACAACATGGGGGAAAACCACTCGGTCAGGGACTTGAATACTGTCCCTTTTCCGTTTGGATTAGTGGCTCCGACTGGATATAATGAGACCAATTTCCCAATAAAATGCGATAGGATGGATAAGGTGGTTGATTACCAAAAAATAAGTGATATATGGGGTGGTTTTCAACTGAAATACATATATATGTAACCTATCTATATATTAACCGGGATTTTACTTATACTTGTGAAATCTACAATAATTACCTTTAGTACATGACAATGAAGATTAATCAAATACTAACAAAAATGAAAATCATTTGAAGTAATTATTTTGATTAAATAGTTAATCAAAATAATTGATAAACATATATCGCATCAAATATTGTTTAAACACTTTCTCATCAATGTATTAAAAATAACAATCCAAGCATGTTCAGAAATGAATGAGTACAGAACTGCATGAAAAAAGATACACGTGACAAATAATATAAAGGAAAATGGCTATCAATTCATAAAATAAATCAATAGACAATGAAAGAAGTACCCGATGCATATAAATCTGCTCATGAACATAATAGCTCCAGTCCAGTCTTTTTCATTAAGATGGTTTCCAAAAGTACAAAAGTGCAAGCTTCCAAAAGCCTTCTTCACAAAACTTTAGAACTCTGATCCAAGGATTCTACTAAGATAACTTTAAAGTACAAAAGTGAAAGCTTTTAAAGTGTTTCTTTATAAAATTTGGGACCCTTTCTTCAAAGACATGAAAGGGTTTACATAATAAAAATAAAGTACTAAAATAGAAATTACATAAAGTTCTGAGGTTTAAATAACTCTACTTAAAATAAGTGACAGAATTACATAAAACATAAATATTAAAATGACGAGATCCAACATGTAACGATGTCTATTCCTTCATTCAGTGTCTGAGCTTGTAGTTATCCATCATCGGCTTGACTTCAAAAGGCTGAACTGTCCTCATGCACAACTATCATGTATACACTGCTTCTGAAAGAGTAGGAAGCATATGCATGGATGAGTCAGCGAGGCAGCGCAACATTAGCCACTGGCTATGTGGCTATTGAGTCAAATTATAGCCTTATAATTTGATTAACATAAATCATAAACTCGGGCAGGTAAGCTTGTGAGATGCATGCAAAGTATATGTAGGCCTAACACTGTAAGTGCTGATTAATCTAACTAGCCAAACACATAAACCAATGAATCTTTCCTGCATCAATCACTTAGCGGCAAAGGCTATAGAGTGGATCAAAATTCCCTCTACAACTCTTAATATTGTTGATGATGATTAGGAAAAGATATAGAAATCAACTTACAGCAAATTCAGAAATTCAATCAACATGAGAAATCAAATATTCATTAACCGAATTCCACACATGAACAGAAAACTAGTTCAATTAATCCAGTGCTGCTAATATATTAGAAAGAGTGCATTATCTGTAAAACTGAATTATTTCTACATAAAATAAAATAAAATGCATAAGGCTAAACTATGGGAGTTGTGAGCAAAGGGGGCCCTTCCTTACTCACAACCCCTTCAAATTAGAAGAGCTTTCTCACTGTAATAGATAAAACGTATGTCTTTATATTAATCTAAAAATACAACCGAGTACAATCTGATACACAGTCCGTGTTGAACCAACCCAGCACTCTAACAACCCCTATAATCAAAACTAGGACAAAATTTATACATTTACAAAGCCCATATATGGCTCGAAATAAAGGAGACTACTAATATAAGCCATCGACTAACAGATCTGTTACAAAATATCGATTTTAGCCATACTGGGTCTAATCCATGACTGAAAGCATGGATTAGACGAAACTTGTTACATGGCTATAACTTTCCTCCAAACGGCCAACGAGAGAAGGCTTTTGAATCTGGGCGGTGTTGTTGGCAGATCTGAAACGGCCAATAGGATAGCAACCATATGTGATATATTCCCCACAAAACCCATGTTCCCGTTTGACTTAGATATTCATGGAACATGGCTAACCGCTGATGTTGCTACAGGAAATCTGGGCAGTTACAGGAAATCCGTGACTACAGGAAATCTAGAGTGTTTGCAGGAAATAGAATCACACAGTTGTCTGTAGGAATTATAGGCCTGTTTCCGAATCAAAGAAAATCTGCATAGGGACTCGAGATTTGTTGGCATGGTAATAAAATAAAGAACAACTAGCTAAGGAATACTCAAAGTTAAGGTAAAAGACACTTTTTAGTATTAATTTTCATACCTTTAGCCTATGGCTTCCTTTTGGAAAAAACATAAGTATTATGACCGAAATAGGCATAGTAGGGGTTAAAAATAGTTCAAAATGGGAGAGGTAAAGTATGGAAAAAGGTATCAAAATTGGGAAAAACCAAGCCCCAACATCTCCCCCACACCTAGCTCCTTGCATGCCCCTTATGCAAGAAAAACTGTTGCGTCTTCCCCAAAAAGAAAAAGGAAATCATTCCTTATCCTGAGCTGCATCTACTGCAGCCAACTGATCTGCTATCTTTGCCAACTGGTTCAACTGGTTAACACTAGATTCTATAGGAATTTGACCCTTGTACAGTTCGTTCTTCTTTTTTAGATGGTCGATCTTAGCCTACTTCTTTTTCATAATTTGGGCCATTTTCTGGACCCACTCTTCATGCTCTTTCTGGATACGTAGGCTGTTCTCCTTCAGGGTCTCGTTTTCCTTTCTCAAGACTCTCTCCGAAATGGTGAGCTCAGTGATGATTTCTTCCAATTCCTGCAGAGACCATTTCTTTTGAGGGGTTACTTCCCCTTCTTGATGTCCTTGGAGAGATTGAGGGGACCTGAGGTCCTCCTCTGCTTTCTGTTCCCCTTCTGTGTTATTCCTGCTTCCATGCAGTGGGGAGTCCTCAAAGGACATCGCTTCCTCACTAATAAACTTAGTTGACTCGATCTTATCTTTACCTTTGGGTGGGCCATGGTGTTTCTCCTTCTTCTTATCCAGTGTCTCGGGCAATAATTCTACATCCGCAATACCTTTTATTGCCAGCTGAACAACCTAGCTTCTGGTAAATATTTTTGCTGAGGTGGAAGTGCCATTATTTGACTTGGGCTTTTTGCCCACAATCTGCCCTGTCACCACCAGTTCCTCATCTTTTTTTGCTTCCTTCGTCTGTAGCCCGAGGGTATGAGGCTTCTTCTTCTTATTTGGTTTTTCTTTAGGTTTCTTCTCAGTGGGCTTCAGAGAGCCGATGCCATCCCTCTTTTCCTTCTTTACAAGTGGCCTCTGAGTTTGTGACTTCTTCTTCGCTTTTTCCACTGGTTTTTCTGCTGTAGACTCTTAAGGGTCTGAGTTTTTCTCCTCTTCTTTTGGTTTTGTTTGTAGCCCATGCATCCACGTATTTTTCCTCAGTTTATCTGCCAATGCTTCCTGCATGGCATCTGAGGAATCAGAATCCTCACTTTCTACAAAGTAGTTTTCAACCAGGAACTCCTCCCATGTCCGCTTTTTATCTTTCAAAACGTCCACCAAGATGATTTTCACTAGCTCGTGGTGGTAGGGGTTTTCCTCTAAATTGCCCCCCCTTTCCTTGGCAGCCGTCGACATCTTCATTAGCGACATCCTCAAGTAATAGGGAAAATTTAACGGCTTGTCATGGAAATGGGCGAGGAGCCAAATATGAAATAGGAATTCAAGCCCGAAGCGACCTTCACACGTGATGTATTTCTGCAGGAAAAATAATAAGTTATGGTACTTACTCTTCAAGAAATTCTGTGAGATTCCCTTACTCCAGTCGGGGTCCGAATGCTCTCTATGGATGAAGGATGTGCACAAACACTTGTTGAAACGCTGGCTCTTGAATTAGCATTCTCCCAACTGTGAAATCTCCCATGCTTGTGCTACCAAACCCTCGGTCAACTTGAATTGAACATCCCCAAATTGAGCCTTATCGTCTTTCAGGTTTAGGGTGAAAGATTTTGTCACCTCTGAGTTATGGCCACTGAATCGCTGGAAAAATGGCAACCACCTTGCTTTTTCCAATCTCGCCTTACTGCAAGGGTCGACCTCCAACAACTTAGGCCCTTGCGGTTCAAAGCGGATGGGGGCACATAATTTTGACATGGTGAAAGACTGGAAGACAAGGCGTATGCACTTCTTTGGAAATATCGGCTTAAGCTTTGTAACAGACTCGCATGACAAGGGCGGGCTTATTATAAAAAGTTATCGCAAAGCACAGGTTTTCGAGAGACGCGTCGTGATCATGATTGTTATCATGATCCGACCTGTAGGAAGATATGGGGAGTACATCTAATGGTCATGTAAGAATCATGGCGATCAGGCGAGGAGCTAGAGTCATAATGCACTGGATTATGACTGCGTTTTTCCGCAAGGGTGACCATAGCTGAAAAATCATACAAATATTTAAAAATAAAAGTGTTAATTACCCTTTACCTCAAGTGTCCCGTCACTGGATGTACTTTACCTTCTACATTCCAACAGTTTAGTACTTCGGATGATGTGTGCATGTCCTTGAGATGATAACCCACCTAATAGTTAAATCAGATATATTATTTCATAATTCATGACCTCGACTAGTATTTAAAAATATGTCAGTACTTTTTAAATAATTTTAAATTAATGCTCTATCTATGCTTTTTGTTTTTTAGAAAACCAGGGTGTTGCTGTAGGAAATGGAATAGGGACTACTGAGCTTTCTACACGAAATGGAACCGCGACTGCTGAGTCTTTTATAAAATTGAACCGTGACTTTTAGAAGTTTTGCAGGAAATCAGACCATGACTTGCAGATCTTTTGTAGGAAATCGAACCACCAACCAACACTTCTCCCTCTCTTGTGTACAGTTCACTGCACATGAATAAAAGGTGCTGATATCGAATGTGCAATGAGCTCATTGGATTACCAACCATTGAGGTCATCTGTTAACCAATACGAGGCCCATCACCTTTAATGAGAGCAAGGACCAAGGTACCCTGATGCATCCTATCGGGTGTGAATTAATGTGTTGATGTCGAACCCCCTTGTAGGATCCAACAGTCAAGGAGCCACAATGATTCCCCATTGCTGCTGGTGAGATAGCCTGTCATTCGAGCATACAAACTTCAACGCATCATAAGGCTCTGATCTTGCACCCAGATAACTTGCTGATGTCGATGAGCCAAGATTGTTGGAAGGAGGGCCTTAAGAAATCCCACACTAGTCCAACACGAGCAATCTAGATTTAACTGAAAACAAAATTTTATTGAGAGAACCTACTGACCTGTAATTTTAACGAGCCCAGGGTATTCCATGCTCGCCAGATTTCATTTTTAGAGAGTCTGAAATACTTGGAAAATAAGAATCCAGGGGGATCCTTTTCCGTAATTAGTCCATTGGGCTCGGAAAAAGGAATAAACCTATACCCAATAGACATTCCTCTCATGTTTTACCGAGCACGAGGAGGAACAAAGTGAGCTCATTGTTTCAACGGGAAATTAGGAAGAGATAGTGGAAGGAATGATCGCTTCTCTCACCATCTCCAGCTCTCTTTTCTTCACAATTTCTTCCACAATTTCCTCCTTAGACTGGGGTTTTTGATATAACTTGAGTTTGTGCCCATTCACCAAGAAGGTAACATTCCCATCATCAATGGTTTTAACCTGAACAAATCCATTATCAAAGGCTTTCTCAATTTCATAGGGGCCCAACCAATGTGTGTTAAATTTTCCTTTAAAGTTCTTAAATTTTGAATCATAAAACAATGCCCAGTCTCCCTCTTTGAACTGCTTCTTTTTAATGTATCTGTCATGCCATTTAGCCCGTTGTTTCTAAATCAAGTCAATATGTTGAAAAGCATCCTGCCTAATCTCATCCAACTCATTGAGATGTAGGATTCTTTGCTACTTAGCTTCATCAAGGTTTATACCCAAATCTGCTGCCATTTTAAAAGTTTTGATCTGAAATTCAATGGGTAATAAAACTTGCTTTCCATACACCAATTCATACAGAGAAAATCTAGTGGTATTTCTACATGTAACCCAATAGGTCCACAATGCTTCAGGAAGTTGGTCAGACCAATCCTTCTTATGTAATTGCACCGTCTTGGTAAGTATTGTCTCCAACACCTTATTTGTTGATTCCACCTACCCGTTGGCCTATGGATGATAAGGGGTGGACTTCCGGTGATTAATCTGATATTTCTGAACAATTCCCTACATAAGCTTTGATATGAATTGAGTACCTTGATCAGTGACTATTTCCCTAGGTACCCCAAATCTTACAAAAATATCAGAAAAAAGAAAATCTACCACTGTTTTCTCTGTTTCTCTAGGTAATGCTCTTGCCTCCACCCACTTCGTAACATAATCAGTACAAACTAAAATATACTTCTTACCTTTGGACATAGGGTTGATGGGACCTACAAAATCAAGAGCCCACCTCTCAAAAGGTTCTATGAGAACCTATGGTTGCAAAGGCATCTCATCTGATTGTATAGGCCACCCCATTCTCTGGCAGCTGTCACACTTCCAGACATATTCCCTTGCATCTTTGAAAAGACTTGGCCAATAGTAACCCGAGTGAAGGATCTTGTAAGCTATCCACTTGTCTGCAAAATGTCCTCCACACGATTCATTTTGACAGGCTCTCAAAATGTCATAAATATCGTCTTCCTGGACACACCTACGGATAATCAAATTAGGTTTAGTGAAAAAAAGATCTCCCCTAATCCAAGAGTAATCAACACTTTTTCTAATAATTCTCTTTTTCTAATTAGATGAAAAATAAGGAGGCAACTTTCCTATAGCAAGGTAATTGGCCATGTTTGCAAACCAAGGTATTTTAACAAAAATACCAGACAAATTTTCAT
This sequence comes from Pinus tabuliformis, assembly GCA_031772625.1. Taxonomy (NCBI): domain Eukaryota; kingdom Viridiplantae; phylum Streptophyta; class Pinopsida; order Pinales; family Pinaceae; genus Pinus; species Pinus tabuliformis. The sequence goes on from CM062811.1 coordinate 903,398,110, forward strand.
CAGGAAAGCTATCATTAACAAGAACATCCTCACGTGCATGGTTGAGTCTAGATAAGAAATCAACTACCTGATTTTCCTTTCCAGGCCTATCCAACACCGTTGTTATAGACATTTTTGTGCCTTGCAGCACCAAGCATGAAATGTCCATAAACCAAGGGCTCCTAAGTCCCTAAAAGTGTTGTTCCAACCCCTAAAGGAACAAGGTCAACAAATTACAGCTTCTCCCAGAAGTTCTCCACCAGAAACTGCTCAGAATCAGTCAAATCAGGATCATTTCAGTTGCTCCACTGGCTAGCTGCGTTGCATAGCACCTAAATACACTAGCTAGGTGCGTTGCAACGCACCTAAATGCACTATCAGGGTGCGTTGAGCGGGAAATGACAAATGGCAGTGCCATTCCGCGAGTTGGAAAGACAATGGAAGCTTCCAGAATCTTCTCCAATGACACTTGCCTCACTGAATTCGACCAAGGATGAGTAAGAGGCTCTCAGTCTCCAAGTGGAAGCAAGAACTGACAAGAGAGAAGACACTAGTCAAATCATAAGCTGACTCATCCTCCTTGCATACATCTATATATGGATCCCTCATCCCAGAGATCCAGAGGCTGGAATTTTGTACATTGCAAAGAATTGCTGTTGGTTTTGAGATAGATATCAGAGTATTGGGTGATTTATGCTTTGTTGGAGGTGAAGAAGGGGCTTCTTTGCTGGGAGGTTGATGCTGGATCAGGAATCATTGGTTGTAACTCCTCCTGGATCTTCTTGTTATATCAATAAAACTATTTGAGTTTCTCCTACATGCTTGTGTATCATTGATGCTTGTTACATTTGTATGTTTAGCTTAAATCTGATCCTAAGCTTTTTATGAATATAGATCCATGTCTTTGTGTAGTTTTCTTCTTCTGTGATCTTACAGGAACTTGGTGAAGCTGGGCAAGTAAGGGAGCAGGTAGCTGGAAGCTGTCAAAGAAGAGAGGGATCGGATCAAAGGACTAGCGCAAGACACAGGTTGGTTCTTTCTATCCCCCTCTATCTTTAGTTCATAAAGGAAATACAAAAGTAGTTTTCTCTGTTTGTTTCTAAGGCAGCTGTCACACCTTAGTGGGATAGAGCAGTTCTAAATAGACACTTTTCCCGGTAACAAAATGGCGACTCCGCTGGGGACATTGTCTAATTAGTTTGTTTGTGTATCTTTTTGTTGTTTATTTCATAAGCTTATAAGTAGCATTCGAACTGCATTTATCATAACAAATGCAAAGTAGACAACTGCTACTTAAATCCATTCACTGGATCTGTTTATCATTTGAACAGCTGATTCACAAATGATCTGATTGCCCTTTGTGATAGCTCTTAGACCCTCCTTAGATCTACCCTCTGATTGTGCATTACTGATTGCTTTTACTCGGCCAAAAACCAAAGACTAAACTGCAAACCGTGACCCAGAACCCAGATAGAATTCTCGTTTCTGCCCCAGCGCAGGTACTGTGAAGAGTCCCTGCATTTCAGCGCAGTTCCCGAGAGGGCAACCTGCGCTGCAATCCAGTTTCTCTGTGTTACAGGTGCGCTGATCAGACTAGCCCTATGCAGCTGAGGTTCTTGTGCTTCATTCTTTCCAGTTTTGTCTCTGATTTTTGCAGCCTGTGATCAGTGTATGTGTCTGTTTAAAAACCCCTTTTCCTTGCTGTAATTCCGCCTCCTTTGTACAAAAGAACTGTAGATGTTTTTGTGTGTTTGTTGCGTCATTTACAGTTTTCCATTGCAAAAGTAGAATAGTCGTACTGTCGTCCTTTGATTTAGATCTGTTGCAAGTGTCGATTTCGATCATAGGAGAAAGTTTGATTGTTGTTGATAGTTGACTATACTTTTACTTTTGCCTTTGGTCTGAATTTATGTTTTTCTAGTGTCAAAAACGAGTGTTTATTTCAAAATCGTAAAGCGTCGTAATCGTCTTTATCTTTTGATTTCGAAAAGAAGCTTGTTTGTGTTTGTCGCTTGAAAGCAAATTCAGATTTGTACATCAACTTTCTTTTTAGCATCAATATTAAGAAAGTCGAAAACAAATACATGCACATGTGCATTTGCATATTGACAGTCTGTTTGGCTTGATTTAGGAAGGTGCATTTACAGTGTGCTCTTTGCTCTTTGTGAAAAGATTGTGTCTTTCTTTTCCCCTAGTAGCTAGGATTTTCATTGCTGAAAAGAGATAAAAGTTTGCTTATCATCTTTAGATTTCATTTTAGGAATTACATCTACATCTCGTGGTGAACCCAAAAGGCAAACTTCATAAGAAAGATCAACTTAAAATAAATTCAATGAATCTAACAACGCTTTGGAACTTAACGCACAACATTTAGAGGTCTAGGCTAGAGACGTATTCCGGCGTCGTAAAGCCTGGTAACTGTTGTCTTCATTGATGGTTGGGTGATTCCTCCACTTTGAGACGATAAGTGCTAGTACGGACTTGTGCTCCCACATATCGTCGAGTATATATTGGGAGACCCTTATAGGCTTAAAACCTTTATCCATAGGAAGCCGTGTCTGCTGTCCTATCGATCGCAATGCACTGAACACAGCATTCAGGAAGATTGACTGCCGTACCGTAAAAAGTATTCTGCAGTTTTGCGATTGGTTTGGTACTCCCTCTACCTAGATCTCCAGAGCAGTCCCTTTCGTTCCCTTCAGACTCCTTAACGGAAAAGGTCCATCTGAGCACTTGTCACTTCAGGCTCATTAAAAATCGAAGGAGACTAGAGTCATCTTTTGTTTTTTCTCGACTCTTAAAAACTGAAAAAACAAGTTGTGTCAAAGCATCTAAAAATTTATTTTAAACGGAATATTCATTACCCCTTTCCTATGTTGATCTTGGGTTGAGAAAATGGAGTCTACCAACCAAGGAATTCCCCTTGGAGGAAATCCTAGTCCCTTCTCCTCTTGGGGAGATGTTGGTGCACCCCATATGGCCACAATGTCGCTTCCAGGACTGACAATTGGCTTGCCAGTATGGCTCTTCTCAACCTCTGTCGTTCAAAACACCACTATTCCTGAATAATCGAATAAGAAATTAGACGAGTCCAGAGTTGCCCACCAGCCTTCTACTTCCTCTAATTCCTCCTCTCCTCCTTCCTCTTCGCTTGATGGAGCTGGTAAAGCTAAAATCCAAGTTCCTAAGGAGAAGAAGGAAAAGAAGAAGAAAGAGAAGAAGAAGAAGGAGCCAAAGGCGAATGGGGGAAAACGAGTGTCGTCTAACGAAAATCCACACACTGCATCGACCAGGCCTAAATCGCCATGTGTCATTTGCAAAGGAGACCACTTTCACAGAGATTGTCCTTGCATCCCTCGGATATTAAGGGATTGGTCTCCTAGATTGCACAACCCGGTGTCGTCAACCTCTGATGATCATGTTGAAAGCACACCGTCGACTAGTGAAAGTGAAGTCCCAAGAAAAAAAGGAAAATATAGATTTCCTTGTAAACTGTGCAAAGGCAATCGTGCCGTCCACCATTTTCCCTTCTTAGACGAAGCTAAAACAGTTTTGGATGATCGTCCAGTATCACCGTTACGACTTCCTCCTGGATATAAAAAACTCTTGCTGAGTCCGTCACTAGTCGAAAATCTGGCTGGCCCGCTCAAGTGGTCGGCTGAAGCGCCTATCATTGAAGATAAACCATCTGGATCCATACAAGACGAAAGTCAAAAGGTCGAGGCGGCAGTTGACCCGGTGTTGCCTTCAGAGGTTTAATCTTCGGATGATACAATCACTGAGGAGAATAAGGATGACACCGTCCAAATTCTCTTCATAAGACTCCAACGAACATGGGGGAAATATACCCGTTCCTTTACCGCAGGAAGGAAGTTCGTCAGAGTCGTACCCGGCCATCTATTCGGTCCCACCTCCAAGCAACCTAGTTGTCTCCTTCGACTGGAATCAACTAGGCAGACCCCGTTTACCAGCAAGCGTACCATTCCGAATTATCGTTCAAATATATAGAATGGTCATGGCTGGTACCATCATAGATGAGGGGGCTTCTGTGAGTATCCTTTCCTCGACTGCTTGGAAAGCGCTTGGTTTGCCATCGCTTTTGCCTGAGATGAGAAATCTGACAGGCTTTGATAAAGGAACCAGTCGACCTTTAGGGATCCTTCCCGATGTACCCATAACATTGAGAGGGAAAACTGTTCACCTGAACGTAATGGTAGTTCAAGGACCCCTAGATTACAATCTACTCCTTGGATTAGACTATATTTATTGCATGGGAGCGATTGTCTCCTCACTCTTTAGAGTAATGTGTTTTCCGCACGAAGGAAGAGTGGTCAAGCTCGTGGACCAGCTTTCATTTCCCGGATCACGCATAGCAAATAGTCATATACCATCCCTAAATGGTCTTTTCACGCAAGAAATGTCTCAATCACCAGTCCGTCCTCCCGATGAGCGCGAGTAATTCAGAGGGATATGACTGAAACCCAGGGGGCATGCATCCTGGTCTGCTTCGGCAGGAAAACTTCAGGTATAGGGTAGGTTTCCGCGGGAGAATATGACTAGTTTGTACCCCGTCCGTGATTGGAAGAGGGGTTATTCTAGAACAAGATTCTCTTGTCAAAGTTATGTGAGTTGGCAAGCGCCGCCACTCGCCTTTGTTTATCTAGGTAGATATCGCCGAAGAAGTGTTTTATTTGCGTCGCGAATAAAACAATCTTTGGGTAACTTGTAAGAGGTAGGCCTCTCTCGGTAAATCAAATGTTTTAACGGAATAAAGAAGGGGTAACCTTGAAACTCTGTTTTATACCTGGGGGCATGTAAACCTTTTGGAATGCAAGCGAAAAGCGACTATTTATTTTTTAAATTTTTAGGACCTCTAACCCTTTAAACTCGTAGGATTGGTCGTCTCCTAACTTGCATATAGAAAGGATGTGGGGCAAAACTCTAAAAGTTGCCGTTTTTTATATGAGACATTCTTATCATATGACTGGATTAATCGAGCAGTGTTTACGGCGAGGTTCAAGCTCGTTAAAAAATAAACCCGGACCGAGCAAATGTTTCCACCCGCGTTTAAGCTCGTTAAAAAATGAACTATTCCCCGGTAAATAACCACCGTGAATGTAGTACTTCAGCCATTAAAGCCTTGGTCGTGTTTGCACCGTCACCTCCACTTTTCTATTGGCCGATCATTCACCTCCATTTGATTGTTTACCCATTTTGAGGAACAGCTACGAAGAGTGATTTCACTAGCCATCCTTGTGACACTGCCGTGATTGGAAAATTCCAAACCTTACCTGGAATCAGCTGCTACCCATTTTATCACTCGTTCCTCAAAAGACGAGTCTCCTTTAAGCTCTTTTCAACTGACTCGTAAAATATGAAAAGATTGCCGAGCCATTGGCCTCTCCAGCTCGTTAAAGGGACAGGAAGTGCTATCCCTCCTCTAGATTTTAATCTTTTTGGACCTGAGGGATTATTACACAAAAAGATCGAGCGCTTGTTTTGTTCGACTCGTTAAAACTATTGAAAATTCATCCCTTCTGTATTGTTTTATAATTTTTCGGACTTAAGGGATTAGATGACGAAAAAGGAATTTTGGAGTTACCTTTACGTACCTTTTCAGACTCTCTAAAAATTAAAAGGACCGAGTTATCTTTGTCGTTAAACTCGTTAAAAAGATTAATAGCGACAAACTTGTCTTTAGACGAGAACGAGTTTCACTATCTCTAGGCTCGTTAAAACATAGCGATGGGTTTGTCCGAAGGGAAAATTATAGAACAAGCATATGTTATCCTCCTCAAGCTTGACAAAAATAAAGAAGTACTGGTCAGCAATGACTGGGGAAAAATTGGGAAGAAAACTCAAAGAACCTTTATTGGTAGCAAGTCGCTCTTGAACATGACACTTCCACTCCGTGTCCGAGTCGGGTTGGGTTGTTTCATTCACCGGTCACATCACCATGGTCACGCCATACCATCCACATTTGGGGTTAATGCTACCAATCCATCACATAAGTGTCGCCGACATGTTTAAGAGAAGTCATCCAGAGAAGTCACCTGTGTCCCATCCACTACCACACATTATACTCCATACTTTCATGACCACCACCCTGAACCGTATATCATCAGATTGTTTTCACCTCCATCAAAATCATTTGCTCCGTTCCGTGTCATTGATGTGGGATTCATTAAGGCCCTCCTTTGACGGATCGCTTCTTGTCGACATCAGCTCATTATCCAAGAAGTTGATCTAGGAACACCCCATTCAGTACTTTGAAGCTTGCATGCCTTAATGGCAAGTTTCTCACTTCCGGCGACAGGTTTACATCAATGGCCTTCAACCAAAAGATTTTGCGTGGTGTTCGACGCCAAGTCCTTTATTCACACCACGTGAATTGTACTGTAGTACCTTGAGGATCATTATCATTATCGGTGATTCCTCTCGCGCTTGTTAACAGTTTACATCATTGACTGGTAATCAAGCGATGTCTTTCCATGTTCGACTTCAGAACATTTCTCACATGGATCGACTTGTACTTCGAGTGAAGATCGGACAAGATTGAAGACCCCGGATCTAGTTTCATCCATTCGGGCTGCGATATATATTCAGGAAAATAAAGACATTAAAATGTACAGCATTGCAGCACAGATAATCATCCTACCAAAAGGATGATGGCTCTATCAGAATCATCAGTCTACACTCAGACGATTGTCTGTCCTATGTACATGAAAATAAATTTATAAAGCTGAGCATGGGAATGCCCGCCTCAGCTAGATCATGAAAAACAGTATGAAGATAATGTATTGTATTGTATCTTATTACAAGTCTCCTCCCAGCATTGAAAGAACTTCGGATCCTCATAATAAAGCATTTCACCCGATTAACGGCCTCATACTTTAGGGGGCAACTGTTATAGACATTTTTGTGCCTTGAAGCACCAAGCATGAAATGTCCATAAACCAAGGGCTCCTAAGTCCCTAAAAGTGTTGTTCCAACCCCTAAAGGAACAAGGTCAACAAATTACAGCTTCTCCCAGAAGTTCTCCACCAGAAACTGCTCAGAATCAGTCAAATCAGGATCATTTCAGCTGCTCCACTGGCTAGCTGCGTTGCATAGCACCTAAATACACTAGCTAGGTGCATTGCAACGCACCTAAATGCACTATCAGGGTGCGTTGAGCGGGAAATGACAAATGGCAGTGCCATTCCACGAGGTGGAAAGACAATGGAAGCTTCCAGAATCTTCTCCAATGACACTTGCCTCACTGAATTCGACCAAGGATGAGTAAGAGGCTCTCAGTCTCCAAGTGGAAGCAAGAACTGACAAGAGAGAAGACACTAGTCAAATCATAAGCTGACTCATCCTCCTTGCATACATCTATATATGGATCCCTCATCCCAGAGATCCAGAGGCTGGAATTTTGTACATTGCAAAGAATTGCTGTTGGTTTTGAGATAGATATCAGAGTATTGGGTGATTTATGCTTTGTTGGAGGTGAAGAAGGGGCTTCTTTGCTGGGAGGTTGATGCTGGATCAGGAATCATCGGTTGTAACTCCTCCTGGATCTACTTGTTATATCAATAAAACTATTTGAGTTTCTCCTACATGCTTGTGTATCATTGATGCTTGTTACATTTGTATGTTTAGCTTAAATCTGATCCTAAGCTTTTTATGAATATAGATCCATGTCTTTGTGTAGTTTTCTTCTTCTGTGATCTTACAGGAACTTGGTGAAGCTGGGCAAGTAAGGGAGCAGGTAGCTGGAAGCTGTCAAAGAAGAGAGGGATCGGATCAAAGGACTAGCGCAAGACACAGGTTGGTTCTTTCTATCCCCCTCTATCTTTAGTTCATAAAGGAAATACAAAAGTATTTTTCTCTGTTTGTTTCTAAGGCAGCTGTCACACCTTAGTGGGATAGAGCAGTTCTAAATAGACACTTTTCCCGGTAACAACCGTGATGTCAAATTCCTACAACAACAAAAGCCACCTAGTAATCTTGCCATTAGTAACTGGTTTATTCATGAGATATCGAATGGCAGAGTGATCAGTGTGTAAAAAAACTTCATAGCCTGTGTTGTAATGTCTAAACATATTAATATCATAAATCGCAACAAGGAATTATTTTTCAGTTGCCGTATAATTCAGTTATGCTGGATTTAAGTTTTTACTAACATAATAAATAGCATGGGTTACATGATCCTCCTTTTGCCCCAATATTGCTCCTATGGCTGAATCAGAGGCATTAATGGAAATATGAAAAGACAATTTCCAATCTGGGCCTCTCAAGACCGGTGCTGAAGAAAGTTTTTCCTTGAGTGTATCAAATGTAGCTTGACACTCATCATCCCAATGAAATTCAACTTCTTTAGTCAACAATTTAAATAATGGAGAGGCTACTTTTGTAAAATTTTCAACAAACCTTCTATAGTAGCCTGCATGTCCAAGGAAACTTCAGACTCCCTTTTGATTGGTTGGTGGGGGTAGCTTTGCAATGACTTCAATCTTTGTCAGATCAACTTTAATTCCTGCAGCAAAAACATGATGACCCAAAACAATACCTTCATTCATAATCATAAAACATTTTTCATTACTTAATGAGAGGTTAGTTTCTCTACATCTCTACAAAAATTTCTCAAGATTATGTAAAGCTTCTTCAAAAGTATCACCCATGACTATAAAGTCATCCATATAAACTTCTACGCAATCATGCAAAAGATCAGAAAAAATACCAAGGACCGCCCGCTGGAATGTGGCTGGTGCGTTGCATAGACCAAATGGTAGTACCCTATATGCATAGGTGCCCCAGGGACATGTGAATGTAGTCTTTTCTTGGTTTTCTAGAGCTATCCTAATATGATTGTGTAGAATTTCCCACTGTAGATCAACAAATTATGCAATATACTAAAGCAAAATACAAGATCTACTTCTACAACAAACTTTGCAGAAGCTTAATCGAATATGAGCAAGATCAATAGAACACATATAACTAAGAATGAGAATCAATCACACATGAACACAGAAGAATAATCTGGGGAAAGCCTCAACTAAAAACACTGATCTTTGTATTACCATACAAGTGGAAATATGTCTGGATTACACAAAGCTTTAGCTCACAAGCTATCTAGCTCTTAGTACAATCCCTCTGCTGCTCATAGACAGTCAAAGGCTTCTCACAAACCTTCTCCTCTACCCTCCAAGCCTCCTATTTCCTTGCACAGTTTCTCCTCGGTCCTCAAGCTGCCACCTATGTGTAATAATCCCTCACACACTGCTCTGACCTCTGAAATAACTGCACAAATCTGAAGGAGATAATTCCTTCTGCATGGATGAGTTTCCTATATAGGAAAAATCCTCCAACTGATAGTACATTATCCCTTCCTTTGATCTCAACCGGGTCTCTGACTGAACTGACATGCATGAGTTATTTATGAGAGAATATTCAGTTATATGAAGTGCAGTGGTTACATGCATGCAAGCATTAACTAACTGAACTCACAATTAATTCTACAAACTGTTAGAACTAATCTAATTGGACTTAACTTAGATAACTAAGCTAACTAATTACAACTCATCCTCATCTACTTAACTAAGGGATAAATTCCTCAATCAATGGAGAAACTGTTGCATGTTTTCACATAGACTTCATGTTTGATTTCGTACAACTAATTAACTCAAGATGAATTAATTAATTATTTTACAAACAGTTGCTAAGATCAAATTCGAATTTTACTTCTCAATTTTAGTTCAGGGACTAACTAAAATTGGAATCCATCCTGAAATGCTATTTATAGCACTTCCATTTTTCATTCCTTGTTGCTATGTCCAACACTGGTACCCGAACCACTATTTATAGCAATGTTATTTATAGCATTTCTATTTTTAACATTTCTTGTTTCCATTTTCAATAGATTGTACTGGCTGAACCCAACTAGGAAGGAAAAATACTTTTTTCCTACTAAAGTGTCCAACACTTGGTCTATAAAAGGCAAGGGAAAGTGATCTTTCAAGGTGGCCTTGTCTAGTTCCCTGTAATCCACACACACACGCCATTTACCATTCTTTTTGGGGCAATAACCAACAGAGATACCCACTGGCTATCCGAGATAGCATAGATGAACCCTACATTTAGCAATTTCTGCAATTCATCTTTCACAACTTCCCTTAAAGCGGGGTTCATCCTCCTTTGTTGCTCTATAACAGGCCTAACTTTCTCTTCTATATAAATATGATGAATGCATGTGTCTAGGTGAATGCCTCTCATATCTGTGTATTCCCAAGCAAAAGTATCTGAATAGTTTTTCAATGCTTGAATTAACCGTTTTTCATGTTCAGGGGTTAAGGCAAAATTAATATTCAAAGGTTTTTTTCAGGAAAAATTTCAACCACCTAACTCCACCATTTAGTCATGGAATATGTAGGAAATGCATATAATAAAAGGCTGAATGTAATTCAGTTGCTGTACTATATTCATGAAAATCCCACATATTAGTAATGAAATCTAAATTATGACTAGACTACCTTTCTTCTTGCTACAAAAAATTAGGATTAGAAATACAACAATTTATCAATTTTTATTTTGAATTTTCTTTAAGGCTCATGGCTTGGGCAACTGTCAGAACTGGTCAGGTACATTCTAAATCATGCTCTTCTTCTTCAACCCAATGTGTATTTTCTGATCTCAGGAGAGGTTGAGCGAGGGGATACAAATTAATGTGCTTTATTTCAGTCCCATGAGTGATGGTCATATTTCCGGACCTACACCCTATATAAGCATCTACCGTGGCTAACCACGGTCTCCCCAAGATCAAAGGATGCCCTCCTAAGTTAGTTTTTGGTTGAAGAACATAAAAATATGCAGGGTACTTCCAAGAATCTAATGAGATGACAATGTCTTCTAATACCCCCTCTGGCTTTACCTTAGACCTGTCTGCTAATTCTAACATGGTAGGAGTAGGCAATAAGTCAAAGGTTCATATTCTAGATAAGGTCTCCATAGTCATCACATTAATGGCTGCACCCAAATCAATTAAAGTATTTTTTATAGGTTGTCCATTGATAAATGTGGTAACCACAAGGATCTCAAGGTCTGCATATTTTTAGTAAAAAATCCAGTAGACATTAAACTTGTAAGCTTTCCACCTACTTGAATTGTAGAGAGTTCTTTCTTTTGCCTTCCTGGTCTCTTGGTACATAGCCCCCTTACTGTTTTAGCATAGATTGGGATATCTTTAATTGCCCGCAGCAATGGGATCTTAATACATACATTTCTTAATTCAGACACAAGATCAAACTCGGGCTGTTTTAGTCTCATTTCCAACCTCTCCGGAAAAGGAGGCTGGATTGTATGGGATGAGGAAGGTTCTTGTGACCTTGAAGTAGATTTTTCTACTGGTTCAGGTGTGGTTTCAACTTTAGGAATTTCTAGAGTGTCTTCCTCTACAATCTCTTCAATTCTCCTGGACTGATTCACCACTTTTCCTGACCTCAGTTGGATTTCCTGGACATAGGAAATTCCTGTAACATAGGAACATAAATTCCCTGCAGCGACATAGGAAATTCCTGTAACATAGGAACAAAAATTTCCTACAACGACTGTGGTGCAAATACAGTAGGTAGGAAAAGTGGGATAGGTGACCAATCCAATGTTGTGAGTGGATTGTATGGTTTTATTATTGGGATTAGACACTGGCTAGGTAGGAAGTTGTGTAGGATGAGGTTGATTTGGTGGGGTAGGCAACTGAAGCTACTGCTGTTGAGGTTGAATCATTTGCTGTTGTGTGGGCTGCGGAGGATAAAAGTTTTGAGAAGGAAAATTCTGAGTGGTAGGGTAAGAAAAGTTCCCCTACCAAGGCTGTTGTGGAGGCCAGGTCTGCCAGGGCATTGGAATATTCCACATCTAATTTTGATTATAAGGAACTTGAAAATGCGACTGAGCCATACCTGCAACACATGGTTGCCATGGTCTTTGAGGTGCCATTGCATAAAGTGCGTTGACAGCTCCTTGATCTACTAGATATGCTACTTTGATTTCAGGAAGTGAAGGGCATTGACCAATGGAGTGTTCTGCTTCATAGATTAAGCATATCTCTATGCTATCTGCACGACATTTCCTCAAGGCATGCTTCTTCTTGGATTTTGAACAAAACACGACCAGGGATTTTTCTAGTTCCTCCTATTTTCCTTGTTTCTTCTTAACCTGCAAAACATCCAATTGAGAAGACAATGTGCTAAGAATATCAGTCTTAAAATTTTCAAATAAATTACCCATTTCAGCTCTAGTTACTGTAGCTCCAACAACTGATTTGACAAGCCTGGAAGCAATATCTCTTGTTCCTTCTCCAACTTTAGAATTTCCTCTTGAATATCGATGACATATCTCACATACTTCATCATAGCCCAACTTTGATATGTCACCTCCTCCCATCAGATTCAAAATCTCCAAATATTTTGGTCTGATTGCTCTGAGAAAAATTGTTCTTTTAGTATCCTTGCTCAGTTGATTCATTTTAGACCTCTACAAATTGTACTGAAATCTCTCCACCAAGTCCTCAAGACTCTCCCCCTCCTTCTGAGTCATGCCAAAAATCTCTTCTCTGAGGTCCCTAGTCTTGCAATAATCTTGATACTTTCTTAAGAATACCTTTTTCATTTCCTCCCAAGTTGTAATGGAGTTTGAAGCCAACCCCATAAACCACCTGAGAGCTGCATCCTTCAATGTTGCAGGAAACAAATTCAGCTTCTGAGCATTGGAAGAATAGTCATAGCTCCTGCATAACACATCGAACTCGAATAGAAAGGCATCAGGATCTTCACTGGGAACCCCACGAAAGTTAGGCAAGGCTGAAGGAGGAATATTCTTCATCTAAGTAGCTCCACCAGCCTCCCTGATAGGGAATTCAAATGTGACCAGTTCTTCTTCCTTCTCATCATATCCATTTGTGTGACCAGTCCCCTCTTCATGAGCCATTTTGGACCAAAAGGAAGTGGGGGCTTTGTAGATTGTAGATCCTGTAGAATTAATGGTTTGGAATTCTTGTTCTTGAATAGGATTGCCAAGGAATTCCTTTTCAGGCTAACCACTGAGCAGAGATGTTGTTTTCCTTGTGACAGGAGATTCAAAATGGGTAGCAATAGAATATTTTCCTGCAAAAGCTGCTACAGTAGAAGTAGGAATATGTTCTGGGCTCTTTTCAGGACCACAGACCTCCTGACCAGACTCTTCTTCTCTTGCTGCCTTATATCTTGCAGACTTCTTTTTCCTTGCCAGTGTATTAGTAAATGAAGTGGTGCTCACACCACCACAAAAGACATTTGTAGATGTTGGACCCAATCATCTACTATGAAAAACAATTCAATAGAAACTACTTACCAAACAATTAGGACACGACTTTGGCGAATTTCTGACCTCCTCCGGTACGTGGGCTTTGCCCTTCGTCTTACCACATTGACTCCCCCAGTGCTAGAAAATTCTAAAAAATGTATGTAATACAAAAAAACTTCAATATTATCCCTTTAGCACCTTCCTGCCAACGATGCTAAAATGTTGAGTCAAATTATAGCCTTATAATTTGATTAACATAAATCATCAACTCGGGCAGGTAAGGTTGTGAGATGCATGCAAAGTATATGTAGGCTTAACACTGTAAGTGCTGATTAATCTAACTAGCCAATCACACAAACCAATGACTCTTTCCTGCATCAATAACTTAGCAAAAAGGCTATAGAGTGGATCAAAATTCCCTCTATAGTTCTTAAGATTGCTGATGATGATTAGGAAAAGATATACAAATCAACTTATAGCAAATTCATAAATTCAATCAACATGAGAAATCAAATATTCATTAACTGAATTCCACACATGAACATAAAACTACTTCAATTAATACAGTGCTGCTGATATATTAGAAAGAGTGCATTAGCTGTAAAAATGAATTATTGCTACATAACAGAAATAAAATGCATAAGACTAAACTATGGGAGTTGTGAGCAAAGGGGGCCCTCCCTTACTCATAGCCCCTTCAAATTAGAAGATCTTTCTCACTGCAATAGACAGAACATATATCTTTATATTAATATGAAAATACAGTCAAGTACAATCTGATACATAGTTCGTGCTGAAACCAACCCAGCACTCTAACAACCCCTATCATCGAAACTAGGACAAAATTTATACATTTACAAAGCCCATATATGGCTTGAAATAAAGGAGACTACTAATCTAAGCCATCGGCTAACAGATTTGTTACAAAATATCGATTTTAGCCATACTGGGTCTAATCCATGACTGAAAGCATGGATTAGACAAAACTCGTTACATGGTTGTAACTTCCTCCAAAGGGAAAATGAGAGAAGGTTTCCAAATCTGGGCGGTGTTGTTGGTAGATATGAAACGGCCAATAGGATAGCAACCATATGTGATATATTCCCCACAAAACCCATGTTCCCGTTTGACTTAGATATTCATGGAACATGGATAACCATTGATGTTGCTGCAGGAAATTCGGGCGGTTATAGGAAATCCATGACTGCAGGAAATCCAGAGTGTTTGTAGGAAATAGAATCGCACAACTGTCTGCAGGAATTATGGGCCTGTTTCCGAATCAAAGCAAATTTGCACAGGAACTCAAGATTAGTTGGCATGGTAATAAAATAAAGAACAACTAGCTAAGGAATACTCAAAGTTAAGGTAAAAGATGCTTTTTAGTATTAATTTGCATACCTTCAGCCTACGACACCCTTTTGGCAAAAACATAAGTATTATAATCAAAACATGCATAGTAGGGGTTAAAAATAGTTCCAAATGGGAGAAGTAAAGTATGGAAAAAGGTATCAAAATTGGGCTAAACCAAGCGCCAATAGTGGATTTACCAGATATCTCCAATATACTTCCTAGTCAAGCTTTGTCAGTTGTTTAATCACCTCTTATCTCGCTCTGAAAGTATCTTTCCAGTGTGTTTCTAAGGCTATGATATCGAGGATACTCCCGGTTGGGCATTCCTGTATCAAACTAGCATTGTGAAAATTATCATTGAAGGTCTCAATGATTTTATTTGCAGCATCAATCACTCTTGAAACCTCTCTTTCTGCCCGCTTTAGCTAAATATCCCAATCAATAAAGAGGATTTCTTTATGAGATTCCTCTATCCTGGGAAGGTCTACTGCTTTGCCCTTTGGAGTATCTTGCCATGTGATATACCCTGAAATATTTTCATTAATCTCATTGAATGTGATCCTCAGATCAGATGCTTGATTTATAAGTAAATCACTTTGCTTGCACATTGGATTGATGATTGATAACTTCTAACAGAATGTTGCCTGCTGCTTAGATAATAAAGAATTGAGTTCTAATGCCTCTTTTATGAAATCCTCAATCCTAGGATTATCTTTCAACTGATCTATAGAAAATTACAACTGTTGTATTTGACTATCTTTGGCACTTGTTTTTGCTTGATACTGGAGTTTCAACTGGTCAAAACTTTGTTGTAATTGGGCCATTTGTGCCTGCATTTGATGGTCTACATTTTGTCTCTCTTCGGCCAACTGCTGCTCTAGTTGTTGTATCCTTTCATCTTTCTCCCTTACTAGTTGTTTGACTTCCACTGCCTTGTCAATAGTGGCAGATGCATAAGCACCTACATACTATGACAATTTGGTTAGATTGTTCGAAGGATCCATGGGGGTATCATTCCATACTATATCCATGGTTCATTATTAGGAATTATCACTGAGGATTTCTCCGTTCTCCTCCTTTTTCTCTGTCTTTTTACTAACCCCCGATGCTTTGGACTGTAAAAGACATCAAGAGGAGGAATTTCATCTACTCTGAGAACAATTTCTGTTGAAGGGAAGGCCGGGATGATTTCATTCTCTTCTATGGTGACAACTTTGTTAATAGCCCTACCAATGAGCAAGTTTTGGGGTGTATTGAATGTTGTTTCCATTTCAATATCCTTTGCCCCCTGCTTTCCTCTTAGTTGTTCATCAAATTGATTCCATAGCTCATCCAGTTGATTCTTTAAGGGGGTTTCATCTATATGCATTTTAGTGGAAACATCTGCCACTTCTTTCTTTGTTGAGGCCTTTTCAGATTCCTTCTCAGTGTCCTTTTCAGGACTCTTTTCTGGGTTGTGCTCTGGGCTCTTCTCTTAGTCGTGCTCTGAACTATGGGCTGATTTATGCTTTGAGGTTTGTTCAGAACCTTGTTCTGATTTCTTGTGTGAATCATGCTCATAACTTTGTTCTGAGCTTTGGCTTGAACTCTGTTCCTTTTGAATATTTGGTTGAGGGATTTCCAACAGATCCAAAGGGACTTTTTTCTAACCTTTTCCTCCTATACTAGTGGAAATGGGCCAAATATGGTGGGTTGAATCTCAGAGTAGCCAAATGTTTCACTTGTGAAAATAGTTTGGCTGACTCAAACAAATCATCGAAATCATCTTCCTCATGGTTGAATTGTCTTATTTTAACTAAAGCAGTGAAGTTCTGCACGACCTTATTAGGGTCATATTGTCTGCCAGGAATGATGGAAATATTTAAACAAGTAATGTGACCAATTTCAAGTGCAACATGTTTCAAATCGTGTAATGCATTGACACCACATTGGAGGGGAAAGGAAGGCAAAATAGACTTTTTAGATTCTTTAAGGGTCATGGTTATCCCATCCCCTACAGTTTGGTAAGTAATTTCTCTGGCAAGCAATTTGTCTGGAACATAGCATGGGAGAACATGGGGAGGTGTAATGCTTCCAAATACTCGGACATAAGTAAATAAATCTTCCCCAAACCACCTACCTACTGGTAAAATATCAATATTGGCCTCATCAGATAACCTTGGGGCCTTCTTGTAAAAAACAACTTGGTGGATGGGTAGCATAATCCCTTGGCAGATTTTGTAGAAATGAGTTTGGAAATTGGATTCCCACAGGATTTTGTGATATATGTGAATGGGGGTAGGATCTTGAATAGTCCATTTCCACCCCATAGTTGGGAAACTAGTGGTGAAACAAACTGCATCCATAATGTAGGCACTCATAAAAAACAGTGGGACTGTTCTAGAGGTGACAAATCGTTTTTGCCTATATTCTTGAATTTGTAAGGCAAGGTTGTTAGACAAGATAGTACCCCAATCCATTATAAAAGAGTTTACTGCTGCATCTATTAGGGGAACCCACTCAACAAAAAACTTGGTTGTATCGACATACCCAAATAATCTACACATCATAGCTACGACATAAGAGTAGGGAGCAACGAGAGGTGCTATAGGATACATACTCGATTTCTCTTGTTTGTGCTTGTTTGAATTGGACATCCATTGCCTAATTGGTTATGATGGTTCCTAATTCTATTTTGCGAAATTCTCAAGGAAGGCTTTATCATATACCTTCTGTGGGTCTGGTATATGATACATTCTCTTCAGGTCTTCTATTGTGAAGGAACCAATAACCATTTTCCTTGAAGTCTGGAATGCCCGGTTGGAAATGTTAATATTGTCTATTATCCATTTTACCATATTGGTGTATGGTAAAATCTTTGGTCTAGCAACAATTCTGTGCAGGAAAGAACTTGTAGCTTCAAAGTGAGAGGCTTCTGAAGAGGTAGTGGTGTTTGCTGTTGCTTTACTCTAAATTATCCTTGGACCCTCGCTCTCCAGCAACTGGTACATGGTTTCCCATGAGGAAGTACCGCTGTTGATAGTGCATGTTGTATCTGAGAATAATGGAGGCATTTTTGTTACATCAGATGTAGAAGATTGTGTGGCTTTGCTGGGTTTCTTTCCTTTCTTAGACTTAGTCATCTTGTTACACAATTTTCTCTCAGGCAAAACCTACAAATTGAGAATACAAAGAAATGAAGAGCAATAGGAGTTAAACATAGAAGCATTCAATCACATAAGGCTTTGAAATGATGGAAAGGGAAGCTTAAATGCGAATCAATCCAAACAGGCCATCAAATCTCCTTGGGCTTTGAAATCATAAATACCGTTAGAATCCTTTAATAACCGAAATCATGGCTTCATGTGGTTTATTTATTATTCATTAATATATCGCATCGCAAAACCTCTTCAAACAGTAAATAAAAATATCTTCAAGTACCCCACCGATATGCGATAGCGATATCACTGTATCGGTTTATTAAGTGTGAGAGACATGTGATTGTGATAATCACATTATCGCATTATAACAATTGACAGTTTTGGGAGTAGCGGAGAATAGATATAGCCAAAATCTTTTAGCGATTGCGATTGTGATAAGTGACGTGGCAATGTAGCGGGCCCATAGGTTTATTATTAGGTGCAACTTTTGTTTTAGCTTTATGATTTTCCTTAGGGCACGGTCTTTAAAAAACATCTTTATTGCAATTAGAGCAATTTGGAATGATATAAGCAGAGAGCATATTGGTACTCTTGCGATTTATCCAGACGTGATGTGTTTTAAAGAGTATATTTTATTGCTTTGTTGGGTCCAGTGGGTTATCGCATTTCGCAATCGGGATGTTCCTTGATCTTTATGATACATCATTTTATTATAAGATTGCGATGCAGGGAGTTTTTTACTATGAAGAATTTCCATTAATACTTAAGATTTTTAAAGGATAAATATGTTTTGGTTCCTGGGGGCTATCTATTATCCCAATCACAAGTCTCTACAAGTAAATGAAACTTTGTTCCTTGTAACTTTGCGGTATGTGATATTGTCAGGTTTTCTTTTAAGGTAAGCCTTATTTGAGTCATTCAAGCCTTAATGAGGGTTTATTTATTAACAAATCAAATTTATTCTTAAGAAAATCCCTAAACTAAACTATATTCTTTTGTTTTTTAATTTTTTAAGGGTCCCCATTTATTTCTGCAATAATCACCTAATTTATTTATGTAGAAATAAATGGGGGGTTGTTGCACAACACAACAGGTTGGAGGTTGGTATGTCGGAGGTCGAGGGGTCAAACTCCACTTAGGCCCTTGGGATGCTTATAACCTTTTTTTGCAATCACAGAGGGCCACGTGGCACCCTCTCATTTGGACACTTCAAACCCTTCAACCAATCAAATCATGCCACCTGCATCTGTATGAATAGGCCACATGTCGAGCCCAAATTGGTCCACCGTCATCTGTACCCTGCACAACCAACTGCTGACGTCAATTCTATGGTTTGCCTAGTCAGCAGTCCAGTCAACCCTACTGTTTGACTTTTTTGTTGTTTGGCCAAAACTTCATAATGCCATAACTTCTTCATATGATGCCAGATTGAGGTGATTCAAGTGACATTGGAATCAGGATGACGAACACTACAATTTGATGTCTGTTTTGGGAGATTCTAGGCACTTTCATTTTTGAGCCTATTTTTGATCTCAGAATCATGCATTTGAATAATAAATTATTGCTAGTTACACCATAATAATATCAAAATAAAAATATTATTAGAGGTACAAATATTTAAATAAACACAAAAACATTTATGAAAATTATCAAGTAATATTAAGGCGTTGACGCTGCAATCAACACCCTCCAAATTTTTTCTCACACTTGATTTTTGGAGCCCACTGAGGATCTTATGATTTATCGTTCTTTGGTCATTTCATTGTCGATTGGTGTTTTTCTAAGTGTTCAAGTTTTCTTCTCGGATTATAAGTGTCAAGTCACTTTATCACACATGCCCAGTCCTTGGTGAATTTGTAAACACACTTATTTTATGCAAATCTGAATAGGCATAATGTTATGAAACCAACTCAAGAAAAGATAGAAAAGACAGATCAATGCCTTAGAATTCAGCCTCTTCGAAGGGGAAACCTCCTTTACATTACATAAATGAACAATTCTTTGATGATTCAAATGACAAAACCTCCTTTCTATATATAGGAGTCTAAGGAGTCACAATATAACCCAGCCGACCTAACAATAACAATATAAAGCCACAAAAATAACAATAGAGGGATTCTATGGGGCACAGTAATAACAATATCGGGATAATAGGGGCACAACAATATTAATAAGGGATGCAACTACAATAGTAATGGGGTAATCACTAGTATTATAGGGACCCAACATGCCCCTCTCCTTCAAAAAAGTGTTGTCCTCAACGCTTGAGTAGTTCTGGATGCTTTTGTATAAAATTATCATCCTCC
The DNA here is from genome assembly GCA_031772625.1 of Pinus tabuliformis. Classification (NCBI taxonomy): domain Eukaryota; kingdom Viridiplantae; phylum Streptophyta; class Pinopsida; order Pinales; family Pinaceae; genus Pinus; species Pinus tabuliformis. The sequence continues at coordinate 903,418,202 of CM062811.1, forward strand.
CATGTGGAATGTTCAGTGGATAAGTTCTTCCACTTGATAAGATACTCCGAAATTGATCGATTTCATAGCTGTCGAGTTCTTGTTTCTGTGACTGCTTCCGGTTCCAATATAATTTTTCCTTCCTCGCCAAGTTTTGGCAATATTGTTTGAACTGGGAGCTTGTCGCCTATAACCTTATTTAAACATGAAACATGGAAAACTGGGTGCAATCGAGAAGCTATAGGAAGCTCCAATTTGTATGCCATAGTACCAATCTTCTTTTGAAACACCTTGTATGGACCATAATACTTTGGTGATAATTTATTATCCTTCTTAGCTTGCTTGAGGGACATTTGCTTATATGGTTGTAGCTGTAGGAATACCCAATCACCTACATTAAAACTTCTTTTGCTGCGATGTTGATTTGCCTGTTGTTTCATTCTATTCTGTGCCAACACGAGGTTATCCTTTAAGAGTTGGAGGACTTGTTGTTGATTTTCGATGTGATGTTCCACTGCTTGAACCTTAGAATTTTCTCTTAAATATGATGTGATGGATGGTGGCTGATATCCATAAAGTGCCATAAATGGGGTCATTTTTGTTGCTGTATGGAAGGAAGTGTTATACCACCATTCAGCCAAAGGCAACCATTTGACCCATTGTATCTGTTTATTAGATACAAAGCAACGAAGATATCCTTCCAAACATTTGTTTACTATCTTGTTCTTGTAATTTTGATATATCATGTAGCATTTCTTCCTCTTCTTCATGAGTCATGCTAGAGCTTTCAGGTTGCTTACTAGGTGTTTGCATTTTTTTTCCTTGGGGCATCAGTTACCGATAATAATGCTCTACTATGCCCTTTGAATTCCTTCAAAATAAATTTTCAAACCAAGCTTAAACAAAAATTTAAAAAAATCTACACACCTTTTTTCACTTTGTAGGAGCTCGATATTGCCTCTAATGTATCTCTGTACTTTCTGATCATCCAGTTCTAAAATTACGACCTGAAGTAGCCCTCTGTGTCCTCTTTCCAATGCCACCAGTCTGACCCAAATTGGATTCTCCAAGGAAGAGTTATGCGAAATATACCATAGTGACTTGATTATAGACTAGTTCAGTAGAGCGAACTTGTAAAACGTGCCACGAGTCACTGTTTCGACCTTTGGCTATGAAAAATATCTACAAGAAACTACAGTCCGTCCTATTTCTGTAACTTCTTACGAAATTTCAATCCGATGCTCAGAGAGAAAGTTATGACGATTTTCCCCAGGTCACCTATTTGGAATGTAATTCAGGAGTCTGCAAAAAGACCAACTTTCTCAGGTCATATTTCTGTAAATATAGCGCTAAAATCTCTGAAATTTGGATGTGAGGTTCAGCGCGATGTCTTCTCAAATGGGTTTTTTTTGTAGCTTCTGAAACATCTCAAAAAAAGAGTTATAGTGAAAATTCCACGATGACCTATTTGGAGCAGCGAAACCCTAGAATCCAAAGCTCTGATACCAAATGTTATGAAACCAGCTCAAGAAAAGATAAAAAAGATAGATCAACACCTTAGAATTTAGCCTCTTCGAGGGGGCAACCTCCTTTACATTACATAAATGAACAATTCTTCGATGATTCAAATGACAAAACCTCCTTTCTATATATAGGAGTCTAAGGAGTCACAATATAACCCAGCCGACCTAACAATAATAATATAAAGCCACAAAAATAACAATAGAGAGATTCTATGGGGCACAGTAATAACAATATGGGGATAATAGGGGCACAAAAATATTAATAAGGGATGCGACTACAATAGTAATGGGGTAATCACTAGTATTATAGGGACCCAACACATAACACATCCATCAAGATAGTGTCTGTGCAATGTTCAATTCATATCAATAGTCAAAGAACATATTCCATTGATAATATCCCTCACTTTGATTGCAATACTTCTATTTCAGTGATTTTTCTCAATTATCGCTTCTGCGCACTCGCGCTTTCACAAGTGTCACTTTCACATTCACATATGGCACTTTTACTTGATTTCACTTTAATAAGTGTCATTTTCATCTTATCTTCACTCTGGCATGCGTCGCTTATAATGTCGTTCGCATTTTCAAGTGTCATTTTCATTGCTTTCCTCTTGTCATAGTCGTTGTTTTTGTTGTTTTCATTCTTGTATGAGTCACACCTTTGCACATCACCGGAATTAGTTCTAATGCACCCATATGCACTACATGGTCTTACATATCATTAGAATATGCACTATAATGATTCCTACAACTTAGTGCACCTTTTGATCACAGTTGTCACTTATGTCGCAACTTGTGTTCTAAGTGTTGTAATGTTTCATTTGAATCGTCACACATAGAAATAAGTGTCGCTTTGCTGTCATTTCAAGGTGAACAATGTAAACTTTGAAACGAGAACTATAAACTCAAAACAGGAACTGTGGCCAAAAAACCTTGAAAAAACATGAAAAACAGTGCTAAAAACGAAAAGTGTTTACATTGGAATGATGGTTTTTTTTTAGGGTCAATTTTGAACATGTTTTAAAAATAGCAGTAAAAACGAATTTTTTGTGCAAAATTTGTGTAAAAAATAGTCTGAAAATGAAAAGTGTTGATACTGAAATGATGGTTTTTTTTTTAGGGTCAATTTTCAACATTTTTAAAAAATGTCAGTAAAAACTGAATTTTTATATGCAAAAATTGTGCAAAAAACACCCTCAAAACGAAAAGTGTTGATGCTGGAATAACAATTTTTTTTTTTTAATGGTAAATTTTCAACATTTTGAAATAATGGTGTAAAATATTTTATCATGACTCTGAAAAACATTAAAATTTAAAAAAAATAACGAAAACATAAAAATTAAAAATAAAAACAATGAAAAAACACAAAAAATAGATATATATATATATATATATATATATATATATATATATATATATATATATATATATACAAAACATAAAATAAAAAAAAAAATCAATCATAAAAATGTAAAAAAAAAAACAAAATTAACCTAAAAAAGATAAGAATTAAAAAATAAAAAATAAAAAAAATCTGGTAAACCAAAAAAAGAAGAAAAATAGGAAATTTTGAAAAAGCATTAACAAAAACTAAAAAAAAAAAAAAGGCAAACTAGATTTAAAAAAAATAGAAAACTAACAATTTTTTTTTTTTTAAACTACTAAAATTAAGATTAAAAACATTTTAAAAAAACCCTAAAAAAAATTACGTTAAGAAAAAAAAAGAAAAAAGAAAAAAGAAAAAAGAAAAAAGAAAAAAAAAAAAGAAAAAACAATTAAAATTTTTAAAAATATACATATTTTCAGATTAAAAAAAAAAAATAAATTAAATATATATATATATATATATATATATATTTAAAAAAAAAAAAAACATTTCAAATTTTCTAGTAAAAAATTTAAGATTTGGATTTGAAAATGATTTAAAATTTTGATTAAAAAAAAAAAACATTTAAAATTAAAAAAAGCTAAATATATTTATGATATTTTTTAAAATATTAAAAAAATATATATAAAATTAAAAAAACATTTAAAATTTAAATATATATATTTTTAAAATATAATTAACATAATTAACATATTCTAATTTTTATTAAAAAAAAACAATTTTATCGGCCACCGCCCCCATGGGCGGCCGGGTGGTGGCTATCCGATTTTGAGAATCGGAAAGACGTGGGGGCGGTCGGGCGGTGGCCTCAGCCACCGCCCGGTCACCCCATGTGTGGCCGAGCGGTGGCTATCCGATTCTTAGAATCAAATAGCCATCGCTTGACTGCCCGTGGGGGTGGCTGGGCGGTGGCTATCCAATTCTCATAATTAGATAGCCATCGCCCGACCGCTCGTGGGGGTGGCAGAGTGGTGGCTATCCGATTTCGAGAATTAGATAGCCAGCCCCACAGGCGGTCGGGCGATGGTTATCTAATTTTGAGAATCAGATAGCCATCGTCTAACCGCCCGTGGGGGTGGCCATCTGATTCTCGGAATCGGATAGCCACCGTCCGGCCGCCTATGGAGGCATGACCCTGGGCGGCGGAGTTGCATGCATATATGTTTTTTAAAGTTTTAAATGTTTTTTATTTTTAAAAAATCAAAAATATATGTTTTGTTTTTTTTTTAAATTTCAAATGGTTTTTTTTTTTTTAATCCAAAATATAAATATTTTGTAAAATTTAAAATGTTTTTTTTTTTTTTTAATATATATATATATATATATCTTTATTTATTTATTTTTTTAATTTGAGTATATTTTTTTTAGGTGTTTTTTTTTAATAGTTTTTTAGATTTTATCAGTATTTTTTTTTTTGGGTAGTTTTTTGTTAATGCTTTTTATTTTATTATAATTTTTAGTTACTTAATTTTATAGTATTTATTTATTTCCAATTTTTTATGGTTTACTGAATAATATCTTTTTTATTTTTTTTATTTTGGGGTCTTATATATATATATTTTTAATGTCGAAAAAAATTTGACATAAAAAATTTTAAAGTGTAAAAAAATGTAACATTTAAAAAAATTATCCACACTTAATACATTAAAAAATTTAAAGTGTCAAAAATTGTTAAATTTAGAAAATAAATATTTACATTTCATACATTAGAAAATTTAAAGTCAAAAAATGGGCCTTTTAAAAAAATGGCCTGATGCAAAATCACCACTTTTTAAAATCAGCATGCAAATCACTAACATTCTAAAACGTAATGTACATAAAAAAAATTAAAGTGCCAAAAACTATGCTCTAAAAAAATATGTGTGTTCTACATCACCCCTTTTCAAAATCGGGTCATTTTTTTGCTATCTCTACGAAACGAGTAACAATATCAGTTCTCGTTTCAAAGCTTACATTGTTGGTGTGATTGCTATCCATGAGTCTTGTGTATCCTTCTAGCTTGTATTGATGGATTTCATGTGTTTAATCCAAGTTTTAGTCATGTTTGAATGCATTTCCCTCTCTTTCTCTATTGGTCCCACACTTAGACATTTTGGAGCTCTTCTTGGTCCTCCTACCCAGTGGAACTTGTGAAGGCATTAATCCTCTTACCAAGTGATGAGATTAGCTTATTCATGAACTTCGTTGATGTAAAATTTCTCACCAATACTTTTGCATTAAATTATTATAAAGGCCACCTCAAATCAATGCACATTAAAGAACCTTCCAAGGATAATCACCTAGCCCCCATTATCCATATTGACTCGTTGCACCGAGTTTTGATCATGTATGCCTTGAATGACACATAGAGCACTTCAAGATAAGAAAAATGACCTCTTCCACCCTTTTGTAGAAGCAAACTATGAAATGCAAAGGTCCTCCTACCTTCACAATGCAGTGAAAACCCTCCTAGGGAGAGTGACTTCCTTTCTATGGCTTCCCTCGGTGAAAAGCACATTCCAAATGAAAAAGCATCCAATGTCGGGACAAAATTCACTAGAATAAGTGAAAAAGTGAATTATAGATGAATAATGACACCTTGTTGAGAAAAACTGTGCTTTACATAAGGCTTTCTCTTCCTTCCAACGTATAGCGCAGTCTTAAGCCTCAAGCCTTCACCCTTGTTCCTTGTCCTTTCCCATTGCGTTGAACACTTCTCAAGCCTCCCTCTCTCAGTGTTGGGAATAGTAACAAAGCTTAATGAGGTCTCCTCTTAGAGCTTGACCTGTCAAACTGCACTGTTAGTATCTTCCTCTCTTTTCTTCATAGTGCATGGCACAATCTTAACCAATAAGCTCCCCACCTTGTTCCTTTAGCTTCCCCACTATGATGGACCAAGGAGAGCTCCTCTTCACAACACATGGCACAATAATAGTGAATAGTGATTCCTTCCTAGGCCACTATTGAGTTCAACTGCACTTTCCTTATCAAGACCCCTCCTTTCAACCCTTCCATAGGCCTATCATAAGAAAAATCTTCCATGAGCTAGGTAGGGATAGAATAGATGATTTTAAGACTGATTTTGCCTTGTTAAGAATGATATTCATTGGCAGAAATACCTAGACAACATGACAAGGTGATTCTCAAAGAAGATAACAAGAAGAAACACAAGAATCACTTATAAATAAGAAGCATAAAAGTGAACTATCATGAATACATGGAGCAAATCCTCGACTATGACAAAAAGAAGGCATTGCATGTCGATTCAGAAGATTCAAATATTGATCCAAGACCCTTTGGAGGGTGAAGATAAGAAAAAAAGTGGATATTTCATGAAGATGAGGTGTTGAACATACCTTTCATAAATATTGAAGACAAAGCAACAAAGAGAGCAACTTGACATTGCCACCTCATCATGAGCTCCATGTCATCATTGTCAAGTTGTAACCAGTACAAGTGTCATATCTATGCCAAATGTGTCCATGTGTCATGCCACATCATCATTTGGGATGTAATGATGTATTCTAAAGGAAAACGACAAAATTTAATGTGTGGAAGTCCAAGAGTCATATGTGGAATATGAAAAGTCACATAGTCATATATGGACAAAAGAGTCTTGATTGGAAGTCCAAAAGTCATTTAGAGAAATCCAAACATCACTTAGAACTTCAAGATTTTTTTAGAAGTCTAAAGGACATGTTAGAAGTCCAAGAGTTATGAGGGTAATGCAAGAGTCATAAGGATATGGAAGGTCATCCCTTTTGTTATAAAAGAAACTTCATAACTCAAGCAAAGGGGCTTTTTGGAGGCTTAAGCTTTGGAGAGCTAGTATTGGCTTCTCTAACTTGGCATAGGAGAGAAAAATATTCTTTGGAGAAGCAGGAAGTGACTCAATGTTCTACTATTGGAACTAGTGCATCACCATTGTAACTGTGTACTTGGATATTTCACCTAATATTGAAGCTCATTGAGCCAACATACCTTAATGCATGTATCACAAATGTTTTGAGTTTTTTATTTGAATGTTTGCGGTATATGTTATATTCATATGTACTAAGTAAATTGAACTACTTCATTGGATTTTGTACTTATCTTGTTGAATGTGTGTTGTTTTTGTTTTCATGAATCATTGTTATCTTGTGAACTAATCTACAAGTTAATCAATGAATCTTTCCTTACTTTCATGTGCCTCTTTTTGGGGTAGTACTATTAATTCCCTCCAAAGACTCACTCTTGTCTCCCTCTCATCAAGGTCTCCTTTTACACATTGCAATTGGCGTTGCACAATGTCAACTTACTTTCTTGTTCAAGGGTTATATATATAATCTCTTATGTTATTCATTGAAACCAAGGCGAACCTTACATTTATGGTGGTCAGGATGATACTTTAGATGGGGATCCTACTCCAAATGGTGAGAGGTCTAATCGGGGCTTCACATTGAGGAGACCCCCTATATGTTGGTGGTATCCAGCACCATCAACATTCTGGTGCTAGAAGGAGGGCCATATGACAATTTGTGCTCATTGAGTTTGTTTTGAATCTCTCATATTAAATGACCCTTTCCAAAAAATTAATATTGGGATGGTTTTGAAAAGATATTGATCTTACCATCCCTGCAAAAATGTCTTAATTTAAGTTTGACAGCTAGGGCGAACTAACTGTTCTTGGACACTTCTTTCAATTTATTCAGTTTTGTCTCTCTAATGGAATTCATTGTAAATATGTTCAAAGGAGTTTGTTCATGCTCACATTTGAAGGTTGAGTCAAGAAATAGCACCATACATTACCATCTACTTCCATCCATTCACTCAAGCAACTTGTTAAGGAGCTTCGTGAAGCCTTTTACATATATGATTATCAAGATGTATGTGATAGAGTTGATTTGCTTAAAATGGAATCTGCATAGGACTTTCTTAATCAATTTCTTCACCTTTTCTATGAATTTTCCGAAGGAGTGATTGACTTGGATTTCATCATGGAAAAATTTCAAAGTTTGATTCTACTCAAATTGAGATATTTTGAATCCAAACACCTGGAAGATTCTCCCTTCACAACTTTTTGTTGGCATTATGGCTAATGTGTTGTCCTTGATGGCAACCTACTTGACAAACATGTATTTGATGTCAACATATTGTTAATATGATGATTGTGGAACTAAAGAAGATTATAGGAATATTGGTACAAATGGTACAAAAGTTATAGACAGAGAAATGATAGTTCAATTGTAGAGGGATGACATAAGTGAAGTTTGAGAAAGTATATGTGGTTCCTATGAAGAAGGGTCACATAAATATGCTGTTTCCTTGAGTAAAATTCACATACATAATCCAAACCATGGAAATATGGATACTGAGGGTCATTACCATGGTATTTTCCCATAGTAATTGGGGTGGCAATGTCTATTTGATCCTGTCAACCAATACCATCAAATTTACCAAAGGATTTACTTGAGGTATTGGCTAAGGCAAAAGCTATATAAGGATATGGAGATCAAGGTGTTGTGTGTACAAGTGAATAGTTATTCATGTCTGATATGATCTAAACAGGTGTGCACTAGGGAGCAAGAAGATGACTCAGATCTGGAGGATCTGAAAGTACACTAAATACTAATGGTTAAAACTTGATGATATGTTTTTCTTTGAATATCTAATGATGAAAGATCTATTTGAATGTGTTTGAAGAAATATGTGATTTAATAGTGAAATTTTCAAAAAGTATGATTGTGATTTGTAGCGAAGCTCTAATTTAGTAGTTCAAGATCTATACACCGATTTTCTTCAGTAAGGCTGCGCACATATGCAGACCTGGTTATACACAATCATGTATAAATTTGGTGATATTTTATTCAATATGGTGGTATATATACACAAGTGTTATGAATAGTAATCGCATACACATGCAAATATTTTTTATGGAGGTTGCATATATGTACTAGGGTTTTTCAATTAGTTCCTGATGATGATGACAGTTGGCGATATTTTTCCTATTTGCTGCTACCTACCAATGATGTCTTGATATGCATGGTCTATATCTAGCAGTGTTGATTGGGTTGATTTGATTATGGATTGGAATATTGGTTAGTGATTATGCTACATGATGTTGATATGTGATTAAGTTGCTAGTGTGACTCAGTATGACAATTGATGTAGTGATTCAGTTTTAGCATTCAATGATTTGAGATCTTTATGCAGGTTTCATTTAGAGGAAGCACATATATACATAGTTATACTTCAGAACAAACATGTATATATTGTGAAGTTAATATCTTTTCAGAGTTTGCAGTGTTGCTTGATGATGACAAGTTATGTTCTATTGGCTGCTATTTGTCAATGATGTCTATTTGTATCTAATAGTGTTGATTGGATTGGTTTTGCATTAGTCTGATCTAGTTGGAATGGTTGCTTGAGGTTCAGTCTAGTGATTATATTTCTTTAGTATTTAGTGGTTTGATGCTTCAGTGATTTAATTGGTTTACAATGCTTGAGTTATTTAGATTTTGAGATTTAGTATTTCAACTTGGCATACTGGTTTGGGCTTATTGTTGATGTGGGTCTAGTGTGAAAATATGATGAAAGGTGGCCTACAGGTTGTTTGATGATTGTTTGACAAGTGGATCTAGTGTGAAACATTCTGAAACATGGTCCACAAGGTGTTGAGGGTTGCAGCCTTCAGTGAGGGGGTAGGAGCTCCCTTTCGGTAGGAGCCGGTAAACAAGATTAGGGGGTTGTAGCTCCCTTCCAATGGGTATTGGAGAATGAGTGGAGGTTGTAGCTTCATGAAAGTGGGTGCCTGCATGCTGGTAAGATTCTGCACTAGTATTAAATGTAATGAATATTTTCTTTATATAATAAGAAAGAAGACAAAGACAATGACATCGATGGTTTTCTCCCACATTAGGTTTCCACCTAAAATCCTGGTGTTCTATGTGTGTTGCATATGTGTTGTGACTTATCTGTTCTTTACTGCATACTGGATGATTAATGAATGCAATGTTTAAGTTAGCTTACTAATGAATGTTATGACAAATTAGGTAAACTGGATATACATTGTTTACATTCAGTAAATTTGTGTACATATGCAAGTTGCATGAAGAACAATAGCATGCATAATTCTGAATATGATTGAAAGTTTAAAGTGAATTAAAATTCTGATTCACACCCGCCCAATATTTTTCCTAAAAATTGGTATTAGAGAAAGTCCCTCAAAAGAAGCTTGATTGCTTAAAAGGAGATCTATCAATATGAGCAGCGAAGAGGGAGTGTCTTCTATCAAGCCACGTTTGTTTAATGGTGCTAACATTATATTTTAGAATATCAAAATGAGAGTGTATATGCAGGCACTAAGAGTTGATGTATGGGAAATTGTTGAAGGTGGATATCAATACCAAACCTCGATTCCCACAGATGATGCAGGGAAGAAACAATATGAGATCAATGCAAAGGTTGTAAATGCTATTTTGGGGAGTTTGGCTAAATATGTGTTTGTGAAATTCATGCAGTTGAACACCGCAATGGAAATATGGGATAAGCTTTTCCAAATATATGAAGGTGACACTAAGGTAAAAAGTGCTAAACTTTAAACATATAGAATTTAGTATGAGACTCTTAGAATGCATGATGAGGAAAGCATTGCAAGATTTTTCCTTAGAGTATGCGAGATTGTTAAATAAATGAAAAATCTTGGTGGTGAAATAAAGGATACCACTGTTGCTGAAAATATTTTAAGATCAATAACCCTAGAGTTCAATTCCAAAGTCTTAGCCATTGACAAAATGTAGGATTTGAAGAATCTCACTATTGAATAGCTCCATGGGATTTTGACAACTTTTGAGATGAGAAAAGGGGGTACATAAATTATTAGAGAGGAAAAATTAAAGCCCACAAACAAAGGGAAAGAAAAATAAGAGCCTAAGGAAACAAGTTACATTTTAGATGAAGAAGAAGCAAATTTCATGAAGAAGCTTCAACTAGGGAATAACAGGTTCAAGGTTAAGCTTCCTTTCAAATTTTTTTCCTATGGAAGAGTAGGTCACTATGCCACTAAGTGTCCTTATAAATAAAATCATGAAAAAGGAAAGAATGTTTCAAAGAAGAATGTTAAAAGAGGTTTTACTAGCAATAAAAGTTTTTATACTCATGAAGATAGTGAATATTCTTCCAATAATGAGGATGATGAATCAGATCAAGATTGTCAATTACTTATGGCATTTGAAGAACAATGTGTAGATAATTCTGATGATGAATTTATGGATGTTTTAGAAGAAATTAATAGACTCAGGGACATCAATATGTATAAAGAGAACAACCTAGTCAAAGAAATAACTCAGATAAAGATCTGTCTAGAAGAGGCTAAATTAATAGAAGAAACTTTGAAGAAACGAGTCCAAGAAAGGGATAAGCACTGTGAAACTTTAGAACTTGAAATTGTGGGTCTAAGAAAGGAACTCGAGGAAACAAAAGCTCTAAATCTTAGATTTGCTAAAGGATCTTAAAATTTAGAAGAAATCATTAAAGTTCCTCGCTCTTCACTAATTAAGAAAGGTCTTGGAAACAATACAAATCAAAATGGTGAAACATTAGAACCTATGAAATATTTTGAAACATGTACAAAAATCTACATCAATGCGGTAAAAGGAAGCAATCATCAAAATTATAGGATTCAACAAAATAATGAAGAGTCAAACTATTCTCAGGTAAACCAAACTTTCCATGAACAAATAGCAAGCTACTAAAAAATGTATTATACCCCTAGTACTCTTACTTCAATGGTCAATTCTTCACTTATCACAACTTTGGTCACAAATCAGGTCATTGTGTTGCTTATAAAAAAATTATGACTAGAGAAGCAAGAAAACAACATGATGGAAATATGACAAATAAGTCTTCTTATAATGTTTCCCCCCCTCTGAAGAATGAAGTTGAATGTTCTATTTGCAATAAATTTTGCCATGAAGAATCTGAATGAAGAAGTAGGATGAATTCATATTATCAACATGAGCAGAAGATAGAACCTTCCAAGGCATGGAAACATAAAAATTCATCCTTCAAAAATTGTGGTCTAGCATTGTATGCAGGAGATCAAGGGAACATATGGTACATTGACAATGGTTGTTCAAAGCATATGACATGTGACAGAGATAAATTTGTTTATTTTAATGATATTAAGAAAGAAAAAAATGTGACTTTTGGTAATAAATCATCTACTACTATTAAAGGAAAATGATCTGTGTTTCTAAAAGAAAAGGTCAAGGCTAAGAATGTATTATTTGTTGATGAGCTAAAACATAACTTGTTAAGTGTTAGCCAAATGTGTGATCAAGGGCATGAAGTTATTTTTAGATCAAATAATTGCGGGGTAAAACGATTGAATACAGGTAAGACCATAATCAAAGGAACCAGAACTCCAAGAATTGTCTATATCCTGGAAGGCGAAAAAAAGCACTATTTTTTGAGCAAATCTGAAGAAAGATGGGTTTGACACAAAAGATTGGGACACCTCAGATTTTCTCAACTATATAAATCAAGAAATATGGGATAAAATTGTGACTTTCCCAACATTTCTCCACCTAAATGTAACATTTGCAGATCATGTCAATTTGGTCAGCAATCCAGAGTTTAGTTTAAAGTTAAAGAATGAAATTCAGGTAAACCCCTTCAACTTGTTCACAATGATTTATGTGGACCTATGAGAAATAAATCTCCTTGTGTTGAATAATAATTCACGCTATTGATTGATGAATTTACAAGAATGTGTCAGGTTGGTTTAATAAAGTATAAAGATGATGCATTTGAAAAAATTAAAATTTTTAAATCTATGGTAGAGAATGATTTGGAACTAAAAATCCAATGTCTTAGATCTGTCAGAGGAGGTGAGTTTATATCAAATGATTTTTTCAACTTTTTTGAACAACACGACATCAAAAGACAGTTTTCCATAACTAAAACTCCACAACAAAATGGAGCAGTAGAAAGAATGAACAAAACAATTCAACAAATGGCATGTGCCATGCTTGATGAGTCAGGAACACCTCACATCTTATGGGGAGAAGAAACACATATAGCTATGCATATACTTAACAAAGCCCTTGTTTGAGTAAAAAATGATAAAACTCCATATGAACTTTGGTACAGTAAGCATGAAACTATCAAACACTATAAAATCTTTGGAAGAAAATGTTTCATAAAGAAAAATGATGATAAGCTTGGAAAATTTGAATCTAGAGTTGATGAATGAATCCTTCTTGGGAACTCTTCCAGAAGGAAAGGATATAAATGTTATAATAAAAGGTTCCAAAACATTGTTGAAAGTATAGATGTTTTTATTGATGAAGAATCCACTGGTACCAAAAAGGAAGCACAAGCAAATGACGAACCACCCCTACTAAAATCCAAGAAGTTGTAGGAGAAGAAGAAAGAGAAGCATCAAAAGAAGGAAATGAAATTATAGGTATGGCAGAAGAGAACCCATCAAGGTATGTTCAGGAAAATCATCCCGAATCTCAAATTCTAGGTGATAAGGAAGCGAGAATACAAACTAGAAGAAATTTTGTTGGATCATCTGGTCACTTAACCTTATTGTCCACAATTGAACCTCAAAATGTGAATCAAGAAAGCAAAGATGAATGTTGGGTTAAGGTAATGCATGAAGAACTTGATCAAATATAAAATTACCATACATGGGAACTTGTACCAAGGCCTCATAATAAACATGTAATTGGGACAAAGTGGGTGTTTAAGAACAAACTGAATGAAAACAGAGAAGTAATTCGAAACAAAACAATAATTGTATGCAAAGTCTATGCTCAATAAGAAGGGATAGACTTTGAAGAGACATTTGCACAAGCAGCTAGATTTGAAGCCATACGAAATTTTCTTGCATTTTCCATCTTTTGTAACTTTAAAGTATATCAAATGGATGTTAAATCTACATTTTTAAATGGGGACCTAGAAGAAGAAATTTATATTCAAAAACTTGAAGGATTCATACTTGACAATGATAAAAATCTTGTTTGCAAACTTAAGAAGGAATTATATGGGTTATAACATGCTCCTTGTGCATGGTATTATTGTCTTGAAATGTATCTTCAACAACAAGGATTCAATAAAGGATATGCAAATAGCAATTTATATATTAAATATGACCAAGACAAACTTTTGGTAGTAGTGGTTTATGTTGATGACATCATATTTGGAAGTAATATTGATTCTATGAATCAAGGATTTTCTTTAGCTATGTAGCAGGAATTTGAAATGTCTTTACTTGGTGAGCTAACATACTTTCTTGGTCTTCAAGTTCGTCAAACTAAAGATGATATCTTTCTTTATCAATCAAATTATCTCAAGCAGATTATGAAAAAGTACCGAATGGAAGACTGTAAACTTGTGTTCACACCAATGGTAACAGGATGAAATCTCAGCCAAAATGATGGCTCTCCTATAGTTAATCAAACTAAATACATATCTATGATTGACAGCTTGCTTTATCTTACTAGTACAAGACCAACCATATGCATGCTATTGGCATAGTTGGATGATTCCAAGCAAATCCCAAGGAAACTCATCTCAAAGAAGTTAAGAGGATATTCAAGTATCTGCAAGGCACTCAAGATTTTTGTCTATGGTATCCAAAAAACACATATTTTACACTTCATGCTTACACAGATGTAGACTGGGAAGGTAATGTTGATGACCACAAAAGTACTAGTGGAGGAGCATTCTATTTGGGACCTCACTTAGTTTCTTGGTTCAGTAAGAACTAAAGTTCTATTTATTTATCGATTGTTGAAGAAGAATATGTTTCTACTACCTCTTGTTGTACTCAACTTCTATGGATGATCCAAACTTTGCATGACATTTAAGTCACTTATCCTCAACATGTACCTATTCTCTATGACAACACTAGTGCCATAAGTATATCTAAAAATATTATCATGCACTCAAAAACTAAGCACAACCCAAATACTATTTTCTTAGAGAGAAAGTTCTTGAGCAAAAATTCAAGTTGGAATATGTTCCTTGAAAGGAACAAGTTGTAGATCTATTTACCAAGCCTCTTGCACGTGATTCCTTTGAATATCTCATACAAAGATTAGGAATAATTCATGCATATTCACTTTGGTAATTGTTCTAATAGGTATGTCATGTTCAGGGGGAGTTGGGGCTGTAAACATTAGCAGTTTACTTTATGTACGTGGATATTATGAAAGACAATCATGTGTATACACAGTTCGTGATCTAGATAGTTGCATATGCTTCTGAGTAATGAAAAATAAGTGGCATAGATTTAAGGGCAACTTCTCATATGCTTCCATCAGTTCATGATTAGCATTTTGGTTCTGGCATTGATGATGACCATATGTTCATAAGTTGATGCACAATGATATTGATGCTGATTGAAATGGTTCCTTGGTGCATTTGCTAATTGATAAGAAGGATATGATCAAATTTGATGATGAAGAATTGGAAATGGTTCAGGGGGAGCATATGCTATACTTATAATGGTTCATTGTTGGAATTATGGTCTCTTATTAGGCTCTGCTTATCAAACATTCATTGCTGATGATGAGTTCATGATTTAATCATTGTTTGTTGGCATCTTTCATTGATGAGAAGCTATATATGCTGGTGTCATTATGTCATGGGTTATCAATGATGCATCGATTTCATGGTGGTTGTTGATCACTATCATGGTCTTGCTATATAATTGTTGAGATTCTTGTTTATGGTTATAGGAGTCTTATATGTATCTTGATGTAAAGGTCATGATAAGACCCATGTTGTAAATCATTGTCACATTCAGTCATGTATGGGCTATTGGAATCAAGTCATGTCATATATGTAATCCCATTATTTTGGGACATTGATGTGAAATTTGTAAACCCAATATATTGGGTGATTGATGTAATCATGTAAGCATAGAGTCATTGGTGATAGTAAAAGTCATATTTGTTTGAGCCATAAAGACTTGTATTTTTATTATATATCTTTAGAAGCTCCAACATATGCTCAAGAGGAGCATGGTCAGTATGAAAATTTCTTGATTCATATTCAACAGATCATACCTACAACAATCAACACTACCATGGGAATTACTTCATTCAACATGGTTCAACCCTTTTCCCTTGATGTCAAAGGGGGAGAGAAGACTTGGTGTTTGGAGAGAAGAATTGGTGTTTGTAGGTGTGTTTGCAGGTGGTGTCCAAACACCAAAATGGTTTCCATCAAGTCCAAAGGGGGAGATTTTTGGCATTATGGCTGATGTGTTTTCCTTGATGGCAACCTACTTGAAAAACATGTACTTGATGTCAACATAGTGTTAATATGATGATTGTGGAACAAATGAAGATAACAAGAATATTGGTATGGATGGTACAAAAGATATGGACAGAGAAATGACAGTTCAGTTACAGATGGATGAAATAAGTGAACTTTGAGAAAGTGTACGCGGTTCCTATGAAGAAGGGTCGCGTACATACACAGGTTCCTTGAGTAAAAGTCATGTACATAATCCAAACCATGGAAATATGGATACTAGGGGTCATTACCATGGTATTTTCCCATAGTAATTGGGGTAACACCATCATTTTGATCCTGTCAACCAATACCATCAACTTTACTAAAGGATTTACTTGAGGTATTGGCTAAGGAAAAAGATATATAAGGAGATGGAGATCAAGGTGTTGTGTGTGCAAGTGAATAGTTATTAATGTGTGATCTGATCTGAACAAGTGTGCAACAGGGAGCAAGGAGATGACTCAAAAATAGAGGATATGAAAGTACATTAAGTACTAATGGTTAAAACTTGACTGGTCTATTTTTCTTTGAATATCCTATGATGAAAGATCTATTTGAATGCGTTTTAAGAGATTTTTGATTTAAAAGTGAAACTTGCAGAAAGTATGATTGTGATTTGCAGCGAAGATTTTATTCAGTAGTTCAAGATCTGTATGCTGATTTTCTTTCGTAAGGCTACATACATATGCAGATCTGCTTTTGCGTAATCACGTATAAATTCTGTGATATTCTATTCAGTACGTTGGTATATATGTGCGAGTGTTATGCATTGTAATCACATACACACATAGATCTATTTTATGGAGATCACATATATGTACTAGGGTTTTTAAATGGTTGCTTGATGATGATAGTTGATGATATCTATTCTATTTGCTATTGTATGTCAATGGTTTCTTGATATTCATGGTCTGTATTAGCAGTGTTGATTGGGTTGATTTGCTTGTGGATTGGAATATTGGTTAGTGATGATGCTACAAGATGTTGATATGTGATTATGTTTCCACTGTGACTCAGTATGACAATGATGCAGTGATTCAGTTTTAGCATTCAATTATTTGAGATTTGTACACATGTTGCATTTAGAGGAAGCACGTATATACACGATTAAACTTTAGAATAGGTGCATATATATTCTGAAGTTAATATCTAGCTAGAGTTTGCAGTGTTGCTTGATGATGACAAGTTACGTTCTATTTGCTGTTGTGTGTCAATGATGTCTATTTGTTTCTGGCAGTGGTTATTTGATTGGTTGTGCATTGGTTTGATATGGTTGGAATGGTTAGTTGAGGTTTAGATCAGTGATTAGTTTGCATCAATATTTAATGGTTTGATACTTCAGTGATTCAGTTGGTTTACATTGCTTCAATGATTCAAATTTTGAGATTTAGTATTTCAGCTTGACATATTGGTTTGGGCTTATTGTTGATGTGGGTCCAATGTGCAAATATGATGAAAGGTGGCCTACACATTGTTTGATGATTGTTTGACAGGTGGATCCAATGTGAAAATTTTTGAAACGTGGTCCACAAGGTGCTGAGGGTTGCAACCTTCAGTGTGGGGGTACGAGCTCCCTTTCGGTAGGAGCCGATAAACAAGATTAGGGGGTTGTAGCTCCCTTCCAGTGGGTACTAGAGAATGAGTGGAGGTTGTAGACTCCTGCAAGTGAGTGCTTGTGTGCTGGTAGGAGTATACTGCACCAATACTAATTGTAATGAATATTTTCTTTATATGATAAGAAAGAAGACAAAGACAATGGAAATGGTGGTTTTCTCCCACATTAGGTTTCCACCTAAAATCTTGGTGTTCTATGTGTGTTGCTTATGTGTTGTGACTTATCTTTTCTTGACTGCATACTGGATGATTAATGACTACAATGGTTAAGTTAACTTACTAATGAATGTTATGACAAATTAAGTAAACTAGATATATGCTATTTACATTCACTGAAGTCACGTACATACGTGGGTTTGAAGGAGAATAGTAGTGTACATAATTTTGAATATGAAATTGAAAGTAAAAGTGAATTAAAATACTGATTCACCCCCACCCCCCCTCAATATTTTTCTTAACACTATTGCAAACCATAAGACACCTCAATCTTCCGGGGAGGAGCCTATTATTCCTTTTCTCCCTGTCCTTCTCCTTTTCTAGTACCAATCAAGGTGGATGTACATATTTTTTTTTTTTCTCAGTAAATCTATGCTATTCTATTATATTATGTACAGGGAAACATTACAAACAGAAAGTCAGGTTGCCCAAGGTCGACTGTGGCTCTATGGGTTATCAGCTCGCAACTCCATATTAGCCCATGCAGGGGCAGCATTTCCAACCAGAATGTCATCCAAAACGCCACAAACCACAACATTGTTTTCAATCCAAGCAAAAATAACCCACGTAGGGGCTGTAAAACTCAAAAACTTCCCTTGCAGGGGCGACAAAGGACCTATGACAGCGCCTTTACGAATCCTACTATCAGAGCCATAACAAATATAGACCCGTATATGAACTTGAGAGACACCAACATAAACGTATACCCTATACCAGACCCAGACACGGACAGAGACCGAGACAGAGGACTTAAACCAAACCTGAACAAAAGTGAAGGACGTCGGAGCTTGCCACAGAGTTCTACTCCTCGGGCTTCTCCTCGATGATCGGACACCATCCGTAATGTTCAGGGAGGCCTTCCTTTTCTTCCATTGCAGCTTTCTTGGAGGTCGACGCCTCCTGCTTCTGAGGTTGGATGGGAGTCTGCTTAGGGATTTCCTCTGTCTTTTCCTCGACGATTTCTGGTTGCTCATCTGATAGCGCCTCCTTGCTGCCCGAACCGCCCTCACCTTCCTGAGTGTCCTCAATGAATAGGACTGAGATGTGTGCATTGATGCATGAATTATTCCTCGAGCTGCCGAGGGTGAAAACGGCAGTTCCAAACGCTGGAAGAGAGGGTGGTCCTGCATTGTGGCCGCCCGTGTCCATGAATTGAGCAGCCTGTATGGGAGTAGCCCCTGCCCTTCTGTGGCAGTAACAACAACATCAATGGTGGTGGGAATCCGCAGCGGGATGGCGTGATGAGCCTCCTCGACTTGTGCTGCGTCTACAAGGCATCCTTTCCCTTGGTCTAGCCATATTTGCAGTGATGCTGGCGGAGTTAAATAGAGCGTCAATTGAAGGTTTCCCCCGCTTGACCGAGAATAGTTCTCTCCCACCAGATCTTGAACGAAGCACAGTATCACCCACACCGCTATCAACAGGGCATACGAGCTCGAAATGTCCCTTGACCTCTTGTAATCTGGCTGTAACAGCCGAGGCTGCTTCCTGGAGGAAGAGATAGCCAACACAAACCTTCGCGGCGTGCTCCTTACTCTGAGTATGGACCTGCCCCATTCTTTCTCCCAATTTAAGCTTCTCAACATTCTCTCGATTCCTAGATGCCATAAATGCTCTCTGCAACCAAACCAATTCACCTTGTGTTGCATTGAAGGCCGTGTGCAATCGTTTCAGAACTTTATTCCTCGGCGACAATCGGTAATGAATTCCGCTGAAGGTCACGAGGCGACACATGTTGGCCATGTGGCCCTTCACTTGCAGACATACTGACACCCGCATCCGGGGAAGGTGGATGTACATATTAATGATCAAGTTGGGAAATTTTAAAATCAAATTGTTGATCTGTCCATTCAACCACCATCCACTTCTCAAGATCCAAATCCTATTGAGGAAAATTTGGAATGGTTCAATGATTGCATGGGGCCTAAAGTGAAAGTTAATCCCTTGGGTTTTCAATAGTATATTAATGTACATAAGTCCAATGTTGAATCTGATCCAAATGTAAATTTTGTTTCCTTTGAGGATAATTTAAAACATTTACCACTAATCACCCATGGTTCCCTGTTTCATGATCCACTTGTTTCACTTACTTCAAATATTAATGATATTTAACCTATTGTTCCAAGCGGTAATCAAGAACAAGGTAGTTGTAATCCACATGTAGAGGAGAAAAGTGTTGGAGATGTGTTCCATCTTTATTCCCTCTTTCAGAATGTTGATCCTATACTCTCAGCGAAACATGAACCGATTAATCTTTATAACGTGTCAAAAGACTTTGAACCCTACTTTCAAGTGGAGACTTTGGATAACATCATCATGGCATATCTGTTTCCATTAACACATATGGTGGTGAATATCCAAGTATATCAGGTGATATATTTTCTTCTTTTGAAGGCTTGGATTTGTAAGGTATTGATCCAAAATCCGTTCCTTATAGTTTACATTCATAATTTATGAATTGGGATGCTCTTTCAATTCAAAATGATCCTGAATCTCCTCTAATTCATACATTTTTAGATGCCAAATCTGAGAAGGTAATCTATCACGTTTTTGAATATTTGGTAAATCTAGGTCAACCTAAAGAACATAATGATATGCCTTTATTTGATCATTATTTTGATGAAGATTATTAGGATTCAATTAACTTCAACTAGATTCATTCACAACTCGGCCCTCTTCTCCTGACTCTTTTCATCTTTCTTCATCCACACACTATTCATTGTACCCAGATATGTTCGATAAGTTTGTCACACTGACATCCCATTTAGATTCTTTAGCTATTTATTAGGTTGATTATGGTTGCAATCAAGTATAGGATGGTGTGATCCAGTAATTAGAGAATGAAAAGCTTGAACCCATTGTTCATGATTTATTCAACTTAAATATTTTATAAGTAAAGAGGAAGATGTTCCAACTCTATCCAATCAAGGGAATTCTCTGATCAATGCATTTAAATATTCTATCCATCAAGAGTATAATATGAATTATCTTAAATGTGATCAAACCAGTGGCACAATGTTTTCATTGATACATCTAATGATAGTGGTGCATGACCACCTATTGATTTTTCTAGGCCACCCAGATTTGATGATCCACCATTAGAAACTTCATATACTTGTAACGG
Organism: Pinus tabuliformis; assembly: GCA_031772625.1. Taxonomy (NCBI): domain Eukaryota; kingdom Viridiplantae; phylum Streptophyta; class Pinopsida; order Pinales; family Pinaceae; genus Pinus; species Pinus tabuliformis. Next base: position 903,439,320 of record CM062811.1, read on the forward strand.
AGTCGAGGCACTTCAACCCATGTTGATGGTTACGTGAGGTTTTCACAATCCTGTTGATATCTACGAAATAAGTTGGATCTAGATTTTCACTCATAGATATTTCTTTAATATTCATCCACTGGTTATGATTTCATTCTTAAAGGACTTTCAATTTTTCCAAGTTAATCTTCTTGATCCTCAAGACAAAATATCTGATCAGATAAATGATTCTTGTTTGGTTAGTCCCTTTTCATGTGAACCCCTTGCACTAGACAATGGATTGGAGATCACATTTTTTACAGATCCTTATAGCCTTAAAGCCTGTCAAGATAAAGGTCAATCCGGGTTGGAATATTTTTCTCTGCTTAACTCTTCCAAGATTGATTACATTCTAAGCTCTTTTGTGTATGTCATGAAGATAATCATCTTCCTAGCACATTTCCTCTTATGGAATGTTTTCAATTGCTTAAATCATTCAACTGACAAAAACCCTTGTGTTGGTACGAATAATGTGTTTGATTTGACACATGTTTCTAATATTTTGTCAACTTAGTATGCTAATTGGTTTCTTGGATTCACAATGTAAACAATTGTTTCAAATTCCATAAGCTTTCATGTTGTTGATTTTGCATGTAGTTGGATACAAAGGGAACCAATAGAGAATCATGAACCTTATCCGTTAACCAACCAATTTGATCATAATATTAGTTTTAACAACTATCACCCAACTAATTATTTTCCTATCAACATATTTGATAGTTGTTTTACAACGGTTAATTTTGTTAAATCTATTGATTTATATGATTCATCATTTTACTGTTCATATGTTTGTTGAATAGTTGAGGAATTTTAGCGTGAGATGATGGTTAGGATAGGTCCTCACCATCTTGATAAGGTTTTTGAACAAGATCAGATCGAATTCCCCTTGAAAGATTCTCTTTCTGATTCAGATCCTTTGATGGAAAAATAATTTGACCATGAGTTTCAGGGTTATTAATTTAGTTGTTTTGAGTATCGAGATCCAACCGCTGAATGGTCAGAGAAATCTTACCTGACAAGCACCATTGCAAATAATAAGTTTCGATCTTTATTAATGTTTGCAAAAACTTAAAATATAGATGGATGTACATTTGCAAGAAACCCCCAAGGTTTGTATGATCGACATATCAATCAACAAGGTAAAGCTCAAAACTTGTTAAATCCAGTCGGTATGGCACATCTTTTTGTTAATAAGCAAGACCTTTAGTTCATTGTGTAAGTTTTTAAAGTTGTTATCTTTCCTTTTGCATAACGCTTTATATTTATTTTAATTGTTGGTATATTTGTGTTTTTAGTTTGGGAACTATGGTGGTTACATTGGAAATATCATTATACTTAGCCATGAACATCTAGCCAACTAGGTTAGGAGTAGGTCTAGTTACATTTTAGTTTCCTTTTCACTCATCTTGCACTTGCTATCCATCTAGTCTCTACATTATTTTTTCCTTATTCTCTGTTCTGCATGTTTCTTTTTGGTTCAATTTTATGTTTGTTATGTTCTTTGATTTTGTTTCATTTTTATTTCATGCCTTTTCTTTTATGTTTCATTAATAAGACTTTTCATGAAAGATGATCCTTTTGGCTCAAAAGACAATGTGGAAAAACTTGAAAAGGGAAATTGTGATAGCGAACAATGTTTGGCTTATCTATTATCCTCTTCTCTATCTTGGGTTTACATATCTCTTAAAGTCAATGATGTTGGAATGGGAAATAAGATCTACTCGAACATAGAGCTTTGAGTATAACCATGACACCTATATCTGTTCTAGGATCTTTGTTCCTTAACTCAATGTTGTAATTGAATGGTGTTTTGCATGTTTATCCAATCAAGTAGTGAAGGGTAAGGGGAAAATCAATAGCAAACAAACCAATATAAGATGTTTATATACCTTTCTCTTAAGGAAAAACCTCTCCTGCTCTCAATAAGTTGAGATCCCTCTTTTGCCTCTGTAAATAAATAAGTTCCTAAGCACATTTATATAAATAAAATAAATAAAGGGTGAAAGAAGAGAAAGGATTCCTAAGCAGAGAGGTGAAGCAAGTAACTTTGCCAAGGTACTATTTAGGTTCACTGGCAGTGAAGCAATGCTTGTGTTCCTGTAGTGAATCCGCTGGGGTACTGTCCAAGTCTGTTGGCAGTGGAGCAACACTAGAGATGAAAACTCATACTTTGATTATCTTTAACTCACAATTTTATATTACCCTCTCCTGGATTGAAATAGTTGTGATTTTTTGAGCTTTATAAAAATGCGTTTCAACCAAGAAAAGGAATAAAGGAGACTATATCTATGACCAAGTCAAATGGGGTAGCTAAGGTAATCCATACAATGAATCGATACTTCTTGAAAGATTGATACCTTGCACCAAAGTGTGAAACCCAAAAAGAGAAGCTTGATTTCTACCACTCTATCACCCAATGTTGATGCTGTGATCAACAATCTCCAAAATTTTGGTCACACTTGAATTTTGGAGTCTACTGAGGATCTTACGATCTGTCGTTCTATGGTCATTTCATTGTCGATTGATGTGTTAGTAAGTGTTCAATTTTTCTTCTTGGATTCTAAGTGTCATGTCACTTTATCACACATTCCTAGTTCTTGGTGAATTTGTAAGCACAATTACTTTATGAAATATTGAACAGGAATAGCAAAATCCATCAAGATAGTGCCTCTAGAATTTTCAATTCATGTTGACAATCAATGCACATTTTCCATTGATAGTCTCCTTCACTTTGATTGCAATTGTAATTCTATTTCAGTGAGTTTTCTCAATTGTTGCTAAATTTGTGCACACGTTCTTTCATAAGTGTTTCTTTCACGTTTGTGGCTGGCACTTTTTCTTGGTTTCACTTTAATAAGTGTGGTTTTAATGCTATCTTCACTTTGGCATGTGTCGCTTTCAACGCCATTTTGATTGTTTTCCTCCTATCGCAAGTGTCCCTTTTGTTGTTCTCACTCCTCTATGAGTTGCACCTTTGTGCATCACCAGAGTTAGTTGTAGCACACCCATATACATTACATGGTCTTACATATAATTAGAATATGCATTAGACACATTCTTACAACTTAGCACACATTTTGGTCATAGTTGCTACTTCTGTCGTAACTTGTGTTCATAGTGTCGTAATGTGTCATTTCAACTGTCACACTTAGAAATAAGTGTCACTTTGATGTCGTTTCAAGGTGTGATTACCCTCCATGATTCCTATGTATATTTATGGCTTGAGTTAATGGATTTCATATGTGTGATTCATGTTTGGATTCATTTACCTGTCTTACTCTACTAGTCCCACACTTAGCCATTTTGGAGCTCTTCTTGGCCCTCCTGCACAGTGGAATTTGTGAAGGAATTAACCCTCTTACCAAGCTATGATATTAGCCTATTCATGAGCTTCATTTATGCAACCTTTCTCATCAAAACTTGTGCATTAAGTTCTTCTCAATGCCACCTCAAATAAATGCACATTAAAGAACCTTCCAAGTACAATCACCTAACCCCTATTGTTCATACTGACTCGTTGCATCGATTTTTGATCATGTCTACCTTGCACATCACATAAATCACTCCTATATAGTAGAAATGACCTCTTCCACGCTCTTGCAGAAGTAAAATATGTAATGCAAAGGCCCTCCTATCTTCACAATGTAGTAAAATCCATCCTAGGTAAAGTGACCTCCTTTCTATGGTTTCCCTCGGTTAAAAGCACATTCCAAATGAACAAGAAACCATTGTTAGGAAAAATTGTGCTAGCATAAGAGGAAAATCACATTACAGATGAACAATGACCCCTTGTTGAGAAAAAATGCACTTTCCATAAGGCTTCCTCTTCCTTCTAGTGCATAGTGCAGTCTCAAGCCTCAAGCCTTCACCCTTGTTCCTTGTCCTTCTCCACTACACTGAACACTTGTCAATCCTCCCCCTCTCATGCATGGCATAGTAACAAGGCTTAAGGAGGCATCCTCTTAGCCCTTGACTAGTAAAAAATCACTATTAGTTTTCTCCTCTATTTTCTTCATAGTACATGGTGTAGTCTTAACCAACAAGTTCCCCATCTTGTTCCTTGAGCTTCTCCACTGCACTAGACCAAGGAGATACCCTCTTCATAGTGCATGGTGTAGTAACAGTGAACAATAATTCCTTCCTAGGCTAGTGGCCACTATTGAGTTCAACTATGCTTTCCTTATCAAGCCTCCACTTTTCAACCCTTCCACAAGTATATCATAAGAAACCTATTCCATGAGCTAGGTTGGGATGTAATAGATGATTTTAAGATTAATTTTTCCTTGACATGAATGATCTTCATTGTTTTGTAGTGGCTACAACCACCCTCCAAAATTTTTCCTTCGCTTTGTTTTGGAGCCTCCCTCCTCAAAATCTTAGCAACATGTCTTGCACTGCTCAGGTAATTGTGTTTTTATTTGAAGTTATCTTTCACTTTGCAACTTGTGTTCGCTAACTTGTTTTGTTGACCAACCACAAGCTGACCCCGTGACTTGGTTCACATCCAGTTCTTACGTTGTCCTGGCAAACTGCATAATCCTAGATGGAAACTTGCCTTTCTCTTAGGAATTGCACAGAGTAGCCCAATAGTCATCCCTACTCTCCAGAAATGCGTAGAGTAGTTTGACAAACATCCTTGCTCAAAGAAATTGCACAGAACATCTAGACACTAGGCTTCAGCTCAGGAATTACGCAAACCTAGATAGCATCTTGTCTTCAGCTGGGAAATTGAGTAGAGCATGAGAGGCAACCCAAGCCACTTAGCTTAGGAATTATGCAGAAGCATTCCTCATGTTGTTGTCCAATGCATGTGCTGACAAGTTGCCCAATTCCCTCCAAAATGTGCAATATTCCCATGCATGCATGATAGTATTTCCCTAAAAAGAAAAAAACATCCCTAAAAATTATGAATCTATTTTTAGCATTGGGAGTTACATGCAAGTTGATTTTAGAAACTTCCCACCAAGTGTCGCTTTTTCTTAGATTTGTGGCATGCGTGTCATAAACCATAATGTACCAAATATATTTAATGGATGCCCCATAGCTCATTATACACATTCGATCTTGGAGCTATAGGATTCCAAGGCATCTAGGAACCTTCAGCACAGTGGACACAACTTTTCTGGGTAAGTTTTTCTTTTTAAGTCTTTTACTGCTTTTCATGTTGCTTTTATTTCCTTGGCTTGTGTGAGTGTTGTTTTGCATGTTTTATTGAACGATAGCTAGCATTTTAGTTTTTTTTTTTAACTTGTAGAAGCATTGTTTCAAGTTTTTCATTGTCTTTCTTAAGTGTCACATGCATAACATTGTTTTTGCACTAACGGTCGTCGTTGCAGTGACCCTCTCCACCAGCTTCGTTGTTCGTCCATTTGACTGATTCCTACATTGGTTTTGATTGCATGCATGATCATTCACTCCTGTCTACACCATCCTTTTCTTATGCTTTCAGATCTAGTCATTTCAAGTTGCCCTTGGGATCTAGACTGCCTTAGCTCAGATCTTGCTTTCCCCAGCATGCTCTGCGCATTCCTAAACTCGAGGCTCTGCCTTGGCTCCACGAATTGCATAAAGGCTGCTTGACACTGGCCGCAACTGTGCTCTACACAGTTTTGGGAGACAGTGCCCAGTCTCGCACACTGGGAATGCGTAGTCCTAGCTAGCAGTCAAGCGAGACTGAACTACGCATTACGCAGTTCTAGTCCACAGTCAACCCAACTGGACTACATTCTACACAACTCCAGTTAGCAATAGGTCTCACTGGCAGTTGGGACTGTGCTATGCGCAGTTCCAGTTGATAGTCTCTTAGCCTTGAGAGTCACTACTGCGCAATCTTGCCCAACAGTTACCTAAATTGTTGCATGATTGACCCTGGAAGTGAATTGTGTTTTTTTTTAACTAACATTTTCTTACTGTGAGTGTCCACTCTATCTCTAGGTACATCAGTTGTTGAGCAGTCTCTTAGCAGTACAGGCATCATGGTTTCCAAGAGAGATGGACCAAATGACACTATAGAGAGAACCACTTGAGACATGGTTGAACAGGTGCCAATGAACTTGCCCATCTACGCAGACATAGTTGTTCGTAGAGAAGGAAATGAAGATCACATGGCAATAAATAAAGGAAATATTTGCAGGCACTTTCAAGGAAGATCAAGAATATCGACAAGTCTATGTCAACATTCACAAGTCAGGCTTGTACAACGTTGCATGCAGGTACCTCGCCTTCCCGTGCACAAATATCATTTAATAGGTTGTCTCACATACCGATCTCGAGATGATGACACTGAGCATCACTGGTGGAACACAACTTGCCACCTTCAGGACAGAAAACTACCATCTGATGTATCACTTACTGTAACAGGTGAACTACATGGACACATTGTTCTTCAATCCCAACAACAATGTGAACTTGAGAGATATCTTGAAGCATTGGGTAAAAGAGCCATCGAAGTTCAGGACAACACCCAACCAGGTCTACAAGGTGAAGTCACTTAGGAAATATTACCAACTCCTGGTCATCTTTGCATGTCACCTTTATGTCCAAGAGAGCACGAAGACCTTCCCACAGAGTTGGGTTTTTATGTTAAATCATTTGGAAAATGAAGGAAGGCCTTTCTACTGGTCAGACATGTTGTCTCTAAAGCTAAAAGTGCATGTGTCAAATGGTCGAAATCCACCTAAGAATGGAAAAGCGAGATTGTATATGTCCGCATACCTGCTTGATGCAATATGTGCCCAACAACAGCTCCCTGGCATGGGTTGGACATGGACACCATTAGAGGAAGCTGTGAATGTTTATTGCAAGTTGCTCCCTGAGTGTAGCTATCGAGGAGTCATGACAAGGTTGTCTAACCAATTCATTGCCCCGATGTATAGAATGATATTTGAACATGACCCACCTTGCATGTCCTAGGAAGCAATGCAGGCATTGATCAACATTGCAAATTGGTATGCCTCACCCGGTGGCACCTTAATGAGGATGTTTGGTGCGGAGAAGCCTTTGTGTGAGCTACTAAGGTTTCCCACAGACAAGCTGGCCATGTAAGAGGTTGCATACCACATCTCCACAGGGCTATCAACAACACTACATCGGAGGAAGAAGGCACCATGGCCTACTCTTCCTTTGCGGATTGGTTTGTATGAGATTTGTACCTTGAAAGATGCAAATGTCGAGACTAAGGACTTGAAGAAGTTTGGATTTAACACCAAGAGTTTCAATCCGTATGATCCTCACTGTATATGAAAGAACCAGTATGGGAAGGTGTACTTCCCATGGGTCCATGGGGCATATCATTAGCGATAGGAAGATCCTTGGAGGTATTGCTATAACTCCGTGGCTCAATGAACAGGTCAACATGGCTATAGAATGGAAAACAACATTGCAGGCAACAACACCTCAGGAAGAAACAACAACAGTAGCAGTGAGAAACAAATTGGCACAAGACGAAGGCAAGAGGAAGATTTCCAAGAGCATCGAGGCCGAGCAAAGCTATAAGTTCAAAGAAGATCCACTTGTTGAAAGAGTATCTTTGGAGATATACACAAAGAGGCGACAACACGATAGGAGAGTAGCACAAAGAAAGAGGGAGAAGCAAAGATTGGAAGATACGGAAAGGATATTGTAGGAGACAGAGAACAAGATGACAGTTGAACAAGAGCTCAGGAGGAGAGAGAATGAAGAAAGGCAGAAACATGAACAGGAACAGGAACATGAAGAAGGATAAGGTGCATTGACAAAGAAAACTATGCAGATACAGGTTGAGACAGCAGAGCAACCAACAGATGATGAACAAGGTGTGCATGTGCATGTTTAGGAACTTTCTCAATAGGTTGAGCAGTTGGTTGAGGAAACAAACATGGAGATGAAACATGAGCTATAGGATCAAGACATTGATCTCATGCCAAGGGAATCCGAGGTCATACCATAGTCTCCACCACCTCCAAAACCAAAACTAGTCCCGAGCAAGCAAGGAGAAGTTGTTCTCCTTGAAGATGATCCAAAGACAAATGTGTACAATTTGGCATTCGAAGAGACACAAAAAAGGATTGTACATGCACGAAGAAAGAAACTCGCGGATGATCATACATCACCTGTGCACACATAAGAAAGGGTGATTGTACTAGATGTTAGAAGACATCTAGTTTCCATGGCCGAGGCTTCTAAGGCTTATGCAGAAGCCACGAGTTCAACAATCAAGTTCTTGATAGCAGAGAATGATAGAATGGCGAAGGAATTTAAAGAGGCTAGGTAGAGAAAAGAGAAGTCCACAGGATCCGCCATGACAGAGATGAAGAAATAGTGGTATAGATATCAACTTTGGAGGCCACCATGTAGACAATGTATAGAATATTTGTCACCGTGCAAAAAGCGATTATCCATATATACAGTTTTTAGTAGTACGTCCAAACAACCCAAACTCTCAAAGACATTCACATTGTTATTGCGCACATGAAATGTTGAAATGTGGCAACAAGAATATTCCAATTTTAATTTGTCCTTGAATTAAAATTGTGAATTAAAATTTGAATTTAGTCTCACCAGCTACTTGGAAATAATTAATTAGTTGGAGAAATTCAAGTTAGAAGTCTTTATGAAGTCATGCAACAGTTATCCCTTAAATTAAGGAGATTATCCCTTAATTAAGGAGATAAGATTGAGTTATATTTGAGTTGTAATTATTAGCTAAGTTTACTGAGTTAAGTCCAGTTAAATTAGTTCCAAACTATTTTAGGAACTAATTGTGAGTTATCAGTCAGTTGATGCATTCATGCACTCAACCAGTGTACTCCAGATAACTGAAGATTCCCCCATCAATAACTCATGCATGTCTATTTTGAGAAAGACCCAGTTGAACTAAATGTCAAGGACAATGTACTATTAGTTGCTTGTGTTTTCCTATAAGGAAAACTCATGCATGCAGAAGGAATAATTCCTTGAGGATTGCGTAGTTCTGACAGTGTGTTAGAGTAGTGTGTGAGATCAGTGTTCCACTTGGTAACAGGAGGATCACCTAGGAGAAATTGCTCAAGGAAATAGGAGCTTGGAGGGAAGAGGAGAAGGTTTTGTGAGAAGCCAAGTTTGCTTATGAGCATCTGGGAGGATTGTGCTGAGAGCTGGCTAGCTGTGAGAGTTAAGGCTTTGGATATTTCTGATGTATTTCCACCTTGTATGATAATATAGATAGTGGGGTTTTTAGCTGAGGATTTCCCCTGAGTATTTTCTGTATTTCATGTGAATTAATTCTTCTTCTTCTGGTTATATTGTTCAGCTCAATCTTTAAGCTTCTGCATATTGATAGTAGAAGTAGATTATAGTATTTTTCTTTGGTTATATTGTATTATCGGGTTAATCTACAGTTAGAATTTCTACATGGTATCAGACCTATGAACAGTATACGAAGAAGAGAATTCGAAGTTTGAAGTTTGGGGTTGCAGGTGCTAAATAAAATTCTTATCATACTTCAAGGTTGGCCAATGGCGTTCAATGGCTTCAGACTCGAGTATGCCTTGGAAGGTAGCTCGAATTACATAACATGGAAAGATCGTATGGAGGCTGTATTAGAAGACAATGGCTTGAAGGAATTCATTGATCAAGAAATCCAAAAGCCAACTTCAACTAATGCACAAGAGTTGGCTGAGTGGAAGAAGTGTGTGGCGAAGGTGAGATGGATCATCCTTGAGGGAGTTCGACACTGTATTGTCTCGAGTCTCCATGGGAAGGATACTCCATTTTCAATGTGGAAGAAATTGAAGGACCTCTACCAGAGCTGTAGTGACCAGAGGAAATTGGCTCTCAAGGATAAGCTTCAAAGAATCAAGATGGATAAGGGTGATACTATTTCCACATATATGAACAAGCTCACCATCTGCAGATATGAGCTTAGAAGTGTGGGAATAACTATTGCCGATGATGATATGGCGAGCCTCGCTCTCCTTGGGCTTCTAAAGAGCTAGAATAGCTACCAGGACTCTGTGAATGGAAGGGAGAAACTACCACATTAGGAACGACTATGGTCGGATCTCATGCAGGAGGAGATCAGGAGGATCACACGAGATGATTCTTCATCCAAGAATGATGATGAAGAAAATATGGCCTTAGCAAGTAAGGCAAGGAAAGGGAAGGGGAAGGCTTCCCATTCCAAATCGAATTCTTCTCATGGAGGGAAGAAGGTTGACAAGTCTATAGTGAGATGCTTTAATTGTCATGAGATGGGACATTATGCGACTAATTTCCCATCGAAGAAGTCCAAGAAGGGATCCTTGAAAGGATCGGAAGGTGCGGCATTAGCCTCTCAGTTTGAAATGGAATTTACCCTCATCGCATGCATGGTGTCAACGATGATGGGTTGTGTCTGGTATCTTGACAGTGGAGCCTCATTCCACATGACTAGTGATAAAAATTTATTCAGTGCCTTGGAGGAGAAAGACCTCAAGATGTGCATAGAGATGGGTGGCGATGGAAGGTATAGTGTTTCAGCAGTGGGCATGATTTCCTTTCAGAGGGAGCATGGAGCTCCTCTCACCTTGAGAGATGTCATGTATGTGCCTGGACTAAAGAAGAACTTGGTATTGGTCACGATGTTGGAGGACAAAAGCTATGATGTTGTCTTTAGTAAAGGAAAGGCGTTCCTAAGACACATAGCCACGGGTCAGACCAAGAGGATAGGGATTCAGGTGAAGAATCTCTATAAACTAGAGGTAGATGATTGTGCAGCATTGAGTACAAAAGTAGAATTGGTGCAAAGCCAAGATATTGGTGAGTTGTGGCACAGGCGGTTGGGCCATTTTCATCATGGGGATTTGAAGATAATGCAACAGATATCTACAGGACTTACTAAAGGTAAACTTGAGAAACTTGACACATGCAAAGGTTGTACCTTGGGAAAGTACACCAAGTCTTCCTTTCATGATTGAGACAATTGAGCAGAGGCTATCTTAGAGTGAGTTCATACTGATTTGTGTGGACCATTCTCGACAGCATCCACAACAAAGCAAAGGTATTATGTGACTTTCATTGATGATTTTTCTCGTAAATGCTGGATTTATTTCATGCAGAAGAAGGACAAAACCTTCACAAAGTTTTGTGAGTTCAAAGCTTTGGTTGAGAAAGAGTCAGGGAAGAAGATCAAGGCCTTGAGAAGTGACAACGATGGAGAATATGTCTCTCAAGAGTTTAAGGATTTCTATGAAGCAGAAGGAATCAAACAAGAGTTGACGACACCTCATAACCCACAGCAAATGGGGTGGCTAAGAGGAAGAACAAAACTATTGTAGGGGCAGCACAAGCGATGTTGCATGACCAAGGCCTACCACTTCACTTGTGGGCTGAGGCATGCAACACAACGGCCTATTTACAGAATAGAAGCCTGCATCACATACTTGGGATGAAGACACCAGAGGAAGCTTTCTCCGGTAAGAGACCTGATGCGGGTCACTTCAAGATATTTTGCTCATCGGTATATTGCCATGTGACAAAGGATGCACAGAAGAAGCTTGAGCTGACAATAGAGTTGGGGATACTTGTGGGGTACACTGATATGCCCCACAACTATCGGGTGTACTTGCCTACCAGTCAGAGGATAGTGGTTCGCAAAGATCTCAAGTTTGATGAGCAGAAGGCCATGTGAGTTTCCCTTGAGAGGGAGCTCCAACTACAGGCTATGGAGGAACTGTTGGTTCCTAAGGAGGAGGAGCCTCAGACTAATGTGAAGAAGCCGCATGCAGAGGTTCCAGGAGTGGAGACATCCACTCAAGCAGAGTCTTACAGAGGTGGATGGAAACACACAAGAGAAGCTGACAAATTGTTGGAGGATGCGAGAGAGAATGTGGGAGCACCATCTTCTCAGTGTAGACAAAGGAGGTCACCTAATAAGTACACTGGATACATGGCCCTTGTTGGGGAATGTGTTGAGACCGAGCCATCTTCCTTTGAGGAAGCAGTGCAGAAGCTGATTTGGGTTGATGCTATGGTGGAGGAGTATGACTCCATAGTTCGTAACAGTGTTTGGGACGTGGTTTTGAGACCGGGGAACAAGTCACTTGTGATTTCCCATTGGCTTTACAAGGTAAAGAAAGCTACTGATGGTAGTGTGGAGAAGCATAAGGCAAGATTTTTTGCCCGTGGCTTTTCACAGGTCAAGGGGATTGACTGTGATGAGACTTTCTCTCCTGTCACAAGGTACTCATCTATTAGATCGATGTTGGAACTATTAGCATAGATGGGTTGGAAGATCCATCAAATGGATGTGAAGACTGCATTCCTCAATGGAAAGATTGAGGAAGAGGTGTACATAGAGCAGCCAGAAGGTTTTGAGACCTTTGATCGTGAGTCGCATGTGTGCCAACTCAAGACAGTGTTGTATGGGTTGAAGCAAGCACCTCATGCTTGGTACACCGGGATAGACAACTACTTCACCGGGTTGGGCTTCACAAAGAGTGAAGTGGATGCCAACCTGTATAGCATCATGGTGAAAGGTAAACTGTTGATCATCATACTTTATGTTGATGATCTCATATTGACTGGTGATGATCAGTTGATCGTGTCTTGCAAGAGAATTTGAGATGAAAGACATGGGTCTCATGCATTACTTCCTTGGCTTGGAAGTGTGGCAAAAGGACGGGCTGTTGTTTGTGTCTCAGGGCAAGTATGACAACGAGATACTCAGGAGATTCCACATGGAGAACTGCAAGCCCATGCAGACTCCTCTAGCTGGTAACTGGAGGAAGGAGGATGCTACTTCAGAAGAAGTAGTAGAGGCTACTGTGTACAAGCAGCTTGTGGGTTCACTGATGTACTTAGTGAACACACAACTAGATTTGTGCTATGCGGTGAACCAGCTGAGTCAAGTGATGGTTCAACCTACCAAGATGTTCTAGAAGGCAGCAAAGCATGTATTGAGATACCTCAGAGGCACATCTCAGTATGGATTATGGCATATATGGATAGAGGGAGTGAAGCTATAGGGCTTCACTGATGCAGATTGGGCAAGGAGTCCATCAGATCAGAAAATCACATTAGGAGGGATTTTCAACCTTGGTTTAAAGGCATTTTCTTGGTACAACAGGAAACAAAGGTCGGTTGCACTCAGCTCAGCAGAGGTTGAATACATGGTGACAAGTCAGGCAACATGTGAGGCCATCTGGATGCAAAAAATCCTAGTTGGTTTGCTTGATCAGAGGATGGATCCAACTGCGACCTATTATGATAATCATAGTTGTATCAAACTCTCTGAGAATCCAGTATTTCATGATAGGTCCAAGCACATCGACATTCGGTATCATCATCTCAGAGACTGTGTAGCGAGGAGGATCATGTTGCTGCAATATATTTCGACAGAGGAGCAAGATGCTGACATTTTGACAAAGGCATTGTCAAAGTGTAAATTCGAGTTCCATAGAGACAGGATCGGGGTGGCAGATAATCCATTTCTTCTTGAGAGGGAGTGTTGAAATATGGCAACAAGAATATTCCAATTTTAGTTTTTCCTTGAATTAAATTCGAATTTAGTCTCACCAGTTGCTTGGAAATAATTAATTAATTCATTATGGATTAATTAGTTGGAGAAATTCAAGTTAGAAGTCTTTCTGAAGTCATGCAACAATTATCCCTTAAATTAAGGAGATTATCCCTTAATTAAGGAGATAAGATTGAGTTATATTTGAGTTGTAATTAGTTAGCTCAATTTACTGAGTTAAGTCAAGTTAAATTAGTTCCAAACTATTTGAGGAACTAATTGTGAGTTATCAGTCAGATGATGCATGCATGCACTCAACTAGTGTACTCCAGATAACTGAAGATTCCCTCATCAATAACTCATGCATGTCTATTCTGAAAAAGACCCAGTTGAACTAAATGTCAAGGACAATGTACTATCAGTTGCATGTGTTTTCCTATAAGGAAAACTCATGCATGCAGAAGGAATAATTCCTTGAGGATTACGCAGTTCTGACAATGTGTTAGAGCAGCGTGTGAGATCATTGTTCCACTTGGTAATAGGAGAATTGCCTAGGAGAAACTACTCAAGGAAATACAAGCTTGGAGAGCAGAGGAGAAGGTTTTGTGAGAAGCCAAGTTTGCCTGTGAGCATATGGGAGGATTTTGTTGAGAGCTGGCTAGCTATGAGAGCTAAGAATTTGGATAATTCTGATGTATTTCCACCTTGTATGATAATACAGATAGTGGGGTTTTTAGCTGAGGATTTCCCCTGAGTATTTTCTATGTTTCATGTGCATTGATTCTTCTTCTTCTGGTTATGTTGTTCAGCTCGATCTTTAAGCTTCCACAAATTAATAGTAGAAGTATATTATAGTATTTTTCTTTGGTTATATTGCATTATCCAGTTAATCTATAGTTAGAATTTCTACATGCAAGAATGGACAATGAGGTATAAGGGAGCCCTGCTTTACTTGCACAAGAGAATGAAGCTAGAGGTTGAGCTAGACAAAGCACAGATTCAGATGTTGATCCGGAACTATGAGCATCGCCCTCCACTCATCACCAACATTGAGGCTTCCTATGCATTGTTGTTAAGGAGTTTGGATGTCATAGTGCGAATGCACAATATCCCTTCCATCATAACCCTCACCCAGGCCATGATGAAGAACCAAGTCATGTTGGATGTCGATAAGTACATAGAGTAGTTGATGCGCATAGCCACCAGCGATGACTTGCAGCTCAGTGCAGAGAACATGCAAAGGTACATCAGTGGTCTAGCCACACTTAGGACAATGCTACACATGCTTCAGGATGAGTTGGATAGATGTTTCAAGACCATATACCTGAAGCCATGGAGGCAAGAGTCCGCTTCGACAAAGATGCCATCAAACAATACAGGAACACAATAGCACAATACCAAGCTTGGTATCAGTTTGTTACTGAAGACCATCACGAGGAGGTTATCGAGTTGATCTTTCCACAAGACCCCGAGTGATGTTGTTTGTCTTGTTGGGATGACTCAAGCCTATTTTTGTCCCACATGGGTATATGTGAAAATTGTATTATTATTATAAATGTGTTGTAAAGTGAAATTCCAAGTGTCATAAGTGGAATGCAAATAGTCATATGTAATGTGAACAGTTATATGTAATCAAGTTGAAGAGTCATGAGAGTAGTCCAAGAGTCAAAGGGGAATGTCAAGGGTCACCCCACCCTTTTCTATATATAGAACCTCATAATTCATAGTACAAGCTTTTGGGAGCAAAGATTTTTGCTAGGCATTTATTAGAGAAGGCTTGGATAGTATTGTGATGAGCCTTGGCTTCTCCATAGTGCAGAGCGAGTACATCTCTTTGGAGGAGCAGGTGGTGTTGACTGTAATGTTCCACTATTGGGGCTAGTGGATGCCAATGGTGTATGTATGGATGGAACTTTCACTTAATATATATAACAAAGCCAACACATTTTCATGCATATGTTGTTATTGTAGTTGGACTATTCTAGTTGCTTTAGCAATGTATGTTATTTAACTTACACATTTGTGTATGAACTATTTTGTATGCAATTGTATGAATCTTGTTTGCAGATGTGTTGTTGGTTTAACCCGTTACTTTGGATTGTGGACTATTATACTTTCCAGCTTGTGATGTCATTCAACTCGTGTGTTCCTTTTAGGTTGCGTACTATTACAAGCTTCTAAGGGACACACTTCATTTTCCCCTCTGTGTGTTAGAACCCCCATGCATCTCACTTGACTCGCTGCAAGGTCACACACTTGCTTCCGACAAAGATATCACACTTACCTCTGCGTGCTATCGCAGTCAAGGCATTGCTTTACTACCCACTGTTGGGACTCCTACTCCAAATGGTCTGAGGTCTAGTTGGGACTTCTTACCAGGGATATCCCCTAACATGTTGGTGGGTCCAACACCGTCAACACTTTGGTAGGAGTACCTTCATAGCATGAGAAGGTGATTCTAAAAGAAGATAACAAGAAGAAACACAAAGAAGCACTCGCAGAGAAGAAGCATAAAAGTGAACTATCACGAAGACATGGAGCAAATCCTGGACTATGACAGAAAGAAGACATTTCATGATGATTCAGAAGATTCCAATACTGATTCAAGACACTTTAGAGGGTGAAGATAGCAAAATAATAGATCCTTGATGAATATGGGGTGCTAAACAAACCTTTCATAAATATTGAAGACAAAGAGGCAAAGAGAGCAACTTGGGATTGCCACCTCATTATGAGCTCCATGTCATGATTTTCAATTTGTAACATGTACAAGTGTCATCTCTATGCCAAATGTTTTCATGTGTCATGCCACATCATCATGTGGGATGTAATTATGTATTCTAAAGGGAAAGGACAAAATGTAATGTGTGGAAGTCCAAGAGCCATATGTGGAATACGAAAAGTCACATAGTCATATATGGACAAAAGCGTATTTGTTAGAAGTCCAAAAGTCATTTAGAGAAATCCAAAGGCCACTTAGAAGTTCAAGAGTTGTTTAGAAGTCCAAAGGACATGTTAGAAGTCCAAGATTCATGAGGGTAATTTAAGAGTCACAAGGACATGAAAGGTCATCCCTTTTGTTATAAAATCAACCTCATAACTCAAGCAAAGGGATTTTTTGGAGGCTTAAGCTTTGGAGATCTAGCCTTTTCTTCTCTAACTTGGCATAGGAGAGAAAACTATTCTTTGGAGAAGAAGGAAGTGACTCAATGTTCCACTACTGGAACTAGTGCCTCACCATTGTAACTATGTACTTGTATCTTTCACCTAATATTGAAGCTCATTGAGCCAACATACCTTAATGCATGTATCACATATGTTTTGATACTATTCTTTGGATATTTGCGGTATATGTTATATTCATATGTACTAAGGAAATTTAACTACTTCATTGGCTTTGGTACTATCTTATTGAATGTGTGTTGTTTTGTTTCCATGAATCATTGTTATCTTGTGAGCTAATTTGCAGGTTAATCAACGAATATTTCCTTGCTCTCATGTGCCTCTTTTTGGGTAGTACTATTCCTTCCCTCTAGAGAGTCACTCTTGTCTCCCTCTTGTAAAGGTATCCTTTTACACATTGCAATTGGTGCTGCACAATGTCAATTTACTTGCTTGTTCAAGGGTTATGTATATAATCTCTTATGTTATTAAATGAAACCAAGGTGAACTTTACAGCCATGGTGGCTAGGCCGATACTTTAGATGGGGCTCCTATTCCAAACAATGTGAGGTCTAATTGGGACTTCACATCAAGGACACCCCTTGTATGTTGGCGGTATCCAACACCGTCAACACAAGGTAAAATCATTTTTTTTTTCTAAAGTTTTACATGGGTGTCCCTTAAAAATAAATGTACAAAAATTAAATAATAATAAAATATTATTTAAAAATATATGCATATAGGGTGTTTTATACAAAAATTTGGGTAGCGAAGGCATCCTCCACAAGCTCATAGTACAAAATCGCCATAGAAGCTTTCTAGCACCTTGTTTCACCTTATGTCTATAAACCAGTGAAATTTCTCAGAGACAACAATAGGAAGTAGTTGAATACACATATTGGATAACTATTCCTATACAATCTCACCAAATTAAGAATACCAAATAAAATGTCTCAACTTATAATTTTTCCCACTGATAGAACTTTTTTGTTGATACAACCCAACTGAACCAGTCTTTGGTCTAGAGCCATGGCCCCAAGGATCAAGGACTAGACTAAAAAGGTTCTTTGACTCAACCATAGGCTTCAACAAAAGGTGAAAGATCTAGGTCTTTTGTTTATATTTAAGCCTATAGAGTTTGTTGGTATGACAATCCAACATAGGCCTATGACAAAGGCACTTGCACCCATTCCTGGGATTGTACTATTCTATTCCATATCTAATCCTTCCACCAAGAAGTAGGGCCTTGAAGGCCCAACATAAGCATAATATTATCATGGAGGATATCCTTGATACACTCAATCAATAACCTATCTTGAAGTGTGACTGTGGCATTCAGTCTTGAGATGAGAGTAAAAAATATCGACAATCTTATCGATGTCTCTTCTAAATGAAAAAAAATGATAGTTGCGGTAATTATTTGCAATCTGTGTGGGATGCCATCTTCTCATTACTTTATCCCATGATAACCCAAAAAAACTAGGAAATTTCATATTGGAGTTGTTTTAGTAGAAAAAGGTGAATTCTTAAAAGCCCAACATTTTTTACAAATTCTTTAATTAATTTTGATTGAACTATGGATTAAATTCATATTTTTTTTTTTTTGACGTGGTGGAAGAGGTCCTATAGATGATGCAGGTGTCAAATAAAGTTAAAAGATGAATTATGCATCTTACTTGGATTGCTCATAGGGAACATTATGCATCACAAACCAATTTTGATTTGAGTATTTAGTTGGTTGCATGTAATGCATCTAATATTGTGTCTCATGTCCATTTCCTTAATTGTCTCCATATCTTCTCTTTGTACTTTGAGAACATATGCTTGCAATGTAATGTGTTTTCATCATTTTTTTGTCATTATATTCATTGTATAGGTTTCTTGGAAGATAGGGGCACTCCAAAAAGCTAAAACAAATTGGAGAAGCAAGTTGAGGAGCTTAGATGGCATTTGCAGTTGGAGAAGCGTATGAGGGTAATTTGTCTTTCATTATTATGTTTTGATTCTATGTAGGTGTTTTTAAAAATGGATGTCTGAAGAATTGAGAGTCAAGACATTGAAAGAGAGGAAATAAATATGAAAAAACCTTAAATTAACAATATGTTTTTAATATTCTAATAAATTATGTGAAAAAGTGTGTACCTACTACCTTGTTATTGGGAAATGCAGATTGCAATAACAATAAATGCATGAGTTTTTGTATCCTTTTCATCATAAGTTTCTTCTTCATTAAAATTATTTGGTCACATTTCTTTTCCATCTACAATGCTCCAAAACATTCTCAGCATAAAAATGTTTCTAATTGCTGTGAGTCTAGCAATATAGCATCTTGAACAAGTCCTATACCTTCCAACTATCTTTATTAAAATTCTCACATTATCCAATTAAGATTAAGTATATAGAAAGAGTCTTCGACCTCCTCAATATGAAATGCAATTGTTCTTTGGCCATTGATAGTACTATTCAATCGTCTTATTTTGGAGCCTCCCCTAAATGTAAAATATCTTTTAGGAGTTCAATGTCTTTTCATCCTATCTTGCATATTTTCCATAAACCATGTTTAGGAGTAGGAGGAGATCTAAAGCTTCTTCACAACAACATCACCATGAAATTGAAACTTGTGCCTTGATCAATGACTACTTATTTACTACCATGAGTTCTACTTCAGCCTTGAATTTTGGGGTAGTTTCCGCCTTGTTTTGCCTTATCTCTAGTTTTCATTCTCTCCCCTAGTGGGAACATCTAAATTCATTTGTGGATCACTCCCCAGGGGCCCATCAGTGTGAGCCATTCACAAACACACCAGGTGGACATTTTAGGATATTTTGACGTTAATGTTAGTTTAAGGATAACTTCACCTAATTTGCAAAAATGTTGAGATTTTCATCACTACTATGTCAAATAATAAGTGAAAAAGTGAGAAAATTGAATTGATTTCATCTAAATATCATCTAGTAGATGTCATCACTAAGCCAACAAACAAGGACAAATTTGAAATCTTAAGGGATACGCTTCAAATTAAAAGAAAAGAAAATGGCCATTAAGGGGAGTGTTAGAAGTTAATGCCAAATTTATACATTGGTCTTGTGTTAGAAATATTGTGATAACATATGAAAGATGAAACATATTTATGTTGAAGATAAAATTTTGGAAATTTGTTGGCATCACCACTATATCAAATATGATCTAGTAGATATTCACTTACCCATAAAAGAAAAGGAAAATTTGAAATGTTTAGGGAGATGCTTGGTAAGAAAGAAAAGAAAATGTCCATTAGGGGGATTGTAAGGATTCAATTCCCATTTTGTATATTGGTCTCGTGTCAACTATATCATAATGTATAGGACAATGTGCACATAATTTACCTATTTTTAGATCACAAGAAAAAAGAGGGGATCGAATGGAAACAAAATTCCAACCCAAAAACTTGCAGTATAAAGAGAAAAGAAACACTAAAGAAGTGCACTAGAACTAAAACAAAACTATGCTAGAGAGAGAAATGCCCAAGCATGAGATATGCAATTTGGAGTATTCCACAAGTCTCAATTGATGTTGCTTGTTCTAAAAATTACGTATATGTAGGCCCATTCTGTGTAGAAATTTTGAATAATTTCATGGTGTTAGTTCATGGTGTTAGTTCCAGTCTTCGCAGCCTGTCACCAGGGATCAAAATGGGCTCTTACTATGTCTGGTTTTCAGAGATGTTTTGCACATGAGCTTCAGTGAAAATCATATCCTAAGTATGTTCATCAAAAGGATCTCGGAATTTTTTTTCCAATGGTATATCACACTCCCATAACTGGCTCCCGGATCAGAAGATATTTTCGAAATGAATGATTGATTCTTGGTTATGCATGTTTTGAGGTCAGTTGCTGCACACAGGGACAAGTTTACAACAAAATAAGTTTGGACAGGAATTTTTCAAAAGTGAAAGAGGTTTCTGTCCACCACATACCAAATAACAAAAACCTCCTTCAGTTTATGCACAGGTGCTACTATGTTGGAGATATGCAGTGATATTTGGAGCCTGCATTAAAACAAAGCAAAATTTTCATTTATTTTACTGTTTTAGTAATTTTAGTGCAGTGCCATTTTACAACAGATGGAAAGTAATTTTGCAAAACCCAAGGAAGTTTTGTTAAACACGAGCCATATAAAAGAAACCTCTTTCAGTTTATTCACAGGTGTCGTGAATTTGAATATGTGACAAGATCTTTACAGCTCATTTTGACAGATTCAAGTTTTTAATGATTTTATGTTTTAGAGATGATTTTGTGGCATAGATTCTGAGAAACTGGAAACGAATTTCTAGAATTTGAGAGAGGTTTTTCTCCAAAATGACCTTATCTACAAAAACCTCTTTCAGTTTTGTAACAGGTGCTATGGTTTAGGATATACGAGTTCATATTCAACACATATTTTCAGAAATTCGGTCCAAGTTTAATGTAACTGATTCTATTTTGAAGAAAATGGTTGAGCTCAATTCCCTTAGTACAAGGATGAGAAAATGTATATATTTTATGAATTTCATAGTGTAGAGGTTCGATTTTTGCAGCAGAGAGGCTGTCTTGGATTTGTGTAAATTTTTTTCCTGAATATCATTTTAATAAAGCAGTCTTTTGCCCTTTGGATCTGGGATTCATCACGGTGCTAATGTTTAGTATGTTTTTCCTATAATTCATTTACACATTATGTTTTTTTTGCCTTGTTACAACATTATCTAAGAAATATTATAGGAATTCATCCGTAATGATGCTCCTTTCATGGTGATTTTGCTGTTAGTTGTAATGGTTGTCTTAGCAGAATTCATCCTTGGCTAGATGCTCTGTTGAGCAACCTCGTGATTCTCTTTCATCTAAAGTTGTTGTTGCAGATTCATCCTTTGTCTGATGCTTGCAGGGCAGCGGGCTTTCTCCCCTATACTTCTCACATTTACAATCTTCACTTGGCTGAACATGGCACTTAATTTGCCCCAGGTTTGTCGGCAGAAACTGACATTGATTCCATAGTCCAAATCATCCTTTCTCTTGCTGTTTCGACCCAAAAAAAATCCAATCACATCCTCTGAGCTACTATACCTAGCCTAAAATCCATATTTGATTCAGTCATCTTGACTAAAATTCACAAGGAGAGAGCCCTCTCCTGACTTGGTAGGGCTAGCTACCAGGTTAAGCTTGGTTTGTGGTTATCCTAGGATTGCCTCCCTTCAGCGTGAGGTCAATCTAGGCTCTAACAAATGGCTAAGGATGTTGAAGGAAGTACAAGTGCCCCCATGTTGAGGTTGATAAGGAACATGCCATACGTGCATGCCATATATGAATTATATATATTTTTAATGCTCATGTACCTATTAGATACAAATTTTAAATTGTAATAGTTGAATATTTAACTGCATACCAATGAAACAAACCGTTAGAAGCATAACACTCCCATCACACTAAACTCTTATGATGTTGATTATCTGATGCCAAATTTCCTACAGAACAAAGGTGTTGGTGTCAAATATCCGACCTCAAAGCATCACCATGTTGAAACACATTATTAACATCTTGGGTGATGGATATCCGACATTAGGCCCATCGCATATCTGAGACATGTTTGTGTCGAATATTCAACCGCCAAGCATCAGATGATTAAATGCATTTTTGGTCATCTTAGGTGTCAGATATTCAATGTGAGTGTCATCAAATATCCAAGGCTTAGTAAAGTGTCGACTATTTGACGAAATCCCACTAATGAAAATTATGGCTCCAATGTTTCAAATAGCTAATGACAATGAGTTGAATAGTCGACAAATATACGTCTTTTACTAGTGGGTGTCCACTAATGTTTATGGAGTCAAGAATTTCAATGTGGCAACATAGTACCTAAGTAAATTTATAGCCTTATTTTCAGTATTAGCAGCAACATTCCACGCCATAACAATGAGTGAAAAGAGTTTTCAGTGGTGAAAGGGCCAACAAAGGGCCTTGAAGGATTCAAAGAAGAATATCAATCAAGCACTAGTTTTGGAAATATTGCACTTGCAGTAGCCCTTCGAAGTGGATATAGATGCAAATTAGTATGCTATGGGAGTGATCTTGATGCAAGTAGGAAAGACTGTATGCTACCATTTTGAAGTATTTCATGGGGTAGTTCTCAACTACCCTATCTATGACAAGGATATCTATGACTTGATGCAATTTGTGAAGAAGTGGAAAAACTATTTGATGGGAAAGGTGATAGTAATCCATATAGATCACCAACTAGTACAATACATGGAAGCCCAAAGCTATGATAAACTAGGAATTACAAGTGGATGGGGCTTCTACGGAAATTTCATGTCATGATCAAGTACAAGAAGGGTATCACAAACAAGTTGGCTGACATGATTTCAAGGCCACCCACATCAAATATCATAGCTTTGGGAAATATTATGCACCTAAAGCCTTTCATTCAAGATGCATACATAGAGGCATACACAAAGAATGATAATTTCAAGGAGGTGTTTCAATAGTTGTAAAGGCAAAGTCATGTGCATGGCAATGACAACACAATTGAATTTCATCTCCAAAGTTGATTACTCTATAGGTTAGATAAGTTATATGATCCTAAAGGTGAATGAATTAAACTCATTAGAGAGGCTTACATCTCTACAGGGAATTTTAGTGTAGGAAAGAAAATTACCAAATTGTAGAGGTATGTGTATTGGCCTAGAACACAAGAAGAGGTAGCAAGGTTCACAAGGGGGTGCATGCATTATTGTATTGGAAATCCTAGTAACAAGAAAGAGGGTCAATACCATCCCATAAACTATACCTACATGTCCTTGGGAAAGAACTTCCATGGACTTTGTGGGAGGTTTACCAATAACTAGGAAGGGACATGACTAAATATTCATGGTAGTTGATATGTTCAATAATATCAATGTTCTAATTCCCTATAAAAATACCATAAATGGGAAAGAAATAGAAAACGTGTTCTTTCAATAGGTTTGGGTGCACTTTGGGATACCAAAGGAGCGTTGTTTCAGAAAAGGACATAAGAAATATTTAGTGCATTTTGGACCACATTATGGAAGAAGATGGACATGAAGTTGAAGAGATTTACAACATTCCATTGACAAACAGTTGGGAAAATAGAAGTAGTCAAGAGAACTTTGGTGCAACTTTTGAGGGGTTACAATTAGAGGCATTTGAAGACTTGGGATGAAAATCTAGTATATATGCAACACTCTTATAATAGAGCAGTCCACACTTCTACTAGTAAGTCCCTATTTGAAACTTGTTTTGTATATTTTCCACCTTCACCTATGGATATTTCATATAGGCAATAAGGAAGAGTGAGGGAGGATCTTACACGAAAGCATTAAGGGTAGAAAACTTTGTTGAGAAGATTAAGAAAATCCATCTATATGTACATGAAACACTGCATAATTCATAAGAAAAATATAAGGCTAGGCATGATCAACACAAAATAGAGAATTCATTTAACGTGGGAGACAAAATTATGGTTACAATTGAACAAGGACAGGCTATAGGGACTTGGTAAGAAAATCAAGGGTTTGTGATATTTTCCCTTTGAGATACTTGAGAAGGTGAGAGATAATGCCTATGCACTTAGTATTCCTCCCATATATGTGCATTTACTTAGTGGTGAATTTAGAGAATCTCAAACTCTATGAACCTTCCATGCTAGATCAGGAAGATGAACAATTTCTACCTTTTGTAGAGGATTTGGTACCAAATGCTCAGGCATAGTTAAAAAAGGATAAATTTTTGTAGAAGAGGTCCATAACTACAAGAAAGGGGAAACATGACCATCGGAAAATTGGTTTGAAAGGACAACTTTTGAGAAAGGCTAAATGGTACAACGAAAAAAGGGTGGATGGAAAATTTTCCCACGTCATTCAGTAAAAGCTTTTGGGGATAAAAATCCTCCCAAAATGGGGATGTATGATTCATATTCAATTATTAAATTATTTTTCATCCATCTTAATGGGTTAAGAGTGGAAAAGTGGAGAAATCAACTCATAGGAGCATTTCTACTTGCAGGTCCTAGTTTGTCGAATTACATAAAATGATGTTTTTTTGGGGTAGAACTTGCCACTTAAGCATATCACCCCCTAACGTTATTCTACACATAGAATCACTTTTTCAATTGCACCAGAATTGCCTCAATCAAAGTCTGTATGCAAAAGTTATGCCACCTGGAAGTTGGAATTCCTGTTTTGTCCACCATGATTCAAGAGAATTCCATGTTAACCCCCATAATTCATGGAAAAGGGAATAACCCTGTGATCATGATGAAGAAGACTGTAGAAGAGTCTATATTGTTACTCTAGTTAAGGGTTGAAGGAATTAAACTTAACCACTAATAGGCTATCAAGTTGTGTTATCAGCAGATCACTAGGAGGAAAAGGGGTTCCATTCTATTGGAGTGCATTTTGTTCCATAGATGAGTAGAGTATCTAAAACTGGATAGAGGGAGAGAAAATAGGGATGGTTTATGTATTGTAGTAGCTCATCGTCCACATGTCTCACTTCTTTGTACTTGCATCCATTTCAATTCAGAGAAAGAGAGAGCAAAGCAATCTCACTTTCCAGTTGGGGTTTCTCTTGTAAAGATTTCCCAAGCCATATCTTGTGTTATTATGGTTGTGAATGATTATATCTGTGCCTATTCTCTATTTTTCATATTTCATATATTTCATGAATAATCACAACACAATAATTAATGAATCCAAAATTCTAAGGACCAATCAACCCACATACTGTAGATTTTGGATTTTCATTATATCTTTAGTAGATCTATTGTGAAGAACTATCTAGTGGAATATCAAACAACAATTTACGAATCATTGCATGAAATTTTTCAAAAAGTAACTTGAAAAAGATATTTGAACAAGAGACATTTTACTAGATGAAGTAACTTTCAACCAAGTGAGCTAGTGTAAAACATATAAAATACTAATGAAAGAGGATGAGGGTGTTGTTGTTGGAGCTTCATCTCGAAGTGTGTGTTTGCAAAAATAACCGTGCTCATCCATAAACAAACATTTACAAAAATCAACAATAATGGGGTTAGATATTGGTCAAACTACCTTGAAAATGAAAATTTTATCTCTTTTTCTGATTTGCTGAGATCGCACAAAGCACATGGAAAAGAGAGTATGTAGAGAAGAAAATATTTTGTGGTTTGTTTCAAATTTTATTAGATCAATTAGAGCACACGAAAAAGAGCATACATAAACCAAAAAGAGCAACAAAATGGGATTAAAAATAAAACCTTGAAATATGAACTCTATAAAAGAAACTTGAAAAGGCTCAAGGCAATTTTGTTAATGCAAATGAATTTTTTTACGTAAGAGAGTTTTTGACAATATATAATCAGCAATGACCCTCCACAATTTTTCAATAGATATCATGGACAGATAGATTGTTAAGCCACTGATAAATAGGCATTGGTACCAAGGAAAATATGAGTCGTCAAATCACTCCATGTATAGAACATATCATGATTGTTGAGTTACAATGAAACTAATGCACACCTAAGAAACACATTAAGAGACACACATTTACCTAATAGACACATTAAACCAAGTTGACAATAACTAACTCCTAAGCGTCTAAATATTCTTACACTAAAATACCTTAGCACAAGAGAATTTATAAAATATGTAGATGAATAATGTCAAGGATGAAAAGAACTTTCTCTTCCTTTACTCGACCTAAAAAGAATCAAATCTATTTTTCAATTTTTTTTTAATAAAAGTCAATTCCATAACTTATTAACTCATTAAAAAATTTAAAACTGATAATTTTTTTTTTCAAATTAAATGATCATATAAACAACTTGATAAATCAAATTACTTCATTTAGATTGATTGGTTGGATCAATTAAAATTACTTTCGTTATATATATATATATATATATATATATATATATATATAGGAATTGGGAAATATGTATTATTAAAATGGTTGTAGATCAACTTATAACATTGTAAGTGCATGCTTAGTATTTATCTGATTCACAATGAACAAGTATGTCCAAGAAATCAAATGCACACACGTAAAACAAGAATTTGGAAATTGGTATTATCAAAATGGTTGTAGAAGAACTTGTAGCATTGTAAGTACATGCTTAGTGTCCATCTAATTTTCAAAATGTATTTACTGTGATAGATCCTAAAAAAGACGCCTATAGTATTAATTTCTTTAGAAAACATAAACTAAAAGACAGAATGATGACTTGCTACTTCATTAGCTCCATTGTTGTTGAAAATTGGAGCTTGTTCTATGATGTCCATGGTTTTGATCATATATGCTAATGTGTTCTCTCCCTCATTATTCCCTTGCATGGATACTTGCTAATTTGATGCCATTGAGAGAGATTCTTTGTTCTCTATTTCTACCATATGCTTCATTTGATTACAATTTGTCTCCAAGATAGAAAATTATTGCTTTACCTTCAAAGGTGTATTAATAATTTTTGTACATCAAGTCATATATTATTGCTCAAAATCCTTGTATTTTGAGACTAGAGAAAAGATTGATGCATTATTTCCTTGGATGTTTCCTTGTGAATCCTTAAAATTCTTCTAAATTCCATGAAATCTTAGGATTCCATAGTGAGGAAACATGTTGATAACAAACTGTCCTCAAACTATTTTATGATATTGTAGGGAAACTCAATTTCCAATATTTAGATCTTTTCTAAATTCCCTATTCCCCTTGGTGCTACTATAATAGAAATATCCTTTGGCTTAGATGAAACAACATTAAACTAAACAAAGAGATGGGGGAAGCCACCTTTAGGATGACACAAAGCATGTCTTGGAAAGATTTTAGAGAGGAGAGGCAAGGCTAAAACCTTATAGCTCATATAGTCAACAAGGTGCTCGAAAATTCTCTATCCAATTAACCACATCATGTAGCTATAACATATGACAAGTAATCAAACCCAAAAAAAAAGCTAAAATCACTATGCACCAAATCAACCCTAAAAAAGAGAAACTAAAAAAAGTTGTGAAGAAATAGCAGTTGATTGTAAGCAAACTTGAAAAGAAGAAAATAAAGAAGGTCAAATCCTTTTCACTTGAAAGAGCTACAAGTAAATGTTATCCCACTTGCATTGGAGCAAATTAAAGCTATCACTGCAATACTAAGTGTTGATGCACATCAACGATTTTAAAAATTTTGCAAACCATTGCATGTGTCTTCCTATCCTAAACTCCATTTATACGAGTGTTGCGTGACATATTCATCATGAGCCTCCATGAAATCAAAACCAAAGAAAAGCCTACCCTCTTTATCTAATAACATTTTCGCTCATTTTATCTTCTAAACCTATTGGTGCAATTGTAACATGGTCTATCTTGTTTATCTCTTATAAATCTAAAAGCAAAATAAGAAAAATAATATATATAAATATTTATTGCAAAAAAAATGCCTTTCACCCTGTATTATAGGGTTGAGTGAGATGTATATTTGTCCCTACATTGTAATCTTTACCTTAGCTCCCTCTCTTTTTATAATTGTAAAGATCCGAGGGAATTTTTTTGCTCGGGAGGTAAAGAGAAGAGAGAAAAGAAAAGGAAAAATAAAATTATGTTTATCAATTATTATATTTCGGGCTTTAACGTACCTCAACCACTCCAATGCATGCATGCTAATAATGCAAAGCGGCCCCAACCCATAAATTCGAAACCCACAGGTTGTCGAGAGGGATCCCTTGCGAGTAACTTCAAATATATATATATATATGTAACATGTGGGAAATGGCAGTTTTATTATTGGAAGACCAGTCGCTATGCTTTCGTAGAGACACAACGCAACTGTTACTATTGTGCACACTTACAAGTTACCAGAATGAAGACTGTAGAGTCAGAGATACTCATGCAGAAGTCTGCACATACCTATCAAAGCTTCCTGGCACTACTTACACGAAATGCTTGAAGGGTCGAGACCATGTGACCAAGACTCCAACAAATATTATTTCTGAGAGGATGAACAACAGATATTATGACTACTCCGATGCAGGCATCGCCACCACATATAAATTTATATTATGACTAAAAGTCCAGTAGGCATAATAATGAAGCGTTAAACAAGTTTAGATTAAGTATGAAACAGACCAAACGAATGCGACCACCCCGCTCTCATCTGACTATCAATCAAAGATTATCGAAGCCACTCATTCGCTAAATTTTTTTATCTCATTCAATCCAAATGATTAAGATTTTAATGTTATGATAAGATTACATCAAACAACAATTAAAGAAAACAAAAAAATGATTAATGATTAAGATTTTAATGTTATGATAAGATTACATCAAACAAACAATTAAAGAAAACAAAAAATGATTAATATGCATAATATGTCTCTATTTATTTAACAGATTTTTTTGAATGTTTCATTATTTAATTTTCATAGAAGTATTGTGGTGAATTCTTTTCTTAACATAAGGTTAAGGTTCTTAAGTTTTTGTTTTCTTTTTTCTTTTATTTGTAAGGGTTACTAGTTGTAGGATTCTTTCTAACCAGTTGTAACCCTTTAACAAGTGAGAGGGTTGAGTTGCACCATTATTGGCGTTGATTCAATTCCCACTTGTGTGGCTATAAACCTTGGGATAATGTTCCTGCTTACTTCTCATTAGCGGCTGAGAAGTTTGAGATGTTGCTGTGGTGCTAGAGCGACACCTAATCGTAAAAACATCAACACCAAGAGCTACCATAACTTGGAGTGTGCTTGAAAGGGTGAAGAGTCCCTTCTCATTTAAAGTTGAGCCTTAACAATGACACTTATGCATGATTGACACCTATTGGGTGATTAACTTCACACTTATATCAATTCAAAATCTTAAGGGATGAAATGGGTGGTTTGATATGCATTAACCAATAGTACTCCTAATTTTAATCTTATTGCGTTATTTTCCATTGTGTTTCCTTCATTCTTGTTATTGCAAAGAACCTAAAAGCATGTGATTTTTTAAATCTTTGAGGTCTCATAATGCACTTTGGAAAAGATAGAACTAAGCCTATAATCCATTTGAGTTTATTTTTATCATAACTCCAATAATTATAATAGAATCCAAAATTACATTTAGTTATGAAATATTATTTTCCATTATTAAATCTAAAATAATTAAACTTTTACCTAGTTGTTTATAAAGATTCCAAAGATTCCCAAGCCTGAGGAGTATAACATTTGTAACGATCATCTAAGACTAAAAAATAATAATAAAACATTTTCATTAATTTCTAACGTCTCTCTCAACACCATTACATTTTAAAGGATTGGTCTAGCTTTCTCTTCACCTATGTTTTTCACTTCTTGTCTCTGAAAATGGGTGAAGGGTTCACTTGAAACTTCTGACTTTTCGTCCATTTTTAACGCAATTTCTCCAAAAACATTTCTTCTCGTTATGAATTACAACTGTGGAAATTTACATAAAAATAAAAAAAAATCCCCACTCCTATTACTAGTTTTCATATATATTATTAAATATTATTATTTCTAAATCAATATTTATTCTATACAAATGAATTCTTTTATACATATAATTTTGTTAAAAAATCGTATTCAAATAAGGTTATATAGTTAGCGTTTCTTGTCACTTAATTTAATTATTGAACTTTGAAAAGTATGAATGGACTCCCAAATTTAAAAAAGGCCTTAGTTATTCTATGTCTTTTATATTAAATGTTTTTATTAATTGGTTATATATATATATATATATATATATATATATATATATATATAGTTAATCTTACAATAAAATTGTGGAATTTATTTCATATAAGAGTTTTACATGTGTTTTAAATGTCATAGTTTACTTTTTCAACTCTTTAAAATTGAATTTGTTTAGAATTTTGCATTGTTTTGTTGTGAGTTTTGTTTTATGGGTTTTTTTATATAGAATTGTGAATTTTATTCTATGGGTTTTTTATATGGAATTTATATATATGTACTCAAATGCACATTTTATATAAATACACATGTTGCTTAGTAAAAGAAATACACATAACCATTATTTGTAAAGCTGTGAACTTTATATAAAAAGTAAGTATTAAATACTAAATCATTGACATCTTTACCAATAAGAAGCACCAAAAAAACATTGTATATGTTCAAATTAGTAAAATATATATCTACTTAACATAGTTTGTTTGCAAAATACACATAAATAATAATGACATATAGCCTCAATATACAACATTGATCAATCAACCCATTAAATGTGCAACCATTGCAACAGATACAATAAATGTAATATCTATATATCCTAATAAATGTAAAATGTGGTTAGCGTAAAAATGTATAATATAATATATTTAAGTTTTCTATAATTTAAATGTTTTGTAATTGTGATATTTTCTCTCACTCACAAATAAATGAAATAAAAATCAACATTTAAAAAAAATTCAAATTATAACAAAACTATTAAAAAAACCTATATTAATGGTTACATTAAAAGCAATATCTTTAATTATTCAAAATTATAATTATAACTAAAGAATTTATAATTAAAATTCAATAATAAAGAATTCAAAATATTCAAAATTACAAAACAATTGACCTAACTAAACCTCCGTGAATACATACTTTAACTATATGCCTATAGTTTTATATTTGCATCACTACCCTTCATGAATAAATACTCTTAACATGGATTTCATAGTTGGGCTTGGAGATATCCTCATGTTCAAAATGTTTTGATGGATAAAAGGTAGATTTTACAAGATGATTGGATGGATAAATATGAATAAATATTTTAACTATATACTTATATTTTTATCATTACCCTTAGTGAATAAATTCTCTTAATATGGATTTCATAGTTAGATATGGAGATGTTCTCACATGTTCAAAATGTTTTGTTGGATAAAAAGTAGATTTAGCAAGATGATTTGATGGATAAATAGTGGACCATGTTATTAACTATTGTCTAGTTTCATTCTATTTTTAGTTTAGTTGTGAACATCATATCACTTATAGTTATCTAGTTAAATATCTGTTTAGTTTAATATTGATATGATTGTGTAATACAATATTTATTGTGAACGAATAATTAAAACACGCTGTTTTGGTTTCTTAATAGCTACATTATAGTTTGAGTTTAATTTTGAAGATGATGTTACTTACTGGTAAGGTTATGACTTCATTGTGAGGTAATTGTGAATATGTTTTCAGCCTTATTAGGCAATTATATGATGTGAGAGTACACTCTTATTATGCTTGCACTTATACCTTGTTGTAGCAAGTATAATAAGGAAAACACTTATCCTCATCCTTCAATTCATTTAATTTTGAATCTAAAATAAATTAATTACTGAAAATAGTGAGCATTAATACACTTTCTAGTATCGACATTGCAATAAAATTCTCAATTCATAATCGAATGAAAATTAGCTAAATAATTTTGAATGTTAAAAAATAATAATGAATATAATATTTTATATAAAATAATATAAATTTATCATCAATATAAACTAATTAACAGTAAATGCATTAAAGAATGATCTATACAATTAACATTTCCACATCAAGGACAATAGCAAGACTCGTTCTACTTTGTGTAGAATACAATCAAAATCGAAAAATTAAAAGCGTGGCTTTGTCTTAAAGCTTCTTTATAAAGAAGTCGAGATCATTTTCATACAACTAAATTGTTATTACAAAAGTAAATTAAATATTCATTGGAGTATTAATGATGGTTGTCTTGTTTAAAAGTCAACTGTCCTCTCACATCGATTCAAAAAATGTTTGATAGAGAAAACATTTTATTGTTTTAATCTATTATTTCTTTGATCAAATTCTCTGTGCACAAATCCCTTAGAGTCAGTGCTACACAACTTCAACAAATAGGCCATGAAGGCCGAGAATTTGGCCTCAAATGCCTAGGCCAAATATAAGTTTATAACTTCAACAATTTTTTGGAGGTTCTTGCGTGCCTTCCATTGATTTCAATTGACCCATTCCATTTAAATGTAACGAAAATTGGGCGCAATGTATTGGATGCAATATGGGGAATCAAGAATCTAAGCTTGGGTGTCAAAGCCCTAATAGAAGAAAATTTGAAAGCTTTATTTCGATAGACATTTCCTGTCTCTCTAGAGGAGGAACTCCACCAGCTCCGCTGCCGGAACTCTGTACATTTCGACTGCGAAGATCGCCGAAAAATGTGATTTATGTACATTTCGACTACGAAGATCACCGAAAAATGTGATTTATGTAGAGTATTCAGTACTGTAAATACAAACTTTGTACATTTCAACAAAAAAAATTCATTTGTATCAAGAGTATTCATTGTTGTTAGTACACAAAATTTATTTCGAAATAAAACCATAACCAATAAAATATAAAAAAACACAAAACAAAATATTTTTTGTTTCCATAATTTTCGTAATCTTCACATTAAAAAGTGATTTTTAATTTTAGTCGATGGCTAACTAATTCGATAATCAACAACTTACCACATGCGTAATACCCGCCAGCAGGATATATAATAATAGTTCTTATATACTTTATTATAATATCTTGCGTTAAGATTATCACTGACATATATAGTGCCTCAAAACATTTATAATAATAATAGAAACTTATTTCATATTAAAATATGACCGACAGATAATAATAAATTATTTATTACTAACTGTTTTTAAAAGCTATTAAAAATCTTTTTAAGCACGCAAGGACTGAGTGATATCTTTCCTAGATTTGATTGGATTGACTAATCACCGACTTATAATAAAAATGGACTTTATTATCTTACGAAAAAATAGTATTATATTTTATCTGGTTTCCCACTACCCGTTTATGAATATTTATAAGTTAAAGAGAATGATAAAGTTAGTTTTATATATATGTGTATATATATATATAAAAGCTGAAAAAATCCACAAAGTAAACCCAATAATCCGGAAAATAAATCTTTGTAAATTAGTAGAATTTTATATGAATGCCATGTCACTGAACATATATCTAATTACAAAAGGTAATTACACTTATCATAAAAGGGATTTACAGTTTGAGTGGGCTTAATGGTTAAGAGTATGTGTTTCCTCTGAAGAGGTCACAAGTTCAAAACCAGAGGGGGTAGAGTATGTATGCTTTTGTAGACTTAGTAGTTAAATCACTGTGCAGAGGTGGGTCCCTTGTCCCACAAACAAAGGAGTCTCATACACCAATTTGGTGTCTAGCTTGGCCGTGACCTTAAGATTGGATAATAATAATAATAAATAATTTTAACATGATAGGTTGTTTACAAATGAGTGCACATTTTTATTAAATATATAAAATAATAATATTTTTTTTTAGCCAAATGAATTAGTAATTGGATTGAGTTAGGGTTGATTTTAATCGTTGTTATTATATTTCTTGGGTTCACCAGTTATCTTCTTCTTTGTAAACCAAATTACTTCTAGGGATTTAAAAGTTTACAAAATATTTTATATAATAATAATTGTGAACTAAACTATACCTAAAAATATAAAACATTTTATATATGTATAAAAGTTATTATATATATTTTTTTATAAATAAAATTTCTATTTAAATATTAAGAAAAGAAAGGGTAGCTGTGGAATAATCTTTAATGTTGAAAGAAATTGTGAACATAATTATGCTTAGATGTTAAGTTATTTTTTAAGAATCAAGTTAAAGCATTGATATATGGATTACTAATCTTAAAGTGAATGGATATCTATTGTAATGAAAGACTTGTTTATAATTATTCAGCAAGTTCAAAGCCCTTTAGTTTTACAAGATTCTATATTTTTTGGATTGATTCTAATAATTCAAGACATGTTATATTTTTCTCATTCCATTGAATTTTTTTGTCCAAAAATGAGGCGACTCCCTCTTTTGAGTATTTACCTTAAGTCCATGCTTTCAAACTTAGGAAATGGTATGCTTCTCATTCAAATAAGAAGTGGAAAAGGAAATTCAAGTCATTGTGTTGAGAGTTCACTCAAGTTCTCTTCAATATATCTCATCCACAATATTCTAAGCATGGTAGAAGGACAACATTTAACCTAAAAAGGAGACGGGTATTCAATGGAGCTGACATATGTTTGATGAGTTATAGTGTAGGTTGGATATCATTCTTGGTGATCCTAGTATTATCTTAGCCCACACCTCTTATTAATTAATTTGGTATTGGTGTGTTTTTTATAGCTATTGTGACCTCCATAAATAATGTCCATGAAATTAGGTATGTGAAACACTGCATAATTCATACAAAAAATATAAGGTCGGACATGATCAACACAAAATAGAGAATTCATTTAACATGGGAGACAAAAGTATGGTTACAATTGAACAAGGAGACGTTATAGGGTCTTGGTAAGAAAATCAAGTTTTTGTGATATTTTCCCTTTGAGATACTTGAGAAGGTGAGAGATAATGCCTATAGACTTAGTCTTCCTCCCATACATGTGCATTTACTTAGTGGTGAATTTAGAGAATCTCAAACTCTATGAGCCTTCCATGCTAGATCAGGAAGAGGACCAATTTATACCTTTTGTAGAGGATTTGGTACCAAATGCTCAGGAATAGTTAAAAAAGGATAATTTTTAGTAGAAGAGGTCCATCTACAAGAAAGGGGAAACATGACCATTGGCAAATTCGTTTGAAAGGTCAGCTTCTAAGAAAGCCTAAATGGTACAATGAAGAGAAGGTGGATGGAAAATTTTCCCACGTCATTCAGTAAAAGATTTTGGGGATAAAAATCCTCCCAAAATGGGGAGGTATGATTCATATTTAATTATTAAATTATTTTCATCCATCTTGATGGGTTAAGAGTTGAAAAGTGGAGAAATCAACTCATAGGAGCATTTTTACTAACAGGTCCCAGTTTGTCGAATTGGGGTATGAAACCTTTTCAAAACTAGTTTGAGGCATAAAATGATGTTTTTTGAGAGTATAACTTGCCACTTAAGCATTTCACCCCCTAACATTATTTTACACATAGACTCACTTTTCCAATTGCATAAGAATTTCCTTGATCAAAGTCTATATGCAAAAGTTATGCCACCTGGAAGTTGAAATTCCTGTTTTTTCCACCATGATTTGAGAGAATTCCATGTCAACCCCCATAATTCATGGAAAATGGGATAACCATGTGATCATGCTGAAGAAGACTGTAGAAGAGCCTATATTGTTACTCTAGTTAAGAGTTGAAGAAATCAAACTTAACCACTAATAGGCTATCAAGTTGTGTTATCACTAGATCACTAGGAGGAAAAAGGGTTCCATTCTATTGGAGTGCATTTTGTTCCATAGATGAGTAGAGTATCTAAAACTTGATAGGGAGAGAGAGAAAATAGGGATGCTTTATGTATTGTAGTAGCTTATGGGCCACAGTTTTCACTTCTTTGTACTTGCATCCATTTCAATTCAAAAAAAGAGAGAGCAAAGCAACCTCACTTTCCAGTTGGGGTTTCTCTAGTAAAGGTTTCCCAAGCCATATATTGTGTTGTTATGGTCGTGAATGATTACATTTGTATCTATTCTCTATTTTTCATATTTCATATATTTCATGAATAAGCACAACACAATAATTAACGAATCCAAAAATCTAAGGAACAATTAACCCACATACCGTAGATTTTGGATTTTCATTATATCTTTAGTAGATCTGTTGTGAAGAACTATCTAGTGGAATATCAAACAACAATTTATGAATCATTGCATGAATTTTTTCAAAAAGTAACTGAAAAATATATTTTTGAACAAGAGACATTTTACTAGATGTAGTAACTTTCAACCAAGTGAGCTAGTGCAAAACATATAAAATAATAATGAAAGAGGACGAGGGTGTTTTTGTTGGAGCTTCATCTCGAAGTGTGTGTTTGAAAAAATAACCATGCTCATCCATAAACAAACATTTACAAAAATCAACAATAATGGGGTTAAATCTTCGTTAACTTACCTTGAAAATGATTTTTTTTCTTTCTTTTTCTGATTTGCTGAGATCACACAAAGCACATGGAAAAGAGACTATGTAGAGAAGAAAATATTTTTTGGTTTGTTTCAAATTTTATTAGATCACTTAGAGCGCACGGAAAAGAGCATACATAGACCAAAAAGAGTAATAAAATGGGATTAAAAATAAAACCAAAATATGAACTCTATAAAAGAAACTTGAAAAGGGCATGTTTGGATTGTATACCTTCATATCTAAAGAAAAAAAAACATCTCTGGGGAAAATTGAAACCCTTTCCCAGTAAATGAAAGGAATCCTTAAATAAAACCCCCAATTCAGACACAATGGAAGTTTTTTTCATACAAAAAATGTATAGAAATAGGTCTTTGAAATGCAACAACATGGATCTAGATCTCAATCAACAATGGGAGCAACTCTTCATATGGGCTTTGATACCATGTTTTGGAAGATGCAGTATTCCATATATGACAAACACCTTTAGTAACCACTCAGAAAACTAGGTCAAAGATTATAAAAAAATATTTTTACATGGTTTAAACCCTCTAAGAGAGAAACACTCCATTAACCAACCAACATGGCCACTTGAGGCAATTTTGTTTATGCAAATGATTTTTTTTACGTAAGAGATTTTTTGACAATATATAATCAACAATGACATCCCCTACACCACCCCCCACCCACACCCACAATTTTTCAATAGAGATCATGAACCAATAGATTGTTAAGCCATTGATAAATAGCCATTGGTATCAAGGAAAATATGAGTCGTCAAATCACTCCATGTCTAGAACATATCATGATTGTTGAGTTACAATGCAACTGATGCACACCTAAGAAACACACTAAGAGACACACATTTACCTAATAGACACATTAAACCAAGTTGACAATAACTAACTCCTAAGTGTCTAAATATTCTGACACTAAAATACCTTAGCACAAGAGAATTATAAAATATGTAGATGACTAATGTCAAGGATGAAAACACTTTCTCTTCCTTTACTCGACCTAAAAGAATCAAATCTAATTTTCAAAACATTTTTAATAAAAGTCAATTCCATAACTTATTAACTCATTAAAAAATTTAAAACTGTTTTTTTTTTCAAATTAAATGATCATATAAACAACTTGATAAATCAAATTACTTCATTTAGATTGATTGGTTGGATCAATTAAAATTACTTTCGTTAGTTTTATATATATATATGTGGAATTGAGAAATATGTATTATCAAAATGGTTGTATATCAACTTATAGCATTGTAAGTGCATGCTTAGTGTTTATCTGATTCACAATGAACAAGTATGTCCAAGAAATCAAATGCACACACATAAACCAAGAATTTGGAAATTGGTATTATCAAAATGGTTGTAACTGGTCTTCCAATAATAAAACTGCCATTTCCCACATGCACGATGGGAAACTATCTTACTCTATATATATATGATTTCACTTTATTCACCAGGTATAACTCTCGGCAACCTGTGGGTTTCGAATGGCCTCTTTACATTATTAGCATGCATTGGAGTAGTTGAGGTGCAATGATAAATGGAATGAATATAAATCAATATTGAGCACAAATTAAAGCCCGAAATTTAATAAGCGATAAACCAAATGTTAAATTTCCGAGGACCTTTGCAATGATAAAAAAAAATGGAGTTAATCTAAAGATTATAATGTAGAGACAAATATACATCGGACTCAAGGGTATAAGTTAGGGTGAAGGACATAATGAAGGCATTTTTTTTTTCTTTTGCTTTTAGATTTATAAGAGATAAACAAGATAGACTATGTCACAATTGCACTAATAGCTCTAGAAGATAAAATGAGCGAAAATGTTATGAGATAAAGAGGGTAGGCTTTTCTTTGGTTTTGATTTCGTTGAGGCTCATGATGAATATGTCTTTGGTTTTGATTTCGTCGAGGCTCATGATGAATATGTCACACAACACTCATATAAATGGAGTTGAGAATAGGAAGACACTTGCAATGGCTTGCAGAACTTTTAAAATTGTTGATGTGCATCAACACTTGGTATTGCAGTCATAGTTTTAATTTGCTCCAAGGCAAGTGGGATAACATTTACTTGTAGCTCTTTCAAGTGAAAAGTGTTCGACCTTCTTTATTTTCTTCTTTTCAAGTTTGCTTACAATCAATTGATATTATTTCTTCACGACTTTTTTTAGTTTCTCTTTTTTAGGGTTGATTTGGTGCATAATGATTTTAGCTTTGGTTTTTTTTGGGTTTGATTACTTGTCTTATGTTATAGCTACATGATGTCGTTAATTGGATAGAGAATTTTCGAGCACCTTGTTGACTATATGAGCTATAAGGTTTTAGCCTTGCCTCTGCTCTCTAAAATCTCTCTAAGACATGCTTTGTGCCATCCTAAAGGTGGCTTCCCCCCTCTCTCTTTTTAGTTTAACGTTGTTTCATCTAAGCCAAAGGATATTTCTATTATAGTAGCACCAAGGGGAATGGAGAATTTAGAAAAGATCTAAATATTGGAAATTGAGTTTCCCTACAATATCATAAAATAGTTTGAGGACAGTTTGTTATCAACATGTTTCCTCACAATGGAATCCTAAGATTTCATGGAATTTAGAAGAATTTTAAGGATTCACAACGAGACATCCAAGGAAATAATGCCTCAATCTTTTCTCTAGTCTCAAAATACAGGGATTTTGAGCAATAATATATGACTTGATGTACAAAAATTATTAATACACCTTTGTAGGTAAAGCAATAATTTTCTATCTCAGCTTGATAAATTGTAATCATAACATTTTCGCTCATTTTATCTTCTAGACCTATTAGTGCAATTGTGACATAGTCTATCTGGTTTATCTCTTATAAATCTAAAGCCAAAAGAAGAAAAATAATATATATGTGTGTTTATTGCCAAAAAAAAAATATACCTTCATTATGTCCTTCACCCTATATTATAAGGTTGAGTTCGAATTAACTCCCTTTTTTTCTTCATCATTGTAAAGGTCCTAGGAAATTTTTTTGAATCGATCTTTAGATTAAATCCTTTATTTTTTTTAATCATTGTAAAGGTCCTAGGAAATTTTTTTGCTCTCTCGATTCAAGAAAAAATAAAGTTTTGTTTATCGCTTATTAAATTTCGGGCTTTAACTTGTGCTGAATTCATTCCATTTATCATTGCATCTCAACTACTCTAATGCATGCTAATAATGTAAAGAGGCCATTCGAAACCCACAATCTCCTGGGTAAATTGAAATGATATATATAAAGAGTAAGATATTTTCCCACCGTGCATGTGGGAAATGGCAGTTTTATTATTGGAAGACCAGTCGCTATACTTTCGTAGAGATACAACGCAACTGTTACTATTGTGCACGCTTACACCAGAATGAAGACTGTAGAATCAGAGATACTCATGCAGAAGTCTGCAGATTTTATGTCAAGACTGTGTGTGCTACCTATCAAAGCTTCCCGGCACTACTTACTCGAAATGCTTGAAGGGTCGAGACCATGTGACCAAGACTCCAACAAATATTATTTCTGAGAGGATGAATAACAGATATATTATGACTCATCCGATGCATAATACTTAAGTTACAAGTCTCAAATAATGAAGTGTTAAATAAGTTTAGAGTAGGTATGAAACAATTGCCGAACAGACCAAACGAATGCAACCACCCAGTTCTCATCTCACTATCAATCCAAGACTATCGAAGCCACTCAATTGCCAAAAAAGAGACTATTCAATCCAAATGATTAAGATTTTAATGTTATGATAAGAGTACATCAAACAACAATTAAAGAAAACAAAAAATGATTAATATGCATAATATGTTTTTATTTATTTAATAATCTTTCGAGTGTTTCATTCTTTAATTTTCAAATAAAAGGAGGTATGGTCTATTTAATATTTCTTGCATATAAAAGTATTGTGGTGAATTCTTTTCTTAACACAGGGTTAGGGTTGTTAGGTTTTTGTTTTCTTTTTCCTTTTCTTTGTAAGGGTTATTAGCTGTAGGACTCTTTCTAACCATTTGTAAGCCCTTAACAAGCGAGAGGGTTGAGTTGCACAATTATTGACTTTGATTCAACTCCCAATCGTGCGGCTATAAACCTTGGGATAATGTTTTTGCTTACTTCTCATCATCGACCCACACCTAAATGTAAAAACATCAAGTGCTAGAGCGACACCTAATCGTAAAAACATCAACACCAAGAGCTACCGTAACTTAGAGTGTGCTTGAAAGGGTGAAGAGTCCCTTCACATTTAAAGTTGATCCTTAATAGTGACACTTATGCATGATTGACACCTATTGGGTGATTAACTTCACACTTATATTAATTCAAAATCTTAAGGGATGTAATGGGTGGTTTGATATGCATTAAGTCATAGTACTCATAATTTTAATCTTATTACGCTATTTGCCATTGTGTTTCCTTGCTTCTTGTTATTGCTAAGAACCTAAAAGCATGAGATTTCTTAAATCTTTGAGGTCTCATAATGCACTTTGGAAAAGATAGAACTAAGCCTATAATTCATTGGAGTTTATTTTTATCATAGCTCTAATAATTATAATAGAATCCACAATTACATTTAGTTATGAAATATTATTTTCCATTATTAAATCTGAAACAATTAAACTTTTACCTAATTGTTTATAAAGATTCCAAAGATTCCCAAGTTCTAGGAGTATAACATTTGTAACGATCCTCTAAGACTAAAAAAGAATAATAAAAAATTTTCATTATTTTCTAACGTCTCTCTCGGCACCATTACATTTTAAAGGATTGCTCTAGCTTTCTCTTCACCTGTGTTTTTCACTTCATGTCTTTGATGATGGGTGAAGGCACTCGAAACGTCAGATTTTTCATCCATTTTTAACACACTTTCTCCAAAAAAATTTCTTCTCATTATGAATTACAACCATGGAAATTTACATTTAAAAATTAAAAAAAATCCCCACTCCTATTACTAGTTTTCAAATATATTATTAAATATTATTATTTCTAAATCAATATTTATTCTACATAAATGAATTCTTTTATACATATAAATTTGTTAAAAAAACGTCCTGCCACTTAATTTAATTATTGAAAGTTGAAAAGTATAAATAAACTCCCAAATTTAAATAAGACCTTAGTTATTCTATGTCTTTTACATTAAATGCTTTTATTAATTGGTTAAATCAATAAATTATATATATATATATATATATATATATATATATATATATATATATATATATATATATATTATGAATGAACTCCCAAATTTAAATAATACCTTAGTTATTCTATGTCTTTTACATTAAATGCTTTTATTATTGGTTAAATCAATAAATTATAATCATATATTATATATATATATATAATAAAATTGTGGAATTTATTTCATATAAGAGTTTTACAGTTTTTGTAAATGTCATAGTTTACTTTTTCAACTCTTTATAATTGAATTTGTTTAGAATTTTGCATTGCTTTGTTGTGAGTTGTGAATTTTGTTTATGGTTTTTTATATGGAATTGTGAATTTTATTCTATGGGTTTTTTATATGGAATTTATATATATGTATTCAAATACACATTTTATATAAACACACGTGATGCTTAGTAAAAAAAATATAAGTAACCATTATTTGTAAAGCTATGAACTTTACATAAAAAGTAAGTATTAAATACTAAACAATTGACATCTCTACACAATAAGAAGCACCAAAAAAACATTGTATATGTTCAAATTAGTAAAACATATATCTACTTAACATAGTTTGTTTGCAAAATACACATAAATGCTAATGACATATAACCTCAATTATACAATCTTGATCAATCAACCCATTAAATGTGCAACCACTACAATAAAATGTGATTAACTTAAAAATGTATAATATAATATATTTAAATTTTCTATAATTTTGATATTTTCTATCACTCACAAATAAATGAAATAGAAATCAACATTTAAAATAAAATAAAAAATCAAATTATAACCCAACTATTCAAAAAAAACTTAAATTAATTTTTACATTAAAAATAATATCTTTAATTATTCAAAATTATAATTATAACAAAAAAATTTATAATTAAAATTCAATAATACATTAAAATTATAACAAAACAATTTATAATTAAAATTCAATAATACAGAATTCAAAATATTCAAAATTACAAAACAATTTACCTAACTAAACCTCCGTGAATAAATACTTTAACTAAATGCCTATACTTTTATATTTGCATCACTACCCTTCATGAATAAATACTCTTAACATAGATGTCATAGTTGGGCATGAAGATGTCCTCATGTTCAAAATGTTTTGATGGATAAAGGTAGATCAAATATGAATAAATATTTTAACTATATAGTTATATTTTTATATTTGCATCATTACCTTTAGTGAATAAATACTCTTAATATGGATTTCATTAGACACGGAGATGCTCTCACTTGTTCAAAATGTTTGGTTGGATTTGATGGATCAAAGGTAGACTAATCGTTTGATGGATAAATAGTGAAACTATTGTTTAGTTTTATTTTATTTTTAATTTAGTTGTGAACATCATATCATTTATAGTTATCTAGTTACATAATATTGATGTGATTGTGTTACATAATGTTTATTGTGAATGGATAATTAAAACACATTATTTTGGTTTCTTAATAGTTACATTCTCGTTTGAGTTTAATTTTGAAGATGATATTACTTACTGGTAAGGTTATGGCTTCATTGTGATTTAATTGTGAATAGGTTTTCAGTCTTATTAGGTGATTGTATGATGTGAGAGTACACTCTTATTATGCTTGCACTTATACCTTGTTGTAGCAGGTATAGTAAGAAAAACACTTATCCTCATCCTTCGATTCATTTAATTTTGAATTTAAAATAAATTAATTATTGAAAATGGTGAGCATTAATACACTTTCTACTATTGGCATTGCAATAAAATTCTCAATTCACAATCGAATGAAAATGAGCTAAATAATTTTGAATGCTAAAAAATAATAATGAACATAATATTTTATATAAAATCATATACATTTATCATCAATATAAACTAATTAATAGTAAATGCACTATAGAATGATCTATCATTAACATTGCCACATTAAGGACAAAAGCAAGACTTGTTATACTTTGTGTAGAATACACTCAAAATCGAAAAATTAAAAGAGTGACTTCGTCTTAAAGTTTCTTTATAAAGAAGTCGGGATCATTTTTGTACAACTAAATTGTTATTGCAAAAGTAAATTAAATATCCATTGGAATATTAAGGATGATTGTCTTGTTCAG
Organism: Pinus tabuliformis; assembly: GCA_031772625.1. NCBI lineage: Eukaryota > Viridiplantae > Streptophyta > Pinopsida > Pinales > Pinaceae > Pinus > Pinus tabuliformis. Next base: position 903,483,165 of record CM062811.1, read on the forward strand.
ATGTCAATTGTCCTCTCACATAGATTCAAAAAATGTTTGATAAAGAAAACATTTTATTGTTTTAATCTATTATTTCTCTGATTAGATTCTCTATGGGAAAATCCCTTAGAGTCATTGTTACAAAACTTCAACAAATAGGCCATGAAGGCCAATCAGATTCTCTGTGCGCAAATCCCTTAGTGCTACACAACTTCAGCAAATAGGCCATAAAGGTCGAGAGTTTGGCCTCAAATTCCTGGACCAAATATAATTTTATAACTTCAACAATTTTTTGGAGGTTCTTGCGTGCCTTCCAACGATTTCAATTGACCCATTCCATTTAAATGTAACGAAAATTGGGCGTAGCGTATTGGATGCAATATGGGGAATCAAGAATGGGGACAAGCTTGGGTGCCAAAGCCCTAACAGAGGATAGTTTGGAAGATTTATTCCGACAAACATTTCCCATCTCTCTAGAGGAGGAACTCCACCAGCCCGTTGTCGGAACTCTGTACATTTCGACTGCGAAGATTGCCTAAAGATGTGATTTGTGTAGAGTATTCATTGCTGTCAATACAAACTTTGTACATTTCAACTGCGAAGATTGCCTAAAGATGTGATTTGTGTAGAGTATTCACTGCTGTCAATACAAACTTTGTACATTTTGACAAAGGATTTCATTTGTGTCAGGAATATTCATTATTTAAATTATTGTATTCAAGCTTCTGTGATCCATAATGAATTAAGCAAAGTCTTTTGGTAGAAATCACATAAGAGAATTTTTAAGCTGATGCGTTTCGAACCAACAAGTGTGGTTCATCATCAAAACAAGTCTTATGTGATTTCTACCAAAAAACTTTGCTTAATATTCATTATTGTCAGTACACAAAAATCATTTCGAAATAAAACCATGACCAATAAAAAAAAAAAAACACAAAACAAAATATTTTAAAAAATAAATATTTTTATTTCCATGTGATTTTTAATTTTAGTCCATGACTCACTAATTCGATAATCAACAACTTACCACATGCGTAATACCCAACAGCAGCAAATATAATAATAGTTCTTATATACTTTATTATAATATATCGCATTAAAATTATCACTGACATATATAGTGCCTCAAAACATTTATAATAATAATAGAAACTTATTTCAGATTAAAAATATGACTGACAGATAATAATAAATTATTTATTACTAACTCTTTTTAAAAGCTATTTAAAATTTTTTTAAGCACGCAAGCATTGAGTGATTTCTTTCCTAGATTTGATTGGATTGACTAATCACCGACTTATAATAAAAATGGAAAAATAATATTATATTTGATCTAGTTTCCCACTACCAGTTTAGGAATATTTATAAGTTAAAGAGAATGACAAAGTTAGTTTATATATGTATATTTATAAGTTAAAGAGAACGACAAAGTTAGTTTTTATATATATATATCAAAGCTGAAAAAATCCACAAAGTAAACCCAATAACGAGGAAAATAAATCCTTGCAAATTACTAGAATTTTATATGAATGCCATGTCACCTAACATAGGTCTAATTACAAAAGGTAATTACACCTACCATAAAAGGGATTTATAATTTTAACATGATAGCTGGTTTACAAATGAGTGCACATTTTTATTAAATATATAAAATAATAATTTATTTTTTTTAACCAAATGAATTAGTAATTGGATTGGGTTAGGGTTGATTTTAATGGTTGTTATTATTTTTTTGGGTTTACTGTTTATCTTCTTCATCTTCTTCTTTGTAAACGAGATTATTTCTAAGGATTTAAAGTTCAAATTTTTTAATTTACAAAATATTTTATAGGACAACAATTGCGAACTAAATTATACTTAAAAACATAAAACATTTTATATATGTATAAAAGTTATTCTATTTTGTTTTTATAAATAAAATTTATATTTAAATATTAAGAAAAGAAATGGTAGTGGTGGGATAATTTTTAATGTTGAAAGAAACTGTGAACATAATTATGTTTAGAGGTTAAGTTATCTTTTAAAAATCAAGTTAAAGTATTGATATATGGATTACTAATCTTAAATTAAAGTGAACAGATATCCATTGTAATGAAAGACTTGTTTATAATTATCCAATAAATTCAAAGCTTTTTAGTTTTACAAGATTCTATCATTTTTGGATTGATTCTAATGATGCAAGACATGTTATATTTTTCTCATTCCATTGATTTTTTTTGTCTAAAAATGAAGTGCCTCTCTCTTTTGAGTATCTAGCTTAAGTCCATGCTTTCAAACTTAGGAAATGGTATGATTCTCATTCAAATAAGAAGTGGAAAAGGAAATTCAAGTCATTGTGTTGAGAGTTCACTCAAGATCTCTTCAATATACCTCATTCACAATATTCTAAGTGTCGCAGAAGGACAACATTTAACCTAAAAAAGAGACGGGTATTCAATGGAGCTGACATACGTTTGACGAGCTATAGTGTAGGTTGGATATCATTCTTGGTGATCCTAGTATTATCTTAGCCCACACCTCTTATTAATTTGGTATTGGTGTGTTTTTTATAGCTATTATGACCTCCATAAATCATGTCCATGACATTATGACTGGTTTCTCCTTCGAATCCTCTTTCTTTGTATGGAACGTATTTGACATTTTTCTTAGCACACGTAGTTTATTAATATTGAGAATAGATATTTAAAGGTACACTAGTATGTGTATTCCAATTTAAAGGACTTATAGATTAATAATTTAGTAAATAATTGAGTTTAAATATGCTTTGGAATGTTCCAATAAATTTTTGATCTCTTACAAAGAATTTTAAGCACTAAAAAACAAAATGTTAACACCAAAGGTGGATAATCAAGAAAAACAAATCTAAAAGTTTACATTAGACAACAATACACATATCAATGGATTTTGGGTTTGGTAAGAAATTCTTAATCCTTAGCCTCCTTTCCAAAAAAATTTATTGGATGCTTTAGAGCATCAATTAGAAGTGAGGAAACTATCTAGTAGTTATTTGGAGAAAATGTATCTAAAACTAGAAATTTGGATATTAAGAAGGAAGCCCTCAAGGGGTATGATTTTGTTTAAAATTATAGGAATTTGTTAATGCAATGTAAATGTGTTTGTTTCTAGGTCCATCCATAAGAGTATGCAATAATAAGATTTATGGTTACATAAAAACTATTGAAAACATAATGAAGCAAGTATGTAATTTTTTTGATAGTTTGAGTTTCTTGAATCACAAAATTTAGAGTCTTTCTATTTTGTATTAACTTGATGACTAATGTAATTGAAACTTTTATTTAATACAAAAATATATGCAGTTAAAAAGAAAAGAAAAAAACACTTATATAAAGAGTTCATAATTTAAAATATAAGTATGTATATATAGAGAGAGAGATTGATCATCTCTTTAAAATCCCCCATGATGGGTTTTAGATCCTGCAACTTGTCGCGGTCATGATGAAGACAAATGGAATCAATGGACACCTAGCTTCTCAAGCGTTCCCTTCTATGTAGCGGTACATCTCATTAAATTCTCACGCAAGGGGAGATTTAATGTACCTCGAGTGGAAGTACACCTTCATTCATCTGGCTCGCTAGTTATTAATTTCATTTAATCATTATTTGTAAGGGTTCTTTGTGTTTATGACAGGATGTGGCATCATGGGGTGGTGGTGCCCTTATTTATATGTTCTCTTTCTCCTAATGAGCAATAGGGTCTTCCTTTTATCATGGTTAGCTATGCCTATTCCTAGAAATCATGCCTTTTGTCTTCATAGTGGCCATGCATCCCTTGGTTGGTCCAACTCTCGAAATTTATTGGTTCTTGCCATGATGGAGAATTTGTATTTCTCTGCGTCGCTTGATGGGTTCTCATCTTCTTGTTGTGTTTGCATGGTCTCTTTGGTGTTCTAGTTGGCAAACAAAGTTCACTATAATGGAGCATCTCTCTTGCAACGTTTTTTGCCTCCTTTTATTTCACATATTACCCTAGCCATGCTTCTGGCTCAAACTTGCATATGGATGGTAATCTCCAAAGATTGGTTTGTGGGAATTTTAAGTGTTGATCGGCCTGTGTTTTATCTTTAGTGTCCCTCTCAAAAGATTGCTTCTCCTAATAGTTATCTGTTCTACTCTATGTCGGTCATGGATGCTACAGTGGTCACATGTTATAGTTCGAGGTCAGAGGCTCAAGTCGTTGAGCAATTGTTTAAAAAATCGGGCAGATGGGTCTCTACAAGTTGTGGCTCGAGAATGCGTGGCTCGAGAATGCGTGGTCATTTATTGAATCTTCCAGGTGTAGATAAGTACCTTAAGCACCCATTGGAATTTATATACAACCCGAGATTCATGGCTCCAAGTGACTCCTAGTTCGTGGAAGGGAACACCCAATGTAGCAAATTTTCATTCGAAGGCAAAATGTGATGACTTTGTAAGCCAAGTATTGTTTATAGACAATTTATTTTTTAGAGTAACATATGGAAGCACTCAATTTTAGTTTGTATGGCTTTTTAGAATAGGGCCTCCGTACCTACCAATTCTCAACACTCTTTATAAATTTTGGCAATATTTTTTGTTTTGTTTGATGGTCTGGTTAAGAAGGGCCTATGTAATCTTGAAGATTCTCAATCTATGCTATTGGGATGGTTTCCCATCGGGTAGGATAGTAACATAGAGTACTCTTACTTGTAATGCCTTATTTAGTTAATGGAATGTTGAACCTTACACAAAAAAATAGATTACTTTAAAAAAATTATTATCTTAATAAACTTTATTTGGGTTTATACATTTGAGTATTAACTTTATTATGTTTAGAAGATAATTAATTTATTTAATCATTTTAATTATAAGTAATGTACTTTATGTTTATATATTGGTTCAATACATTTTATTTGTTCTATTAAAATTATATTTTTTAGCAATTTATTTTATTATATTTGGAGGATTTTTTTAATAACCATTTTAATTAAAAGTAACATTATTTAATGTATTGTGTTTAAAAGAGGGTTTGTTTAATAATAATAAAAATTAATTGTCATGGAAGATTTTGAATTAATAAAAGTTCTGTGGTCAGAACATCCAATTGAAGTATATTGGAAAACACAATAAATAATATTTGCTTCAAAGATTTTGAAAAGAAGAGGACTACAAAAAACAATCCTCCTCTTGACAAAATGATAAGGGAAGAGATTCTACACTAAATATTCTATAACCTGATCTTACTTCTTCCTAAGTACAAGAGTAGATCCTTACAAATTAATTGCACAAAATGATGCAAAAGAAAAACATGTATAAAATTTGAGTGAGACCAACCCCCACTAGATCCAAGGGATTCAAGAGAATGATGGGTAGAAGATTTTGGATATTTCTTTATCTGATATTTCCTACTTCTTGTTAATGGATGACAAGATAACTAATTCTTTTTTAAAACATTGCAAAGAAAGGAGAAGAGAAGGAAAGAAAGACCTCCTCCTCTTTCTCCTTTTCATCTTCTAACTTCTTTTCTCAAACTCAGTTCTGATCTCATAAAGATTCTATACTTTTCTAGGATGGTATCTATTTCTCAATGTGAGGATTGATTTTCTCTATATGCACTTGATCTTATGCCAATTGTTCAAAATTGAGGGTTGGATGAGATCCATGATGGGGCTCTAAATGATTTTCTTCCTCCCTTGGAGGTCATAGTGCTCTGAATATGCTATTGAAGGGAGAAACTAAGTGTGACTTGGGCTTGGTGATAGGTTGAGTCCTCCTACATTGTTGTTTCTTTTTCTATCTTAAAACTTGTTTGAATGATCCTTGCTCATAATTATCTTAATAAGATGGAAGTTGTAATGACATCGGTCATTTTGCAAGCATGTAATACTGTGCGGATGCTCCTGGTCATGGTACATTCATGTATACAGTATAAATGTTGTCCTAGTCACCGTGCAATGGTAATGGGGTAAACCTTCTCTGATCAGGCATAATTACATTGGATATATATATATATATATATATATATATATATATATATATATATATATATATATATATATATATATATATATCTATATATGGTGAGCATGTAAAATCATGTATCTGCATATTATAAAATTTATGCAAAGACATTTTACAAATGCATGTATATGGTTAGTGTGAAACATATATGGCTATAGTGAGCCTTATGCAAACAATTCAAACATAAAAATAAATAAAATAAAATAAATAAATAAATCACATGCTAAGAAAAGAATTTACATACAATTCTCAGTAAATGGGATTGCTTACAAAACATGCGGATATGGATCTTAACTAAGGCACAAACTCGGGCATTGGAAAGATCTAGGAGTGTTGACATTTGGCTAAGGAGATATTTTTATCAGTTCTAGAACAAGTCCCAGGGAGGGGGAAGATGGTAGTGAAGGAGGGAAGGAGGGTCCAACTAGCAGAAAATGGAATGGTAAAGGAAAACCAACTAGCCAGGGTGAACGATAGAAAAGGGAAAGGAGGGGAACCGGGAGAGGAAACAAGAAATGAAAGAAATGGGCGAGAAAGGCGTGAAGAGAACAATGGAAAGGAAGTAAAGAGAAATTCATTGTTGAACATAATCTATTGTGCCAAAGTAAGGAAGTTTGCAACAAGGAAAAAGAGGCACGAACTTGGAGTAGCATGGTCAGCAACTCAAGGGAAGCAGGTTTACCTGCAGCAGCAGAGGTTAGTACCAGTAACGTTGCAGTGCCTTGTGATTCAGACTTATGCAGGAATATAAAAAAATACAGAAATACCCATATACACAAAGATGCAATAGAAATTAAATTTCATTTCATTAATATCATAGAACCAAAATATGCTTACATACAGAAATAAAAATAAGCTAGCTCGGGCGATGGTAGCTTATCTTTGAGAAGAGATGTGGCAGCTACATTCCTTCGAACTGTGCTACAATGAGGCTCAAAGGCCAATTTATTATTGAGAAACAATGGAAAACCCTAAAAGTCCAAAAACCTAACCCTAGGAGATGAAGCGCCAAAACTGTGGGCAGGCTCGTAACTTTGTCATATGATCTCCGTTTGGCTATCATAATACCTTGTTTCGAAGATCTCAAAGAGGAGGCTTAAGAAATAATTGGAAGACCAGTTTGGGACTTTTTTGGTCTCTCCGTTTTCCATAAAAACATCTTTTAGTCCTTTAAAATGGCTCTGGAAGTTTAAGACCCAAAAAACTACCCAAAATAGTAAGTTGTGCTACAATTAAGGAAACTAAAAAGAAATAATGGTGCGGGTCCCAGTGGAATATGCGGGTGGCCACAAATATCCACTTGAATCAGTCCTCCCCCCTTAGGAAGTAGTGGTCCCCATTGTGTTGAGTGCCTCCATGAGATGGGGAAATTCTGTTGAACTTGGTCCTTGGTGAGCCACTTGCTGTGGTGTAGGAGTTGGCTAGATTTGACAACCTGATACCATTGGTGTTATAGATATTTTTGTGCCTAACAGCATGAAGCATGAAATTTCAATAATCTAAGGGATCCAAAGTCCCTAAACATGTTGTTCTTACCCCTAGAGGAACAAGGTCAGCAAACCACAGCACTTCAGATCAGTTCTCCACCTGAAAACACTCAAAAACAAGCAATTTCAGGATCATGTCAACTGCTCCACTGAGCATCTGCGCTGAATGTCAACTGCTCCACTCTGTACCTGCGCTGGGCGAGATTGGCCAAGTGGCACAGTCATTCTGCAAGGTGTCAGGTGCCCAGGAAGCTTCTAAAATGACACTTGGATCAGCAAATTCGCCCTATGATGAGTAAGAGGTCCTTAAACTCCAAGTGGAAGCTAGGATCTCCAAGTGGACTCAAGAACTGGAGTATAACTGAAGAGGGAAAGGACACAAGTCAGCTTCATGTCAGTCTCAAGCTGACTCATCCTTTCTCCAAATATCCTATATATAGAGCTCTCTCATGAGGTCTAAGGAGGCTGGAATTTTGTGAATGTAAGGAAGTGCTGTTGGTTTTAGTATAGAACTATTGGGTGATTGCTTTGAAGGAGGTGAAGAGGAGATTTCTTTCTGCTGGGAGGTGTTGCTGGATTGGGCCTCTTATGGTTGTAACACTCTCAGAACTTTATTTCCTCCATTAATAAAGCATTTGAGGTTCTTCTATATGCATGTATCTTAATGGTGTATTGATGCTTGTATATTTGATTTATTCTAATCCTTGAATCAATTATGGATGTATGCTTCTTGTAGTTTCCCTTTCTTGTGCTTTTGCAGGATCTTTGTGTAGCTGGGCCAGTGAAAGAGCAAGGAGCTGGGAGCAAGCAGCAAGGAGAGAAGACTGGATCAACACTAGCGAAAGACATCGGTTGGTGGATCTCTTTCTCCCCTATTTACTTTCATAAAGAAGAAATCTTAGATAGCTTTACTTTCAGTTGTTGCTGAGGTACTATCACCCTTAGAGTGGGATAGGGTCATTCCGTATTGGATACTTTTCCCTACAACAAATTGGCGACTCCACTGGGGATCGTATCTTGTTGGTTGTTTGTGTTTTTTGCTATTCATTTCATAAACAAAGGGAGTACCGAATCGAACTGTGTTTGAATCATTCAAATACAAAGTAGAGGGCAGCTACTCTAGCTCAGTTTCTGAGCAAGTTTATGATTTGAAGAGCTGATCCAAAAGGACCCTAATAAGCTCTTAGTGATAGCTTTTCATCCTCCTTGTCATCCCTTAGTGTGTCCTTGACTGATAGCTTCTGATTTGAGCAAAAACTGTGAATTTTTGAGCAATCTGTGACCCGGAAACTGTGAAAAACGCAAGTCTCGTTCTTCAGTGCAGGCTGTACAAAGGCAGTCTGCATTTCAGCGCAGGTAGCCCCTTCGGGAACTGTGCTGAATGTCAATCTGACAGTCCTTTACCTGCGCTGAACCAGTGGTACACTGTGCTACTGGGGTTTCCTGCTGTTTCTTGCCTTGTTTTCACTCTTGTTTTTGCTGTTTGTTACCAGTCAGTGGGCCTATCTGAAACCAACTTTCCTTATCACTATTCCGCCTCAGTTGTATAAAGAAACTGTGTTTGTTCTTTGTGTATTTCTTATGCATTTACAGTTTCCCATAACGAAAGTGAACTAGTCTTGCTGTGACCTCTTAGATCTAGACCTGTGATAAAGTGTCGTTTTGATCTTAAGAGTTAGTTTGATTGCTGTTCATAGCTGATTGAGTTTTTTGCTTTCGTCACTTGGTTTGAGTTTATATATTTCTAGTGTCAAAACAAGTAAATCTTAAGGTGTCTTTTGATTTTAGACAAGCTTGTTTGCTTTCACTTGAAATTGAATTCGAAATTATACAACAGCTTTCTTTTTGTAATACATCAACATTAAGAAAGAGAAAAGAAATACCTGCATTTTGCATTTGCATTTTTTGATAAGTTTGCATGATTGATCTAGGAGAAAGTGCATTAGTGTGTGCTTTGTGATCTGTGTGAAAAGATGATGTCTTTCTTTTCCCTCAGTAGTTAGGATTTTCAAAGTTAAAAGATTATAAAGCTTGCTTATCATCTTAGACTGCATTTAGGAATTTGTACCGATACATCTCGTGGTGATCCTGAAAGACAAACTGCTAAACAAGATCAACTTAAAATATATTGAATGAACCTAACAACGCTTTGTAACATAACTCTCACAATAGAGGTCTAGGTAGAGACGTGTTCCGGCGTCGTTAAACGTAGTGACTGTCGATCTCTACGAAGGTGGGTGATTCCTCCTGAGGGACGATAGCACTAATACGGACTTGTGCTCCCGTGTACCGTCGCGTATATTGGGAGACCCCTATAGGCATTTATCCTTTATCCTTAGGAAGCCGTGTTGGCCGCCCTACTGATCGCGATGCAGTGAACACAGCATTCACGAAGATCGACCACCCGTACCGTAAAACGTATTCTGTGGTTTCGCGAAAGGTTTGGCACACCCTCTGCCTAGATCTCCAGAGCAGTTTCTTTTGGCCTTTTTCAAACTCTATAACTGAAAAAGTCCAACCAAGCATTTGTCACTTCAGGCTCGTTAAAACATCGAAGGAGACTAGAGTCATCTTTAGCTTTTTCTCGACTCTTAAAAACTGAAAAAGCAAGTTGTGTCTAAAAGCGTCTAATAAAATTCATTCAATACGGAAACATAATTCCCCTTTTTGTATTTTAGTTGATCGAGTAATCCGCAACCGTGGAGGAAAGTCAATTGAAACCCCGTCGTTTGCGGAGGCTTGCGAGTCAACCGTCTTTGTCTCCGGAATCGAAAGTAGTACGGACGAAGCGAACTCGCTTGACCGGGTCAAAATCTCCCATTAAAGTTAGAACAACAGTTCCAACAACATCTGAGATTCCGGTCACTCCTAGTATTTCTGGAACCCCTGCCTCTATTGAAGAAGTTCGACAGCCACAGAGGGACAGTTGCACTGATCCTGGTCTGAGAACAAGTACTTGCATAACTGAACCAGTTCCATCTGTAACCGGTCCACAGAGTCTTGTTGCTCAAACAACTGTCGCTGTCGAAACAACCCCTTCTTCGGCACCAGAAATATTTTACGGACCTGACGATCTTCCTCTTCCTCCTGGTCTGATTGCAATAGAGGAAATCGTAGAGGACCAGCAAGCAAATACTCCAACTCATTTTGGAGTAGGTGTCACTCTTTTTCCTTCTGCATCAGAAGTTTGTCCACCACCAGTGGAAGTTCCTGTAGAATCGCTGGGCAGTCTATTGGATAGACTTAAAATGTCTGAGCAACCATCGACATCTAGGACTGTGCCAAATGACACAGCGACGGCAGAAGCTCCTGCTGTCACTCCAACGATGTTTGCCGGCATACCAGCTGTCCCAACTAGCTCTCAACAGCTAGAAGGAGTCCACCCAGGGACTATTTCGACAGTATGGTCTGTTCCAGTTTGTTCATCCGGAGTAATACCCGGTAATTCTTATGTTGAAACTCGACAGATTGATCCTCATAGAGGTCAATTTGGGTCATCTAGTCCTCAAGGACTAACAATCCCTCTGAGTTCCGGATTGCTACCATATGGGGGGCAGTATGCCCTTTCATTACCTCCTCCAGGAGGATACCCATACGGCAGTTTTCAACAACATTCAGGTTTGACTGAAGTTACGACAAGTGGTTGGGTACCTATGTTACCTCAACAACCAAGAGTTGTGTATTCTATGCAACAGTGTGTACCTATGTCTAGCATCCCGACGACGCCTGCTATTGTAACCGTGTCGCAAGTTCAATCGATGCCTGTTGTATGTCAACCCCAGGTTGTAATGCAACAGCCCCTTGACCCTGCAACACAACCACAATCGCCAACTGCCGGGACGACACAAGTACAAATGGGTACAATAACCCCGCATCTTGGTCCGTCGGTTAATATAACACAACAAAACATGGCTTCACAACCATGGATGGTGCAGTACCAACAACCTCAGCTTCAGCAGGTGTACCAAGGATCTGAGCAACAGATCTTTGCGAATAGTGGACAACCCTATACTCAGAACGGGTTAAATCAACCACTTTACAGTGGCCAAGTCCACCAGCCATATCAGTCATATCAGCATCAATTGCATTGTGTTGGTATGCAAAGGCCTACTGCTCAAGTGATTCCATCGTATCCTGGGTACGCCTCGCCAAACCTGAATTAGCAGTTGCCATTCGTGGCAACTCTGGAATTACCAGATTTACATCGATTGACGAACGATCCAATCGCCTATGCCCATTGGTGGCCAGCGATTCCTCACAAGCTTCCTTCGGACATTCCTAAATTCAATGGAAATCCTGGCAAAGACCCGTCGAATCATGTGATGACTTTTCATCTGTGGTGTTCGTCGAATACCTTGAATGATGATTCGATAAGGCTTCGCCTTTTCTAGAGGACATTGACTGGTCCAGCGGCTAAATGGTATATTGAATTACCTAGAGCCTCTTTCGACAATTTTAGTTCCCTAGCCACGACTTTTTTAACACACTTTCAGTTACCTATAAGGTACGAAACTGGAACAGAAATCTTAACCAATTTCAAGCAGACAACGGCCACACATATATCAGATCATATACATGAGTGGCGTCATCGTCGCAGAATGGTAAAGACTTATGTTCCAGATCAACTGTTAGCTGAGTGGTTTATAAAGTCGCTTCTTCCTGCTATAACAGAAGATGTGGCCAAGGGAGGGGTCGTAATAGAGGAGCAGGTTATTGCTCGTGCCCAGTATTTAGACTTAGTATATACTCAGTCTGGCACGCTCTATGATAAGATACCTGATGCCCCCAGACCGGAATTTTCAATCCCTCCTCCTCCTGGATCGAACAGTGACTCTCATGCCGGTGATGGTGTGATTGCCACTGCAAACACAAAGTCAACAAGGGATTCGAATAAGAAACCCCGTAAGACTTCGAATCAAAAAGCAAATCAAGAAATTCTTGCTTTGGAAGTAAATGCCGTATCTACGGATAAAGGCAAAAATTCCAGTCAACCAGGAAGCAAGAAGAAGCAAAACAAAGGGAAGAAGAAGAAACAGGGTGAGTCATCCCCTCAAAAAACTTCTTCAAACCCTCCTGGGCAAGGGAAACAAATTTATCCATGTCAAATATGTGATGAAGAGGATCATTTCATAAGGAACTGTCCGTTCAAAGCTGAGTTAAAGAAGTTCTTTAAAAGTTCCCAAAATTCAGCTGTGTTGACTGAACCATTTCCCAACCCAGGTCAAAACATGGTTGATAGTGGGAATGCTTCCCCGTCGCAAGTGCTTATGTTGTCGATCTCTAAGCAAAATGATGCTTTGATCTCGACAAGGAGTAAAGATTACGGGAATCCGCCGGTATCGAACGACAAAGATAAAGATCAACCTAGTAGTTCGACAACAACTTCGGCAGAAGTTGTACCCCCCATCAGACATGAGTTAACAATAAAACTGCCAAAGGGAGTAGTACACAAGTCGACGTTTAATCCTCGCGCCAGGGCGGTGCAGCATTATAACATAGTGGAAGATTTGGCCCAATCGCCATCCGCTATGTCGACTCTTGAGGTACTGCAAAATTGCCCATCCCAAAGGCAGGCGTTGTTATCAGCAATTAGTGGAGTGGATCCTAAAGATTCCAATCTTGTATCCTTTGATCACAAAGGATATGATCCTCAGTTACCAGCGCAATTAGCTTTCCTTATTCAAGTGAAAGCACTCAACAAAACTGTTCACAGAACAATTATTGATGAGGGGGCATCGACATGTATTATGTCAATGAGTTGCTGGAAAACTCTTGGATCTCCAACCTTGTCGCGATCTTCGACGACATTAAAAGCATTCGATGGTAGGACGTACACGCCGTACGGCATCCTAAATAACTTGAAAGTTGAACTAGGAGGAAAAACAGTGGAAATTGATGTTGAAGTCATTGATGGCAATCTTGACTATAACATCCTACTGGGAAGACCATGGATATATGCCATGGCAGCTATAGTGTCGACTTATTTTAGGAAGATCGCATTCCCGTTTGAAGGAAGGATTACGATCGTCGACCAACAGAACTTCCTCCCTAATGGTTCACAAGTTACAGGAAGCATTCCCATGATCCATGGGAGCGACCATTCAATACAAGATATCGGAGTAGGCCTATTAAAAGACCCCACAATGATGGGAGCTTTCGCATTGCCACCTCCTATCCATGTAGGGAATATCCCGTTTGTAGCAACATGCAACATGGTATCTTCCTTGAGGGTCGCAGAAGACGAAGTCGTCATGGATCACCAAATGGTTTTGCCACCAAGTCCTATAGAAATATTGTAGCAATCAATGTTTCAGGCATGGGAGGCGAACCCAAGTCAACGCTCGTCGAGCGTTTGGGTAGATAGGTCTGGAGAATATGGTACCCCATTAGATCCTTGGTCGAAAGTTCATGGGACTGACGAAGGAATCTTACAATCAATGTTGATTGAGGGGGCACCATGGAATGATCACCACCATCGTTCCCTTCTTCCGGAGTGTGAAGAAGATACTCAAAGTGACCTCTATCACCCTTCAGTATTTGAATTCCTAACAAATACTGTAAACACGGTGGATTCCGAGCGAAACTTATCCAATATTGAAGAGATTATAGCCATAAATATCTCGACTAAAACAGATGTTGTAGAAAATATTTATGTCGGCAAAGGTTGTTCACCTTCAGAACTGGAAATATATGATGCTCTTTTTCGCGAATTTAGAGATGTCTTTGCTTGGTCATATAATGAAATGCCAGGCATTGACTCGAGTATCGTTGAACATGAAATTAAAATGTATCCTGATGTCAAACCAGTAAGACAACGACTTCGGAAAGTGCACCCGAAGAAAGCCGCTGCCATTAAGGTAGAAGTTGAAAAACTTCTCCATGCTGGATTCATCTACCCGGTTCCTCTAACCGATTGGGTATCGAATATTGTCCCTGTTATGAAAAAACAAGGGACGATTAGAGTGTGTGTCGATTATAGGGATGTAAACCAAGCTTGTCCTAAGGAAAACTACCCTACACCCTTCATCGACCAGATAATTGATGAATGCGCCGGATGTGAAATCTTTTCATTTATGGATGGATTTTCCGGGTATAATCAAATAAATATCCGCCCACAGGACCAGTCAAAGACTGCATTTATTTGTCCGTGGGGCACATTCGCTTATCGAAAATTACCCTTTGGTTTAAAGAACGCAGGGGCGACGTTTCAGAGGGCAATGAATTATGCCTTCCATGACATCAAGAACATTGTTCAACCTTATCTCGACGATCTTCCGGCTCATTCACGAAAGCGGACTGATCATCCGCTGCATTTAAGAGCGATATTTCTACGTTGCCGACACTACAAGATAAGACTCAATCCACACAAATGTGTGTTTTGCATCGGTTCAGGTCGTTTACTTGGCTTTGTAGTCTCTAAGGATGGGATTCGTCTCGACCCCTGTAAGGTTCAGGCAATAATTAATTTGCCTCCACCTTCAAATTTGCTTCAGATTCAGAAACTCCAAGGGAAAGCAAACTTTCTGAGGAGATTCATTCCAAATTACGCAGAACTTGCTAAGGGTTATACTCGTCTTGTGAAAAAGGATGTACCTTTTGTCTGGGACCAGGTGGCGCAAGCTTCCTTTGATGCTCTGAAAGATTGTCTAGTAAAAGCATCATTAATGTACGCCCAGACTATCAAAGAGATTTTAACCTGTATCTGGCTGCAGCAGATACGACCATTGCAATGGTTTTAGTTCAAGAAGTCGATGGAATTGAACATCCTATCTATTATTTAAGTAAAAACTTAAACGATACAGAAAGTAAATATTCTTATGTTGAAAAACTAGCGCTTGCAGCTGTTCAAGCGATCCAAAGGTTTCGACATTATGTCCTCTTTCGGAAAACTACCATCTTGTCAAATTGCAACCCCATGACATATATACTGTCGCGACAGTTGCTGGGGGGCAAATATTCAAAATGGATAGCAATCCTTCAAGAGTTTGATCTGGAATTTGTAAAATCCAAATCAAAGAAAGCTCTAGTTTTCGCAGAATTATTGTGCGATCTCCCATTGTTGTCCAACGATGAAACATCGGAAGAGTCAATTGTGGACGAAAGTTTGTTTCTGATATCTGTAAGTGATGAGTGGTATGGGGATATCATAGTTTATCTCCAAACCCAAAGGTTCAGGCCTAACACCTCTCACTCCGAACAAAAACGTATACGATACCAAGCAAAAGACTACATGATCGTCGGTGATACACTTTACCATCGTGGTGTCGATACAGTTCTGAGGAGGTGCCTTACCCATGAGGAGGCCGAAAAAGCCCTGAATGATTGTCATTCAGGCGCCTGTGGGGGGCATCAGTCTGGATATGCAACATCACAAAGAATCTTACGAGCAGGATACTTCTGGCCAACCATGTTCAAAGATTGCATAACCGCAGTCAGAAGTTGCCATGCTTGTCAAATCTTTGATAGCAAAACCAGACGACCGCCCGCACCTTTACAGCCGATAGTTGCTGTTGGGCCCTTCGCCAAGTGGGGCATCGACTTCATGCAATGTAACCCCACCTCGACCGGGGGGCATGGGTATATTATAGTCGCTGTTGACTATTTTACCAAATGGGCCGAGGCGATGCCTACATTGGATAACACTGGTGAAACAGCTGCCCTTTTCTTTTTCAATCATGTAGTCGCCAGGTTCGGCGTACCACAGGCTATAGTCACAGATCATGGGTCGCATTTTCGCAATCACATGATGGTCGAATTAGCTGCCAAGCTAGGGCTATCTCACGACAGCTCTACCCCATATTATCCGCAAGCCAACGGACAAGTTGAGGCAATCAACAAGGTCCTGAAGCGTATGTTGCAAAGGATGATCGGGGTTCACAAAAGAAGGTGGCACCTAATCCTGTACTCAGCCTTGTGGGCCTACCGAACGTCGGTTAAGAACGCAACCGGGTTCACACCTTTTCAATTGGTGTATGGCCTGGAAGCAGTCTTACCAATCCAGTGCGAAATTTTGTCGCTTAAACTCGCAATTGATCTTCTCCCCGGAACCTCAGAAGAAGAGGCTCGTTTCTTGGAATTAATCCAGTTGGATGAAACCCGTCGTGACGCCGCTTTAGCTAACGAAGCTCATAAGAAATGAGTCAAGGCTCAGTTTGACAAAAATGTCAAACCCCGTGTCTTTTCCGAAGGTGATTTGGTCTTGCTTTATGACCAAGAATCCGATAAATTGGGAGCAGGTAAATTCAAGTCCTTATGGATGGGGCCCTATATTGTTAAAAGGGTGTTAGCAAAAGGAGCCTACGAGTTGATGGATTATGATGGAATTCCACTGGCGCAGCCCCGCAACGGGTTGTACCTCAAGCGTTACTATGCTTAAATAGTAACCTACATGCTTTTGTTATATTTTGTTTTCGCTAAAGTGTTTGTTCTGGTCGAGTGATCCACCTTTTTCCGTTGCAGATGTCGAACCTTCTGGAGACATGTGTTGGATATGCCGACGGAGCAAGTCGTAGTTCGCGGAACCTGTCCTCCGCAGCCTGGGCCATTTTTGATCCAAGCGGCGAGTTAGTAAGTTTCAGAGGTGTATGTATTGGGCAATCAACGAATAACATCGCTGAGTATAGCGCGTTGATAGAACTACTCTCTGATGCCATCACACGTGGCATACGCCGACTAATTGTCAGGCTAGACTCACAACTCGTAATACTACAACTCAATGGTATATATTCTGTTCACAATCCAGCTATTTATCGCATGTTCCTAAGGGTTAAGATCTTGGAAAGACGATTTGATTCAATTCAATATCAACATATTTCAAGAAACTTAAACACATTAACTGACTCATTGGCAAACTATGTGTTAGATAGACATTTGCAACATTTATAAAAAGGACACATCATCAAAAAATTGTACATATGGATCACATAAATCAACCAGAGTAAAACCCGAAAATCAAAATATATAAGCTGTTTATATAAGTTCATACATAATGTTCTGTAACCAAGACAAAATTGGTCATATGACCTAAGAACTCAAAAAGATGCTAGGGGGCACCCTAGCCTAGTGGTGCTCATGATAGTACGTCACGGCCTGTGCAATCATGCGCAAGAGACGAGTCCATCGTCTAGGCACACCAATGGTATGCCGCTGCATCTGTAAAGGTAACTCGTCAATCTGTATATCCGGAAGGCCACGAGTAAGGCTCTCAACCTGCTCCTGCACAGCTGTAAGGGTCTCGGTGTTGTCAAGATCGCGAATAACAACTCTCCTAGCAAGCTCCCCTGTCGGGGCAGCAGCTGGCGATCTCGGACGAACTGCTGGACGAACAGGACCAATATCTGCATGCACCCAAGAGTACAATTAAAAGTCTTGATAGAATAAAGCACGGCAACATTATGAGTAAGAACAATAAACAGTAATATGGTCAAAGAGTTTACCAATGGCACCCCACTGCTCGCCATCCGGTAACACCAAATCCGGATCACCTCGGAAATCCATACCCACATATGGATACTCAGAAAACGCCATCTCCTGGCGCTCGAACCACCTAAAGAAGGCCTCAGTGAAAGTAATCTGAGGTTGACCTGCATGCCTAGACATGTGGTCAACCCACCTCTGCATGCGTGGCTCGGTCGGAGAAGGCAAGTCAAGTATGATGTACTGAGGCTGCATCAGTGGGATTTTCTCCAAGGCGAAGGCAGTCAGAATAGAACCAAATCCAAAGTTCTTCAGCTTCCCGTCCTTTACCTTGGTCAATTGATTTTTCATCTGGACAAGTACTGCATCACACCAGTTGAATACTTTCGGTTGGAGACACTCCAAGGCGTGCTGCATATAAGACCTGTTGGCAACATGTAGAGCTGCGCTACCGGCCATCCTACCAATAGTGAACAGAATGGACCTGAGAGCCTGATCAGTAATCTCTCGGATAACAATCTTGCCGTCTCTGCTCGGCTAAGAACCTTCCCTGCAGTACTGGCGGACATAATCTCTGGTGGAATCAGTCCCCCGGGCCGTACCTGATAAGGAAATGGGGGCACCTCGTCTTGACAGTCCAGTCAAGAAGTACATGTGCTCTATGGTCAAGGGGATGGTCTTCCCCCTAATCTGGAACACTTGGTTAACAGGATCCCAAGCATCAAGCATATACTGCAGTAAAGAAATCTGTGCTCTCATGCTAGAGATACGGAAAAACTTCAGCAGGCCACAGTTCCGCAGCGCGTTCACCGTGACCGGGTCATGGAGGGCAATCATGTCCTCCTCTTCATGTTCTCGTTCTCGCCATGTAAGAGACATTTTGTTCAAAGTTCCCTGCAAGGCAAACAAGAGAAAGAGTAAGTTCCTGATTTTGATGAAAAACTGGCGAAAAATCATCAAAAAATGACCTGAACACTCAGTTTTCTGAGCCCAACGCAGGCAAAGAGTGTCCCTCCTGCGCTGAAGGTCAGGCTGCCTTAAGGCAACTTGACATTCAGCGCAGATTTCGAAAGGGGAACCTGCGCTGAAGTTAGGGCGATTTTGCAAAACCCCTGGGGCTCAGAAACACTGAAAAACAGGCCTAAAACTGGAAAATGAAACCATGAAAAGAAAGAGCTAGTGTTTAGCTCCTACCTGGTCCAGACGGCGCCGAAAATCGTCCGCAGAATCTCCCGGAATCAGCTGGTGAAAATCAAGGGGGAAGAGGCACCTCCAGAGCTCCAACAAACCAAATGCAAATGAAATGGTAAATGAGAGGTAAAAACACCTTTTAATGGCTTTTTACACAGTTTAAAGTGAAATATAAGGGTTATAATCTCATTTCCATGCAAATATTATTCATTTCTAACGAAGTTTGTTGCAGCAATTGAAAATGCAGTACTATTTTTGAAAAAGAGAAAAGCTAGTAATGGTAAAAATCAAAATTTGACCATATAATCGAGCAGTTTTAGCATAAAGTTCATGCTCGTTAAAAAATAAACGCAAGATTCGAGCAGTTTTATCGCGGAATTTATGCTCGTTAAAAAATAGAAAAGCATGAGCAAGAGTTTCCTCCAGAGTTCAAGCTCATTAAAAAATGAACCTATCCCAGTAAATAACCATTGCGATCGTAACTTTATTAGCCATGAAAAGCCTTGGTCGTGTTTGCACCCGCCACCTCCACCGTCATTTGGCCGATCGTTCACCTCCATATGATTGTTTACCCATTTTGAGGAACAACTGCGAAGAGTGATTTCACCTAGCCATCCTTGTGACACTGCCGTGATTGGAAAATTCCAACCTGTACCTGGAATCAGTTGCTATCCCTGTATATCACTCGTTCCTCAAAAGACGAGTCTTCTTTGAGCTCTTTTCTGACTCGTAAAACATGAAAAGTTTGCCGAGTTTTGGCCTTCCAGCTCGTTAAAGGGATCGGAAGAGCTATCCCTCCTCTAGATTTTAATCTTTTTGGACCTGAGGGATTATTACACAAAAAGATCGAGCGCTTGTTTTGATCGGCTTGTTAAAAGTACCGAACACTCATCCCTTCTGTATTGTTTTATACTTTTTCGGACTTAAGGGATTAGATGACGAAAAAGGAATTTTGGAGTTAACTTTCTGTACCTTTTCAGACTCTCTAAAATTGAAAAGGACCGAGTTTTCCTTGTCGTTAGACTCGTTAAAATGATTAAATAGCGACAAACTTGTCTTTAGACGAGAACGAGTTTCCCTATCGCTAGGCTCGTTAAAACATAGTGATGGGCTTGCCCGAAGGGCAGGTTATAGAACAAGCATATGTTATCCTCCTCAAGCTTGACAAAAATAAAGAGGTACTGGTCAGAAATGACTGGGGAAAAATTGGGAGAACCTCAAAGCTTTAATGGTAGCAAGTCGCTCTTGAACATGACACTTTTCCTCCGTACCACATCGGGTTGGGTTGTTTTCATTCACCGGTCTCATCACCATGGTCCTCGCCAAACCATCCACATTTGGGGTAATGCTACCGATCCATCGCATCAGTGTCATTATATGTTCAAGAGATGTCGTTCAGAAAGAGTCAACCGTGTCCCATCCACTGCCATACATTATCCTTCATCCATTCATGGTCGCCACCTTGAGTCATATGTCACAGTTTGTTTTCACCTCCACTAAAATCATTAGCTCCGTTCCATGTCATTGATGTGGGATTCATTAAGGCCCTCCTTTGACGGATCGCTTCTTGTCGACTTCAGCTCATTATCCAAGAAGTTGATCTAGGAACAACCCCTTCAGTACTTTGAAGCTTGCATGCCTCAATGGCAAGTTTCTCACTTCCGGCGACAGGTATACATCAATGACCTTCGACCAGAAGATTTTGCGTGGTGTTCGACGCCAAGTCCTTTATTCACACCACGTGAATTGTACTACAGTACCTTGAGGGTCATTGTCATTATTGGTGATTCCTCTCGCGCTTGTTAACGGTTTACATTATTGACCGGTAATCAAGCGATGTCTTTCCATGTTCGACTTCAGCGCAATTCTCACATGGATCGACTTGTACTTAGAGTGAAGATCGAACGAGTTTGAAGACCCCGGATCTAGTTTCATCCATCCGGGCTGCGATATACATTCAGGACATAAAGACATTTGTTATGTACATCATTGCAGCAGATGATCATCCTACTCAAAGGATGATAATTTTAGCAGAGAATTATCAGTCTACCATCAGACGATCGTCTGTTCTATGTACCAAAATGTATTTATAAAGCTGAGCATGGGAATGCCCGCCTCAGCTAGATCATGAAAACAAGATGAAAAATAATGTATTGTATTGTATTTTATTACAGGACACCTCTCAGCGATTGAATGAACTTCGGATCCTCTGGATAAAGCATTTCACCCGATAAACGACCTCATACTTTAGGGGGCAACTGTTATAGACATTTTTGTGCCTAACAGCATGAAGCATGAAATGTCAATAATCTAAGGGATCCAAAGTCCCTAAAAATGTTGTTCTTACCACTAGAGGAACAAGGTCAGCAAACCACAACACTTCAGATCAGTTCTCCACCTGAAAACACTCAAAAACAAGCAATTTCAGGATCATGTCAACTGCTCCACTGAGCATCTACGCTGAATGTCAACTGCTCCACTCTGTACCTACACTGAATGTCAAATCTAATGAAGGCTACCTGCGCTGGGCGAGATTGGCCAAGTGGCACAGTCATTCTGTAAGGTGTCAGGTGCCCAGGAAGCTTCTAAAATGACACTTGGATCAGCAAATTCGCCCTATGATGAGTAAGAGGTCCTTAAACTCCAAGTGGAAGCTAGGATCTCCAAGTGGACTCAAGAACTGGAGTATAACTGAAGAGGGAAAGGACACAAGTCAGCTTCATGTCAGTCTCAAGCTGACTCATCCTTTCTCCAAATATCCTATATATAGAGCTCTCTCATGAGGTCTAAGGAAGCTGGAATTTTGTGAATGTAAGGAAGTGTTGTTGGTTTTAGTATAGAACTATTGGGTGATTGCTTTGAAGGAGGTGAAGAGGAGATTTCTTTCTGCTGGGAGGTGTTGCTGGATTGGGCCTCTTATGGTTGTAACACTCTCAGAACTTTATTTCCTCCATTAATAAAGCATTTGAGGTTCTTCTATATGCATGTATCTTAATGGTGTATTGATGCTTGTATATTTGATTTATTCTAATCCTTGAATCAATTATGGATGTATGCTTCTTGTAGTTTCCCTTTCTTGTGCTTTTGCAGGATCTTTGTGTAGCTGGGCCAGTGAAAGAGCAAGGAGCTGGGAGCAAGCAGCAAGGAGAGAAGACTGGATCAACACTAGCGAAAGACATCGGTTGGTGGATCTCTTTCTCCCCTATTTACTTTCATAAAGAAGAAATCTTAGATAGCTTTACTTTCAATTGTTGCTGAGGTACTATCACCCTTAGAGTGGGATAGGGTCATTCCGTATTGGATACTTTTCCCTACAACAATTGGATCTTCCGCTTGCGAATTTTCTTGATCTACGTGTCCATGATCTGATAAGTTGTGGCATGTTCCATGTAGTATGGGTTTAACTTTGTTGGTGTGAGTTGTTCTGCAATGCCTGATGTGTCCAATAATGGTGGAAAGTATGGTCGAAGGCAGTCCACATTGAACACTGGGTGTAGGCCAAGGAATGGTGGAATGCTAAGCTCAAAAGCATTGTCCCCTATAGCCTTAGTGATAGTGTAAGGCCCATATCGAAGCAGGTGAAGCTTGTGGTGGGGCCCAGTGAGGCGCTCCTTATAAAAATGTAACCAAACTTTGTCACCCACCTAGAACTTGTGTGGAACCCGATGTTGATCATGACATTGCTTGTACTTAGCATTGGCTCTGTCCAGTATGTCATGGACTTGCTGGAATATGTGATGAATGCGCTCAATGAAGCTGTTAGCCCTGTCAGCTTCAGACTGGACATGAGCCGAATCTGTCTAAGTAGCTTCAAATGGTATGGCCACATCAATGGGACATAGTGGCTGGAATCTCGACCCCACCTGAAAGAGGTTGTGGCCAGTTGAGGTACGGGGAGCTCTGTTGTAGATGTATTGGAGATAGGGGTGGCTTTCATCCCATGTGCGTGGATGCTTCAAGTTGTACATACGTAGATTGTTTATAATCATCTTGTTGACGACCTCTCTTTGGCCATCAATTTGGGGGTGGAAAGTCATGGACTTAGTGAGATTGCTATCCAACATCGACCAGAGACTTGACCAAAATGTACTTAGGAACTTTCTGTCCCGATCTGAGATAATGGACTCTGGGATCCCAAAATGCACATACAATTGTTCAAAGAAGAGATTAGCAGTGGCTTCTGTTGAGATGCTCTTCTTGTAGGCCGCCATAATGGCCATCTTAGAGAATCTGTTGACAACCACGAAAACACAGTTGTTTCCATGCTTAGTAGAAGGAAGGTCCGACATGTAATCCATGGACATGGATTCCCAAGGTCGATAAGGAGTAGGCAGAGGAGTATATAGGCCTTGCTTATTGATGGTCGGTTTGGCAATGGCACAGGAAATCTATGATCTGATGTACTTCCCAACATCCTGTCGAACGTTTGGCCAATAAAAAATAATTCTGCAGCACTGCCACTATTTTCTCTACCCCAAAATGTCCAATGACCCGAATGTAGTGCGCCTCCAAAATCATATTGGTACACTCACTTGAAGGAACACATATGTGTCCCAAGTGGCATAATAGTGCATCATAGAGGTGAAAATTTAGAACTTTCTTACCTTCCAAGAGTGTCTGGTATGTGCTACCAAATTCTGGATCGCTCTTGTAAAGATGCAGCCACCTCGCAGTCTCGTTTCCATAAGAGTCGAGCATAATGGTCAGCGCCATTATGGGTGGTCGGCTGAGGAAGTCTGCAACATTATTGGTGCTGCCCTTCTTGTACTTAATGTTCAAATGGAATTGTTGCAGGTATGTGGACCATTTTTTATGGTTATCGTTCTACAACTTCCCTTGTGTCTGTATGAACTGCAGGGGTCAGTGGTCTATGTGGATGACCATTTCCTTCCACTGTCGACATAAATACACAATGGAATACATCTCTTTGTCATAGGTGGGATACTTTTGTAATGTGTCTGAGAGTGTCTCACTGTGATATGCCATTGGATGCCCCTATTGAGTAATAACCACACCAATAGCATAGTCCGAGGCATTTGTCTCGATCTCAAATGGTTGTTCCAGGTATGATAATGTGAGAATTGGTACAAAGTTGAGGAAATGCTTCAACTCGACAAACACTTTTTGTTGGGTTTTGGACCAAAATAAATTTCTTCCGCTCTGCCCTTGGTGACTTGACTTAAAGGCCAAGTGATATGAGAGAACCCCAACATGAACCTGTGATAGAAATTGGCAAGACCCAAAAAGCTGTAGAGATATGTTAGAGTGGTTGGCTCTAGCCAATACCGAATGACTTGTATCTTGGTTGGGTCCACATGCACACCCTACCCATCAATTATGTACCATAGATATTGAACCCGGGTTATGCCAAAAGTGAATTTATCCAAATTGTCTCACAACTTTTGTTGTTGCAAGGTTTGTAGGACTTGTCGAATATGGTGGAGATGCTCTTCCCAACTCTGGCTGAAGATCAAGATGTCATCTAAATAATCCACCATGAATGCATTGGCAAGGGGTCGCAAGATGTCTTCCATCAATCTCATGAAGGTTGTGAGGGCATTCGTCAACCCAAGATGCATGACCAATTTCCCTCCTTATATTTAAAGGCAGTATTCCACACATTGGAGGGTTTGATAGGCACCTAGTGATAACCGAACTTCAAGTCAATCTTGTTGAAATATTTTCCCCCCTTAGGCTGGTCCACAAGGTCATCAATTCGTGGGATTGGGTTCCTATTCCAAACAGTGATCATGTTCAGCATCCGATAGTCAATACAGAGTCTCAAGGTATCGCCCTTCTTCTGTATCAATACAATTGAGCTCCCACATGGTGATGAGCTTGGCCTGATGTGCCCTTTCTATAATAACTCCTAAATCTACCTCTTGATCTCATCATTCTCCATAATAGAGTGTCGATAGATCGGTCCATTGGGTAGCGACGCGCCTAGAGTCACATCTATGGAGTGCTTGACCTGACAGTGTAGAGGTACCCCTGTAGGTGAGGTGAAAATGTCCCTGACATCTTCCACGACCTTGTCCATCTGCTGGTACTGTGTTGAAGAGCCTTGTCTAGAAGTTGTGGCCACAACCTTCTTCTTTCCCTGAGGGTGAATCATAAGAAAAATAAATTTCCTGGTTTAGGAAATGATCTTACTGGACTGTGTGGCAGTGATCAAAGAGATGGTGATATACGGGGCTACTCTGGTATCATGTACAACTTATCGCTTAAATTTAATAATCACAGAGCGAGGTCTAGGCTCATATACAACATGTCACCTATACACGTATGGTTATCCTAATAATACATCACAAACTTCAAGAGGATCAACACACAATACCTCATTCGAAGGGCTTCATGCTCTAGGGAAGGAGACACTGTTGGCTAACGCAAACATCTCGTCGTGGGTGAAGCCACCTGATGTGTACAACTGCAGATTTGTTGTAGTTGGTAGGCACATCCACTTCACAACCTCTACTGAAATGAGGTTCTTTTGGCTCCCAATGTTGAAAATGAACTGCATTGGAAAACCCTTCACCCACATTAATGAGTGGAAGAGGCATTCCCCCTCCTCTAGATCTTCAAGCTCATTCTTTTGGATCTTAGTGGTGGCCACGATGGCACTGGGCTCTGCGTCAATGATCTGCTTCCCTTTGTCATTCCCCTTGTCAGGTTTTGACTCAGAGTTGGAACATGCATCTGATTCATAAATCTTCAGCTCGACCACCAATGACTACTTGGCCCGACACTCGTGTTGTAAGTGGAGCTCTTATGGAAATCACACCATTTTCCTGTGTCCTTCTTTGTCTTCATGGTGTTTTTGTTTTCTTACGGATTCAGTGGGTTGTCCCAGGCTGCCCTTCCTTGGATTTGTCATTTTCTCTGTGGTTTGGGGGCACCTTTTCCTCACTTTGGATTCACAGATCCAAAGTCTCGCTTCTTCTATTTAAACTTCTGCTCAATCTTGAAAGCATATCTATACACTGTGTTGAGTGAGGAGATGTCCAGGAAATCCATATTGTCTTGGATGTACTTGTATACACAACCATGATACTTGAGTACCAAATCCTGCTCGGAATCCTTGATACCTAGCTTCGTGTGAAGGGTATGGTAAACATTTGTAAATTCCAGAACATCTTGGTCCTTTCCCTGTCATAGTGTGGTCAACTTTATGTATTTATCTTCATAGCTCCTGACAGGGTAATATTGTTCCTTGATGGCATCTTGGAAAGAATTCCAAGCGTGTGCGGCTGAAAACTGTGAGGATTCCCTCTCGTCCTTTTGTTCACAGTAGGTTTCTCACCAGTCCTTGACGTGTGGGGTGGCTTTAAGAAGTGAAAAAGTATTCTTTTCTCAATTAGAAAAGTCATGAACTGAAAAATATCCTTCCAACAGATATAACCATTTATCTATGGTGTCTGCATCTATCTGGCCCTCAAATATGGGAATATAAAAGTTAACTTGTACCTTAAAAGGAATGGCACCTCTAGAGTGGCTGCAGGATGAAGATGCATTGCCTGTGGGTAGTCGTCGAAGGATCTGGGCAAAGTTATCCACCATCACATTCCTTTGTTGCTTAAGGGATTCCTCAAGTAGTATTTTGAAAGGATCTCTTGCCCCCTCATCTTTATTTTCTTCTGCCATGGGAGACCGTCAAGTTTTGTGAGGTTGGTCTTGCAAAGGTTCAACTAGATCAAGCCCTAACTCCTTATACCCTGACCTCATTAGGGACATACAAATAAAAACAGAGAAAGAGAAGACTGCTCTGATACGACTGATCTAGATTTATGCAAGAACGCAACAATATACATAAATACCCATATAGATAGAGATGTAGTAGAAATAAAACTTCATTTCATTAATATCAAAGAACTAAAATATGCTTATATATAGAAATAAAAATAAGCTAGCTCGGGCGATGGTAGCTTATCTCTGAGAAGAGATGTGGCAACTACATGCCTCTCAACTGTGTTATAATGAGGCTCAAAGGCCTATTTATTATTGAGAAACAATGGAAACCCTAAACATCCAAATCCCTAACCCGAGGAGATGAAGCGCCAAAATTATGGGCCCTGTTTGGGTAAATTGGTACATCAAGTTCCTAGGGTTGTAACTTTGGCATATGATCTCCGTTTGGCTATCATAATACATTGTTTCGAAGATGTCAAAGAGGAGGTTGAAAACAAACTAGAGAACCCATTTGGGACTTTTAGGTCTCTCAGTTTTCCCTAACAAATGTCTTTTAGTCCCTCAAAGTGGCTCTGGAAGTTTAGGACCCGAAAAAATACCAAAAATAGTAAGTTGTGCTATTATTAAGGAAACAAAAAAGAAACAACAGTGGGGGTCCCCATGGAATAGGTAGGTGGCCACCAATATCCACTTGGATCAGTCCTCCCCCCTAAGGAATAAATGGTCCTCATTTCATTGAGTTCCTCCATGAGATGGGGATACTTTTTCTAAACTTGGTCCCTAGTGAGCCACTTGCCTTTGTGCAGGAGTTGGCCAACTTTGACAAACTGATACAGTTGGATCTTCTGCTGGTGAGTGTTCTTGATCTACGTGTCCATGATCCTATAAGTTGTGGCCTATTCCATGCAGTTTGGGTTTAAATCTATTGGTATGAGTTGTTTTTCAATGTCTAATGTGTTCAGTAATGGTGGAAAGTAGGGTCAAAGGTGGTCCACATTCAACACTGGGTGTAGTCTAAGGAATGGTGGAATGTTGAGCTCAAATGGTTGGGGCCTAGCGAGGCCTCCTTCTACAAATGTAACCAATATTTTTTTCCCACCTGGAACTTATGTGGCACCTGATGCTTATCATTAAATTACTTGTACTTAGCATTGGTTATGTCCAGCATGTCATGGAATTACTGGCATATGTGCTAAATGCGCTCAATGAAGCTGTTAGCCCTGTCAGCCTCAGATTGGACATGTGTCAAATCTACCTGAGTAGCTGCAAATGGTATGGCCACATCAATGGGATATAGTGGATGGAATACCAACCCCACCTTAAAGGGATTGTGGCTAGTTGAGCTATGGAGAGCTCTGTTGTAGTTGTGCTGGACATAGGGGAGGCTTTCATCCCATGCACATGGATGCTTCGAGTTGTAAATACAAAAAATGTGTATGATCATCCAGTGGACAAACTCTATTTGGCCATCAGTGTGGGGGTGGAAAGTTGTGGACTTAGTAAGCTTGGTATTCAACATCGACTAGAGACTTGACCAAAATTTACTTAGGAACCTGTTGTTTCAATATGAGATAATGGACAGTGGTATCCTAAAATGTACACAAACTCATCCAAAGAAGATCTTAGCAGTGGATTCTGCTGTGATACTCTTCTTGCAGGCCACCAGAATGGTCATCTTAGAGAATCCATGATATGCCACTGGATGCCCTTGCTGAGTAAGAACTACACCAATAGCATAGTTAAAGGCATATGTCTCAATCTCAAATGGTTGATGCAGGTCTGGTAATGTGAGCACCGAAGTAGAGAAGAGGCAATGATTCAAATTTGAAAACGCCTTTTGTTGGGATTCAGACCAAAATAAATTTTCTTTTGCTCCACCCTTGGTGACTTGACTTAAAGGCTAAGTGATATGAGAGAACCCCAACACAAACATACAATAGAAATTGACAAGACCTAGAAAGTTGCAGAGCTCTTTTAGAGTGGTTAGGGCTGGTAAATCTCGAATGACTTGTATCTTGGCTAGGTCTGCATGCACACCCTTCTCATCAATGATGTACCCCAGATATTGAACCTGGGTCATTGCATTTCTCCAAATTGGCACACAGCTTGTGCTGTCACAGGGTTTTAAGGACTTGTAGAATGTGGTGGAGGTGCTATTCCCAACTTTGGCTGAAGATCAAGATGTCATCTAAATACACCACCATGAATGTGTTGGTGAAGGGTCACAAGATATCGTCCATAATTTTCATGAAGTTTGCGGGGCATTGGTCAACCCGAAAGGCATTACCAACCATTCGAAAAGGCCCTCCTTATATTTGAAGGTAATATTCCACACATTGAAGGGTTCGATAGGAACCTAGTGATAACCAGACTTCAAGTCAATCTTTCTTAAATATTTGGACCCCTTGACCTGGTCCAGAAGGTCATCAATCTATGGGATTGGGTATGTATTCCAAACAGTGATCTTGTTCAACACCCAATAGTCAATACAAAGTCTCTAGGTCCCATCCTTCTTCTGTCCCAATACAATCGGGCTCCTACAGGGTGATGAGCTTGGCTTGATGTGCCCTTTTTTCAAAAACTCCTGAATCTGCCTCATGATCTCATCATTCTCTAGAATAGAGCGTCAATAGATCGGTTCATTGGGTAGTGGCACGACGGGGGTCACATCGATGTTGTGCTTGACCTGACAATGCAGGGGCACCCCTGTAGGTGAGGCAAAAATGTCCCTGTACTCCTCCACGACCTTGTCCATCTACTACTACTGTGTGGAGGAGCTCTATCTGGAAGCTGTGGCCACAACCTTTTTCTTTCCTTGAGGGCAAATCATAAGAAAAATAAATTTCCTGGTTTGGGAAATGATCTTACTGCACTACTTGGCAGTGATCAAAGAGATGGTGGTAGGCTGGGCTACATCTGGTATCTTGTACAACTTATCACCAAAAGTAACAATAACAGAGCGAGTTCTAGACTCATATAAATCATGCCGCTTCGACAAGTATGGTTGTCCTAATAATACATCACAAACTTCAAGAGGCACAAAATCACATAGTACCTCATCCATGAAGGGCTTGATGATGTAGGGAAGACAACACTGTTGGCTGATGTAGAGATCTCATCCTTGTTGAATCCACCCAATGGTGTATGACTATAGGTGTGTTGTAGTCGGTAGGACCCGCCACTTCACAACCTTTACTGAAATGGGGTTTTTTTGGCTCTCGTTGTCGAAAATGAACTGCAACAGAGAACCCTTCACCCACATTTTTGAGTGGAAGAGGCGTTCCCCCTCCTATAGATATTCAGGCTCATTCTTCTCAATCTTAATGGTGGCCGTGGTGGCATTGTTCTCCACGTCAATCATTTGATTCCGTTTTTCATTCCCCTTGTCAGTTTCCAACTCAGAGTTGGAACATGCGTCTAATTCAGAAACCTTCAGCTCGGTCTCTAGTGACTGCTTTGTCGGACACTCACTTGTGTTGTGAGTGGAGCTCATATGGAACTCACACCAGTTTCTCGTGTCCTTATTTGTCTTCTTTGTCTTCGTGATGTTTTTGTTTTCTTGCGGCTTCAACCGGTTGTCCTGGGTCGCCCTGCGTTGGCTTTGTCCTTTTCTATATGGTTTGGGAGCATTTTTTCCTTGCCTCGGATTCGCAGATCCAAAGTCTTTCTTATTCTATTTAAACTTCTGCTCAATCTTGACAGCGTATCGGTACATCGTGATGAGCAAGGAGATGTCTAGGAACTCCATCACATCTTGGATGTACTTGTGTAGACAATCATGATACTTGAGTACCAAATGCCGCTCAGAATCCTTGATAACCAACTTTGTGCGAAGGGTATTGAAAACATTTGTAAACTCCGACACATCTTAGTCCCTTCCCTACTATAGCATGGTCCACTTTATGTATTTATCTTCATAGCTCTCGACAAGGAAATATTGTTACTTGATGGCATCTCAGAAAGAATTCCAAGTGGGTGCAGCTGAAAACAATGAGGATTCCCTCTCGTCCTTTTGTTCACATTAGGTTTCCCACCAGACTTTGATGTGTGGGGCAGCTTTGAGAAGTGAAAAATTAATATATTCCTGATTGGAAAAGTCATAAACTGAAAAATATCCTTCCAATAGATTTAACCATTTACCTATGGCATCTGCATCTAGTTGTCCATCAAATATGTGAATATCAAAGATAACTTGTTCCTTAAAAGGAGTGGAAACTCCAGAGTGGCTGTTCGATGAAGATGCGTCCGCTGTGGGTAGTTGTCAAAGGATTTGGGAAAAAATATCCATCATTGCGTTTCTCTGTCGTTCGAGGGATTCTTGGAGCTGTATTTTGAAAGGAATTCCTACCCCCTCATCTTTATTTTCTTCCACCATGGGAAGCCGTCAGGTTTTGTGAGGCTAGTCTTGCAAAGGTTCAACCAGATCGAGCCCTAACTCCTTATATCCTGACCTTGTTGGGGACTTGCAAAGAAAAACGGACAAAGAGCAGACTGCTCTGATATCACTAATCCAAAATTATGCAGGAGCACAACAAAATACAAAAATACCCATATGCACAGAGATGCAACAGAAATAAAACTTCATTTCATTAATATCAAAAAATTGAAATATGCTTACATACAAAAATAAAAATAAGCTAGCTCGGGTGATGATAATCTATCTTTGAGAAGAGATGTGCCAGCTACATGCCTCTGAACTATGTTACAATGAGGCTCAAAGGCCTGTTTATTATTGAGAAACAATGGGAAACCCTAAACATCCAAACACCTAACCCTAGGAGATGAAACACCAAAACTGTGGGCCCCGTTTGGATAAATTGGTACATCAACTAACTGGGGTCGTAAATTTGGCATATGATCTTCATTTGGCTATCATAATACCTTGTTTCAAAGATCTTGAAGAGGAGGCCAAAAACAAATGAGTGAACTGGTTTGCAAATTTTACAGTCTCTCCATTTTCCCTAAAAACGTATTTTAGACCCTCAAAATGGCTTTGAAAATTTAGGATCTGAAAAACTACCAAAAATAGTAAGTTGTGCTAAAATTAAGGAAATTGAAAAGAAACAACGATGGGGGTCCTAGTGGAATAGGTAGGTGGCCACCAATATCCACCTCAATCAGTCCTTCCCCCTTAGGAAGTAATGGTACCCATTGCGTTGAGTGCCTCCATGAGATGGGGAAACTTCTGCTGAACGTGGTCCATGGTGAGCCACTTGCCTTGGTGCAGGAGTTGGCCAGCTTTGATAACATGATACAGCCAGATATTCTGTTGGCAAGTGTTCTTGATCTACGTTTCCATGATGTGATCAATTTTGGCTTGTTCCATGCAGTCTGGGTTTAACTCTGTTGGTCTGACTTGTTCTGTAATGTCTGATGTGTCCAGTAATGTTGGAAAGTATGGTTGAATGCGGTCCACATTGAAAACTCAGTGCAGGCTAAGGAATGGTGGAATGTTGAGCTCGAAAGAATTATCCCCTATAGCCTTAGTGATGGTGTAAGGCCCATATTAGAGCGGGCAAAGCTTGTGGTGGGGCCCAGCAGGGTGCTCCTTCTGCAAATGTAACCAAACTTTGTCGCCCACCTGGAACTTGTGTGGCACCCAATGCTAATCATGACAATGCTTTTACTTAGCATTGACTTTGTCTAGTATGTCATGGACTTGCTGGCAGATGTGCTGAATGCATTCAATGAAGTTGTTAGCCCTGTCAGATTCGGATTGGACATGAGCCAAATTTGGTTGAGTAGTTGCAAATGGTATGGCCACATTAATGGGACATAGTGGCTCGAATCCCAACCCCACCTAAAAGGGGTTGTGGCCAGTTGAGGTATGGAGAGATCTGTTGTAGCTGTGCTGGAGATAGGGGAATATTTCATCCCATGTGTGTGGATGCTTTGAGTTGTACATACACAAAATTTGTACGTTCTTCCTATTGATGACCTCTATTTGGCCATCAGTTTGGGGGTAGAAAGTTGTGGAGTTAGTGAGCTTGGTATCCAACATCGACCAGAGACTTGACCAAAATTTACGTAGAAACATGTTGTCCTGATATGAGATAATGGAATGTGGGATCCAAAAATGCACCCACACTCATTCAAAGGAGAGCTTATCAGTGGCTTCAACTATGATACTCTTCTTGCAGGGCGCCAGAATGGCCATCTTAGAGAATCTATCGACGACCATGAAAACATAGTTGTTGTCATGCTTAGTAGTAGGAAGGCCCGACATGTAATCCATGGAGATGGATTCCCAAGGTTGACTAGGAATACTTAGAGGAGTATATAGACCTTACTTCTTGATGGTCGGTTTGGAAATGGCCCAGGTAGTGCAATATCTGATGCACTTCCCAACATCATGTCGACGCCAATAAAAATACTAATGCAGCATTGCCACTATTTTCTCTACCTCGAAATGTTCAGTGACCCTACTGTATTGCACC
Source organism: Pinus tabuliformis (assembly GCA_031772625.1). Taxonomy (NCBI): domain Eukaryota; kingdom Viridiplantae; phylum Streptophyta; class Pinopsida; order Pinales; family Pinaceae; genus Pinus; species Pinus tabuliformis. Next base: position 903,516,358 of record CM062811.1, read on the forward strand.
TCCCAAATAATCTTGGCACGCTCTCTTGAAGGAACACAAATGTGTCCGAGATGGCATAATAGTGCATCTTGGAGGTGAAAATTTGGAGCTTTCTTACCTTCTAGAAGTGTCTCATATGTGTTGCCGAATTATGGATCACTCTTGTAAAGATGCGGAAATGCCGCAGTCTCATGCCCATAAGAGTCTATCACAGTGGTTAGCGGCATGACCGGTGGTCGGCTGAGGCAATATTCAATATTGTTGGTGTTTCCATTCTTGTACTTAATGTTCAATTGGAACTATTGCAGGTATGTGGACCATTTCTGATGGCGATTGTTTTGCAACTTCCCTTGTGTTTGTATAAACAAAAAGGGTCGATGGTTTGTGTGGATGACCGTTTCATTCCCCAGAATGTAATGCTTCCATTGTCGACAGACTTGCACAATGGATCTTTTTCATAGGTGGAATACTTTCAGACTGTGTTTGAGAGTGTCTCACTATGATATGCTACTCGATGCCCCTGTTGAGTAAGAACTGCACCATTAGCATAATCGGAGGAATCTGTCCTGATATCAAATGGTTGTTACAGGTCTGGTAATGTGAGAACTAGTGCAGATCAGAGGTGATGCTTCAACTCGACAAATGCCTTCTGTTGGTATTCAGACCAAAATAAATTTGCTTTCGCTCTGCCCTTGGTGATTTGACTTAAATGCTAAGTGATTTGAGAGAACCCCAACAAAAACTTGCTATAGAAATTGGCAAGATCCATAAAGATGCGGAACTCTGTTAGAGTTGTTGGGCTTTACCAATCTTGAATGACTTGTATCTTGGTTGGGTCCACATGCGCACTGAGCTCATCAATGATGTACCACGGATATTGAACCCAGGTAATGCCAAAAGTGCATTTCTCCAAATTGGCAAACAAGTTGTGCTATCGCAAGGTTTGAAGGACACGTTGAATATGGTGGAGGTGTTCTTCTCAACTCTCGCTGAAGATTAAGATGTCATCTAAATACACCACCATGAATGCATTGGTGAAGGGTTGCAAGATTTCATTTATCAATCTCATGAAGGATGCAGGGGCATTCGTTAACCCGAAAGGCATGACCAACCATTCAAAAACGCCTTCCTTAGGTTTGAAGGAAGTATTCCACACATCGAAGGGTTCGATAGGCACCTAGTGATAACCAGACTTCAAGTAAATCTTGCTGAAATATTTGGCCCCCTTGATGTGGTCCACAAGGCCATTAATCCATGGGATTGGGTACCTATTTCGGAAAATGATCTTGTTCAGCGCCCGATAATCAATACATAGTCTCTAGGTCCCGTCCTTCTTCTGTACCAATACAATTGGGCTCCCACAGGCTGATGAGCTTGGCATGATGTGCCCTTTTTGTAATAGCTCCTAAATCTGCCACATGTTCTCATTGTTCTCCAGAACATAGCGTCAATAGATCGGTCCACTGGGTAGCGACATGCCTAGGGTCAGGTTGATGAATTGCTTGACTTGAAGGTGTAGATATTTCCTTGTAGGTGAGGTGAAAATGTCCTTGTACTCCTCCATGACCTTGTCCATCTGCTACTGTTGTGCGGAGGAGCCCTGTTTGGAAGTCGTGGCCACAACCTTTTTCTTTCCCTGAGGGAAAATCATAAGAAAAACAAATTTCTTGGTCTGGGAAATGAACTTACTATACTTCTTGGTAGTGATAAAAAAGATGGCAGTAGGTGGGGCTACCTCCGGTATCCTGTACAACTTATCACCAAAAGTAATAATCATTGAGTGAGGTCTAGACTCATATACAACATGTGGCTTCAACAAGTATGGTTGTCCTAATAATACATCACAAACTTCAAGAGGAGAAACATCACACAGTAGCTCATCCGTGAAGGGCATGACATTGTAGGGAAGGTGGCACTACTGGCCGACACAGAGATCTCGTCCTTGGTGAAAGCACCTGATGGTGTACGACTATGGATTTGCTATAATCCGTAGGACTAGCCACTTCACAGCCTATGCTAAAATGAGGTTCTTTAGTCTCTCATTGTCGACAATGAACTGCAACAGATAACCCTTCACCCACATTTTTGAGTGGAAGAGGTGTTCCCCCTCCTCTGGATTTTCAGGCTCATTCTTTTGGATCTTAGTGGTGGCCATGGTGGCACTGGGATTTAAATCAATGATCTAATTCCTTTTTTCATTCCCCTTGTCAGTTTCCAACTAAGAGTAAGAACATATGTTTGATTTAGAAACCTTCGGCTTGGCCACCAGTGACTGCTTGGCTCGACTCACTTGTGTTGTGAGTTGAGCTCTTATGGAACTCACACCATTTTCCCATGTTCTTCCTTGTCTTCGTGGTGTTTTTCTTTTCTTGTGGCTTTGACAGGTTGTCATGGGTCACTTAGCCTTGGCTTTTTACTTTTCTCTGTGGTTTGGGGTCGCCTTTTCCTAGCTTCATATTCGCAAATCCAAAGTCTTGCTTCTTCTGTTTAAACTTCTGTTCAATCTTGACAGTGTACGGTACGCCTTGCCGAGTGAGGATATGTCTAAGAACTCCATCTCGTCCTAGATGTACTTGTGTAGATAGTTATGGTATTTGAGTACTAAATGTTGCTCAGAATCCTTGATACCCAACTTCTTGCGAAGGCTATGGAAAACATTTGTAAACTCTGTCACATATTGGTTCCTTCTCTTTCGTAGCGTGGTCTAGTTTATGGATTTATATTCATAGCTACTGACAGGGTAATATTTTCTTGTTCCTTGATGGCATCTCAGAAAGAATTCCAAGTGGTCACGAATGAAAAAAGTGAGGATTCCCTCTCGTCCTTTTGTTCACAGTAGGTTTCCCACTAGTCCTTGACATGTGGGGTGGCTTTAAGAAGTGCAAAAGTAATATTTTCCCGATTGGAAAAGTCACGAACTAAAAAATATCCTTGCAACATATTTAGCCATTTATCTACAACGTCTGCATATACCTAGCCTCAAATATGGGAATATCAAAGTTAGCTTTCACCTTAAAAGGAGTGACACCTCCAGAGTGGTTACTGGATGAAGATGCATCACCTGTGGGTAGCCATTGAAGGATCTAGGCAATGTTATCCATCATCACGTTCCTCTATCACTTGAGGAATTCCTCAAGCTGTATTTTGAAAGGATCTCCTGCCCCCTTGTATTTCTTTTCTTCCACCATGGGAGGCCGTTGGTTTTTGCGAGGTTGGTATTGCAAAGGTTCAACCAAATCGAGCCCTATCTCCTTATACCCTGACCTCATTGGGGACATGCAAAGAAAAACAGATAAAGAGAAGACCACTTTGATACCATTAATCCAGACTGATGCAGGAATGCAAAAAAATACAGAAATACACATATACAAGGAGATGCAGCATAAATAAAACTTCATTTCATTAATATCAAAGAACTGAAATATGCTTACATACAGAAATAAAAATAAGCTAGCTCGAGTGATGGTAGCTTATCTCTGAGAAGAGATGTGGTGGCTACATGCGTCTGAACTATGTTACAATGAGGCTCAAAGGCCTATTTATTATTGAGAAATAATGGAAAACCCTAAACATCTAAAAACCTAACCCTAGGAGATGGAGCGCCGAAATTGTGGGCCCAGTTTGGGTAAATTGGTACATCAACTTCCTAGGGTCGTAACTTTGGCATATGATCTCCGTTTGGCTATAATATTACCTCGTTTCAAATATCTCAAAGAGGGTGCCAACAAAAAAGTAACTAATTGGTTTGGGACTATTCCAGTCTCTCTGTTTTCCCTAAAAAACATCTTTTAGTCCTTCAAAACGACTCCCGAAGTTTAGGACCCGAAAAAATGCCATAAATAGTAAGTTGTGCTACAATTAAGGAAACTGAAAAGAAATAATGGCGGGTGTCCTAGTGGAATAGGCGGGTGGACACCAATATCCACTTGGATCAGTCCTCCCCCCTTAGGAAGCAATGGTCCCCATTGCGCACAGTGCCTCCATGAAATGGGTAAACTTCTACTAAACTTGGTCCCTAGTGAGCCACTTGCCTTGATGTAGGAGTTGGCCAACTTTAACAACCCGATATATTTGGATCATCTGCTGGCAAGTGTTCTTGATCTGCGTTTCCATGATCTGATAGTTGTGGCATGTTCCATGCATTCTGGGTTTAACTCTGTTGGTGTGAGATGTTCTGCAATGTCTAATGTGTCCAATAATAGTTGAAAGTATTGTCGAAGGTGGTCCACATTGAACATTGGGTGCACGCAAGGAATGGTGGAATGTTGAACTCAAAATAATTTTCCCCTATAGACTTAGTGATGGTGTAAGGCCCATATCAGAGCAAGCGAAGATTGAGGTGGGGCCTAGCGAGATGCTCCTTCTGCAAATGTAATCAAACTTTGTCGTCCACTTGGAACTTGAGTGACACTCGATGCTAATCATGATGCTGCTTGTACTTAGCAATGGGTCTATCCAATATGTCATTGACCTTCTGGCGGATGTGTTGAATGCGCTCAATGAAGTTGTTAGCCTTGTCAATTTCAGACTGGTCATGAGTTGAATCTGCCTAACTAGCTGCAAATGGTATGGCCACATCAATGGGACATAATGGCTGGAATCCCAACCCCACCTGTAAGGTGTTGTGGCCAGTTGAGGTATGAAGAGATTTGTTGTAGATGTATTTGACATAAGGGATACTTTCATCCCATGTGCATGGATGCTTCGAGTTGTACATACATAGAATGTGTACGATCATATTTTTTATGAGATCTATTTGCCCATTAGTTTGTGGGGGGGATACCATGGACTTAGTAAGCTAGGTGTCCAACATCGACCAAAGACTTGACCAAAATGTACTTAGGAACTTGTTGTCCTGATCTGAGATAATGGACTGTGGGATCCCAAAATGTACTCACACTCATTCAAAGAATAGTTTAATAGTGGCTTTTTCTATGATACTCTTCTCGCAAGCTACTAGAATGGACATCTTAGAGAATCTGTCGACGACCATGAAAACACAGTCATTGCCATGCTTAGTAGAAGGAAGACCTGACATGTAATCCATGGAGATGGATTCCCAATGTCGACTAGGAGTAGGCAGAGGAGTATATAGACCTTGCTTCTTGATGGTTGGTTTGGAAATAGCACAGGGAATGTAGGATCTGATGTATTTCTCAACATCTTATCGAAGGTTCGGCCAATTAAAATGCTTTTGCAACACTACCACTATTTTCTCTACCCTGACATGTCCAACGACTTGAATGTAGTGCGCCTCCCATAAGATCTTGGCACGCTCGCTAGAAGGAACATAGATGTGTCCAAGGTGGCATAACAATGCATCCTGAAGGTGAAAATTTGGAACTTTCTTACCTTCTAGGAGTGTTTGGTATGTGCTGCCAAATTTTGGATCGCTCTTGTAAAGATGCGAACACCTTGCAGTATTGTGCCCACAAGAGTCGAGCACAGTGGTCAGCAGCATGACTAGTGGTCAATTGAGGCAATCTGCAACATTTTTGGTGCTTCCCTTCTTGTACTTAATGTTCAAATGGAACTTTTTCAGTATGTGGACCATCTCTGATGGAGATTATTCTTGAACTTCCTTTGTGTTTGTATGAACTACAGGGGTCGGTGGTCTATGTGGATGACCATTTTCTTCCCTAGAATGTAATGCTTCCATTGTCTGCATGCTTGCACAATGGAATACATCTCTTTGTCATAGGTGGGATACTTTCAGAGTGTTTCTAAGAGTGTCTCTCTATGATATGTCACTGGATGCCCCTACTGAGTAATAACTGCACCAATAGCATAGTTGTAGGCATCTGTCTTGATCTCAAATGGTTTCTGCAGGTCTGGTAATGTGAGCACTAGTGCAGAGTAGAGGCGATGCTTCAACTCGGAAAATGCCTTCTGTTGGGATTCATACCAAAAAAACTTTTCTTTCGTTCCACCCTTGGTGACTTGACTTAAAGCCTAATGATATGAGAGAACCCCAACTTGAACCTGCAATACAAATTGGCAAGACCTAGAAGGTTTCAGAGCTCTGTTAGAGTGGTTGGGGCTAGTGATGAGTCTTGGTATTGTAACAAGAATGCTGCAAATCCCAAGGCTATCGGCTTTAATTATCATTTCGGGGTTTGTACAAACTTAAGAGGTATTGGCACTATATGTGCAACATAGAATGTGTCCTTCCTTTGCTGTCATGATGTAATGGAGTGCATGTCCTGAACTCAAATCCTAAACTAATTGCAGAAAATGAAATGTTCGAAATTGAACCTTAATCTATTGCAAGAAAGAAAGTACAAGGAAAGAGATTGAATTCAAATGATGAAACACATCATTTTCTAACTAACTGCCAAGAGGCTTTGCTTCAAAAGAATGTTAAGTTAACATGTATGCAATCTTACTATCTTAAGCATGCAGATTCAAACCATCAAACCTTCCACTGTTGTGCATGTAAATGAATAAAATAAATATGTTTTTCTTTTTGTTTTTTTTTCATGTGAGAGTGTGAAATCTAATCTCTTTTGGTGATGTGGTGGGTGGCCTGGAGATGGTAGTGAATGGTCAGAAGGCTTGGGAGACAACTAGGGACCCTTTGTTAGATTCCTAGAGGTTTTTTTCCTCAGTTCAACCTCAAAACAGGGTTTCCTATAGGATGCTACAATATTTCCTACAGGATATCCTGAAAACCTACAGGATCCCTTGAAAACCTACAGGATACAGTTGAGAGAAAAATGATGGATGTTGAAGGTGATGGAAAGATTAGGAAAGTGGTTTGTGGATGGAAAGAGACAAGGGAGTGCTTATGACCACTTTAGAACTCATAACCAAAGTTGGGAGATGGCTAGATTTGCTCAAAAATATTGGAGAAGTTTCCTTGTGAAATGATGAAATTGGTGAGGGTTTAGTGAAAGAAATTGAGGGCCATAGGTGGATGAAGCAGGGATGAAGTTGTTGATCATGAAATCTCTATGTACTGCTGAAACACCTGCTGTTGGGTCTTGAAAATGTCATTCATTTCCATTACACTTTCACTATTATGTTCATTATATCATCTCCATTTCACTACTATGTCACTACATTCATCCCACTTTCATTATCATTGGGCCACATTTATGTTTTTCTAAACTTTATTAATTATTAGCCTTTTTAAGTGAATTTGTGGTTAAAAATTAGAAAATAATGTGCAGATGCTTATCCCTAACAAGTGGGTTGAGATTGTTGACATGTGTAGGTCAAAGGGAGGCTTCTAGAAGACCTTTATGTGGCACCCTAAGGCCAAATTCGAATTTGAGTGGAGATAATCATGAGATCATGAGGATATGTGTCACATCTCCTAATTGTATTGAAACTCTAAGAAGACATGTGTCTTATCAGTTCCTATTTTGATTAGGACTTTAGAGGTAGAGGGAAAGATTCATGGACTCTCATTAATGAGATGGCTTCTCATCTTTTTGTATAAATAGAAGATCTCTCTTCTTCATTTGTTAGCTTAGCTTGGCTTTTTAATTCTTTATCTTGGAGTTTGTAGTTCTTAATGGCTTTGGAAAGATTTGGAGAGCTTTGTTGTACTTTGTAATTTTGAAGAATTTGAATAAAGCTTTGATGTTCTCAACATGGAAGGAGATGTGAAGTAGATGTCATGGAGCACATTAGAATGTAAGATAGAGTAGATTTTGTTTTGTAGTTTTGCTTTGATTTCATTCAAGTATGTCATTTTATTTCTTTCAAGTTTGATAGTTTAGATTTTCCATTCATGCAATTTTAATTCATGCAAGTGTGTTCAACCAGTTGATTGTAGATTAGTTTTTCTTCACATGTTCTTGTATTTGCTTATTAGTTTTTGCTCGAGATTTTTAATGTAGTTTTTGCATCAAGTAGTGATTTAAGATTTGCTTCCTCTGCTGAACTTTAGTTTTTAATTCCAGTTGTTATGCTTTGATTTTAGTAAGATTTGTTTGCTGCTATTAGCTAGTTTAGATATCAAGTTCTTCATGTTATTTGACATTATCTCCGGTGCCATGGCTTAACCCGAGAAGTTAATTGGAAAGCTATCAGATTATAAGTGAAGTAATTTGATTTTGCTTTCATTAATCTGCAAATAGATAGTTTAGATATCAAGTTCTTCATGTTATTTGACGTTATCTCCGGTGCCATGGCTTAACTCGAAAAGTTAATTGGCGAGCTATCGGATTATAAGTGAAGTAATTTGATTTTGCTTTCATTAATCTGCAAGTAGGTAATTTAGATATCAATTCTTCATGTTGTTTGACGTTATCTCCGGTGCCATGGCTTAACCCAAGAAGTTAATTGGTGAGCTATCAGATTATAAGTGAAGTAATTTGATTTTGCTTTCATTAGTTTGCAAATTTTGGTTTTGAGTGCAGTAGTTTAGATTTTATTTCTGTAATTAAATGGAAAACAAAAACAGTAACCTCATGATCAATACTTCATCTTTAGCTTGATTTATGTCACTGCATGTTTACACTTTTGTTCAAGTTCTGATTTTATAGATAACATGTTTTGAGATATTTTGAAGTGCTAAGTTTGGAAATTATTATAAGAAGCATAAACCTTGTCTTCAACTATACATCCACACTTGATCTTTAAAAGCATTCTTAAAAGTTTAAACTAGGATTTCCATTGCATTAGAATACTTTAGGAGACCAACAAAAACAAAACCCCAAAACAACATAAACTATAAAACAACGAAGTAAGAAAAAGGGTTAACTAAACACATATGGTGCACCACACTTCATCAGTTTATGATACTCAGATTGATAATCTATGTAGAGCAATTTAAGATGTCAAATTGACTAGACATTTTGGCACTGTTGCTGGGGAAGTGTAATTAGGAGAGCTTATTTCTTACATCTAAAAATAAATTTAATAATTTTTTGAGTATGTTCTCCTCCTGCACTTTGTGTGATCTGGAGGATCAGAAAAATGATTGTTATGTAAAAAAAAAAAAAATGAGACAAAATAAACTTCATCGTTTTAATTGATTAAAAAAAATAAAAATTGAAACCCAACTGCTTTGATAAGTTCATCTATCCAAGATTGACTGGTTATGGTTTGTAGTGGTCCTCAAAACACTGTGTCCTGTTTTAATAAGACTCTGCAAATTAGCTGCGGAATGTAGTCTGATTCCACAACTAACTGTGAAATCTGTAGCTAATTTCAAGGTTTAGCAGGTTACAGGCATTCAATGAAGAAAACGACCACATGGGCATCTCTGGAATCATCCTGACATGAATCCTATCCTAGTCACCCAGCCTAGATTGATAAAAAAATTAGCTTAAGACCTCAGTGAAAGTCCTATTTTTAGCATATTTTACTTGAAGTCTTTTTTGCCTGAAATTGAAAATCATTAAATCATTTTTATAAAATTTCACAATTTCAGAAAAAAAGGAAACAATCAATGGCTATCCCCAATTCCAGTTTCCACTATGGCCTCAATAGAAAATCTGCATTCTTGTTTGAGCTTTGGCCTTGAAATAAACCTGCAATATGAACGCAGAATAGGTTAAAAAGTTGTCCCAGCTGTTTTGACCGGTACCTGCTCAGAACTCTCGTGGTCCACAAGAAAGTAGGCCTAGGAAACTTGTTCGTGATAATGCTAGGGCACCAAGACATGTACCATTTGTTGATCAGATTCCCCAAGTTCCATTATATCGACCTGACACAGTATTGCCTTAGCGTGCACCATTGCTTGATGCTTATGCTTTGCAAGCATCAGATCCGTATGCTTTTGTGTATCAGAGGCAGGCCTTACTGTGAGGAATGGGTTGTGATTATCGTGGGGTAGATCTAGGGCTTGAATATTTACACTGTCAGAGAATAAGAGAATGTGTTTTAAGAGTAGAATTATCTCGATGAGATTAACAGGCCTTATGTGCCAAGAGAGGCTGACTACGTTGATGTTGCCCTTTTTAGAACTAACTTCACACCTCCTGGACATTCATGTCCTTCACTCTTAGAGTCATCTTCAGTGCTAGGGTCATCTTCACTGTGTCGGTACTAATTCGAAACTTTATAACCAAATGCAGCAATTTAGGAAAAACACAAAATAGAAAAAAGGGTCAAAATTTAACTACATGATTTGGCCAAACGGAGACAAATTTGAGAAAACTAAAACATGGGTTTTTTCGGAAATAGGGTCAATTAGATAACCCAGAAATAGTTTTAGGAAATTTGAAGTGGTTTGGGAGATTTACTCGGTTATTTGGAGCCCATTTTTGCATGCTGCAGGAAAGAAAAACGGAAATTAAATTGATGAACAGACTATTGTTACGCCACGCCTCAATCTTGTCTACTGAAATTTCATTTTTGTTTTAGCCACGCATAAGTCTTGTCTGCTGGAATTCAATATTGACTTTAATGATTAACAGTTTTTCCTCGTGACCTGTACATTAGTTATGGCTGATTACAATCCAAAATCACACGACTTTTCTCTTGAATTATTTCCACGTCGCAAAGATTGGATCAGGCATGGGTATGTTGTTCCATTTTTGACTCAGACTCCACCACGTCTCCCGCCATGCCTCACGCCTTCCGTTTTGTACTCATACTTTGTTATGCCAAGGTGGATGCCGTATTATGACTGTGATCTCTGTATTGTTTGGTTGTGGCTCTTGATGTGGCTCAAAGAATGAATTATTTGCACAAGTAGCAATCTTGTAATAGTTCATTGAGATTTGAAGTCGCCAAATTTTCTCGTTGATAAAAATTGGGTTGTCAAGGTTTGTGATTTTGGCTTGTTGCACTTGAAGCACCATACATTTCTGTCTTCAAAGTCAATTGCAGGAACGTCGGAATTGGACTTTAGCTTCAAGCATTCAGAGGAGATATATGATGCAATTTATATTATCTGGTAGTCTATAAAGTTTCAAGAAAGGATGATAAATTGTGTTGCAGTAGTTGGCTTGCAGAATAATCCTTTGTACATACAAAAAAAAAAAAAATCAAAATTGGTTTGTTTTAACGATGTTGGATATGGCTCTTTTTATCCCTATTATTCCTTTCATATACCGGTTTTCTCATTTCTACTCCCGCAGCCTTTTTCTTATGAACTCAAACCACTCGAACTCTATTCAGTCTCGCGGTTCTATTCATGAGGGATACTCTGCCTCCACACAGTCTGTCTATACACCAAGTTTTATAGCCTTCATCTATTTCTGTTCATACAAGTCTTCTTGCTTCGAAAATCTTTCTTCATTTCGTACTCAGCATTTTTCCAGTTCCATACCCATCAGTTTTCTCCACGGTATTCTTCATTTCTTGTTCATACAACCGTTTTGCTTCCACATAACCACTCTGTTTTCATATATCCGTCTTCTACATTGGTGTTTACACAGTAAAAAAGGCAGAATGGGTCTCATTGTGAGGACAGAGCCTGAAGAAGTCATCAAAGCTATTGAAAAGATCATACATTTCCATTACTCTGATATATTTTCATCACTAAAACTGTTTTGCTTCATATACCATTTACAAAGTTTTTATTTTTTAGGCAGACAGTGAAGAAAAAGAAAAAGAAAAAAAATTCAAATCATGAATAATTGGTTTTGTGCACCAGTTGTGATCTTAGTCTTTCTCTCTCCCTGGTACTTAGCTGCATAAAATCTCTTTTCGAATAACTTAAATCAGAAAACTGATGGTTGGTTTTCTTTTAGTTGCGAAAGCTCTGTTCTGCAGCTAACTGGCAATTCTGCAGTCATTTTCATACTTCTATAGGTTATAGGTGTCAATAGACGAAACAAACCACATGGGTAGCTAGGAAAATGTTAGTACATGGATGGTGTCCTATCCATTTGATCCAAATCAATGGAAAAGACCCTGGTCAAAGGGAAGTCAAGGTGTGTGTTATCACTCAGTCGCCACACTAAGTCGCCACATGTCAAGAAAAAGAATAATAATTTTGAATCAATGAAATGAATGTTATTTTCTCACTTTTCTGAAGGTATTGATTAATTTTGGACTAATGGTGAAAGATGAATGGCTAAATTTTTATTCAAGATTTTCAGCTACAGATATTGCGCACATTCCGCAGCTAAAGCCATTCCACAGTGGAAAAATCTCATTGTTCAATTCAACTTAAATTTCTTATACAAAATCAGATTTTGATGATTCAAGTGTCATTGGAAAGATCTCAACAAGATCTACACAATGAGAAATTCATTATCAAAGTTTGAAATACTCAATAATGAAATAAATTGCTAAAACGAAGCAACATTCAACTTGAGGCACTAATTCCAAAGCAGGTATAAATTCTTTTGATTTTTCCTTTGAGAACTTGTTTCATTAATACAAATTCTTAGTTTTGTGTGTAAATATCATAACTAGAGAGATTGATCACCTCTCTCATTTGATAATCTTACATTCCATTGCAGAAAAAATATTAGTTTTTTTGCAGGTTCCAAGAGGAAGAACAAATGACTACAAGAGAATGGTGTCTCTCTAAGAGACCAATTTGTTTCATAAGAGGATGATCAGCAACAAAGAGGAAATATGCTAATACAAAATCAGATCCAAATACTTGAAAACTTTCAGATACCATCGTCTCCATCACATCCATAGCTCATAATAAACTATTCATCTCATTTTCCTCCATATTTTCTATTTACATTCACATACATTTTCCATCTCTTTTTGTCCATTCATAACCCACAAATAAAAGAAAGAGGCTCATTCACATGCTTATTACCCATTACCATTTCTACTCTCCATTTCCATCTTCCATTTTTATCTTCCCTTTTCTGTCATTTTCATTCCGCAAATAAGCCCTGCTTCAATGCAAATTATTGAGTCCATAGTCCTTTGAGTCTAAGTTCCTTGGAAAGACACCTTGAGGCTTGCATGCCTTAATGGTAAGTTCTCATGCTGACAAACAATGGGAATACATTAATGTCCCTTGTTCATTAGATCTTCTAGGTGACTCAACATCGGCAAAACTATTCATACCTAGCAAGATGTGTTCAGACATCTTGACTCTCATTGTCATCAATGGTGAGAGTTCTCGTGTTGACTAGTGGCATCCATCAATGGCCACTAAGTCAACAATTTCCTACTATGTTCGACATCATAATATTTTTTCACATAGTAGGAATTGTGCCAATGAATTTTGAAGACATGAAGACTATTATTTTCAACATTTTGGAGCAGATTCAGCAAGTTTTAGTAGAAGCAATAAAAAGTCATCTTAACTCTTTATCCATGACTCTTCTTGTTTAGCCACTTGAAGAAGAATATGATCAGACTTTTGCAGCCACCACACATACAACTCATCCATTCCAAAGGGTAAGTTAAGGTACATCATTTTCTAACTTTTGACCATAGAATTTCATAAAAGTTAGAATGATAATTGTTGCAAAAACATTTCTCTTCCTCATTTAATAAAATTGCCAATGCCATCAGTTGGGGGGGGCGGAATACATTCATATTCATATCTTTCCATGTCCATATCATATTCAGGAGCCTACATACTTTCAACATATATTAACTATTACATTGTTATTATGAGCATACAATGGCTTTTCAAAAAAGTGCTTAAAGGATAAATTGGATACAAACACAATCATGGTTGTTACACAAGAACCAACCATCATGCAATCCAATAAATATATACTTTGCAACAATAATCAAAATATCATTATGCTAAGTTCAAAGATCAAAATAAAATGCAACAACAAAAAATGGTTGTAACACAAGAAACGACCATGTTACAATTCAAGTAAAACACTTTGCAGAAATATGAAGTTATCAAACGATATCATGCAAAGTTAAGCCAAAGCTCAAGGATCAAAAGAATTAATGTAATATATATTTCATGAGGATATGCAATAGCTTTAGTTCGGGGGTATGTTGGGTCTTGAAAATGTCATTCATTTCCATTACACTTTCACTATTATGTCCATTATATCACCTCCATTTCACTACTATGTCATTACATTCATTCCACTTTCATTATCATTGGGCCACATTTATGTTTTTCCAAACTTTATTAAGTCTTAGCTTTTTAAAGTGAATTTGTGGTTAAAAATTAGAAAATAATGTGCATATGCTTATACCTAACAAGTGGGTTGATATTGTTGACATGTGTAAGTCAAAATGAGGCTTCTAGAAAACCTTTATGTGGCACCCTAAGGCCAAATTCGAATTTGAGTGGAGATAATCATGAGATCATGAGGATATGTATCACATCTCCTAATTGTATTGAAACTCTAAGAAGACATGTGTCTTATCAGTTCCTATTTTGATTAGGACTCTAGAGGTAGAGGGAGAGATTCATGGACTCTCATTAATGAGATGGTTTCTCATCTTTTTGTATAAATAGGAGATCTCTCTCCTTCATTTCTTAGCTTAGCTTGGCTTTTTAGTTCTTTAGCTTGGAGTTTGTAGTTCTTCCTTAATGGCTTTGGAGAGCTTTGAAGAGCTTTGTTGTACTTTGTAATTTTGAAGAATTTGAATAAAGCTTTGATGTTCTCAACATGGAAGGAGATGTGAAGTAGATGTCATGGAGCACATTAGAATGTAAGGTCGAGTAGATTTTTCTTTGTAGTTTTGCTTTGATTTCATTCAAGTATGTCATTTTATTGCTTTCAAGTTTGATAGTTTAGATTTTTCATTCATGCAAGTGTATTCAACCGGTTGATTGTAGATTAGTTTTTATTCACATGTTCTTGTATTTGCTTATTAGTTTTTGCTCGAGCTTTTTAATGTAGTTTTTGCATCAAGTAGTGATCTAAGACTTGCTTCCTCTGCTAAACTTTAGTTTTTAACTCCAGTTGTTATACTTTGATTTCAATAAGATTTGTTTGCTGCTATTAGCTAGTTTAGATATCAAGTTCTTCATGTTATTTGACGTTATCTCCGGTGCCATGGCTTAACCCGAGAATTTAATTGGTGAGCTATCGGATTATAAGTGAAGTAATTTGATTTTGCTTTCATTAATTTGCAAATAGATAGTTTAGATATCAAGTTCTTCATGTTATTTGACATTATCTCCAGTGCCATGGCTTAATCTGAGAAGTTAATTGGCGAGCTATCGGATTATAAGTGAAGTAATTTGATTTTGCTTTCATTAATCTGCAAGTAGGTAATTTAGATATCAATTCTTCATGTTATTTGACGTTATCTCTGATGCCATGGCTTAACCCGAGAAGTTAATTGGCGAGCTATCGGATTATAAGTGAAGTAATTTGATTTTGCTTTCATTAGTCTGCAATTTTTGGTTTTGAGTGCAGTAGTTTAGATTTTATTTCTGTAATTAGATGGACAACAGAAACAGTAACCTCATGATCAATACTTCATCTTTAGCTTGATTTATGTAACTGCATGTTTACACTTTTGTTCAAGTTCTGATTTTATAGATAGCATGTTTTGAGATCTTTTGAAGTGCTAAGTTTGGAAATTATTATAAGAAGCATAAACCTTGTCTTCAACTATACATCCACACTTGATCTTTAAAAGCATTCTTAAAACTTTAAACTAGGATTTCCATTGCATTAAAATACTTTAGGAGACCAACAAAAACAAAACCCCAAAACAACATAAACTATAAAACAACGAAGTAAGAAAAAGGGTTAACTAAGCACATATGGTGCACCACACTTCATCAGTTTACGATACTCGGATTGATAATTTATGTAGAGCAATTTAAGACGTTAAATTGACTAGACACCTGCACTGCATCAAAAATTGACATTTACCCAAAATCATGCAAACAATAAGAATTTTAATTATCTAAAGGAAACAAAACTTCATGAGCTAGCTGTATACTTCATGCATGAGGAAAACTTTGTAGAATGATATAAAACATTGATGAGATCTAATGTAAGACTAAAGATAGAAGAAATGGAAATCAAATCCTACCCTTGAAAACTAGCAAAATGAAGACCAAAGTGAGGAGTAAGAGGGTTAAAATCGTCTTGATGGCATGGAGGTTAAGTAGAGGCCTAATCCCATCTTCAATGATGATTTTTCTCAATTCGGGCTCCAAACAAGTTTTCCTACAGGATGCTACAATGATTTCATACAGGATGTTACATGTTTACTATACAAACTTATAATTCATCGAATGATTAAGAAAATCAAATCCAAATTGGATGGGAAATTTTTTGTTATAAAATTGGATGTCTTAGGTCCCCATTCCAAGTGGAATCACTCAAAAATACCTTTGTTAATCCATGCTAAAAAATAGAAAAACATTACTAGTCGAAAATCTAGAAATTCGAGAACTAGTGAGCTAGTAAATCTAAAAAATGCCTAACCTAATCAAGTGCAATGAAATGGGATAATTTTTGTTATGAACTAGAATATTTTTTTGATCTAATGCAAGTGGAACTAACTCGATTGAAGCTTGTTAGCATGCTCTAAAAAATAACAGAAATTTACTGTTATTTGTCACAAAGGAGTTCCAGAAATCTAGATTTGGAAATAAGAAGACTAATCTAAGCAGTTCAATGATTATTATGAATTTTCAAAGCTTTTTCAAGGATGAAATAATGTTTGTGATCCTTTAAAATAACTTACATCAACCATTTAACTCGATTCTACAACAATAAATCATTAATACTAAGTGCAGAAATAGAAAGAAATAAAAACAAGAGATGCGTGTGAATGAGAAGTGAAAAGAATGAAAAAAAATGATACAAAAGGGCTCTGAGGCTCCTGGGATGGCCAAGCCCAAGGAAAATTAGAGACCTATGCAGGAGAACAAGATTTAGAAGTTGAACATGACACGAGTCTTCATTATTTTCATCAATAGAATTACATCCCTGCAAGAAAATACAATGGAGCTGCAAAAATACGAGTTCTCTCCACATGACCAATGAAAATATCCCCCGTAGAGGAAAATTTGACTTGGTACTTATACAAAATGATTAGGCATCATTCCCCATGAATAGAGGAAGCTTTCCCCACCAAAATCCCTTAATTAGTGGATCTGGTCCCCAATACTAGGAATTTGCATTAAATGGTAGGGAACACATTCCTAGATTTTCTCAATCATTGGAGTTCCACAATCTATGCCATAATTCCATAATATCTTGTTGATTTATTATTTATTATTGATCTTCTTGTAGTATGGAATAAGTCCTTAAATTATCTCCTCCTCCAAATCTTCATAATCTGCTCAATATTCTCATAATATTCCGCAAAAATAAATAATATTAGGCACAAATATCCAATTATTCATAAACCTTCCTAATGAATATATTAAAGTTAAAAATAATTGTCTAATGCAGAAAGAGAGGTTTAATCTGCTAAATATTGGTCATAGGCCTTAAATCATTGTTTAATTTAGAGTAATGGGCATTAATTTATGTCTAATATAGAGGCCCATAATACCCCCTGTTGAAAGTGTTTCTCATCCTCTGAGCAACTTCATGACCTCATTGTGCCTCATTCATGGCCCTGGTGGCCTCTCTCTTGTGAATTAAGAATCTTAGCTGTAAGTTCTGCAAGGACAAGCCCAAAAACATATTTGTGCAAAGAAAAATCATTGTTACTTGAGACCATTAGCTTACCTTCTTCCCCTTATTCAAGATGGGTTTGCGAATATTTTTCAGTTTAACAAGGTCTTCCACATCCTTATCAACCTTCTGCTACCTTGTTCCACCATTTGGAAACCTCAAAAACCTTTAAAATGTCTTTATATGAGAACTAGGACATCATATAGTAATTCCTGTCAAAACTACAGGAAACCCTGTTAAAACTACATGAAACCCTTTTTGAGCATAAATGATATTATGAGCCTAGGACAGGCCCTCAAATTGACTCCCATGCCTTTTTCCGATTTTTAGGCCTTGCACAAAAACTAGAAAGAGATTGGAGACCTCTTGGAAAATATCTTTTCATCACTGCAATTTTAGTTTTGTTTTGATGGTGAATGCCTCATTTCCTTTTTGTTGTTTTCTTCTCTCTTGTGGCCTAGATGATTTCCTAATGGCCTTGGAGTTCTATGTTTTGATTAGGTCTCTCTTAAGCTCTTCCACCTTGGGGTTTAGCATAATTTGTTCATTTCTTCCTTCTTGTAGCAACATTCTGCCTTCCTGTAGTAGTCATTCCTCCTCTTTCAAGGTCTTCTAACTATATGGGATTGATGAGTAATGATGAAGAGGGATTGGATGATGATGCTAGGGCTCAAAGGGAGTAGTGTAGGTTTGTGAAAATGGAGAGGATGCTTAGTTTATTTTTGTTTTTCAAGAATGAAATGGGATGGATGAATGATGAATAGATAGTGGATAGGAAGTGGATGGAGGGCTTGGAGTGTTGTGGTGACTTGGCCTTTGCAAAAAATTATTCTTTTCACTGTTGTCCTCATTCCTTGAAATCATCACCCTTCATAATTTAACTTTTCAACATTGCATGAGTGAAGGAGTGAATTGCAGTTAACTAGTTGAAGGCGGCTGAGACTGCCAACCCATCTTTAGCTTATAAAACGTCATCTGTCATGCATTGACAACAAATTTCTAATTATAATATGATCAAGAGAAAAGGTCAAGAATATTGCATACCAGTACCTACCTGATGGTTGTTGGAGAGACCTACATGCTGTTGCTGAGTTAATGTTGATGTGCAGGTGTTGGATTATGATGTTGATGATCCTGATGCTGTTACTAAGCTCTAGAGGAGCTTCATTGATCTCTGGATCTCCATGTTGAAGCTAAATACAAATCTTTGGCTACTTCATCATCATATCCCCTTAATTTTTCAAAGAAACCCATCCAATTGTGCCTTGTGAATATCTCTAGTATAGGAGGGTGCTGATGAATCCTCACTATGTTGATGGGTTCCCTTGTCATTTTTCTCTAATGGATGGAGGTTTGTGTATGTCTGATACCAAATTTAAAAATTATGTGTATGCACTTCCCCTAGACTGCAATCTTTTTTAATAAACTAGAAGTTTTTCTATATCTTTTCACTTGGAAAATTTGGGAAAATATAGAGCCTACCTCCTTATCACTGCTTGATGAATCCAACCTCTGTTTTTCCCTTTTAAAACGGCTAACTGCCAATCCTGTAGGTGTTGTTCTGTATCTTGTAGGTTTTCAAGAAATCTTGTAGGTTTACAAGACATCCTTTTGTTTTGTCCATATCTCCCAAATGGTAGAATGGATTGACCTGAAACTTTCTGAGCATGTTGCCATCATCATTATGCACCTCCCCATAAACAAATTTTGATTAATAGATGCATGAATATCAAGAAAAACTAAAAATGGCTGAAGGTGATGGAGGCCTAATTCTTGGAAACCGTACACTGGAATTTGCTAAAATTGCTTGGGCATGTTACCATCATCCATATGCATCTCCCCAGAAAAAAACTTTTTAAATGGATACACATATATCGAGAAAATGCAAAAATGGTTGTAGGTGATGGAGGATGATTTTTAAAAAACTATGCACTGAAATTTGCTGAAATTGCTTGAGCATGTTACCATCATCCATATGCATATCCCCCTGAAACATCTTGACACATAAATGCATGGTTTTCAAGTTATGGCAAAAACAAATTTCTGCTCTATGTATTTTTGTATCTTGTAGTAAAACAAAGCATCCTGTAGTTTTTTAGGACATCAAGCAAACTGAATGGTAGAAGCTTGAGAATGATGGGTGGTTGGTGAAAATAGATGAGGGTGATGGATTGGCATGGCCTTGGTCTTATTGGAGAATTTGAGCAAAGGAGAAAGTCAAAATTTGACTTCTTTTGACTAGGCTTGACCAATTTTTCTTTTGGTACCAACTTGTTTTTATTGCTTGCAGATGTTGGAGAGTACATGCATTCATCAGAGAGATACATGAAGCAAATATTTTTTTTTTTCTATTTTTTTCTTCTAGGCCTACTAGCCGCATTAAGGAGGTTTTCAACTTGTAGGTCTGCCTAGACGCCTCAAAGGAGGTTTTCACCTAGGATATTTTTATTTTTTCCTCTCTTTTCTTTTTTCCCAACCCATTGACTGCCTCATGGAGGTTTTCAATCAATGAGCCAATTTCAGGCACCTCCAAGGAGGTTTTCACCTGAGATTTTTATTTTTCTCTTTTTTCATCATTTTTTTTCTTCTACCCTACCCTACTTGAAAAACAAAATCACTTTCAAGTATAAGAATACTTCCAATGGAGCCATGTGCACATCAAGATGACAGAAAAAATGATGTGGAGGCTTGAAATGTATGCTTTGACATGTACCTAAATTTGAAAGATCAAATGATTTGACTTTGATGATATCAAGTACATTTGAAGAAGAGGGTATTGCTGCAACTTAATAACTGTCTGGAACCATATTTCAATATAGTTGTGATGCCCCTGGTCCACTTTCTGATTTGGATAATCTTGGATGTCTTCTTCTACCATGACCTTCAAATCTTCCTCTTTTCGTTGATTGCTCTCTTGAATACATGGAGGATTTGATGGTAACCATGAGGGAGCTTTCTCAATCTTTGATTTTGATGTCTGCTTTTCATCAAGCACAACACATGATTCTTTGATCTTCTATTTCGAATCTTCTTCTTCTTGATGTAGTCTTTCAATAATATCAAGAGAATCTCTTTTTTGCAATACTCTTCCTTAGCTACGGTGAATACCATTGAACTCAAGAGGAGATTTTTGGAATTATTGTACCTCAGCATTGTAAGTGGGCTGAGCTACTTCAATGTGTGGGTTTGGAAATGGTGGTACAGGTAGTTGAGTAGGAGTGTATATTTGAGATGAATGTGGATGGGGTTGTGGTTGTGGTGGAGGTGAATGGTAAGGATAACATGGAGTTTGGTATGGAGGATAGTGAGGAAAATATTAAGGATATTGTGGATGGCTCCCATAAGTTCCTTGCCAACCTTGTTGCCAAGATTGGTTTTGGGGTTGAGATGGCCAATGTTGCAAGGAAAGAGTGTGTTCCGATTACTTTGAGGTGGATGTACATAAGCTTGAAATTATGAAATAGGCTCTTGCATCATGTTAGCACCTAAATCTGCCTTAGGCTGAAGGAAGGCAAAATTCAGGGTAACAACAAACCACGCTCAGTCTGGTAGCTAGCCCTACCAGAACAGGAGAGGGCTCTCTCTGAGTCATGCTCAGCGAATAAGTAAACGGAATGGTCCGAGATGACTAACAGTGAAATATTGATCTTAGGCTAGTAAGTAAATATGGATACAAGAAGAAATTTTTTATGAATGACTGAGTTTCTGGGATGGTATGGGACCAACGGACAATAATGAGCAGAGAATTTAATACAAAGGGACAAATTACTTCGTGAGGCAAGACAGACGGAAAGTCTACCAATTTAGTTTGAAATAATGTGGAATGGAGGAATTGCTTAGGAGGGTGAAAAGGGCATAAGTACATGAACCCTTTTCAACAGAAGAAGAACACTGAACATGAAATTTTCCCACATGCAGAGCAATAAAAATGAATTCTACCTTCTCTAACTTAGAAAATTTCACTAGAAATGAATATGAAATGAACTATGAAACATTACGAAATGCATATGAAACATAAGAGACACATTTTCTACACTCACAACCACATTAATCTCAAGAAATAGAGCCGTTGTCTTTCATTAATCCTCTGTCAAAATATACAATAAAGAACTGAGTTTCTCTCCCACAGTCTCCCAAAAATTACAAGCCAACACTTTGCAAATGGTTTGCATAGAATAAATAGACTATTCCATGAGGAAATAGAACGACCAAGAGTTGGGGAGTTTTTTGAATCATTACAAAGTGGAAGTGGAAAGCCAACCATTAGTTACAAGTGCAACATTACAAAAATGACAAATGGCTTGGGTGACTGCTCGCCTTCCTTTGCCACTTGGATAGAAGCCAACCTTTAGTGGAAATACTTTAAATTTTGCCTTAGGTGCCGAAAAAAGTGTAGTGTAGATGAGTGGGCCCACTTGGAGAAAGTCGCGAATCGAAATGTCGCGAAACGGAGGTGAATTTGGCCCTTTTCTCTATATGCGCCGCGCCCAATTCTATATGCGCCGTGCCACTTTGGAGGTTGTTTTGAGGCACCTTCAGGAGTCCAAAATGTGCCCAAGTGTGCTTGTTGGAAAGCCTGGCCTATCTACTTTCCAACCCAAGTGGAATTTCTGAATTTGGTGCTCATTTTCCCCTCCAAATCTTCATTCTCCCAAGACTGCTTCTTGTGTGTCAAAATAGGGGCAGAGAGGTCATTTTTTGAGTGTCTTTGACCTCCTGGAGACTCAAAAATTGCCCAAACTTCTTTTCCATGCACCAACAGTCATGATTTTTCATGCTAAATCCAAAAATGCAAACCATTTGTGATTTGGAGCTCCCAATCCTAAGCGTCGCGCCACAGGGAGAAAAACCCTGTTTTGTGCCCAAAAATTTGTCATGTGACCAAAATTGCCCCAAATTTTTTGAAATTTGGGCTGGAGGTTCTCTATGAAGTGCTATGCTAGGCCACAGAGGCTTCAGCCAATATCTGAAGTCGATCGAGCTCCCTTTGCCTCTTTTGCTTCTTGATTTCCTTCCTCAATTTTGCCTTCAAATTCCTGATTCGGGCCTTGCACACTTTGTTTTGCGCCATGTAGTGGAAAGCCATGTGTCTTAGCAATGCATGGTCCTTGTTGGCCTTGTCCAGCAGCCTCTCTAAGTGCATGTTAACTCTCTCGAGGTTGGCCTCCTGATCCTCATTAATCTCTTGCTCCAATGACGTGAGCTCAACTCTTCTCCTTTGTGCAGCTTGGCGATGCTCACGAATGTTTTGTAGCTCCATGATCACTTGCTGATCCTCAAGATGTTTGTTCCTCTGCTCCAGATATTTCATGTTCCACTTAGCCCTCTCCAAGTCAAGGGATAAGGCTTCGATCTCTGATTGCTGCTCCTGGATAATCTCTCTAAGCTGTGAACTTGGCGGATCTGTATATGTATCATCATCATGAAGGAGAACGAATTTGGTCTCTTGTTCACCTGATGGCTCACCTGAAGGCCCCTCATCCTGCATTGGCTCCTTGCCTTTGTCCTATTCCTGTGATGTTGATGGAGGAAGCGAGGCCCCTTCCACCCCGGGTGGAGATAACACTCGCTTTGCCGCTGCAAACAAACGTCTGGTGCCTTTCTGATATGTGATGAAAACCGACACACTGGCAGTCTCATGGTGCTCATACCGATGAGAAGGTTCACCCTCATGCTTAACCTATGATAATACCTATGAAGTGCTGAAGAGGTCATGGGAGATGAAATCATCCCAAGTAATGCCCTGCAATCCCAGCTGATGAACCACCAAAATCTTAATAAGAGCAAAGTGACAAACACTGTTAAGTTGCTGCTGAGAGGTCTTATGCTGCATGAAGGTGTTCATCCTCTCTATGTTCCTGCAAATGAAATATGGGATGTTCATCATCCATACCCTGGGAAAGTGCATGAGCAACATGATGTGATAGGCATATAGACAAGAGAACCTCCCCTCACAGCTGAAGTACTTCATGATCAACTTCATGAGTGGAGCATATTCATCTTTCAAATATCAGAATGGAAAGACTCTTGTGAGCCGCCTCAAGAAACTGGCCTTAATGTAAGGTTCATAATGCTGTTGATCAACCTTTTGTTTCTTGTGCCATGGTTCTCCAACATTTGGTATGCCAGTTGCTAATGAGACAGTTTCAGGTGTCAGTGTGAAGGTGACACCGGCCAAGATAGAGTGATCTCCATGTAGGTGAAGCACAAAAAGATGGGCCAACTCATGATGAACTCGAAAATTAGCCACCCTTTGACAAAATTCAAAACATGATAGATGCTAGAAGCATGACATGGCAAGAGGGTAGGCCTGCAATTCAGTGAGGGTGGTTGGCTCATCCCTAACATGTTTGCCACTCTTGTGATGTCTCCTGGGAGCCTGTTCTTCTGAGGATGAATCACTTTGTGTCTCCATCTCATACTCTGATGAATGCTCAGATGCCATGACTGTTGTGTGTACTGTACTTGGGCTGCCCTTTGATGATGGTGTGAAACTAGGTGTTGTTGTGATATCTGCCACCAAGGGGAACAACAAAAAAAAGGGAGTATTAGGGTGGGAATAATATGATGGGAATAGGGGTTATGGGGAGAGGTTTTGTTTAGGGATATATAGGAGGGTTTGGGGATTTGATAGGGTAGGGTTTTGGGGTTTTGATAAGGTATGGTTTTGGGATTTATATTGACCAAAGAGTGGAGGGATAAGGAATAGGGGTTTGGTAATATTTTAGGGTAGGGAGAATAGGAAAAAATGGGATAGGGGGGATAGGGAAAAATGGTAAGAAAGGGAAAATGAGGGGTGATAATGGAACCTTAGCATCAACACCACAATTATGCAACCCTAGCAACAATGGCTTTTGGTGTTTTCTTGTGGTTGGTTTTATGAGTTTTGTTGCAATTAAACATAGCCATGAACCACCATAACATTCACAAAATTTGATGAGCAAGCCATGATATAGAGCCTACCTATTGATTTGAGGGGTTTCAAAATGATTGGTTGCAAGTTTGGCACAAATTCGGGCCTCAGTGGGTGTGCGCCGTGCAAAAAACCCAGTGCGCCGCGCCCGTAGAAATTTTGCACTGTGGGGTGGCTCTGTGTGCGCCGCGCCCCTCTGTGTGTGCGCCACGCTCTGGAAAACGACTCCCACTCACTCTTAAACACGCACTTTGCTCTCCTAATCACTTTGCAACGTTTCTCTATGACCTTGATTTGCACAATGACCTTGTTTGCTTGTGGAAACCTCTATTCAAAGGCTTTGACGTCATGGGTTTAATTTTTTCTTCTCCAAAAACCCACTTTGCTAATGTTTCATTTTGGCTTTTTTCATTGACTTAAAGAAACACTTGAATTTCTCTTTTACCTTTGGAATTTTAGGTCAAATGATGAAGTTTTCGGCACTCTTTACAGGGATTGCATGACAGGGCATTTGGGCACAGAAACCATTACTGCACCTAAAGAAATCAACTGACGACTTTTTTGAAATTTTTATCACAAATGACACTGTTTGACTTTTCTTCAAAACAGAGTTTTGAAGAATAGTCGAAATTTGTCCACATGACGATGAAACTCTTTGAATCATAACTTTGTAAGGGCCTCACTCTGGCCTGCATGGCTTTATTGGACATGGTTGAAGACCAAATTGATTAATCACTAGATCTAATTATCGAAAATGACTTTTTTCCATTAAAAGCTCAAACATTGACTGTCATGGATTTTAATAACTTTGATGAAAAGACCTAAGCCAGCAAGTACAAGAGATGAGGGGAATGAACAGACAAGACCCTTCCGTCAAATTATGGCATGCCTCTAGTGGAATGCAGCTGAGTGAATGGAGCGAGACACCTAAAAATGAGATGCAAAAAGAGTTTTGATCTCTGACGGAGGACTGACAAGACCGACTCTAACATTGGCTCCAATGGGGGATGGTAGCTCCAGCTCCTTGGAGGTTCCAAGAACTGCAGATCTTTGGGTGAGCAGATAGTGCCTTCATCCATTGGGCTATGGAGTCATTATTTTGACAAACAACACAAGACTTTGACACATTTATTGACTGGAACTTGACTTAAACCGACATTAATTATGAAACCAACATGACTGAAAAAACTGACTCAATGCAAAAGGAAATGACTCATGACTGACTTAACTAAAACAAGAACTGACAAAAATTATTCAATGGCAGCAGTCCATCAAGATTCGAGGGTTTCAAATTATGATGACAACCACCTGCATATTAATGCAATATGTACAATCATGTGTAATGTGTCTTCCAATATAACCAATCAAGCAGATGCCTTCTTGATTGATTCTCCTGATCAGATCTCCTGGTCAACAACAGATACTGGTAACTGGGCATCCAAAAACACAGTCGACCATGATCTCCTTCATCACTGAATACTGCAATAATCACCTTCACTGCTGACTGCAACAGATTTGCCATTGGATCATGAAAAACATGAAGATTTACCTCCTGTTTAGGAAACAAGATGTCTTTTTCTTTTGATGTTGATCTTCCTTCATAATGTTCTTCAAAAAAAGTATGGTCCTGGTCCTCAAAAATTTCTGAACAAGTGGATGAGCAGATTTCCTCTTCAAAAAACATTTCAAAACATGAGACATATGAGGAAGAATCTGAAAGGGAATCCTGAATAGTCTGGTCTGCTGAAGTCTGAATATATGGTAGGTCATCTTCATACGATATGACAGCCAGATTCTCATTACATTCATCACATTCATCAATCATGAGAAAAGCAACTTCAGATTTTTTTTGAAACCTAACACTAACATTTCTATCCTTTACCACAAATTCATCCAGAGGAACTTTTTTACTTTCTTGAGCAATGATCTCATCTTGTTGTTCATGAGCTGACTGGATTACCTCTTCATGAAGACTGTGTTCTGCTGACATGAGAACATTCAGATCCAAAACTCTGTCTTCTTCATCCCAGATGATTTCAGCAGCAGATTTCTCTTTCATGGGACTTAGTACAAGGTTTTCTTGGTCATCACAATCTGAATCTGTATCTGAAATCGGTGACTTGACATTATCACATTCTGGAATTAGAACTGGACTTCCTTGCATGTTGTCTTCTTCTATGGAAAGATCTGAACCGACACTTTTTCTTTCATCACTTTCAGCCATATGGAACTCTTCAACCTACTGATCTATTTCATGTAATTCATGTTGACTGTCAAGATTCAAAGTTCCTTCATTTTCCACTATACAAAGATCTTGATTCTGCTGCAACGTTTCCTGAGCATCTTGATGGGACTCCTCTAGTTTCTCTTGATGTTGCTGAAATGGATTCTCATACAAGGCTTCCATGATCTCATCATCCATAAAATTATCATCCTCATAGTATTTTTCAAGGCTTTCAATAAAAGTAGAAGCATGTTTGCAACAGTCATGAATTAGATTTAATGATGGATAAGATTCTTGATATCTTTCAATGAACAGGGTATGAAAATCCTTTAAATAGTAAATACAAGCAGGCGGAAAACTTTCATACCAAGATTGGGCTTCACCTTCCAGAGTGGCTAGGAATATCTTCATCAAGAAATCTTCAGGAAAATCAACCTTCAACTTGCGAATATGCATGTGAAATCGAACTAGATGTAAAGCAACGTCCTTCTTACCATCATCTTTAAACGTAGGTAGATTCTTTGACCAATCTACCTTCAAAATTTTATTTGGAAAACCTGGGATGTGATCTCAGCTCATGGGAGAGTATCTTCTTGCAACCCGCTCCATTTTGAAAATCTCAAAGCTACTGATCTCTCTGCAGTGGAGTCGCCATGAAGGATTGATTGCTAGATTCTTTAGTGAATGGAGTCGCCAGGTGAATGATTTCAGCCTTCTTATGTCTGATCGCTATTCACCATTAACAATCAGCTTTGAACTTGAGATATGTACTGGGGCAAAACAATCTTCAAGCAAACCATTTTGGTCCCCAGTGGAGTCGCCACTATGTTAGTTCCTAAATCTACCTTAGGCTGAAGGAAGGCAAAATTCAGGGTAACCACAAACCATGCTCAGTTTGGTAGCTAGCCCTACCAGAACAGGAGAGGGCTCTCTCCGAGTCACGCTTAGCGAATAAGTAAATAGAATGGTCCGAGATGACTAATAGTGAAATATTGATCTTAGGCTAGTAAGTAAATATGGATACAAGAAGCGATTTTTTATGAATGACTGAGTTTCTGGGATGGTATGGGACCAACGGACAACAATGAGCAGAGAATTTAATACAAAGGCACAGATTACTTCGTGAGGCAAGACAGGCGGAAAGTCCAGCAATTTAGTTTGAAATAACGTGGAATGGAGGAATTGCTTAGGAGGGTGAAAAGGGCATAAGTACATGAATCCTTTTCAACAGAAGAAGAACAATGAACATGAAATTTTCCCACAGGCAGAGAAATAAAAATGAATTCTACCTTATCTAACTTAGAAAATGTCACTGGAAATGAACATGAAATGAACTGTGAAACATTACGACATGCATATGAAACATAAGAGACACATTTGATACACTCACAACCACATCAATCTCATGAAATAGAGCCGCTTCCTTTCATTAATCCTCTGTCAAAATTTACAATGAAGAACTGAGTTTCTCTCCCACAGTCTCCCAGAAATTACAAGCCAACACTTTGCAAATGGTTTGCATAAAATAAATAGACTATGCCATGAGGAAATAGAACGACCAAGAGTTGGGGAGTTTTTTGAATCATTACAAAGTGGAAGTGGAAAGCCAACCATTAGTTACAGGTGCAGCGTTACAAAAATGACAAATGGCTTGGGTGACTGCTCGCCTTCCTTTGCCACTTGGATAGAAGCCAACCTTTAGTGGAAATACTTTAAATTTTGCCTTAGGTGCCGAAAAAAGTGTAGTGTAGATGAGCGGGCCCACTTGGAGAAAGTTGCGAATCGAAATGTCGTGAAATGGAGGTGAATTTGGCCCTTTTCTCTATATGCGCCGCGCCCAATTCTATATGTGTCGTGCCACTTTGGAGGCTGTTTTGAGGCACCTTTAGGAGTCCAAAATGTGCCCAAGTGTGCTTGTTGGAAATCCTGGTCTATCTACTTTCCAACCCAAGTGGAATTTCTGAATTTGGTTCTCATTTTCCCCTCCAAATCTTCATTCTCCCAAGACTGCTTCCTGTGTGTCAAAATAGGGGCAGAGAGGTGATTTTTTCAGTGTTTTTGACCTCCTGGAGACTCAAAACTTGCCCAAACTTCTTGTCCATGCACTAGCAGTCATGATTTTTCATGCTGAATCCAAAAATGCAAAACATTTTTGATTTGGAGCTCCCAATCCTAAGCACCGCGCCACAGGGAGAAAAACCTTGTTTTGTGCCCAAAAATTTGTCATGTTACCAAAATTGCCCCAAATTTTTTGAAATTTGGGTTGGAGGTTCTCTATTTAGTGCTATGTTGGACCGCAGAGGCTTCAACCAATATCTGAAGTCGATCGAGCTCCCTTTGCCTCTTTTGCTTCTTGATTGCCTTAATTTCGCCTTCAAATTCCTAATTCGGGCCTTGCACACTTTTTTTCGCGCCATGTAGTGGAAAGCCATGTGTCTCAGCAATGCATGGTCCTTGTCAACCTTGTCCAGTAGCCTCTCTAAGTGCATGTTAACTCTCTCAAGGTTGGCCTCCCAATCCTCATTAATCTCTTGCTCCAATGACGTGAGCTCAACTCTTCTCCTTTGTGCAGCTTGGCGATGCTCACGAATGTTTTATAGCTCCATGATCGCTTGTTAATCCTTAAGATGTTTGTTCCTCTGCTCCAGATATTTCATGTTCCACTTATCCCTCTCCAAGTCAAGGGATAAGGCTTCGATCTCTGATTGCTGCTCCTGGATGATCTCTCTAAGCTGTGCACTTGGCGGATCTGTATCTGTATCATCATCATGAAGGAGAACGAATTCGGTCTCTCGTTCACCTGATGGCTCACCTGAAGGCCCCTCATCCTACATTGGATCCTTGCCTTTGTCCTGTTCCTGTGATGCTGATGGAGGAAGCGAGGCCCCTTCCACCCCAGGTGGAGATAACACTCGCTTTGCCGCTGCAAACAAACGTCTGGTGCCTTTCTGATATGTGATGAAAACCGGCACACTAGTAGTCTCATGGCACTCATATCGACGAGAAGGTTCACCCTCATGCTTAACCTCTGATAATACCTGTGAAGTGCTGAAGAGGTCACGGGAGATGAAATCATCCCAAGTAATGCCCTGCAATCCCAGCTGATGAACCACCAAAATCTTAATAAGAGCAAAGTGATAAACACTGTTAAGTTTTTGCTGAGGGGTCTTGTGCCGCATGAAGGTGTTCATCCTCTCTATGTTCCTGCAAATGAAATATGGGATGTTCATCATCCGTACCCTGGTAAAGTGCATGAGAAACCTGATGTGATATGCATATAGACGAGAGAATCTCCCCTCACAGCTGAAGTACTTCATGATCAACTTCATGAATGGAGCATATTCATCTTTCAAATATCGGAATGGAAAGACTCTTGTGAGCCGCCTCAAGAAACTAGCCTTAATGTAAGGCTCATAATGCTGCCGATCAACCTTCTGTTTCTTGTGCCATGGTTCTCCAACATTTGGTATGCCAGTTGCCAATGAGACAGTTTCAGGTGTCAGCGTGAAGGTGACACAGGCCAAGATAGAGTGATCTCGATGTAGGTGAAGCACAAAAAGACGGGCCAACTCATGATGAACTCGAACATTAGCCACCCTTTGAAAAAATTCAAAACATGATAGATGTTGGAAGCATGACATGGCAAGAGGGTAGGCCTGTAATTTAGTGAGGGTGGTTGGCTCATCCCTAACATGTTTGCCACTCTTGTGATGTCTCCTGGGAGCCTGTTCTTCCGAGGATGAATCACTTTGTGTCTCCATCTCATACTCTGATGAATGCTCAGATGCCATGACTGTTGTGTGTACTATACTTGGGCTGCCCTTTGATGATGGTGTGAAACTAGGTGTTGTTGTGATATCTGCCACCAAGGGGACAATAAAAAAAAGGGGAGTATTAGGGGGGGAATAATATGATGGGAATAGGGGTTATGGGGAGAGGTTTTGTTTAGGGATATATAGGAGGTTTTGGGGATTTGATAGGGTAGGGTTTTGGGGTTTTGATAAGGTAGGGTTTTGGGATTTATATTGACCAAATAGTGGAGGGATAAGGAATAGGGGTTTGGTAATATTTTAGGGTAGGGAGAATAGGAAAAAATGGGATAGGGGGGATAGGGAAAAATGGTAAGAAAGGGAAAATGAGGGGTGATAATGGAACCTTGGCATCAACACCACAATTATGCAACCCTAGCAACAATGGCTTTTGGTGTTTTCTTGTGGTTGGTTTTATGAGTTTTGTTGCAATTAAACATAGCCATTAACCACCATAACATTCACAAAATTTGATGAGAAAGCCATGATATAGAGCCTACCTGTTGATTTGAGGGGTTTCAAAATGATTGGTTGCAAGTTTGGCACAAATTCGGGCCTCTGTGGGTGTGTGCCACGCAACAAACCCAGTGCGCCGCGCCCGTAGAAATTTTTCACTGTGGGGTGGCTCTGTGTGCGCCACGCTCTGTGTGCGCCACGCTCTGTGTGTGCGCCGTGCCCCTCTGTGTGTGCGCCGTGCCCCTCTGTGTGTGCGCCGCGCTCTGGAAAACAACTCCCACTCACTCTTAAACACGTACTTTGCTCTCCTAATCACTTTGCAACATTTCTCTATGACCTTGATTTGCACAATGACCTTGTTTGCTTGTGGAAACCTCTATTTAAAGGCTTTGAAGTCATGGGTTTAATTTTTTCTTCTCCAAAAACCCACTTTGCTAATGTTTCATTTTGGCTATTTTCACTGACTTAAAGCAACACTTGAATTTCTCTTTTCCCTTTGGAATTTTAGGTCAAATGATGAAGTTTTCGACACTCTTTGCAGGGATTGCATGATAGGGCATTTGGCCATGGAAACCATGAATGCACCTGAAGAAATCAACTGATGACGTTTTTGAAAATTTTATCACAAATGACACTGCTTGACTTTTCTTCAAAACAGAGTTTTGAAGAACAGTCGAAATTTGTCCACATGATGATGAAACTCTCTGAATCATAACTTTGTAAGGGCCTCACTCTGGCCTGCATGGCTTTATTGGACATGGTTGAAGACCAAATTGATTAATCCCTAGACCTAATTATCGAAAATGACTTTTGTCCATTAAACGATCAAACATTGACTGTCATGGATTTTAATAACTTTGAGGAAAAGACCTAAGCCAGAAGGTATAAGACATGAGGGGAATGAACTGACAAGACCCTTTCATCAGATTATGGTATGCCTCTAGCGGAATGCAGCTGAGTGAATGGAGCGAGACACCTAAAAATGAGATGCAGAAAGAGTTTTGATCTCTGACGGAGGACTGACAAGATCGACTCTAACATATCATATCAGATTGAATAGGTTGCCATGGCCCTCTTGGAGCTACATAACATTGCTGCATCAAAAATTGACTTGCTCCATTTTCCTCTTGATGAAATTCCTTCAACCTTGGTAATGAGGAGCAACATTTAACATCATGTGATTCTGCAACACAAATATCAACATTTTCTTTTCCTTCATCTTGCATTCTTAACATTTCTACTTATTTTGGTAGATTGCTAAAAAAATTTATTTTAAAATCATCAAACAAATTTCCAAGTTTAGCTCAACTTACCGATCTTGATGCTGATTTGCCTACTCTTGCTTTTCCTCTTGATATGTGTTTGCATGTTTCACAAATTTCCTCAAATGATAGTTGATATACATCACCTCTACTCATGAGATTAAGGATATCAATACATTCATCCCTAATTGCTCTAAGTAAGAGGGTTTTTAGTGTGTCAGATCCTAAATGATGTAATTTTTCTCTCTTAAAATTATACATGAACCTCTCTATTAAATCCTTAAGGCTTTCATATTCTATTTAATTCATTCTAAAGATTTATTCCTTAAGATCACGATCTTTATATTTTTCTATAAATATTTTTTGCATATCATTCCATGATCTTATTGAATTAGTCCCCAAAATCACGAGCCATTTAAAAGCTCTATCCTTCAAAGTTGCCGGAAACAATCTCAATTTTTGAGTTTTTAATAAATACCCATATGATCTACAAACAATTTCAAATTCAAAGAGAAAGGTTTCCGGATCCTCTGACCTTAGACCATGAAATTTTGGAAGAAAATATGGAGGGATGTTCTTCATATGCACACTGACATTAGGATCTTGAATGGGGAATCCAAGAATATCTTGCTCATTGTCATCATCTCCATCCATTTCTTCTACATTCTTTGCCATCTTTTTCTTCTACCTACAAAAGTGAATGGTGATGTGGCTCTTACTGCACCACATGATCAAATGGGGGGGGTGGGTTGGTGTTGGAGAAATTTTGTTTTTGTTTTTATGATTGAATGAAAACTATAATGCAATGCAGTTTTCTACTTTTGAAATTAAATATGCCTAATGAAAATATTTTGTTTTTGCAAAAAGTAAAAAGAAATGAATCAACTAGGGAAGAAAACAATGCATACTTTGACACCTCTCCGGCAACGACGCCAAAAAGTGATGAGCCTCGGTATTGCAAGAAGAATGTTGCAACTCCTAAGGCTACCGACTTTAATTATCAACTTGGGGTTCATACAAACTTAAGAGGTATCAACACTATATATGCAGCATACAATGTGTCCTTCCTTTGCTGTCATGATGTAATGGAGTGCATGTACTGAACTCAAATCCTAAACTAATTGCAGAAAATGAAATGTTCGAAATGGAACCTTAACCTATTGCAAGAAAGAAAGTACAAGGAAAGAGACTGAAATCAAATGATAAAACACACCATTTTCTAACTAACTGCGTAGAGGCTTTGCTTCAAAAGAATGCTAAGTTAACATGTATGCAATCCTACTATCCTAAGCCTGTAGATTCAAACCATCAAACCTTGTACTACTGTACATGTAAATGAATAAAATAAATCTGTTTTATTTTTGTCATTTTTCATGTGAGAGTGTGAAAGCTAATCTCTTTTGGTGATGTGGCAGGTGGCTTGGAGATGGTGGTGAATGGTCAGAAGGCTTGGGAGACAAGTAATGACCCTTTGCTAGATTCCTAGAGGCTTTCTCCTCAATTTAGCCTCAAAACATGGTTTCCTACATGATGTTACTGGATTTCCTACAAGATGTCCTCAAAACCTACAGGATCCCCTGAAAAACCTACAGGATACAACCAAGAGCAAAATGATGGATGTTGAAGGTGATGGAAAGCTTAGGGAAGGTGGTTGGTGGATGGAATGAGGCAAGGGAGTGATATGACAACTTCAGAACTCAAAATCAAATTTGGGAGATGGCTGGATTTGCTCAAAAGGATTGGAGAAGTTTCCTTGTGAAATGATGAAATTGGTGAGAGTTTAGTGAAAGAAAGTGAGGACCATGGGTGGATGAAGTTGGGATGAGGTTGCTGATCATGAAATATCTATGTACTGTTGAAACACATGCACTGCATCAAACATTGACATTTACCCAAAAATCATGCAAACAAGAAGAATTTTAATTATCTAAAGGAAACAGAATTTCATGAGCTAGCTGTCTACTTCATGCATAAGGAAAACTTTGTAGAATTATATAAAACAATGATGATATCTAATGTAAGACTGAAGATAGAAGAAATGGAAATCAAATCCTACCCTTGAAAACTAGAAAAATGCTGACCTAAGTGAGGAGCAAGAGGGTTAAAATGGTCTTGATGGCATGGAGGTCAAGTAGAGGCCTAATCCTAGCTTCAATGATTATTTTTCTCAATTCAGGCTAAAAATATGCTTTCCTACAGGATGCTGCAGTGATTTCCTACAGGATGTTACAGGTTTATTATACGAACTTATAATTCATCGAATGAACAAGCAAATCAAATCCAAATTGGATGGGACAATTTTTGTTATAAACTAGGTTTTCTTAGGTCCCCATTTCAAGTGGAATCACTCAAAAATACCTCTGTTAACCCATGCTAAAAAATAGAAAAACATTACTAGTCGAAAATCTAGAAATTTTAAAATTAATGAGCTAGTAAATCTAAAAAATGCCTAACCTACTCAAGTGAAAATGAAATGGGGTGATTTTTGCTATGAACTAAAATGTTTTTGTGATCTAATGCAAGTGGAACCAACTCGATTGAAGCTCATTAGCATGCTCAAAAAAATAGCAGAAATTTATTGTTCTTTGCCACAAAAGAGTTCCAAAAATCTAGACTTAGGAATAAGAAGACTAATCTAAGCATATCAATGATTACTATGAACTTCCAAAGCTTTTCCAAGGATGAAATAATGCTTGTGATCCTGCAAAAGAACTTACATCAACCAGTTAACTCGATCCTACAACAAGAAATCATTAATACTATGTGCAGAAATAGAAAGAAATAAAAACAAGAGATGCATGTGAATGAGAAGTGAAAAGAAGGAATGAAAATGATACAAAATGGCTCTGAGGCTCCTGGGATGGCCAAGACTAAGGAAACTCAGAGACCTATGGAGGAGAATAAGATTTAGAAGCTAAACATGACACCAATATTCATTATTGTCATCAATAGAATTACATCCCTGTAAGAAAATACAATGGAGCTGCAAAAATACGAGTTCTCTCCACAAGACCACTATTGAAAATCCACCCCCTAGAGGCAAAATCGACTTGGTACTTATGAAAAACTATTAGGAATCATTTCCCATGAATGGAGAAAGCTTTCCCCACCAAAATCCCTTGATTAGTTGATCTGGTCCCCAATACTAGGAATCTGCATTAAATGGCAAGGAACACATTCCTAGATTTTCTCAATCGTTGGAGTTCCACAATCTATATAATTCCATAATATCTTGTTGATTTATTATTTATTATTGATCCTCCTATAGTAGGGAACAAGTCCCTAAATTATCTCCTCCTCCAAATCTTCATAATCTGCCCAATATTCTCATAATATTCCACAAAATAGATAATATTAGGCACAAATATCCAATTATTCATAAACCTTCCTAATGAATATATTAAAGCTAAAAAAAATTATCTAATGCTGAAAGAGAGGTTTAATGTGTTGAATAATGGTCATATGCCTTAAATCATTATTTAATTTAGAGGCATTGGCCTTAATTTATGTCTAATTTAGAGACCCATTAGCTGGCCAATCCTGAATCACTTGTATCTTGACTGGGTCTACATGCACACCATTCTCATCAATGATGTACCCCAGAAATCGAACCTAGCTCATGCAAAAAGTGCATTTCTACAAATTGGCACACAACTTGTGTTGTCGCAGGGTTTGAAGGACTTGTCGAATATGGTGGAGGTTCTCTTCCCAACTCTGGCTGAAGATCAAGATGTCATCTAAATACACCACCATGAATGCATTGGTGAAGGGTTTCAATATGTCATCTATCATTATCATGAAGGTTTCGGGGGCATTCATCAACCCGAAAGGCATGACCAACCATTCAAAAAGGCCCTCCTTATATTTGAAGGCATTCTTCCACACATCGTAGGGTTCAAAAGGCACTTGGTGATCACTAAACTTCAAGTCAATATTGCTGAAATATTTGGGCCCCTTGAGCTGGTTCAACAGGTAATCAATCTTTGGGATTAGGTACCTATTCTGAACAATCATCTTGTTCAACGCCCAATAGTCAATACAGAGTCTCCAGGTCCCATCCTTCTTCAGTACCAAAACAATCAAGCTCCCACAGGGTCATGAGCTTGACTTGATGTGCCCTTTATGCAACAAATCCCGAATCTACCTCATGATCTCATCAATCTCCAGAACATAGCATCGATATATCTATCCATTGGGTGGTGGCACACCTGAGGTCAGATCTTTGGAATGCTTGACCTGACAATGTAGAGGTACCCCTGTAGGTGAGGCAAAAATGTCCATGCACTCCTCCATGAAATTGTCCATTTGCTGTTGTTCTGTGGAGGAGCCCTGTCTAAAAGTCTTGGCCACAACCTTCATCTTTTCTGAGGGAAAATCATAAGAAAAATAAATTTCTTGGTTTGGGAAATGATCTTACTGTACTTCTTGGCAGTGATAAAATAGATAGCGGTAAGCGGGGCTACCTTCGTATCCTGTACAACATATCGCCTAAAGTAATAATCACAAAGTGAGGTCTAGACTCATATACAACATGCCACTTCCACAAGTATGGTTGTCCTAATAATACATCACAAACTTCAAGAGGAGGAACATCACGCAATACCTCATCCATGAAGAGCTTGATTTTGTAGGGAAGGCAACATTGTTGGGTGACACGTAGATCTCGTCCTTGGTGAAGCCACCCGATGTTGTATCGTTGTAGATGTGTTGTAGTCGGTAGGAGTAGCCTCTTCACAACCTCTACTAAAATGAGGTTCTTTTGGCTCCCGCTGTCGATAATGAACTACAATGGAGAATACTTCACCCACATTTGTGAGTGGAAGAGGCATTCCCCCTCCTCTGGATCTTCAAGCTCATTCTTCTGGATCTTAGTGGAGACCATGGTGGCATTGGGCTCTACGTCAATGATCTGATTCCCTTTTTCATTCCCCTTGCCGAGTTCCGACTTAGAGTCAGAACATGTGTTTGATTCAGAAACCTTCAGCTCGGTCATGAGTGTTTGCTTGGATCGACACTCACTTGTGTTGTGAGTGGAGCTCTTATGGAACTCACACCATTTTCCCGTGTCCTTCTTTGTCTTCATGGTGTTTTTATTTTCTTACGGATTTGGTGGGTTGTACTGGGCTGCCTTGCCTTGGATTTTTCGTTTTCTTTGTGGTTTGGGGCCGCCTTTTCCTTGCTTTGGATTCACAGATCCAAAGTCTCGCTTCTTCTATTTAAACATATGCTCAATCTTGAGAGTGTATCGATACACCATGTTGAGTGAAAAGATGTCTAGGAACTCCATATTTTCTTGGATGTACTTGTGTAGGAAATTCGTGGTACTTGAGTACCAAATGCCACTGAGAATCCTTAATACCCAAATTCGTGCGAAGGGTATGGAAAAAATTTGTAAACTCTGACACATATTGTTCCCTTCCCTGTCGTAACATGGTCCACTTTATGTATTTATCCTCATTGTAGAAATTTTGAATAATTTAACACATATTCAACAGAGATTATCCTGATC
Source organism: Pinus tabuliformis (assembly GCA_031772625.1). Classification (NCBI taxonomy): domain Eukaryota; kingdom Viridiplantae; phylum Streptophyta; class Pinopsida; order Pinales; family Pinaceae; genus Pinus; species Pinus tabuliformis. The sequence continues at coordinate 903,553,963 of CM062811.1, forward strand.
ATGTACTATTGCGGAATACATACACAATACATAAGCTCCTCTACGTTGATCATCAATATAGCAGCATCAATAACAATAAAACATCAAGAGCATTCACACATTAACACAGTATGTAACCCGGGGAAAGCATCTCGCTAAAAACCCCACACTATCTGTATATTAATGATTGAGACCATGTAACATTACAAAGTACAATGCTTATCACAAGCAATCCAGTACCAACTCCACCTATTACACACAATACAGCTAAGATCTGATCTCCAAATCTATTCCACTGCTTGCTTGCCTCCACTGCTCAATACCTGCTCAAGAATGAATGAGAATGGTCTACCAAACTCGTATTTCACCTCCAAAGAATCACTCACAATGTGTAAGATGTGAGCAGAAGCTACAAACTGGGCAAATACATGAGCAAACTCATTGGCATACTCAATCCTTTGATTGTGCAAGATCTGATGCACAACTATAGTCACAACTGATAGCAATCTGATTCTCTAACACCTGTCCCTCCTGAACTGAACATGCACTGACATGCAAATGAGTTAACTGATGTATTCTATAGTTGTATTATGAGTTAATAATTAGTTTAACAACTCATAATTAGTCTATCTGCAGTTAGACTAACTACAACTAGTTTAACCAAGTCAAACTGAACACAACTCCATCAACTCCACAATCAACTCCACCAAACTCAACTGATTGAGTTCTAACTGAAGTCATGCATGCAACAACTCAACTGACTCATAAGAAAAGCGTACTTCCTTCTGACAGCTGCATGGGCCACATCTGTAGCTCAAACTGAAGTGCTCCAAGAGAATAAGATCAAGTTTATAGTCCAAATATTATTATGAGACAATAATATTTGACTTTTCTATTTTTGACAGCCAGTCTAAAAATAGACTTTGATCACCCACACTGTGGTCACCCACACTTTGGTCACCCACATTGTGATCACTCACACTGTGATCACTCACACTGTGATCACTCACACTGTGATCACTCACACTGTGATCATCCACACTATGATAAAAAATAGAACTTGCGCCATAATTTGCCTGCGGGCCCACTTAGTGAAGGCGACTCTTTTCACTAAGCTCCATCATCTTGTTGCAATCTCAACACTCATACCTCATGATAGGGTAATATTTTTCCTTGATGGCGTATCAAAAATAATTCCAAGTGGGTGCGGTTAAAAACAGTGAGGATTTCCTCGTGTCCTTTTGTTCACAGTAGGTTTCCCACTAGTCCTTGATGTGTGGGGTGGCTTTGAGAAGTGTAGAAGTAATATTTTCCCAATTAGAAAAATCATGCACTAAAAAATATCCTCCTAATAGATTTAACCATTTATCTACAACGTTTGCATCTATTTGGACCTCAAATATGGGAATATCAAAGATAACTTGTACCTTAAAAGGATTGTGCCTCCAGAGTGGATGCTAGATGAAGATGCGTCACCTATGGGTATCCGTCAAAGGATCTAGGAAATGTTATCCATCATCGCATTCCTCTATTGCTCGAGGGATTCCTTGAGCTGTATTTTGAAAGGATATCCTGCCCCCTCATCTTTTTCTTCTTTCGCCATGGGAGGTTGTTGGGTTTTACGAGGTTGGTCTTCCAAAGGTTCAACCAGATCGAGCCCTAACTCCTTATACCTTAGCCTTATTGGGGACATGCAAAGAAAAAAAGAGAAACAGAAGACCGCTGATATACCATTGATCTGGACTTATGCAGGAATGAAAAAAATACATAAATACCCATATACACAGAGATACAGTAGAAATAAAACTTCATTTCATTAATATCAAAGTACTGAAATATGCTTTCATACAAAAATAAAAATAAGTTAGCTCGGATGATGGTAGCTTATCTGTGAAAAGAGATGTGGCAGCTGCATGCCTCTAAATTGTGTTACAATGAGGCTCAAAGGCCTATTTATGTTACGAAACTAGCTCACAAAAAGATAGAAAAGATAGATCAATGCCTTAGAAATAAGCCTCTTCGAGGGGGAAACCTCCTTTACATTACAGAAATGAAAAATTCTTAGATGATTCAAATGACAAAACCTCATTTCTATAAATAGGAGTCTACGGGGTCACAATATAACCAAGCCGACCTAACAATAATAATATAAAGGCACAAAAATAACAATAGAGGGATTCTATGGGGCTCAATAATAACAATATGGGGACAATAGGGGCACAATAATAACAATAAGGGATACAACGACAATATTAATGGGGGGATCACTAATATTATAGGGACCTAACATGCCTCTCTCCTTCAAAAAAGTGTTGTCCTCAATGCTTGAGTAGTTCTGGATGCTTCTGTATAAACTTCTCATCCTTCCATGTGGAATCTTCAATGGGTAAGTTCTTCCACTTGATTAGATACTCTGAAATTGATCTATTTCGTAGTTGTCGAGTTCTTGTTTCTTTAACTGCTTTAGGTTCCAATATGATTTTTCCTTCCTCATCAAGTTCTGGCAATATTGTCTGAACTAGAAGTTTGTCACCTATAACCTTCTTTAAGCATGAAACATGGAAAACTGGGTGCACTCGAGAAGCTGCAGGAAGCTCCAATTTGTATGCCATAGTACCTATCTTTTGCAACACCTTGTACGGACCATAATACTTTGGTGATAATTTGTTATCCTTCTTAGCTTGTTTGAGGGACATTTGTTTATATGGCTGTAGCCGTAGGAATACCCAATCACTTATGTCAAAACTTCTTTCGCTACGATGTTGATCTATGTGCTGTTTCATTCTATTCTATGCCAAGGTGAGGTTATCCTTTAAGAGTTGGAGAACTTGTTGCTGATGCTCGATGTGATCTTCCATTGCTTGAACCTTAGAATTTTCTCTGAAATACGATGTGATGGATAGTGGATGATATCCATAAAGTGCCATAAATGGGGTCATTTTTTTTGTAGTATGGAAGGAAGTGTTATACCACCATTCAGCCAGAGGCAACCATTTGACCCATTGTGTCTATTTATCAGATACAAAGCAACGAAGATATCCTTCCAAACATTTGTTTACTATCTCAGTTTTCCCATCAGATTGAGGATGATAAGATGAGCTATGAGCTAACTGAGTACCAAGACAAGAAAATAGTTTTGTCCAAAAATTTCCAGCGAAAATGGGATCTCTATCACTTACAATAATCTTTGGGTTTCCATGTAGCTTTTGAATTGTTTCCATAAATGCAGTAGAAATTGTACTCGCTTTAAATGGATGAGATAATGCACAAAAGTGTGCATACTTGGTAAGTCTGTCCACTACCACCATGATAACACTCTTTCCTTTGGACTTGGGTAAACCTGTGATAAAATCCATTGAAACCTCCTCCCAATGTTGGCTTGGAATGGATAAAGGTTGTAATAGTCCTGGAGTCTTAATTGTTTCAACTTTATTTTGTTGGCAAACCAAACATTCTGCCACAAAATTTTGAATATTCGATTTAAGGCCATCCAAAAAAAGATCCTTCTTAACCCTGTGGTAGGTTTTTAGAAATCCTGAGTGCCCTCCTAAGGGAGAGGTGTGCAATTCCCTAAGAATCTTTTGTTTGAGTTGGGAATTCTTACATAGGTATACCCGATCCTTGTACCATAACGAATCATTTTTCTAGATAAATGTATCAGATGTACTGAGATCTTGTTTTATATTTTGAATGAGTGCCCACACTTCCTCATCATTATTCCATGCATCTCTTGCTTCGTTTATCCAATCTAGTTGGATAATAGAAATGGCGCAAAGAAATGCTTCCACATCCTCATCCTTTCTTGAGAGTGCATCTGCCACAACATTTTGCTTCCCTTTTTTGTAGATGATTTCAAAGTCATAAACCAACATTTTTGTGACCCATTTTTGCTGCTCTTCTAAAGATGATCTTTGTTCTAAAAAGTATTTAAGACTATCATGATCTGTTTTTACCTTGAAGTGTCTTCCCATTAGGTAGGGTCACCATTTCTTAAGTGCATGTAGTGTTGCCAACATTTCATTCTCATAAATAGCTTTGTGTAAATACTTTCCTTTGATTGGACGACTTTCGAAAGCAATGGGTCTTTCTTCTTGCATTAAGACAGCACCGATTCCATTTCCTGAGGCATCACATTCCACAATAAAGGTTTTTGTGAAGTCTGGTGTAGCTAAGACTAGTGCTTGGCACATTGCCTCTTTAATATGTTCAAAGGCCTTTGTTGCTTCTGGAGTCCATGAAAATGCATCTTTCTTCAATAATGTTGTTAGAGGTGCTGCTATTCTCCCATAATTCTTAACAAACTTGTGATAATACCTTGTCAACCCAAGAAATCCTCGTAGATGCTTTATGGATGTGGGGATTTTCCATTCCTTAATGGTTTTAATTTTGATATGGTCTACCTTAACACCTTCATGAGATACAATATGACCCAATTATTCCACCTCTTGTACTCCAAAGAAACATTTGGAGATTTTTGCATATAATTGTTTCTCCTCCAATAGTTGGAGCACCATGTCAACATGTTGGGCATGATCCTTTCAAGACTTGCTGTAGATTAGTATATCATCAAAAAATAGTAACACAAATTTTCTAAGGAAGGGTTTGAAAATGGAATTCATCAAACCTTGAAATGTAGAAGGTGCATTATTAAGGCCAAAAGACATGACCAAAAATTCATAATGACACTCATGAGTTCTAAATGATGTTTTTGGAATGTCTTTAGTCTTCATTCTGATTTGATGATATCCTGAACGAAGATCCAACTTGGTGAATAAAATTGATCCATGCAATTCATCCAATAATTCATCAATGACAGGAATGGGAAATTTATCTTTAATAATGAGCTTGTTGAGCTCCCTATAATCTGGACACGTGCGCCATGATCCATCCTTCTTGTGAACTAATACTACTGGAGCAGAGAAAGAACTTTGACTAGGTTGAATTATACCAGCCTCTAGCATTTCTGCAACCATACGTTCAATTTCACTCTTTTGGGCATAGGGATATTTGTACGGCCTGATGTTTGGAGGAACAATTCCCGGAATCAAATGAATAGCATGATCATGATCACGAATAGGTGGGAGACCTTTGGGAGTCTCAAATACCTTGGAATGATTGTCCAAGGCTTTTTGGAGATCTGGAGAAATAGATGATTTCGATGTGGGAACCTCTAGCGAACATAATTGTGCAATTACACCTCGTTGTTTCTTCTTTAGAAGCTTTGTCATACCGTTAGAGCTGATTATCTTTCCCGGTTTCCCTGCAATACCCCTTAATTCAACAGACTTTCCTTTCACAAAAAATTTCAAGAAAAGTTCTTGAAAATTAAAAGCTATTGTACCCAAGGATTATAGCCATTGGACTCCTAGTACAACATCAGCACCACCAATTGGAATGGAAAGCATTGGGCTATTCAATACATATTCTCCCATGGATAACTTTATATTATGGCACTTTCCAGAGCAATTTATGGTTCCTCCACTTGCAACCATCACTTGACACTCTGGTGCTGGATATAGGAAGCAATTCAATTCTTTTTCTATCTTACATTGAATAAATTATGGGTACTTCCTGAATCAATCAACAATATTACCTTTTTCTTCTTGATATGTCCTTCTATCTTGATAGTTTGAGGAGTGGTAATTCGAGCCAATGCATTACAAGCTATGGTTGGATTCATTTCTTCTTTATCTAGGGTTTTTTCCTGGAGTATATCCTCTTCTTTTGACATTTCTTGTTCCTTTTCTTCCTCCTCTTCACAATATCTGTAGAATAATTTATTCTCAACACACTTATGACCTTTAGTGTATTTGCTATCACAACTGTAACAAAGCCCTTTTACTCTTTTTTCTTCCAATTATTGTGGTGTCAACCTTGTAGGTTGTAGAAGGCTAGGGGCAACAACACTCCCCTCTTTATAGTTGTGAGTGGTAGGCTTCCTGGTTGCCATCATTTTGCTTTCCATTTTTCTTGCTAACCTGAATTCCTTCTCCAATGAATCAAGTTCCCAAAGGCGAACCTCATGTTGGATATTATGCTTTAAAGTCCCTATGAACACATCAATCCTATGCTCCTCTGGAATATCTTTTATCCTTATGTTCAATTTTTGGAAGTCCTCAATGTGATCCATCATTGAACCCTTTTGTTTGAGATTTATCAATTGGCTAAAAAAGGTGTTGCTTTTTGTATCTTCATAATGTGTTGTCATTTCTTCCGTAAAAATTGCCCGAGTGACAATTTGTTTATGAGAGCAAAGCCATCGATACCACACAAACTGATTTGGTTCCAAATATAGAGTTGCAATACATACCTTTTGTGTGTTTTGCACATTATGGAGATCGAGCAATTGCTCCATCTGTAGTATCCATGTTCTGGGATCCTTGCCATCAAACTTCCTCATATCGATTTTTGGAACATGGCGGATCTTCAATCCAACATTAGAGTCTATGAAATCATGATTAACATTTATTTTGTTCTCATCATGAGTTTCCTTTACTACCCTTTCACCATTAGTGACCATTTCTTGTAGCAACTTATTCAAATTTATCTTCAATTCTTCCATCTTATCGTCCATGCCATTCATCTTAGCGTCCATGCCATTCATCTTAGTTTCCATCTTATCATCCATGCCATCCATCTTAGCTTCCATGCCATCCATTTTAGTTTCCACCCCGTCCATATTAGCTTCAAAGTCATTCATCTTCGCTTCTACACCTTTCTTTAAACCATCCATCTTAGCTTCTATGTCTTTCTTTAAACCATCCATCTTATTTCCTGTTACCTTTTGTGCGAGTGAAATTTGTTGCACTTGGTTTCGTAATATTGATATATCATGTTGCATTTCTTCCTCTTCTTTATGAGTCATGTTAGAGCTTTCAAGTTTCTTACTAGGTGTTTCCATTTTCTTTCTTCGAGGCATCAATTACCGATAATAATGCTTCACTATGCCCTTTGAATTCCTTCAAACTAATTTTTCAAACCAAGCTTATGAAAAATTTTAAAAAATACACACCTTTTTTTCACTTATAGGAGATTGATATTGAATCTGATGTACCTCTATAATTTTGGATCTCCCGGTTTTGAAATCGTGACCTGCATTAGCCCTCTATGTCCTCTTTCCAATGCCACTAGTCTAATCAAAATTGGATTCTCCAAGGAAGAGTTATGCCAAATATCCCATGGTGACCTGATTATAGACTAGTTTAGTAGAGCGAACTTGTACGATGTGCCACTTGTCATTGTTTCGACCTTAGTACTTGAAACTGATATACAAAAAACTAGAGGTCGTCCTCTTTTGAAACTTCTGACGAGATTTCAATCTGATGCTCAAAACAAAAGTTATGACAATTTTCCCCAGGTCACCTGTTTGGAATGTAATTCGGGAGTCTGCAAAAAAGCAAACTTCCTCAGATCATATCTCTACAAATATAGCACGAAAATCTCTGAAATTTGGACCCAAAGTTCAAAACTATTTCAGCCCAAATGGGTTTTATTTTTAGCTTCTGAAATGTCGTAGAAAAAATGTTATAGCCAAAATGGCATGATGATCTGTTTGGAGCAGCGAAACCTTAGAATCCAAAGCTCTGATACCAAATGTTATGAAACCAGCTCACAAAAAGATAGAAAAGATAGATCAATGCCTTAGAAATAAACCTCTTTAAGGGGGCAACCTCCTTTACATTACACAAATGAACAATTCTTATATGATTCAAATGAAAAAACCTCCTTTCTATATATAGGAGTCTACAAGGTCACAATATAACCAAGCCGACCTAACAATACTAATATAAAGGCACAAAAATAACAATAGAGGGATTTTATGGGGCACAATAATAACAATATGGGGACAATAGGGGCACAATAATAATAATAAGGGATACAACGACTATAGTAATGGGGCGATCGCTAATATTATAGGGACCTAACAATTTATTATTGAGAAATAATGGAAAACCCTAAACATCCAAAAAACTAACCCTAGGAGATGAAGCGCAAAAATTGTGGGCCCTGTTTGGGTAAATTGGTACATAAACTTCCCAGCGTCATAACTTTGGGATACGATATTCATTTGGATATCATAATACCTTGTTTCAAAGATTTCGAAGAGGAGGAAAATAACAAACGAGTTTGGTACTTTTCTAGTTTCTCCGTTTTTCCTAAAAAATATCTTTTAGTCCCTCAAAATGGCTCCAGAAGTTTAAGAATAAAAAACTTCCAAAAATATTAAGTTGTGCTACAATTAAGGAAACTTAAAAGAAACAATGGTGGGGGTCTGAGTGGAATAGAATGGTGGCCACCAATATCCACTTGGGTCTATCCTCCCCCCTTATGAAGAAATGGTCCCTATTGCGTTGAGTGCCCTAATGAGATGGAGAAACTTCTACCGAACTTGGTCCCTAGTGAACCGATTGCCTTGGTGTAGGAGTTAGCCAACTTTGACAACCCAATATTGTTGGATCTTCTGCTGGTGAATTTTCTTGATCTACATGTCCATCATCCGATCAGTTGTGGCCTATTCCATGTAGTCTGGGTTTAACTTTGTTGGTGTGAGTTGTTATGCAATGTATGATGTATCCAGTAATGGTGGAAAGTATGGTCGAAGGCGGTCCACATTAAACACTAGGTGCATGCCAAGGAATGGTAGAATGCTGATATTGAAAGCATTGTTCCCTACAACCTTAGTAATGGTGTAAGGCCCATATCGGAGGAGGGGAAGCTTGCGGTGGGGCCCAGCAAGGCATTCCTTCTACAAACATAACCAAACTTTGTTGCCCACCTAGAACTTGTGTGGAACCCGATGCTAATCATGACACTGGTTCTACTTAGCATTAGCTCTGTCTAGTATGTCATGGACCTATTGGCGGATGTGTTGAATGCACTCAATGAAGTTTTTACCCCTGTCACCTTTGGATTGGACATGAGCCAAATCTACCTAAGTAGCTATAAATGGTATGGCCACATCAATGGGACATAGATTGGAATCCCAACCCCACCATAAAGGGGTTGTGGTTGGTTGAGCTATAGAGAGCTTTGTTTTAGATGTACTGGACATAGGGGAGGATTTCATCCCATGTGCATGGATGCTTCGAGTTGTACATACACAGAATGTGTACGATCATCTTGTTGATGACCTCTATTTGGCCATCAGTTTGGGGGTGGAAAGTCATGAACTTAGTGAGCTTGGTATCCAACATCTACGAGAGACTTGACCTAAATGTACTTAGGAACCTATTGTCCTGATATGAGATAATGGACCGTGGGATCCCAAAATGTACCCACACTCATTCAAAGAAGAGTTTAACAATGGCTTCTACTATGATACTCTTCTTGCAGGCCGCCAGAATGTCCATCTTAGTGAATCTGTCAACGATCACGAAAACACAGTGGTTGCAATGCTTAGTAGAAGGAAGGCTCGACATGTAATCCATGGATATGGATTCCCAAGGTCGACTAGGAGTAGGCAGAGGAGTATATAAGCCTTGTTTCTTGATGTTCGGTTTGGAAATGGTGCAAGCAATGCAAGATCTGATGTACTTCCAAGCATCCAGTTGAAGGTTCGACCAATAAAAATACTTCTTCAACACTACCACTGCTTTCTCTATCACAAAACGTCCAACGAACCAACTGTAGTGTGCCTCCCAAATCATCTTAGCACGCTCACTGGAAGGAGCACGTATGTGTCCCAGGTGGCATAACAGTGCATTGTGGAGGTGAAAATTTGAAACTTTCTTACCTTCTAGGAGTGTCTGGTATGTGCTACCAAATTCTGGATCGCTCGTGTAAAGATGTGGACACCCCACAGTCTCGTGCCCATAAGAGTCCAGCATAGTGGTCAGCACCATGATCAGTGGTTGGCTTAGGTAGTCTGCAACATTATTGGTGTTGCCCTTCTTGTACTTAATTTTCAAATGGAACTGTTTAAGGTGTGTGGACAATTTCTGATGGTGATCGTTTTGCAACTTCCCTTGTCTCTGTATGAATTGTAGGGGTCAGTGGTCTATGTGGATGACCATTTCCTTCCCCAAAATGTAATGCTTCCATTATCGGCAGGATTGCACAATGGAATACTTCTCTTTGTCATAGGTGGGATACTTTCAGACTGTGTCTGAGAATGTCTCACTATGATATGCCATTGGATGCCCCTTCTTAGTAAGAACTGTACTAATAGCATAGTCGGAGGCATCTATCATGATCTCAAATGGTTGTTTCAGGTCTGGTAATGTGAGCAATAGTGTAGAGAAGAGGTGATGCTTCAACTCGGAAAACAAATTTTGTTGGTATTCACACCAAAATAAATTTTCTTTCCTGCCACCCTTGGAGACTTGTCTTAAAGGCTAAGTGATATGAGAGAACCCCAACACGAATCTGCGATAGAAATTAGCAAGACCCATAAAGTTACAGAGCTCTGTTAGTGTGGTTGGGGTTGGCCAATCCCGAATTACTTGTATCTTTGTTGGGTCCACATGCATACATTGATCATCACTGATGTACCCTAGATATTGAACCCGAGTCATGCCAAAAGTGCATTTCTCCAAATTGTACACAGCGTGTGCTGTTGCAGGGTTTGAAGGATATGTTGAATATGGTTGAGTAGATCTTCCCAACTTTGGCTAAATATCAAGGTTTCATCTAAATATACCACCATGAATGCATTGGAATGGTTTTAAGATGTCATCCATCAATCTCATGAAGGTTGCGAGGGCATTTGTTGACCCTAAAGGCATGAATAACCATTCAAAAAGGCCCTCCTGATATTTTAAGGTAGTCTTCCACACATCAGAGGGTTTGATAGGCACTTGGTGATAACCGAACTTCAAGTCAATCTTTTTGAAATATTTGGCCCCCTTTAGCTGGTCCAAAAGGTCATCAATCTATGGGATTGGGTACCTATTCCGGAAAATGATCTTTTTTAGTGCCCGATAGTCAATATAGAGTCTCTAGGTCACATCCTTCTTCTGCACCAATACAATTGGGCTCCCATAGGGTGATGAGCATGGCCTGATGTGCCCTTTCTCCAGAATTGAGCGTCGATAGATTGATCCATTGGGTAGCGACCCACACAAGGTTAGATCGATGGAGTGCTTGACCTGACAATGTAAAGGTAACCCTATAGGTGAGGAAAAAATGTCCCTGTACTCCTCCACGACCTTGTCCATCTATTGCTGCTATGTGGAGGATCCCAGTCTGGAAGTCGTGGCCAAAACCTTCTTCTTGCCCTAAGTGCGAATCATAAGAAAAAAAAATTCCTGGTTTTGGAAATGATCTTATGGGACTGCTTGGCAGTGATCAAAGAGATGGCCATAGGCAGGGCTACCTCCAGTATCCTGTACAACTTATCGCCCAAAGTAATAATAACAGAGCGAGGTCTAGAATCATATAAATCATGCCGCTTCAACAAGTATGGTTGTCCTAATAATACGTCACAAAATTCAAGAGGAGATACATCACACAGTACCTCATCCATGAAGGTATTGATGTTGTAGGAAAGGTGAGACTTCTGGATGATGTGAAGATCTCTTCCTTGGTGAAGCCACCCAATGGTGTATGACTATGGATGTGTTGTAGTCAATAGGCCTAGCCGCTTCACAACCTTTACTGAAATGAGGTTCTTTTGGCTCTTGCTGTCGACAATGAACTGTAGCGGAGAACCCTTCACCCACATTTGTGAGTGGAAGAGTTAGTCGCCCTCCTCTGGATCTTCAGGCTCATTCTTCTAGATCTTAGTGGTGGCCATTATGGCACTGGGCTCCATGTCAATGATTTGATTTCATTTGTCATTTCCCTTGTTGGGTTCCGACTCAGAGTCAAAACATGCGTCTGATTCAGAAATGTTTAGCTCAGCCACCAATGGCTGCTTGGCCCAACACTCACTTGTGTTGTGAGTGGAGCTCTTACGAAAATCAAATCATTTTCCCATGTCCTTCTTTGGCTTCTTGGTGTTCTTCTTTGTTTACGGCTTCAGCGGGTTGTCCTAGGTCACCCTGCCTTGGCTTTGTCATTTGATCTATGGTTTGGGGGCTCGTTTTCCTTGCTTCAGATTCACAGATCCAAAGTCTTGCTTCTTCTGATTACACTTCTGCTCAATCTTGACAGTGTATCAGTATGCCATGCCGAGCAAGGAGATGTGCAGGAAGTCCATCTCATCCCAGATGTACCTATGTAGATATTCATGGTAATGGAGTATGAAATTCCGCTCGAAATACTTGATACCTAGATTCAAGTGAAGGGTATGTAAAACATTTGTAAACTCTGGCACATCTTGGTCCCTTCCTTGTCATAGCGTGGTCCACTTTATGTATTTATCTTCATAGCTCCCGACAAGGTAATATTGTTCCTTGATGTTGTCTAGAAAATAATTCCAGGTGGGTGTGGCTAATATAGTGAGGATTCCCTCTCGTCCTTTTGTTCATAGTAGGTTTCCCACCAATCCTTAACGTGTGGGGTGGCTTTGAGAAGTGCAAAAGTAATTTTTTTCCTGATTAGAAAAGTCATGAACTGAAAAATAGCCTTACAACATATTTAGCCATTTATCTCTATTGTCTGCATCTATTTGACCTCAAATACGGGAATATCAAAGTTAACTTGTACCTTAAAAGGAGTGGCACCTCCAAAGTGTCTTCTAGATGAAGATGTGTCGCCTGTGGGTAGTCGTCGAAGGATCTGGGAAAAGTTATCCATCATCGCATTCCTCTGTTGCTCGAGGGATTCCTCGAGCAATACTTTGAAAGGATCTCCTACCCCCTCATCTTTCTTTTCTTCTGCCATGGGAGGCCTTCAACTTTTGTGAGGTTAGTCCCTTAAAGGTGCAACCAGATCGAGCCCTAAATCATTATACCCTAACCTCATTGGGGACATGCAAAGAAAAACATAGAAAGAGAAGATTGCTTTGATATCACTGATTCGTACTTATGCAGGAACACAACAAAATCTAGAAATACCCATATACATAAAGATGCAACAGAAATAAAACTTCATTTCATTAATATCAAAGCACTGAAATATGCTTACATATAGAAATAAAAATAAGCTAGCTCAGGCGATGGTAGCTTATATCTGAGAAGAGATGTGGCGGCTACATGCCTTTGAAATGTGTTACAATGAGACTCAAAGGCCTATTTGTTATTTAGAAACAATGGAAAACCCCAAACATCCAAAAATCTAACCCTGGGAGATGAAGTGCCAAAAATGTGGGTCCCGTTTGGTTAAATTGGTGCATCAACTTCTTGGGGTCGTAAATTTGGCATAGGATCTATGTTTGGTTATCATAATACCTTGTTTCGAAGATTTTAAAGAGGAGGCTAAAAACAAATTAGCTAATTGGTTTGGGACTATTCTATTCTCTCTTTTTTCCCTAAAAACGTCTTTTAGTCCCTCAAAACAGCTCCAGAAGTTTAGGACCCGAAAAACTGCTAAAAATAGTAAGTTGTGCTACAATTAAGGAAACTAAAAAGAAACAACGGTGGGGGTCCCAGTGGAATAGGTGAGTGGTCACCAATATCCATCTAGATCACCTTGTGGAGTTGGTATTTATTGTTACGGTGTCTGCCTAGTGCCTCCATGCAAGAACTTAGTCACAGTCAAACTAGGTTAACCGGTATCTATATATATATATGAAAAATAACTAACGTTAAGGTTAAATAGTGTCTAAATAGAGGGCCATGCTCGAGATGTTAGGGTTGTAATTGAAAATTAGTTAGCAAGATACAAGGGATTATCAAAAAATTAAGCCCTCACTTATTCCTTACCTAAATTTGCTAAGGATGATGATTATACCCTCACCATTTAAGCATCAGCTAGTGTTAATTAAGACACAATCAGTAATTACTAGGACTTAAGTCATCAGTGATAGGTCCATAGGGTATGCCTTAACTGCGTATACATTTTAATAATATGGTGGATAAGTTATCTCTAATATATCACCATTGTTATTAACTGAGAGGGTAGCCATTGTCCGTGTGTACATTTTGCTACGGGTTGGATACCTTAAATCTCTAAAGTCCCTCTTTGGAAAAGGGGTGGAAACTCTAAGTCTCTAAAGTCCCTTATTAGTAAAAGTCATGAAGACTCTATGTCCCTGGAGTCCCTCATTTGTAATAAGGTGGAGACTTCCCATCTCTGGAGTCCCTCATTGGTAACAAGGCGAAGAATTCCTGTCTCTAGAGTTTCTCACCAGTAAAGGGGTGGAGATTTCATGTCTTTGGATTCCCTCAATAGTAAAAGGGTGTAGATTTCATGTCTTTTTATTCCCTCACTAGTAAAGGGGTGGCGGCCAATTTTTTCCCTAGATCGGTTGTCCCATTATCACTCTGGATTCCCAACATTGGGTGGAGTGTTGAACGATTACATGGTGGAGATCAACCTCTAGATTCCCTGGGACATCTGGTGAACTGACCATTGCAATAGGCTGAACATGCTCGAGGTGACTGTTGCTAGTAAAGAAGATTTCATTGGTAGTTTGTTAGTGGTTGAGAGGAGAGTTGTGAAGCCTAGTTCCGAGTCACACACTGTTGAGGGTTGTTCAATTACACCAGTGTACCCATCTGTACAAAGTTACAAATTTGCATTATTGACAACACACAAACTTCCTGATTACACAATCAATGAAAATATATAAATCTAATTCCATAGGTAATTTGACACATCTTTGATAATGGCCTATCATGTGTCCTAGTACTTATTATCTCAACAACCTAATTTATCCATTGTTTCTGCCTAAGGGATTTATGGCATGGTTGCATGATACTGGAAGCCCCACAATCCTCTATGATATCAACTTTTTGGCTACCTTATTAACTGAGGTTACTATAGCTCTATTCATAAGCCATGATTGGTGTAAACTCCACATCGAATTCTATTAATATAGTACTTCTCACATGTATGCAGTAAATAAGAAGAGTTGGTAATAATTTATTTGTTGGCTTTCCTTTCCAATTACACTATTACCCTGCGCATTCATAAGGTTTTGTAATGTTATGTGTGATATGTTGCCACCATATCAATTTTATTAGTTGTAATGTGCTACATGATTATATGATTTTGATGAGCATGATAAGCTTAGTTTAACTATATTTTCACATAATACACTATCATTATTCTTGAAGCCATGTGAAACCAAATAACTCCACGTTGAGCTTGATGTGATGTCACCTAAATTATGTAGCCCTTGTGTCATCATTAACAAAAATACATCTTTATAATAGTAAGTTTATACATACATTTAAACATAGGCACAATTTATGGTCACTAAATTTTAATGATTAGGCATAGTGTTATGTGAAGTCATTTATTTCAATATTGGGCATGAGATAGGGTGAAACCTTGGTCTCATTACTAGGTAGAATGTGTTGAGTTAACAACAAGATTTTATGGGTACTTAATCAAAAATAAGAGGCATTGTTAAAAACATATATCGAGTATCGCGGTTGGGTAATGTGTGTGTGTATTCATTACCTAAACATAGGGTGTGATCTAACACACAATCCTCTTGTTTCACCGCTGACAACAAATAGTTGTGTAATGTGATATAATGTGTAGTAACATGTGAATTTGGTCTTGAACTCTATTTGATCCAAGTGGATATCATTGGCCACCCACCTATTCCACTTGGAATCCCCACCATTGTTTCTTTCAGTTTCCTTAATTGTAGCACAATTTACTATTTTTGGTAGTTTTTCGGGTCCTGAACTTCCAAAGCCGTTTTGAGGCCCTAAATGACATTTTTTTTTGGAAAACGGGAAAACGCATACCATGAGCAATGAATTTCTCTTCCTAAACAACTATTCCTTTGGAATTGTCCTAAGTTATAGAACACAACAAGTATTTAATGAGAATCCTCTTTATTAATCTCTTCTATGCTCAAAATATCGGGTGGAAGTTGTGGTTGAGATAAAGGCAGATAAAGAGAAGAATAAGTTCCTAAATTAGTTGGTTTAGTTAGTTTTGGTTCCTCAAGTTGTATAACCTTAGGTTGTAAAGTGTTCAAATATACAAATTTAGGTTCTATGACTTCAGGTTCTAATGTTTCAAGAGTTTCAGTTTCAAATGCTTCAAACTCACGAGTTGGTAAAGATGTAATTTTGGGATTGGTACTAATGGGAAGTGACTATTCTGGTTGATTAAATTTAGATGTGGTTCTAGAAAGGGTAGCTTTCGATGTACCAAGTTCAGTAGTTTGCATTTTTTTGCTCTTATGATGACTAGGTGTTGCTTCTAGAGGTAGAGGAAGAAATATTTGTATTCTACGTGAACGGTGGGGATGTTCATGGTGTTGTTCCATGGTGGATTAATTAATTTTAGAAATTAAAAACACAAATAAAACAAAAAAGGTGTAGCTAGGAAAAAGGTTTACCAAGTCACTTTGAACTGCAATATACCATTTTTGGTACATGTAGTAAATCTCCCTAAATGATGTGTTCGATGTCTCAAAGTTAGAAAGGCAACCAACTCAGTCACTAATGGAAGGATTACAACCTAGTGGGGACTTCCAAAATATACCTAGAGGTACGTAGAAGTGTAGTCTGTAGTAGTGTTGTCTAATGCATAACCGTAAGATGGGGACATTTATATATACTCAAATGTACATGGAGTTTCATCCTATATACCTGAAGGTATGTGGAAGAACGTTCTGATATACTCCAATGTACATGGAAAACCAACCATCCTTGGGATGTAACATTGGCATGTAATGATAAATCCTACATTCAATGATGCTGGAACACGTCTTCTAGCCTAGACCATTGTGTGTGTCATTTATGTTCCAAATGATCCTTAGGTTAATTGAATAAATTTTAAAGTTGATCGTGATTTAAGTTTCAGTTTCAAGGCTCACGAAATGAATTCACTTGAACTCTTGTAATGCAATTAGCATGATTAAAAGAACTCTTTTTCGTTCAATGAATATATATATATATATATATATATATATATATATATATATATATATATATAGATATATATATATATAGATAGATAGATAGATAGGGGAAGGAAGGAGTTTAAAACAATGATGAAACAGATAAGAAATTCCTAATTAAGATCTTCAAATATACTATTCTAATCCAATTCAAAGCCCTAATGCATGAAGAAAATGAAAATTTTCTTTTCTTTTCCTTTTCAATTTTCAAATGAAATGAAAAATGAATTGTGACTATATTATTGAATCAAAAGAATTCATACAGACTAGAAGTAAAATTGAAAGTATTTTATCAAATCAACAATCAAGCCATGTGATTAAAAACCCTAATTTACAAGAAGAAACAAAAACAAACAAACTCTCATCAAAAGGAAATCACTCTCAAATTTAAACAACATGTTGGCTTTACAGAGAAAATGACTAGTTCAAAGACTCAAGAAAAATCACTGCAATCAAAACAGAACTCAGAGCAAGACATAAAAATCTGAATTTTTGCATCCTCTAGGACCATCACATGTTATATATGACAATTAGTGTGAGTCATCACACTCATAGAGACAGACAAGTGTGCTGGGTCGCTTTGTCTCATAACATAAAATGCATTGGGGCTGATTTAGCTTAAAAGGTGAAGAAAAAACCCTACCAAGATCATATTTATACTTTCTTAAGACTAATAACTGTCTAAAAAAGTCAAATTGAGTTGTTTTCAAAGTTCCTAAAATACTCGGAAAAGGAAACCACTAAAGGAACCTCTTGTTCCCTAGCGGAGTTGAAAAATAATTTCCTTCTACGGACAAAAGAAAACTCCCTAGACCTAGTGCCTTGATCTAGAAATAATAGAGGAAAA
Source organism: Pinus tabuliformis (assembly GCA_031772625.1). Classification (NCBI taxonomy): domain Eukaryota; kingdom Viridiplantae; phylum Streptophyta; class Pinopsida; order Pinales; family Pinaceae; genus Pinus; species Pinus tabuliformis. The sequence goes on from CM062811.1 coordinate 903,571,701, forward strand.
AAGACTTATGTTCTCCTTAGAGAAGTTTATAATATGGAAGAAAGACTTACCTGGAGTCCAACTCAATCTCTCCTCTTCTCCTTGCTTGTAAGCTTTAGCTCCAACTCCAAATGCTAAAACTGGAACCTGGAAAACAACTATAACAAGCAAGAGGACCAAAATATACAAATAACATATACTAACATCTATAGACAATGAGTCAAGAAGGAACAATTCTACATATGCATTAAATAAGACATAAGTATAGGAAAGCAAAGCATTTTTTGTATTAATGAACGTAGGAGAATATACAACCCTTATATATCTTGACCTTGTAGATGTCTCCCAACTATCTTGTCTTTCCTTGGGCCACAAAGCAAGCCTTCAATAATAACTCAAGTGCATGCATGGATAATGTATCCCTAGGCACAAAGCAACATCATGAAGGCATAACTAAATCTCCAAAATCCAACCCAGACTCTATGGGAGGCAGTGAATTTATAGGGTAAAAGAGTTGGTTTTGGATTTACCATTCTAGGACTTAGATCCACATTAGAGGGAGGATAAGTTCTAGGGATAAGAGATAAGACCTCAAGAGTAGGAGTTCGAGATCTAATCCAATAGTAAATAGTTAAAACCACTCGGGAAGCTTCTAGAAAGAGAAGATTAAAATGTATTTTTTTATTTTTATTGAATTATAGAGGTTATTGCAATTACAGTAAAGGAAACAAGCGTTGGTCAGTTTAGTTCCTCTGTGTACAACTTGAAAAAGTGAAGCTTGCATGAAGGATAGTGCAATGGCACTAAAAATTAAGTTTTTGAACTGTTTAACCTAGAATTCTTGGAACTTTTGGAGAGAGCATGCTCTTGGCTTTGTAGGGGATGAATGCAAAGTGTCAATGGATGTTGATTGATCTAGTTTCAAGGCCATTTGATTGGATATGAAAAATTTACTTGTAACAACGGGAATATACGTAAATGAAAGGAATCAATACAAATACATGTATGCATCATATTTATATATAAGAGAATGCCAAACCTGTAAGACAACCCCAGAGAAGGATGAATCTTAATCTGAGGGAGACTGTTAAAGAATAATTATAGAAATTGCTTAATGTGAATTTTATTTATCCAATTTCAGATATCCAGTGGGTATCACCCTTGGTTATTGTGCCTAAGAAAAATAGAAACTAGAGAGTATGCATAGATTATTGAGAATTAAACAAAGCAACTCTAAAATATCATTTTCCATTACCATTCATTGATCAAGTTTTATATACATTAGTAGGTAATAAATATTTCTCTTTTCTTGATGGTTTCAGTAGATACAACCAAATTCAAATAGCACCTGAAGGTCAAGATAAGACAAATTTTACATGTACATGTGGTACATATGCTTATAAAATACTTCCCTTTTGCAATGCACCTACTACATTTCAAAGAGAAATATTAGATATATTTTCTGACTTGATTCATGACCGTAGAAGTTTATATGGATGATTTTACTATTTATGGGAATACTTTCGAAAAAGATATGGAAAAATTAAATAAATTCCTTATTAGATGTAAAGAAGGTAATCTTTCATTAAGTAATTAAAAATGCTTTATGATGTTTAACGAAGGAATTGTTTTGGGTCATCATATTTCAAGTGTTGGAATCAAAGTGGATTCATCAAAGGTAAAATCATTTCCAATATTTATGAGTACCAACATGTCAAAAGGATGTTTAAAGTTTTCTTGTACTATAGAAGGTTTATAGAAAACTTCACAAAACTTGCTTCGCCACTTTTCAAATTACTCACTAAAGATTGTGAATTTTATTAGAATTCTAATTGCCAAAAAGCTTCTAAATTGTTGAAAAATAAAAATTCTAAGACACTTATTTTAAGAGGAACAAATTGGTCCCTTCCATTTCATATTTCTATTGATTCCTCAAATACAACTTTAGGGGTTGTGTTAGGACAAAAATACTTAACTCCTTATGCTATATATTATACAAGTAAAAATTTAACTCTTGTAGAGTTTATTTATATAGTCACAGAAAAGGAGTTTTTAGCAGTCATTCATGCTATCAACAATTTTAGACACTACATCAGTGGGTATGAGACTTTTATTCACACAAATCATTCTACTATTATATATTTTATGAACAAACCAATAAATAATGGTAGGATTACTAGATGGATTTTACTATTGCAGGAATTTAATATTACCATTTTAGATAGGCCAGGAAAAGAAAACATAGTTGTTGATTTCCTTTCCGGAATGCAAAATTATAATACTAATACTCATGTAGTATATTATTTTCCTTATGAATATCTTTTTTCAATATCTACTAAAAATACTTGGTTTGCAAATATTTCTAATTATTTGGTTATGGGGAAATTTCCTCCTCAGCTGTCATCAAAACAAAGAAAAAAAGTCATCAAAGCCAATGCACCTTATTCTTGGATAGAAGGAGAACTATATAAAAACTGAGCTGATATGATCATTAGAATATGTGTTCAAGAAGATGAAGTACTTGAGATACTCAAAGCATGTCATGATGAACATTATGGAGGATATTTTGATGATAGATGAATTGCATACAACGTACTTCTTTTGGGATATTATTTTCCCCTTTTTAAGGATGCCAAGAATATGTCAAAATATGTGATAGTTTTCAAAGGATGGGGAGACCTATCCAATCAGATGAGATGCCTCTACAACCATAGGTATTAATAAAGCCTTTTAAAATATTGGCTCTATATTTTGTTTGACCCATTAATCCTTCATCCAAGCAAAAGAGGTGCATACTTGTTTGCACTGATTATGTTACCAAATGGGTAGAGGCTAAGCCATTAAATTTTTCTATTGAAAATGTTATTGTTACATTTCTTTTTTAGGATAATTTCATTCTTTTTGGTGTAGAAGAGAAATTGTAATAGATCAAGGTGTGCAATTTACATCCAAGGTAGTGCAGAAGAGTATGGAGCAATACAAGATTAGACATCACAAATCCACTCCATACAATCCAAAAGCTAATGGACAAATGGAGTCCAAAAACAAATTTATTGAACACATACAAACCAAAACTATGCATTTACATTGAAGAGGTTGGGAAGACAAACTTCTAGAAGCACTTTGGGCACTTCAGACCAAATGGAGGAATACCCCAGGACATACTCATTATGAGCTTTTCTATGGGAGGAAAGTTTGACTTCCCATTGAATTCAAAGTGGAGACCTACAAGATCTCTTTGAAGCTCAAAAAAGAAAGGTTGGCATAGTTAAATAAATTGGACAATATTAGACAAGATGTCATTCAAAGGACAAGCATAATCTAGAAGCAAAGGAAAGTATGGCATGACAAGTTTATTAAGTTCAAAAAGTTCAAGCCAAGTGATTGGGTCCTTTTCTTTGATTCCAAATTTAAATATTTTCAAGGGAAATTTCAAGCACATTGGTTAGGCCCTTATCAGGTAGAAATTGTTTTCGACAATGGAGCATTAAGGACTAATACCATTGAAGAAGAAGGGATCACTTTTCTTGTTAATGGGCACCGATTAAATATCTATCACAATCCCTTAACAAGAGAAGAATTTGTTCAAAGTTTGTAAGAAATTTCTTATTTGAAATTGGTAGAAAAAGGGGATTATTCTCCTTTACTACCAAAAGAATTTGATTTCTTTTCTACATAAAATAAATAAAATAAAAATATAGGTTGTATAAATTCCTTGTAGATTCAAACTGTAGATTGTAATATGCTAAAACAATTGACTTGAATATACTTTACTTATCATTGGAAACAACAAACGATCGATGAAAACACGAAGCATATAAGAGAAAGAATTTAATCAACACATTACACAATGATTTTCTGGGGAAAGCCACAACTAAAAACCCCTGCTATCTGTATATTGCATTAATTAGAAAATATGAGAAGATTACAATTCTTTTCTCAAGACCGAGCAACCTTTGCACTATCTCAATATATCTCACTACTTCACAAACAATCTCCAACAAATACTTAGCCAAATCAGCTACCTTCCAAGTTCCTATTTCCTTGCATAATTTCCTAGGGAATTATCCAATATTTAATTGGGAAATTACACAAATATGAATTGCGCAATCCTCATAGGCCTTCCTATGATTGCATGCACCACTTGTACAATTCAGATGATTATACAACTGATAGTGCAATATCCCTGAACTCCAATCTCAACATAGTCTTTCTATGATCTGACATGCATGAGTTCATTATAAGTGAATTTTCAGTTTACTAGTTGAGAAGTGCTAGTTACACCCCCACTATGACAGGTTACACCCCACTATTGGATCTCCCACTAATTCCTCCATCAGTTGGAACTAGTTTAACTGAATTTAACTTAGTTAAACTGAATTAAATAATTACAACTCAAAAGATCTCAACCTAGGCCCCTAAAATTTAGGAACGACTCTACATGACTCTAGATAAACTCCCAACTTGAATTAACAGAGTCAACAAAGTCAAATTAACTTAGTTAACTATTACAAGTTTTCATGAGATGTGGAATTATAATTTATTCCCAAATTAATTCAAGGACAAATTAAATTAGGATTTTTCTTAATGTTATTTTTAACATTTCTTATTTCTATTTTCAACACTCCCTCTCAACAAGAAATGAATTCAACTCTATCCCAATTTGGTGCCTTTGGAATGTTTTGCATGCAACTCCTGTCGCTGTTGTTGTTGCTACTGCAACATCTGCAACTAAAAAAAGTATCGAAACAAAATAAATTGAATCAACTATGCTTGCAACTATCTACTAGGAAAAATTGTGATGTTCCTGACTCTATTACTGAGCCTCCTACTCTGCTATCAAATCTACTTTGTACTCCTAAATATCTAACTAACAATGGTCCTCCTTCTGCTAAATAATGTGAGCCCCCGTAGCAAGGTAATGATCCATGATACAAACATACCTTAATGGGCCCTACCCAATTTCTGCACTCTTTGGACTATTTCTTCATATTACCCCACCTCACACCTGGAGGTATGGCTGCATGTGCTCCCTGGACCCACTTGGCTTAAAATTTCCCCATGTTGGAGGTCTCTACTTCTCCGATTGTGGCTACTCCACAACTTGCTGAGGCTGCTTCTAAGGCTATATGTTGAGAGGTAATTCATGCTCCCTCTCAACCACCAAGTCTCTAGTCCTTGACTTGCTCCTCAAGGCTTTGCATGCATGAGCTAAATCTGATCTACTCATAATGTTGTTGCTATTTCTCTATGTTTCTTCCACAATGCTGCTGCAATCACTGTAATAATGAGTCTAATCTCCCTATATCCTAAAGTACTAGTTTCCATAGGGTTGCTCCCTCTAAAACTAGACTCCCTCTGAGTCTTGGTCTCCCTGTGGGAAATCTATCTACTCCTCATTTTTCCAATATCAATGATCATAAATACTTTTTGTGTCACTAAACATTGGCTCATTGATCTGCCTACTAGCAACCTTCTTGCTTCATTAAGAAGCATGCACATAGAGTCTTCTGGATCTACCTTGAACTAGAGCTTCATCAATATGCAAGGACAGCTTCGAATTCTTCTCTTCTATTGTTATTTTAGCTTCGATAGCATGTATAAATTTCTAGAAATCTATCTATTCTACCATGTAGAAATTCCTTGTAGATTAAAACTACAAATTGTAATATGCTAAAACAATTGGCTTGAATCTACTCTACTCATCGGTGAAAACAATAAACGATTGATAAAATCATGAAGCATATAAGAGAAACAATTCAATCAACGCATTACACAATGATTTTCTGGGGAAAACCACAGCTAAAAACCCTTGCTATCTGTATATTTCATTAATCAGAAAATATGAGAAGATTACAATGATTTTCTCAAGCTTGAGCAACCTCTACACTATCTCAATCTATCTCACTACTTCATAAACAATCTCCAGCCAACACTTAGTCAAATCTCCTGCCTTTCAAGCTCTTATTTCCTTGCGCAGTTTCTTAGGGAATTAGCCCTATTTAATTGGGAAATTCTAGAAATATGAATTGTGCAATCCTCATAGGCATTCCTCTTATTGCATGCACCACCTAAACAATTTGGATGATTATACAACTGATAGTACATTGTCCCTGAACTCCAATCTCAACTGGGTCTTTCTCTGATCTAACATGCATGAGTTAATTATGAATGAATCTTCAATATACTGGTTGAGTAGTGTTAGTTACACCCCACTACTGTGGGTTACACCCCACTACTAGATCTCCCATTAATTCCTCCATCAATTGGAACTAGTTTAACTGAATTTAACTCAATTAAATTGAATTAAATAATTACAACTCAAAAGAACTCAACCTAGGCCCTTAAAATTTAGGAACCACTCTACATGACTCTAGATAGACTCCCAACTTGAATCAACTGATTGAACTAAGTCAAATTAGCTTATTTAACTATTACAAGTTGTCATGAGATGTGGAATTACATTTTATTCCCAAGTTAATTCAAGGACAAATTAAATTAGGAATTTTCTTGATGTTATTTTTAACATTTCTTGTTGCTAGCATAGTTATGAAAACCAACATTGTTGGAATATTCTATGCAGAAAACCCAAGTTGAAAACCAAGGTCTTTTGGCAAATTGGAATTTCCCTTTCTCCTTTTCTCTTAGTAAATTGATTTTTAGTTCAAACTAATTTGTTTGAAGAATTTTGTTCTCTTCTAAAGGACCTCATTAGCATTCATCAACATCATCAGTGTTATCAACATCATCGGCATTAACAAATCAAGTACTATGAAGAATTGAAATCAATTTGTTGAAGACTGGTAACGTTATGTAGGCAATTGAAAATTCCTTAGCTAATTCATCAGAAAAATACTTTAAACCTGTGAGAAAAGAAAAATCAAAGAATATATGTGGTAATTCAAGAAAGTAACATTATGAATAGTCAATCAATTTTATTGAAGTATAACTATAAATATTTGAGTTAATATATGGACTATGTATAAGGATTTAAAAGGTTGTGATATATTTCAATGATGACACAATACAAACTCATTTCCTATCATTTTGTTTCATCATATCCTAAAAATATCCCAATGTTATTTGGAAAACTCAAAACTCTGAAGCCTATGTCATAATTAAAGGATCATATCAAAAGGATTTATAGGCAATTGTGATTCAAAAGGGAGAGTCATATCATAATACCACCACTTAAGCCTCTCACTTCTATTTAAACCAATATCCCTCACAAAATTTCATTATACCACTCATTCTCTATTTGATCATTGTGATAGAACTTTCAAAAAGAAAATTCAAGGGAAATATTTCCTTTACATCAATGGGAGTCATTATCTAGCATGAACCCGTGTGTCCAAAGTTCTTGGTTGCCTACCTAAAAGTTACAAAACAATTGCAGAAAGTGGGTTGGTTAAAGTTCTTTGAGAAATTCAAAGGCTATGAGATAGAGGTGACATAGGCATTTGATGGAGCAAAGAAAAACATTGGAGATATCATATTGAATTTGAATGAATAGTTTGTGGCAGAAGCAATAGAGCTCCCAAAAAATGGTGAAAGTTGGTTTAAAAACCAAAGGCTAAAATTTGAAACATGGAAGTCTTTGTTGCATAATCCAGGTGTGGATATCTCATCATTTAAAAAGGGCATTCCAGTTTTTACATTGAAATCAAAATGGCATAATATAATGTTTGTTTTCAAAATTTTCCTTACTTGTGAAGGAAGATATGGAACCTTGTTGGTTTACCATGCCTTATTATTGTTGCATTTCATAAAAGTGAAAGAATTAAATATGCCATATTATCTACTGTGGAGTTTAAATAGAATGGAATTTAACATTAAATGAGATTCAAGAAACATAGACTAGGATTCATATAATCACGGTCTAGTCAAAATACTTGTCAAGGTAGAATTTAAGGCTAATAATGAAAATTGGAAGGATTCCCTAGTGCGAAAACACTTTGTTGAAAGTCCAAATGAAGAAAAGGTAAAAAACATAAGAAGAAGCTAAAGAAGAGTTTCCTCAAACCCTAACCCTGAGCAAGAAATTAAAGGAAATGGATGTTGATGATGTAATATAAATAGAGGTCCATAATGTTGAAGACATAGAGAAAAATATTACACTCAAAGAATTGGAAACGTAAGCAAAACCCTCCAAAGGCAATCCAAGAAAGAAATAAGGAAATCAAGAGCAACAAAAAAATAAACCAGAGGATTTTAGAAGAAAGAAAGACAGTGAAACAAAACAAGAAGAGTCATTGAAGATGGATATTAACAAATCCCAGAAGAAGGGCACCAGAAGGAAAAGCGTGAAAATAATATAGGAGTGTGATCAACAAGGGAAAAATAATAGAAGGATTGCAAGAAGCATGACTAGACAAATCAGTCCAATTCCACCTGAAACTATACATATTGAAGGGACAAAAGTGCCACTAGAGTCTTCTATAAGAAGGACTCCAAAAGTAGATGTTATCTAACAATAGGCTTATTACTACTTTGAGTCATTAATATTAAGGATGAAAATCAATTGATCAAGGCACAATGTTATATGCCAATTTGTCTCATTCAATCAAATGACCTTGAACCTCGATCATTAATCATTATTTCACACTTTTTAATCATCCCCTATAAAGACAAAAGCATCCCCTTTCCAAAAGTTCCAAGAATATTAGATTAGAGTGGCTAAGAACCCTAATTTAGGTCCTCATCGCACTTTCCTAGTTTAGTAAGTCTGATGGCGTAGGTTGCATCAAAAGAAAAGTCGCTAGTCAACAGAGATTCCTTTCACTACAAGTGTGATGTCCCTTGAAATGAGGATAATATTAAATATAATTTCGAAGCTTCCACTTCTAGATCCTTCTATCATGGAATTTTTTATTCTATATTAAAAATGTCCTCAAATTCCTACAAATGAGGTCTTATCACTTATCCCCTTCTAAAGTGGATCTTACCCTAGTTTAATGGATCTACAACTTACTCATTTATCCTACAAATGCATTACATGCTATTAGGACTAGGTTGGCTTTTGGAGGCTCTTATTTATGCCCTCTTTTTGCTCATTTGTATCTAGAGGCCCATAATCCATCCATTTACTTGAGGTGTAATTGAAGGCTTGCTATTGTGGCAAAAAAAGGCCAAAATAGCCAGGAGAGATATACAAGGTCAAGGCCTACAAGAGTTGTAATCCTCTCATACTTTTATTAATACACAAATGCCTTGTTTTCCTATACATTGTGTCTCATTTATGCTTGTGTAGAATAATGAATCCTTGGCTTCTTGTTTAGAGTTTTTTGTATATGCTATTTGTATGCTTTGGTTCTCTTGCTTGTTTTGGATGATTTGCAAGTCCTAATTTTAGAATTTGGAGTTGGAGCTAAAGTTTAAAAGCGAGGAGAAGGAGAGATATTACATTGGTTCCCAAGTAAGTCTTTCTACCACACTTCAAACTTATCTAAGGAAATCATAGTAGTTTTTGTCTTGGTTGTTTCTAGATCAAGCCACTAGGTCTAGGGACATTGCTTCTGTCTGCAAAAGGAATTTATCCATAGAACAACTTGGTGACTCCACTGGGGAACATGATGTTATTTAGTGGTTTCCTTTGTATAGCCTTTTAGGACCTCTGAAATCGACCCAATTTTACTTGTTTAAGTAGTTATTGTATCTAGGAAAGCATAATTTCGAGCTTAGTGAGGGTTAGTTTTGCATGTTTTAAGAAAATTTTCCCCATCCCATTTTTTTTTTTTTTAAGACAGAGTGTCCCAGTGCACTTGACCCATTCTGTAATTGCAATGACTCACAGTGGTTTCTATATACTACCTATTATGACCATTGTAAGTGAAAAAACATCATTTCCTTGCCTTGCTTTGAATTCTATTTATCCATAAAATGTCATGGATATTCCACTAGACAATTCATTCCAACAGATATGATAATATTACATTGCGAATTTGAAAATTATACATTAATACAGTTTATTTAAACTTCAATATCTATAGATTTAACTGTAATCAGTGCATGCATTTTAATGGAAATTATGCATAATAATAGAGAACGACAAAATAAGCTCACACACACACATAAGACACAAGATATGCTCTCTAATAGCCTTTCGGGAGAAAACCCAAATGGAAGGTAAGGTCACTTCGATATATTTCTCTGTCTGGAAATATGGATGCAGGTACAAAGAAGTAAGGCCAACATTGCACATATCATCTCTTTTTTCTCTACCTCCTATCTCTCTTGGCTATCTTTGCTTAGATATGGACCATAATTCTCTTGAAAGAATGGAACGCCTCTTCCTCCTAGTGGCTCAGTTATAACATAACCTGATAGCCTACTAGTGGTTAAGTATGACTACATCAACTCTTCACCAAAGTTATAATATAAACTCTTCTACATTATTTTACATCACAAACATGTGTTTATCCCCTATTCCATGAATATTGGGGGCTGATGCGACATCCACCCAAACCATGGTGGTGAATACAGGAAGGTAAACTTCTGAGTGACATAACTTTCACATACAGACTCTGATTGACACGATTCTTACGCTGTTGAAAACTTCCCCATGTGTAGAATAGAACGAAAATGTGTGCGTTAAATTGGAAAAGTTTTACCCCAAAAAAATCATTTATTCCTCAAAATGTTCCCGGAATATTTCAAACCCTGTTTTTCCAAACTGGGTTCTGCCTATAAAAATGGTCCCATGAGATGATTCCTCAACTTTTTATACTCTGAATTCATCGAGATGGATGAAAAACAATATAATGATCCAATATAGACCAAACCTACCCATTTTGGGAGGATTTGGTCCCCAAAATATTTTACTAAATGAGGTGGGGGAAATTTTCCTCCAACTTCTCTCTGGTGTACCATTTAGCTTTTCCTGGAAGTTGTCCCTTCAATCAAATCTGCTAAACGTCATGTTTCCCCTGTCTTATAGTTCTAGAACTATTTTGAAAAAATATATCTTTTCTCAACTCTTCCTGAGCATCTGGTGCCAAATCCTCCACAGAAGGTAGGACCTGTTCCTCTTCTTGATCTAACATGGAAGGCTCATAGAGTTTTATCTTCTCTACATTCAAAACTGAGTAAAATCACATATATGGTGGTAAAAAGAGTTAGTAGGCATTATCACCCACCTTTTCTGGTATATCAAAGGGGAAATACCTCAAAGCCTTGATTTTCTTACTAGGACCCTGTAGCCTCTCCTTGTTGAACTGTAGCCAGACTTTGTCACCCACCTTAAACAATTTTTCTTTTCTATGCTGATCATGCCTGGCCTTATACTTCTCCTACGACTTTTACAATGTCTCTTATACCTATAGATGGATATGCCTAATCTTCTCTATAATTTTTTCAACCCTCAAAGCATCTCCTATAAGATCTTCCCTCACTCCTCCTTGCTACCCATATGGAATATCCAAAGGTGACGGTGGAAAATATACAAAACAAGTTTCAAATGGGGACTTTCTTGTAGAAATGTTGACTGCTCTATTGTAAGAATGTTGTATATATACCAGATTTTCATCCCAGGTATTCAGATGCTTCCAGTAGTATCCCATTAGAAGTTGTACCAAATTCTTGTTGAGTACTTATGTCTTCCCATCTGTCTGTGGATGGAATGTTGTAGATATCTACAACTTTGTGTCCATATTATCCATCAATGTAGTCCAAAATGCACTAAGAAATATTGTATCCTTGCCTGAAACGATGCTCCTTGGTATCCTAAAGTGCACCCAAACCTATCCATAAAACAAGTTTTCTACTTCTTTCCCATTGATGGTCTTTCCACAGGGCATCAAAAAACACATATTACCAAACCTGTCAACTACCACAAACATGTAGTCATGCCCCTTCCTGGTTGTTTGTAAACCTCCCACAAAGTCCATGGAAATGCTTTCCCAAGGATGAGTAGGTGTAGGTAAGGGATGATATAGATCTTGTTTCCTATTTCTAGGCTTGCTCGTACAAAAAAGTATGCATCATCTTATGAATCTAGCTACCTACTCTTGCATCTTGGGCCAATACACATACATCTACAAGTTAGCCATAGTATTCCCTACACCAAAGTGCCCTGCAATCTTGGAGGTGTGAGCCTCTCTAATCAGGTGCAATCACTCACCTTTAGGAACACATAGCTTATCCAACCACCCGAGTAACCCAACCTGGAGATGGTAGTCAACGGGTGTTGTCGCCATCATGCACACTACTCTGACTCAACAACTGATGATACACCTCCTTAAAGTCCCCATCCTCTGAATATGCATCTTTTTATGCATCATGAGTGAATGGATCCATGTGCATAAGAGCCCCCAAAGTTGTGATCTTTGATGTGGGTGGCCTTGAAATCATGTCAACGAACTTGTTTGTGTTTCTCTTCTTATACTTGATCACCATATGAAACTGCTACAAAACCCCATCCAATTGTAATGCTTGGTATTTTGTAGCTTACTTTGGGCCTGCAAGTATTGTAACGACTAGTGATCTATGTGGATAACTGTCTCCTTTCCCATCAGATAGTGCTTACACTTCTTTACAACTTGCACCATGGAATAGATCTCCTTGTCGTAGGTAGTGTAGTTAAGAACTACCCCATGAAATACTTCAAAATGGTAGCATACAAGTCTTCCTCCTTGCATCAATACAACTCCGATAGCATACCCAGTCGCATATGTCTCCACTTCAAAGGGTTTCTGCAAGTTTGGTAATGCTAGAAATGGTGCTTGGTTGATCTTCTTATTTATCTCCTTGAAATCATTCCTCACCTTTTCCCCACTAGAAACTCTTGCCACTTTTTGTTATGGCATGGAGTGGTGTTGTTACCATTGAAAATGATGCTATGAATTTCCTCAAGTACTATGCTATCCCAATGAAAATCTTGACCTCAGAAATATTAGTTGGCACTAGAAATTTCATGATGGCTTCCATCTCGGAAGGATCTACCTTCATTTATCCTCAATCGTTCACATACCCTAGTGTTGGAAACTAGATCACTACTGAGAGGGGGGTGTGAATCAGTAGTGATGGACTTTAGGTCAATTTTAAACTTTTTTCTGGATTCTCAATTAGCCACATGCATAAACATTATTAGGTTATGAAAACTTGAAAGTAGTATAAACTCAAAGAATAATAACCATGGAAAACATGAACAAAAACATGCACACATGAAGACATAAGTATTTCTGGTGGAAACCCTTTTGGGAGAAAACCACCCTGTTATTGCTCTGCTGCTCAATTATTTTATTATCTAGTAAACAAATTGTACATGGATCAACTTACAACCATAATTTGGAAGACTTGGCTTCCTTCATAGTATGTTGGCACCTATCGGTTATGAAATTTGCTTCTCTCACAGATCTATGGAAATTTATCCACTGGAAGCCCCCATGACCAACGTCCCTTGCCCAACTGGCATTAGACTATCCAACTCCTATTGGATGGAGAAATTTGTTCCTTCTATTGAATCTGAAAAATAACTGTCTACTCTGAAGCCTCCACACCTTCACTTCCTCCATGTGAACCATGTTTCATATATTTTCAAATTGGGCTCTCAAATCTGCTCAACATGAACAACCCAACAACACCATCATTCCACACATAAAATCTGAATCAAGAAATTTGCCTAGAGGAGGTTCATTCTTCTCTTCTACTCACAATAATCTCTACTCTCTCACACACAATAAGTTGCCAATTATTCTCCTCTCTAAAAATTGCCACTTGCAAAAAAAAAGCTCTGAAATTCTCCTTGAATCATTCTTTGCATTCTGCATACATAACTCTGATATATCTCTGTAGTATTATGTGAGTAGCCGATGCAATCTATACTCATTCACAATGCCCTCACAATGGCATGCTCACACACTCTCAAGAAAACCAACCAAATATACTCAACATCTTATACTATTTATCATTTATGGAGTGATTAAATCAATAATTGTAACTTAGTGATGGATATTTGTTCCCTAGAAATTTATTATTAAGAACATCACCACAATACCAAAATTAGTTGAGATGTATGATGATTCCAAAGAAATTCTAGCTAAATTCTCAACCACATCCATAAAACTATTAGATCTAGCCTACAAATGCATGCACAGGCTTGTCTCCATGTGGTTGGAGCCTTTCAACCGCATGCACAAGCCTGCATGAGTGCGATTGGGGCAGAGGATGGGAGAACACCAATCAAAGAAGCTCAAATCCTGTCCAACCTTCTTCCAGAGCTTGACAAGCCTCTGTAGGGACTTTGGAAGCCACTAGAACCTCTATAAGACTTCACCAAATCACCTCCACACCACAATCATCATCACAGGTCAAACTAGGTTGATTTGGATGCCAACCAACAAATACCCTAATACCTTGGATATCAACCTACTCCATAATAACTTTACCATCAGTATGTAGCTCCAAAGCATGTTAGACATCATCCAACACCTGTACAATGAACTCAAGCATCCTCCAACACTGTAAGATCCTCTCCAAGTCCTATATATCATATCATCAACATGTGGAACTAATCTAGGACATGGAGACCTAATAAGCAAGGCTCCTCGACTCTAACTCTTGTATCAGCAACCAACACTTGTATGTCGCAACATGATTATTCAACATGGTCAAGGAGGTCATCACATTTCCAACACAACTCTACTAAACATGCAACACCTTTGCATAGTTAACCATAGCAGCATAAAATCCAAACCAATCCAACACATAACCATCCAACTCCATGCAACAATCATAATCATAAGAATGTGATCATGAGAAGCATGACATCCTCTACTCACACTTTGTATGCAACACCTGCAAATCAAAGCTCCATCCTCACATCTCCATGCTAGTAGACATCACAAGACCAATGCAACACATCAACCATGTACAAGTGAACTCTTGCAACCCATGCTACCAGGTTGACATCAATGCTAACCAACAACACATTTGCAACATTACAACACACATCAATTCCAACACCCCGTGTAACATCCTTGGTGAAAATTCCATGTAATAAAAGTTAATAAAGGAAAAATAATAGCCATGGTTACGGGACACTTATTCCAAGCTAAATGTTGGGTAAAACATCTTAGTGTGGGTGTTCATTTGGTTTATTATGGCTAAGGAAATTGGCAAAGGCAACAACAAAGGCTTTGGAAATGCAAAATGGAATTTTTGGCAATTTATTTATGAAAATAATGGAAATTAGGAGAAAAAGAAGGTGAAAGGTCACATGTTGCATGTGAGGAGGAAAATGAAGGAAATAATGGGAAATGAAGAAAATAGAGGCCACATTAATAAAAAGGCTTCTGAGGATTAGTTGGTACCTTTTGTCAGTTCAGTTTTAGAGCTCTCTCTCTCACACACACTCTTGGACACTTGAGCTTTTTTGGAGCACTTCAGCATTGGATCAAGAAAGGTAAAGAGGAAGTAAATATCAAGAAAGGAAGAGCGGGATCAAGCAGCTACAACGAGTTTACTTGCAGGTATCAATTTTCATGTGTGATTTCCTTGCTAGATTTGGCATGCATAGTTATGCATGTGTGCTCTTGGTTCTCTTTCTGCCATGAGCATGGGTTTTTCCAGGTTTGACAATGTTCTTTAGGCTTACCTTGCCATTTCTGGATAGCCATGGCAAGATGGGGTTCTCATGTTTTGGTTGAGTTGGATTGTCGGATGGATTCGAAGCTGAGTGAGGTGGATCTCTGAATGAAAGAACACATGGCCTAGTGATCCCTGAACCATAATGTGGATTGTGGTAAATCCACTGGCCTAGTGACCCCTAAACCAGATTGTGGGTTGCAGTAAAGGTAGGTATTGTGTGCCTCGGTGGGCCTAGGAATCCTCGATCGATGAATGGTGGGATATATGGTAAAGCCTAGAGGTGGTTTCCCTTGATCAAGTCTAGGAATCCTTGCCGGTGAATGGCGGGATATACAGTAAAGCCTGGAGGATGGTGTCTCAATTATGGCCTAGTAACCACTGGATCAAACTATGGGTTGTGGTAAAGCCTAGAGACTAGGAGACAAGAAAATTCCTCACAGTGTAGGTGGAGAAATCCAGTGGCATCCATGCTTGTTTATGGCCTAGTGATCTAGTGAGGATTATGGTAAAGCCTGATTCTATTGATGAAGGTGAGGTGGTTTAGCCTTGGGAAGCCCTAGTTTGTTCTTTTGGTTTGTGTCCCACATCCATGCTTGGAACATGGCATGGGGAAGATTGGTTGAAGAGAGACTTGGCTCTGCCAATCTACGGTCACGTGGATCGTGGTAGTCCCATACTAGGTTGGCTTCTGCATTCATTAATAAGAGTTTATTTCCTTGGTATTTTATGAGAAAATGTACTGGATTATATGTGGAATTTATGGTTTTTGTATCCTCATTATTTATGTTGTTTATATGTTGGTTATGAATATGTTTTATGACAGTGAAAATGTATGGTTGTCATCATGTTTTGATTTTTGAATGAATGAGTGATGAATATATGACCTAATACATGATAATGCAACTTATGTGATAAGGCACTAATGCTTATTAACGATTCTTAGATAAATATGAGACCCCTATGCTTAGACTATTATTTAAACCTGCATAATGCATAATTGTGATATGTTTGACGAAATTCCTATCATGGCTACTAGGGGTCCAGTCAAGTCCTTGTTTAAGAATTTGCATTGGCATCATTGTCTCTATGTTTCTCTTAATTTCTATGAATTCCATGAAGTTATGGGTAGTGACTGGGTCTTATCCCTAGAATTTAGCCTTAAATATCATAGTCACTAGCATAGCACTTGAAGAAAAAGGCTACAATCGCACTCAGGTAGGCTCATGGGAGTGACTCGGACCTTAAGTCGCTTGGAGGGCTTGGTAAGGGAGCGACTAGGGCTCTAGGTCCTTGAACTGCTAAGCTTACTTAGGGGTTGGTCACCTAGAAAGGTGGGGTAGCTCTCAGAGGTTCTATCGGATGTGTGGATGGTCAGTTTGGTTGTGTTTTGTCAGTTCCGCCTCCTTAATGTGACCTAGGACGTTGAATCAAATCATAGTAGCCTCTCATCACATGTTTACCCTATTTGGTCGATTACTTGGGTAGATGTGGGAGAAGGGTGTTACAAAGTGGTATCAGAGCATGGTTCACCCCTTGGACTGGATGGGAGGTGTGTTGGTCATGAATTCATGTCAGTTGCATATGTGTTCTTATGCTTGTGGTCTATGTACTAGATGTGTATGCATGGTGTTGGTTATGGTTGCAGTGGTGTTGCCATGTGAAAAGTTAATGATGTTGTTGGTGGATGTGTTTATCATGAGTTTATGTCAGTTATTCACTGAATGTTCATGTCAGTGTTTGTATGTAAGGTGTATGTGTGTGTTCCATACATATGTTTTTATGCATACATTGATATGGGTGTAGTTTTCATGCATGAGGTCATGATGTGTGGTTAATATGGTCATGCATTGATGACTGGACTATGGTTAGGATGATATCTACATGCTATTATGATTATGTTTATACATGTATTGTGCTAATCTGGTTGGTCTTGCAGATGAGATATCCTCCCCGAGTTATACTAAGGTACGTTGGTTTGTTTATGATTTGGTTTAGCTGACATAGTGTGCCTTGTAGGAAGAGATCAAGATGACTAGAAAGATGGTAGACTACAAAGATTCTCCCTATGAATTAGATGAGAAACATGGTGTTGGGCACTCTTCTGACTTAGCATACACATTGAGGAGTTTGAAGGAAGAAATAAAGAGTAGTAAAGTAGATAACGACGAAATCATGCAGGCACAGGAAAAAAAGCAGAAGTCAATGCAGTAATCCTTTAGAGTTTGTTAGACTTGCAGAGACAGGGACCACTCCGGATCAACTATGGAAAGGATAATGGGACTAATGGGGCATATGGTAGTAGGTCTCAAGGTGGTCACAGGTGTTGGGTTGTGTTATTTATTTCCCCTTCGTTGGGGCGATGTGCAGCAGGGGGGTCACAGGGGGTTTGAGGGGGGCAGTTAGCCCCCCTCTACGGGGTCTAGGGCAACACCCTAGGGAAATTTTTTTGGACCCTATATTAGGTGGGCGAACCTACCTATGGTTTTGTGCATGGTTTTTGCACATGGTTTTGGGTGTGATGGTTTTCAGTCCATGGTATTTTGTAGATTTGGTCAACGGAACTGTTACACAGTATTTTGTCACTGACCCCCCATCCCCTAATCCTAGATAGAGTCGGTCCCTGAATGACATCTGCTCTTTGTCATAGACCAAAATATGTGTCCAAATCTTCCACATTACTCAAGAATATTGCCTAAGCTCATTAATCCTGAAGTTGACCCCTTTTTACCCATGTTTCAAAATCGTCACAGGTCATTAGTATCCTACCTGCGACGATAGCCCAGAATGAATTAACGCCTTGCGATGTCATTTCTGAGTCTCAGTGTTTGACCTGTGATGACCCAGATATGGAAAATTAGTTCAAACATAATACTTCTGGGTGGTTCTGGAGCTGGTTTTTGGGTCAAGGAAGTTTGTCTCTCCTCATTTGAGATGGTGCTTCCACCTTTTGAGTAACCTCCCATGAAGATAAGCTTCTTCTCCCCTCATTTATGGACTCGAGGCTCCTCCTCTTATAAAAGTATCCTCCATGACTATGATCAACAAGTTTTTTGAGTGACCTAGTTGTTAGTTAGCTAGTTCTTGGTTTGTTGGATTGATAACTTACAATTTGGAATGTTGATAGCCTAACAATAGCTTGTGAGGTATGAGAATAGTCTTTCATGTTGTGGATTGATACAGTGAAATGATTTTGTAAGAAGGAAGCCTTGTTGTGATTGCCTTAGTTTCATACTTGTGATTTTGGGTGAGAGAGAGTCATCAGTCTTTCTGGGAGACCTTTGAGAGTGAATGCTTATGGAGACATATTGATCAGACCCTTCAAGGAAGCTTGCGACGTCAAGGCGTGGTTGTAAGCTTTACTGTTGTTTATATTAATACAATCAATGGTTATTTCCTATATCATGTATGAAATGTATGTTGATAGCTTATGGTTCCTTGAATCTATAAGTAGATAGTTCGTTGTTGTGCTCTATTATGTGTTTTGTCATTTTCATATGTTGTTTTAGGTGAATCATTCATTAAGGAGAAGAAAGCGATAGCTGAAGCGACGTGATGAAGACTTCATCAAACACCGGTATAAGGTAGGCCTCTTCAATGATAACTATTTAAGGAATTAGCTATTGTCTTTGTCTTGCTGTGACTAGACCCACTCTAGGGCTAGAGGGGTTGTCTTTGTCTGCAGAGGGAACTATCCTGCATCACAAGTTGGCGACTCTGCTAGGGACAGTTTGTGTGTTGTCTCTTGATTTTGCTCTTGTTTTTTTCCATTGAATTACATAGTGTCTCTTTGTTTTAGGATTGAACCATCAGTGATTTGGATCACTTGAGTAGATCTGGTAGTCCACCTCACTATCTGAGTGATAAGCCTGGTGTCTTTCCGCTGGTTTTGCCTTGTTTTCCCTCTTTATTGAGATCATCGTTGTTTAATTCCTAACAGCTACGACGAATCACTCATGTTCTCTTTACCCTCACTGTACGTCGCGGATATCTCGTCATACATCTGTGACGATTCCTGAAATTGGACCATCGTTGACAATAGGTGTACCCTTGTGACAACGTCGCTCAGTTGCCCATGTTGTGCTTGTAACGATTAGCGATCATCTCATGTTGTCAGTGTTGCACCTGTGACGATTCCTGTAGGGTTAACTTTTACAGCCCTGCCTCCTGAATAGACTAGTGTAGCTTGTCCTTTGCTGTTTCTTTCACCTTTTTAAGCTTGTTTTGATTGTGTTTACTGAGGCATGTCCTTCTTGGTTCCATTTGTATGAAATTTGGCTTTTTGGACTATGTAACATAGGTCTTTTAGAGTTCCGTCAAGAATTCGCTACTTTTGGGTTGCTTGTCCTTTCAAGTTTCTGAACTGCATCCACAACAGTATTGTTGATTTGTTTGAATTTGTTCTCTTGCTACTTTCCCATCTTCTTGGCTGATCCGTAGTGATTTGTCATCAAACTAGCTTGTTGTGTTGATTTGATTTCCATTCACTATTGAAGCATAGATTACATTTGCCATTTGATCAGTCAGGCTGTGCATTAGCTTGTTTGTTATTTATTCCAAAAATAAAAAACAATTTCACTCATATAGTATATGAAAATGAAAGCATGTTTGCATTATTAGATTCTTTATGATTAGGAATTGAAAAGCGAAATTCAAATCTTTCATTTTTCGTCATAGTAGTTGCAAGATAAGCAAAAATTGATGCATTATGTTTCCTATTGATTGGATTACTTGCTTGCATTGTTGCTCTTGCATTTGCTTGTTATTGTCTTCGTTCACTTGGAAATGAACTCCTTACCCTCATTTAGGTAGTCATTCCTCGAAGGACTGGTTTTTTACTCATTGTAGTTGCATACTAGAGATTGTTGAAATACATTAGGTAAGGCCTTGAAATCGAAACTTAATTCAATATCAACTGTTAAAATTGATTGAAGTAACCTAAAACCACATTAGAATTTAATGCTCATATCTAGAAGTCTAGGCTAGAGACGTGTTCCAGCATTGTTAAGCCTAATGGTTGTTGCTTTCACTAAGGTTGGGTGATTCCTCCTTTGTGATTCAATAAGTGCTAGTACAGACTTGTGCTCCCTATACCGTCGAGTATATGGTGGGAGATCCCATTAGGTTGAAATTATTTTACCCTTAGGAAGTTGAGTCTGCCACCATACAGATCGCAACACATAGAACACAACATTCAGGAAGATTGACTGCCATACAGGAAGTCCTTGGTCATTTCTCTTTCATTTATCACCAAGGTGTATATTACAGTTTTACGATTTGTCTAGTAAACCCTCTTGTCTAGAGTTTCCAGAGAAATCACTTTCATTCCTTTTCGACTCTTTAAAAGTAAAAGGATCATCTGAGCACTTGTCCTTTTAGGCTCATTAAACTTCGAAAGCGATAGAGTCACCTTTCATCCTTTTCTCAACTCTTAAAATATGAAAAGGAAAAGTTTTGTTTCAATGTTGTAAAATTAACTACCCACGAAATATTCCTGGTTATAGTTGGTGTTTCTTTCAAAGTCATTCCAATGGAAACATTTCCAGAGTCTACTAGTCAAGGTCTCCCCGCGGATGGGAATCCTAGTCCTTTTCCTTCTTTTGGAAATGCTGGTGCTCCTTATATGGCAACGTTGTCCCTACCTGGGTTAACCATTGGCCTACCTATTTGGTTGTTTTCAACCTTGGTGGTCCCGAGCATCCCGACTCCTGCTCCGCCGTCTCCTTCATTTGAATCACGTCATGATGATTCTAGGGTTGACCCTTCGCCTTCTTCCCCTATTTCTTCACCCTCCTCTTCTACTTCGCCTGGTGAAAGTTCCAAATCCAGTAACCAGGAGGCTAAGAAGAAGAAGAGGAAGATGAAGAAGAAGAAGTTAGATAAGCGAGAGGCCAACCTTGCAACTATTGCTCTTAGTGTCCCTCCGGTTGAAAAACCTTCTGATCCTCCACGGAAGGTCAAATTTCCCTGTAAGCTGTGTAAGGGTGACCATTTCCTTTGAGATTGTCCTAGTATTCCCAGGATCTTAGAAGTATGGTCTCGAGATATGATTTGACCATCCTTATCGACCTTTGAAGATCATGTCGATGTTACACCTTCAACTAGTAGTGGTAAGAATAAAGGGAAGATTAGATTCCCCTGTAGGTTATGTGAAGGTGAACATCTTCTTCACCTTTGTTCTTTCATGGATAAAGCTTCCACAATTTTGGAAAACCTTAACGCTTCTTCCCCCCAACTCACTATTGGTTATCAGAGGCATTCTTCTGACCCTCCTCTAGTTGGTAAAGAGATTGACTTAGAATCATCTCTTACCCATCCTGTTTTTCCTGAGCCTAACTCTGTTATGTCTGTTCCCGACCAACCATTGGTCGAAGAGTGTGTCGACTTGGTTTCACCACCAGTTGTTCATTCTGTTCTGGAAGAGCATAATGATCATACTGCTCATGTTCTTCTCGTCTCGTTAGATTCTCATAAATCAAAGAGTGACCCTCCTATCCCAGTTGATCAAGAGAGTCCTTCTTCGATTCCTGTAGATCATGGGGGCAATCGTATGATATCTCCACCAAGTAGTTCTATCGTTTCCTTTGATTGGAGTCACTTGATTGTTTTCCACCTCCCATCTTATGTGCCTTTCTAAATCACAATACACACCTATAATATGGCAGTACCTGTCACTCTCTTCGATGAAGGTGCATCTGTTAGCCTCATGTCCTCCACTACTTGGCAAGCTTTGGGCTCCCCACAGCTTGTGCCTATCACCCAGAAACTGTTGTCTTTCGACGGAGGAATCAGTAAACCCTTAGGGATCCTTCTGAAGTTCCCTATTACTTTGGGAGGTAAAAATGTCTATATAGACGTGATGGTCTTCCAAAGTGCATTGGATTTCAATCTTCTCCTTGGCCACGACTATATCTATGTCATGGGAGCTCTTGTTTCTTCGCTTTTCCATGTGGTTTGTTTTCCACATGACAGAAGAATTGTGACTCTAGATCAATTGTTGTTCTTTGGTCACCAGGTACCTCCTTTGCAACCATCATGCCCTATCGGCTCTTGTTTTCCAGCAGTACCTTCCCCGCCACAGGTCAATTATGTGGCTACCCGTTCCATCTCTGCATCTGTTGATGATCACGCAAATGATCTAGTACATCATGTACTGGGGGCATTGGGACCCGATCTGTCATTGGTACCCAATGACTTGTATTCCTCCTAGGGCATGGTCCTTCCATCTAGTGAAGACTTCTTGGGAGCCCTGTTCTCATATGGTCCATGAACAATTTTTCCAAGGATAGTTCTTTTCTTGTGTCGACCTCGCTAAAAAATGAAACAAGGAGTCCCGAGGATAGTTCTTTTCTTGTGTCGACCTCGTTAAAAAATGAAACAAGGAGTCCTGAGGATAGTTCTTTTCTTGTGTCGACCTTGTTAAAAAATGTAACAAGGAGTCCTAAGGATAGTTCTTTTCTTGTGTTGACCTCGTTAAAAAATGAAACAAGTAGTCTCAAGGATAGTTCTTTTCTTGTGTCAACCTCGTTAAAAATTAAAACAAGGGGTGATGAGAATAGTTTTGTTGTGTGTCAAGCTCATTAAAAAATGAATCAAGGCATCTTGAGGAGAGTTCTTGATCTTGTGTCAAACTTGTTAAAAAATGAAACAAATGTCTCGAGGATAGTTCTTTTACTATGTCAACCTCGTTAAAAAATGAAACAACTCCCTTTTCCCAATTGAGTCTTTGACTGAGATCTCATAAAATCCCAGTTGAGTCTTTCATGGATCTCGAAAGCGAACCTTCATTACATCCACCTAGTTGAATGCAATGAAGCTTGGGGCACATGTACCTCGATTGTATCATTATGCTAGGTGTTAACACCCAGGTTGTTCCCTATGACTCCCAAGGGAATACGGCCGGGGTAACCACTAACCAATCTTTGGATCACAGCTTCTAGCCAAACTGTGATCAGAGAGGGCTCTCTCTTTATAATTTGCCTATGTTATGGTGGTGTTTTAGGCTAGCTATTGTGCTCAGGTTTTGGTTTATGTTTTGGTTGAAGGATTCCTTTCAGGTCTTATGACGCAGTGTTTAGACAGTACAATACCATTGGGCAATGGAGTCTGAAGTTGTGAAGTGATCTGATACGCTGGTTTGGTGGTGCTCCGACTGTAGGGCCTATTGTGTATTTAGACAGACAAAATAGATCAAACGGTGATGTATGTCAACCAACAGAAAGCAATTAAGGATTTTCTATTAAGTTGGTGGGATGAAAGTGAGGGCACTGCTCAGGAGCAAAAGTCGAATTCCTGAGACAAAGGCCAGTGTGAAAGATGTATTCCGTAAGTGCAGCATTTAAGAATTACACTTAACTAGATTACAGCTGAGGAAAACATTGATAAACAACGCAGATTGAACTCAGGTTACTCAATGAATAAATCCTGAAAGCTATTCTTTTTCCTTGTTGCTTAGTACTGAAAACAGATAACATATATGGATTTTAACAAACAACTAAATAACAGAGAGAGATACAGAGACTTATTGTATGATGAAATACACAGGGATCCAGTAGTTATCAACAGACACCAGAACGCATCCAACACCTCAGAAATCCGAGAAATTCCATTGCTTTGCTCTATTAACTTCTGAAAAGGATTACAGCATAAGAACTTCTTCAGGAGAAATCAACAACAACCCTATCTCTAGTGCGAGGGCTCTATATATACAAAACATCTTTACAAAATATCAAGGCGTTGAGTCATCTGAGAAATAACTCCTTCACCAACTTTGTCATTACAGCGGAGTAAAAGTTAATGTTTCCTTTAATACAACATAAATGCTTTTGCATTTGTCAGAAGATATTTTAGCTTTGGGAATCCAACGAGTCGGTTGGAATGATCCGCATCAATGCTGAAGAAGGCGTTGTGGAGCTGTTCCGCTGTCTTTCTCGGCTGGGACACCTGTAGCTTTCCCTTTGCTGTGCTGGCTATGGGCTCTGCTGAGTTGGCTCAGCTTTCGTCTTAAATGCCTGCTGACCGAAATAAACTGTCCTGTGCATGACAATTCAGTTTTTTCTGTAACCGAAATTTAGTGGATGGCCTGTTGTTCATAAAATCATTTGAATTGCCTTGACCCACCAGTCCTGTGGAGGCATTTGATGCCTGAGAATGGCCTCCATTGTTTCCTCTGCCTCTGTATATTTGAAAAAATTTGGGGCTACATCAAACAAGTGATTAATTTCATTCATTATAAAAAATAGATTTTCTATTTTACTATAGAAATCCTGCCCTGTAATAGGTCCCATGTCTTCTGAAGTGCTGGCCTTCTCATTGATCTGTGCTGAGGCAAAAATGTTTACTCTTTTAGCATACTGTTCATGGGTGAATAATTTCCCTCCGCTGTTCAGTAAGCTAGGGAGTCCTCTGTTCTGCAATACCTGAAATCTCTCCATGAACCTGTTTACCTCAGTGTGCATATCCTGAGTTCTTCTGTCCAGTGTTTGCACCAAATTTCTCAAAGTAAGCACCCTCTTGATCATTTGAATAGTCTCAGTTCTGTTTGTGATTCCAATGGTGGCTAACTGAGAGCTTGTCCTATTATTGAGTACATTGATCATTCTGGTGGCCACTTCAGGCATATTGCTCAATGCAGCTCTTGCTCTATGGACCTCCTTTTGTGCTTTTGGGATGAGCTCTAATTGCTCATGGATTGTTTCAATGTATTGCCATTGATTTGTAACAGATTGGCCAATATTGGCCCATATCATTGCTCTGACTTCAGATACAATCTTATCCAATCTGAGCTGCTTTTCCAGCTCTTTAATCCTGTCATTAAGGGCCTTGATCTCCCTGCCCTTTTCTGCCACTTCTCTTTTTGATTTATCATATTTATCATCGATCTTGGCCAGCTTTTCCTTGGTCTCATGCAGCTCTGTCATTTGAGCTTCCAGGATTTGTATCTCATTCCTCAGTTTCTGCATGTCTAGGCTATGTGCTTGTTCTGTACTTGTAGGTGCTGCTGAAGTGGATGTAGCTGTTTGCTCAGTTTGTTGAGGTGGAGGCACAGTGGTAGGAGCAGTGTTCTCAAGATTGATGACCGGGGGAGGCTGAGAGGTCTGGCCCTCTTCCCTTTGCTTTAGTGCTGCTTGCAGTGCCACCTGTGCGGCCTCAGACTCTCCTAATTTCTCTTGTGTCTGCAGGAGTTGCTTATATATAGATATTAGTAGGTCTGTGGCATCCTTTTCCATCCTTTGTTGGGCTACCTCATCTGTTTGGGGGTGAATGGTAGCTGGGAGTTTGACTTTCTTCCTTAATGCAGCCATGTCAGCATCCCTTAGTTTCAAGATCTCCTGTATCCCTTTGATGTCATTGGGGTTATGCCCAATTTCCACAATGATGTCCTCTAGGGATCTTATCCTGTTGTCTTTGGCCTGAGATGAAGCCCTCTCCAATTCTAGTTGGGAGGCTATAGCATTGAGGCTGCTTGTTAATTTGTAATTCTCCAACGTTTTGTCTGCCAAGGAGGCGTACACCATTTCACCAGTTTGCTTGTGCAGCTCAATTTTATCCATTGGGTGGATGTCCTTGGCCAGGACCTCTAGATTAGTCCTGAGATAATCTGCAGTAGATTGTGGCTGGAGCGCGGTGGGTATGAAGTGACTCATAGTCAACTTGCCTTCGTCCACATCAAAGGCAGCCATTAATCTTTGTTGGTTGGAGGGAGCCATTTTCAACAAATGGTTATATAATTTGACTTTCATGGGTTCACTCCTTCTTTTGATGTCTATAAACTGCTGTTTGATGCCTACCTCTCCTTCCCCCTGCTGGCTGGAGGAAGTGACCTCCCCTCCCATGGTTCTGTCTTGTTCTTGGTGAAAGGAACTCACCGAGGCTTCCCTGCTGGGTGGGCCCATACCCATTGCTTGTCTAATTGCTGCATCATCCTCTGAGAAGTCATTCAACCTCTGTCTCTTCTCCTCTTGGTTGATGGATGAAGTCATGGGTGTTTCTCTGTCCCTTTCTCTACTTAGGTCCTCCTTCTGTGGAGTTTGAAGGACCGAGGCATCAGTAATGTTTTCAGGCCTTGAGTGTTCTACATTTTGGGCCTGCTGCTCAGTGGTAGTTGGGGTGTCTACCACTCTTTCTTGGTGTAAGGGCTGCTGTGTTTCAGGTTGCCCTTCTCCTTGCTGCTGTTGCTGTTTTTGTTGTTGCTGCTGCTGCTGCTCTGCCTGTTCTTTCTCTTGCTGCTCTGGCTCTATCTCCATCACCTTTTCTTTTCCCTTCTCTGATATATTTCCAGCAACTCTCGTGGCTTGCTGTTGGGCAGTTGAGGAGGATGCTGCTGCTCCAATTTGTATGCTTGGTAGTGAGCTGACCTGTGAATAAAACTCAAGGTCAGCCATTTTCTTTATGTTTCTTTGAGCTCTTTGATTAAGCTCTTCTTGAGTAACAGCTTCCTCTAAAGTCCCTCTCCTCCATTTACTTTGATTGGCATGTTTTTCTATGTGAGGAAGGCTGCAATGATCATAAGCAGACAATTTGTATTTAAGCCTCCTCATGGTAATGAAGTTGTTAGGGTCATAAGGTTTCCATAGGAAGCTGTATTTGAGACCAAGGCCCCCAAGTATTCTATCTGCCTCCTTCCACCCTTCATCCCTTTCGTTATAGAGGAAATGGCCAAGTTGACTTCTGACTTTTAGCTGTGCCTTCTTACCTTTGCCTGAAAAGTGGAACATGTCCACAAAGCCAAACTGCCTGAAGTATTCTAAGGCAAATAGTCTCATGGGCACAAACCTGGGTAGTCTAAATGGGGGCAACTCACACCCATATATTCTAATAACGGTGTGGTGTTGGTAGAAGTACCAATCCCCAATGCTGTATGCTTTTGATAAATGCAGGAGTCTTTGCATATCATCTGTCAATCTGGGAGGAGGTGAGCCCAAAAGTAGAGTCATGGCTGGATGAATGAAGTTATCAATGAACTCACAGTAGGTGTATGGAGAATAGAAATTGAGGTGGAAAGCAGATGTCCAGTACACCACCGATCTCAAATTTCCCTGTGCATCTTCTCTTTTCATTGGGAAGGAGAACTTCTCATGCTGGAAGTATAAAAGCAAATGATATATGTAAGAAGTATATTTAAATACCCTATCTCTTGATAGGTTCATCAACTGCTCATGCATCTTGTCTGAGATGTATGTGGCATAGTCATAGCAGACTGGTTTTCTTCCTGGAGAAAACATGAGCATTATGTGCATAATTGTTTCATCCACATACCCCACTGAATCATATCCCAGGATGGGACTGATCATGTCAACAAGGTCCAGGCCCAATTGGTTGAGGTAGACATAGTTGATGGGAGGGATTTGCACAGTGTTAGCTTTGATGAATAACTGGTTAAGTTTTGTAATCTGGGCCTCTGTCATTCTGGCTCCCTCCATAATCAAATCAGCTAGTGATAGAGGGACCAACTTCTTATCTGTTTTGAACTGTAGCATCTCCCTGATGGCTTCAGGGGTAATGAAAAACAAAATTGCGCCCGAAGAATCAAGCACTGCCCTCTGGGATGCATCATAATACTCAGCACATAAGTGGATGAGTTCTGGGAATTGGTTGACCTGTGGTAGCTTGAAGATTGGGAGAGAGGAATCCCAAATTCCCAAGATGTCTGTCCCATTCTGATGTTGGATTTTGATTTCATTTAGTATTTGGAGATGAAACCTGCTCCTGCTTAGCATTTCTTCTGATATCTTATAATCTAAGTCAGCTAATGCTTTCCAGTCCAATGCTCTGTGAGGGGCATTCAGGGGAGCTACATTGAGGGCTATAGGAGCTACAGGGGGGTCCATTGTTCTCCTTTAGGATTTCTGTTTCTTCAAGGACTGTGTTACTATGCAGAGTAACACAACCAGAGTTCTCTTTGCAAAAAATGAAAATGTCTGAGGAAAAGGGTGAATGCAGAGTCTACAGCAGTTTTAATACTGTTTATAGCAACTGGGACCAATGTTTGGCTTTTCCTTGTCTCTCTCAATGGTGAAATTTGGTTTAAATGAGCCTGCCGCGATTGCGCAGACAGAACCTAGTTTTTAACAGAATGTAGGTAGAACAAAGCTCGGCTGGTGTTTTTCGAGGTGGTAGTTGGAAATTAAAAGCTATGCAGAGGAATCCAGTGGTGAATTCATAAGTTTTAACGTTCTTTAAGCCTTCGGAGTGATTTATAGAGAATTGCAGGCGCACAGAGGACAAATGATGAAGAATACCTGGTAAAACAGTGAGCAAAGGTCGCAGATGCAGGTTGGACTCGTACTCCGGAGGTCTCCTGGTCGATTTAGCAGGTTGACAGCAAACTTGGACGCGAGCGCATGAGGCAGAAATAACGACGAATGAGTGAAAAAGAACGTAAAAACGCGATTTTTGGCCATAATATAGATTTTTAATACTTTGGCGCCTTTTTGCGATGACGTCAGCATGACGTCATTGGTGGGGTCAAGGTCGGATGACGTCATGCTGACGTCATCGGGTGACGTGGCGGGGTCTGGTTGGTCCACAGGGGCAGTGAGATGGGAGGACAGGTGGACCAATGGCAGGACAAGGGAATGACGAGACAGCGTACCTGGGTGACGGAGCGCTGACAGGTTGCTGACGCGGCGAGGGCGTAAGCGAGCGGGATGAGGAAACCGGAAACCGGCAGTGGTTTCGTATCGCACCGCTTCCGGTACGGGGGCGGTATTTGTCAGTTGTACCTCCGACGCATTGTGGTGAGGGCGCGTGGCAGCGGAGTGACGTACTCAAAATACGGCCATCGGGAGGTAAGTTTCGGGCATTGGATGAGCTCCGACGTCATGGCGGCCGTTGGATCTGCAGCGGATAATCGGACGGTGGTCGGATGTTTGACGTGACAGGGAGATAGTACGCATAACCCGCGGACGTCGGAAGGACTCCGAAACGATCAAGGTCGTCGGATCTGGAGGGCCTGATCTAACGGTCATCGGGGAGGTGAGATGGCCAGTGTATACGGAAACGGGCGGAGGCATATAAACATGTTTTGAACGAATTTCCAATGTATTTCAAAAAAACAATTTGCATGCGCTAACCTTGGTTATATAGCAGAAAGTGGGTTTCTCATGTTTTTTGCTTCTTTGAAGCGGGTGAAGGTGGGAATTTAGGCCTTTTAGGGGTTTTTTATGTGCAAAAGGGGTTAAAATAAAGGAATTAGCTCATGAAGGGGAAGGGGTAGTTGGCATAGGTTCATCAATATGACCAGGTGTCATTTGATCCCTGACTCGAGACTTTATTGGCTATAATACCAAAAGGGGGAATATTTATAAGATTTTGGGGTTTATACACCGTGGTGTTAGTAATAATAGGGAAAAAGGTGTTATAAGGGATTTATACAATAGGGTTAGTGTTAGCATGGATGAGAGGGTAAGTGGAGGGGAAACCATTAAGTTTATGTGAAACAAACTTGGTTTTGAGAGTAGATCAAAATGAAAAGATTTTTAGACAAGAAATGTGGCTTCTAAAGATTAAGAACCACCATGAAACCTTAGTCTTTTCCATGAATCTTAGCTGATGGGGGAATGTTAGAAATGAAATTGGAGGGGAATGAGGGAAATTAGTCATGGTCCTTGCTGCAACTTGATGAATATGCCCACCTTGTCACTTGATAGACTTTGCCTTGGTAATCATAGTCACCACGCCTGCAATGGTGAAAGTAGCCTTTTTTGCAACCACCACTACCTACCCAACTATTTTGCCTAGCATTTTTTATTTCTTCTTGGAGGGTGCACTTGAACTTGCAGACCCTTACTTGCCTTTTCTTTTCTTTGGCTTTTTCTTTGTTATTTCTATCTACTTCTACCCTTATTTCCTCCAAGGTCCCAGATTAAGCTGTTGGGAGCCTTTTCTTCTCTACCTGAACTGCTTGTCTGCCAAGATTAAACAGTTTGGACAGACTGCTTTCTCTATTCTATAACTGAAAATTGAAAACATGGCATGATCCAGATTAAACTGTTGAATCATCCATCAAAATTGAATCAAGGTGATCAACATTGAAACACTTTACACATCTTTTGTTCTCTAGAAAATATGGGATCTTTGTGACATCAAAGCAGAGCATATTTGGACCTTCCCTTGTCAATCATGAAATATGAAACCTATTGGTATAGGTATCTAACACTAGGGGCATGTAAAACTTATTCAAGCATAGTTTTTCGTTTCAAGCTTGTGTAAACATGAAACCGAATCCAAGTAGAGTTCTCCATGGTTCGAGCTTGTGTAAAAATAAACCCATGCACCAATGTACCTTGTTGGTTTGGTGTGTAAGCGATTTCTCACTTACTGTGTCCTTTTGCCTCTTATTCAGATGTCTGAAACCCTCATATTCTAAGGTTGTCTTTACAAGTTCGTTGATTAGAAAGGAATTTTGATTATATCACATATCGACACATTCCTAGAAGACTAAATACATTAACTAATGCATTAGCAAACCAAGTATTAGATAGACATTTGCGTAATTTATAAAAATCATAAGCAAGCATTCAGACACAATAAGTAGATACAGTAAAACATAGATAGGTATATATCATGTGTTGCACACCATGGTGCCCAATATATATATATATATATATATATATATATATATATATATATATATATATATATATATGTCCAAAAAATATATGTGTGTTTAGTTACATTGCGAGACACATGTCTCTCAAAATCTGCAGAAAAAGAAACCTAGAAGTCTACTATGCATTATGCTCTCTGTAGCAGACTACTACCCAGACCATGCGTCTAAGCAGCCAGTGTATCCTATTCGACACCCCCGCGGTATGTCACTAGTACTGCCTAGGAATCTCCTTGAATCCTGCATAGTCTAGGATTCCCTTAGTTAAGCCCTCTAGGTTACGAGCTATCTCGTCCTCGACCTCTCCACTCGGAGGTGGTAAGTCAATCTCCCTGTGAACCCTCCGAGCAATAGGAGATAGACCTATGGGTCTCTCAGGTCCAACATCTGCAAATATTAAACATAATAATTAGGACATATATATTTTAAAACCCCAAAAAATTACAAAATCTTTGTCAATCAAACTGAGTATCTTACTTCTCTCGTCCTGCTATTTGCCAGGAGGAAGCAACATGTTCAGATCGCCCCTGAAGTCCATCCCAGCATATGGCAAATCCTCAACTATAACTTGTTGATGGTTCATCCATTCAACAAATTCTAGACCCCATGATACAGGCTGGCCACTGCCTCCTCGCGACATCACAAGAACCCAATAAGTAATATGTGTTTGTCATGGTATTGGCCATTCCACCATTATGTCCTATCTCTGGAGGATTGGTTCTCGTTCCAACATGAGCGGTACTAAGATTGAACCGTATCTGAACTGTTTCATCTCGCCCCAATGGCACTTGGTCAGTTGTCTCTTCATATTGAGAGACACGGCCTCTGCCCAGTTAAACATGGTAGGATTCAAATAGTCTTGGGCTAACCATAATTGAGTCTTGGTCGCCTCATGTAGGGCTTGAGAGCTAGCTGCTATGGTAATGTTGAATAGCAATACCCGTAGTGATAAATCACTAATAGTGGAAATCTATAGCTTTCCACTTGTTGGTGATTTACATGCTCTTGGGGGGCACACTCTTGCAATAAGTGTGTCCAAAGAGTCTCCAGTAACCCGAGTTCCCACCATGCGAGGCATATCCCCTCTCCATGACAATCGAGTTTAAAAGTAGATATCTGTGGCATCGAACTCAATTTCTTTCCTGCGGATTATGAATTTTCCTTTTGTTGGATTCCATGCTCGGATCAAGTACTCTAAGAGATCCAATTGTGCTCTCAGTAGTGTCAGGAAGAATTTTAACAACCCACAGTTTCGCAGGATGTTCAGACAATGAGGATCTTCCGCTCCCATCACATCATCATTGTCATGAGTACATTCTTACCATGCGAAAGCCATTTCTTGTCCCTGCATGCACAAACATACCTTTGTCAAATGCCATCCATCCATTTTCATCCTTTGAAACTGATTATAAATGAAAATATTTTGGTTCCAGCACCGACGAGTTGATTTTCACAGTGTAAAAACTTTCGGGTCGTCGCAGGTGTACATCAATCTCTTGCGATGATCCCGTTTTTGCACAGTGTAAATTTCTCGGTCATCGCAATCCCGAGAGGGAAACTTGCGACGATCGAGGCGGATTTTTAATCCAAAAAATCCCTCTAAACCACGGTTCAAAACATGAAATTGAATCCTATTTTGGCATAAAAACATAGGTAAGGCTATGGAATTTACCTGGAAGTAGCGTGACGAGCAATGGATCCCTGAGCCTCCTAGAATCGGTCGCCAAATTTCACGAGGTATGCAATGGTAGAAGTTTTTTTTACATAGTCAAAACACAAGTAAATATATTTTTTACCGAAGTGTTCCTTTTATAACCTTTTTTTCAAAACTTAGGGTTTTCATTAGGGTTTTGAATTAGGGTTTTGATCTATATTTGCATATTTTTGTGAGACAGATCTTATGCTTGAGTTTTCTTGTGCAGCGACAGGTGTTTCGAACACTGGCGATGATCGATCCATGAATTATATACTCAGTAAATATCGAAAAGTCCTTTATGAGTTAACTTTAAGCTCTTTTCTGACTCTTGAAACATCAAAAGATTATCGAGCCCTTGTCATTTTGAGCTTGTTAATGATTGCAAAACATCGTGCATCTAGTAAGTTTTTTACTTTTTCAAACTGGAGGCACTATTTACAAAAAGTACTCCTTGACCGAAATGGTCAAGGGTTCTCTCAGGTATTGTTTTCTACCTTTTCGAGCTCGAGTGACACAAACATATGAAAAGGTCCTATCTATAGTTTTCTTTTCCATGTTTTTTTCGAACTCTCTAAATATGAAAAAGACTCTGAGTTTTACCTATGTCGGACTCTTTAAACTCTGACAACATTGGACTCGTCGCCATGATGAAACTCGAGCATCTCCTCCCTAGGGCTCGTTAAAATTTCACTCGGTTCGGTTTGTCCGAAGGACAAACTTATATTACAAGCATATGCTATCCCCTTCAAGCTTGTGTTTCAAAAATAATTGTGGTACTCGCCAGTAATGGTGGGGGGAAATTTGGAAATATTCTGTTGATTATCTACGGCAACTTGTAGCTCTTGAACATCAACACTTTTTTGCTTCTCGTCGAGTTTGGGTTATCCTCACGTCGTCATTAGCCTTCTGGAATTTGGGTTCTTCATTTTGCTTCGTTCCATTCGATCCATACTGTCTCCGCATGACCTTCAATCCCTTGGTACCAAAATGCTACCGCATTCCATAGTCGTGTCGCTGATATGTTCAAGAGCATAATCCTTCTACAGTTTGCACCCTTACATCCTCCTTTTATTCTCTGTTTCATCCATCCTCATCTTGTTCCTTTGTCTCACATCATTGATGTGGGAAATATTATGGCCCTCTTGCAATGGATCACTTCCTATCGACATCAACTTATTATCCAGGATGTTGATCTAAAGACTCCTTTTGGGTACCTTGGAGCTTGCATGCCTCAATGGCAAGTTCTTCGCATTTGATGATAGGATTTCATCATTGGTCTTCGATCCGGTGATTTCACAAGTGTTCGACTCTAGATCATTCTTCACACCTTGCGGATTGTACTAGTAGTACCTTGAGAACCATTGACATTACTGGTGGTCTCTCTCGCACTTCTTAACAGTTAACATCATTGGCTGGTAATTAAGTGATTTTCTAGAATGCTCGACTTCAAGACATTGATTTTCATATTAGAAATTGTACGATGGACAAGTTGGGATTCAATACCCTGGGCTCAGATTACACAAGTCCAGGTTGCGTGGATTATTTATACATGGCTATTTTGATTGGATGGCTGTGACCATACCTGCGTTTTAATATGGTCTTTTCGACTGGATGGCTGTGTCCATAACAAAAGACCAGTTTTATTTGTCTTTTGGATGGTTGCTCCCATACCTCGACTACATGTACTTCTTTCACTATCAGAGATATCAGTTGTACTTATGTCTGCAGGTTCTCCGTGATGGTGTTCCAGTTCAATTATGGTTTCATAAAGAATTTCACCCCTCCCACTCTCTTGGCCTTCATGCTTTAGGGGACATCTGTTACATAGTATTTTGTCACTGACCCCGCATCCCCTGATCCTGGATAGAGTTGGTCCCTGAATGAAATATTCTCTTTATCATAGACCAAAATACGTGTCCAAATCTTCCACATTACTCAAGAATATTGCATAAGCTCATTAATCCTGAAGTTGACCCCTTTTTACCCATGTTTCAAAATCGTTACAGGTCATCAGTATCCTACCTGCGACGATAGCCCAGAATGAACTAACGCCTCGCAATGTCATTTCTGAGTCTCAGTGTTTGACCTGTGATGACCTAGATATGGCGAATTAGTTCAAACATAATACTTTTGGGTGGTTCTGGAGCTGGTTGTTGGGTCAAGGAAGTTTACCTCTCCTCATTTGAGATGGTGGTTCCACCTTTTGAGTAACCTCCCATGAAGATAAGCTTCCTCTCCCCTCATTTATGGAGGCT
Organism: Pinus tabuliformis; assembly: GCA_031772625.1. NCBI lineage: Eukaryota > Viridiplantae > Streptophyta > Pinopsida > Pinales > Pinaceae > Pinus > Pinus tabuliformis. The sequence goes on from CM062811.1 coordinate 903,606,823, forward strand.
CCTCCTCTTATAAAAGCATCCTCCATGACTATGATCAACTAGTTTTTTGAGTGACCTAGTTCTTGGTTTGTTGGATTGATAACTTATAGTTTGGATTGCTGATAGCCTAGAAATAGCTTGTGAGGTATGAGAATAGCCTTTCATGTTGTGGATTGATAGAGTGAAATGGTTTTGTAAGAAGGAAGCCTTGTTGTGATTTCCTTAGTTTCATACTTATGCTTTTGGGTGAGAGAGAGTCATCAGTCTTTCTGGGAGACCTTTGAGAGTGAATGCTTATGGAGACATACTGATCGGACCCTTCAAGGAATATTGCGACGTCAAGGCATGGTTGTAAGCTTTACTGTTGTTTATATTAATACAGTCAATGGTTATTTCCTATATCATGTATGAAATGTATGTTGATAGCTTATGGTTCCTTGACTCTATAAGTAGATAGTTTGTTGTTGTGCTCTATTATGTCTTTTGTCGTTTTCATATGTTGTTTCAGGTGAATCATTCATTAAGGAGAAGAAAGCAATAGCCAAAGCGACGTGATGAAGACTTCATCAAACACCGGTATAAGGTAGGCCTCTTCAACAATAACTATTTAAGTAATTAGCTATTGTCTTTGTCTTGTCGTGACTAGACCCACTCTAGAGCTAGAGGGGTTGTCTCTGTCCACAGAGGGAACTATCCTGCATCACAGGAACTACGGTTATGCTCTAATCTAGGGTTAATGCATTGGGGCTTATGGATGCTTCGCATGTATATATATGTATTGTAACATTGAAAGGAACACAATGAAAATCTCTGGTAGTCCCGATTTTGGAATCCAGGGGAAAATATCTGTGTATATTTGTTTTATGTGTTATGCTCTCACCTTTGTTTGTTTTCTATTTTTAGAAGTGGTATGCACGTAATTTTTGTACGGGGTTAAAACCTACAACAGGTTAGATAGAGATGACATAATCAGAGATGGTAGATTCTTGGATACTCCGGATAGGAGAGGTGATGGACACAGGTACTTCTATAGTTTTTGTTCTGACAGGAACTATGATTGTCATCGTTATCACCCTTATAGGAGGAGTGATAGGGGATACTTGCCGTATGAGTTTAAGAAAGCGAAGCCACCTAATTTTGATGGAGAGTTGAAGAATCCTGAGGATGCAGAGGTTTGGTTTCTTGGTATGAATAAGTTCTTTTCACTACATGAGTATACAAATAATATGAAGGCCATAATAGTTTTTTTTCTCGGTAAATCTATTCTATTTTATTATGTACAGAAAAAACATTACAGGCATATATTCAGATTGCCCAAGGCTGACTGTGGCTCTCTGGAGCATGATTTCTCAGCACTAGACCTGCCCTCGCAGGGGCAGTGCGACCAGACAAAACTATCTTCACAGGACATCATAATATGACAGAGAATCCATACCATACAAAAAATATCCCGCGCAGGGGCACCGGAGCGGAGAAGTACATCCCTCGCAGGGGCATCAAAAGAGTTATAGACATGGCCAGAGCAGACATAGACCTAAACGTAAACTAGAGAGACATAGCCATAGCAGACATAGACAGAAACATAAACCAGAGAGACATAGACATAGACATAAAACCGGAACAGGACCTGCACAATTGTGGAAGACGATAGGTTGAACCAGTGGAGGTTAGTCCTCCGGCTTCTCCTCGACAATTCTGCACCATCCATACTTCTCTCGTTCTTCTGCAGTGGGGAAGGAGTCCCAGTCTTCAGCAGTGTTCTCCTTGGAGGTCGACGCCTGCTGAGCCTGAGGGCGATTGGGAGCTTGCACGGGAGCCCCCGCTGGTCTCTCCTCGTCGCCTTCCATGCTTTCATCTGGGAGCTCCTCCTTACTGCGCGAACCACCTTCACCATCCTGAGTTTCCTCGATGAATAAGACCGAAATGTGAGCATTAATGCGGGGTTTATTCTTCGAGCTGCCAAAAGTGAAGATGGCGGAGCCAAACGCAGGAAGAGGGTCCGGTTCAGAGCTTGGACTGCTCGCGTCCATGAACTGGCTCGCCTGGAGGGGATTGGCCTCTGCCCTTCTGTGGCAATTACAGCGACAACAGTGGAGATGGGGCTCTGTAGCTGGAGGACGAGAAGACCCTCCCCGAGCAGAACCTCGTCGACTGAGCAGTCTTTGCCGGGGTCTAACCATTTTTGCAGGAGTACCGGCGGCTTGAAGCAGTATAGCAATTGAAGACCTTCCCAGCTTGAGACAGCCCCCAACTGAATTAGAGCCGCTCCCAGCAGACCTGGGACAACACTCAACAGAGCAGAGGCGGCAACCAGCAGAGTTTCCAGGCTGGAGACAACCCTCACCACCTTGAAAACTGGCCTTAACAGCAAGAGCTGTGGCCTGTAGAACAAAACAACAAGCAGGAGCCTGAACCTCGTAACCACAGCGCTGAGCGTGAACCTGCTCCATACCATCACCCACCTTAATATCCTCAACATTCCCTCGAGACCTGTTCTCCATAACTGCAAATTGCAGTCGCACCAATTAACCGGACGCTGCATTGAATTCCCTTCACCCACACCTGAGCTTTTAATCCTCGGCGGCGAGAGACGCAATAACATTTAAGATTGAACTCGGGGCACCACATGGCTGGCATGTGGCTCCTCCCTGCCACCCGTACTATCACCCGCATCCGGGTCAGCAGCATCACATTGGACCAGGTTATCGCATTCCTGAGCCTGGACAGTATTTGGAATTATGGTGGTATTTCCAGTGAGAAGGGTGTTCTCGCTTTCCACTCCTATATTGGCGAGAAGGTCAGCAACCTTGTTGCCTTCCCTTTTTATATGAGTAAAAGAGATGGCTCTGTTGCTGCGAAGCAATTGTTCAATAGCCTCCAGCCTTGCTTCGAGCCTCCAGCTAGTGGCGATTTTCCTTGCTTGGGATCCATTCTGGATGCGCTTGGCCATGTTAATGAGAATCTGGGAGTCTCCTTCCACGACCAATGGTTGGAGGTTGAGATTCCAAGCTAGAATGAGCCCTTGCCAAAGTCCTTCTAGCTCAGCTGAGTTATTAGTGTCCCATCCTATATTGCCAAAGTATATCTGCATGGGAGAGCCTTCGTGATTTCTTAGAATACCTCCGAAACCAGCCATACCAGGGTTGCCTTTGGAAGCACCATCGAAGTTGAGCTTGTAGGAATGCTTTGGAGGGGGGGTCCATTTGCCTTTGTTGCTATTGCTACTTTTGGCAGAGCCTTTCTTATGAAGTTCCTTAGGAAGATGCAGTTGCCAGTTGTCTAGGATACTTTTCTCATTGTTTAGAGAGGGTAGATCCTCCTGTGCCCATGATCTTAGCAGTAGCGTTTCTTTGAGATTTCCACAAAACCTCCTCCATATGTCCTCGATCGGAGAACATTGGTTTTTGAATATTCGTTTGTTTCTTTCCTTCCATATGCTCCAGAGGATTAGACCAGGGATTATGTTCCATAGACAGTTGAGGAGCTCGCTTTTGTAAGGTTTCTGAGGCCATTGTCTTAAAGAGTTGGTAATGTCGTTCTCCATTCTGCATCTTCTTTGACATCTGAAGCTTGCCTTTTCCCATAGCTGATTGGCTAAGGGGCAGGAGTCCAGGAGGTGTTGGAGAGTTTCCTCATTACAATTGCAGTTGTAGCAAATGGACGGACCATGAAAGTTTCTTCTTCTTAATTTATCCCAGGTGAGTATCCTTTTATGTCCTACTAACCATAGAAAGTGAGAGACTTTGGGCCAGGAGTCGAGCTCCCAGATTTTGCGCCATATTGGGTCAGACGGGATGTTAATATTACTTACTATTTTGTATGCCTCTGAAGGGGTGTAGGTGCCTTTTGGTTGATATCCCCAACGAAGGATGTCATTTCCTTCGTTCTGTCTGATATTTCTTTTCCGCAGCTCCTGCTCCAGCTGCTCAGCATCTTGAAGGTTTGTGTTATAGATTAACTGATTACCCTGTTTCCATTTCCTGAAGCCGTTCCCCATGTCCTGCAACCAGAACTGTTGGATCTTTTCTTGCTGCTGCTCCTGCCTGTTGAATTCTGGAGCTGGGTGCAGAATACTGTTGAGCTTTGGCATCTGGTTCCATGCATCCGTCCAGAATCTTGCCGTTCTGCCATTCCTCACTTCCCAGAAGCTGTGCGTTTGAATTAAGTGGAAGTGTTGTTTGGCTGCATTCCATATTAGCGAGCCTTTGACATTGGGAGTGAACCTGATGAGTTCCTCCGGAGGTCTGTTGTTGGCGTATTTGGCTGTCCATAGCTTGACCCAGGGCTTATCTGGATTAGTGACCCATTGCCACCAGATCTTGGCGCTCATGATGGAGTTGCTATGCTCTGGGTCTCTCAGTCCAATGCCCCCTTTGTCTTTGGGAGTACAAACGGTGGTCCATTTTACTAGAGCCCATTTACGGTTAGTTGCCGAACCTCCCCATAGGAAGCCACGCTGAAGATTCCTTATTCGTTTTAACACCCACTTTGGCGCTGCTAGGATTGAGAACAGGTAGAGAGGCATTGCCTGAAGGACCGACTTGATGAGCACCACCCGACTGGCTAGATTTAGAGTTCTATAAGTCCAGAGGTTAAGGCGAGAGTCGAGTTTTTCAAGGAGAGATCGCCAAGAGGAATGCTTAATGGCTGAGGCCGTGAGAGGAGCCCCAAGGTACTTGGACGGGAGGGTGGCAGAGGGAAAACCCAAGATGCGGGTCACCGCGGACTTGACTGAGGGAGGGGTGTGAAAGAAAAAAATCTGCGACTTAGTGCAGTTGACATTAGTGCCAGAGGCTTCAGAAAAATCAGAGAGCAGGGATTTGAAGCAGGAGGCTTCCTGGACAGATGGGTAGCCGAATAGCATGGTGTCGTCAACAAACTGCTGATGGGAGTTAGCAGGGGTGTTGTGAACAGAAAGGCCTTTGAGCTTATGAGAGTGGAGGGAATTTTTTATGTGACGCCCTAGACCCTCAGCCATAAGAACAAAGAGGAAGGGAGATAGGGGGTCACCTTGCCTGATTCCTCGGGAAGGTTTGAAGGGGCGGGAGGGAATACCGTTCACTAGAATGGAGAAGTGAGTAGAAGTAATTAAACTCATGATCCATCGAACCCACATGGAGCAAAATCCAAAGGCTGTTAGCATTTGCTGAATGTAAGTCCAGCTGAGTTTATCAAAAGCCTTAGAGAGATCCAATTTGAGAATCATACCTGCCTGCTTGGTTTGCTTGAGAGAGTGTATTATCTCGTGCGTGAGGAGAATTCCGTCCATGATCTGTCGCCCTTCCACATACCCTGACTGTTCCGGCGAGATAAGCAGGGGCAAGAGGGGCTTTAACCGATTCGCAATCACTTTAGATATGACTTTGTAAATGACATTGCAAAGAGCAATCGGCCTATACTTGTCAGGTGTTATGGAATCTTCCTCTTTAGGGATAAGAGCGATGAAGGTTGAGTTTAGAGAGGGAAGCAGCCAATGGAGAGCTCTTGATTCTTCTACAATTTGCCAGACCTCTTGCTTTATTAGCTCCCAGAAGGTGTGAAAGAACGTTGTGGTAAATCCATCCGGGCCAGGGGCTTTTCCTTCCTTGAGCTGGGCCATAGCTTCATCCACTTCCTGAGATAGAACGGGGCGAAGGAGAAGTTCATTATGCTCCTCCATGATGATTCTTGGCACATTTTTGGTGATTTTCTCAATAGCCGGACGCCTGTCTCCTTCAGGCTCTCGATGGACCTGATTGAAGTGATTGAGGAATTCCTCCTCAATTTCCTCATGCTTCTCTATTTTTGCCCCCCCTTGTTTTTGGATGTAAGGGATGTTGTTGTGCATTCTTCGCTGAACAGTGGTTCTGTGGAAGAATTTGGTATTTCGCTCACCTTCCTTCAACCATCTGATTCTGGATTTTTGCTTCCAATATATTTCCTCCTGTTTCCTCCTTTCCTCCAGTTGGCTTTGGATGCGTCGTTCCTGTTCCAGAGTTTCTTCAGTGTGCCCCTTTGTGATTATCCTTTGTTGAAGTTCCGTTAGTTCCTTGTTTAGATCTTGTTGCGCTGTAAATATGTTGCCAAAGGTCTCTCTGTTCCACTGCTTTAATTGATTTTTTAAAAACCTAAGCTTCTGTTGGAACTGATACATCTTGGATCCTTCAGGCGGGATGAAGGATGTCCATGTTGTTTTGACAAAGTCTTTAAACGAGGGATGCGAGAGCCAGAATGCTTCGAAGCGGAAGGGTCTTCTGGTTTGGTTGCCTGGTCTTTGCCATTGGAGGGCTATCGGCCAGTGGTCCGATCCAATGTGGGAGAGAATAGCTGCTGAAAAATCTCCTCCAAGGTGAACCGCATTGTCTGATATGAGGAAGCGGTCCAGTTTGGAAGCAATTTGATGCTTGCCTGCTCTGCGATTGCTCCATGTGAAAGTTCCATTGCAGAAAGGCATATCTATGAGGGAGGTATTCTGAATGAAATCCTTGAAGTGGGAGTTTTCTTGTTCCATTCTATTTCTACCCCCAATCTTCTCCTCTAGCTTGGTGATCATGTTAAAATCCCCTCCTATTATCCAGAGCGGGTTCCTCCTATTGTTGTTCAAGGCGCTTATAGTATCAAGAAGAGCAATTTTACTTCCTGTGTCCTGCGGGAAATAAACATTTGAGAGGTTTCCATGGATGTTCGTACCTAGGATGTGAAACGCAGCCTGGATGAGGTGATGAGAGGCGTGAAAATCTGAAAGAGCAATCGCTTGTGTACTCCAAGCTATTGCCAGCCCTCCTGAAGCTCCAGAGGCATCCACCACAACTGATCGACAACCTGGCCAAGCCTTGGAGAGAATGCTGCCTAACGTAGAGCTATTACATTTGGTTTCTTGGAGAAAGCACATTTGCGGCTTTTCCATTTTAATCATGTTTTTTAACATTCTGAGTTTTCCTGGGCTGTTGAGCCCTCTTACATTCCATGATACCAGCTTCATGATTTAACTATTGAAAGAGGGTTTGTAGTACTTCGTCAACTTAGCATACCTGCCCGAGTCTACCAGGATTTTCCCAATCTCGATCGTTCGCTGAAGATCCGTTTTTCTTCCTCTCTTCTTGGTATCTTTTGGGGGCAAGCTACCGTCCCATCGGCTTCCTGGCTGAATACCTAGTTGATGCTGATGAAAGGCTCTGGAAATGACCACTTCCAGCTTATTGAGCTGATGCTCTGATATACTATCATATGCTTTCTTTTTGCATGCCATTTCCAGTTCTAGAATGTCTAATCCATTCAGATCTATGCTCTCTGGTTCTTCTTCCATTTGTTGCACTTGATTGCTCCCCTCCATATTGATTTCTGAGTTTTGTAGGGGGTCTGACTTTCCATCAACTTCCATATCCTTGCACTTCCCTTCCGTTTCTTTCTGTCCATCAATGAGGGTAACTGGATTGATAATGGGAGGTTGAGATTTGGATGTGGAGGCTGATGGAGGAGGGGGGGGGGAGGATGAGGACGGAGGGGCTTGGGTGGTCTCAGGAATCGAGGGAGGCTCATCAGAGGTACTCGCGAGAATTTCAAAGCTGTTCTTTGTGGCTGGGCCATGGTTGTGATTTTGCTGGGGTTTATTCCCATTAGTGGGTTTCTTGTGCGCACGCCGTCTGCTTGGGGCTTTGGTGAAACCGTCCTGGGTTTGGGCTTCTGAGGGATCAGGAGTATTGGCTTTGGCATTCAGCGGACAGTCCCGGAAGAGATGCCCAAGAGCATGGCATTTTCTACAACGAAAGGGGACATGCTCATAGTCCAGAGGTTGAACCCATTCTTCATCACGGTGAGAGAGAGTTACCGATTCTGGCAAAGCTTCATTCAGTCGCATAAAGACACATATGCGGGCATAAGAGGTATATCTGCGCATTTTTGTTTCTTCTGCTGCTCTGATGTATTCCCCTATTCCATTTCCTATGCCTTTGAGAATGTCCTCGTCCCAATATTCATCTGGAAGTGAGTACATTCAAATCCAGACTGGCGCCCATGTGAGATCTTCCTTATCCGGGTTAAATCTTGGTATCCATTCCCTCAGATACAGACCCGCTGAGTTGAAAAAGTAGGGCCCTGCTCCCAGAATTCTGTATTTGTCCTCAAGACAGAAGAAGATCGCCGTAAAGAAGCCTTTCGGCCCTAGCTGCAGGGTGACATCTCCTTTGGGTTTCCATTTCGCTGCAATCCATCCATATAGGGCTCTTTCCGTCGGCCAGAACCCTATGAACTTCCCAATAAGGGCATGATCCCGCATGTACTCTATTCGCTGATCAATCTTGTGTCCCGGCAGCTCTATTCTAGGCCTTTCTTTGGCTATGGGCTTGCATGTGGTCGAAGAAACTTTCGGAGCTTCCTTAGGTTTCTCCCCATTGTCTTGTTCGGCGCTGGCTTTGTCCTTCCGCCCTTCTTTCTCCTTATTTCCGTGCTGATACCTATTCTCTTGATTCATTATCTCCCTGTCGATGGATCCAAAAACAAAATCCTGTTCAGGACCGTGCAGCGAGGTGTTTGCGCTGGGGGAGGGCTCTGACGCCCTCCCCTGAGGAGATTCCATTTTCCTTCTCTAGTGCCCTGCAACGCTGCTGCGCTACAGGTTTCTTGGTCTAGTTCTTGAGTGGATCCAGTGGGTTGCCGTCTGCGCCGTCACAGAGTTTCTCAGAACCCTAATCGCCTTGCTCTCCATCCGCCTGATAGGAGAATGCATTGAAGGCCATAATAGTTATCTTCATCCTAAAAGTTAAATAAAACATCTGGTGGGAAGATGTAAAACGGGTCAAAGACATCAAGGCAGAGGAGTTGAGTTGGTATGAATTCAAGAGACTCTTCGAAAAGAAGTACTTGTCAGACAGGTACTACGACAAAAAAACCAAGGAATTTTATGAGCTCAAAATGGGATTGATGACATATGAGGAGTATATGACCAAGTTCTTGGAGCTATTGAGGTATGTACCATATCTTAAAGATGAAAAGGCTAAAGTTTAGAGATTTGTCAGTGGATTTCCATTAGCATTTAGAGATTGGATTGAGTATGATGAGCCTCGATCACTTGAGGAAGTTATTGGGAAACTAAAGCATTTCTATGAACAATCAAAATGTAAGATAAAATCTCAGCAAGGATGGAAAGGGAAAGATAAAAGTAAAGGTAAATGGAAACTGAAAAGAAAAAGGCCTCAGAATGCAGAATAGAAAGAGAATGTTGCACTGCATAAGAAGTTCAATGCAGCTAGACAGGGACATGGGTCACAATAGCATAATAGAGGTGATGGTACAGGCGGTTGGAGTGTTGGAAATGTGGTAAGGAACATCTTAAGAGGGATTGTTCGCAGAATCTGAGTGGTAGGCCTCAGGTCTATAATGCACAGGAGGTGCAGATTGTTGGGGATGTTGGGTAGAGCATTACTCGTATCTATGCAGCACTGGATAATAAGCAGGTAGATCATCAAGCATCTATCATTGAGATGGACGGTAAGCTTTGTGATCAAGTTGTGTCTATTTTGATTGACCCTGAATCTAATTATAGTTATATTAGTCCTGACTTGGTGGATAAGTGTGGTTTGAATACATAAGTGTATGTAGAATCTTGGTTAGTATAGTTGGCTACAGGTACAAAGAAGAGAGTTCATCATTGGGTAAGAGCTTGTGCATTTGAACTGAATGGTATGCCTACAACAACACATATGAATGTATTATTGTTAGGGTCATATAGTATGATTTTGGGTATGGATTGGCTATATCTTCATAGGACCAAAGTGGAATTCTATGACAAATCCATTGAGTGTTTGGGAGCAGAGAATCTTGCAGGGTAAGAAGAAAGAAACATCAGTTAGGATGGTGACATATATGTAGGAAAAACATAGTCACAAAAAAGGGTGTGTGTTATTTACAGTACACATTTCTAGTGATAAAGGTAAGGAGGATGATGATGTGAAGATATTGAGTAGGGACCCAATCTTGTAGAAGTTTCATAATGTGTTTCTAACAGGTATTTCAGAGTTTCTTCCTCAAAGGGAAGTATGATTTTCTATTGAGTTGGTACTAGGAGCAATGCCAGCATCAAAGGCACCGTACATAATGACCACTCCAGATCTAGTAGAGTTAAAGTTGCAGTTGAAGGAAATGCTTAACAAGGGATACATTAGGCCAAGTGTATCACCTTGGGGTCCACCGGTATTGTTTGTGAAAAAGAAAGATGGTACTCCAAGGTTATGCATTGATTATAGGCTTTGAACAAGGTGACATTTAAGAATAAGTACCCATTGTCGAGGATTGATGACTTATTTGATCAACTAAAGGGAGAAATGATGTTCTCAAAGATTGAATTGAGATCTCGATATCATCAAGTATGCATCAAGGAAGAGGACATTTACAAGACAAATTTCCAAACTAAGTATGGGCATTATGATTTTGTTGTAGTTCCATTTGATTTGACTAATGCCCCAAATACCTTTATGTGCTTGATGAATAGTGTGTTGCATCCTTATCTCGACAAGTTTGTTATTTTATTCATTGAGGACATTTTGATATATTCTAAGAATTAGGAAGAGCCAGTCAAGCATTTAACAACAATGTTGAGACTGTTGACAGAGAATCAGTTGTATGCTAAGCTCAGTAAATGAAAATTATTTCAGACATAGGTACATTACTTGGGACATGTGGTCTCCAAGGAAGGCATAGTATTAGATCCATAGAAGATAAGAGCTATCATGGAGTGGGAAACTCCTAGAAATGTGGATGAGGTAAGATCATTCATGGGGCTAGAGGCTACTATAGGAGGTTCATTAGGAACTTATCTCAGATTGCATATCCTATTACGTCATTAGAAAGGAAAGGTAAGAAATTTGAATGGAGAGAGGAATGTGCAACAAGTTTCGAGCAGCTAAAGCAGTGGTTGAAAAACACTCTAGTGTTAAATATTGCAGACCCAAACAAAGAGTTTGTAGTGTGTACAGATGCTTGCAAGAGAGGAATTGGTGGATTCCTCATGCAAGAGGGACAGGTAGTATGTTATGAGTTGTAGAAACATAATGAGCATGAGAAAAAATATTTGACATATAATATTGAGTTGGAAGCGATAATTCATGAGTTGAAGATGTGGAGGCACTATCTTCTTAATATGAGGTTTTTAGTGATGAGTAATCACAATGGGTTGAGATACTTATTTGACCAGCCGAATCTGAATGCCAAGCAATCTAGATGGTTGGCCATGATCAATGAGTTTGACTTTGAGATCAGGTATATCAAGGGTAAAGAGAATAGGGTTGCAAATTCTCTTAGTAGGCAGATACAGGTAAATCACATTGAAACTATGAGTTCTTATGGGACAAACTTACAAGATCGGATTTTACAGGCACGTCCGCAGGATGGTAGGTATAGAGAGCTTATGCACATGTTACAATAGAGCACAGGTACAAGTATAGGTCATGGTACAGGTACGGGTATAGGTGCACAGGATGTGGACTATCATCTCTCAGCAAATGGCTTGATCATATTTAGGGACAAGATATATGTGCCATACAACAGTGAGCTCAAGAAGATTATCTTGAGGGAGTTTCATGTGAAACTGTATTCAATTCACCTAGGCTAACAAAATACATTGACAACAATAAATAATTTTTATTATTGGTCAAATTTGAAGAAGGATGTAGAAGAGTTTGTGGCTAGATGTTTGGACTGTTAGCAAGTAAAGGTGGAATACAAGCATCTAGGTGGACTACTACAACCAATTGTGATTCCAAAATGGAAATGGGAGGTCATTTCCATGGATTTTATTACATGTTTTCCGAGGATATCTAGACAACATGATACCATCATGGTTATGGTGGAAAGGTTGACTAAGGTAGCACACATCATTCCAGTGAAGACTATGTATTTGGCTAGTGATGTGGCACATGTGTTCATCAAAGATGTGGTCATATTGCATGGTGTTCCAAAGAATATTGTGTCAAAAAAGGATGCAAAGCTCACTTCCAAGCTTTATAAAGAGTTGTTTGTAGGTTTGGGCACAAATTTGGCCTTCAACACAACTTATCATCCATAGATAGATGAACAGACATAGAGGGGCAACAAGATATTGGAGGATATGTTGAGGATGTATGTGATGCATAACAATGAAAGTGGGAAGAGTATCTTCCACTGGTAGAGTTTGATTACAAAAATGGGTACTAAGAGTCTTTAAGGATGATTATGTTTGAGGCACTCTATGGGTAGAGTTGCAATACTCCCATCAGTTGGAGTGATCCAGTGAAGAGAAAATCCCGATAGGAAGTGGTAATTGAGGCCAAACCTTCTTATTGGATTCTTTCAATACCTTGGTAATTCCATGGCCAACTATTTGATATGATACCTCTCTGCATATCAGCTTGTTTGGAACATAGAGTGAAGACATGTGGGGGCGCATCAATACCTAGGACTCTGATATAGGTGAAGCACTCTTCACCAAACCAGTTACCAATATTGCTAAGATCCTCCATAACTTTCTAAGACATTATGGGAGGCTTGGTCTTGAATATTATTTCATAAATTGGAATAATAACATTGTGATAGATTTGATAGAAGTGACCAAAATAATTTCTCCCAGAGTAAATCATGGTAAATGTGGATCGGTATAGGATCAGAGACCATCTGCTTCCATCCCATGGCTGGGAAATCAAGGGAATAACAAAGGAAGTCCATGACATATGTTGACATGTAGAACGGATGGGTTTTTTTCTCTGAGACACTGCAGGAGGAGCAAAAATCTAGAATTTGTTTGACTAGATTATTGGATAATATGGTAACCCAATTGAATATGTATCCCTCAGAGGCCCCATCAATAAGAGGGACCCAATCTTCAGGGAATTTAGAGACATTGGGGTATGCATGTATCCTGCAAAGCATTACACCTACTTGACTGAAAGGAGAAGCTAGTGAGTCTATGGAGTACTTACCCTCTTGTTCCTTCTTGTGTTTATTTGGGTCGCTCCTCCACTCCTTAATTAACTTTGCTGGATCTTCATGCTTCTTAAAGAAGTCTACCACATATGTTTTGTCGTAGACATATTGAGGGCTTGGAAATTGGTACATCTCCTAAAAGGCCTTTGCTATGAATGATCCAATTGTCATGCCATTTTGAGTGTGGAACTTCCTCCCTGTGATATCCATTGTTTTAATAACCCATCTGACCATGTCTGTGTAGGGCATGATCCTAGGTCTTGCTCCAATTCTGTGCAAGAAGGAATTGGCCGCGTCCTGTGGGGTTGCCTCTAAGGTGGGAATTTAATCATAAATGATTACTATCCTAATGGTCACCCAGGGACCTTCTTCTTTGAAATACCTATAGATTTCCTCCCATGAGGAATACCCTACATCCTTGGTGCATATTGTATCCGAAAACAGTCCCGCCCCAGGAAATGTTTCATCGATGGTTTCTCTAAATGGGTCAGTGGGTTGTTTCGCAGGTGTTTTGGACTTCCCTTTGGCCTTCTTCATATCTTCTTGATGAGGGTGGTGGAGGATTTTTGGGTGAGCTGAGAGGATAGAGAATTGTGAGTGCACATAAATTTTCACACTAGTAAGCAATTAATTGGAGGTAGCTAACAATAGATGGAAGGGCTTGACATAGAATGGGTTTAGATAGAGAATTTAAGTTGCAATAGTAGTCGCACGGGGTGTAATAGTTAGTTGGAGAGGATTTTAAGTAGGAAAAATGCTGAGATGGCACAGTGGAGACATGTGGTAGAGCTGGGTTGGATGAAGGAAAATTGAGGAAGGCGATATATCAACTTATTTTTGCACTCTCTTGATAATGGTCCTAGTGGAAAATGTGTTCATCAAGCTAGCCTAACAAGTGGAATGTCCTTTTAATCTCCCGAATGGGGTGGCTAGGTGGAATTGGGTGTAAGCCTCACCACCCCAAAATCAATCACAACTGTTGATGTGTAAATAATGCTTTGTTGACTCTGAATTTTTTAGGAGCTAGAGATGGCTTAATGATCACACTTGTTCACCTGTTGGAGCTCCTTTCGGGTGAGGTTGCTTTATGATGGGCGGTGATTCTCTCCATAGGTGGCTACCCCTTAATAATTTACATCTAAGACATGTGGAAGGTTCATTTCCACTTGGAAAATTCTCCATGCTGAGAATGGTACTAGTTACAGTTGAGCTAGAATTTAGGTGCTCTGGTGTCCTAGCCTCCTTCTGCCCAACTCCTTTTAGTATGCAATTATAAATGATTATGGGCCTCTTGTCCTTTTGGGGCATACTATCGGGATAAAGTCATGATGACGTCATTTGAGCCATGTGTCAATCTATGATCAATCCAAGTGTCAGTGATATCTAGGCCCTTAGGGTACCTAAAACCTCCAAAAATGTTTGTCATGTGTCCTCCTAGTGAGCAGTTGCTGATGTCATCTCTCCTCGATGATACATTACCACCTATGGGGTCGAAAGAGAAAGAAGGAACCCCAACCATTTTCTACACACACCTCTTTTGCAAATGGTCTAATCTCAGATCCTTCAAGAATTGATTTAGTAAAGTGTCATAGGGATCTAGGGTCACAGGGTTTGAGCCTTGAAAGTATGTTATGGGATTTCGTTAATAAACACCCCCAGTTCCGAAAACTAAAGTATTTGTGGTCTCTAGTCCCCAGAGCTTCTCACAATTGATTTTATGACGAGCCACAGTATTTCGAGGTTCCAGGGATTTGACTCTCAAAGCCTTTGCTTTGACTATCCTCATCTTTTGATCCCAATGGCTAATTTAAGACTTGTTCATATCATTAGCAAGATCTTCCTGAGCACTTTCTAATTGAGTGGGCTTGACATAGCCTTTGATCTCATCCATTTCTCTAAAAATGGGTCCAAACTCTGCTTTTCTTTGCACCCCACTCCTTCGGTATGTAAAACTTAAGAAAAACAAAAAGGAGAGTACAACAATTACCAATCAGTTAAGTTCTGTAGGAGTAAATTTTGATGAAGTTAGGGCTCTATTATTTCTGTGCTCATTGCTAGAAATTTGAAATGTATTATTCATGGCTATTAGTAAATCTATGTCTGGATCTAGTACTTGAAAATTTGTTGATGTTGTTGGTGCTATCGTTAGCAAGGAAATGTGAAGGAAAATATCAAGTGAGACAACATGTAATGTTTTGACTGCAAAGACTAAAGGAAGAAAACTAGAGAAAGGAAAGAGCCTAGGACATCACAGTAAGTCAAGGAAAGGAAGGTCCAAGTCTAGATTAGGGATAGTAAGCTGGAAATGCAGGAAGAAAGGACACCTAAAGAAAGACTGCAAATCTCGGAAGGGAAAAAAAGGAGATGGACAACAACAGAACAATCATGAAGAAAATGTGACAGCTGATGTGCTGCAAGATGCTTTGATTCTTTCATTAGAGAATATTATTGATTCCTAGGTGGTATATTTAGGGGCCTCATTCCATGCCACACATAATAGGAAACATTTTCATGGCTATGTTCAAGGAGATTTTGGACAAGTTCATCTAGGTGATGATAAACCCTGTAACATTGTTGGAATAGGTAAGGTTTTTATAAAGAAACATAATGGAAACCAATGGATATTAAAGGATCTAAGGCATGTTCTAGATCTAAAGAAAAATCTAATTTCAACAGGGCAATTGGGAGTTTAAGATTGTGTAACTACTTTTACAAAAAAAAATTGGAAGGTGACTAAAGGATCCCTCGTAATAGCAAAAGGAGAAAAGGTTGGTACATTGTATTGATGTAATGGTATTTTTAATTTTGTTAATGATTTAACCTCCACGGGAGCGAATACGACAATCTAGCATCATAGGCTTGGGCACATGAGTGAGAAGGGGATGCATATTCTTCACCCAATAAATTTGTTGCCAAGATTGAAGCATGTTGATTTAGATTTCTGTGAAAATTTTGTTTATGGAAAACAAAAGAGAGTCAAATTTCTCAAAGTTAGGAAGGCAACAAAGAGTGAAAAATTAGAACTTGTGCATATAAATTTATGGGAACCTGCTCAGGTATCATCTCTAGGCAGCTCTCACTATTATGTTACTTTCATTGATGATGTAACTGGGAAAACATGGATTTATTGTATTTGGAATAGATATGATGTATTTGAACTTTCAAGAAATGGAAAGCTTTGGTTGAGAATGAGACAGGAAAGAATTTGAAGTGTCTCATATTAGAAAATGGAGGTGAATACTACAACAAAGAGTTTGATAACTACTATTGAGAGCATGGAATTCGTACAGATAAGATAGTTCCAAGAACACCGCATGAAAATGGTGTGTCAGAGAGGATGAACAAGACAATCGTGGAGTGTGCAAGGTGAATGAGATTTAATTTAGTATTTCCCTTACAATTTTCGACAAAAGTTGTATATATTGTTGTTTATCTAATAAACAAAGGGCCTTCAAGTTCCTTAGATGGTGGTATTCTTGAGGAGGCATGGATAGGTAAAAAGGTAAATTACCCGTTTTAAAGACTTTCAATTGTGAAGCCTTTGTCCACATTAATTAAGAAAATAGAACAAAGGTTTAGGAAAAATAAAAGAAATGTACCTTTATTGGATATGGTTTTAATGATTTTGGTTATCACTTGTATTATTATGAAAATAACAAAATCATTAGGAGACAAGATGTCATATTTAATGAAAAGGTCTTGTATAAAAATCAGATGTAGGGAAAGAAACGGGAAAAGAAAAGCAAAGAATACACAGTGCTTGATCAGATCACGTAAAAAGTAAAGGTGCCTAAAAATCATAATGATAAACAACCACAACAAAAACAACAACCACAACAACAAAAGATACCTCAAACTCCTGAAACTAGTATTAGAAGATCTACCAGGGTAAGTAGACCCCATGAATGATACTCTCCTTCATTATATTATGTATTATTGACTGATTCTGTTGAACTGGAAAGATATGAAGAAGCAATGAAGGTAGAAACCAAGAAGAAATGGGAGCAAGCCATGGAAGAAGAGATGGAATCCTTGATGCATAACCAGAATGGGACTTAGTTAAGCTTCCTGTAGGTAAAACGACCTTAAAAAATAAACGAGTTTACAGGTTGAAGGAAGAATATGGAAGTAAATAGATGTATAAGGCTAGACTTGTGGTGCAGGGTTTTGCATTAAATAAAGGTATAGACTTCGATGAATTTTTTTCTCCCATTGTTAAAATGACTTCATCAAAACTATTTTAAGTTTAGTGGCATCAAAATATTTGCATCTTGAGAAGTTAGATCTAAAGACAACCTTTCTAAATGGGAATTTGGAGGAAGAAATGTATATGCAGCAACCACAAGGGTATGAGGTCAAAGGGAAGGATAAATTAGTGTGAAAATTGAAGAATATATTGTATGGCTTAAAATAGGCTCCCAGGCAATGGTATATAAAATTTGGTATGTTTAGTCTGAACAAGGTTATACTAGATCTCACTCTAACCATTGTTTTTATCTTAAAAAGAAAAATGACAGAACCTATATTATATGGTTATTGTATGTAGATGAGATGCTTGTTGTAGGGTCTAACATGCAAGAAATAAATGTGCTCAAAGGAAAATTGGAAAATTCATTTGCAATGAAAGATTTCGGTGTTGCAAAACAAATCCTTAGTTTGAGAATAACTAGGAATAGGAAGAGATGGATTATATGTGTAAAGTTCCATATGCATCAGAAATTGGAAGCTTAATGCATGTAATGGTCTGCACAAGGCATGATATTGCACACGCAGTGGAAGTTGTAATTAGGTATATGAAAATATAGGAAAAGAGCATTAGATGGAAATGAAGTGGATTCTTGGGTATTTGAGAGGTACCACAAATCAAGCATTATGCTTTGGTGGTTCAAACATTGCTTGACAGGGATGTGTTGATCAAGATAAGGTAGGTGATAGACATAATAGGAGGAGCACCATAGAGTATGTGTTTACTATAGGGGGGACAACTATCAATTGGGTTTCAAAATTGAAAAATATTGTTGCAATTTCAACAATGAAATCAAAGTATGTTGTTGTTGCAAAGGATAGCAAAGAAATGATTTGGTTACAAAAGTTTATGGATGAATTGGGAAAGAAGCAGGAGATGGGAAGGTTATATGGTAGTAGCAAGAGTGCCATTCATCTTGCAAGGAATTCAAAATTTTATTCCAAGACTATATATATACATCTCAAGTACCATTTCATATGGTCAGTGTTGGAAGATGGACAATTGAAGCTGGAAAAGATACACACTAGTCGTAATATTGCAAATATGTTAAAAAAAGTTGTAACCAAGGAGAAACTGAGATTCTTCTCAATTTCAATTTGTCTTCAAGTATGATGGTGAATATGAGAAACATATAGGTCCAAGTGGAGTCATTTTCCATCAAGTGAAGTAACGATGGAGTTTATATAATCAATTTCCAAGTGATAGATTGTTGGGCGTGGAGCCTGATTATCTTCCTAATTGTTCAGAGGTTTTTGTTTCAACCGCGTTGAATCCATGTTCCTAACGGGGTGGAAACATAGCCCATATGATCACTATTAGGGGGGTCTAGGGGGGATTTTATGAGCCCCCCTAGAGATGGTTTGGGGGCAACACCCCCAAAGCTAAAGATAGATGAAAATTTTCCTTGTAAAATATTGTAATTTCATAGTCAATCTGGGTTGTTCATTAAGTGGATGATCTGACAGTAGAAGTTATGTTAATTTAGGGTTTTTTTTCCTGAGAGGAAAACCCTCTGTTTATATGATGGAATTATATTGTGGTTTTGTATTATTATTCTAAGCGAAAAGAGAGCAGAGATTGTGTTAGAGCAAAGAGGAAATTACAGTGGATCTGGTGTAGGTTATATCTCTTCAATTCGCTAGATAATTAAAAGGAAGGATTGGTTGTTTCTAGATGGACGTAGCCCAAATTGGGTGAACCACATATATCTATGTATCTCTTGATTTATGTGATTTTATGTTTGTGTTTCTACAATATTTTATGTGTTTCATTCCTCCGTTGATTAATTTCTAACACTTTGGTCCCACCTTTGGAGTGAGTGGTTAGTGGTATGTGGAATACAATGATGGTGCCAAGTTTCAAGGGACATGTTAGTGTGTGCCAATTGTTAGGTGGTGATTGGATGTGTGTGACTGACGTGGTTGTTGAGTTGGTTTATTGGCATATCAACATATCATGAGTTTTAGGAGGAACTTCGATATTTCAATATCCTGATATGCACACGTCTGTGTGACCACATGGTATACATGCTAGCTGATGTCATGTGGAAAGTTATGAATGGTTGGAAAAAATGATGAGGAGGCAGGTTCATTGGGTTGTTAACCTATTGGTGAATTTGTGGGCCAAGCACATACCAAATTTCATCCATATTGACTATCAAAGCTTTAGGAGGATTTAACCTTGCAATTTTTAGAATTCATCGGTATGGTAAAGCCTCTATACTCCACAAGGATCTAAAAATATGGACCAATGGAGATCTATTTCATGACTAGGGAATCCATTTGTTAGACACATGGAATGTACAGATGGTGATGTGACCCATTAAAGGGACATAACTTTGTATACCTAGCTTGAATTAAGACAAAATTTATATCATTGGAAGGTTCTCAATGAGCAAAATACGATGGTGAAGTCGATGTTGTGAGTTGAGTTAATTGAAGAAACAAGATTTGTTGATAACCTCATCTTCATAATATACCATGAAGGTCAAGTATATTTACACCCAACAACCCTAATATGGCATTAGGGAGGTTGGGGTTGTGACAATATATTCTAAAGAGTAAAGACAAGGTTCAAATCTTACAACTCCTATAGTCAACATGGAGCTTGAAAATGTTATTCCCAAACCAACAACACCATGCAACGATAACATAAAATAGGTAAGGAAGCCCCAAAAAAACCAAAGAAAAGATCACCATGCACCTATTGACAAGTGAAAAAATTCTACTAGTAACAAGGGGTATACCACTTGATTAGGGTCCCAATTAGACCCCTATTTATTTATTGTTGTGATACTCACTAGAATATAGGCCTAGTTTCCTATACTAATCTAACATAAAAAAATGATAAAAACTAATTTAAATAAGGGAAAATATATGACCTAAAAATATTTGCAAGTAAATATTACCAAATTCTATACAATTTGGTGATGTTTTGGATGGGTATTGTGTTATCCAATCAATAGGGGTAACAGAAATATTGCCTAAATGTAGGCCTTTGAGAGTTATGTAGTTGTTTTGGGTAGTAATCGTTTTCACTGATATGTGGGCTTAGTCAACCACTTGATAAATGTGTGCTCTAGTGAGAGAGATTTAAAAAACTATATTTTTTGTGTTTCTACATGTTTATTTGCATATATATGTTATGCAACTAGATCACAAAACAAAACAAAAGATAGATCAACAACTTCAAATTAGCCTCTTCGAGGGGGAATTCTCCTTTATATCACATAAATGAACAATTCTTGGATGATACAAATGACAATACCTCCTTGGTATATATAGGAGTCTAAGGAGTCACAATATAATCAGATTCAACATAACAATAATAATGTTAGGGAACAAAAATAACAATAGTGACCTTCTATGGGGCACAACAATAAAAATAAGGGGGCTACACTAACAATTACAAGAATGGGACTACACTAGTATTATAGGGGCCTAACATGCCCCTCTCCTTAAAAAAAATGTTGTCCTCAACGCTTGAGTAGTTATGGATGCTACTATATAAAATTCTCTTCCTCCCATGTGGAATCTTTAGCGGGTAAGTTATTCCACTTAATGAGATACTCTAAAATTGATCGATTCCATATCTTTCAGGTTCTTGTTTCTGTGATTGCTTCAAGCTCCATTATTATTTATCTTTCCTCGTCAAGTTTTTGCAATATTGTTTGAACTGTGAGCTTGTGGCTGATAACCTTATTTAAGCATGAAACATGGAAAACTTAGTGTACTCAGGAGGATGCAGAAAAATCCAATTTGTATTCCATAGTACCAATCTTTTGCAACACCTTATAAGGACCATATTACTTGGGTGATAATTTATTGTCATTCTTAGCTTGCTTGAGGGACATTTTCTTGTATGATTGTAGCCTTAAAAATACCCAGTTTCCTACATCAAAATTTCTTTCACTGCGATGTTGATCTGCATGTTGTTTCATTTGTTTTTTTTCTAGAGTGAGGTTATCCTTTAATAGTTGGAGAGCTTGTTGTTGATGCTTGATGTGATCTTCCACTACTTGAACCTTAGAATTTTCTCTTAAAGATGATGTGATGGATAGTGGATGATATCCATAAAGTGCCAAAAATGGGGTTGTTTTTGTTGCAGTACGGAAGGATGTGTTATACCACCATTCAACCAAAGGTAAAATCTTGACCCATTGTGTTTGTTTATCAAATACAAAGCAACAAACATATCCTTCCAAACACTTGTTCACTATCTCAGTTTGTCCACAAAATTGAGGATGTAAGATGGGCTATGAGCTAATTGAGTGTCAAGACAGGAAAATAATTTCATCCAAAAAATTCCAGTGAAAATGGGATCTTTATCACATACAATAATCTTTGGGTTTCCATGTAGCTTTTGAATTGTTTCCATAAATGCAGTAGCAACTATACTGGCTTAAAGGATGATATAATGCACAAAATTGTGCATGCTTCGTAAGTCTATCAACTACCACCATGATGACACTCTTTCCTTCGGACTTGGGTAAACCTGTGATAAAATCCATTGATACCTCCTCCCAACGATGACTTGGAATGGCTAAAGTTTGTAACAGACCTAGGGTCTTAATTGTCTCAATTTTATTTTGTTGGAAAACCAAACATTTTGCCATAAACTTCTAGATACTAAATTTAAGGCCATCACAAAATCATTTATTCTTGAACCTGTGGTATGTTTTTAAAATCCTGAGTGTCCTCCCAGAGAAGAGGTGTGAAATTCCAAAAGAACATTTTGTTGTAGTTGGAAATTCTTACATAAATATAATCAATATTTGTATCATAATGAGTCATTTTTCTAGATAATTGTATATGATGTATTGGGATCTGATTCCAACTTTTTAATGAGGATCCACACCTCTTCATAATTCTTCCATTCCTCCTTTACTTAAGTCATCCAGTCAGGTTGGATAATGGAAATGGAATAGAGAAATGCTTCCACATCCTCATCCCTTCTTAAAAGTGCATCTGCAACAACAATTTTCTTCCCTTTTTTCTAGATGATTTCAATGTCATAATCCAACATCTTAGTGGTCCGTTTTTGCTACTCTTCTGAAGATAATTTTTGTTCCAAAAGATTACTATAATACTATCATGATTTGTTTATACCTTAAGTGTCTTCCTATTAGGTAAGGGCGTCATTGCTTCAAGGCATGTAGTATTTCCAACATTTCCTTCTCATAAATAGGTTTGTGTAAATACTTTCCCTTGATTGGATGACTTTCAAAAGAAATGGGTCTTCCTTATTGCATTAAAATAACACTAATTGCATTTCCCGATGCATATCATTCCACCATAAAGGTTTTTGTGAAGTCTGCGGTAGCTAAAACCAGAGCTTTGAACATTTCCTCTTTAAGATGTTAAAGGAATTAGTTGCTTCTAGAGTCGAAAAAATTGCATGTTTCTTCAGTAATGTTGTTAGAGGTGCTGCTATTTTCCCATAATTCTTAACAAAATTATGATAATACTCTTTCAACCCAATAAATCCTTGAAGATGGTTTAGGGTTGTGGGGATTTTCCATTCCTTGATGGATTTAATGTTGTTAGGATCCACCTTAACACCCTCATGAGATACAATATGACCCAAATATTCCACTTCATGTACCCCAAAGAAACATTTGGAGGTTTTTGCATACAATTATTTCTCATCCAATAGTTACAACACCCTATCAACATGTTGAACATGATTCTTTCAAGACGTTGTAGATTAGTGTATCATAAAAAAACACTAACACAAAATTTCTAAGGAAGGGTTTGAAAACGGAATTCATCAAACCTTGAATGTGGAGGGTGCATTAGTAAGGCCAGAAGGCATGATCACAAATTCATAATGACCTTCATGAGTTTTGAATGTTTTTTTTTTCATAATATCTTCAGTCTTCATTCTAATTTGATGATATCCTGAATGAAGATCCATCTTGGTGAAGTAAATTGCTCCATGTAGTTCTTCCAACAATTCATCAATGATAGGAATGTGAAATTTATCTTTAATAGTGAGCTTGTTGAGCTCCCTATAATCTGGACACATATTCCATGATCCATACTTCTTATGTACCAATACTACCAGAGGAGAGAAATAACTTTGGCTAGGTTGAATTATACCTGCCTCTAGTATTTCTGCAACCATACATTCAATTTCACTCTTTTGGGCATAGGGATATTTGTAAGGTCTTATATTTAGGGAAAAACTTACTTGAATCAAGTGAATAGCATGATCAAGATCACGAATAGGTGGGAGCCCTTTGGGAGTCTCAAATACCTTGGAATGATTGTCCAAGATTATTTAGAAGTATGGAGAAACAAATGATTTCAATGTTTGAACATCTAGTGAGCATTAATTATGAAATTATGCCTCATTTTTGTTTCTTGAAAAGCTTTGTCATGCCATTATATATTATTACCTTCCCCAATTTCCCTGTGATGCCCCTTCCAAGAAAATGTCTTGAAAATTTCTTGAAAATTAAAAGTTATTGTCCCCAAATATTGTAACCATTAGACTCCTAATACAATATCAACGCAACCCATCAGAATAGAAAGATTTGGACTATTCAATAAATATTATCCCATGGTTATATTGATATTATGACACTTCCCTTAGCAATTTATAACTATTGCAACCATCACTTGACACTCTGGTGTTGGATATAGAAATAAATTCAATTTCTTGGCTATATTACAATGAATAAAATTATGGGTACTACCAGAATTGATCAACATTATTACCTTTTTTCCTTTATATATACTTATATCTTGATATTTTGAGGAGTGTTAATTCCTACCAATGCATTACAAGATATGGTCAGATTCATTTCTTATTTCTCTGGGGTTGGTTCCTGGTGTATATCCTCTTCTTTAGATGTTTCTAGTTCCTTTTCTTCCTCCTCTTCACAATCTATGTTAGAATAATTTATTCTTGACACCCTTATGACCCTTAATGTATTTGTTATCACAAATGTAACAAAGCCCTTTTGCTATTTTTTCCTCCAGTTGTTGTGGTTTCAACCTTGTAAGTTGTGGGAAGCTAGGAGTAGAAACACTTCCATATTTATAGTTGTGAGTGGTAGACTTCATTGTTTCCATAATTTGTCTTTCAAATTTTCTTGCCACCTTGAATTCCTTCTCCTATGGATCAGGTTCCCAAAGGGAAACCTCATGTTGTATGTTATCCTTTGAAGTCCCTATGAAGACATCAATCCTATGCTTCTCTAGAATATCATTTACCTTGATATTCAATCTTTGGAATTCCTCAATGTGCTCCTCCATTGAACCCTTTTGTTTGAGATTTATCAATTGGATAAATAAGGTATTTCTCTTTGTATCCTCATAACGTGTTACAAATTATTCCACAAAAATTGTCCAGGTGACAATTGATTTATGAAAACAAATCCATTGATACCATGCAAGCTAATTTATTCTAAATATAAAGATGCAATGTGTACCTTTTGTGTGTGCAGTACATCATGTAGATCAAATGATTTCTTTATCTATAATATCCATGTTACCAGATCCTTGCCATCAAACTTCTTCATATCTATCTTTGGAAAATGGTGGTTCTTAAACCTAACATTAGAGTCTCTAAAATCATAATTCACATTCCTTTCTTCCTCGTCATGATTTTCATGAATTACCTTGTCACCACTGGGAAGCCTTTATTGCAACAACTTTGTCAACCCTTCCAACTTGACATTCATCACGTCCATGTCTACATTAAAAAATCCCATGCCATCCTTCAAACCCTCCATGTTGCCCTTTATTTTTGCTTCTAAACCACTCATCTTAGATTCTAGTTCATTTTTGGTTACTCTTTGTGAGAGTGAAATTTGTTGCACTTTGTTATCACTAGAATCTATAGTTCATGTATATGTTAATTATCCATAAGTTTTTATAAAGTCTTGAGGTCTTGTAAATAAGTTTGTTAACTTATGTCAATTTCAAATTTTGAAATTCAAGAGTTATGAATGAAATTCGTGTAAAGGCAAGGGCATTAGTCATCTTCCATCATGGTTAGTTATGTCATGTCATGTCATTGGTACTTGCGCAGTTTCGCAGCGCGGGTATGATCTCTTAGGTACTTGCGCAGTTTCGTAGCGCGAGTGTGATTGGTCAGTTCTGCTGCTAAATAATGTTTGCGTGTTTTCGTAGCGGCCCGTTTGCCAGCGATTTCGTAGCGCATTCCTTTAAATTTGAACTGCCCGCGCTACGAAATCGGAGTTTCGGGCTGTTGTCTAGTTTTTTTTCCTGGAATGTCTAATCCGAGAAGTGGTGAGTCACGAGTCCGGTTATGATTGTTTCCTCACACCATTTACGTGTCATGATTAGCCATTACTTTGCCATCAGGTCTGATTTCATTGAGTTAGGTGTCAGTTTGGAGGACGTTATAGGAAGTGGTCATTCCATAATGTGTTTTTCATAACATATGAATGTCTTCTACTCTATGAAAAGCCGAAGTTTTGTCTTTTGCCTAAAAGTCACTTTATCTCCGAAATTTTAGGGTTTGGATAGAGCTGCTGAGGTGTTAAATGATACACTTGTCCAGTTGTGGGATGGCTGGGTTATGAGTTTTCTTCAGTCACACAGGACTATCCAAGGTTTAAATGGCTTAAAGATGGATCATTAATATATGAACACCGAGGGGAGGCAGCAACCAAGAATATAGGCTTCATTTTCTTTTCGGTTGTTGAAGTCATCTATGCATCAAGTATCCGGAGCTGTATGTACATTGAATCTGTTTTAAGCTTGGATATGGTTATTATTGCAGTACTACAGGTGGCAAGCTCTAAGGACACATCAGGGTATACAAGGAAGAAGACTTAAAGTGCCAATATGATGGAATCCTCTGTTTTCGTAGCATCATATCTCTTGTAATAAATTAGTTCGTTTATGTTATTGTTAAGGTCATTTATGTCAAAAGCCCGAGCTCCCTTCATGCTTGATGAGGAGTCTCGTACAGCAGTGTTTTGATAGGCTATATATAGGAATAACTTAGATGTAAAAAAGGTTGGATACTTAATAGAAAAAGTGTGTTGTTTTGGGCCACTGTAAGATCTTTTTTGACAGTAATAGTAAAACAGAGTTATACTCTTCTCAAGATTCTCGAAGGATTGTCATGGTCAAATGAAGTGATGATGTGTTATACCTTATGTTATTTTATGGTTTTGTTGTATGCAATCACTCAGAATTCATACTTATATGCTCTGACTTCCTGTGTATACAGCAAGCTATGTGTGGTGGAATATGTTTGACTTATAATGCTAAGAGCCTTGATTTCTATGAGTTCACTGTGTTTTTCTTGTTTACTTGATATTATAGACTCCATAGCCCAATGAGATATCTTTTGGTGTGTTTCCAACCAGTTATGCTTACATTAAATCTATTGTACAAGAGTTAGCCCTCTTATCAACATTCAAAATCAATAACCTTTTCTTGAGAGAGCCCTCTCAGGCTAGGGAGGCTAATCCTTAGTCAAAAGCTTGGTCTGAAATAGTTACACAGAGTCTGCCTGATCAGCAGCCCTTCAGTTGTGATTTTGTGATAACATTTTGGTGCGTCTGCCGGGAGCTTAAGATTGAATTTCTGAAGGTAGCAGGAGTTCAAATGATTTTCGAGGCTGCATTCTACCTTGGTGACTCCATTTGTTATTTTAAAGTTTAAAGGTGGCTTCGAAAGGAAGGTACACAAGGAGTAACCCTGATCCAAATCCACCTAGTCCTGTGGAAAATCCGAATATCATCTCAAGAAGTAAACAAAGATTCTCTGACATACCAGGTACTTCAAGTATTTCAAAGTCATTATTTACTGAGTTTTCTAGAAGTCTTGAGAACAAACTTGTGGATGATAAGGTTCAAGAGGTCATATTAAGGTCTGAAAATGAAGAAGAAGTAATAGGCATTATCTTGGATTTACAGAAGAGAGGTATTGATACCTCTTCTTTAATTTCACAAAAAGATAAAGAGGAGTTTTGGGAAATTGTTTCTTCTGAGCTTTTGTTAGAAAAAGAAGATTTAAAACAGCTCAAGGAGCTTGATCCTTTTGAAATTCTGCTTAACTCAAACCTTGGGTTACCTCTCCCAAATTGGAGCTCTTTTGTTGGTGGGTTACAAAGTCCTAATAGTCCTTTTCGTACTCATATTTTGTCCTCAGCTTCTGCAAGTCCAAACAGTCCTCAACTCACATCTCATACTAGTCCTGGTCATAGCATACCTATTGTTGCTGTTCCTCCTTTCATCATGGCTGTACCTGCAAGGTATGCGCCTTTGGCCCTCCCTGCTGTTTTGCATGACTTACCAAACAAATATGCTTCTAAGATTCCAACCTGGGGAGGGGATGAAGACATTACAGCTGAAGAGCATGTGGATAGATTCAATGACTTTATTGATAGGTATGAAGTAGATGATGAAGATGTCAAATTGAGATTATTTGCTCAGTCCTTTATTGGGGAAGTTAGGAAATGGTTCAAGGCTTTGGGAGCTGGTAGTATTCACAGTTGGATTGAGTTTGAAGATAGTTTTTTGAGAAAATGGGGAAATAGGACTAATCCAGTACAAGCCCTCACTGAGTATAATAATTTGAGAAGAGCCCCAGATGAGACTATTCAAAACTTTTCTAAGAGGTTCAATAAGATTTATAATTCCATTCCAGCTCACTTAAAACCTCCTGGAGCTCTAGCCCAACTAAGATATGCTGAGTCCTTTGAATCTGATTTTTCTCTCTTACTCAGAGAAAGAGAGTCTGCTACATTGGCTGATATGCAAAATGATGCTATCAAGGTTGAAGTAAATATACTTGCTGCTAAAAAGTCTAAGATGGCTAAGACCAAAATTAAGGAAGAGGAGAGGCCCTCTACTTCAGCTCAAGATGAAAGATTTGAAACCATGATGAAGACTATGGAAAAGTTAATGGACCAATTAGCACTTGGGAATACTGCTGCTCCTCAAGCACAACAAGAACCTCGGTTCAGAAATCCCCAGTTTAGAAGGCCACAAAATCAACAAAGGCCAAGGGAAAATAGAAATCAGCCAGCTGATCCTCCTGTAAGACCTCCATTTCAGCAAAATATGGTAGATGGTGAGGAAGAGACTGAGGAACCAGAAGAAGCTATTCATTGTCTTGGTGAAGAAGATTCAGAAATCTTTTTAACAAAAGAAGAACATGATGAGTCTAGTCAACAAAAAGTTGAAGAAGAACCTTCAGATTTCCTAAAGGGTTATCAGCATGCCATATTTGAAATTCAGAAGCAATATAACCTCAGAAATCGAGATGTCCCCATTACAGCAAATAAGGGTCAGCCTAAGAAGAATATTCCAAAAGCAGTGGAAGACAAAAAAGAAAAGCCAAAACAAGCTGAAGAAAAAGGTGATGCTCCTATTGAAAAGAAAGAGAATCAAGCTCTTGTTCTTCCTAAGGAAGTTGAGAAGTCTACTCCAGGATTCAATATAGAAAATGAGATTTCTAAAATTAAAATATCAGTCCCATTTAATGAACTTTTGAAAGTAAACAAGTATAGAAGCAAGATTGTGGAAATGCTTAATTCTCCCCCGGGAGGAGCTGATATTTTAAATTTGCAAGAAGACAATCCTATCATTTGTTTGGGCCCAAGGCTGGAGGATGAGCAGAATGATGAATTTCCTCCTTTTTATATAAGCATCAATATACATGAAATGACTCTTCATAATGCCATGTTGGACTCAGGAGCATCTCATAATCTTATGCCCAAAGTCATTATGGAAAGGTTAGGATTGGAAGTGACCAGACCTTATAAAGATTTATTTTCTTTTGATTCTAAGAGGGTGCATTGTATTGGGTTAATTAAGGATGTTGTTGTGGCTCTTACACAAATCCCAGCCAAAACCACTGTCATGGATATTGTTGTGGCTGATGTTCCACCTAAATTTGGAATATTACTTTCAAGATCATGGGCAGCTAAAATTAAGGGTACTATGCAAATGGATTTGACTTATGCTACTATTCCAGTATTTGGGGAGCAGAGAAGGTTATACCGGGAAACAAGGATGGCATATATGGTGAGTAGTAAGGATAAACCACAGAATTTTCCTATCTATTCTTGTGATACAGGCTTGGGATCAGCCATTCTGTTTAATGAATCAGTGGGAGAGGAATCACAGAAAGAAAAAGCAGAAAATCAGTGTGAAGAGTTGCAGCAAAGTAATGAAGAAGATATTTCTGGTTGCTGGTCTTTGTATTTTGATGGAGCAGCAGGGAAAGAAGGAGTTGGCGCTGGAATTTGGATCATGAGTCCAGCTGATGAGAGTAAGTTTCTGTCTTATAAGCTCAATTTTGATTGCACAAATAACATGGCCGAGTATGAGTCCTTGGTTTTAGGCCTAGAAAATTTGATTGGGTTCAAGGCAAAAAACATTGCTGTTTATGGGGACTCTGAGCTAGTTATAAAGCAAGTTCAAGGTGTTTATCAAACAAAAGATGCAAGAATGAGAGCTTATAGGAATTTAGTGTTAGAATTGTTGGAAAAGTTTCAATCATACACTTTCAATGTCATAACCAGAGAGCAGAATTCCATGGCAGATTCTCTTGCTGTAGCAGCTAGTCTTTTTGTCATTCCTAAGCATGCTTCTGACAGTTATGCAGTCAAAGTCCGCCATAGGCCAGTGATCCCTGACAATATCCTAAATTGGCAAGTATTTGAAGATGACCAGCAGGTGAAAAGTTTCTTAGAATTGAAAGGAGAATTTGAGAATTGTCAAATTGACCAGCAAAACATGTTAGTCGAAACAAAAGAAAAGTCTGAGGTGTTGCAGCTGCAAAATAACCTTATTCCTAAGGGTCTGATTCCACTTGAGAAACTTTTTGATCAGAATGATGTTTTTAAGGCGCCAAGGTTGCAAGCAAATGAAGAAGAGATAGAAAGTTGCAATCTAGGTGATTTAGTAGCACCTAAATTGATCAAAATTTCAAAATTTTTATCAGCTGATCTAAAGGTTAAGTACATTGATCTGATGAAGAAGTTTATTGATGTGTTTGCTTGGAATTATACTGATCTCAAACAATATGATTCCTCAGTTATACAACATACAATCCCCATCAAGCCAAATGAGAAACCTTTTAAGCAAAAATTGAGAAGAATAAATCCTCTGCTGATGCCATTAATTGAGAAAGAGGTTAAGAAGTTGTATGATGCGAAGATTATTGTTCCTATCAGATTTTCAAATTGGTTAGCCAACTTGGTTCCAGTGAGGAAAAAGAACGGAGAAATAAGGATTTGCATAGACTTTAGGAATTTGAACAAGGCTTCACTCAAGGACAATTATCCTCTTCCTAAAATGGATCTCATGTTGCAGAATATTGTAGGTTCTCAAAGAATGTCAATGTTAGATGGCTTTTCAGGATACAATCAAATCCTTGTTCATCCAGAGGATCAGGAGAAGACAGCCTTTACTACACCATGGGGCACATTTATGTATGCCAAGATGCCCTTTGGCCTCATGAATGCAAGGGCGACTTTCCAAAGGGCTATGGACATTGCTTTTGCAGAGGAGAGAGATAAATCAGTTGTGGTATACCTTGATGATATCACAGTATTTTCAAAGAGAGAGGAAGATCATTTAAAGCATCTAGAAAAGATATTATTGAAGTGTAGAAGGTTCGGCATTTCTTTGAATCCAACTAAAAGTATCTTTGCTTTGACTTCTGGTAAGTTGCTTGGGCATATCATTTCTCAAGAAGGCATTAAAATAGATCCAAATAGAGTTAGTGCTATTTCAAGGCTGGATTTTCCAAGGAGTAAGAAAGAAGTTCAGTCTTTTCTTGGTAAAGTCAATTTTGTTAGGAGGTTCATTCCTAACTTTGCATAGGTGGTTAAGCACATCACAAAAATGCTAAAAAAGGGAGCAGACTTTAGGTGGACAGCTGAGGCAAGAAAGTCATTTGAAGAAATTAAAAAAGCACTCACTCAAGCACCGGTGCTTATTAGTCCTGATTTCTCCAAGGAATTTTTAATATTCACTTATGCCTCTGAAGATACAATCGCTGGAGTTCTTTTGCAGAAAGGGGATCATGGTACTGAGCAGCCTATTTCATTCTTTAGTAAAACACTGACAAATGCTGAATTAAAGTATAACATTTTAGAAAAGCAAGCATATGCTTTGGTTAAGGCAATCAAAGATTTTAGAATCTATGTGCTTCATTCTCATATTATTGCATTTGTGCCAAGTGCTGTTATTAAAGAAATTCTCACACAAGCAGACCCGGATGGTAAAAGAGGGAAATGGATAGCCAAATTGTTGGAATATGATATTGAAATTAGGCCAACTAAATTGGTGAAAGGCCAAGGGTTAGCAGAGTTGCTAACTCACTCAAATCTAGACTGCAGTGATATTAATTTTAATGCAGAAATATCAGAAATTTTTGAAGAAGAGGAAGAGTTGATTCAAATCAATGAAAAATTTCTGATATCTGAATGGTATAAGGATGTCTCATTTGTACTACAGCACAACAGAGCCCCTAACAATCTTCCCAAGTCTAGAGCCCGTTTCATCAAGCTGAAATCTCTTAAATATTTTGTTTATGAACAGAGTTTGTTTTGGAAGGATGCTGGAGGGATTCTGCTAAGTTGCTTAATTGAAGAGGAGGCTGATAGAGTGATTGAAGAATTTCACAAAGGAGACTGTGGAGGTCACCATTATTGGAAGGCTACAGCTAATAAAATATTGAGAGCTGGGTATTTTTGGCCCACCATGTTCAAAGATATTTATAAAAAGGTTGCAGCCTGTCATGAATGTCAGTTGTTTGAAGGTAAAAGAAAGCTCATGCCTATGCCTCTAGTTCCTATTTATGTAGAGGCGCCTTTTCAGCAGTGGGGGCTAGATTTTATAGGTGAGATACATCCCTCTTCATCAGGCCAACATCGGTGGATACTTACAGCCACAGATTATTTCACAAAGTGGATAGAGGCAGTGCCAACTAGACAAGCTAATGATGCAGTCATTATTTCTTTCTTAGAGAACAATATTTTATCAAGGTTTGGATGTCCACTCAAGCTTATCACAGATAATGCTCAAGCATTTAAGTCTAAGAGAATGATAAAATTTTGCCACCAATATCATATTACTCTTGGTCATTCAACAGCTTATTATCCACAAGGCAATGGTCTAGCTGAAAGTTCAAATAAGAGTCTTGTGAGGATTATCAAGAAATTGCTGGAGGAAAACAAGAAAACTTGGCATTTGAAACTGAAGTATGCATTATGGGCTGATCGCATTTGCACTAAAAGATCTATTGGAACCTCTCCTTATGAACTTGTGTACGGAGCAGAAGCTATTTTTCCAACGTCTCTTGGTGTCCCAGTTATGAAATTAATTCAAGGACTTGAAGAAGAGCCCAATGCCATACAGAGGAGGATTAATCAATTGATTGCATTACAAGAAAAAAGGAATGAAGTGGTTGAAGATTATCAACAAAGTCAGAATAGAGTCAAAAGGGCTTTTGACAAGAAGATTAAAGATGTGACCTTTCAAATTAATGACAAGGTTTTGAAATGGGAAGCCAAAATTGAGGAAAAGGGCAAACATGATAAGTTTGAGAATTTATGGAAGGGGCCATATTTGATCTCTGCCTTCCATGGAAACAATACTTACATTTTGCAAGAAGTTGATGGATCATAGTATGCTGGTGGGCCTATCAATGGCAGGTTCTTAAAGCATTATTATCAGTGAGAAGTCTGCCAAGTAGTTCATGATCATTGTAAATAATCATTGCTTTTGAAGTGTTTGTGCTAGCAATAAGTGACAAGCTGAACTAGCAGATTTTAGCCCGAGGAGAAGGCCCACAAAGTTTGAGAGGAATGCTTGTCAGCCAGATGTGAGTGTAATAAATGGATAAAGCACTGGTACTACGTGTTCTTAGTGTACCACAGGGGCACACTATCCCTAGTGGAGCCGTTGTTATCACTAGAATCTATAGTTCATGTATATGTTAATTATCCATAAGTTTTTATAAAGTCTTGAGGTCTTGTAAATAAGTTTGTTAACTTATGTCAATTTCAAATTTTGAAATTCAAGAGTTATGAATGAAATTCGTGTAAAGGCAAGGGCATTAGTCATCTTCCATCATGGTTAGTTATGTCATGTCATGTCATTGGTACTTGCGCAGTTTCGCAGCGCGGGTATGATCTCTTAGGTACTTGCGCAGTTTCGTAGCGCGAGTGTGATTGGTCAGTTCTGCTGCTAAATAATGTTTGCGTGTTTTCGTAGTGGCCCGTTTGCCAGCGATTTCGTAGCGCATTCCTTTAAATTTGAACTGCCCGCGCTACGAAATCGGAGTTTCGGGCTGTTGTCTAGTTTTTTTTCCTGGAATGTCTAATCCGAGAAGTGGTGAGTCACGAGTCCGGTTATGATTGTTTCCTCACACCATTTACGTGTCATGATTAGCCATTACTTTGCCATCAGGTCTGATTTCATTGAGTTAGGTGTCAGTTTGGAGGACGTTATAGGAAGTGGTCATTCCATAATGTGTTTTTCATAACATATGAATGTCTTCTACTCTATGAAAAGCCGAAGTTTTGTCTTTTGCCTAAAAGTCACTTTATCTCCGAAATTTTAGGGTTTGGATAGAGCTGCTGAGGTGTTAAATGATACACTTGTCCAGTTGTGGGATGGCTGGGTTATGAGTTTTCTTCAGTCACACGGGACTATCCAAGGTTTAAATGGCTTAAAGATGGATCATTAATATATGAACACCGAGGGGAGGCAGCAACCAAGAATATAGGCTTCATTTTCTTTTCGGTTGTTGAAGTCATCTATGCATCAAGTATCCGGAGCTGTATGTACATTGAATCTGTTTTAAGCTTGGATATGGTTATTATTGCAGTACTACAGGTGGCAAGCTCTAAGGACACATCAGGGTATACAAGGAAGAAGACTTAAAGTGCCAATATGATGGAATCCTCTGTTTTCGTAGCATCATATCTCTTGTAATAAATTAGTTCGTTTATGTTATTGTTAAGGTCATTTATGTCAAAAGCCCGAGCTCCCTTCATGCTTGATGAGGAGTCTCGTACAGCAGTGTTTTGATAGGCTATATATAGGAATAACTTAGATGTAAAAAAGGTTGGATACTTAATAGAAAAAGTGTGTTGTTTTGGGCCACTGTAAGATCTTTTTTGACAGTAATAGTAAAACAGAGTTATACTCTTCTCAAGATTCTCGAAGGATTGTCATGGTCAAATGAAGTGATGATGTGTTATACCTTATGTTATTTTATGGTTTTGTTGTATGCAATCACTCAGAATTCATACTTATATGCTCTGACTTCCTGTGTATACAGCAAGCTATGTGTGGTGGAATATGTTTGACTTATAATGCTAAGAGCCTTGATTTCTATGAGTTCACTGTGTTTTTCTTGTTTACTTGATATTATAGACTCCATAGCCCAATGAGATATCTTTTGGTGTGTTTCCAACCAGTTATGCTTACATTAAATCTATTGTACAAGAGTTAGCCCTCTTATCAACATTCAAAATCAATAACCTTTTCTTGAGAGAGCCCTCTCAGGCTAGGGAGGCTAATCCTTAGTCAAAAGCTTGGTCTGAAATAGTTACACAGAGTCTGCCTGATCAGCAGCCCTTCAGTTGTGATTTTGTGATAACACACTTGATCTTGTAATTTTGCTATATTTTGTTGCATTTCATCCTCTTCTTCATGCGTCATAGTAGATATTTCCAATTGCTTTCTAGGTGTATCCATTTTTTTGTTTCAAAGCATTTGGGAATCAAGAAACAATATATATTCTTCACTATGCCCTTTGAATCACTTCAAACTAATTTTTCAAACAAAAGTTATCCAAAATTTAAAAAAAATACACACCTTTTTCTTAAGTTTAGGAGCTCGATATTGAAACTGTTGTATCTCTGTAGATTTGGCCTTCCAAGGTCTGAATTTTGTCTTGTGCTATCCCTCAGAGTCTTCTTTTCAATGTCATAAGTCAAACCAATATTGGATTCTTCAAGATAAAGTTATGCCACATCTCCCACAATGATCTGATTATAGATTGGTTCAATAGAGCTAACTTGTACGGAATGCCTTGTGTCACTTTTTCAGCCTTCAACCCTAAAATTGTTACAAGAGAAGCTAAATTCAATGGAATTTTTGTCAGTTTTTACTAAATTCAAATACGATGCTTGAAGATAAAGTTATGATTATTTTCCCTAGGTCTCCTATTTGAGACTGAATTCTGGAGCATGCAGAAACCCTAAATTCTTCACACCATAACTCATAAAATATAGCGAACCAAGATCTGAATTTTCTATAAAAATTTCATCAATATTTCAACTTCATGTGGTCGAAATCTCAACTTCTTAAGCTTTGTACAAAAATATTTATTGCGAAAATTCCAAGACGACCTGTTTGAAATAGCAAAACCCTATAATCCAAAGCTCTGATACCAAATGTTATGTAACCATATCACAAAACATAAGAAAAGATAGATCAACGACTTGAAAATTAGCCTCCTTGAGAGGGAAACCTCCTTTACATTACATAAATGAACAATTCTTGGATGATACAAATGACAAAACCTCATTGGTATATATAGGAGTCTAAGGAGTCACAATATAATCAAAATCTATGTAACAATAATAATGTAAGGGCACAACAATAACAATAATGGGCTTCTATGGGGCACAAAAATAGCAATATGGGGGCTACATGGGCACAAAAATAACAATAAGGGCGTTACACTAACAATAACAATAAGGGGACTACACTAGTATTATAATGACCTAACAATCTACTTTATAAAAAATAAAATTATCTCAAGAGTGAGCTAAAGTCTAAGATCTAATAGGTGAATATTGGATAATGAAAATTGATATATTCAAAGATTCATAATTAATATAAAATACTTCGAATAACTCAATGAAACATTTGCATATTTTGTTTAAAAAGAAAAGGAAGACACATTATAATACTCTATTTTAGGAACTAATTCAAAGAATAAAAGTCTGTAAAAATGGAAAAAAAGAAGAAGATGTATATAACAAATTTATAACACATATAGTACTCCATGCAAAGAGACATTCACTAAATTGACTCCAAGGTCTTCAAAAATTTAACTACAACTTTTGATCAAAATATCAACCTTGATTGAAATACAATGATTTCTAATCCCTTCTCCAAGGAAGAGGGTTGTATAAATAACAAAAACAAAATAAAATATATCCATTTTTTTCTAGAAATAGAAAATCCTTTGACTTTTGCAAGAGGGTTTTATTGCATATTAAAATCAATTGGATGGATTGTTGTCTTCAAACATAGATGACTTTCCCTCCATGTATTGCTAGTCTTCCTCCATCTGTTAAGGAAATTGTCTTGAATATTTTGCTATTTGTAGGGGATTTTCTTCCCTTTATTTATCCTTAACATATTTGGCCCACTAGTTGTATCTATTGGATATCTAAGGTAAGTAAATAGGAATGTTGTTTTGTAGACTGATATGACATTGACCCATACACTTCAAAATATATCTCTTTTTCTGTCTATACTTGGAAGAAATTTTCAGATTAATTTCATACAGTCGTAGGGAAATTGGAAGAATTTCTAGATATCTTTGCTACTCCATTCAATAATTTGACGTATTTAGTTTTCGTTGGCCTCTCTGTTATCATTAATCACTTGAGTACAAACAGTTAGAGGTAAAACCTCTTTATTACCCCAGGATGAGGCTTATTAAATTCCTCAATTACATTTAATGCATTATCGTAGATTGAATCACACCAATCATAGGAGTCTTTGATCCATTATTAGATGATGTAGAAAGTATTTTTCTTTGATCTAAGGATATCCATGTCATCCTTTTCTCGTCCTTCAAAAGTTTACCAAAAACATCATATCTTTCTTTATTTTCCCACATTATAACTTTATCAAATTGGTCTCATATTACACCATCACCTTGCATTTGAACATTGACTTGATATGTAAATGTTAGCATGAAATCATGTAAATTATAAATTTTGTTAATTTAATTGAATAATTTCAACTCGACTTGCTTGAGTTGATCATTAACAACACCAGCTTGATATTTGAACACCTTTACCTCCACAGGTTGTTTCTCAAGTTGCTCTATTTGTTTTTATAGAGAATTAATACGAGATTGAAATGATGTAGAAACTATTTGAGCATTGATCTCAAATTCCTCTTTTAATATTTCAATTTCCCTGGTGTGAACATGCCTTAGATCTTATAATTGCTTAGTATGTTTAATCTTAAACTTACTAAGCTGCTTTCTGAATTGTTCTTCTAGTTGATTTTTTTCATTTCAGTGATTTTCCTCCATCTCTACCATAGCTATGGCAAATCCTTCTCATAACACAATGGAATGGAATTTCCATTCCTTGCCCTAGATGTTTATGTTGTTTTTAAGTTTGGATTCCAACTCATTAATTTTTGTTCTAGTGTTTGTCTAATTCTTTAGATAATTCATGGACCAACCATTGATTAGTTGAAGAAAAAACCCTAAGGGTTAATGTTGTTTCCATAGCCCCGGCTTTGGGATCACCTATTTCTTTCCATGCCATTACTGATGATATTTCTATCATGGAAGGATCAAGGTTTCTCTTTCTTGATCGCTTCACAATTTCTTTTGCTTGGGGACTAACAAATAACCTCCAAGAGACACTATTGTCTCTTTAACAGGCTCTACTTCATCAATATTCATGATAAGACAAGAAAATTTTGTAATATTAGTTGTCAGATGATTCATGATGAATCTAGGAGATATTACCTCATTCATTTGGGCAAAGGGAATTGGACTTTAAGGAACTTCATGTGTAAGACTTTAAGCTCCTGTGGTAGTTATTTTGTGTAGTATTTACCAGATTATCCACAGTATCATATTCATCATGTCGATGTTTCGAACCCCAAAGTGGATCCATCATCAGGACCAAAAAATGATAGATTTTGAGAGAAGAATCCTCCGACCAGTGTATATATTGTAGGTCGGCAGTTCTTCTCTCAATTTTTATCCTTGAGATTTCGAGAAGAGAAATCTCATTCCATGTATCCCCTCCGTACAGGGAAGTAATGTAAGACTTTAAGCTCTTGTGGTTGTTATTTTGTGTAGTATTTACCGAATTATCCACAATATCATATTCATCATGTCGACGTTTTGAACCCCAAAGGGGATCCATCATCATGACCAAAAAATGGTAGATTTTGAGAGAAGAATCCTCCGACCAGTGTATATATTGTAGGTCGGCAGTTCTTCTCTCAATTTTTATCCTTGAGATTTCGAGAAGACAAATCTCATTCCATGTATCCCCTCCGTACAGGGAAGTAATGTAAGACTTTAAGCTCTTGTGGTCGTTATTTTGTGTAGTATTTATCGGATTATCGACAGTATCATATTCATCATGTTGACGTTTCGAACCCCAAAGGGGATCCATCATCAGGACCAAAAAATGGTAGATTTTGAGAGAAGAATCCTCTGACCAGTGTATGTATTGTAGGTTGGTAGTTCTTCTCTCAATTTTTATCCTTGAGATTTCAAGAAGACAAATCTCATTCCATGTATCCCCTCCGTATAGGGAAGTAATGTAAGACTTTAAGCTCCTGTGGTTGTTATCCCATTTGTCGATGCTTGATCGATCAACGTTGCTTGGTATTGTCTTTGTCTTGTCAACATTATTTTCTATTTTATGGGAAAAATTTTCTATTTGACTTGCTGATTATTTTGTTTTCCTTGCTATTTTATCCTTTTGAACAATATCCTATTTTTGTTGACTTTGATCTTGAAATAAGATTTATCTTTCTTTTCGTGTTCCTTCTACTCTTGTTGTTATTATTGTTGTTGTTGTGTTTGTTGCTTAAGTTCTAGTTCTTGTTTTCTTTTCCCTTTTGTTGCTTCTAAATTGAAACATGTACTTACTGAATGGGTTTCATTTGATCAACTTGTTGAGCTTCTATTCCTTGACTCTATTGTTGAGCTTGTAAAATTTTAATTCCTTTAGGCTTATTATTGTTACCAGTGAAGGATGAATGTTGGGTTGTGTTATATTCTTTCCACGACTAGCCCACGTAGTTAACCAGGGGATTAGAGGGGGGCTGGAGCTCCCCTTTCATTGCGCCGATTGCGTAGTGGTGGGGTCACAGGGGGTTTGAGGGGTGCAGGTAACCCCCCTCTATGGGGTCCAGGGCAGCGCCCCGGGAAATTTTGTTTTTGGACCCTATATTAGGTTGGCCAGACCTACCTATGGTTTTGTGCATGATTTTTGCATTAGTTTTGGACATGATGGTTTTCGATCCATGGTATTGGATGCTTCGACATGTATAAATATGTATTGTAACATTGAAAGGAACATAATGAAAAATCAAGCTGGTAGTCCCAGTTTTGGGATCCAGGGGAAAATCTCTGTGTATATGTGTTTTATGTGTTATGCTCTCACATTGTTTATTTTCTGTGTTTTAGAATTCGTATGCAGGTAATTTCTGTACGGGGTTAAAACCTACATTTGGTATCAGAACCAAGTTTTGGCTTCAAGGGGACACTTTTGTTGCTGAGGGGTTTCGCTCGGGCCTGTGGTAGACCTGTTCAGTGGGAGATTTGCAAGAGCGATTCTGGTGGTGAAAGAAGATGGCGAGCAGTGGAACGATAGAGATTGAGAAATTTAATGGTCAGAGTTTTGAGATATGGAAACTCAAGATGGAGGATCTATTGGTGGATAAAGATCAGTGGGTCGTGGTAGATCCAGGTACTAAACCAATGGGAGTGTCTGATGAAGAATGGAAGAAGTTGGATCGGAAGGCTAAGAGCATAATACGATTGTGTGTCTCAGATTTAGTATTGCTGAATGCATCAAGGGAAGCTACGACGAAGGCTTTGTGGGACAAGTTAGGGACTTTGTACAAATCTAAGTCTCTGGTGAATAAACTGTTCCTGCGAAAAAAGCTATATAACCTGAGGATGAAAGATGGATACTCGATGACAGAGCATTTGAACGCATTTAATACTGTGGTAAGTCATATATTATCTGTTGATAAATTTCAGATGAAGATAAGTGCATCAATTTGTTGTGTTCTCTACCAAATTCATGGGATAGTCTGGTTATTACAATAGGTAGCAATACAACTGCCTTGCAGTTTGATGAAATAGTCTCATCCTTGCTGATGGAGGAGATGAGACAGAAAAATATGGAGAGCTAGAATGGTGATGCCTTGTCTGTACGAGGTCGGTCCCAAAACAGAAACAAAAATAAGTCATCGAGTGGGAGATCTAAATCTAGAGGGAGATCTAAATCTCTAGGAAAACTTGTAAAAGTGGTGTGCTGGAAATGCGGAAAGAAAGGTCACTACAAAAGGGACTGTAAATCTAAAGCTCCTGATAAAGGAAAGGGATCTCATGATGCTCCTTCTGCAAAGGCGAAAACCACCTTAGATGAAGGTGGGGATGTGTACTTTGCTTCTTCAAGCACACATGTAGATCATGAGGCATGGTTGATTGACTTAGGTGCATCTTTTCACTTCACTTCCCATAGAGAGTGGTTCTGCGAGTATGGTGGTGATGTATTCTTAGGGGATGATAGGAAGGCTAGAATCGTTGGTTGTGGAAAAGTAAAGTTGAAGTTGCAAGGTGGAAGA
Source organism: Pinus tabuliformis (assembly GCA_031772625.1). Lineage (NCBI taxonomy): Eukaryota > Viridiplantae > Streptophyta > Pinopsida > Pinales > Pinaceae > Pinus > Pinus tabuliformis. Next base: position 903,647,577 of record CM062811.1, read on the forward strand.
GTTAGAACAATTCTGGGTGTTCTGCATATTCCTGTACTAGCCAGAAATATGATTTATGTAATCAAGCTGGATGATGCAGGTGTAAAAATGGTGTTTGAGAAGGATACCTACAAGATGGTTCGCGGGGCACTGGTATTGATGCGGGGAGTTCGTATTGGAACTCTGTACAAGCTGCAAGGTAGCACTGTTGTTGATGGGTGCAACAGCTCTGTGGTTCCCGAAAGTGGAGTAGAAAATCTAGTGGTCTCTGGAGAGAAGACCATGATGTGGCATCAAAGGCTTGGACATATTGGAGAGAAGGGCCTTCGAATACTTCATGGTAAAGGTATGGTAGAAGGTATGAGCAATAGCTCTCTGGATTTTGATTTCTGTGAAAATTGTGTATATGGGAAGTATAATTAGGTGAGTTTCCCCTCTAGTGGTAAGAGGGTGAAACAGATATTAGAACTTGTGCACAATTATGTGTTTGGACCTATGAAGGTTCCATCACTAGGTAAGTCTATGTACTATGTATCATTTATTGATTACTTCTCAAGGAAGACATGGATATATTTCCTTAAGAAGAAATTTGAATTCTTTGATAGGTTTAAAGAATTTAAGTCTCTGGTGGAAAACTAGACAAAGAAGAAGATAAAATTGTTGAGGACAGATAATGGTGGAGAGTTTTGCAGTAAGGAATTTGAAGAATTCTATAAGAAGTGTGGTATAGAACGGTAGAAGAATGCTCCATACACACCTGAGCAAAATGGAGTTGCAGAAGGAATGAACAAGACGTTGATGGAAAGGGCAAGAAGCATGCTCAGTGGTGCTGGGTTAGGACAAGAATTTTGGGCAGAGGCAGTGGAGACAGCGTGTTACCTGGTCAACAGATCACCTTCATCAGTGTTGGAGGATAAGACTCCACAAGAGGTATGGACTGGTAAGAAACCCTCTCTTTCACATCTGATGGTATTTGGATGTGATGCATATGTACATGTTCCAGAGGAGAAAAGAACCACGTTGGATAGCAAATCTGAAAAGTGCATCTTTATTGGGTATAAGGATGGTTTAAAGGGTTATAAGCTTTGGAACCCAGTAACAAGGAAGATTGTGTACAGCTGAGATGTGATGTTCAGAGATGTGAAAGATGTTATTAAACATCAAATCCAAACAAAGGAACTTGAGAAGATATAGTTTGAGCTTAAGGAGGAAGAATCAGACTCTACAACAGAGGAGGAATCAGAAGATTAAGAGCCACAAACTCTGAGTGTGAGAAGATCAATTCGAGAAAGAAGGCAGCCATAAAGGTATAGTCCATCTACTTTCTGTTCAAATTTTGTTTTATCTATTAGTAACGATGATCCCAGAACTGTGAAGGAATCAGTAGATTCGGAGGATGGAAAACTCTAGAAAGAGGCCATGGTTGATGAAATGGCATCTTTGCACAAAAATGAGGCTTGGGATTTGGTGGAGCTTCCAGTTGAAAGGAAATCCATTGGCAGCAAATGGGTGTTCAAGAAGAAGACAAATGCAGAAGGAAAGGTGGAGAAATACAAAGCTCGATTGGTAGCAAAAGGTTATTCCCAGGTGCCGGGAATTGATTTTGGTGATATTTTTCTCCCATTACCAAGGTAATTTCTATTAGATTACTTTTATCTGTTGCTGCTGCTTTGGATTTTGAGGTAGAATAGATGGATGTGAAGAGAACATTTCTTCATGGGGATCTAGAAGAGGAGATCTACATGAAGCAACCTGAAGGTTTTTCAGTGAAGAGTAAGAAAGAACTAGTATGCAAGTTAAAGAAGTCTCTATATGGGTTAAAACAATCACCAAGGATGTGATATTAGAAATTTGATACATTTATACGGGGACTTGGCTTCACTAGAAGCAAAGTAGATCACTATGTGTATTTTAAATTAATTGGTGACCGTGTTATTTATCTGGTCTTGTATGTGGATGATATGTTGTTGGTTGGAAATGACAAAGAAATTATCCAGGATTTGAAGACCCATTTGTCCTCCAAATTCGACATGAAAGATCTTAGTGCTGCAAAATATATTTTGGGCATGGAAATGAAAAGAGATTAGAAAAAGAGGAAGCTCTAGTTAAACCAGAGGAAGTATGTCGAGATAATATTGTAGAGGTTTAATATGCAAGATAGTAAACCGGTGAAGGTTCCTATTCTTGTAGGTGTAAAGTTATCTGCTGAACAGTGTCCGAAGACACAAGAAGAGGAAGAGGACATGTCCCATGTTCCATATGCAAGTGCAGTCGGTAGCCTGACGTATGCGATGGTTTGTACTAGACTAGACATTGCACATGTAGTGGGAGTATTGAGCAGGTTTATCTCAAAACCAGGGAAGGAGCACTAGACAGTAGTGAAGCGGGTTTTCAGGTATTTGTATGGCACTAGTGATTATGGTTTGTGCTACCAAGGAAGACTGGGATTGGACAGAGTGTTGAATATTCGTGGCTTTGTTGATGCAGACTGGGCTGGAGATCTGGATCAAAGAAGATCTATAAGTGGGTATGAGTTTAACCTATTTGGAGGTGCAATCAGTTGGATGACTAAGAAAAAATCTGTAGTGGCACTATCAACTATAGAGGCAGAATACATGGCAGCCACTCATGCAAGCAAGGAAGCAGTTTGGTTGCAGAGATTGTGTTCAAGTATGGGGTTAGTACAGGGAGCTATAAGGATAGACTATGATAGCCAAAGTGCAATTTTCTTGGCAAAGAACCCTACATATCATTCAAAGACAAAGCACATTGATGTTTAGTATCACTTTGTGAGGGATATGATAGAAGACAAAAAGGTGTTGCTGGTAAAGGTGGACACTTTGAAGAATACTGCAGATGCATTGACAAAATCTGTGAGCTTTGATAAGTTCTCTTGGTGTAGAGAAACAATGGGCATTGTAGGGTTGGATAAATGACTAAGCTCTCTTGTGGTCCCCTGTGGAAAGAAAACAACAAGTGGGAGAATGTTGGGTTGTGTTATATTCTTTCCATGACTAGCCCACATAGTTAACCAGGGGGTTAGAGGGGGGGCGGAGCACCCCTTTCATTGCGCCGATTGCATAGCGGTGGGGTCACAGGGGGTTTGAGGGGTGCAGGTAACCCCCCTCTATGGGGTCTAGGGCAACGCCCTAGAAAATTTTGTTTTTGGACCCTATATTAGGTTGGGTGGACCTACCTATGGTTTTGTGCATGATTTTCGCACATGGTTTTGGACGCGATGGTTTTCGGTCCATGAATTTGGACGCGATGGTTTTCTATCCATGGTATTGGATGCTTCAGAATGTATAAATATGTATTATAACATTAAAAGGAACATAATGAAAAATCAAGCTGGTAGTCCGGGAGAATAGAACAATATTGATGAATAGGTTTAGTGCTAAAAGATCAATTCTATTTTAATAATGGAAATTGAACAAAGGCTTAATAAGATGACATGTAAAAACCTTATTTAAACCCTATTTGGGATGCCAATGATAGCTTAATAGCATCTGTTAGATTTTGAGACAATATATATGGCCAATTAAATCTCTTGTATTAATTTATGAACAAGGGAATCCATTCTCACTTGAAATGCTTATGATCTGGCTCCCCATAAATTCTAATACATTTTAACCACACATGTATGAGAATTCTTGAATTTCCCAATTAGGTAGAGCCTCTTTGATTTGTTCTTAAAGCTTACAAAATCGTTTACCCAATCCCTTAACACTCTTTTCTTAAAATTAATCATATATTTCTTATCAAGGAAAATCTTAGGAGGACTCAATTTATACATTTCTTGTAAAACTCCAAGCTTCCATGGAGCTATAACTTTATTAGAGCTATTTATAATTGAGCAATTTTTAACATGAGTGTGAGAGATAATCCAACATACCATATCATAATAAGTAAGCATGGCCAGCCCGATTTCCAGCTTATGCAGTTATGCTCTCTTAATGTATCCAAAATTATTTGAATTGGATCTAGAGTCTTCTTATGAGCCTTTTCCCTCAGGGTTTCTTCAACCATTATTTTCGAGAAATTCATACATTTCCTCCCAAGACATAGTTCCTAAAAGTGGTATTTGAAAAAAAAAACATATTATGGTTCTTTTCCTTATAAAGCTCAACTTTTGGTTCTATTAATTTCAGCTTAGTCTTGACATTCAGAATAGAAGACTTAGTTTGTATAGATTTTCCTTTTCACCCTGTTGCACCTATGTAGAGAAAAACAAAGATTTTGAGCAGATGCATTCACTAATTTCAAAATGAAAAAATAATTTAACTCATAAAATTACTTAGTATAAAATTTATATACTTTAACGAACAAAATTTCTTTGTAAATTTCTATTTCTTAAACATGATAAAGAAGTACAACAAATTCTCAAGCAACAAAGTTTTCTTTGCAAAGAGAAATTTTCTATGAGCTTTTACAATAACATCTAGTGTTTCTTCAAAACCTAGCTAAATACAGAAATCCAACAATGTTTTTGGCATGGAATTTAGATACAAACCCGAAATTAAAACTTTCCCCATAAATAAATAAATCTGAAAGAAATAAACTTCAAAAAAGGATATCCAAGTATTTTTAGTATCATTGAATGATATTGGATATAAAAACTAAAATGATATCGAGGAATTACGAAATCCCATGCCAATTATATAAAGCAACTCCAAATGATTCAGGATACAAATTTCTTTATAAAACAACTCAAAAAAACTTTAAATTTTCACAACTTTTCAATTTTATAAAAATAAATTAAATAATATTTATTATTTATAATGAATAATTGAAAATTTTAATAAAATTAAAATTTTTAAAAAATCTCTATTTTTTATTTAGGATAAAAATAAGAGTGGTTGTAGAATTCACAATAGCACGAAACCAAACCTAAAATAAAATTCAAAAAAGTCTTTAAAAAATAGCAGTTTACCATATTAAAAAAAAAAACTTGAAGGAAACCAATTAAAAAAAGCAAATTCCTTTCCCATGAAATAGGGACAATTAAATGTTATCTCACCTTGGGGCAAATTAAAGTCATGACTTCAATACCAAGAGCTCTTATAAAATGGAGTGTGCAGCCTCTTCACATTTAATGTTGAGCATTGGTTGTGGTACTTATGCATGACTCGCACTTTTTGAGTGATTAACTTTATAGTTGACATTAAATCAACTTGTTGAGTGATTAACTTTATTGAGCATTGGTTATGGTACTTATGCATGATTGACACTTTGACACTTCTTGAGTGATCAACTTTTTACTTGACATTAAATCAACCTATTGAGTGATTAACTTTGTACTAGGGGTGTAATAGGTGATTTGATGTACATTAGTCTTTAATTTATATTACTTCCTTATTTTCCAATGCATCTCCTTGCTTGTTCTTATTGCGAAGAACTTGAAATAATGAGATTTTCTAGATCTTTAAGGGCTCGTATGCACTTTGGAAAAGATAGAGTTGAGTGTATGAACCACTTGAATTTCTTTTATCATAACTCTTACCATTGTAGTAGAATCCCCAATCACTAATAGTTATGAAATTTCTTTTTATTACTGATTTGAACCTTTGAAATAGCAAATAAACTTTTACTTAATTTTTGGTAAGGATTCCCAACCACAAAGTGTATGACATGTTTAATATTCTTTTAAAATCATAAAAAAAAAAATCTTATTTTTATTATCCCTAATTCGCATATATTATTAATTATTATTGGTAAGGATTCTCAACCATAAAGTGTATGACATGTTTAGAATTTGGACTATGCATATCTTATTTTATTAATTTAAGTGTGTAAAATTATATTTAACCAATTTTCAACAAGTATAGAGAGAGAAAGGGGACAAGTTATATTAAACAACCTTATTGACTCATTACATTAAGAAAGATATAGATAACAAGTGTACATTCACAAATTCACAATAGAATTGCAAAGTAAATATTTTATGGTTGGTACTCTCGCCTAATACCCAAAATAATATGTGTGTGTGTGAGAGAGAGAGAGAGATGACAAGTTACATAGAACAACCCTATTGACTCACTACATCAAGTAACTTGGACGAAAATCCAATAGGAGGAATCTCTTGGATAAACACCAAATTTCAAGTAGTCTTAACCCAAAATGAGAGAGAGATGACAAGTTACATTGAAAAACACTATTGACTCATTACATTAAGCAAAGTGCATGAAAATCCAATACACGAAATCTCTTGGTTAAACACCAAATTTCAATTGGTCTCAACTCAAAATTTGAGAGATAGAGAGAGTACAAGTTACTTTGAACAACCTTGTTGACACATTACATCAAGCAACTTGCACGAGAGAGAGAGAGAGAGAAAGTGTACATTCACAAATTCACAATACAATTGCAAAGGAATATGATGTGGGGGGTTCTCTCGCTTAGTACCCAAAAGAATGTGTGTGTGTGTGTGTGTGTGTGTGTGTGAGAGAGAGAGAGAGAGAATACAAGTTACATTGAACAACCCTGTTGACTCATTACATCAAGCAACTTGCATGAAAAAGAGAGAGAGAGAGAGAACGAGTGTGTATTCACAAATTCACAATAAAATTGCAAAGGCAATATGATGTGGGAGGTTCTCTCGCCTAATACCCAAAAGAATATATGTGTGTGTGTGTGTGTGAGAGAGAGAGAGAGGACAAGTTACATTGAACAACCTTGTTGACTCATTACATCAAGCAACTTGCAAGAAAATCCAATACAAGGAATCTCTTGGATAAACACCAAATTTCAGTGGTCTCAACCCAAAATTTTCCCCAACTTGATTTTTAGTTCATCCCATGCAACACATAGGAACTTGTCATTTTGTCCCAAAAATAAGGCCCACACACCTTTCCCGCTAGTTATGGCATGTCCTACAAAACTCTTATACTACCCTTCTCATCCTTCAATATGTATTAGTTCCCCTCCTTAGTTATCTCAGTGGATCTATGTAATTGAGTGACTTCTCACTTACTACTTCCCACTTTCTCCTATAAATGAAATTAATGGTTTATTTATATGGGGTCTGCATGTATCCCCAATTATCGTGTCAATTGGGAGGTGTGACCTCACTTCCTCGCGTCTCCTCACCCTCATGCACGCACCAATCAATGTTACAATTCCATAAACTATCAAATTATTATTGCTTTGGTCATTAAAGATGATGTTATTACCCATATTATTCCATCTCTCGGTCCAAATAAAATCCATTTCATGTGTCACAACTAAACTCTCAAACAAGTTGAATACACTCTTTGACACATGAACTAATCATTCTTGCACAATGGTGGAACCCCAAAAGTTGGGCACTTCACACCATACTCTCTCATACAAAGACCTGACTACACTCTTTGAGATTCCTACATTATGTGATCCACCCATCACAACATGGCATGGCACCTCAAAATCAACTATTGTGTGGACTGAGCGCTCTGGATGCTCATCTTGGTTGGTGGAGTTACCTACAATATCTCATGTCTCTTAGGCATGCGCTATCTAATGGGCCTCCTAAAGAGGTAAAACATAAGGCCTGTGTAACCACTCCTACGCATGTACAAACTATATTTAACCTGCCTTTTTTGCATTTAATGACACATTTTCCTAGCTTAATTAGTTCTTTGGAGATTTAATGAGGTTTTTCATATCTTATATGCCTAACATGATTATTGTGCAGGATTTTGAAGAAATTTTGCATAGATTTCCAGAATATCTAGCTAGAGATGTTTGTGAGACTTGTCCCCTACTACAATAGAGTCTCAACTCAACAGGTTGAGAGCATTTAATTCCTCTTCCTACTACTTCCCACCCGGTTTCAAATCCCACAAGGGTTGTGATAAGGCTCAAGGAGTAGGTTGCCCCACCCTCGAGGAGTCTCAATTCTTGCTAAGTCATAAATTCTCGGTATATCTAGCTTACGTACTGTTGGATATACTCTTGGTGTTATAGTGGTAGTCACTAGGTTTGATCTTGAGCCTCGCCCAGATTACTCTGAGTTCTACCTAGTTTCAAGTTCCACCTGGTTTCGAATCCCACAAGGGAGACACCTTCGACTATTGTGATAAGGCTCAAGGAGTAGACTCTCCACCCTCATAAAGTCTTAGCTCTTGCTAAGTCATAAAATCTCGATATATCTAATGTATGAACTCTTAGACATACTCTTAATGTTATAATCACAACCACTAAATTTAATCTTAAACCTCACTCAACTAATAATATATTAATTCACCCTAAAATATATATATATATTCATCTAATAATAACTTTTATGAAAAATAAAATAATTATACTTTTAATATTTTAGGTTAAAAAATAACCGACATACATATTTCGTCAAAATATTATAATAATAAAAAATGATTCGATGTTAAAAATATCACCGACATATATTGCTTAAAATAAATATTATTATAATAAAACTAAAATATTTTTTACTATTTGGTTTCCACTTAGCTTTTCAAATCTATTTGCAAGGACGCGAGCACTAAATTTCATATTAAAGTGTGAGATCTATCCTAGATTTGATTGGATTGATTAATCACCGACTTATAATAGTAATATATTTGATCTTTGGAAATCAAAGTACCTTATCATCTAAGTACCAGCTTGAGAAAATGGGTTTTGACAACGTTCCCACCACTGGTTTAAGAACACTACTTAATTTAAAAAGAAAAATGACAAAGTAAATCAAGAATATTCCTAAGAGATCCCCAAACTAAACTTATTAACCAGAAAGATAGATCCCTGCAAATAAATTATCAGAATCATATATTAATGCCACGTGGACTTACAATATCTTATTACAAAAAATGCCATGTGAAAGATTATATCTAATTACAAAGGTGAGAGAATAAATTTCATATCACATATTTACAATGAGGAGGTTTAGTGGTTTACAATGTTTTTAACGTGTATTGGTTTAGATTTATTTTAATTCGGGATTTATTAAGAGTTAAGAAGAATTAAATTTCTCAATATGCAAAATTTATTATTTTTTGAGTATAAAACTTGAAGAAATATTTGTATATGAGAGATTTGATTTTTCTTTTTCAACATGCAAAATCTATTTTTTGAGAGTAAAACTTGAAGATATATTTGCACATGAGAGATTTGATCCGTCTTTCTCAATATGCAAAAGCTATTTTTTGAGTGTAAAACTTGAAGAAATATTTGCACATGAGAGATTTGATCTTTCTAACGCTTGATAGATACAGATTTAAGATGGATCTAGATTGATTTAATAATTAATAATTATAATTATTAATTTAATTTTTATGTAGTTTGATCAAGTCAATATTTACATAACATAACATTACAACATCTCTTCTACACAAAGTTAAGATGGATCTAAATTGATTTAATAATTAATAATTATAATTATTAATTTAACTTTTATGTAATTTGATCAAGTCAATGTTTACATAAAATGACATTACAACATCTCTTCTATACAGAGTTAAGATTAAGATGGATCTAGATTGATTTAGTAATTAATAATTATAAATATTAATTTATTCTTTTTGTAATTTGATCAAGTCAATGTTTACATAACATAACATTACAATATCTCTTCTATATTGCACTGGAGAGCACCTCTCTATGTAATAAAAAATAAAACTTGTTTGTAATATATATATAGAGAGAGAGGCTTCTTATATTTTATATTATAAATATAAATGCTTTGGTTCTAAGTAAACTTTTAAATAATAAGACTTGAGGTTATAAGAGGGGATTATATTTGGGTGGGGAGGATAACAACATTTCTCCCAACCATCCCAGTTACATCCAACCAACACACATAAAATTTATGTTAAGTGTTTTGTGTCAGGGTTTTATACCAACATTTTTACGTAGTATTTTAGATATTAAAAAAAAAAGTGGTAGGTGGGAGGTAATCTTTAATCACACAAGGAAATTTATGTTAAGTGTTTTGTGTCAGGGTTTTATACCAACATTTTTACGTAGTATTTTAGATATTAAAAAAAAAGTGGTAGGTGGGAGGTAATCTTTAATCACACAAGGAAATTGTGAATTCAATTATTCTTGGGGCTAAGTATATCCTCTAAGAACCAAACTAAATCATTGGCACTTTATGAAGGCTTGTGCATCCTAAAGTAAATGGGGATCAATGTAATGGTTGGAAAGTTAAATTGTTTGGAATTATTCACTTGAAACAATATGAAGAGTCAATTGTATATGAAATGTCCTTGGGCATCTAAGAGACCTTGAAAGACGAACCCAAATGTCAAGAAGATTGTATTTATATCTGTACTTTATTAATGAAATGCATTCAATGCTTTTCCTACAATTTGAGTGTTCTAACAATGGTATCAGAGCAAGTGCCTTCCTAGCCCACTTAATTGTGTGAGAGCCACACATTTGTGGCCATGTCTACCACTCATGAAATGTGTTGTAGTGTGTGAAACAACTTATCCTTTGAGCATTCAAGATCTCTTGAACTTGTGAGACGATTGAGCTTTTGCGGTCTTCCTCTTTATTGGGAACTCTCTAGCACCTGTCAACTTTGCACTTATCAATTCCACCATTCCAGACATGTTTCCTCTACTCAATGGCATGGAGTTTCTCTACATTCTTGATGTTATATACTCATTTTATTTATCTACCTTAGGTGTTACTCTATTTGTTTTTCTTCAATCTGACATTCTCTACCATTTTGGCACTCATTTGTTTGCTCAACACACTCCCATGCTCTAGAAACCCCATGTGGGATCGTTGCTCTTTGGCCCCTTATCTTACCCTACATTATCTGATTTTATCCTAAAATCTCATCATGGGTGAGCCTCTCATAATAGAAAAAAATTGGCATGAGGAACAATTTTATAGTCTAAAGCTAAAAACTCGCAATTGTTTAGAATGAGGTAATTTAAAGTCATTTTGTGGAGCTTCTTTGGGAGATATTTATCCATCAAAAACAAACTAGATTTTCCAGTGAGGTTTCAAAAAGGTTTGGGATAGTTCATACTGAAATCAATTTTTAGTTTTGCAACATTATACAATACGTCAAACCTGTAGGGTCGTGTGATTGCTTGTGGTGTTAAAAAACAATAGAATGGGTGGATTCATAGAATTGAGAGGTTGATCATTGTGTAATGAAGTAGATGTGATCTCACTATGAAAGAGGTTGCTAAATGACTTGTTGATGGAAATGACAATGGTAGCCGATTATGAAATTTGAGATATCATTGTCTCATAGATCCTCTACAAAAACTTGTTTTCCAATTAGGGATTATAGTTAAGGTTTCAAATCCATCCATTATTCTATCATGATTATATAGCATTTGTTTCTTATGGATCAATGTGAAATAACTTTTTTGCATCACAATTTACTTGGAGACCACTTTGGACATTACAATACTAATACTCGGAACAATATGACATGATGGAGAATATAGTGTCATGCTATGAGGTTGGATCCATATTTTGTATGAAGGAGTTTTATTTATCTATGGTTTGGATTGTTAATTCTTTAGCACTTTATCTTTTTTAGGATATAAATATGTGAATTCTAATAATACTTAAAGGAAAACTTGTGGGCATTTATTTTTCAACCTTCCATATATGGGCATCTTATTAAATTGCAGTCAGATATAGGGTCACCAATCACAGTCTTAGTTGGCCTAGATTCAACTTCATGGGATGAATAGGTGTTCTCAATTGCACGCCATACTTTCCACTTGGATTCATCATTTTTTTGCCTTATGGAAATCATTTTTTTCACAATCAATACTCCAATTTGTGGTTAAACCACCATAACTATGACAAACAAGTGGGGCTTTAGGCAATAGAGGCCCTTGACACAAACTATTGGCAAGACACCAACCATCAAGGTTAATTTGGCACATGCCCTTGTTCCCAACATGATTTCCCTATGGTAATAAGCATACCTAATCCTTTATATCTGGGATATTTTGTGTACTTCAAAACTCCTGAATAGTTTGTTGACTAGTTCCCACTTTTTCTCAATAAATTCCATATTGCTAATACCTATTATTATTAGCTTGTCAAAGATGGAATATGTGCTTCTCTATGCTATACCATTCTTGGATATATGATATGGGAGTAGTTTTATATCAATTGGCATTATTTGAAGAGGCACTACCACATTTCCAATTGTGTTGAAACCTCAAGTTCATAAATTTGAAGAAAAAGGGTTTTTTTCGCAAACATATAACAAGAAGGCATTCTTATAGATTATGTTAGCTATATTTTCATCCTTCCATGTTGTTACCTTAGATTCAGTATTGATATATGGATCAATTTTAACGCATTTTAATTGTAGAGTTCTTTGTAGGTAAATGGTTGGTATGCTTCTCAACCATATTATTTCCTAGTGGTATAGTGAAGATGCTAGTCCAATATATTATTTTTTGCAACAAGTCAAATATTTTACCACATTGAATTATTATGGTTTCCTTGGACTCTTTTCTACTCATGTTGGACCACAATATACTTCCATCCTTGAAGTCTAGTAAAACAACAATGGTAGGCTTAGCGATATCGACCATAGCACCACTGGACGAGTTATGGTGACTTCCTACATGGTTTGAAGTGGTTTGAGTTATGTTTCCAAGACTGCAAAATAGCTTGCCACATATTCATATGAGTTGTGTCTATATTCTTCAACTCTAAAAATATGAACATACCAATTTGTTCTCTCCTTCTTAGTTGAGTCTGCGAACTTCTTTTCATAAATTTTTATCGATTTTTTGATACAAATTGTTGATCTTTGCGTGTGAGTGAGGTATTGTGGCCCAAATGTCTTTCAAAAATTAATTTTAAGCCTAATAAACATCGTAACACAAGTTTTATTTTGAGAGAGATATTGCAAGGAACTTATATTTCTCATCTTTCCCACATTCAAATTTGCTTGGTTTTGTTGTAGTGAACTACACTAGTCCTCAGAGATCTTACCTTTGCATACTGCTAAAGTCAATCCCATGGAGTAGCTTGTACTTCTTTTGAAAATAAGTTAAATTGCATTCTAAGCAAGTGCATTTTCAATTCAACCTAAGATCCTTAATTTCTCGATCTTGATTAGTTAAGAATATGGCTCAAACTAATGAGTTATTAGATTTCCTAAATGCTCTAATATTGTATATTATTTAGAACACACTCAAAATAAATAAAGGAACTCTCATTGATATTTGAATATGTTTACATGATGCATAGGACAAAATCGAGTTTATTTATCTTGAATTTCACCTTCAACAAGGTGAACTACAATAAAGGAACCATCATTCCAAACTATTTTTTGTTCAAAATAATTATCTTTCTGAGTTAGAGAAATACTCTTATCAACAACCAACACATGAGATCACTTCAAGAGCATATTCAAATGAAGATTATGAAGTTCATCTTGCACTTTCCAAGCCCATCATCATACCTTAGGAATAATTTATCAATAACAAGCACATAACCGATTGTGGATATTAAAAGAAAGTGGCTTCTCACATTTCAAACTATTCCAATTCAATCCAGTTTCAGAGCACTAGGTTTCTTCAAGAGATTTCATCTTTTCCTGCCCCACCTCCACACCAAATTATCAAATGCTAAAATTTTCATCTAGTTGGCCACATGAAAGATCAATTTTTTGATCTTCATCCTTGTGAGAATTTTGGAAAACATACCCATCATTCAAACATATGCTCCAAGCACTACTCCAAGAGAAAATATTCATCTTTGATGTACTGTTGCTTGGCAATGACCTTAAACATCAAAGAAGAGGTATTGATCATATTGTAGAGTTCATTGGTGTGTATTAACACATCTTAGAATGAATATATTTTCATCTTCTCACCTTATATCTGACATATGGGGAATTGATAGTCAACTACTAGTTTCATAGTTATATCAAGCAAGCTTGAGCCATAAGTAGAACCAAATCCAACAACCAGAACCTAGATCCAGAGTTAGCCAGAGCTTTATTCAAAGATATAGCCAGAAAAAGACTCGTGTTTTAGGAGCATAATTTGGTTTATGGTCATCCAAAAACCAACATTTCGCTTGTGGTCCTCCTTAAACCACCACTTTGTAAATGACTTACTATTTGCTCTAGGTTATAGTTTGTGTTCATATTTAAACCACCATCTCATTACTTTGTGATTATATTTAAACTATCATTAGGGAGAACTTCCATTTCGCAAAAAACATCAATGTCTATCTGAATTTAGAATTGTTCTATGAACTACTTTCCATAGTTGGTGGTCTTTCTTAAACCACCACCAGTAGAATACTTCAACTTTTGCTACCCTTTTGGTTTGTGGTCTTCCTTAAACCACCACTAGTAGAAGAATTCGACTTCTTCTACCCATTTGGTTTATGGTCTTCCTTAAACCACCATATTTAAACAACACATTTAGCCATTGGTTGTTATCAACTTCCAAATTTCAAATCCCTCCTTGGACTCATATACACCCCTTTCGAATTTGGATTTGGGGGGTGGCGATAGGGGGGTGTTCGTAACCTAATCTATTTGAGATTATTCACCTAAGAGAATATGAAGAGTCAAGTGAATATGGATTGTCCTTGAGAGTCCAAAATACCTTGGAAGATGAATCAAAAGGTCTAGAAGAATTCCTTTATATTTTTATTTTATTAATGAAATGCATTTAATGCTTATCCTACAATTGGAGTGTTCTAAAATTAATCGGGCCTTATCCATTGTTATTCAAAAATTTCAAAGCCCCTCAATTTCATAAGATTCTATCCTTTTCATATTGATTCCTTTTTTTAAAATCATAAAGGGGAAATTTATATTAATATTATAGTTGTTCCTACATTAAGATTACATCATAGTTCTTTTCAAAACTTTTAGACCAAAAAACTATGCTAACTATAATGATTCCTATAATAAAGTATGTATATATCTTTATACAAAATTTTCTAATATATTTTAACATTACATATTCAGTAAAATAATCATAAAATTATAATAACCCTGAAAAACATAATAATTAGTAGGGTCCAAGTTAGTTTCATTTTTAATAACAATGACTATTCTCCCTATATTTAGTTGAATTTCTAAATAGTATTATTTTTCTCCATTAATTAGGATTTGGATAGTTGCATTTTTCATGTTTCACTTGCTACATCTCAATACCCCCATTTATCTGATCTTCATTTAGATTTCTATATTTTATGTATTTATATTAGATTATAGAAAGAACGTAATAAAACAAATTATATATGACAGTCAAGCCACAATTGGACAACTTTCCATTTAATTGAAGAAATGTCTAATTGGACCCTTTCATTGGGTAATCCCATATGGTTGATGAGGGTCATTTTTTTGAATAAAGATTATGTTGGCTCTAGTCAATTATTTTGAGAAAACATACATGTACAATTTAGGAAAAAGTAACATACTTGTGCAACTTAGTTTTACAAATTCAATTTGTATAAGGAAGTGTGCTCTTTTTATACATGATAAAATTTGATTAGTAATGGCACACCTAAATAATGGATATTCTGAGATTGCTCTAGAACAGGGATATATTCTTCATGTAACACCCCTAAGGAGGAAGCTTAATCCTATAAGTAGGTCTTTTTTCACATTTAACATAATCATTTGTATATTTGAAGCTTATCTTGCTAAAATTTCTGTTATCATTCAAAGAGTTTTCAAATTTTTTACCATTGATGTTTTCAATTCATCCTATATGTTGTTTTTGACTGGACTAAACTTGATCCTAGGTCTTTGAGAGATTGGTTGCAGGGTTAGGGTTTCTTCCTCCCACCACTTTTTGTGTACGATTTTACATATAACAGAGAGATTGCAGGACGGGGTGGTCCTAAGAATGCATACAATGGCAGGAGGAGGCCACCAATCCTTCCAAAGTGCACTAACTGGTAGGAATTTTCATGGCGAAGAAAAATTGGATCCTCAGGCTTTTCAAAACTGCGTGTTTTGGGTGATAAATGTCAAATGGGCTTGCGGGGTCATTGTATACCTAAGGCCTCTGAAAACCATAAATTTTTCATCCCATTGAGTTGTTTATATGATCACGGGGAGTGCATGAGGGATCACGCTTTCATATGAAAATTCATAGGGATTTAGCCTATGAAGAAGGAACTCAAATGTTGGATCTAGCAGAATTATCAACCTAGAGGAGAGGTAGATTTGCAACTAGGGCCAAAATGTTTTTTCATAGTCGTTTTCTCCAATCTTGAAGATAAATCTTGAATCTTTGAGGGATGGCCATATTTCTACAACAATGTGAGCCCCAATATTAGACATTGGGAAGCTTTCTTTAACCCTAACAAGGAGGAGTTAACAATGACACTGGTCTAGGTAACATTGTATTCACTTCTAGTTGACTTATGGATATTGAAAATTCTACGAGGGATAGGATAAGTGCTAGGACATTTTGTCAAAGTCTTATAGGTCACCAAAAGGGGGGAAAATATGTCATATGTTTGGTTGTGCATTCACATTAATATCTCTCATCCTCTACCAGAATCCATTGAGTTAGATTATCATGGGGGTATATGTAACCAACCCATTGACTATGAACATGTTTCGTCTAGATTTCGGCTCTGCCATGAGCATGGGCACCTGATAAAGGAATTCCCGTTGAAACATAAAGAACAATAAATAGGGACTATGCTCAGAAATGGCTTTACTAAGGTTACTACAAGGAGACGTAACCAAAAGAACCATAAATCTTCTAACTCAAACGTAATGGAAGATAAGAATTCATTTTCGTCACTGGAGGCCATGGAGGAATATTCTCACAAAACAGAGGACACACAAATGGTTGATCCTTCTATAGAGTTAACCTAGGACAAAAATGTGTTAAAATGCAAATTAGAGGATGAGGATAGTCAACAAGGAGAATTTGATTTTTTTTCTTTGCTAGGTTTTGAGGAAGTCACCCCTTTACATAAGCAAGACCTGACAGAACTCTTGGAAGAGGAGAGGTGTTTGGTATCCCTAGTGAATGAATGGGCCCAACAAGATATGTTGGACTTATTTAAGGAAAATTGAGAGATTTATGCAAATGCTTACCTTAGATGGAAAACCAAGCGACAGAACTCAACAAGGGACCTAGGATCTCGATATTTTCAAGCCTTCAAGGAGAAGGGGAAAGAAATATTCCTTAAGGACCTTACAAAAGAACCAAAAAATAAGGTGAACAAGCTGAAGAAGGAAGCAAGGAAAAATGTAGGAGAAAAATTAGTTAGTTCTGGTCAAGCTACAATTTCGCTAGCAACTCCACCACCTTTACCCAACCCTTCATCATGAGAATGTTTTCATGGAATGGAAGGGGGATTAATAATAGGGGGAAGCAACATAATCTTAGAGATCCAATTAAAAAATAAAAACCAGCAATCATTATATTACAAGAAACAAAATTAGCAGGGGAAAAAATTATCCAAATTGCAGCTAACTATTGGAAATGGTGTAAGTCAATGTCTCTAGATGCGAAAGGTAATACAAGAGGTCTAAATGTCTAGTGGAATCCAAATTAGGTATTTTTTCAAGATTGGATGGCCATTGCTCAAGTACTAATAGGAATGTTTAGATCTGTTAGGTCGAAAGACACCATTTTTTTATCGGCAGATTATGGTCCTTCTTGCGCAAGGGATAAGATGTAGTTTTTGCAGCAACTATGTTACACTAAAAAATGTCACCTTGACTACTCACAGTTAGTATGGCTCAAATCAACAGTCATGCTACCCTCTTAGGCAAGTCTCATGCCTCTGTTATCCATCTCAAACTCAAAGAAGAGAGAAAGTCTTGTAAAAACTATGTTTATCTCTGGGGTCGCAGGTTCTCTCTAGCCTTACCTGCGGGGACACTGACCTTGTTCACAAAATATGCGTCCATGGACGCTCTGTATGTTAAGGGACAGGTGCGTCCCTCTGTAAAAGGCAAAATGCACGAGTTTTATCTTGAAAAAGTTACTTGTGGTTACTTCTAGAACATTCTAGAGGTCGGTTTGATGAAATGGATGCGCCTCCAGTTGGTTCATGTATCTCTATTAAGGGGGAACTTATCCCATCAATAAGGGAGCTATCCCACCCATAGAGGGGGATGATCCCATTGATAGTGGACCTGAATAACCTCTTTACAGCACTATAAATAAAGGCATTGAGCCAGAAGGAGAGGAGGTTGGAGCTATACATTTTCTTTGGGTAAATGCTGCAGGATTTAGGTCTTCCATTAGAGCCTTTGTGAGGAGAGATTGTCTTCACTTGATTCTACTTGGGAGAGGGTGAGCTTTGTCAAAGTAGAGGAAAACCCTTGATGGACCCTGGGAGGAACTTGCACAACACCAAGGCCAGGTTGTAAGAGTTTCTTTGTTTCGTTATTAATACAAACTGGTTTATTTTTCTCAATAGCTTGTGTTAATGAGTTATTTCATGTGTTCCTTGGTCTGCATGTTGAATATATGTTTTATTATATGAAATGCAAGTGCTTGGTAATTGTTTGATTGTTTGTGGTTGCAGGAATTGACTTGAAGGAGGAGCTCATCCGGATCGTCAAGAACGGACTTCAACAACAGCGTTTTGGAATAAGGTAAGCCTAAACACTTGTAGTTTTCATGTTGTAAAAGGTGTATTTAGAGAAAGATCACTCCATTTTGTCTTGTTTGTCATTAGAATGTCTTAGACTTCTAGGAAGGTCAGTCGTGTCCGCACCCTTGACAGATTCCGTGTGACAAATTGGCGACTCCACTGGGGAATCCATTAATGAGAGAGTCTTTTCCTTTATATGAACTTTGCTTTGAGAAAATCATTTTTATTTTCTGGTTTTTGACTGTGAGAATTAGTATTTGGGTGGCTTAGCTTTAGATTTAGTTAGATTTGGTTTTTCTTCATTTTTCCAGAAGGACGCACCCTCTTAGTACTGCACAGTGCGTCTTTGGACGCGCTGTTGCCGTCTGCACAGAGCGGGGCCGCACCTGTGACAACGGGTTGCCTGCGTCTTCCTGTAAAACTTAAGAAAATTCCATTTTTGCTTTAAATTGCTTTTAGATTTTGTTTTTCCTTAGTGTTTTCTGCCCAGATCCTTTAGTACCCTGTCAAGAATTTTCACCTGAACTAGTTTTGTGAGCTTTGAGTGTTTTAGTGGTTTTCAACGAAGTTTAGACCTAGGGTTTGATTTTTGGAAAGGCTTTGTAGTGACTTTGATAGTAGAAAGTTGTCCAGCCTTAGATCTCTCTGGTTAGTCAACCTTCTTAGAAGTCGGGCCTGTCGTAAAGTCTCCTTTTGTGAGCAACTTGCCATTTGAGTTGTTTTGGGTCAAATTTCGAATTACTTGTTTATAAAGTATTGATTTCCATTTTACAAAAAGAACAAAAAGATTAGAGTTTTGTTTTGGCTAGTTTTTGATTCTGCAATAAGCTAGTCCTTGATTTGATTGTGATCAAGTAAAACACCTTAGAAATAATCATTGTTAGTTTTGGCCTCGTTAAGATTGCTTAGAGTAAATTTGCCTTTAGTTTGCTTATGAGTGCATTTTCATAGATTTTAAGAGTTGTTAAGATTGATTTTTGGTTACATTAGATTTACTTGCTTTATTAAAAGAAAAATACAAAAACATCTTCTTAAAAAGTCTTGTTTCAAGTAGCTTTTTGTTTTCGAAAGAAGAAAAGAGTTTTTTCGTGCATGTAAAGAGAGGTTATGTTTTTATGCTTGGAAAAGACAAACGAATTGTTTCTTTGATTGTCTTCAATTAAGAAGTTGCTTTTATAAAGATTGCATTCTCTCAACTTTTTAGTTAAGCAATTCATCGAAAAAGTAAAGTAGTGGATAAATCATTCTAGGTGCATTTTGTAGTGGTTTCGAGTCGAGTCAACACACCACTAGTTTCACTTCCATCACCTTTTGACTTAAGAAACAACCTTAAAAGTAACGCTTAAATTAAAATCAATCTAGTAATCTTTATTTTTCTAGGGCTCTGAAGCACCAACATAGCTTAGGCTAGGGTCTTGGAGTAGGTGAGTACTTAACTCTCCAAGACTACAAAACCAAACAGATAGTCTATCTTGAGTAGAACAAATCCAATTGTTTCAGTTACATTCTGGGAAAGCTCCTCTTAAAGGAGAAGCACGAGCTCGTGTCCGAACCAGTGAGGGGATCATTCCTCCCTCGTTGGGAACGACGCCAGGCAGTACGTATTACAAACGGTAAACCTCGGATTAACCATTGTCGAGGAGCCAGGGGTCACTTATCGGTAAACCTTGGATTGTTGTCAAGGAGCCGGTAAGGGGATTGGAGCTTGCTACTCTGCCCTTGCGTGCTGTCGGAGTTTAGACTGTTCCCCCAGGTGTAATTGTTGTGATTGGTAACCTTAGTGGCCATAATATCTAGGATTCTACCCAAGGTGACGGTGGAGGGAAGGTCCCACTGTACCTGGAGCAGACGTCGGTTATACTCACTTGGATTTTCTGGGGGGTTCGCTTCACTTCGAGACGGTTAAAGTGGAGGAACTTGGTCCAGTCTATTCATTAAGCAGGTTGCCGGGGTAACTGTTCCACCCACCATTTCTGTACTGAATCCTGCGAGGTTGGGCCTAATCACCAACTAGCGCTTTTGGTCCGGAAGACTACTGTTTGTGTGTGGTTTGACGCTCTAGATTATTTAGGCGTGTGCTTCAAATTTGTTTGCTTCTTTAGAAGACTTTAGGTGGTTTGATTTGAAATTTTTTACTTTGTTTTCGTGTGTTGTAGTTAAAATCTTTAATTGTGGCGGAATTACCGAGACAGTCCCGTAGACTTCGGGGCAAGTCTCCTGAGATTGTTACCGGAATAGATTTGTTAAGAAAACTCCGTAAATCGCGGGGTGAATCTCCTGAAGACATTCCGGGTCATTTAGAAGGGTTAAAGGTCCTTGTAACTCCTCCTAGTGGCAGTAGAGTAGGATCACCTGAAGAAGGAGAATCTTCCTTGGTAGTCCATCCAGATTACCAAAGTTTAGAAACAGGTTACAATCCCGAAGCTGTTACAGTTTCCGAGCTTGCTGGTAGTTTTTCATCTGCCAGTGAAACAGGCGAAGAACCTGAAATTTCAGAACCTGTTACTCCAACTCCTAGTGTTCCTGATTCACCAAGAATAGAAAGAATTATCACCGAAAATCTTCCTGTTGGATTAATTGCTATAGAAGAACTTGTTCCAGAGGAAGAAATAGGCGTTTCTGATTCTGAAGATCTAATTACCCTTGATCTAAGGGAGCGTGAATCCATCTTTTACAGTCCTCCTAGAAGTGAATCTTGGTACCTTGCATTAACCAATTTTTTAGACAACTCAGTAGGTTTTTCTACACCTCGTACTCCGGTTCCACCTAGAGGAATTCATTCTCCTGTAAATATGTCTGGTCAGTCATCTGTGTTTTCACAAAGTCCTGAATCATTTTTACATGGCGGTCCTTCTGTTCCTACTGGGTATCAATCACTTTCTGGTACCTTTGCGGGAGCATCTCCTCAACCTGTTGATCATGGGTTATTAGTTGGAAACAGTGGTAATGTACCATTGAGTATAGGTGAAGTTTATATGATGTCAGGTTCAACTCCCATTAACCAACCTCAAGGTGGCCAATTACCGCCTGGGGGGCAACCTTCGTTAATGCCTGGGGGGCAACCTCAAGGTACTTCATTCGTGACTGGGGGGCAACCTCAAGGGTATCAACCCCAAGGGTATCAACCCCAGCCTCAATATGTACCCCAAAGTCAACCTCAGTATCAATATCAACCTCAAGGATGGCAACCTCAAGGATGGCAACCCCAAGGGTATCAACCCCAAGGGTATCAACCTCAAGGATACCAACCTCAAGGTCAAGGTCAACCCCAGTATTCGTATTTACCTCAAGGTTATCAACCTACGGGTCAATACCCTGGTCAAGGTTATCAACCACCTCAAGGGCAATCATATGGGACTGCACCTTACAGTTATCAACCCTATCCTCAATACGGCTATGGATCTCAGTATCCTCAACCTGTTACGAGTCAATACCCTGGAATGTTAACATGGGATCCGTCACAGGGTCAACAGATGTCGCAACCAAGTATACAGTCGGTACCTCAAGCAGGACAACCTGCAGTTCCTGGTCCACCCCAGCAACCGCAACCTGTCCAGTCAAGTGTTCAGACCCCTGTAACTTCTGTAGTTACTCAGCCGCCAATTGCACCTGGTACTCCACCTCACACGGCTGCAGCAACTACCGCTTCATCTACCATGCTTACTTCTGGAGTATCGGCAGCTCCGGTTTCTACTGTCCCTGTAACCACTCCTCAGACATCTGTACCGTTGTCTGGACCCACGGTTCAAACCACAGTCCAGATGCCTGCAGGCCAACCTGGTACAAGTACGGTTGTTACTACTCAACCTCAATTTGTTCAACCTCCGTACCAGGGACAGTATCAACCTGGGCAAGCTGCCCAACAACCGGTTTACCAGTATCAACCGTATCCTGGGTACACTTATCAACCACCTCAGCAACCCCAGTACGGTCCGGTTAATCCTGGTTTTCCAGGAGGATATAATATCCCAAATGCGACTCCTGTTCCTAGTTATCCTGGATATCCTCCTCCTGGGGCTGGTATTGTGACTCAGAGTTTTAGAGATCCTAACCGGCAGTTACCGTTTATTGCGACTTTAGATTTACCCGACTTGACGCGCCTAACGAACGATCCAATTCAATATCTTCAGTTCTGGCCGCCAATGCCAAATAAGTTGCCCAGCGATATACCCAAGTTCGAAGGTAAGTCTGGAGAGGATCCGTCTAATCACGTGATGACTTACCACCTCTGGTGTGCATCAAATTCCATCTCAGATGATTCCATCCGCTTACGTCTTTTCCAGCGTACACTCATTGGTCTCGCAGCCAAGTGGTACATTGAGTTACCACGGGCCTCTTTTTACAACTTTAGCCAGTTAGCTACCTCGTTCTTAACTCATTTTCAGTTACCAGTCAGATACGATAATGGTACAGAATTATTAACTTCGCTAAAACAATCGACATCCACGTACATTTCTGATCACATTCATGAGTGGAGACGTCGAAGGAGATTAGTGAAAGTTTTTATCCCGGACCAAATCTTAGCTGAATGGTTTGTCAAATCATTATTACCAAGAATTACTGAAGATGTAGCTAAGGCCGGAGTAGTTACTGAGGAGCAAGTCATTGCTCAGGCACAATACCTTGACTTAGTTTACACTCAGTCGGGTACGTTACACGAGAAAATTCCGGATCTTCCAAAGTCAAACCAAATCGCTGCTGCTCCTTCGGGATCTCATGCCGCTGATGGTATGATCGGTATCGTGACTACGAAGAGTAAGAAGAAGTCTTCCAAGACCTCCAATACTCCAATTATCACTTTGCCTGATTCTCCGACAGGAGAGTCTTCTCCTCCTGAACTTACCGCCGACATTCACGCTGTAGAGTCATCTACGGCCAAATCCAAAAACGGTGGAAAGAAGAAAGGAAAGAAGAAGGCTAAAGCAGACAAGGCTCCAAAGGAGAAAACGGAAAAGTCGGAAACCAATGACGAAAAGCGCAAACCTCGATATCCTTGTCTTATTTGTGAAGAAGATCATTTTACGAGAGACTGCCCTCATCGGGCCGAGGTAGTGAAAATAGTCAAAGGTTCTCCCACTCCTGCTGTGTTAAAAAATCCATTTCCAGAGCAGGAGAATAAGATGATAGGTTCTTCTTCGAATGCCAGTGAAGAACCCATTTTGATGATGTCTCATGTCAGGATTGCGACTCGATCGCAAGATTATGGTAGTAAGGCTCCTGTTGATGGTAAGGAAGCAGAATCTTCTCACTCTAACCCATCAACCTCAGCTCCTGGTTCCGATCCACTACAGATCGAAAAACCTAACCCAGACTTAGTGATTAAGCCGCCCGCCAAGGGTGTACTTCGAAGGTCTGCTTTCAATCCACATGCGAGAGCAGCCCAGAATTACAACATTGTTGAAGACTTAGCTGTTTCACCTTCAGCAATGTCGGCACTCGAAGTGCTGCAATCATGTCCAGCGCAACGAAAATTGCTTTTGTCGGCTATTGGAGCTGTCGATGTTCAGGACCCGAACCTAATGATCTTTGATCTAGAAAGTAGTACACCGCGTCTCCCCCATCAAATGGCTTTCCAAATTCCAGTGATAGTCAAAAACAGGCCTATTCATCGGACTGTGATTGATGAGGGAGCTTCTACGTGTATTATGTCGATTCAATGTTGGAGATCGCTTGGTTCTCCTTCGTTGAACCAATCCCCCACCATCCTTAAGGCCTTTGATGGCCGTGGGTTCCGTCCGTTTGGTATTCTACAAGAATTGCCTATAGGGGTCGAAGGTAAAACCGTTAGTCTGGATGTGGAAGTGGTTGATGCCCCTCTAGACTACAACCTTCTTTTGGGTCGAAGTTGGTCATATGCTATGACAGCGGTCGTTTCATCGGTCTTCAGAGTCATTAAGTTTCCACATAACGGTAAGATCGTGACTATTGATCAGCTGACATACTTTTCATCCGACCCAACCTCTTCAGAAACTATCCAGCATGTTGGTAAAACGACAATCCCTTATAGGGACATTGGTGTAGGTTTAGTTAAGGATTCCGGTTTACTGGGAACTTTTCCTCTCCCTCCACTCAATGCAGACCCTTCGTTTGCAACAATTCATATGATCACGTCAGAAAACATTATTTATGATGATCCTTGGTATGTTCCCTCTGACTCTGAGCTAGACTCACTCGGTGATGTTATGCCGTTGAGTCCGTATGAGATTGCTTATGAAGCTCTTATGTCTTTTACCGACTTTCATTCAACCGAAACCGACCAAATGAATGTGGTCAGTGAAGAGTCACTTTTCACCTCACCCTTAGAACGGATAACGTTTCCCGAAGAAGTGTCATCTGACGAACAACTTCGCGAAATCCTAAGTGTAGATGATCTACCATGGGAAGATCTCCATCACAGATCTTCGTTTTTACCTAAGGATGATGCATTTGAAAATGATTTTTCATCTATCTTTACCGCTGAATATGTCAAAGACGCTCAGGATCCAACGAAACATTCTGATTCAGAGCTGAATTTAGGGAATATTTCTCGTACTATTCCCATTGATATTTCAGTGAAGCCCGGAATCGAGGAGAACATTCATATAGGTGCCGCATGTACTGAAGAAGAAATCCAAACTTACAAGGCCCTATTCCAAGAATTCCGCGACGTGTTTGCCTGGTCTTACGAGGAAATGCCGGGAATTGATCCTGCCATTGTTGTTCATGAAATCAAAACCTACCCGGATGCTAAACCCATTCGGCAACGGTTGCGTCAGATTCACCCTCGAAAAGCGGCTGCGATTAAAGCAGAAGTCGAAAAGCTGTTGAAAGCAGGTTTCATTTATCCGATCCCGTTAACGGATTGGGTATCGAATATTGTTCCCGTCAATAAAAAACAAGGAACAATAAGAATCTGTATCGACTATAGGGATATCAATCGAGCTTGTCCAAAAGACAACTATCCTACGCCTTATATCGATCAAATTATTGATGATTGTGCCGGAAGTGAGATGTTTTCCTTCATGGATGGTTTCTCAGGCTATAATCAAATCAATATTCTACCTGCCGATCAACCAAAAACGGCATTCATTTGTCCATGGGGGACATTTGCTTATTGCAAATTACCTTTTGGGCTTAAGAATGCCGGCGCTACTTTTCAACGGGCAATGTCTTATGCATTTCATGACATCAAGCACATTGTGCAACCCTATCTCGATGATTTGCCTGCTCATTCTTTACAACGAGCTGATCACCTTGTCCACCTACGAGCAATCTTTATGAGGTGTAGGCATTATCGAATTCGGTTGAATCCCCACAAGTGTGTTTTCTGTATAGAAACAGGTCGATTGCTGGGATTTGTTGTTTCAAAAGCCGGCATTCGCGTCGATCCCTCGAAAGTCGAGGCTATCATCAAATTGCCTCCTCCTTCGAGTTTGCGCCAACTCCAAAGTTTGCAAGGGAAAGCGAACTTTTTACGCCGATTCATCCCAAACTACGCCGAGGTCACTAAAGGTTTTACACGGTTGTTGAAACAGAACGCACAATTCTTTTGGGACGAGATTGCCCAACAATCTTTTGATGCACTGAAACACGCGTTGACCCATGCACCGTTATTGCATCCTCCCAACTACAACCAGGACTACTTCTTATACCTCGCAGCTTCGCATTCCACCATTGGAATGGTGTTAGTTCAAGAAGATGAATTCAAAGCAGAGCATGTGATATATTATCTTAGTAGAACCTTAAATCCCACTGAGTTAAAATATTCGCATGTGGAGAAATTGGCCCTGGCAGCCGTTCAAGCTGTCCAGCGTTTTCGTCACTACATTCTTCTCCGCAAGACTACAGTTATTTCGGATTGCAACCCTATGATTTATATTTTGACAAAACAACTGCTAGGGGGCAAGTACTCTAAATGGATTGTTATCCTGCAAGAGTTCGACTTGGAGTTCGAGAAGTCCAAGTCTAAGAAATCTTTAGTTTTTGCGGAATTGATGTGTGATTTCCCGAGTGCTGACACAGAGACTGTGGCAGAGGAGTCCATTGTGGACGAATCTTTGTTTCTTATTAGCACTTTAGATCCGTGGTATGGGGATATAATCATCTATCTCCAAACCCAAACCTTTCGGCCTGAAGCTTCCAAGGAAGACCGTCGAAAAATTCGGTTTCGATCCCAGCAATACAGAATTATTGGAGATACACTTTATCGCCGGGGGGCAGACTTAGTTTTTCGACGTTGTTTAACTCACGAAGAGGCTGAGAGAGTTTTGAATGATTGTCACTCTGGAGCATGTGGCGGTCATATGTCTGGGTATGCCACAGCTCAGAAGGTGTTGCGCGCTGGCTATTTCTGGCCGTCTATGTTTAAAGATTGTATCCTTGCTGTCAGAACATGCCACAACTGTCAAGTGTTTGATCGAAAGATGCGCGCTCCACCTGCTCCTCTCCACCCTATAATTGCCGCTGGTCCATTCGCCAAATGGGGCATTGACTTTATTACTTGTAACCCTCACTCGGCCGGGGGGCATGCGTATATCATCCTCGCGGTTGATTATTTTACAAAATGGGCCGAGGCGATGCCTACATTCGACGCAAGCGGCAAGACAGCTGCAGTTTTCGTATTCAATCATATCATAACTAGGTTTGGTGTCCCACAAGCAATCATTACTGACCATGGGAGCCATTTTCGAAACGTCATGATGACTGAGCTTACAAGCCAGCTTGGTTTGCGCCACGATAGCTCTACTCCTTATTATCCGCAAGCCAACGGTTTGGTTGAGTCAATCAACAAAGTTCTAGTCATCATGATTCGACGGATCATTGGTATCCATCGAACGAATTGGCATAACATGTTATTTTCGGCGCTATGGGCATATCGAACTTCAGTGAAAAATTCAACAGGTTTCACCCCTTTCCAGCTAGTTTATGGCTTAGAAGCTGTGTTACCTATTGAATGCGAAATCCCATCACTTCAAATGGCTGTCGAATTACTTCCAGCTACTTCCGAAGAGGAGAAACGGTTATTATACTTGGCTAAATTAGATGAGACTCGACGTGACGCTACTTTAGCTATCGAGACTCACGCGAAACGAATGAAAGCTCAGTACGATAAAAATGTAACCCCTCGAAGTTTTTCGGAAGGAGACCTAGTACTATTATATGATCAAGCTAACGATAAGCTAGGTGCCGGAAAATTCGTTCCCATGTGGCATGGGCCCTACATTGTAAAGCGAAAGCTAGCAAAAGGGGCTTATGAGTTAGTTGATTTTGATGGGGACTCTTTGGGTAAACCCAGAAATGGACTTTACCTAAAGAGGTATTATGCTTAAAATGATGGGTATGGAGAAATTTTTAGATAGGTTAGATTTTCTTTCTAGCTAGCAAGTGTGTTAGTTTAGTCAGTGTGCTTAGCTTAGCAAGTGTGGTTTTTCGTCATTATTCTGGCTTATCTTGGTTTTACTCTTGATATTGTAGATGTCGACGCCTCTCCAAACATACATTGGATTTGCTGATGGTGCTTGTCGTAGTACACGGAATATCTCTTCCGCAGCTTGGGTTATCTATTCGCCCTCTGACGAGTTAGTTTCTATGCATGGGGTAAGCCTCGGTCAAACAACGAATAACATTGCAGAATACAGTGCAGTGGTTGAATTATTATCCGAATCTATTTCATTTGGAATTCGACGTTTGATAGTGAGGTTAGATTCTGAACTTGTTGTATTACAGCTTAATAGAGTTTATGCCATTAGAAATCCTGTGTTATTAAGGTTGTTTTTGAGAGTGCGTCTCTTGGAACGTGAATTTGATTACATTGAATATCAACATATTCCAAGGTCTTTGAATACATTAGCAGATGCAATTGCTTCTCGAATGTTGGACAGACATTTACGATAATCATGCAAGTAAATTTAAAAACATTTCATCACATATGTTAAACAAGATAAGCCGGTAATAGTGATATATATAGATAGAAGTGTGTCAAAAAATATATACATCGTCTTCGATCATAGGTTTAAAACACCTTATGATCGGCAAAATGATAGTACAAAAAGTCAAAAATGTCACATGTGACTACAAAAGTGACTAGTCAATCACTGGTGGTGCTCTCTGTACGACACCACTGCGCGGGCTACCTTACGCAAAAATCTCCTAAACGGTCCAGGGACCGCGACTACGAAGCGCTGAAGCCTGATAGGAATGTCGTCCATAGTAGTCTCAGGTATATCTGCCGTGAGACGCTCTAGATCATGCTCCAACTCAGCTAGTACTTCTGCTGTCGCATCCTGTGGGGCCGGTACCGGTGCAGCTGGATGTAGTCTATCATAAGGCCGGAGGTTGGCTGGACGCTGTGGACCAACATCTGCATTTTGAAAAAGTTTACTATTAGTTTTGAGACGATATATATAAAAAATACAAAAAATACATAACTAGAAAACTTGTGAAAATAAAAA
The DNA here is from genome assembly GCA_031772625.1 of Pinus tabuliformis. NCBI lineage: Eukaryota > Viridiplantae > Streptophyta > Pinopsida > Pinales > Pinaceae > Pinus > Pinus tabuliformis. Next base: position 903,676,523 of record CM062811.1, read on the forward strand.
GTACCTCTGTCGTCCCATTGTTCTCCCTGTGGAAGAACCATGTCCGGATCACCTCTGAAATCCATTCCGGCATACGGAAAGTCCTGTATCACAAAAAGCTGGCCCTCTAACCAGTCAAAATAACTATCTGAGAATCGAACTACTGTCGCGCCCTCGTCAGGATGCCGGGCCATCACCGCAACCCATCGTATCAGCTTTGGCTGCTGGGGACCCAAGATATCAACAGTGAGTTGCTGAGGGATCAGCATTGGAATTCTCTCCAAGGCAAAGCTCACGACTATAGGCCCATATCCAAAAGTCTTTAGTCGTCCGTTCTTTGCCTTGGTCAGTTGGCTCTTCATATGAGCCGACACAGCTTCACACCAGTTGAAAATGGTGCCTTGGTAACAGTCAATTGCCATCCGCATTTGGGATCCGGAAGCAATGTGTAAAGCGGCCGCGCCGCAAATTCTGGTAACCGTGAACGCTATGACTTTGAGTTCCGGCAGAGTGATGTGTTTTATCTCTATGCCTTTTGAATGGTGAGCCCCAGGTGTGCACCAATTCTCGCGGAGACTATCAAGGGATTGGCCACCCGGCCTAGTCCCCGCAAGACTGAGTTGCTCACCTCTGTTTGGCAAGCCAGTGAGAAAGTATACATCCGAGGGCTCTATCTCGAGCTGGTGCCCTCCTATGTAAAAGCATTGTTCTTGTACGTTCCATCGCTCAACCAGCCATTCCAAGAATCTTACCTGGCCCCTCATGCCCGGTATGGTCCAATATTTGTATAATCCGCATGCTCTTAGGGCATCCAGGGAAGGTTGATGATTTATTGCAGCTTCATCTTCCTCTACATGCTCTCTTTCTCTCCAGTCTAACATGATTAATGCCCTGCATATCAAAAATAGCAATTAGAAATTGATTTGGGAATTTTTGGTGGTTTTTTGAGAGAGTTGGGGTTTTGAAATGCGCGTTTCTCGGAGGACGCACCCCGGCTTTGTAGCACAGGGCGCCCGGACGCAGCTGGCCTGAAGGCGGGCTGCGTCTTCCGACCGTTTTCCCGTATGAGAAAAAGTCGGGGGACGCAGGTCACCCGAAGGGCACCTGCGTCCGCCGAGAGGCGCATTCCAAAACCAAAACCCCCCCAAAAAATGAAACTAAAACCTAAAAATTGATTCTAAACGGATAGAAATGCAGAGTAGGATGTGTAAAATACCTGGATGAGACGGCGTTCGATTCCGACGGTCAGATTTTCCGCAGCAACCACGGGAAGTTTCTTGTCAAAAGCTCCTTTTTCAACCTCAACAGTGAAACGGTAAAAATGACATGGTAAAAGGTCTTTTTATAGGTTTTTTGGATGAATTAGTTCATTTTTTACCATGAAAAGATGTTTTTGAATGTATTTTTGCCTATTTTAAACAGGTATGAGTAATGTGTTGCTTTTGTGCAGGACAAAGGGATTTCGAGGGAAATTGTAATTTTTCACAAACAAAAATATCAGAGTCATCTTTTAAGCCCTTTTCTGACTCCTAAAACATGAAAAGATCGCCGAGTGTTTCTTTTTCACTCGTTAAAACGGAATTAAAAGACGGTCCCCTTTTAGCTCTTTTCTGACCGCAAAATCAGGAAAAGATTGCCGGGTTTTTGTCGTTTCGAACTCGATAAGGAAATAAAACGACGTGTCCTTGATCGCTTTTTACTTTTCAGGTTAACGACACTATTATGAAAGTACTCCTTGGTCGCAAGATCAAGCGGTTCCCCCAGGTATTATTTTATACTTTTTCGGGCTTGAGGGACACAAATATACGAAAAAGTTCAACGTGGAGTCTCCTTTAGTTTTTTCAGACTCTCTAAAATTGAAAAACGCCGAGTTTCTCCTATACTGGGCTCGTTAAACTTTTACAGTAGAGGACCTGTTCAATTACAAACAGGAACGAACCACTCCTTCCTAGGGTTCGAATTTAAACTAGGTTGGACTCGTCCGAAGGATGAGCTTATAATCAAGCATATGTTATCCTCCTCAAGCTTGTTAAAAATAAAGAGGTACTTGCCAGAAATGGTGGGGGAAAAAAGAGAAGAATGAACCTATTTGTCACCTTTTGTCTCAGAAGAAACTTTATTACCGCTCTTGAACACGACACTTTTCATTCACCTGGGTTGGGAAATCTTTTACCTCACAGTTGACCAAATCACTTTGAAAGTCTTTAACCGGGTTCCAGGGGTTAACTTTGAGTTATTCGTCACCAAGCCATCTGTTGTGTCGTTATGTGTTCAAGAGGTCTGCAAGCAAAAACTTTCATCTGCAAAATACTTGTCATCCATTTGACCATCCCTGAGTCAGTCCTTACAGCAACATTTCTTCAACTTGAACAATGATTTCGTGTTGCGGGCTTGCCTGCAACGGGTCGCTTTCTATCGACATCGACACATTATCTAGAAAGATGACTTAGGAATCGACAGTACCTTGAAGTCTGCATGCATCAATGGCAGGTTTCTCGCCTTTGACGTCAGTTTACATCATTGACTTTCGATCAGAGGATTCCGTGAAGTGTTCGACATCAAAACATCTATTCACATTTCACGGGTTGTGCTTGGTACTTTGAGAACCATTGACATTACTGGTGGTTTCTCTCACGCTTGTTAACAGTTTACATCATTGACTGGTAATCAAGTGGTTTCTACCATGTTCGACATCGAATCATTTAATCACATGGCTAGAATCGTACCAATTCGGGAAGTAGAAGTGAAGACCCTGGATCTAGTTTCTACCATCCAGGCTGCGAGGAGTTTTGTATTCATTATCTATGTAGACTAATCATAAACAGATGGCTGCGTCCATACTGTGTCTACAAAAGTCTATAAAAATGATGTACTGCAAGATCATTCCTGTATCAGAATAGTTAGTCCATTAGTTAAAGTTTTGAATCTGAGTATGGGAATGCCTACCTCAGTGATGATATAATCTTATCCATGTATTTTGTGTTGAAAATTGCAGGTTCCAACCAGGCCATCCACAAGACAATCCTTGAAATGATAAAGCGCTTCACCCTTCCTAGAATTACAAAACCCTATTCTATTCCAGGCTTCGCACTTTAGGGGGCAATCTGTTACACTAAAAAATGTCACCTTGACTACTTACAGTTAGTATGGCTCAAATCAACAGTCATGCTACCCTCTTAGGCAAGTCTCATGCCTCTGTTATCCATCTCAAACTCAAAGAAGAGAGAAAGTCTTGTAAAAACTATGTTTATCTCTGGGGTCGCAGGTTCTCTCTAGCCTTACCTGCGGGGACGCTGACCTTGTTCACAAAATATGCGTCCATGGACGCTCTGTATGTTAAGGGACAGGTGCGTCCCTCTGTAAAAGGCAAAATGCGCGAGTTTTATCTTGAAAAAGTTACTTGTGGTTACTTCTAGAACATTCTAGAGGTCGGTTTGATGAAATGGATGCGCCTCCAGTTGGTTCATGTATCTCTATTAAGGGGGAACTTATCCCATCAATAAGGGAGCTATCCCACCCATAGAGGGGGATGATCCCATTGATAGTGGACCTGAATAACCTCTTTACAGCACTATAAATAAAGGCATTGAGCCAGAAGGAGAGGAGGTTGGAGCTATACATTTTCTTTGGGTAAATGCTGCAGGATTTAGGTCTTCCATTAGAGCCTTTGTGAGGAGAGATTGTCTTCACTTGATTCTACTTGGGAGAGGGTGAGCTTTGTCAAAGTAGAGGAAAACCCTTGATGGACCCTGGGAGGAACTTGCACAACACCAAGGCCAGGTTGTAAGAGTTTCTTTGTTTCGTTATTAATACAAACTGGTTTATTTTTCTCAATAGCTTGTGTTAATGAGTTATTTCATGTGTTCCTTGGTCTGCATGTTGAATATATGTTTTATTATATGAAATGCAAGTGCTTGGTAATTGTTTGATTGTTTGTGGTTGCAGGAATTGACTTGAAGGAGGAGCTCATCCGGATCGTCAAGAACGGACTTCAACAACAGCGTTTTGGAATAAGGTAAGCCTAAACACTTGTAGTTTTCATGTTGTAAAAGGTGTATTTAGAGAAAGATCACTCCATTTTGTCTTGTTTGTCATTAGAATGTCTTAGACTTCTAGGAAGGTCAGTCGTGTCCGCACCCTTGACAGATTCCGTGTGACAAACTACTAATGATTAAACAAATGATAGGGGACTCTTTAAGGGTGGTTTGTGACAATTTTGATCTTATAATATCGTTAGAGGAGAAAAAAGGAGGATTACATAGACTAAACCAAGAATCACCTGCCTTTTATGGGTATATTGAGAGTTCACATCTCATAAACATCTTGACCATTGACAGGATAGTCACATGGAATAACCGCCGAGGAGGCACAAACTAAATAACTAGACATTTGGATCACTTTATCCTATTGGAGGAGGTTTTACAAAAGGATATATTTTTCAAGGCCTCAATTTTGCCTTGTATGGGGTCAGACCACTGGCCCATTCAACTGGAACTCGACTTAAAGGAAGTCCTAATCAATCGACCGTTATGTTTTGAAAGTTTTTGGCTTTGGTCTACATGTTTTGCAGATATGTTAAACAAATGGTGGTTGGAGATAAATGACTGAGGTAACAATAAATTCATACCTTCCAACTAAAACTAAAGGTGTTGAAGTTTAGAATTAAACACTAGAATAAGCATGTTTTTGGTAATATTTTTGAAGATAAAAAATATTTGGAAGGGAAAATGTCAAGGATACAACAATGTATCATCCTTGAAGGTCAATATCCAGTGTTGCTGACATCAAAGGAAGTGATTATTCACAAATTGGAGCACATAAGGTAACAAGAGGAGACACTCTAGAAGCAGAAGTCGAGGGTACAATGGCTCAAGGAAGGAAACATAACTCAAAGTTATTACATAAGTCCATGATTCAGTGTCGTCATAATAATATGATTTTTTCTATCATTGGTGAGGATGGGGAAAAAAACCACAACACCAGGAAATCGAATATAAAGGTAAGTTATTTTAATGATATTATGACTAAGAAATCCTCTCGGAGACAACCAAGAATAAACACAGTTCTACAACATATACTAAGGATACTCAATAACTAGAAAACTATTTCGTCAATGAGACCAATCTCGATTCCAGATGTAGAAATGGTGGTTATGAATATCTCTAAGAATAAGGCACCAGGTTCTGAAGGATTCATGACAAATTTCTTTCAGGTGTGTTGGGGGTTCTTAGATAAGGAAATCCATGAGTTAGTTGAGGAGTCAAGATGGACCATATTTATTCATGCAACAGTTAATGCTACCTTCTTCACACTTGTTCCAATAGTGGTTCTTTCTGAGAGCCCTAAAGGTTTCCAACCTATTGCTCTATGTAATGTGTTATATAAAATTATCTCAACAGTAATTGTCAATTGATTGAAACCACTACTTCCACTTTTGGTATCTCCCACTCAAACTGGCTTTGTAGAGGGATGACAGGTTGTAGATGTCATTATTGTTGTGCAAGAGATCATCCATTCACTGCGGCTATCAAAAAGTATAAGTATGATTATTAAGATTGACTTATCTAAGGCTTATGATCAATTAAGTTGTGCATACTTATTCCAAGTTCTTCGAGCTTATGTATTTTCAGAGCAGTGGATAGCATGGGTGTTGTATCTTATATCATTTGTGTTCTTTTTTTATATTGATCAATGGTTCATCTTCTCCCAGTTTTCACCCTTCCAAAGGGTTGAGGCAAGGTCATCCTTTATCACCATTTTTATTTATATTAGCTATGGAAGGAATTGGGTGAATGTTCAAGAAAAAATGTGAATTGGGGCATATTTATGGTCTTCGTTTGTATGGGGTCGATATTCCTATCTCCCATCAATAGTTTGTTGACAATGTTATCTTATTTGGGTTACCTACTAGGAAAGAGGAGAAAAGAATGAATATACTTCTGCAAATATTTATGGATGCCTTAGGAATAGTTGTAAATATAGACAAAACAAATATTTTTTTCTTCAACTGTCTAGAGGTTGTCCAATTATGACTAACTCGAAATCTGGTTTTCAGTAGAGGCCACCTTCCTTCCAAGTATTCAAGAGTACCTCTTGTTTTTGCATCACAACAAGGTCACTACATGGGAAGACCTGATAGAAAGGACTCATCGTAAGGTCAATAACTAGGCCTTTAGGGCACTCAATTTCTGAAGTCGTTTATTACTGAATAAAGCAATTTTACAAGCAATCCCAAATTACCAGTTATCAATAATGCGTATTCCAAGTACAATTTGTCAATGCCTGTGATCTATCTGGAGTAACTTTTTATGGAGAGGCTCCGCCAAAGAAAGTAAGTGGGCCCTGATTAGTTGGAACAAGTTGGTTATGCCAAGAACATTGGGCGGGTTGGGCCTTTGGGATCCTCACCTCATCAGTTTCGCTTATGCTATGAAGTTGTGGTGGCTTTAGGTTCAGGGAGGCTCGCAAGTCTAGAAACAAATATGGTTACAAAAGTATTTTCCCATCCATGCACAAGAGGAGCGATTACACTTTGAAGGAAAAATACAAGGCTCCGGTATCTGGAATTGGGTTTAGGAGGGTCAGGAGCTTGTGAGATAGTATGAATTTTAGGAGGTTAGAAGGGGAAGATTAGCATCCTTATGGGAGGATCCTGGCAATAGTATCCATCTTTAGAGGGGAATTAAAAACTTCAATCCATTAAAAATCTATCAAAGGCACAAGGGTCCCTCAAGGTGGCCAGCTTCTGGAATCCTTTAGGTAAATACCACTATTGGAGATAGTGGAAAGATAAAGGTGACTGCGATCATACACATGATACTCACTTGTGGGAGGAGTACCAACAAATTCTTGATAATATATTGAAACGAGTCTCCCATAAGCCATATATTCTATGTTGGGGGAAAAAATCATCAGGAGCTTTTTCTTTAAAAGAATCATACTCTTTGTTAGATGGATTTCAACTCCATGTGAAGGCTACTATGTGGAATTGATTGTGGGGGCGATTTTGATGGCCAAAGATTTCAACTTTTATATGGATCATAGCTTGAGGCATTCATTAACTTGGGATCGTCTTCAAAGAAAAGGTTTTGAGGGCCCATCTCTTTGTTTGCTATGTTCTTGAGTGGAAGAATAAGCATAACACCTTTTTATTACTTTCCCTGTCGCTAAGGGTATGTGGGCATTTGTCCAACAAATCTTCAGGTGTACTTTACCCAGTTCAACAAATGTAAAAACATGGATAAATCAATGGTTTGATCAAAATTTTAAGATCTCTATTGTCTTATGAGCCTGGAATCTGGCTCTGGGTTTTACCCTATGGACCTTGTGGAAAGAGTGAAACTTTAGAATATTTGAAATGAAAAAAAGGTCTATGTCCCTTTTGAAAGAACTTATTCTCCACAACATTAGGGAAAATGTGTTGGTTTCCCCTCCTGCATGGGAGGATGGGCAAGTCAATGAGTATGAAGACCTCATCTTAAAGAGCCTCGACATCCACCCTAATATGTTTGTCACCCCTCCCTCCACTATTCAAGGATGAAATCACTCCAATGAGAACTCATTTTTTCCACATCCAAAAGCTTTCATCCAATTGAGCTTTGATGGAGCTTCCAAAGGCGGTCTTGGAAAGGCAGGCTATGGTTGGATTATCAAGAATGATAATTCCCACCCTTTACATTTCTATGCTTCTTCCTACGGTATGACAAAAATAACCTCGTAAAATTTCTGGCACTTCAGAAAGGTCTACAAATTACCACTAGAGAAGGGTATTGTTTGGTATAGGTTCATGGTGACTCTCAACTTGTCATCCATTATGTACATAAGCTATTACAAGGTCACTCGACAGATAAACTGATACATAGATGGCACCTCTAGGATGTGGTAAGCAACATTGAAAATTTATTGTCCAAATTCAACTATATTATTCCTATTCATATGCGGCGGGAAGGTAATAAGGTAGTGAAAAAATTAGCAAACTAGGGAATTTTAGAGAGACAAGTGGCCTTAGATGAGTCATAGTCTATGGCAGCACATAGGGAGGACCTACAAGAAATCATTTATTGTGTGGAACATGATAAATTCTCAGTGGATGCAAAATTCCCAGATGGTGGTGCTTTCACAGTCATCGTTTCCTTGTAGGTGGTATAATTGGCATGTAGATCATATGTATGGTATATGGGGCGGTCGCCCTCGGCAGAAGAGACATGCTCTACACCTAGCTCTGCACGTCCCTCAAGTGGAAATATCACATTTTTGAAACTATGTTGCACTTACCCAATTCCGCTTGACTTAAATGCAAGAATGTGGGAGTATGTGGTTCTCCATATGAAAGTCATTTTGGCAACGAAATTTATCCCTTCATGTCTGAGATGGGTTGTCCCTCTCATGGTGGATTAGCCGCAAGTGGATACTTCCCTGATAATAGGGGAAATCTCATTCATGAGCTTATCATTTTAAAGTTTATTAGGATGGTTGAGTATTGTGTTGGATTGTACACCTAGCTTGCCATGACGGGAACTCATGATGTTCACCTCACACAACTAGTTTAGCTTCTCATGTCCTCACCTTGCATATATGAATAGTGCAGGTCCTAGGGTGGTGGCAAGACTGTGTTTTGGTTACTATTGGTGAAAACCCACATAGGAAAAATTATGCATGGTGGACAATGGTGGTCTACTCTGGACTACAGGAAGGTTTGTTTTATTTATACTCTCCTATATATTTTTTTGGTCTCGTCTTAGTCCCTTAGTGGTCTGGTTATTTCTTGGTCGTATGGTCATATACTGAAAGGTAGTCTAGTTATCTTTGGGTCATTTGGTTTTCCACTATAAGGGTCAATGTTATTTGTGCTCTTTTTACACAACTCGGGGTCTGGTCCTTCATTCAAATTGGTGGCAGTATTTCCCTCCACGTCACATCAAAACTCTAACCCTACAGGGATTTCATTCAATTTTCCAGTGCCGGTTTGCAGAGTGTGGTACCCTGGTACCTTCTCCATTTGGTTTTGATAATGGTTATGGCTCATTTATAATTTTAGCTGTCCAAAAGTTTCTAATTTATATAGCTCTTTGTCCACACAAATTTCGAGGTTTCTGGAAGTTAAGGCAATTTTCAGTTTGTAAGTGTCATGGGTTCCTCATTTTCTTCCTCTGCCCACAATATTACATATCTCATGTTACTACAAGGTTTTTTGATCACATTGTGTTAGGGTATTACCATCCCTTCACATTGTCTATCCCCGTCGTTCAAATTTTGAGAGTTGTCTCTTCCCGTTCTATCTACAGGTTATATGCTTATATGGCTCCTTGACAAAGATTGCCTAGTCGTCAGGGTGGCGCACCTAGGTCATCCTCTTCACGACACCGACAATTATTCGAATGGGAGTCCGTGGCCAATTTATTTGAATCCTCTCCCCTCCAAGTGAAAAATGAAATTCTTCACTTAGAGGCCAAGGAGTTCAGTGATTGTGTATATTTCTCTGTTTCAGAGATTGTAGGTTATAGCCTCAACCAGGTTCCTAGTCTAGGAAAGTTTCGTAAGAGAAGGCTTCACTTTCTCCATTCTATTAGTTTGCACCATCAGTTGTAAACTCTACTAAGAAATATCATTCCGCATAAGAAGGTAGATAATTAAAAGTTGTTTGTAGGTCAGGAGCAGATAAAGAGAATCCTAAGGGACATCAGGTATAACTTAGGTGACATTATGATTAGACTGACTTGGGTGGAGTGCTTTGTGGTATTTGATTCAGATAGTGACTCCAATGAGAAACAAGAGGTTCTTGCAGTCATCAATGCTCCATATCATACCTCTCCTCACACAAGCTCTTCTCCTCTCTTGCCAATTATCATCTCAGACTAATAAGTCCACTATGCATATCGTATTAGTGTTTACTATTGGTTACTATATATATATATATATATATATATATATATATATATATATATATATATATATATATATATATATATATATATATATATATATATATATATATATATAAGCAATTGTATGATGTTTTTTCAGCATTTCCATTGGGCAGATAATCTATATTTTTGTAGTACGCTTTTGGTATTTTGTATGGCTCAGTTTCAAAACCTTAGGGAGACTAGTGGATAGTAAACATCTTTATTGTAGTTTCCATGTTCTTGCATTGGAGCAAGGTAGTATCATCTTGGTAAATTTTGACCATTGTTAGTCCTGGTGTGGATATGGTTATCCCTGGTTGAAGATATGATCTCCCAGGCTACTCTTTTGTATGTATGAAAGGCTTTCATTGTAATATATTTTTCTATTAATAAAAATCTATAGAAGAATTTTACAAAAAAAAAAAAAAGAAATTTCAAAGTTGAGTCTTTGCATCTACTTTCCCAATTTGCATGTGGAAGATTTGATTAAAAGAGGATATTAAATATTGAAACGAGCATTGAAGGAATAGAGGGCCTTAAGAGGGAATAACCCCAAGAAGAATGGATTGGGAGCCACCTCATCATAATCATGGCATACAACTCTTATTCCAACATTTTATTCTTACGATATAATCTCGTATTTCCCCCAACCCCCCAAACTAAAAGAAAAAAGTTGGATTGTTTCATGTGGTTTTCATGTTTTCAATTCATTTAATCTTAGTTAAGGTTAGATTTGGTATCCCATCTTGTTTGAGTAGTAAATATAGGTTTTACCTAAAAGCATGAAATAAGGTTTTCTTTGGTTTATTGTGTGTATTGTGTCGAGCTTGCTAGCCTCCTCCTCCCTATCCTACACCTCAACTGTAAAAATATGAGACTCTTGAAGGGGCATTTATGGGTAACTCTCTCTTCTTCCTTTAAACCCTAGGTTTTTCTCTTTAGATTGAGTTCTTGCATGAATTAGGTAGAATAGGTGCTTTTTGTTGTTGTTTGTCAATAAACTTATAAAAATCTAGTAAGCATGGGGATTTTTTCCCATTGCATTGAAGTCTCTTCTAAGAGACATAACAAAAGAATATTAAATCAAACAACTCATAATTGAGGGAGATTCCCATTGAATAATTAAAATATAATTAACAAACTTGAGGCAAGAAGAACTAATAGCTAACCAATATCTAGTTAGACATGCCTTCTTGTGTTAAAAATATATATCTCACCTTAACAACCTTCCTAGATGTGTAAACAAAATCATTTTTAAGGGAAACACGTAGAGTATCAAACAAATTATCCAAAATTTGGGCATTTGTAGATTGGATCCAAGAGATGAAATGGAAGAAGAGTATCACTAGAACACCTATCAAACTAGTTTAGAGTCCAGGGAAGTGATTTTTGAGGAGAAACATCCAACTTTTAAGTTAGAAGAGTAAAATATTATTTAGAAGGAAATGCACGAGAAACACTAGTAATAGTTTTGGATCCACGTTTTATTGTATGAAGAATGACAAAGATCATTTTGATTCTATGGTTAGAAGGTAGAGTAAGTATAAATACATATTTCATAAAAAATGGAATCCCAACCAATTATCCTCATGTAAAATTGCTAACCACAATTTTTATTTCACTAATTTAATATTTTTTTTGTAAGGTTAGGCAGTCACTTTATATTAATTTGCAAAAGAAAAGTTACATCAGGGATGTCCATAAGTTGTTGGCCTACCACATGGGAAACCAAACCAATAGCAGTGTCTCAAAATTTGAACATCATATATTGCCAATGCTATAAGTCTATCATCTAAAGTAAAAGCATAACTAATAGAAATAAATTACCAGATATTAACAGTGAAAGCTACACCATTTCCACTATAAAAACACTATAACAAAAATGCAGGCTTACCTAATCATAATATCCATAAGGAGAGTCCACTTGGATTGGTGGCTATGAGTCCTTATCTTCCCTTACCATTTTCTAGGCCAATACTGAAACTTTGCTATTCAACTTCTCCAATTTATCCATTATAATATCTGCAATGAAGATTAATGTTTCTTGTTGGATATTAGATCTTTCAATAAGGACTCATCATTTCTATATTCCATTGGAGATTGGATGCTTGCATGTACATAGTTTATTAAGATCAAGAAGAAGTGTTAATATCAGGCATCCAACTCCTTGTATCCCTGACAACCTATTGATCTGGAATGAATCTGTGTTCAAATTGAACTTCCTTTTCCACCTCAGAGATGGTTCACTGACTATCTCAAGAATTACATCCATATAACAAACCCTTGAGGAGTGAGCAACAACCTAAACATGATGATAGGAAGTAGATTTCCTAGGGGCATCAAAATTTACAAAGGGAGCAACCCTACCCCCTCTTCTCTTTTGCTTCTTGTTGAAAATCTGTGGCAAGCCTTAAGAAGGGGAGAAAAAATAAAAATAGGACCTAAAACAAGGGGGCGAGGTCAAATTTAGGGGAATGTATGTCAAAGAGCCAAACAGGTAAAAGAGTTAACCCAGGAACAAGAAAGGCCCAAGTTAATAAGGAGGGAAGAATTAGCCCAAAGGGGGTTGATAGACCATGAGGGATGACACCAAATAGAAACCACAAAATATTGTAGTAGCAGGAAAAACTAAGAGCGGGGAGAGGAAAATGAGAATTACATAAATAAAACCCCAAGACTAAAATAGACCAAATAACAAACAAGAGAACAACAACTTACCAAGATGACCCTAAAAAATGTAGCAGAAAAACCATAGAATAAAGGGTGAGAAGAAACAAAGATTACCACCATATCAAAGCTCGGTCACACCTGAAGCCCACACCTAAAGCTATTGAGCTCACATCCAAAAAAAGTCGATGTTAGACCATAGGTCACAATGCAACCTACAAGTAGGGACATGACTTCCTATAAATGCACATTGAGATAGCCACATAAAATCTCGAAGCTTCCCAAGCTTAACTGGAAGGAAAAACCAAGATAAGCTCCCTAAAACCAACTAAGGGAGAGTTTTGAGGATGCGACGACAGACTATAGAACTCACAGTTAACCTACTATGGTGTTTCTCCCACGAGATGTTGAGCCAATTTAAACAAATATCCCACATTCTTTCCTTCCTTCCACATTTCATGTAATAATTCAGGCATCTCTCCATCATTAAATTGCTAACTAGATTGTAGGCAGCCAAAAAGTCATGTTGTCCTAGGTCATGTTGTCCTTTGGGGATTCCCTCACACTAATTTCTACGATGAACTTTAATTTCTATTTATGCACCTCCTTCATCACCATTAACCTTCAGACAACCTTCGTCTGATGTTACATGCAACCTAAGATTGGGAAGCATACACCAACTTACCTTCATATGTAACATATTCATTAAATCGAGAGCACAAATTTCATACTTAGGTACTTGTCACGGAGATGCACTAATTTAATATGATTAAATTTAATGAAAATTCTAATCATATAAAATACGTAACCAGTAAACAAAATATTATTTAAAATAAACACATTAATTAAACGTTAACCAAATATACAACTGCCATATACGTAATTAAAAATCTTTCAACTTCTTCTGCACACTAGTTTATGGAAAAACATTTTATCTAGAAGCAAAAAGCTACTTTTATGGTTGGATAATTCTTAAGTATCTTATCCATAGTGTCATCTCAAAACTTTGTAGGAAAGACCCATTAGATGGCTTCAATAGTTTTTCCATATGCCATTATCCATTATTTTTACTTAATGTGGTTGACCAACTTTTCAATTTTCCCACACAAATATATTGATTGATCCAATTGGCATCGTATTGAAATTCTGCATTATTGGTAAAAAACCACTCCTATACGAATCTTTGAAAACTTTGTAAACAACCACACCATCTAGATCTTTGAAAACTTGTACAAAGTATGGGAAAACACTGTAAAAATATCCCCATTATCAAGATCTTTGAAAACTTGTACAACTTCCTTCTAACCTAATTTTTTCTTTGATGCGATATGGATGGATGCCTTGTTTCTCTTACCTTTTTATCTTTGAAATGATGTAGAATATAAATCATTGAAAATTGAAAATATGTTATTGTAAATTTGATTATTTTTTATTTTTTATTTTTTTATATGTTGAATTAATAATATTTTAGAGTATTTTAAGTGAAATTTGGATTTAAATTTTAGCTACTACCTAATACCAAGAGTATATCTAAGTATTTGTAAGTTAGATGTACCAATAACTAATTTAACAATAGTCAAAATGTCACAAGAGAAGGGGGCACCCACTTTTTGAGCCATATCAAAATTGGACCAAACATGTCTCTTTGCAAGAATAGAACTTGGGTGGTGGGGAGAACAAATTTTGATCCCAACCACTCGAGCTACCAACCTAAAATTTGAAATGTTAATATTGACTATATTACCATGACCATATAAATTAAATGGCTAGTGAATGTGGATAGACATCAATCCATAATAGACATCAAGACACTTATCTCATGATACATCTCACATTACCAAAATTAAAAAATGAAAATAAAAATTAAAAATTAACTAAATTATAACTTTATTTTAAATTATTATTATTAATAATTAAAAAATATAGTGATGTTCTTGAGAGATGAGCGGTGACTATGGTTTTTGCAGTTTCTTGATCCATGTTGACTTGTGGAGATTTAGACAATAAATTTGTTGAAGGAATTACAACTCATGCCTCTGTTACATATAGTTCCATACTAAAAGTCGGATCTGTCCTTTTAGTTGTTCAAGGACCTCCAACTCCCAGTATTATTGTGGCTCAAGAAGCTTTTGATGATGAAAATTTTGTTTCAGATAAAGAGTTAGTATGCGTATTTAATGGGTTTTAGTCATGTTTTTCTGATCTACCCAAGTGGATCTCTAAATCATGGAAACCATGATTTTCAGATGATATGACTATTTATCCTCTAGCTTAGGGTTTCTTTGTTGTTGCTTTTGATAATGTCGAGGACAAACATAAAATTTGTGATTCTAGGCCCTAGCTTTGAGGCAACGCTGACCTTTTTTTGCAGCATTGGGCTCCCACTTTTGATCCAGTATCGACTTCTATTTCCTCAGATAATGTTTTGGGTTAGGATTATGAATCTTCGCCTATTTTTTTGGAATCTCTCAACTCTATCCTCTATTGGAAATATGTTAGGGAAGTTTTATTGTTGTAGTCTAGTAGGAAAAATGTATTATAAAATTACTTATGTGTGACTTTGTTTGGAGATGGATTTCAGCAAGGGTTTTCCTACTGAAATTAATATGTCAGCTCCAAATTATGTGCGGAATTAGAAGATTGATTATGAAAATGTATCTTTTTGTTGCAAAGTGTGCTATGAAATTGGGCACGTACTCAAAAAATGCCCAAAGCATTTGCAGAATAACAATGCCCGGAAAAATAATCGAAGATCTATATGGTGGGAGGGAGTTTATTACAAGCATTACATGGTATATAAGGAAAAATAATCTCAGGATGAGTAAGAAACAAAATAAATTCATGAAAAAACTATTGATAAAGAGGATTCTTTAAACAAATCGACAAGTAATCAAGAAGAAGTGCATGGGGACCCATCAAATTCAACAACAGTGCAAGAACAACAAATTCCAATGAAAGATGAACATCTACCTGAATCCCCAAGTAAAATTGCTGGAAAATCAATTTCTTGGGTAGATAAGGAAGATATGGAAAATAACAAGGTTCTTGCATCAAAGGATTCACTAGATGCAACAAAATTTGCAAATTGAATTAAAGTGGGGAAGAAAAAGAAAAATATTTCTTCAAGAAAAACCAGAAGTCAGTGTAAATTAAAGCAACAAAAAATGAAGTGTAAATGCATATTTAGGAGTTTTTTGGAAAATTTTCAATTGGAAAGAGTTAAAAAAATATTGTTTCTTATGGTAATCATTTGAGCATTTGGATTGAGCCATTGTGCTCAATCTCAAACCAACAAGGAATATTGGCACTATTGAGGAAATGTAAGGATTATGGGCAAAATCCCAACTCTTTTTTTTAATAAATTCTTATACTTGTTTCTTTGAAAAAAAGATATATATATATATATTAAGGTAACAATAAAAATGAAGAGTTCAATGATATTTGTGGATATGACATTTTTTTAATTAAATTGAAATACAAAAATGATATAATTATTTTGAGATGAATTTCAACTCTCTATTTTGACCATTACTAAAAATATATCATGTTATTCCATGAAAATTAAATTTTTACTATTCCCTTAATAATTATTGATAATTAAATTAAAATTCTAAAAACTTATTCCGAAATAAATAAATCTATCAACATAATAAATTCTATATAATTTTTTTAAATTAATAATATTTGATTTATTATTATTATTATCAATAAAAAATTTATTATATAATAATATACAATTACCTTGTATAAATTAATGTAAATATTTAAATTATTTAATGATTAAGTAACGCATCAACACAATCTTTTCCATAATACAATACTATTTAGTGACCACAAACCCTCACTAATACTTTAATAGCTCCTTGTATTGCGGATAAAAGGGTAGACTTCACCTCTAGTTAGTCTAGTAGAAAGTGATTGCCCGCACTAAAGAGATTGTGCCACAATGCTCCTAATGGATGAGTACTTTAATGGCCGAGAATAATTGTGTGTAGGACTTTAGAATTTAGGTGGAATGAAACCCATCATGAACGAGTGGTTTTTATTTCACACGATAAAATTAAAAACTCAATAGTTGAGTGTGCTTCATTCATGTTACTATTTTTTTCACTTTAAAATGTTAATTTTTTTTTTTTTTGTTATTTTTTTAAATAAAAAAAATATAGATATGCAGACATATTATTGAACTGAGACTTCTGTGATTCATATCAATTTTTTTTTAAGAATTTTCGGCGAAAATCACATAGAAAAACTTATGTCGACGCGTTTCGAACCATTCAGTGTGGTTCATCGTCAGGACAAGTTGAATGAGCAGATCACATTTAGCACATTAAATAGACAGGGCAGAGAATCCATGACTCAACGGCTAAAAAATAACAGCGAGAAATGACATGATAACGGCTAGTTTGACCAAGACAGAGGGAAAATTAATAATAATAATAATATTATTATTATTATTAATATTTTCTTTTAAAAATAAAATTAATAATAAGAAAATCAAAGATTAATAATTTCAAATATGTTGAAAAAATTAAAATGAATTAAATTAAAAATTATATAAAATGAATTACTTTTAAAAAAATTTAATAGTTAGTCAATAATATTTTCTTTTTAAAATTAAAATTACTAATAAGTAAATCAAAAAATAAATAATTTCAAATATGTTGAAAAAATTAAAATGAATTAAATTAAAAATTATATAAAATGAATTATTTTTAAAATTATTATTATTATTATTATTTTTATTATTATATATATTTTTTTTAAGTTTGTTATAAACATCAAACATGGAGTAATAAATGATTGTCAAAAAAATTTAATAATAATAATAATAATAAAATAAAATTATTACAATAATAACAATTAATTTAAGGAACCAAAAGTATATTAATTTTAAATTAAAAATTAGATTAATTTTAAAAATTAATTTTTATAAATTAAAATAAAATTAATACGCAAAGAGACTACACAAAAATTAATAAGTAAAATACATAATTATAAATAAAACTAAATACATTAAGAACCATTAATAGTTTAAATAAATTAACTAATATGAAATTAATTTTAGTGAATAAATTATAATTAAATCAAAATTGAAACACAAAGTTTAAAATAAATATTAATAATAGATAAAATAATAAAGATAAATAATAATAATAACATAGATAAATAAATAAATAGATAAAGTTTATATATATATATATATATATAATAAATAGTAATAATAATAATAAATAAATTGATAGAAATCACAAACTTAATAAAAAACAAATACTAAGGGAGAGAAAGAAGGCAAACAACTAGGAGGAGAGGGCTGGGACCCAGCAACTACTAATCTTCCAACCATCCTCTCTATTCAGATTGATCGACCTTTTTTCAATCTCAAGGGCTTCCCTAAATTTCTGGTGATGGAATTGAGACGCTCTAGCAATCACACTAGCCTCCTCGATGCAGACATGATGATTGGTTTTTGCTACATGTTCTGCTAACGCGGAAGATTTAGTTCTCATATGCTTTAGGTCAACTGCGTGCTCACTAATCCTTTGATTAATGGAGCGACCAGTCTCACCAATATAGGGGGTCCCACAAGAACAAGGAATAATATAAACCCCTTTCATGTCTTTGGGGTCGATGGGATCCTTTACAGATCTTAGGGATTTACGAATGGTGTTAAGAGGTCTAAACGTTGCGGGGATATTATGCCTCTTAAGAACCCTCGCAATCTTATCCGTGGTCCCCTGAACATACGGAAGATGGACTCCAGGAATTCGCTCTTTAGGCTCCTTCCTGGTAAACGAATTCTTAGCTGCTTTGAGGAAAGCCTTTTGTCCCAAGTGTCTGCTATAACCATTCTCGACAAAGACATTAAGGAGATGGGATTTTTCCTCATCGAAGCTATTTTTGTCAGAGATCCTTAAGGCACGAGTTGCAAGGGTGTTGAGAACCCCCAACTTCTGGGCCGGGAAATGATGGGAACTAGCATGAAGATACTGCTCCGTATGAGTTTTCTTGCGAAATACTCGGTGGGAGAGGGAACCATCCTCATTCTTAGAGATAAGAATATCAAGGAAAGGGAGGCAACCATCGACTTCTTGTTCCTTAGTGAACTTAATAGCCGAGGATTGACTATTGAGATGATCGAAGAAGAGATCTAACTCCTCTTGGCCATGAGGCCAGATGACATTCGTGTCGTCTACATACCTTTTCCAAAGCTTGGGTAGGAGACGAGCTGAGTTCAGAGCCTTATATTCAAAATCCTCCATAAAAATATTAGCAACAATAGGGGATAGGGGTGAGCCCATGGCAACTCCACAACTTTGCTCAAAGAACTCCCCTTCAAAACTGAAAAAGGTAGAGGTGAGGCAAATCTCAACTAACCGAGCGGTATCAGGATCAATTAGACGGTAGATCTCGTCCAAGGCCTCATTAATAGGGATGCAAGTATAGAGGGAAACAACATCAAAACTGACCAGAATGTCACAAGAGTCAAGCTTGATGTCCTTGAGCTCCTTAATAAAGGAAGCCGAGTCTTTAACGAAGGACGGAGTATGACCAACTAAGGGCTTAAGCTTCAAGGCAAGAAACTTAGCAAGAAGATAGGTAGGACCTCCAATGGTGTTGACGATAGGCCTAAGGGGAGCTCCTTCCTTATGGATTTTAGGGAGCCCATAGATTCTAGGCGTGATAGGATTGCTCTCAATGAGTTTATGGTGCAGTGGACTCACAGAGTCACTGGCTTTAATGGCATGGGCCACAATCCTGGAGATCCTCTTTAACGGGTTTTTGGGAAGCTTCTTATAACTACCGCTATTATGAAGATGATCTAGCATTTTATTGCGGTAGTCTACCTTATTAAGAATGACCGCAGCCCCACCCTTGTCAGCTTTCAGAACAACAATATCTTTGTTCTGATTTAACGATTTAAGGGCTTCAAATTCATCCCTGCTAAGGTTGCTCCTGGGAGGCTTAGCCTTCCTTAGGATAACAGCACAATCTTGCCTAATAGTATTCTTAATACTATCAGGTAAACCCCGAATCCCAAATTCCACGTCACAGATAATATCATCGACAGGGATCTTCTTAGGGGCCAAGGCAAAGTTTAGACCTTTGCTTAAAACACTAAAAACAGAAGGAGGAAAAGAAAAGCTAGATAAATTCACCACTTTATTATTATTATTCTGAGAGGAAGGGTGAGGTTTAACACCATTTGAATGACTCTTCCTCGATTTAGAGTTGATGTCTCTAAGCAAGTTAAGCCCAGTTAACCTATTATCATTATTCATTAATATCCTAGAACAATATTTATTTACTATCCCATTATTATTTCCAATGTTAATATCATTATTATCAATATTGGCATTGTTAGTAGTGTTAATATTTTCCTTATCAATAAAGAAATTAGTTTTATTATTAATATCATTATTAATGGCAATGTTAATATAGTCCTTATTATTACCATTGCTAATACCACTCATATTATAAATGTTAATATTATTATCATAATTATCTTTATTAATATTATTATTATTGTGAATCTTATTATTGTTATTTATTATTTTATAATTACTATTATTATCCTTAAAATTATTAATAACATCATCATTCCTAATGCTATCGTTATTATCAATCTCATTTGCAACATCATTTATGTTATCATCAAAGTAGATATATTAATTACAAACATTTTTGGTTGTGTTGTAATTAAGGTTGAACATTTTAGCTTAATGCTATGCATTTTAATCGTTTAGAAAATTCACAAAAAAATTTCTTTACTAGTGTGAAAAGTATCAGGAGCAAGAAGAAAAATGAGTATATTGATACAATATGGAAATAAAAATATGGTTATAAAACACTGAATTTTATAGGACTTTGGTACTTGAGTTGAGTAGAACAATAAGATAGGTAAATTCTGCTAGAAATAGCGAGATTCTTGATAATGAGAATAGTGTTGACGGTTTAGGATCAACACGGTTTAGGATCATGTTGATCCTAAGATAGCATGTAAGATTTGCTTCATCCAAAATTAAACATTTATCTTTACTATATTCGAGTAGATTCACGATATTGAGGTGATAATTTCTTTTTCTATTATAGTATCCTAGGATGTTTTCTCCATTACAACTCTTCCTTTCCTAAAACCAAATTCACCATCCAATCCCACCTATAAGGAAGATAACGATGGTTTTAGTGTTTCTTTTAAGGATCGTCCATCCATAAAAAAACATGTCATAACCAAACCACATGCTTGTTTAGGGAAATACTTTTGGTGTGAACATAAGCTTCAAAGATGCATTGTAGGGAACTATGTTTGCTATGCCTTCACAAAAGATTAGAAGATTGATCATGATAATTAGGATAAACCCTATTTGTAATTAGATTTATTGTTGAGCATCATATTTTTTTTTTGGTCTATTTTTTTGTCTTTTCCTTTAGATACAGTTAAGAAAAATATTAGTAAACTAAGTTTTTTTTTTTAATATATTTATTCCTTATCAACTATCTTACCTGTATAAACCAACCATATCAACCAACCATATCTTATAATTGAAATCAAGTACAACTTCTGAATAAATGTAACAAATAAATATTCCAACCCTAATATCTTAATATAAATTAATCTCTATAAATTAATTTATAAGATATATCTACTTCATTATAATATCTTATTTTAAAATTATAAATTATAAAACAAATATCATTTTGATATTCGGGGTTATCTTTATTTTCAAGGATATGGTTCATGTGGATTTCAGGTGGTGAGGAATATTTTATGCATTTGACCCTATTTATTTTAAATGGAAGTGAATTTCATATTAAGGAGTGATATCTTTTCTCGATTTGGTGGGGATTGACTAAACATTAATAAGCTAAGAATGGAATCTTATTACCTAATGCAAGAATACTATTATATTTGATTATATCTTTGGAAATCTGGACCTAGTGCTCTAGCATCATCTCCAACCTGTTTGAGATATGGTCAAGGATACATCAGGAATATTCCTTCCATTGCTCATGGACATTGGTCTCACATTAGGTGCCCACCATCATGAACCTAATAGAATATTTATAATGGTCTCCCTAAATAAAACTACAAAGTAAAATCATTAACTAGAAAAGCCAAATATCATATAAAGAATTTACAAATTCTTATATGGATGGCATGCCAAGGAATATATATCTAATAACAAAAGTAAAATATTTATAATTGTATCTCTTAAGAAACCTACAAAGTAAAATCATTAACGAGAAAAGCCAAATATCAGGTAAAGAATCTACAAATTCTTATATGGATGGCATGTCAAGGAATATATATCTAATAACAAAAGGAAAATATTTATAATGGTATCACTTAAGCAACCTACAAAGTAAAACCATTAACGAGAAAAGCCAAATATCAGGTAAAGAATCTACAAATTCCTATATGTATGGCATGTCAAGGAATATATATTTAATTACAAAAGGTAAACTTAAAGGTCATACAATTAATTTTCCTTTCCAATGCTTACCATAAAGATGTTTTGAATTTTCAATTTTCAATTATCAATGCGTTATGTCATTAACACCATATACGCCCTCTTTTATATTAGTGATTTGAAATGTCGAAATTTAAAAATGAATATTGTGGATGTTTTGGGATCTCAAAACTCTTAAAATTTTTACCATGAAAATCTACAAATTCTATATTAGTGATGTTTTCTGAGCTGAGTATTTTTAATAAATTTTATTTACTCGGTTAAAAATGGATATTTTTAATATTTTTTTTAAATAAGTAATTGATATTTTGAATATTTTATTTGAATGTGTATATATTGAAATTATGTATATTGAGTTGTAAATTTTTTGAAGATAAATAATGTAAATATTATTTTTTTATTTGTTTGTATTGAGAAGAATTGGCAATTTGGTTGAGCTTGTAATAGTGTGGCATGAGGTTGATTTTGCTTGTGAGTTCCTCGAGATATAATGAAGGTTATAACTAGGAAAAGTTATTCGAATACGAAAAACATTGTCGATGCCATGAGAGTCGAGGTTACCACCACACTCTGTAATGTTACCATCGTCAATGCCCTTAATGCTTTGTGGGGATTTCACTGGAGATTCAGGGACATCTCGTTTTGCCTTTCAAACAAACGCACTGAAAGCATGTCCGCATCAGGTTTCCGGCAATTTCTCAGGCCATCAAGGCATAACAAGGAGGAAAAGGAGATGGTTTTCCCAACTGTCACAGCTAGCCATGATCCCATCATCATAGACACTACCCACAAAGAGATGGTAGTGCAGCGACTAATGGTGTTGTGGAAACCCTCAAAACCATTTCCACTCCACATTGCATCGTTTAAGTTGATGATATCTTTCCTCAAACCTAGAAAGAACTGCCACCTAGTGCTCATGATATTGGTAGGCCATTATAGTACTGGTGCGAGACTATTAGAAAACTGGTTGACAAAACTTTCCTGTAAGGCTTGAAGCCCAAGCTAGATTTTTTGGCTCTCGATCCAATCATCCAATCGTTGGATGGTATTGGGGATTTCAGGATCCAGAAATTTCCAATATTTGTTAAAACCCTAGCTAGAAAATCTAGATTCCTTAGGGTCTATGAATGGGAGGTCGTATCTTCACCTGCAGACAAAATTTCTAAGCTGAGAGGCATTCCAGAGGGGAGTACGAGGATCCTCTATGAGGGAAGGCAATTAAATATGGAAAATTCTTTGAGGGATTATGGCATAAAGAAAGATGCCTTTGTTTCTCCCATTTCCTATCTGTGAGGAGGTGTCAAAGGTAACGAGACATCCTCTACCACAAAACCCCTCTCATTTAAACAAGCTCTCAATTCAGGCTCTAGCTCCCAACCCGCAAAGGCTCTTGCAGGTCAACCCTTCATGGTTGAACATTCATTGGAAGCTCCAATGCTCCAGATGAATTCAGTCTTCTTTGTTTTGGTAAGTAAGAGATGAACCTTCTATTAATCAAAATAAATTACATAAAGTACAGAAAGCCCCAGACAGCAGGGGCAGCAAAGAAGCAAGCAGGACCGAAACCCTCAGGTCAAAGAGGCGCTAACAGCAACCCAATGGAGAGTCCAAAGAGCAAACAGGTATGAAACCCATGCGCAGTAAACAATTACCCAAAACCAGAAACCAACAAAATCCGCGCTATAACCATTTAAGGAAAAGTAAATTGGTTTTGCGGAGAGCTGGGCCCACAGAGGGACCCACCGAGGACCCTCGGGTCTGAAGCCTTGAGTAACTCGCCCAACAAATCCTAGCCGTTAAAAGGAGCGGCCCAATCCAATGCCCTACGGAGATATCACATGACCTAGATGCGTGGAGGTTAACCGTGCGATGAGAGCGGTTTCCTCACTCATCATGACGCCATGTGTAATCCTCTAAGTGGAATTGTGTGCTCCTTCCACTAAACCATAAACCATTCGAAGCCTGCACGATATACCACTCGCAGTTTTGCGTTCATGGTTTTGCCAAATGGAGGCCGTCTGTCCAATCTCGTTGAGCCAACTGAACTTTGGCAGACCAATCTGAATCAAAGTCTAACTCGAAACCTTCATTCGACTCCAAGAACATGAAAGACGAATTAGGTGATGTTATCCTCAGCCCTGTCCTCTAGTTCCACACTTTCCATCCAAGCATCCCAATCTGTATTTTCCAACGTGACACAATCCTCTCGAAGCTTCCTGGTAGGAAGCAACTCCCATGGGTGCTGAGATTCCCTGGCCTTATTGGCCACTCCTTCGTTGGCCAATCTGTTTGTCAGCATGTTCGCTTTCCTTCTGACATGAAAAAATCTTAAAGTTTTGAGGATTTGTAAGTGTGCTTGGATTCGGTGAAAAACCTGCAGCAGCTTCCAGTGCTTAAACACTTTATTTGGCGAGGTACCATTTTGGATCTTCTTGGCTACTTTGATAACCAATTCTGAATCTGCTTCTATGATGACATTCTGTAAATTTGTCTCCACCAGGATCTCCAAACATTGATCTAAAGCCAAAATTTCAGCCATGTTATTGGTACCCTTCTCTAGATGGCCATGGAAAATGAATTTTGTGTGACCCTCAGGATCCCTAATGGCACCCCCGAAGCCAGCTTCCCCAGGATTTCCCTTAGAGGCTCCATCAATATTAACTTTGAAGAAGCCCTGAGGAGGCGGCTGCCAACCCCTGTCCCCAAAGTTTGTTGCTCTCACATCCTTCTTTAATCCTTGAGGGATGATGGACTGAAGACCCAAATTAATAATAATGAGTTCCTAATGAGGCAGGGGAGGATTCGAGGGAGTTGTTCTCAGAATACTCCTAACTGTCTCCTTGAGCTGTTTTGAAATCTGATTGATGATAAGCAAGGGCTCCCTGGCTCTATTTTTTAAGATCCGCATATTGCGTTCTTTCCAAATATTCCATATGACAAAGCCTGGTGAAAGCATCCAGGCTTTGTTGATGATCTCATTTTCTGAGAAATTCTTCCTCCATTTTGATAAAGTGCTGGATATACTAAGCCTGTCCCTGTCAGTCTGTCTGAAGCTTGAGGCCACCCAATCCCAAATTTTAGCAGAAAAGGAACAAAGATTTAGAAGGTGTTCAATCATTTCCTCATGAGAGCCACAGAGGAGACATTTAGAGGGGCCAATGAAACCTTTCTTAAGAAGGTTTTCCCAAGTTAGGATTTTTCTTTGATGAACTCGCTAGATGAATAATTTTATTTTCATCCAATGAGGAGTTTGCCACAACTCCTGCCAGACTTTCTCTGCATTTCCAGAGTTAAATCCTATGATTGCCTATTTGGCCTCTTTGAGGTTATAGTTGCCTTCATTGTTTTTTCCCCATCTTAATTGGTCAGGTGAGGAGGAAACTAGAATCCTTCTTTGCTCTAGGTCCATGGCAAGAACCTCTGCCATGGCCTTCAGAGGGCTCTCTTCATTATAACTTAGATCCTTCCATTTCCTCCATTTTTCCTTATCCCTTCCTTGATCCCAGAAATATTTAACTAATGAAAGACCTTTGTTGTCTGTGTCCCTCTTGAGGGTTGCCAGTTCGTTCCTATTCAATATGGGTTCCTGTTGCCACCTGTCCTCCCAGAAGCGGGCCCTGTCCCCTGCTCGAATTTCCCAAAAATAGTGTTGTTGAACAATCCATTTGTTCTCCCACGCAAGGTTCCATATGTGTGAGCCCTTGATTTGACCTGTGATTCTAATGTGATCTTGTTCTTGCCAACGCTTGGCATACTTTTGTGTCCAAAGCAAGGCCCAAGCGGAATTCGGCTTCTTGATCTAATTCCACCAGAGCTTTTCTCCCGAATCATGACTCTGGGTTTCCGGATCATGTAGCCCCAAACCACCATGGCTTTTTGGCTTGCAGAGCTTGTCCCAGGCAACAAGCGCCCATTTATTTTTCTCTTCCCCTCTGTCCCACAGAAAATTTCTTTGAATGCTTCTTATTTGTTGTTTAATGCCTTGAGGAGTCGGTATAGCTGCAAACATGAAAATGGAAATAGTCTGCAATACCGCTTGAGTAAGCACAAGTTGCTCTGCAAAGTTTAGAGCCTTGCAAGTCCAATTGTTGATTTTGTCTTGAAGTTTGTTTAAAATAGGTTCCCAAATTTGCTTACTTAGAGGTTTGTTTGTGAGAGGAATGCCAAGATATTTGGAGGGTAACTGGTCCCTTTGAAAACCAAGAAACCTGGTGATATGTCTTTGAATAGCAATATTAGTGTTAAAGAAAAAAACTTTTGACTTGTTTTGGCTTACCTCTGTGCCTGTTGCCATAGTGAAATTGTTTAAGATGTCCTTGATTGCCTTTGCTTCCCTAACTGTGGGAATGCCCTACAACATAGTATCATCCAAATTTTTTTGATGTGTGTTAGCCTCTCCATCCGGGGTGAGCTTGATCCCCTGAATCCTTCCTTCAACATTTGCTACTTTTATTGCCCTACCAAGCCCTTCCATCATGAGGACAAAGAGGAAGGGGGAGAGCGGATCGCCTTGTCTGAGCCCTCTAGAAGGTGTAAAAGTTTTAGAGGGAGTTCCATTAAGAAAAATGGAGAAGCTGGTCGAGGTGACAAGAGCCATAACCCATCTTATCCAGTTATGGTTGAAGTCATAGGCCTTGAGAATGGCTCTGATGTAATACTAGTTGAGTTTGTCATAGGCTTTCGCAAGGTCCAATTGAATGATCATACTTGCTTGCCTGTTGCTTTTGAGAGAGTGTACCACCTCATGTTCTTGGATGATGTTGTTCATAATCTGTCTTCCTTCCACATAACCTGTTTGCTCTTCTGACATAAGAGTAGGAAGCAGAGGCTTGAGTCTGTTGGCTATCACTTTGGAGATGATTTTATACACCACATTACATAAGGCGATGGGCCTAAACCCATCCGGAATCATTGCATTATCCTTTTTGGGGATTAAAGCTATAAAGGTTGCATTCAGTGCTTTCAAAACATTTGTGTGTTGTCTTGAGTCTTCCACAACCTCGAGGATAACCTATTTGACTGTATCCCAACAGGCTTTGAAGAAATCAACATTGAAACCATCTGGGACTGGTGATTTTCCACTTTGCATTTCCTTGATAACCTCATTGACCTCCTCTTCTGAGACTAGCCTGTTGAGATTGTGGTTGTCCTCGCTAGTGACTAACTTGGGAATGTGAAGGGTGAACTTATCAATGAACCTGGACCTGTCTTCCAATGGCTTCTTTGCAATATTAGAGAAGTGTTGTACTAGGGTTGATTCCGTGTCCTTGTGAGCAACAAGTTCAATGCCTTGAGAATCCTTTAGCTTTGTGATTATGTTATGTGCCCTATGGGCCATAGTGGATTTGTGGAAGAACTTAGTATTCCTTTCTCCCTCTTTTATCCATTGAATTCTATAATTTTGTCTCCAAAATGCTTCCTCTTGTAAGCAACACTCCTCCCATTCATCCTGTAAGGAGTCAGTCAGTTTTTGCCTTTCCTCATTGAAGCCCTCTGTGATGTTGATCTAATTGATTTCCTGGAGTTTTTGCTCAGTGTTCATTCTAGCCTTGATGATATCACCAAATTCCTTTTTGTTCCATTCCTTAAGTTTGGATTTAATGTGTTTTAGTCTCTGCTGGAGCATGTACATCTTGGTGCCCTGAATATTCAAATCCTCCTTCCACCAGTTGGCAATGTTGCTGGTGAAATTGGGGTGCAAAAGCCAGACATTTTCAAATATGAATGGCCTATTTCTCGGAGTGCCCATAAAAGAGGCTTCTAGCTAGACTGGCTAATGATCCGAGCCTCCAAAGGGCAGAATGGATGCAGTGATGGCTGAACCTGCAAGGAGGAGATCCTCAGAGACGATAAACCTATCCAGTTTGGATGCCACTTGGGAAACCCCTCCTCTTTTGTTGTTCCAAGTGAAGGTTCCATTTATAGTCTCAGTATCCACCAGTCCCATGTTCGTGAGGAAATCTTGGAAGGCTTCAGAGTCTCTACCAAGTTGTCTAGTGCCTCCTTTTTTCTTCCGAGAGAGATCTTATCATATTGAAATCTCTTGCTAGTATCCAGGGTATATTGGGATAACGCGCTCTAAGACCTTCCAAGGAGGTGAGAAACTTGAGTTTATCAACCTGCTGGTGAGGGCCATATACATTAGTTATCATGTATGTTTCTTTGTCACCTACAGGACTACACACCATAGAAAGATAGTTCCTGGAGGCTTCAACATCCAGGATTCCCAATTTATGTGGATCCCACAACGTGAGAATCCCTCCTGCAGAGTTATTAGCTTTAACCTCCAAATAATCATACTTGATTAACCATTTATTATGCACTTTTCTTATTTTCTCCATAGAACATTTTGTGTCCTGAATAAAGACCATATCCGGTTTTACTTCTTTTATTCTATTGTTAAGATTTCTCTGTTTCCTTCTACTACCTAAACCCCTAATATTCCAGGTGGAAAGCTTCATTAAGAAAGGTTGGTAAAAGAGTAGCTGGTAAGGTCTTTCATCTTACCTGAGTTAATCAGTAGTTTTCCACATTTTGTCAGCAATTCATTCTGTCTTTTCCTTCCTCTTTTCCTTCCTGGGTTTTTTGGAGATAGTGTCTGCGGGTTCTCCATCATTTTGACCCCACTTTGCTCATGGATTTCGTGGCTTCTTTTGACTCCAGTTCCCTTCATTTGTGCCCTCCATAGATAGAGTTGTTGTACTTGATCATAATCTTCTTTTGGTAATTATTCCACTCCTTTGCTCTTTCCTTGTTCCAGAAATTGTTCTAGATCAAGATTTTCCCTCTTTAGAATCTCCTACAGTTCAAGATCTTCCATGCCTGCCTCACTTGGGGTCATCTCTTGGTCCTCGCTGATCTCCATGTAGCTTTGTGGTTCCTCTTTCTGCTGGTCTTTTGCTGGGATGTCCTCTGTTTCAGTTTCCATATCCTGCTCCTTGGGAACGTTCTCCTTGACTTGTGTTGTCTCCTCGCTTTCGTCCCCTTCCTCTAGGATTTTGAAACTATTATGTCTTGTTTGTATGTCTTCACTTGGCTTCTTGTGAGATCTTCGACCCCCTTTCCCTTTGTGCCCAACCTTGGTAAAACCCTCATGATCTTTGTTCACAGAGGTTTTTCCGTTGCTTTCCACATTGTTAGTGGGGCAATCTCTAAATAGATGACCATGTTCATGACATTTGTGACACCTGAATGGAATGTGCTCATAGTCTACTATTTGCACCCATTCTTCATCATATACTTCTAATATTATTGCTTCTGGAAGAGCTCCAGATAGATCCATTTCCACACACATACGGGCGAAGGAGGTATATTTACCTTTGAGAGTTGCCTATGATATTTTGAGAAAATGCCCCAGCTTATTGCCTATAACTTTCAAGGACTCTAGTAGCCAGTAATCCAGAGGTAAAGAGTATAGCCTGATCCATACCGGTACTGATGTGAATGTTTCACATTCCAGCACAAAGTTCACCATCCAGGGACGCATGTAGAGTCCTGTTGTAGCTTAGAAGTAGGGTCCCCCCTCAAACACCCTATCTTTGTCCTCTAGGTGCACAAACACTACCTTGAAGAAGCCCTTAGATCCTAGATGCAAATGTATTTCTCCTTTGGGCTTCCAATGGCTCCTGATCCAGATGTATAAAGCCCTCTCCGTTGGCCATAACCCCATGAAATTGCAGATGATCACATGTTCTCTCATATGGTCCCTGTGCATTTGAATCGCAGGATCACTTAATATGACCTCGGAAATAATGCTCGATTTAGGTTTACAAACTCCCGTTGTATCTTGTGGGAGTCGTTTTTCTGCTACCCCCTCCTTTCTCCTTTTCTTTACTTGTTTCCTGTTGATTCCCTTCCTGATCTTGGGATTCGTTTCTTCCAGCTGTCTCCTTGCCTCTTGCTTCTGAAATTTTTCCCGAAGGTTTTTTGAAAAACTCCCCTCTTGCCTCCTTGCCTCCTTCTATGACTAACTGGCTGTAGGAGGGAGCGACACTCCGCCCTGCGCATCCCGCCATGGAACCCTTATACAGAACCCTAACATTAACTTCAATCCTCATTCCAGTTGCAGAGCATTTCTCCCTCGCATATACAAAATATTTCAATCAGATGTATTCAGTCTTCACTACATAAAGATTCATTATTTTATTGAGTGTGCGATTATTTGTTGTTTCATTGGATTTTGGTCCTCGACCTCCACCCTTAAGGATTGGGTCTTTTAGAATTGGACACAGAACTTAGATTTTTTATTTTGTTCCAAAGGTTATTTTATAGTCGTCTTCAATGATCTAGATGACTGAAAGTGGGTTTTTAACCAGTGTCCCTAGTTTTGGGGTTGAGTGAGACTCTCAATTTAGCCATGGTTTCCAGAGTTCAACCCACTCTCCATGAAGACTCTAGCCACTCCAGTTTGGGTAAGACTTCCAAACTTACCCCTCCATTGGATTAAGCCAGATTTCCTTGAAAGTATTGGAAATTCTCTTGGATGCTTTGTCAAGATAGACAATGAGAGACTAGCTAGTGGGTTCATCTCTTTTTTCTGAATCTGTGTTGAATTTGATCTAAGTGTAGGTCTCGGAAATAAAATCATCCTAAAATGGGACAACAAGGAACTTCCTCAACCTCTAGACTACGAAAACACAACTTTTAGATGCAAACCTTGTCAGCAGCCCGGACATCTTCACAGATCCTGCCTTAGAGGGGTGTCAAGAACCCCAGAGCCACGAAAACCACACCATGGATGGTGTGATAAAAAAGCAACATCAAACATCAAGAATGAAATTGATAATAAGAGGGACAATACTTAGCAGGAAGAATCATTTCTGGGTTCTTCAGCCTCAAAAGATCATATGCAGCCTAAGGTTGATACACCTACGCCGTCAATGGATAAGAATCCTCTTTCTTTGAATGCTTCTTATTTGTTGTTTAATGCCTTGAGGAGTCGGTATAGCTGCAAACATGAAAATGGAAATAGTCTGCAATACCGCTTGAGTAAGCACAAGTTGCTCTGCAAAGTTTAGAGCCCTGCAAGTCCAATTGTTGATTTTGTCTTGAAGTTTGTTTAAAATAGGTTCCCAAATTTGCTTACTTAGAGGTTTGTTTGTGAGAGGAATGCCAAGATATTTGGAGGGTAACTGGTCCCTTTGAAAACCAAGAAACCTGGTGATATGTATTTGAATAGCAATATTAGTGTTAAAGAAAAAAACTTTTGACTTGTTTTGGCTTACCTCTGTGCCTGTTGCCATAGTGAAATTGTTTAAGATGTCCTTGATTGCCTTTGCTTCCCTAACTGTGGGAATGCCCTACAACATAGTATCATCCAAAATTTTTTGATGTGTGTTAGCCTCTCCATCCGGGGTGAGCTTGATCCCCTGAATCCTTCCTTCAACATTTGCTACTTTTATTGCCCTACCAAGCCCTTCCATCATGAGGACAAAGAGGTAGGGGGAGAGCGGATCGCCTTGTCTGAGCCCTCTAGAAGGTGTAAAAGTGTTAGAGGGAGTTCCATTAAGAAAAATGGAGAAGCTGGTCGAGGTGACAAGAGCCATAACCCATCTTATCCAGTTATGGTTGAAGTCATAGGCCTTGAGAATGGCTCTGATGTAATACTAGTTGAGTTTGTCATAGGCTTTCGCAAGGTCCAATTGAATGATCATACCTGCTTGCCTGTTGCTTTTGAGAGAGTGTACCACCTCATGTTCTTGGATGATGTTGTTCATAATCTGTCTTCCTTCCACATAACCTGTTTGCTCTTCTGACATAAGAGTAGGAAGCAGAGGCTTGAGTCTGTTGGCTATCACTTTGGAGATGATTTTATACACCACATTACATAAGGCGATGGGCCTAAACCCATCCGGAATCATTGCATTATCCTTTTTGGGGATTAAAGCTATAAAGGTCGCATTCAGTGCTTTCAAAACATTTGTGTGTTGTCTTGAGTCTTCCACAACCTCGAGGATAACCTATTTGACTGTATCCCAACAGGCTTTGAAGAAATCAACATTGAAACCATCTGGGACTGGTGATTTTCCACTTTGCATTTCCTTGATAACCTCATTGACCTCCTCTTCTGAGACTAGCCTGTTGAGATTGTGGTTGTCCTCGCTAGTGACTAACTTGGGAATGTGAAGGGTGAACTTATCAATGAACCTGGACCTGTCTTCCAATGGCTTCTTTGCAATATTAGAGAAGTGTTGTACTAGGGTTGATTCCGTGTCCTTGTGAGCAACAAGTTCAATGCCTTGAGAATCCTTTAGCTTTGTGATTATGTTATGTGCCCTATGGGCCATAGTGGATTTGTGGAAGAACTTAGTATTCCTTTCTCCCTCTTTTATCCATTGAATTCTATACTTTTGTCTCCAAAATGTTTCCTCTTGTAAGCAACACTCCTCCCATTCATCCTGCAAGGAGTCAGTCAGTTTTTGCCTTTCCTCATTGAAGCCCTCTGTGATGTTGATCTGATTGATTTCCTGGAGTTTTTGCTCAGTGTTCATTCTAGCCTTGATGATATCACCAAATTCCTTCTTGTTCCACTCCTTAAGTTTGGATTTAATGTGTTTTAGTCTCTGCTGGAGCATGTACATCTTGGTGCCCTGAATATTCAAATCCTCCTTCCACCAGTTGGCAATGTTGCTGGTGAAATTGGGGTGCAAAAGCCAGACATTTTCAAATCTGAATGGCCTATTTCTCGGAGTGCCCATAAAAGAGGCTTCTAGCTAGACTGGCCAATGATCCGAGCCTCCAAAGGGCAGAATGGATGCAGTGATGGCTGAACCTGCAAGGAGGAGATCCTCAGAGACGATAAACCTATCCAGTTTGGATGCCACTTGGGAAACCCCTCCTCTTTTGTTGTTCCAAGTGAAGGTTCCATTTATAGTCTCAGTATCCACCAGTCCCATGTTGGTGAGGAAATCTTGGAAGGCTTCAGAGTCTCTACCAAGTTGTCTAGTGCCTCCTTTTTTCTTCCAAGAGAGATCTTATCATATTGAAATCTCTTGCTAGTATCCAGGGTATATTGGGATAACGCGCTCTAAGACCTTCCAAGGAGGTGAGAAACTTGAGTTTATCAACCTGCTGGTGAGGGCCATATACATTAGTTATCATGTATGTTTCTTTGTCACCTACAGGACTACACACCATAGAAAGATAGTTCCTGGATGCTTCAACATCCAGGATTCCCAATTTCTGTGGATCCCACAACGTGAGAATCCCTCCTGCAGAGTTATTAGCTTTAACCTCCAAATAATCATACTTGATTAACCATTTATTATGCACTTTTCTTATTTTCTCCATAGAACATTTTGTCTCCTGAATAAAGACCATATCCGGTTTTACTTCTTTTATTCTATTGTTAAGATTTCTCTGTTTCCTTCTACTACCTAAACCCCTAATATTCCAGGTGGCAAGCTTCATTAAGAAAGGTTGGTAAAAGAGTAGCTGGTAAGGTCTTTCATCTTACCTGAGTTAATCAGTAGTTTTCCACATTCTGTTAGCAATTCATTCTGTCTTTTCCTTCCTCTTTTCCTTCCTGGGTTTTTTGGAGATAGTGTCTGCGGGTTCTCCATCATTTTGACCCCACTTTGCTCATGGATTTCGTGGCTTCTTTTGACTCCAGTTCCCTTCGTTTGTGCCCTCCATAGATAGAGTTGTTGTACTTGATCATAATCTTCTTTTGGTAATTATTCCACTCCTTTGCTCTTTCCTTGTTCCAGAAATTGTTCTAGATCAAGATTTTCCCTCTTTAGAATCTCCTACAGTTCATGATCTTCCATGCCTGCCTCACTTGGGGTCATCTCTTGGTCCTTGCTGATCTCCATGTAGCTTTGTGGTTCCTCTTTCTGCTGGTCTTTTGCTGGGATGTCCTCCGTTTCAGTTTCCATATCCTGCTCCTTGGGAACGTTCTCCTTGACTTGTGTTGTCTCCTCGCTTTCTTCCTCTTCCTCTAGGATTTTGAAACTATTATGTTTTGTTTGTATGTCTTCACTTGGCTTCTTGTGAGATCTTCTACCCCCTTTCCCTTTGCCCCCAACCTTGGTAAAACCCTCATGATCTTTGTTCATAGAGGTTTTCCCATTGCTTTCCACATTGTTAGTGGGGCAATCTCTAAATAGATGACCATGTTCATGACATTTGTGACATCTGAATGGAATGTGCTCATAGTCTACTGTTTGCACCCATTCTTCATCATATACTTCTAAGATTATTGCTTCTGGAAGGGCTCCAGATAGATCCATTTCCACACATATACGGGCGAAGGAGGTATATTTACCTTTGAGAGTTGCCTCTGATATTTTGAGAAAATGCCCCAGCTTATTGCCTATAACTTTCAAGGACTCTGGTAGCCAGTAATCCAGAGGTAAAGAGTATAGCCTGATCCATACCGGTACTGATGTGAATGTTTCACATTCTAGCACAAAGTTCACCATCCAGGGACGCATGTAGAGTCCTGTTGCAGCATAGAAGTAGGGTCCCCCCTCAAACACCCTATCTTTGTCCTCTAGGTGCACAAACACCACCGTGAAGAAGCCCTTAGATCCCAGATGCAAATGTATTTCTCCCTTGGGCTTCCAATGGCTCCTGATCCAGATGTATAAAGCCCTCTCCGTTGGCCATAACCCCATGAACTTGCAGATGATCACATGTTCTCTCATATGGTCCCTGTGCACTTGAATCGCAGGATCACTTAATATGACCTCGGAAATAATGCTCGATTTAGGTTTACAAACTCCCGTTGTATCTTGTGGGAGTCGTTTTTCTGCTACCCCCTCCTTTCTCCTTTTCTTTACTTGTTTCTTGTTGATTCCCTTCCTGATCTTGGGATTCGTTTCTTCCAGCTGTCTCCTTGCCTCTTGCTTCTGAAATTTTTCCCGAAGGTTTTTTGAAAAACTCCCCTCTTGCCTCCTTGCCTCCTTCTATGACTAAATGGCTGTAGGAGGGAGCGACACTCCGCCCTGCGCATCCTGCCATGGAACCCTTATACAGAACCCTAACATTAACTTCAATCCTCATTCCAGTTGCAGAGCATTTCTCCCTCGCATATACAAAATATTTCAATCAGATGTATTCAGTCTTCACTACATAAAGATTCATTATTTTATTGAGTGTGCGATTATTTGTTGTTTCATTGGATTTTGGTCCTCGACCTCCACCCTTAAGGATTGGGTCTTTTAGAATTGGACACAGAACTTAGATTTTTTATTTTGTTCCAAAGGTTATTTTATAGTCGTCTTCAATGATCTAGATGACTGAAAGTGGGTTTTTAACCAGTGTCCCTAGTTTTGGGGTTGAGCGAGACTCTCAATTCAGCCATGGTTTCCAGAGTTCAACCCACTCTCCATGAAGACTCTAGCCACTCCATTTTGGGTAAGACTTCCAAACTTACGCCTCCAATGGATTAAGCCAGATTTCCTTGAAAGTATTGGAAATTCTCTTGGATGCTTTGTGAAGATAGACAATGAGAGACTAGCTAGTGAGTTCATCTCTTTTTTCTGAATCTGTGTTGAATTTGATCTAAGTGTAGGTCTCGGAAATAAAATCATCCTAAAATGGGACAACAAGGAACTTCCTCAACCTCTAGACTACGAAAACACAACTTTTAGATGCAAACCTTGTCAGCAGCCCGGACATCTTCACAGATCCTGCCTTAGAGGGGTGTCAAGAACCCCAGAGCCACGAAAACCACACCATGGATGGTGTGATAAAAAAGCAACATCAAACATCAAGAATGAAATTGATAATAAGAGGGACAATACTTAGCAGGAAGAATCATTTCTGGGTTCTTCAGCCTCAAAAGATCATATGCAGCCTAAGGTTGATACACCTACGCCGTCAATGGATAAGAATCCTCTTTCTATGGAGAAAATAAATTCATCGGTATTAATCGTGGCTACAACTACCCTGAAATGACCTCATGAGTATGATCCTTTAGATAGTGATAGGGATGTCCCACACTCTGAGGAGGTGATGGAGATTTCTCTAAAAAACGAGGATATGACAGTATCCTCAATTGTAACTGAAAAATTTGTAGGATGGGTAGATGCCTATAGGAGAAAAGGGAAAAAATAAAAACCTTTGAACACCTCTGGTGTTTGATCTTCTCACATAGATTTATAGCAAGAAAACGTGATCAGTTATGTAATACTAGGATGGAGGCATGAACTCCTAGGTCATTACTTTTGGTTTTTCTTACTTATATATACCCAATGTAATACCTTTTTCTATTAATAGAAATCAATGGTTAGATATTACAAAAAAAAAGAGGTTGAATTTGATTGTTATAACTATAATCGGCACAACACACCCAAAAATAGTATAAAAACTAGATGAAGGTTTCACAATAAATAACTTTATAATACAATGTATTACTATAGTTTACCCCTCCAAAACATATATATATATATATATATAATTTTATTAATTATGTTTATAGCTTTTGCAATTACGTATGATGTAGTGAAGTAAGGTTTTTTAAAGATTTGGATATGAAGTTTTATTATTCTTAATTTATAAATTAGTAAAAAAAAGAAAATTTTAATTAATTTTTAACTAAATTGTATAATATAATTTCAGAAAATAATATTTTGCCGATAGGTTGATATATTCAAATCTTTGGTGGAAATATATCGATGGAATTTATTTATTTATCAAGGGCCAGGATGGACTATTGGTGAATTTTTTTTCATCTAAGAGTTGTATGGATGACTGTGGTGAAGGGGAGTGGAAAGAGATGTGGAAACATGGAGACAAAGGATAGAAGCGTCGTCTGAAACCGATGGGTGGGCGTGGTGGCGATCATGGTGTACCAAGAGAAAACACCACATTGCAAAATGAAACGTTTTGATGTCGAAGAGAATAACACCATTTTAAAGATCAATGAGAACAACTATTTATGGTGTTTCTTAACTGATTTTCGTTGGGCTGTGATTGTTTGGATTTGTAATTGAAGTGGAGGGACATATTTTTTCAGGAATAGTATACATGTTTGGATCAGATATGATGACGAGATGTATGGAGAAAGAGCAAGCGACTACATGCAAACATAGAAAGAAGTGAGTGGTAATATGTGTGTGGTCATTGGATAATTGTATGCAACATATGATTATGTTTTTATTAAATAAAATTGCTTTTCAGTTGTCTTGGCTCATTATATTGATAGCATAAAATTGGTCTCAAAGTTGGTAAAGGTGTGAATTGTATTGGTAACAATTCTAGTGCTATTCTTGTAGTGACTGGATGTAAAAACACGTCGGCGATCTTTTGAAATTTCCATTGAATCTTCTCATTGAAATTTGGGGTTGTCTGCCAGCTACCGAGTAAGATAATGCATTGTCTATATGTTTTGATATAGAATTTGTTATCAATTGTTTGGAAGATTTAGCTTTGTTTCGCATGTAATGTCTTGTAAAAAGAAATAAAAGGAATGTAGATTTGAAGTTACGAGCGACAACGCGAAATGGAATTTATTTCTTTCTAATTGGATAGAAGTTTCAAAGAAGTAGTGTAAAGAAGGTGCGAAGAAGAGATTAGAAAATAGAAATTGGAAAGGAGGAAAGCAAAAGAATTTTGTTAAAAGGTCACTGACGAGCGACAATATATGCGCATGGAGGTGAGGTTGAATGAATGGATGGCAGAGAAGATTTAATTCAAATATAGGTGATTGCAAGAAAGTAGAAGTGGTTGCTGAGACACAAATAACACAGAAACAATATTTAAATCAGAGTCAGAGTTGAAGTCAATCAGGTAGTTAGAAGGCGGGATGGAAATTCATTTGAGGTAGTCGCATTCCTGACCTCGACCCCAACGTAGAAGGTCCTGCGCATAGGGTAGATGTTGGGAGTGGGAAGGTCATAGTTGAAGTCAGTCAGGTAGTCAGAAGGCAGGATGTTGTTGCATACAAGTTAGTTGGAGGGGACCCCGATCCTGACTTATAACGTAGTTGTCGTACTCGTAAAAAAATTTAAATTTTTTTATTTTTTTTTGGTGATGTTAGTCTTTGAGAATAGTTAGTTGAAAAGATGTTTTAGAAGAAAAAAGTGTTTTTATTTTTATTTTTATTTTTTATTATATTTTATTTCAAAAATGCATTTTTTTTCTTTCAAAGATGCCATATTAAAAAAAAAAAATGCAAATCTTTTTTGAAAGTAAGAGAAAGTGATTTCCGACATACAATGTTTTCAGTGTAGTCGGAAAATTTAATTTTTTTATTTTTTAATTTTTAATTTTTTAATTTTATTATTTGGAAGTCTTTTCCATTTGAGTTTCTTGAGCTTATATTTCATTAGCTTCCTTTATTGGTGTTGATAAAATTTTGGTTGGTTTGTAAAGAATGGAGTATTATGTTAGAAAGCTCGATTTTTTGATGGATCCAATTATTTGGAAGTTTTTTCCATTTGAGATTCTTGAGCTTATATTTCATTAGCTTCCTTTATTGGTGTTGATAAAATTTTGGTTGGTTTGTAAAGAATGGAGTATTATGTTAGAAAGCCCGATTTTTCTTGCTTCTTGCAATCAATGTGCCAACAGAGAATTTGTATTTATTTCTTTGCCAACTGGTATCAAGGACAACTTCTTTGTTGGATGTTACCTTAATGAAAAAGGACAAATCTCTTGGTTGGTTTTTCATTTTCTGAACTCTGTATACAAAATTCAATTTACAATTGGATCGATGATTTTGTTCGTTGGGCCTAGAAGCTCTTTGCATTCAAAGAATTATTTCATAGTAAACCCTTTTACAAAGACCTTTAGAAATATTGGGAGTGTGACTGTTGGAGCCTGGGGATTCTTCTCTTTGTTGGAGAAATTTAGTCTGTGGAAATATGATCAGGTTGTGCTCAAACATGTGTGCAAAAACATGGAATCACATTTTTTTATTTGCATGAGTGTAGACATGGTTTGGAGAAGGACAAAACCTCCCTTTTGTGGTGTAACACCCCCAAATGAGGCTATCTTTCACAAAGGAAATTTTTAGAGAAGGATGATTTGTATTTTCCACAATATAGTTTGAACTTTGTTGACGTTTCAAATCCCAAATCACTCACTCATTCATTCAATGTCTTGAATATGGATCCACGTTGGTGTAGAGTCCAAGGACTGCTTTACCTTAACACCCTTCTTTCCTATACTTCTTCCTTTTTTCTATTCCTATCACCTAAATAAATGAAATAGACATAAGGTTTTGTTAAGGCTAGCACTTACATGTCCTCTTTTTCATATTTTGTCTATATACCTTATTTTTTATTAAAGTTTTCATTTAGCTATGGAATTGGCCTAATTTTGCAGCTAATCTGCATTTTTCAAGCTACCTCCATTGTTGACAGGGTTCGAGTGCACCAGCTCAGCAAAAGAAGATATGGATGGATGAGGAATGATCCCCTCATGGATTCTTTCCTATTCTCTTGAGCCAATCCTTCAAGAAGATCGCACTGTAATACGGTCAACCTCAAAGTCAACTGCAAGATTATATGCCGGAACAGAGTTTGAATTTCCTGAAATCTTATCGATTTGCTTTTCCAAATAGAAAATCGATTATTCAACAATATAGTTTGGTTTAATAGGGATCGTAATAAAGATATGTAGGATTAAAACTTTCGTACTGTTATTTGGAGAAATGTTATAAGAGCAATGGCCGCTCTGTGTTTTGGTGTGCGCCGCTGTATGTAAATTTTGAAGAACATCCTGTTGAAATTGTTTGTGAGTAATAGACTTTGGTTCATATTTCCCATGCTGCATTGATTAAATATTGTCGACTGTCTTGTGGAGTACCCCTATGTTCAGGACAAGTCTTTGATCGATTGCAAATAGATTTCCTTTGATTTCTTAAAGTTAAATTATGGATGCTTTGTTTTGTGTTTTAAAATGCAATATAATGGAATTCATGATTAAACTGTTGTTTGCATCAACAATTTCCTTTGCTTTCTACCTAGCATAATTCTATTATTTCATTTGCTTTCTACCTGGTACAGTTTGATCATCTCATTTTCTTTCTACCTAGTATAATTCAGTTGTCTCATTTCATAGTTTGGTTGTTTCTTAGCTTATCAATTTTAGTTCTTATTTGAGTGAAGCTGCAATAGTGAAAGAGTGATAGTATTTTTCTTGGCAACTGAATTCAAGCATTATTCATTTTCAATTCAATAGAATATATCTATTTTGTACATGCTTTCATAGTTAGTCTAGTCTGGTTGTAGCATAAAATTCAAGATAAAAACAAAAATAGTCTAACAGAGTAGAGTTTAGGATCACTCTTCGACCATCCACAAAACTTGATTAATTCTAACATATTATATGGGAAATACTCTA
This sequence comes from Pinus tabuliformis, assembly GCA_031772625.1. Taxonomy (NCBI): domain Eukaryota; kingdom Viridiplantae; phylum Streptophyta; class Pinopsida; order Pinales; family Pinaceae; genus Pinus; species Pinus tabuliformis. The sequence goes on from CM062811.1 coordinate 903,716,841, forward strand.
ATATAAATAGTAAAACCATCTCCATATTAATTCTAAATTTAGACCTTAACAATAACATAGATATCTTAACGATATAAAATAACTTCTAGCACATATAGTGCACTTGTGCTTCATTAGTATACCTACCCTGGTTGATAATTTATGCTGACAATTTAAGAACATTAAATTGGCTAAACATTTTGGTTTTGTTTCCGGGGAAGTACAAATAGAAGTTAAAAAAAAGAGAAATATTAATTCAAAACATGATATGCGTAGGGATAGAGACTCTAGAGGTAGATTTGTAGGACAAGGAAGAAACTTAATTCCCACAAATCCACTCACTTCACCACGACTTCGAAATTCCACACCACCTACTCAAACCCGAATTCCATTTGCAGGTCGACAAAGACTTCCTGAAGTCTCAAGATCAGAAATCCAATCCAGAACTTCACCTACTTCATCTACCAAAGTTGTAATTGAAGAAAATCCTACATCCCCAACTACAGGAGTAGTTTTTCTATCCTCCACTGGTGAACAAATTTTAGGAGAAGAATTAGAAATTCCTAGTGAAGAAGAGGAACAAGAAACTTATTTTGGCCACCCATTGATAGAGGAACCAGAAGAATTAGAAGAACCTTACATTAGTTATGAGGAATCTGTCATGGCTAAAGAAGGGGAAGGAGAGGTACACAATGTCAATGGTGAGTAAAATAGGATTGGAGGAGGTAGAGGTAGAGGAGGAGGTGGAGATAGGAATAGAGGAGGGGGTAGAGGTAGAGGAAATCAAGACCCTTTTGGATTCCCTATTTTCGACGAAGATACAACCCTCACAATGAAAAATATTTCACCTTCTATTCTTCCTAATTTCCACAGAAAAAGAAATGAATAACTAGAGACATTTCTTTTCGAATTTGAAGTATTATGAATATCATATGACTATCTACATGATGCTCAAAAAAATGAAATTGTTCCCTGCTACCTTAAAGGATTCAACATTAAAATGGTTCATGAGTTTAGGAATGAATTCTATAAGAACATGGGCACAAACGAAAGAGGCTTTCTTAGGTAAATATAGGGATTACTGTATGCCTAGTAACATTATAGATGAAGTCTTCAAAATGGCAAAAAAGGAAGATGAAAATCTTGAAGACTTAGTAGAGAGATTTGTCTACACTATTAAAACAGAAAAATGGATAATTTGGATGAGGAAACTTTGAAAGCCATCCTGCTCAAAGCTATTAAAGATGAATGGATTGATATCCTTAACTTAACAGGAAAAGGAGATATTTCTCAATTGCCATTTGCAGATATTTGTGATCTATGTATACATATCTCAAGGGGTAAAGAACGAGTTGGAAAGAGTCCTAGAGACCCTCTATTATCAAGAATTAATAATCTGCAGCCAGGACAGTCAATAGGAAGAATTAGGAAGCTTGCTTGATACCTTTAAGACAAATATTTTAGGGAGTATAAGTGAATAGATAGACACCTTTAAAATACAGAATAATCAAAAATCTGAAAATGTTGCATTATCTATTTTCTGTCCTAGATGTTGAAAGAAGCATGCCCTAAGAAAGTGTGCCTTGGATTCAAAAGCTATAGAAACCTGTGCCATATGTGCAAATAATCATGATACTAAGGAATGTCCTTCTTTACCAGGTCTCAAGGCTGTGTTTAATGATGAAGGAATACTAGAAAAAGTAGACCCTCTTTACTTTATAGCCAAGAGACCATGGCAAAACTCCCAACCAAATCAACCATGAGGCTTCAGACCACAAAAATTTGCTCAATCTTCAAAAAATAATTGGAATCCATCTTGGCAGCCTTGGGCTTAGCCACAATCACAATCTTGGAATCAAGGATGGAAAAACCCTTATGGGGCTTATGCTCAATATCAACAATATTCACCATCCTATCTTCCACTGCAATTCCTACCCCAATCTAATCAAATTCCCCAAGCTAATCAATTACCTCAAGTCCAAGTTCAGAGTCAAAATCCACAGCTTTCCCTACCATTCACACAAAAACCAAATCAAATACCCGTTCAACCACTTCCGAACCCTAATAATAAAATGCCACAACAACCTATGTACAACATGGAAGGGAAAAATACTCAAACTTATGTAATAACTCCAGTAGATCTATATAATTTCCAATTAAGGTATGGAAGAGTGTTACAAAGAAAACCCCTGTTTATTATTTAGGAAGCAAGAACAAATCTTCAAAAACATAAAAATCAATTTGAAGAAGGAGAGACCTCTCTCCCTCAAAAAGAGAATAATCAAACATAAAATGTTCCAATGAATACTCCTATTATAGAACAAAACTTAGTATCAATTAGACCACCTTTCCTTGAATGGTTGAAAATTGATGAAGGAGTAGAAAAACAAATCACATTTCCTGATTATAATTTGTTGGATGAATTAAGAAATTTCTATATCAAAATTCCTTTATTACAAGCTATAAAAGAAATAGCAATCTTTGCAAAAACGATTAAAGGAATTAAGTACTCAAAAATCAAGAAGAAAAAGAAAATATATAAAAAATAATTCATTTAGTTGGGAAAATTGCAGATATCATGATGGGGAAAACGACAATTCAAAAATATCTAGATCCAGGAAGTCCCATTGGAAAAATTCACACCAATGGAATTGAAATACCAAACACACTGATTGATCTAGGAGCAACCATAAACATAATGACTAAACAAGTTATGGACTCACTTAGGCTTCCTAACCTTCAATACACTCCAACACTACTACAATTAGTAGATAGGTCTATGATTAAACTTGATGGTGTGTTGGAAGATGTTTGTGTATCCTTATATTCTTGGGAATATCCTGTTGATTTCATAGTCTTAACACCCAAGAATAATTTAGGCGGACATCCATTAATCCTAGGAAGACATTGGTTAGCTACAATTGATGCTTTCATCAGTTGTAGATCAGGTGACATGTTTATCTCAGATGGAAATTCTACAAAGAAATTTACATTATACCCACCTACAAGAACAACAATAGAAATAGAGAATGAGGAATGGATAGATGATGAAGATGACATACAACCTATTTTCACTACTGAACAATTAAGAGAGGAAGACAAAATTTTAAATCTATTGGAAAATAATGAATCTTCCTCACATTATGACCGTAGTCGAAATGAATATCTCTCATCTAGACAAGTATCATTGCTCTCCATGGAGAAATTTGGGAATTATTTAATAGAAATCTTTCCAGGTAAAACTTTGAATGTTAATGAAAACTTGGAAGAATTACAAAAGAATCAACTGGTAGAGGTCTTACAGAAACATTCTTCTGCTTATGCATGGGAATACACTGATATGAGAGGAATTGATCCTAAAACTTGCATACATCATATCTACATCGAACAAAGTGCAAGACCAGTTAGACAACCACAACGAAGAATGAACCCAAATCTAAAAGAAATTGTTAAGGAGGAATTGCAAAAGCTGCTAAATGTAAATTTCATCTATCTAGTATCAGACAATCATGGGTCTCACCCCTAGTAATCGTTCCAAAGAAAAATGGAAAATGTAGAGTATGCATTGATTACAGGAATTGAATAGAGAAGCATTAAAAGATCACTTTCCACTGCCTTTCATAGATCAAGTATTAGACACATTAGTAGGGAAAACATATTTTTCATTTTTGGATGCTTTTAGTGATATAACCAAATTCAGGTTGCACCTAAAGATCAAGATAAAACCACATTCACCTATCGATGGGGAACTTATGCTTACTGAGTACTTCCCTTTGGATTATGAAATGCTCTGGAAACATTCCAAAGAGTAGTCCTTGGAATTTTCTTTGATCTTATTCATGATTGTGTGGAAGTGTAGATGGATGATTTCACAGTTAAGGAGATTCTTTTAAAGAAGCACTTGAAAATTTAGAAACTTTTTTAATAAGATGTAAAGAAACAAATATCTCGTTAAGTCATGAGAAATGTTTCATGATGTTTAACGAAGGAATTGTTTAGGTCACCATATTTCAGGAGAAGGAGTTAAGGTAAACTCATCTAAAGTCGAGGTCATTTCTAAATTATCAGTGGCAAATTGTCAACGAGATGTTAGGAGTTTTCTTGGTTTTACTGGATATTATAGAAGATTTATAGAAAACTTCACAAAAATTGCATCTCCACTCTTTAAATTACTTACCAAGGACTGTGAATTCAATTGGAATTCTGATTGTCAAGCTGCCCTTGAAACTTTGAAAAATAGAATTTCTGAAGTACCTATCTTAAAAGGACCTAATTGGAAATTTCCTTTCCATATATCAACCGATGCTTCAAATACAACCTTGGGAGCTATGTTAGGGCAAAAATATCTTACTCCTTATGTAATATATTATACCAGTAAAAATTTAACTCCTACAGAGCTAAATTATACTGTAACTGAGAAGGAGTTTTTAGCCATAGTTTATGCCATTAACAAATTCAAACATTATATAACTGGCTATGAAATTTGCATTCACACAGACCATTCTACCATTAGATGCCTAATGAATAAACCAATCACTAATGGAAGTATAATGATATGGCTCTTATTGTTATAAGAATTCAACATCACCATTCTAGATAGACCTGGAAAACAGAATACAATTGCTGACTTTTTATCTAGAATTCAGAATGGTAATAATGATCAACCTGTAGAAGATAAATTTATTGATGAATATCTTTTTGCAGTATCTACTAAATCACCTTGGTATGCATATATTTCTAACTATTTAGCTACAGGGAAAACGCCATTTCATATGTCTCCTAGAGAAAAGAGGAGGATAGTTCACAATAGCACATCTTATTCATGGATAAATGAAGAATTATACAAAACAGGACCAGATCTCATCATCAGAAGATGTGTTCGAGAGGATGAAATACCAGAAATACTTAAATCCTGCCATGATGAACCATGTGGAGGACATTTTTCTCACAAAATAACTTCTTATAAAGTCTTACTTTTAGGATATTATTGGCCTTCCATTTTCAAGGATACCAAGGAATATGTTAAAAGATGTGATAGTTGTCACAGAATGGGCAAACACACTCTTTCAGATGAAATGCCATTACAGCCATAGGTACTCATTGAACCATTTGAAAAATGGGCACTATATTTTGTTGGTCCAACCAATCCACCTTCAAAGCAAAAAAGGTATATTCTGGTATGCACTGATTATGTCACTAAATGGGTAGAAGCTAAAGCACTTCCTTTTGTTACTAAAACTGTTGTAGTTTCATTTCTTTTTGAGGACATTTTCACTTGTTTTGGTGTTCCAAGAGAAATTGTAACAGATCAAGGAACACAATTTACATCCAAATTTGTACATAAGCTTGTGGAGCAATACAAAATCAAACATCGAAAGCCCACTTCATACCATCCACAAGCCAATGGATAATTTGAGTCTACAAATAAGGTTATTGAAGCAATGCTTACCAAGATTGTACACTTACATAGGAAGGACTGGGCAGAAAAGCTTCCAGAAGCTTTGTGGGCTTATAGAACTACATGGAGAAGTACTACAAGACATACTCCCTATGATCTTGTTTATGGGAAGCCGGTCTTACTTCCAATAGAGTTCCAGATCTAGACCTATAAAACAACAGTCCAATTATATCTTGACTTATCAGAAGCATAAAAGCAAAGGATGAGACAACTTAATGAGCTTGATGAAATAAGACAAGAAGCTCTCTAGAAGACTAGCGTAGTTCAACAACAGAGATCTAGATGGCATGATAACTACATTAAATAAAGAAAATTTCATCCAGGAGATTGGGCGTTACTCTTCTATTCAAAGTTCAACAATTTCCAAGGAAAATTCTAGACTCACTGGCTTGGTCCTTATGAAGTTGAAAATGTCTTTGACAATGGTGCAGTTAGAATCAGGAATATTGATGAAGAGAAAATTCCTCTTTTAGTGAATGGACATCGACTTAGACTTTATCAGAAGCCAATGACAAAAGAATAATTTGTCAAAATTTTCCAAGATAATTCAGAATTGAAGATGGTTGAGAAGAATTCTTCTTCTTTTCCACCTTAGAAATTTTACTTATATATATATATATATATATATATATATATATATATAATAAACAAAAATACAAAAAAATAAATAATAATGTATAAACATGAAAACCAACATGTTGTGAGCATGCTTATACATAAAAATTGAAGTGAAAACCAACTCTTGTTGGCACCTTAAATTTTCTCTTTTCCAAAAAGAAATTCCCTTTCCTAAAGTTTTTTTCCCCAGCTACACACCAAAAAAATCCGAAGGGAAAATTAAAAAAAAGGTCAGATGCACCATAAGTGACACCAAAGAACCATTTTTTTGGCCCAAATGGGTCACTATCTTAATCACAAATTTATTGTATCCTTTTCTTCAGAACATTGTATTTTGGCCCTTGTACCATCAATAAAAAAGGACATTAATTAATGATGAAAAGGATCAAGGATGGATCGAAGATGCATCCTAAAAAAAGAAAAAAAAATTGAGCAAAAATTTTAAGATGCATTTTAAATTTTAATAATTATAGGATGCATTTTTTCTCAATTTCTTTTTAGGGATCCTTTGCATCATTAATTAATGGCCTTTTTTTATTGATGGTACAAGGGAAAAAATGCAATGTTATGAAGAAAAGGCTACAATAAATTTGTGATTAAGATAGTGACCCGTTTCAGTAACTTTCTACAGCTCAGACAAGTTTCTGCAGCTCTAATAAACTTTTTGTAGCCAACTTGACAGGAATACTTGATGATTCAAATTAAAGAATAATTGACAGTGAAAAGTACTTACAGAAGATATCAAAGGACAAATAAGGTTAGCAAATTAGTCAAAGGTATGTGATACTTTAATTTTACAATGAGGATTAATATATTGCATATATGAACTAAGAGGACATAGCACTGCCAAAATAAAACAAAATCATTGCAAATCGTGGGTGATGGTCGCTTGTCAAAATCATCATAATCCACCACTTAAACTCTTGTCTTGTCCCCATTCTGAATCTATCAAAGTAATCATTGAATCATTATTTTGAATGCACTCTAACGGTTAGTTCATCCCCACAACCTTCATTATAATTCACCTGTTCTATTCTCCCATTTCTCCGAAGTCACATAGCCTCTCCATCTCTCCGCCACTGAACGAAACCCTACCAACACCATTTTTCTTGTCAAGTGAATAGTCCTTGAGATGAAGCATCTTCCATAATGGGTGTTATTTTCCAAATTGAACCAAAAGTAAATAAGTTCTTAGAAGGATATCCTCAGACCAGGGAGCTATTGCAGAAAGTACAATGGTTACAATTTATAGAAAAATTCGACAGTTTCCACAGGGAGGTGACAAAGGCTTTTGAATGTTATTTTGAAGGAACAGAGATTGAAATAGGAGACATTAAGTTCACCATAATGGAGTCCCTGATCGTAGAAGCTACTGAATTTCTTAGAAGTGGAGAAAAATGGTTCAAAAACAGAAGAATCAATGGGGAAGATTGGAAAGTTTCCCTAAAAAATCTAAACATGGACACCACCATCTTCAAAAAAGGCATTCCTAGTACAACCCTTAAGAGTAAATGGAGGAATTTTCTCCTTGTACTTCAGAAATTTATTACTTGTGAAGGTCGATTTGGATACATGTATTTCTACCACATTAGGATAACGATGAATTTTATTGAGGAAAACCAAATGAATCTTCCATATTTCCTCGTGCATAGTCTTAATAAAATGTCTGTGAATATTGAAAAGAAAATTAAATTCATAGAAAATACCATGTACCATCATGGATTGATAAAGATCTTGATTGAGTTTCACCTTCAGAGTATAGGTGGCAACTGGGAAAATTTTCTAGTAAGGAATCATTTTGAAGAAAGAGCCCCTAAACAACCTAGCAGTAGTAGAATCCTCAAGGGAAGGAAGAGAACAATGGAAACAATAAAAGAACAAGAACCCCAGTCTCAACAGGAATTATCAGAGGATGAACTACCCATAGTGGATATTTTGCAGAAAATGAAAAAAGGGAATCTTAGAAGAAAGAAAGCTAGCAAAAGAACAGAGGATTTACCACAAACCAAGATCCTTCCTCAGGAAGAGAAGCCAAAAGATAAAAAGAGGAAATCTCAGGGATTACCAACCTCAGGACTAAGGAGAAGTACCAGATTGAACACGATGCAACAAGCAGTCTCAGGAGCTGTAGAATATATCGATCTTGAGGAGAAGGAGCTGACTGAAGACCCTGAAGACTCTCCAGAAGGATCACCAAAACTGTCACCAAGGGTGTCATCATCCCCCTTCAGTTCACCTCCACGAAGTCTAGTGCATAGTCTAGGTGTTGATCTTGTTCAACAGGAAATTTATGACTACATAGAGTCATTAGAAAGGAAGGAAGCAACAACTAAAGAATTAATCCAAATTCCAGGAGAAGGAAGCAATTAGTTCAATGAGCCACAAGAAATTTCAACATCTAATGTTTTAAAGCAAGAGATATTTGAGCTGGAGACATTGAACAAATACCTCAAAAATGAAAATCAGACATTGAAAGCAAAGAATGGGATTCAAATTGCAAGAGTTACAACCTTATTCTTCACTTGAGTTTATGGTATTGTTGATGTTGCTAGACCCACCAACATGTCAAGGGGATATCCCTGGTGAGAAGTCCCAATTAGACCTTAGACCGTTTGGTGTAAGAGACCCAACAGTGGGTCATAAGGTAATTCCTTGATTGCAGTGTCACATAGAGGCAAGTAGAATAACTTTGTTAGCAGTAAGGGTGTGATTGATGCAGTGAGTTAAGGAAGGTGTATGAGAGGTTCCAATGCTTCAAAGGGGGAAGGAGGTGAAGGTGAGGTCTAGGTTGAAAGGGATCAGACCAACTCAGCTAGGAACACACAACACAAAGGACATGCACAAATTCTAGCAAATCAATTGATCTGAATTGGATCCTTAAACTCTCTTAAAGTTTCTCGAACTTTGTAAAAACTCATGTCGAGGCTTCAAAGTCTTATGGATGTCGAGCTTATCAGAAATAACCTTTAAACGATGGCAATTTGTGGTCAGCATAGAACAACGAGGACCCTTTGTCAAAGCGCGTAGACCATTGGCCCATGGTGACCGCGCGCTGGCACAAATTGACAAATGGGAGGTCAAATCCAAAAATAGAGGCTGTTTTTGAAATGCGATTAGTGTTAAAGCACTAATAGCGTATCGCAGGGCGTCCCCCTTAAGAATGAAAACCCCCAAGCTCTCGGTCATGAGGAAAGCATAAAACCATATGGAAATCGCCAATTCTGTCAGAAGGCGGGTCTCGCACAAAAACCGATAGCATATCGGAAATGCCTCAAACGGTAAGCAGGTTCAACCAAGTCTCGCCCGATGCCATACACTGGGTGACACATGTCCGACGGATGAGAGAGAAAACCACTCACGTCAGACAGGTAAAGGTCATGCTACTTACCTGCCCGATATGGATGGAGACCGTAGGATCTAGAGGTTCCAGATCAACGACGGAGAAATGATCTGATGGTTGACCAGATTCAACAGGGAAATAGGCTGAGTCATATGAGATTTGAGGTCCGGTATGACTGATGAGTTAGCAAAGGAATCAGTTTCATGGGCAATCTTGGAGCAACAGAAATAATGACTATTCAAAGAGAACTGACACTCAGTTCGTGAGGAAATAGGTGGCCACCTCTCTATGAAGCGTTACACAGTGACGATGATGCAGAGCAGGGGAATTCAAGCAGACAAAGGTAGGAGATCCAGAGAGTCAGGAAGCAGAAGCGAACAATCAGGGAACAAATCGGATTTAAGCCATGAACAGACAGAGGGTAAGGACAGGATGAGGTAGAAAGAGAGAGAAGAAAAATTGCAGAGAACAGAGAAATCGAGCTGACCTAAAGAGCGAAGGCAACATCGAGAAGACTGAGACCAGTTGAGGTCGAGATTCAGTAAGGAGAGTCTATGAACTCTAGAGACTTGGGGAATCCAAGTGCAATCCTACTGATCATCATCTATTAAGTGAGACCCAAATTGAGCTCATCATTGTAAAAAATCTGCTTTAAGACACAATAGAAAGGCCACCACTGAAGGCTAGACTGGGAGATGTAGCCCAAGAGGATTGGGTAAATTCCTTATTAATATTGTTGTGTTTATGTGTTTGCTTATTGTGTTTCTCTTACTGTTTCAGTGTTTGTGTATTTCACAATCTTATTGATCTGTTGCATAAAATAACATAGTCACACCCCAGCACATGAGTCTGTAATACCTTCATTAATTAACTGAGATCATTCACGAGTGATTTCAGATCAATAGTCCACTTGGATGCAGCAGTCACATCATACAAGGTAAGATACCACTTACAACACTCACGGATTAGTCTGAGATGCGTGTGATCGTTGTTATAGCAATGTTCAAGTGATAGGTTTGTCTGATGTCCGGCAAAGCAATCGACACGGATGGTGACAACATTAACAACAGATGCAACACATTAACAACAAGATTCATATAATTGCATGTGAATCAGTTCATACATAAGTACGTAAGTCAAACAACACATATCATTAAAGAAACTGGAGCAATCCAACTACAATAACAACATATGCATGAAAATGTGTTGGCTCTTATTATATAAACAAGTGTAAGTCACAATCATACAATACATCCATGCAAACTTGTTAGCCCCATCAGTGGAACGTTACAGTCATATCCGCCTGCTCCTCCAAAGAGATGTACTAGCTTTGTGTAGTGGAGAAGCCAAGGCACTTTACAATACTATCTAAGCCTTCTTCAAAATCGTCTTAGTCGAAGCTTGGTTGACCAAAAGCCTACACAATGAGTTATGAGGGACTATTTATAGCAAAGGGTGGGGTGACCCTTGACATTCCCCTTTGTGACAGTTCAATTACCCTCATGACTCTTCGCCTACTCTATGACTGTTACATCCAACTGTTGACACTCGACTTACACTTGACATGACTCAACATTGCAATGCACATGTACTCATGTCAGAAAACATGGCTTCAACAAGCCTTGTAAGACATCACTGACACTCAATCCATTGTGGTGAGACCAACTCTTTGACATGCTTGTGATGGTGAAGTTGGTGAGCTGATGCCAAGCTTGGTCGTCCGTGATGGTGTGCATGTACCACATGGTGACATCTTGCTGAAGCGAACTCTTGCATCTATTGCAACCAGTGCATTGGTTCGACCCCTTCATCCAAATTGTCTGCTAACATGCATATGGTCTTCTTGGGTATGGTTGAACTGACAACACTGATGCATAGTGTCTGTGATGATCTTCAAGTGTGTGTTGGTGGTCATGCATATCAACATGCCGAAGTGCATGTTCAACCCCAGTTAGACTTTCTTCTTGTTTTCACCTAGGTGAGTGTGTTGAATGGGTTGGATTTCATGCGTGTGCTCAACGATGTTCATGCTGCTGAATCCCTTGCATGCGATCAAAAACATTGCTCACCATGTCTGCTCTCTGTCAGCTGCTGGGATGGATCCTTAACTTGTACAGGCGTAGTTTCCTCTGGGAGTGCATGTTGCACCCACTGTTGTTCTTATTCTTGTTGCAACTCATTCATTTGTCTGTGCGGCTTCATGTTCTTCCTGAGTTTCTGCTTCAGCACATGCAACTCCTTCTTTGTTCCATCTTTTGCCTTCACGTGATCTTCATGTCGTGCTGTCACTTCGTAGCTTGAGTCTCCAAAGTTTCTTTCGTTATCAGTGGATCTGCTTGATCTTGAAACTTTGTTCCACCTATGTGTTGTCAACAACCTTCCTCTTGCATTCACTGCATTTGGTATGCTGCCTTCAATTGCTATTCATGATGTTTCTCGCTATGATGTTGTTGCTTAATGTCCTTGTCTATGAAAAAATTGATGTCTTCGTGGGTAGGCAAGTCCATGGACACTTGATTGACTGCATCCCCAAGTGTGCTGAGAGGCAGATGAACACCTAGGATACCTGAAGGCATGGAAACACTCATGGAAAGCAATCTATCAGTGAAAAACCAAAATGAACATGAGAACTGACTTGTAACATACCTAGGTGCATGATCATGAAGGTTGCACAATTTCGTTTGGGAGGTCAGGAGACCGACTACCAAGACTGCACAAGGCATAGTTTGGGCTGCTGGGAGACTGAATGGCTACTAGAACTGTGCAATGCATTGTCCAGTCTGGCTGCTGACTCTTCAGATTGCACAATGCGCAATTCCGGCTGGGAAGGACTGTTGGCCTAGGGACAAATTTGCACAATTTCTTGGGCTAGGAATCCACTGCCCTCCAAAAATGCGCAAAACAGTCCATGGAGGCTAGTGTTGGGCATGAATGTGAAAATTTGGAGAGGAAGGTGAGCCTTCCTTTCTAGATTGCAAAATGCAGCCTTGGTGAAGGCAAAGCCCGAGCTAAGGTTGGCCCAACTCACCGACAGGAAACTGAAAGCAAGTAAGTCAGTGAATGCATGGCGACACTAAGTGATAGTAGAAATGATTAACATTGCATGCAAAACATTAATGTAATATTCAACGAACAGATCAACATGCATGTTGGTGAGGCAGTTCGTCGGTTGGGCGAATGTCCATGAAAAATAGTTTCATGCATGTGACAACAGTGAGATAGCAACGAAAACTTAAACAGAGTTAGGAAAAGCTAGTATACATGTAAACGACAACAAGCGTTCAAAGAAATCAAGCAAATAATACTCCCACAAGCGAAAAAAAAAAAGCAACAAAATAAAGCAAAAGGCATGGGAAGCGGGCTTACCCCAAAACAACTGAGCTCAATGTGTCAACCGCTCCTAGATGTGATATGGGATGTTAGAGATGCAAGGTTGATGTGAGGAATGAGCTCCGTAGCATCCGGTTGATGATTTTTGATAACATTGACATTGATGTTGTGACACACATGCCACGAATCTAGGGGAAGCGACACTTGGTGGGAGGTTTCAAAATTTCTCATTGAATGTAACCTCCAATTGCTAAACATAGATCCCTGAAATAAGGGATTTCTTTACATACTACCTTGGGAGAAGCAGCCCATACATGCAAGTCTATTTTGCTCAGTCCCGGAGGGAACCGGTCAACTCAGCTGCACATGCAAGAGACTGCTCGAATGCTGGAGAAAAATGCGCATTTTTGGCTGGGAGTTGGGTTGGCTACCCAGGATATTTGTGCAATTTTTGGGCAGAGCAACTGAATGCTGCCCAAATTTGTGCAAATTCTGGGTTGAGCAGCCTTGCTGGGGAAATTTGCGCAAATCTTGCTGGGAGTGTTGGTAGGCGGGGTTGCACAATCCTGAAGCCTAGCAGGCTACCAGAGAGGATTCCGCAATTTTTGGAGGGAAGGTTGGTTTCCCTCCAGAAATGTGCAATTTTCAAGGGAAAGCTGCTCAACTTGTAGCTGGACCAAGTCCTAGTGAACAACTTGTGAGGGGAATGGATCAAGCTGTGACCGACAGGTTGCCTTTGTGCAAGAAAGACATTAAATCTTGTGAACTTGACAAAGCAAGGAAAGTTGCTGTGAAGGTTGGAAGGGAGGCTCCAAAATGAGGCTAAGGAAAAAATTTGGAGGGTGGTTGTAGCTGCTACAACAGGTACAAAAAGAACAAGAGGTTGAAGAAAGAAAATAAGGCAATGCAATGAGAAATCATCAATCTAAAATATAAAATCCTCATGAAGAAACCAAGAATGCTAGTGGTTTCCAGAAAGAAGAAGAAAGTGAATCATGAATGTGATAACCAGAAGACACAAGAGAATGACAATGATTAATTGTATGAGGACATACAAAACCTCTAGTGTGAGGGAATGTAGAGTCCAAGGACTGGTTTACCTTGACACCCTTTTTTACTATACTTCTTCCTTTTTCCTATTCGTATCACCTAAATAAATGCAATAGAAATAAGGTTTTGTTAAGGTAAGAACTTACATGTCCTCTTTTTCATATTTTGTCTATATACCTTATTTTTTTATTAAAGTTTGCATTCAGCTATGGAATTGGCTTGATTTTGCAGCTAATCCGCAACTACCTCCATTGTTGACAGGGTTCGAGTGCACCAACTCAGCAAAAGAAGATATGGATGTATGAGGAATGATCCCCTCATGGATTCTTTCCTATTCTCTCGAGCCAATCCTTCAAGAATATTGCACTAATATGGTTAACCTCAAAGTCAATTGCAAGATTATATGCCAGAACAGAGCCTGAATCTCCTGAAATCTTATCGATTTGCTTTTCCAAATAGAAAATTGATTATTCAGCGATATAGTTTGGTTTAATAGGGATCGTAATAAAGATATGTAGGCTTAAAACTCTCATACTGTTATTTGGAGAAATGTTATAAGAGCAATGGTCGCTTTGTGTTTTGGTGCGCACCACTGTATGTAAATTTTGAAGAACATCCTATTGAAATTGTTTGTGAGTAATAGACTTTGGTTCATATTTCCCATGTTGCATTGATTAAAGATTGTCGACTATCTCGTGGAGGGCCCCTACATCCAATACAGGTCTTTGATCGATTGCAAATAGATTTCCTTTGATTTCTTAAAGTTAAATTATGGATGCTCTATTTTGTGTTTTAAAATGCAATATAATGGAATTCACAATTAAACTATTGTTTGCATCAGCAATTTCCTTTGCTTTCTACCTAGCATAATTCTGTTATTTCATTTGCTTTCTACTTGGTACAGTTTGATCATCTCATTTGCTTTCTACCTAGTATAATTCAACTGTCTCATTTCATAGTTTGGTTGTTTCTTAGCTTATCAATTTTAGTTCTTGTTTGAGTGAAGATGCAATAGTGAAAGAGTGACAGTCTTTTTCTTGGCAACTGAATTCAAGAATTATTCATTTTCAATTCGATAGAATAGATCTCTTTTGTACATGCTTTCATAGTTAGTCTAGTCTGGCTGCAACATAAAATTCAAGATAAAAACAAAAATAGTCTAACAGAGTAGAGTTTAGGATCACTCTCCAACCATCCACAAAACTTGATTAATTTTAGAATAACCAGCTAACAGATTTTAGGGACAATACTCTAATATAGACAGTAAAACCATCTCCATATTAATTCTAAATTTAGACCTTAACAATAACATAGATATCTTAACGACATAAAATAACTTCTAGCACATATAGTACACTTGTGCTTCATTAGTGTAATTTCCCTGGTCGATAATTTATGCTGACAATTTAAGAACATTAAATTGGCTAAATAGTTGGGTTTCAAAACGTTGACAAATTTAAAACTATACTGTGGAAAATCTAAATCATCCTTCTCTAAAAAAAGACCACAAAACTTTGAAATCTAAGGAAATTTTTTCTGGTTATATTTAGACAAAGATCATGATGATTACCCTTTCTATGGCTACACTATCTATTAATTGGATGTCATAAGAAATCGTTAGAGTTTTTCATTTGTTCCTATCCTTGACATATAATGTATGACATTAGGATTGTACGTAAACTAGTTGGTTTTTCTTGTAAGCAACAGTTCAATGTTTATTTGGTCGCTTGAAGAGATAGAAAATTTTGAGTTTGGCCATGTTTCAATTGGACAAAGCTTAGAATATTTTGAAGATGAGTAGGGGCTTAGTTGGATATTGCTTGATACTATCTCAATGGATATAAATAGTAAATTCCTAGGATAGGTACCTTTTTGTGTAGTTGAAGGAAAAGTACTTATGTTGGGTTTTATGGAATTCCAACTAAAGGTATATGATATGGTGATTGGATTATGCATAGTGAAAATTGGCGATGGTATCTCCCTCTCAGAAAGATTTGGGTTCCATGTGGATTCGGTTGAATGTTTCAATGATAATATTGAAAATGGAAATGTTTTCTCACTTTCTACAAATACAGATTCTATTGGTGATGTACCACTACTACTTGTGGATAATTTGATTTAGCCTTTGAGGTTTCAAGAAGTTTTTTATGATCATTGTTGCAGATGTCATGTTTGTTTAGTTTTGGAGATGAATGTCATACGAATTTGGAGTTTTTAGTGAAAACATAGCCATGCCATATTTCCATATTTTTGCTGGAGATTACTTGTATTGATCTGCTATTTTACAGGTCAAACAATGTAGTGAAATGTGAATTTTTATTATGTATCTATGGATTGCATGGAGTCTTTTGTTATATAAAATGTATTTTTATTATACATATTCAGTATTTTATTTGTGAAGTACCTAGATTATGGAGAATTCATATGTCAAATTTGTGATTCCAACAAATGTCTATACAATTATGAGCAAATTTCACTAGAAGATATACTAAAAAAACTAGAAAAGATAAGCAAATAAATATCACTAATAAAGTTACCAAACTTTATTTTTTAATTACTATGTATTTGAACTTTCTTACCCGATGGAAGAATGTGAAACTAGTTGAACAATGTACAAGTACAACTCATCACAGGACAAGTCATCAAGCATACAACTGACCATTTCATACCTGTACATTTCTACATTATTCTAGCATCCCCCCCCAATGTAGAAATGGTTTTTCTACAATGCCTAGTTGCTTTTCAACATACTTCAAAGTTCATATTTCGAAGAAGCTTGGTATACGTGTCAATTAAATTTTCACTTGTATTATAATAGAGTGAGTCAGCTAGAATAAAGAGTACAAGTTGTTGAAGAGGTAAGAAGAGATGCAAGATTGAAAATAAAAATTTTAGACAAGCAGTGTAAAAAAGGTGTGAAGAACATATTGAAAAATAGGAAGCAGAAAGAAGAAAAGTTGGTAAATTTTGTTTAAACCTTAGGGATGAGGAACAATAAATCCAAATGGAAGGTGTTAATTTTTCATTAAATTGATGAGTAAGCAAGTCAGCACGAGCTTCTAAGCTGGAAGAAGAGTGCTCTCTTAATGATTTTCTAGTGTTTATGGCAAAGCATCTAATGCAAAAAATGTATAATGAAGCACAAAATAATAGAGATAAAGTGGTAACTTTGAGCTAACACCATTCTGAATGACATGCTTAACTTTACTGAAAAGCAACACATAATTAAATACAGAGGAGTAGTAGGTCACCTTATGGGTTGTAATGAAGGCCGCAAGAGTGTGTATGAAACCTTAAAAGAAAACAGAGGTCTCAAAGACCCATTTATGAATGTAAAAGGTTACAGAATGCCTGTATGGGAAGGATCTAAATTTTCTCATCGAATCTTGATGTCTTCGCTTCTAAGTTGTGTTAGTGTGCAGAGAATGTAGTGTTGGTGTTGTTGATTCTTCGTCTAAGTGTGTGGATGGCTCCAAGCGCTTGAAGGAAGGCTTCACCAACCTTGCATTTTAAGCAAATTGGGTATCTGTCGCTAGCGTCCTCGCCTTAGAGGTCAACCAACGGAAGGTTATGCATACTATCATGGAGATTCTTTTAGGCTCTAGAAGGGTCCTCGCACAAATGACATGTTCCAAGAAAAGTGTAACCCCTTCAGGAGTCCACACCAAACTTGTGGGGAATAATGGACGCTAGAGTGTTAGAGCTGCCATGCATGGAAGTCGTCGTCCAAGTTCGGGGAAAGCATGAGGGGATGAAACACATTGATGAATTAGCACCCAAGCTCAAGAGGGATAGCACTGGAGAGAATCTCAAATACCCAAAGTTGTTGGTAGGAAGAAAAAACGTCAATTTGGGGGTCTATAGAGCCTTGGTTGAGGAAAGAAACTCAACCTGATGAATGTATAGATGATACCTGTTTCCACAACGTCCATGGAGGGATTCCTCTAATGCATAGGCCATAGGAAGGAAAGGATGCCTTAGTCAATTCACGGTGAAGGTAGAGAGCCATTTCAATGTTGCGGAGAGAGGAGTGCTCTAGGTTTATAGCATAGATTGGGTACAACTTACGGTACCCTGGAAAGGTAAACCCTAGGTGTGGCAATTGTTGACTGGTTGGTTAGATGGCAGAGGCTCTGTGGAGGTAGGATTTTACATCACAAAGTTCGTCTCGCTGAGATGGACGTGATGGCACACGTCACTCTGAGTCTAAGGTAACTTGTAGGAAACAAGAAGTTGAAAATTGTAGGTCGCATTCTGATAGTTGTATGTTCAGAGCTAGAGTTGCACAATGGTGACCCCCCACCTTGGTATGGGTTAATTGGCCTGGGAACGTCAGATTTGGATTGTTCATTGAGGAGATAGCCATGTAAATCTTGACATTTAATTTTTTGAATGTTGTTTGTGTTGATCTTCTATTTTTTCAGATTGAAAAATGCACTACAATGTCATTTTTTGTTATGTATTTGTGGATTATATGGATTGTTTTGCTATTGCTTATATGAGACTGCGCAAATGGTGGTTTTTTTTGTATTATAGTATTTGCAATATTGTTTATATATATGTGTGTATTTGAAATATGGAAGGCTAATTGTTAGTATTATAAGTTATTTAGTATTGAAGTTTGATTCATGTTTAAAGTGAGTGAGCACAAACACTTCAACTTGTTGAGGATGTGGGATGAGAAACAAGATTGAAAAGCGAAATTAAAAAAAGAATTGAAATTTTTTGTAGAAATTTTAATTGAAGGAACAAGCAACCGTAGTTTGAAAATAGCTTGGTCACCTGGTTCACATGAGAGAGCGAATGGATATCAATGGAAATGATATCGACAGAACAAGGATGCAATAAATGTGTGCAGAACAATCACGTATCAGGAAAATAAAAGGGCTTCAATAAATTGTCAACATGATGGAGTCGACAATCGTAAGTATGGGAATATGATTAGTATGATGGGAAGAATATTTTCTTGAAATGTTCCTTTGCACGGATGTTTAATATGTTTACCAAACTAAAATTTTATAACCATACTATTCTTTACGAACATTGTGTTTAAGAAGAAAGTGTTTGTGGAAGAGAAAACAATGGTTCCTTTTCAGAAAACATAAGAAACAGAGTATTTGAACATGGCCACATTCATGGTGACATGGAAGGGAATTTCAATCACTCTAGTGGCAATCTAGGGGTGAGTGTTCCTAGCAACAAGTATATAGTGAATATTGTTACTCCACTAGATTTTGTTCGTGCATAGTCTCTTGGAAGAGAAAAGATACATGATGCATTTTTTTATAGGACTTTTACATGTGAATGGAATATATTAATTATTCTATATTTTTATTATTTCTTTGCTTTGCGAAAAATGTTGGCGCAAAAGTAGAAATGGGGTTGAGGCCCCGGGTTCAGGTGCAGGGACGAACAAGGCTTCATTGTAGTCTAGCACAACACCAACATTTTCACCTTACTCGGGAAGGGTAAGGAGTCTCACCCGAAGTGTGTCGTAACCTTAGTTAGATGAGGGTTGGAATCCAGTATTAGGGAAAACCATATCAAATAATAGAGAGAAGGGAACATTGAACTATTCTTCAAAGAAGTCAGATCGCAATAGTCTATACATGGTGTAACAAAAAGACTACCTAAACAAGTGCATACATAAAAATTATAAAGATTCAGAATAACACACAGTCAACATGCTATGATCCCAATAACAATATTCTTCATTAATATAAAAGGTGATTACATTACATCAGGCTCGAGCCCTATTCCTCAACATGCAGAACTCTAACAAGAGGAATACAAGCTTATATAATGGTAGTCACATAGTTGTTCTCATAGCTCCACAACACATGAAGAACAATATCACTAAGAATAACCATGGAATAACAACAACCCCTTCTCGGTTCTTCTTTCTTCGTTTCATCTTCTTCTTCCCTTTTCTTGCATGCTAACCTAAACTTCTAGTTCATTTCCCTTGCTTGGTTGTCTTCATTCCTTGGCTACCCTTGCTCTTTTCCCGCTCGACTGTATCTACTTCTTCCTGCCACCCCTCCATAACTGCTAGTATTCCATTAGTTCCTTCCCTTTCCTCGACTGTTATTCTTGCAACTTCCCAATGGCCATTTCTGCCACTTGTCTTCAAATTTTTCCTCCCCAAAACATCCTAAGTTCTCAAAAACAAAGGCCCCAATAAGCCTTAACCATAGTTCATTGACTGGTCCCTGAGTTAGTATTTATTTGGTGCCATCGGTGTTGTTGATGCTTCTGTTGGTGTTGTTACTGATGCTTTTGTTGGTGCTGATGCTTTTGCTGGTGCTGCTACCAATGCTTCTATTGGCTCTTCCTATTAGCTAGTCTCTTTAAATGAAGGCACCAATTTAGGCACAACTGCAACAGAACCATTTGTTGGTGTAGAAACAACAACAAGATTGAGGCCTTGGGGTCGGGTGCAGGGGCCAATAAGGCTCCACTGTAGTCTAACACAATGCTAACATTTTCACCTTACTCGGGAAGGGTAAGGAGTCCCACCTGAGGTGTTACGCAATCTTAGTTAGATGAGAGTTGGAATCCAGTATCATGGAAAACCATATCAAAGAATAGAGATAAGGGAACATTGAACTATTCTTCAAAGAAGTCAGATCATAACTGTCTATACATGTTGTAACGGAAATACGACCTAAACATGCGCATACATAAAAAATTTAAAGATCCATAATAACACAAAGTCAACATGCTATGATCCCAATAACAATCTTCTTCATTAATATGAAAGCTGATTACATTACATCAGGCTTGAGGCCTATTCCTCAACATCCATAACTCTAACAGGAGGAATATAAGATTATAGAATGACAGTCACAAAGCTGTTCTCATAGCTCCACAACATAAGATTAAGAAAAGAATCACTAAGAACAACCACGACATAACAATCACCCCTTCTCGGTTCTCCTTTCTACATTTTATCTTCTTCTTCCATTTTCCTACATGCCAACCTGAACTACTATTTGATTCTCCCTTCCTTGGCTCTCTTCATTCCTCGGTTGCCCTTTCCCTTTTCCTGCTCGACTGTATCTGCTTCTTCCTTCCACCCCTCCGTAACTACCAGTCTTCCGCCAGCTCCTTCCCTTTCCTCGGTTGTTATTCCCGAAACTTCCCGACAACCATTTACCCCACTTGTCGCCAAATTTTTCCTCCTCAAAACATCCTAATTTTAAAAAAACGAAGGCCCCAAAAAAAAACAATGTTGGAAGGAACACTGGTGCAGAAACACAGGTGAGAGGAACACAGACTCTGTGTGTTCCTTGAGTTGGATTTCGGGCATATTATGTTTTTGTTGATAGTAATATGCTTGTTGGGATGGTTGACAATTTGCAACACCTAACGGCTAATGTTGGAACAAGCATTTCTGGAAGAAAGTGTTTCAAAAATATTGTTATTGGTAGAGAGTCTATGCAGAGTCCCTCTCATCAGACAGGACAGGTGGTCCAAATGGATTTATTTTCCTCGCATTTGTACATTTAAATATGTATTTGGCAATTGTTAGATGCATCTTTTAATTCATGTTTTTTTTTTTGCAGAGAAATATTTGCGTAAATAATGGTCGAGAAGTAAATTCAGAACCAAGGAAACCTTTTTCGGTTGGTTAAGTTCAGCTCCATCGATGAGATGAGCAAAAAAAATGTATATATTTCTTCTTTTAAAGTTACTAAGTTGGATTTTTTATATCTTTCATTTTGGCATTATGATTTATAATTTATGTAATAAAAACAAACCCAACCGCAACCAATATAGAAGAATGGATTCCCATGAATTTATGGAAGGAAATGTTCTATCCAATGCTCTAATCTGGTAGGTTGTTTCAAATCATCCTCAATTTGGATTGTTGTTTCGCAAAGAAAGTGGAATTGGTCACCATCATTTTAGTAGAGATATGATTGAGGTGCATAAAAAAATTTGGTGAAGGATTGATAACTTGTCTATTATGAAAATGTGTTGAGTCTATAATGAATCTTATCCTGGTATACAAGTTGTAAGATGGCATGAAGGGCTTATTTGTAAAATATGTAAGAGTGAGAGAGGCACTCACCATTTCTCTTGCTTTAATAACATGGATCTTGGTGAGTAACTTGAGGTCTTAGGTGTTTTGATGTAGGTTGAAGAAAAGCTAATAGCACGAGTGAATCCAATATTGCAAGTAACAAATGCTCATGGTGGCCAGTATAAATATAGTGAGCATACGATTAGTTTTTTGCAAGATATATCTTTTATTGCAAAGAACCTTCCACAACGTGTTGAACAACTTGATTTCTAATTGTTAGAAGATGTAGTGTTGAGTCGAAATGTTATGAATGTTATGTCAAGAGAAAAAGTGTGTTGGATGATTTAGTTTATAAAATTCATATGGATAAATATTACAGGGATGTCTAAATCGATATGTATTCGGTTGCTGTTCTCCCAAAATGACCAGGTTATGTGTCTAGCAGGATACAATATGTTGATACTGATCTGGGTGAAATAGGGAGAGCCAATGAGGACATTGAAATGTTGGGTGCTAGTGGTTTTCACTTCCATCCATCATTATTTCTTTATCACATGCCTAATGAGTGCATGGAAGTGGAACAGATAAAAATATTCATTGAAAATGTAGATTCTAGAAGAGATGAAGCAATGGAATGACTAGATATTAGCACATCCCCCATCAGTTAATATAACACTGAAGGGTTACTAGACATGGTCTACCCAACTTTGTTTCCCACTAGTGATGTTGATTGGTTGCATCCATGTATTTGCAAATTTTGAAATGCATGAATATGGTTGGTCTCTACTTAGGTATTGTGATCAAAGATTTGGTTGCCATCCTCAATTTTGATATTTCCCATTGAATATAATTATGTGTCATTGTATCCAGGGAATAACTTCTTTCTTCTTGAAAAACAATATCCATGAGACTACACTTGCAATTTTTCAAGAGTTGCATCAACAAATCGGGGATCTACCTGACAATAATTAGATGAGAAATTAATATGTTTTAGTTGTTGTCTTAGGGGTACAAGGGCATATTGGACAAAGTGTCATTCTGAACTCACCAACATGATCATGCAATTGGGCTGCCCAACTTTGTTTTTTACATTGAGTGCAATTGGCACTAAGTGGCATGACTTGCATTGTCTATGCCTTCAACTAGATGCTGCCAACCATAAAATAAACATGTGAAAAAAATTGAGAATTATATTTAGTACCTGCAACATGCACCAAAGATTTAATATATTTCATGAATTGGTTCTTAAGAAATATCTTGGAGCTAAAGACTTCTAGTATAGGTTCATGGTTGTTTGTTTTGTCATATTGTTAATGGGTTTGGAATGATGCGATTTTTATTTTCGTTGGTTTTTATATGCTAACTAAAAGTTTTTTTTTTGGCAGGTATGAGTGGAAGCACAGGAGTTCAGTGCACATCCATGGTTTCATGTGGCTACTAGGAGCTTTGAATATGGAAATATTGGACCAACCCTTTGAATGTTGATGAAGTGAAGTCTTACTTTGATAAATATGTAACAACTTGGAATCCATGTGACATACATCGTCATAATGTCATGGTTCCTCGAAGTGTCAATGATGACCCGTGCCTTTTGAAAACCTCACATATTTTTCATGCAATCCTAATGACTATTATGAGCATTTGGTCAACAAAGTACAAAGACACACAAAATTTAGTGTTGATTCCAGTTTATGGAAAAATGGGTCAATCCTTTCATGTCATTATGATCCTCCATGGGAAGTGTGTGCTGAGTCTACCTTGTACAAAGATTAAAAAGGGAGAAATAAATATGAAGAAGCATAGAATGATGATCGTTTAAATGTCCACAATGTGGGTCTTCTGACAATGTGGTGAGCAAAAGTTGATTGTCAAGAAGTTGTTTCTCAACATGTAGTGTTGAAATATATTGAAAAATATGCTTCAAAGGCAGAAATAAGATCTGAAAGTTATCATGACATGTTGAAAAGGGTTGAAAGTGTAGGTGGATCTGACACTCATGTATTATCTACATATAGAAGGTTTTTTCTGAAACACTTGTTGAGCATTACATTGGTGCACAAGAAACATGCCATATGTTACAAAAGATGCCTCTTGTTGTGTACAGTGGTAAATTTATTTCCTTGAATGTTGGCAAGAAAGTGTTCCAAATACTATTGGTGCAATCTGATTAAATTTCATGTCAGAAAAATTTCATCCAACTTTATTAAAACCACCCCCATATTTTGGAACATTTGTGTTTGATAGAAACAACAAGAGCATGGAGTTATCATGGAAATCGTAGGCAAGAGTCATGTATACCACGTAATGTGCATGCTATTGTTCATGTGCGGTCGCGGTTCTATGTTATTCCCAATGAGGATAGAGAAAAGTTCAAAACATTTTGCTAGAGTGAATTCTTTTGTACAAGTCATTTCACGACATTGTTTTAGATATAGGAATTTCAAGTGATATTATCATTGAGAATTGGAGGAGTCTAGTATATTGTGTGTGGCATGTTGATCGAGGCCCTTTTCCAAATGAGAGTGATGAGGAGGATGTCAAGGCCCTTGTTCATGAAGATAATGTTGATAGAGATTCTGAAGAGTAGCACGTTCTTTCCTGGATTGTTCCTCCAAACAGTGTGACCATTTCTGATCTTGACAATCTTAGCAGAAGGGATTGCAATATTAATTACAATAGGAAAGAAAGAATGGCGCTTGATGAAATTATGGAGCAGGCTATTAATTTTGTAAAATATGATTATTCAACGGATGTTATTAATGGCGACTCAATTGGGGAGAAAATAGTGCCACCTTTCTCTTTATTTGAGAAACAACGAGCTACTTTTCAAATCATTTTACACCACTTTGTTGATGCTGAAAGCAATGATGCTTTGAAAATGATTATTCAAGGAACAATTGTAAGTGGGAATTCTTCTCTTATTCATTGTATTTTTTATTCTCTTTTTTCTTTTTCAACAGGTGGCAAAAGTCCATTGTTGTTGCTCGCTCCTACTAGCATTTCTACTTTCAATATACATGGAAAAACAATACACTCAACTTTAAAAATTCTTATAAAATATATGAAATCGCTAAATGGGAAAGCCCTAACAACGTTTCAAGAAGAAATGAGGCACATTCATTATGTTTTGATTGATGAGATGAGATTTATAGGTCTGAGGTTTTTTATACATATAGATTCATGTTTGTGAGAATCCTTTCCTGAAAACAAGGACTCTCTTTTGGTGGCAAGTCGATGATTCTTGTGGATGATCTTGGGCAGCTTCCTCCTGTCAAGGAGAAACCTTTGTATGAAGGAATAACAATAGGGAAGGTGTTTAGGGAAATCTTCAATATTGTGGTCAATTTGGATAAAATCATTAGGCAATAGGGAGATGATCCTAGACAAGCGTATTTTTGCAATCTTTTAACCAATATTAGAAATACAAAGCCTACCCTGCATTACTGGGATCTTATCATGTCACGTGTTGACTATTGCTTGCATCTAGAGTAAAAGAGTTTATTTGATTATGTTAGAGTCAGTCTTTACATCCCTCCGTTAGAGATCATTTCTCTTATTGCATTTCTTTTTAGGTGTCTCATACAATTCATTCATCCGCATTCCGTTAGGGGCATGCCATAATCTGATGGAAGGGCCTTGTCACTCGTTCCCATCATGTCTTGTACCTGTTGGCTCAGGTATTTTCATCAAGGTCCATCAAAATCATTTTCCAATCAATGACAGTCAATGTTTAGTCTTTTGGTGGGCAAAGAGTCATTTCAGTCATTAGGTCTAGGGTTTAGTGAATTCAGTCTTCAAAGTGTCCAATAATGCCAGTAGTCCAGAGGGAGGTTCTAAACAAGTTTTTATTTCAAAAATTTCATCGTCATATTGCTGGACTATGACTTTTATTCAAAACTCCGTTTTGAAGAAAATTTGACATTTCATCCTTTGTAATAAATTGCCATGTAAATTTCAAAATTTTCAGTTCTTGGATATTTCAGATGTAGCCCTGGTCATCCTTTGCCGAAACTCAACGCCATCATCCCTGCAAAAAATTGACAAAAGTTTCATCATTTTAGCCAAAAATCAAAGAGGAAACAAGAAGAACGGAGTTGTATTAAAATGAGAAAAGTGCCAAAACTAAAACATAAGAAAGTGGGTTTCTGAGAAACAAAAATCAAACTCATCACTATATAAGATATTTTCATTGTTTGAAACACCCATTGGTATGCCAAGAGATCAATTGAAGTCGACTTAAATCGTGGAGGAGCGAAATTCGTGTTTGAAGATGGGACTGTGCGTTGGAATGTTGCGCGGCGCATTGGGAGGTAGTCATGGCACACCGGAAGATCGCGGCGCATAGAGCCACCATTCACAGTGTTATTTTGAACATGCGCGACACATATACGGGTCGCAGCGCACTGGGTTGTGCGCGCAGCGCACAGGGCCGACAACTAAAATTTCATCACTGCTTCTGAATTTGTTCCAAACAACTCAATCTTCTATGATCCAAGTAAGTGTGTGAGCCTTTTCCATTGCTATTAAATGGTGTTTGTTGTGATTTGGAGACAAGAATATAAGGTTTGAATGGTGAAAATATAAACCCTATATTTATATCAAAATCTGCTCCTTTGGGTTTTGAAATTGGTGTTTTGAAATTGTAATTTTGGTGCCAAGTCTCCTTTCCCACCTGTGATCCTTTCCCTTTCATAATTCTATCATTATAGTCAATCCCTTATGCCCTAACCTCCCAAACTACTCATATCCCTGCTTCCCATTTTCCCTATCCTAAATCCTACCATTCCCTATCATTTTTTTTCCTCTCCCATATCATTTGCAAAATCCCTAAATTCCCAATTCCCAATAGTCAAGTGATTGTTATTACACCTTAATCTCACTTGACAGCCCACTTTCCCACTGTTTCATATTCCTCACAGTCCCTCATTTCCCTTTGGTACATTTGGCATTGAAAAAAAAACACTCATTTCTCATTTTCAAACCAAACCAAACACATACTTGACATACACCTTTGCAGCACCATGACAGACACTGATTCATCATATGAACAAGACAGTGATTCTACCACAGAGCTTCATGCACCGAGGAGGCCTCGTAAGGGTGGCAGACATGTCAGAGAAGAGCCCACCTCATTGACTCAATTGTAGGCCTGCCCACTTGCCATGGCATGTTTCCAACAACAATCATGCTTTCAGTATTGTGAGAGGATTGCTCAGATTTAGCATCATCAGGAATTGGCTTGGTTATTTGTTTTGCATTTGCATGATGGTCAGGTAACTCTTGCTGGTGTAAATTTCACCCTGACACCGGAGACCATTTCTCAAGCAACAGGAATACCGAATGTAGGTGAGGATTGGAACAAAAGAATGCAAGTAGAAAGAGTACATTATGAACCATATATCAGGCCTAGCTATGTGAGACAACTCAGCAGGGTGTTCCCATTCCGGTTTTTGAAAGAATCCTATGCGCCATTGATGAGACTCATTATCAGATACTTCAGTTGTGAGGGCCGCTTCTCACGCCTCTATGCATACCATATCAGATTATTGATGCATTTCATGAGAGTAAAGATGATGAACATTCCATATTTCATGTGCTGAAACATCGAGAGGATGACTACTCTTGTGCAGAAGAAGACTCCTGAACAGCAGTACAACAACATTTATCACTATGCGCTCATCAAGATCATTGTTGTGCATCAGCTTGGTTTGCAGGGTATCACATGGGAAGACTTCATTTCCCGTGAGTTCTTCACAGCTTCAGCAGCTCATTAGGAGGTTTTCCATCATGTAGGTGAACCTTCATATAAACAGGAGGTCATGAGACAAAGGCTACTAGTGTGCCGACATATGTCACCTATCAGAGAGGCATAAGAGGATTGTTTGCAGTAGCCTGATGAGTACTATCTCCACCTGGGGTGGAAGGGGTCTCGTTGCCGTCATCAGTAGCACATGTATAGGTACAAGATAGAGGCAAGAGGCCTATGTAGGATGAGGGCCCTTCAGGAGGTCAAGACACTGATTTCATCCTCATTGATGATGATGTGAGCTCTCCTAGCTCAAAGCCGAGGGAGATTATTCAGGAGCAGAAGGCCGAGATAGATGTATTGACCGACAAGTTGCAGAGAGCTCAATGGGTCATAAACTATTTGGAGCAACGAAATAAACAGTTGGAGGATTAGCATACCATCATGAAGTTACAAAACATTCGGCAAAACCGCCAAGCTGCCTAAAGAAGGAGGGTAGAGTTCACTTCATTGGAGCAGGAGATAGAGGCTGATTGAGAGACTTGGCTCGAGAGGGTCAACATTCATCTTGAGAAGCTATTGGCGAAGGCAAACAAAGACAAGGACATGCTCAGGCACATGAAAACTCATTATTGAGCACGAACTCATGTTTGCAATGCAAGGATCAAAATCCTGAAGGCAAGACTAAGGAGAGCAATAAAATGACGCAAAAGGCATGATAGGCTCTGAATCTTGGCTGAAGCTTCTTTGGATACGCATGATACTTGATCATGGACCTTCAGTCCAAATTTCAGCAAATTTGGAGAAAATTTTGTCAATTTTGAATTTTTTGGCTTCAAAACAGATTTTCTTGCCCAACGCGTAGCGCCACTTGGCGCATGCTTATAATTGGAAGATCCTCTGGAGGAAAAATTTTCATTTCTAGATTTTTTATGAAAATTTATGCATGCTCATGAATTACCTAAGGATTTCATCAAGTTCTAGGATGCCTAAAGGGTCAAAAACACATAAAAAATAACCTTTCTGCTACCTTTGGCACCCACAGGAAGCAGTCTTGGGATATTGAAGTTTTGGAGGGGCAAATGACATCCAAATCTAGAAATTCCACTTGGGTTGGAAAGTAGACAGATAGGGCTTTCCAATGAGCTATCATGAGCTCAATTTTGACTTCAGGAAGTGCCTCAAAATCAGCTCCAAATTTGTGCTACGCATACAGATTTTGGGCGCAACGCATAGAGAATTTTGGCCTATTTTTCACTCAACAGCTCAGAATTTCGCCCAACTTTGACCAGTTTTACTTTTTCATGTAACTCTTGATCTAAATTGATGTAATTTCATGAAAATTATGTAATTTTGGCACATATTTACTTGTTTTAGTAGATTCATTCACTAAAAAGTGAAAAACAACTGAATGAATCAGTTTCCTAACATATAGAGGCAAGTTGTTTCATTCCCTATTTTTCAGTTCCTTGTTTAGATATGGTTGAAACAGCTCCTAGAATGATGAGCTCAACCCCTAGAGGCATGGGAAGGAGTTAGGCTTGTCTATATCATGTAATTTCTCAGTCATTTTCAGGGTTGGACACTTGGGATTGCTTGGCACTCCATTGTACATCTGATTTCTGCATTTTTGGCAAAGGAAAGACCAGGGTTTTGCAACACTTGTTGGGATCCTTGTGGCTTTGTGTTTTGATGGTGTTTTTCTTCATGTAATTGTAAGTTCATTGATGTTTTATGTATGCCATTTCCCTTCTCTTTGCTTCTGAAATTAAACAAATTGAGTGACAAAGGTAGAATTCATGAGTTTGTTGTGCTCTGCCTTAAACTTTGTTTAGTTTTACATGTTTTCATCTATTTGGAGAGGATTCTTGCAGCCTCTTTCCCTCTTCAGCTCCTCAGTGGTATTTTCCATCCATTTATTTAATCTAAAGCATCAAAACTACTGCCTACCTTTTCCCAACCGGAACTCCGCAAAAATTTGGCCTCATCCCCGGACCCAAATTTGCCTTTCCCTTTTTCCAACAAAAAACCCCCAAAAAATCAAATCAAATCCTTGCACTTCATACCTAGCCTAAGATTAGTTGTTAAATCAGTCATCTCAAGCCCCATCTGATTATCTTTTGCTGAGATTAACCCGAAGAGAGCCCTCTCCTATCCTTGTAGGGCTAGCTACGAGGCTGAGCGTGGTTTGATGTGGACCTAGAATCTTGCCTTTTCAAATTGAGGTAAATCTAGGCTCTAACAGATTCTTCAGTTTACTTGTTGCAACAAATAATTTGTCAACCTGCACAATCGAAATATGTTGAAATCATTGAATTATCCAATTGCAAGGTGTGTTGCAGAGCGGACCAGAACAATAGAAATAGTTGACAATAATGATGATGTGTTGGAGCATGAATTCTTGTAATGTCATGGAGAGCGTGTCATGTTGACATGTAATTTGTGGGTTGAAGCAAGGTTGTTAAATGGTGCGCTTGGATATGTTGATGATATATTTTATATCCATGTTTCGAAGTCACTTGAACTTCCAATGTTCTCTACAGTTATTTTTTATAAGTAAATATGTGTTCCATTTTATATAAATTGTCCAAACGTTGTGCCTATAACACCTATCGTTAGAGGTAATCTTAAATAAATGCCTCTAAAAAATGGTGTGGGAATTCAGTATACACAAATGGAGGGCGATGACTTTGCATCAAGCCACTGTTAATATAGGAGATAGAGAGTGGAAGGGCTTGACATTTATAGCTATATCAAGAGTGATTTCGTTGGATGTTTTATGAATTTCACCACCTTTTTCTTTTAAACACTTTTCGAAAATGAAAAACAGTGCATATGTCACACTTAGGAAGAAAGATGGGGAACGATTAAAAAAAATATCATTCCAACATATTTATTTTCTTTAATTAAAATATTCGATCAAAAAAATAATAGAAAATATATTACTTGGAAAGAACTTTTGTTCAGAAGGAGAACAATTAGGTGCATTGTCGTTTCAATATTAGGGTTCACAGTAAAAAAGATATTAATCACGCAAGACATAACAATATGATTTAACAGAGAAAAAAAAGTGTTGAACAAAATATCGTTATATACATGTAGAGTTAAATATGAATAAAGTTAATATATGAGTAGGAAATGCATGCACTAAAAAAATAAATTGAAGACAAGAAATTTGTGTGATAGCTAAATACACATTCAACTCAGGTTTTGTTTTACAAAAAGCTTTCACTTCAACAATTGATTGGGAAATACAAATGTTGTTCCAAAAATATATTTGCATGTGATGAAAAAAAAAGTTACATAAAAAGAATATATGATGAAGACATAAACAATAAAGTGCATTGTAGTTTCAATAAAATGGTTCACAATGAAATATATATGAAATCAAAGAACAAATAACAATTTTCTTTGACAGAAAGAAATAAACAACAAGATATGTTGAGAAGTGTTGAACATAATATCCTTTTATTCAACCACAAATATACACTAATAAAGTTAAAAATTGAGTACAAGATATATTCGTTAAAAGGTAAAAGTCATGACAATAAGTCAATGTGGTGGCTCTGTTTGCATTGAACTTGGACTTTTATTCTACATAAATTTTTCACTTGAAAATTACATGTCGAAATATAAATCTTGTTCCATAAATATATTTGCATGTATTACCAAAAATAAATTACATGAAAATAATTTGTGTTCAAAATGAGAGTGATAACAATTTCCTTTGAGGGGGAAAAAAGAGTGTAACATATGTTGACCAGTATTTATGGATTATCCTAATATTATGCCAAAGACAAACATGGATAAATTTAAGACTTGGGTAGCAGATACATGCATTAAGAAATTAAAGTGACGACATGAAATCAATGTCATAGGTCAATACACATTCAACTTTGAGTTTTGTGCTGCAAAAAGCTTTCTCTTAAAAAAATTGATTGGGAAATACAAGTCTTGTTGCAAAAATATGTTTGCATGCAATGGGAGAAATAAATAACTTGAAAATAAACTATCTTGAAAACATGAGCAATTTAGTGCACTATAGTTACAATACCACAATTCACTACCAAAGAGATATGCAACCAGAGAACAAAAACCAATTTGCTTTGACAAAGGCAAAAAAAAGTGTGACATATCCTAAGCAACATTTAAGAGAATGTAGTAATATCCAATTATAGATAGACATGGATAAAGTTAACAATTGAGCACCAGATACATCCATTTAAAAATGAAAGAGATGATAGGGAATCAATGCCATAAGCCAATATGCATTGAACAAAGAGTTTAATTTTTCAAAAAAATTTGAATTTAAAAATTTCTTGGGAAATACAAGTGATGTTCGAAAAAAATATTTGCATGTGAACCCAGAAAAATAGAGCTTGAAAATAAAATAATCCGAGAATGATAGTAGTTTATTGCGCTATGTTTTCAATACTAAGCTTGAATTTCAAATAGATATGCAACCATAAGGGAAAAAAGGAAATTGCTTTGACCAACAAAGTAAGGTATGGCATATCCCAAAAACTGTTGAGCAACATATGCCAATATAGAGCTAGAGATAAACTTGCATAAACTTAACAACTGAAGAGAAGGTACATCCATCAAGAAATTAAAGTGATCAAATGAAATGAATGTGGCAGCACAACATGCATTCAATTCCAAGTTTTCATCTTCAAAAAGATTTGAGTTCAAAAAATACTTTGGAAAATAAAAGTCTTGCACTTCATTAGCATATGAACCCTTACTACAACATAAAAGGTCATATAAATAGCAATGAATAAAAGGAAAGTTTGTTCAATTGTTTGGAATGAGAAAATATGTAAAGTTTGTTTGCAAAAATTAGAATTCCTGCTCTGAAATTTTAATGCTTTTGGAAAGGATTTTGTGCAGGGAAATCTCACCAGACGTTCAACTTCCTCCTCCTCATCTGATTCTTTTTTGTCCATGTTGAGAAAATGTGGTGCATTTTCCTTGATGTAGTTAGCCCAATCTGAGTACAAATGAGAAATTGTTGAGAAGTGGATAGGATGAAAATGAGTGATATTCACTTCACACATAGATTTGAATTTTTTACAACTCTTTTGTTTCTTTTTATATTTGATTATAAATTTGGAAATCAATTTTATTTGCTCAAAGGGAAATTGAAGAAATCTTTGAAAGTTTTTTTTATTCCAGGTTTTGAGGTTGTCTATGATTTTTTGGTCATGTGTGGTGTTTTCTTTCATATTATGTTGCATTGACCCAAATTTTACATCTTTTAATGGTTTGGATCTTGAAAAATTGAATTCCTCTATAAAATTTGTCCTTGTATCCCATACTAACAGATAATGTTTAGTGGCCCTTTTGATGCATTGTTTGTTTTCTTTGGCCCATAATGTCGTTGACTCAAAGAAGCAACCATTAGTCATTTATCCATTTTAGAGACTTTCGATATGCTATTAGGCTGGAGTTGTCTCTCCCATTCAAGAATTGATGTGAATTTTTCTTTCATGTACTTGCCTTCTTCCACCAAAGATTCTATTCTCTCTTCAATATCTAAATTTTGTTGATAAAATCTACAAATTTTATCCATTTGTTTATAAAATTTAGCCCAGTATTTCCTCAATATTTGGCTAACTTGTATTGCTTGAGCCTTAAAAATCTCCATACTATTTTCCACTTCATGACTTTGAATTGATTGAAACTTAAGAGTTTCAATTTCTTCCTTCATTATTTTCGTCATGGTTATAATGTTGTTGTCACATTCTTCCTTCTATATTCTAATTTGTTGTGAATTTTCCGTTTCAATCTGTTGGATCTCTACGGAGTGTTTAAGTTTCAATTCGTTCAATTCATTTTGGTATTGATTCTGCAAGTTTTTTCTTTCAATGGCGAACCCACCTACAAGCGTTGTGGAATACTTCTGCAAAATTTCTTCATTGAATGATTTTCTTTTCTCTATTTCACTTTCCAGACGTTTTATCTTCTGCATACTATTCTTGTAGGCAGTGGAAAGTTCACCAACATGGTGTTGGTTATAATTCACAAAGGTTCGTAGAGCCTGGGATGATTCTTCAGTTTTTTCTTCAAAATTCCCTCTTGCTTGCCAACTAGATTCTGATTTCGTTTTAAAACTTTAAAAATTTCTTTTCTTCATTCTTTTGAAAATTGAATTTGTTTGAGCATTAAAGTAATATGTTGTCAAGGATGGAACACTTTCATGAACAATTTCTACTTTAGTGACAAGTTTAAATAAAAAAGAATCTAGAGGATTTTTTTTTTTTGCAGAAATTAGAGTCATGGATGTGTCATGACAAGTCTTTGGAAAAAATATCTCGGTACTTTGTTCTTGCTGCTAAAGAAGATCTTTTCTCTACCAGAGAAAGAGATTAATGTTGATAGAGGGGTCCTAGTAATTTTCTCATATTTATTTGTATCAATTTTCTTTATATTTGAGTTCCTCATTAATTTTCTTTGACTTTGCATGTGACTTGATTGTGTCATTTGGGCCATCAATAATAATGATATTGTTGGCATAGGAACTCTGTTTTTCTGTTACCTATTATTTCTTCAGTCTCTGTTGTTTATGACCTTTGACTTTTGTCTTCCTTTCACCTTATTGGTCTATGTCGGTATCTTGCTCTTTTTGTTTAAGAGTGATTTATTTTTCTATGCTTGTCTATGGAGTTGTAAAACAAACATCACAAACATTTTCAAGTGGGTATTCTTCTATTTTTGGAGAAGAGGAAATAGGACTTGAAATAATGTCATTGAAATTGTATTTCATAATCTCAATAGATTTGATCTCTTCAATTGCAGTATTAGTATGAAGACTCTTCTAGTTAAGGAAGTCCTCATAAATATTTTTTCTAAACTCTTGCAATTTACTTATATCCTCCCTACTTAATAGTTGTCCTCTTTAAAAATCTTGGTAAAAATTATCAATATTAATGAAAATTTCATCAAAAATAGGTTGCTAGTGTGTGTAGGTTTTGATGTAGTTGACAACCCTATAATGGTCATTGATGATTCCTCGAGGGTCATATTCATGAAGGGGTCATGAATAAAACCAAACAAGGTTGAGTTCTTCAGCCTCCTTATATGCATGTCCTTGGTCTTGGAGGCATATTTTTCCAAAGTTAATTGGTAAGTTTGGCTAAATTTTGTTCTGAAGTTTGCTCAATTTCAAAGCTTGGCCATTCAAGGTAGTTTGATTGGCTACCTCTTTTAAGGTGATCCGCTTTGGAATAAATCTAGGAAGAAGATGAGGGACAGCTTCACTTCCATAGACTCTGATATATGTGAATAATTCTTCCACACACGCATCTCCTATTTCTTATAATGCCTCTTTAAGGCCTTCACTAACCCTAGGAGGGTTTTCTCCAAACAAAATTTGATGGAAAGGGGTCATCATGTAATTGCAAATGTCATAAAATTTGAATTTGAAGTTACTTTCCCACAAAATAGGGGCATAATTCTAAATAGGCAATTGTTGATCAATTGGGTAATTCCATTTCATTAAAGGAAACAAAATAAAAGAAATTATAATATCCATAATATAGGTTGACATGCAAAATAGTTGATCATATCCTGGAAGAGACAAATAGAAAGCATAAGGGCATCTGTTAAATTATGAGAAATAATTTTGGCCCAATTGAAATGCTTTAAATCGTTGAGTAGGCTATGTATTAAAGCCATCCATTATAGCTTGCAATGCTCATGGTATTTCTCTCCATATAAATGAGACAAAATTTTTGATGAGGAGCCTAACGGGTCTTTTGAAAATTGAAATAATATATTCTTTTAGTGCCTTAAATTTGAACCCTTCTTTATCTTCTCGTAACCAATATTTGACAACCTTATCATAATTCTCTTCACACTTCCTGAATACTGTGTTATTAAATTTATCCAAAAACTGAGTGTTTAAGAAAACTTTGGGAGGACTAAGCTTGTAAATTGTTGAAATCACTTGTGGATTCCAAGAGGCTATAACATTTTTGTTGTAGTCTACTATAGTGTAGGTAGGAAAATCTAGATGTCGCATGGTCCATGCAACCGTGTCATAATAGGGAAAAATGTTCTATCTAGAAACAACTTTGGGGAGTTTTGTAACTATAATTTTTTCAAATTGAGTGTTTTTGTCTCAGTTGAAGTTTTGGAATTTAACCAGCTTCTATTCTCAAAGAAATTATAAATTTATTCCCACTTCATCATACATGCCATCTGAGTTTTTAAGATGGTGTAGGAAATGAGAGTTGTGTTGACATTGCAATCTTCTAGCTCTAGATTTTCAGCTTCCTTTAGGTATTCCTTAATGTGTTGAATAACCTACTTTGGTGTCATAGATTTACCTTTCTTACCCATGTTGTGCCCTGGAAATGAATAAAAAAAATTAACTTTTTATGAGAGATATCAAATTTACTAGTGCAATTCTCTATTACAGGGCATGCTTACGAGAAATTACAAGCCTTGCAGTGAATTTGAACCTTTTTTGTTTGTGATGAGGGATAAATTTCATAGAACCACTGTAAATAGGGTGTGGAGAAGAGATTGCAAAATAGAGAGAGAAAAGAAGGAAAGTTGTTAAATTTTGTTTAAACCCTCAAGACATGCAACAATAAATTGGCATGAAATGTGTCAATTATTCATTGAAGTGACAATACGTTCCAACCACTTGTGTGCGGAAATCAAGGTGATGTTTCATAGTCGAAGTTTGGGGAATGTTTTTTTGAAACATAATGGATTTCCATTTGGGATTTTGTTTAAAAAAAATTAAATAAACCTAAAAGAAAATAATAGTTGGCACGCAAATTGATTAATAAAATATTTTATCCCTAGTCATAGCAGAATCTAGTCAAATAGTCGACAACTACCATAATGTTAAATTCAGGTTTTTGTCAACAATGACCGCGACCTCAATCTCCAACGTGGTCATGGTAAGACGAATGTTGGTGGTCGGGAGGGTGGGTGTGAAGAACATTCGTTCATTTTGTTCGACTATGTTTCCCCATTTCACTATAGTCATGAGTCATAACGTTAAAAACATGTCAAATTTTTTTATGAAATAGAAAGGCTCGACCTTTGACCTCTGATTTGCACATTTGGATATTTTTCTTATTTTTTGAATATTTGTGTTCCAAACTTTTCCTAGCTAGTTGTGCAGTCGAAAGTGGGATAGGCGGAATTTATATAGAGGTAGGCAGTCGAGTGGTTGGAGGTTGGGACGGTGTTAAAATAAAGTTTATGCCAATGGAGCTCGTGATCCTCACACGCAACATAGTCGGGGTAAGACGAAAGTCGGTAGTCAGGAGTTCGGTTTCAAAGAACGTTATTTCATTTTGTTTGAGCATGCGACCCAACCTTGGTGTAGACGAGATTCATAACATCGGTAACATCAGTGGTGCTTTTATGAAATAGAAAGGTCCAACCTCCAACCTCCGACTTACATATTTAAAAAAAAAAAATCATTTTTACTTTTAATGTTGCAATTTGTTTTTTAGAATTTTTTAATAAAATAACTATTTACAAAAAGAAGGGAACAAAAACAGAGAACATTTTTTCATAGGGTCCTTATTTTATTTATTTTTACAGGAAAAAAAAAAAATAGCTATTTAAGAAAAGAAGGGAAAAAATTGATAAATTTATATATATATTCCTTTTAATTTTATTTATTTTATATAGATAATGAAAGATTGTGTTGACGTGGAAATGCATCAAGCTAAACCATGGTGGAACATGCTAAGACGTAGCATAGTTAGGGTTTATATATGTAGATTTATAATGAAAATCGCTTGGGTTTATTATTAGGGTTTATAGATGTTGGTTTATAATATAAATTGATTTGGTTTAATATTTATCGCTTCGATTTAATATTAAAATGTGTAAGATTAAATTTTATTCATGGGGTTTTAAATAATAATAATAATAATAATAAAAAAAAAAAAATATGATAAGATTAAGAATTATAATAATAAGAATAATGATAATGATAATAACAAGAATAATAAGAAATGCATTAATAATAATAAAAATGATTAATATATTAATATATTAATAATGATATTAATTTTAACTAATTAATTAATAATAATAATAACTAACGCCTATCAGTGTATTTCAACCGCATTTATTATTGTGGTTGTGCATGTGATTGATTGATATATGCCTATCGACATTTATCAATCACATTTATTCATAAATAAATGTAGTTGTGCGAGTAGATTATAGTTAGAAAATGATTAAGATAAGATAATTAATAGAAAATATGGTTTTATATAATATGGAATGAAATAAAGAGTTTAAAAATTTGAATATAAATTTTTATTGTTCTTATTTTATAAATTAGTGAAGAAAATTTTTAAATTATCATGATTAATTAATTTTTGATTAAATTATATGATATAGTTTTGAAAAGTAATATTAATTTAAGGTTAGAAAATTATTAAGATGATATAATAGAAAGAAAATATGGTTTTCATTCTCAAAGTTATAGATGAATATTGTTGAAACTATAAAAATAATCTCTTGTGTTGTTTTGTTGAATTTTAAAAGGATTTCAATATTGTCCCATGAAATAAACTTTGGAAGAGATTGAAAGATATTGAGGTCTGATTTCACATGAGAGCTACAATTGATAAGGTTTTATGAGAGGACCATTACAAAATTATAATCAATGAGGGGTGTTTGGAAGAAATTTAGTTTTATATGGAAATAAGCAAGGTTGTCTTTTGGCCTTCAATATTTTTTCTTTAACATGAAACTTATCATATCCCACTCTCAAGCACATAAGAATGAAAGATATTGTGATACTTTGCCAACTCAAATCAACAATTAGCTTACAATAGCAAAAATATCACAAGCAAGATTTGAAATTGATTAGGAAAAATAATGATATCTCTTCTCAACTACCCAAACTGCATGCAATCAACAACTCTTTTTCAAATCATATATACAAGAGGGATGATTGCCAATGTGAGTAGGGAGAAATTCAGCAAGGCTCATCATCATCCTCATCCTCATTCTCTACATAGAAGACATTATTATTTTAGCAAGAAGCCAATATAACCTAGAATAGTAGGTTAATATTCTTAACTATTATTATGATCTCTGGGGTTACTGTGAATATTAATTAGGAAAGACAATAATCATTCATTTAGGCATGTCCCTTCAATATAACAAATTGTGACATTACCTTCTCCTTTATCTTACTTTTAACTTTTTTGCGCTATTTTTTTAGTTTTGATAAAAACTCAATGTTATTTCATGAGATGGTGTTAAATTTAGTATTATTTCCAAAAAAATGTTAAACTCAACTATTTTTACATTATATTTAGCAATGCATTTCTTGAAAATTAAATAATAATGAGGGAAATTTTTCAAAATGAAATTTAAGAAAGATCAAGCCTCATGAGTATGAAATTGTTATTTTAATCGAAAACTCTTATTTTTCCTCAAAAAAACTCAAACTCCACTCTCATTTCTTCTCTTGATCTCCTATCTTCTTCTCTCTTCTCCCCATTTCTCATTCCTCCCTTAGGGTTTCATCTCTGAAGGTTTTATCATTATTGAGGTTATGGTTTTAGTTTCATGAAGGAAACTCCATGAGGAGGGTAATGGATTTTCCCTTCCCTTCTCCCCCCATTTCTCTTTTACTTTTATTTTCCTTTATTGATTTTCTAATGTCTATTGTTGTTTTATCATTTTAGATTTATGTTTCATATATGGAGGCTAAGGATTCCTCGAGGAACCTCCATAAAAAAGGTAATAGCTTCTCCCTTCTCTTCTCTTTCCTTCCTATTTTATTTTTCTTTTTACATGATTAATTTTCTAATCTTTATCATTTTTTTTAATGTTGCAAGTTTAATGTTTCATGCATGGAGGCCAGGGTTTCATGCAAGATATTCCCTAAGGAAGGTAATGGATTCTCCCTTCCTTATCCTGATCCGGATTAGATCATTATATTTTTTGTAATCCATATCAATGCATTTAGAGTGGAAAAAGTGTAGGAATCAGCTCATGGGATCATTTTTACTGGCGGGACCCATTTTGGCGAAACAAAGTTTGAAGGCTTCCAAGAGTGTTTTGAGGTGTCCAACGATGTTTATTGGGGGAAAAATTTTCCACTTTAGTTCCATGCCTTTTCACACTATTTTACACACATATATCTTTCCAACGATGCAAGAATCACGTCAATCACAGTCTCTATGCAAAAGTTATGCCACTCATAAGTTGACTCTCCTGTTTTCACACCTATAATTCGGAAGGATGCTACGTCAACCCCTATTATTCATGGAAAATGGGCTAGCCACGTGTTTTGATGTAAAAGACTCTTAAGAGTCTATATTGTAACTCTAGTTAAAAGTTGATGAAGTCAAACATAACCACTAATAGGCTATTAGGTTGTGTTATAAACGAGCCACTAGGAGGAAGAGGCATTGCATTCTTTCGAGATTATTTTGTTCCATATTTGAGAAATGATAGCCAAGAGAGATAGGAGGCAAAACACACAGAGAGGATTTGTGCAATGTAGCAGCCCACGGGCCACATACATTACTTCTTTGTATATGCATCCTTATTTTCCAGAAAGAGAAAGAGAGTGAAGCAACCTCACTTTCCAGTTGGGTTTTCTCGTGAAAGGGTTTCCTAGAGCATATATTGTGTCTTGTGTGTGTGAGAGATTATTTTGTCATTCTCTACTTTTCTACATAATTTCCATTCGCATGCATTCACTAATTACAGTTAAATTTACAGATCTAGAAGTTTAATAAAATTGTAGTAGTGTAAAATTTCAGAATTTAAATATATTATTATTAGATATGTTGTGACAAACTGTCCAGTCAAATGTCCATGATAGTTTACTGATATAACCTCCCTTCATCTTTTAATTTATTTTCCCTAGGGAAGGTAATGGATTCTCCCTTCCTTATCCTCCCTTCATCTTTTAATTTATTTTTTTCTTTATTGATTTGCTGATATGAGTTAGAATATTAAT
Source organism: Pinus tabuliformis (assembly GCA_031772625.1). NCBI lineage: Eukaryota > Viridiplantae > Streptophyta > Pinopsida > Pinales > Pinaceae > Pinus > Pinus tabuliformis. The sequence continues at coordinate 903,757,361 of CM062811.1, forward strand.
TTGTAGTGCTAAGATCTTCCTCAGATTATAAATAAAATGCTTTCATTGTGCTTATGTTAATTTTATGAGCAATTTAACATAAACCAGAAATTGAACAGTAGCATAAACATGTACATAACATCACCAAAAACACATTACAACAAGCACATGATAAAAGAGTTCACCCTTCCTAGGCTATGTCCCCTTGGTCCAACTTCCAATGGCTTGGGCCTCTCTATTATGCTCAAAAGTGTAAAAATTTGTGTTTATAATGCTCAAATGCTTTTGAAAACTTCTCCAATCAGCCCGAAATCCTAAAAATGGCTATTTAGCCTCTTTTTGCAACCAATTTGGTGCAAAAATGATGAATGTATGACTTTTCCTTGTTTTCCCACTATTATTTCCACAAATTGCTCCACATCCAATAGGAACCCATAATTCTCTCCGAAAATCAGCTAATCGAGTGAGATATTTTCCGCGTGATGGGCCTTAATTTGTTGACACCGACTGTCTTATTGAAAATTGCAATTGGTAGAGTTATGCAAGCTTATGGTCTCTGAACAAATCAATCGATTGTGTGATTGTGATGTGGCAGACCCGACGACACTATAAACTGGAATTGATAATCCTCTTGCATCTAGGAACTTATCGCATTTCGCCATTGGCGGAGAATCGACGACAATCATAAAGCGAGGCTCTGCACCGTAATACGATTTGCGATTTTGATATCGCATCGCAACCCTAGTATGTTAGGGGATAATTATCTTCAACGCTTCCCTTCGCCGATGTGCGATTATGATCGCATTGCAACTTGATACCTGCTGGGGCCGATTCTGTAAACCTCCCTGCATGCCTTATCGCATCGAAACATTTCCTTGCACAGGGGCTGATTTATAATGCCAACCTACCTGCGATTGTGATTTGTGACATGTGGGGGCTAATGGAAGCTTGCCACTTGGAGCCTCCTCATTCGCTGAAGGACCTTGCCACATCATCCAATCCTGCCATGTGAGCAAGTTAAACCTGAACTTTGACTTGCTCTAACTTCTAAATACGAGCTCGGATTTGAGTGTCTTTCACATTGTTGGAATTATAATAATGAGCTATTCGATTTGAAGCTAAGTTTAACAAAATTATGACACTTTGATTTTTGAGCATAATTTTAAGCACCTGATCACTCCTCCCTACTGGAAGCCTTTTGGACCCAAAAATGATCACTTTCAATTGTTCAGTAGGTGACGGTACAGTTCCATCACCTTTTCAACCTCTATCCATTTGGATTTTGAAGGAATTATACCTTTGAGCCTCACTCAAAGATAATCAATACCTCCCCTTTTTGTTGTCCTCATTCTTCTGTCAAGTATAGTGTCTTGTTGAATCACATCAAAGAATTCTGGAGAAAATTGTTCAATAGATGGAATTGGATTATTCTCTCCTTGATCTTCAATCAAGGGAGGCTCATACAACCTTAAATTCTCAACATTAACAACAACATATATGAAGGAAAATCCAACTTGAAGGCATTGTTACCAATCTTTTCCAAAATTCTAAATGGACCATATCTAATTGGTTTTAGCTTTTTACCTTCTCCTTGGAGCCTTTCTTTGTTAATTTGAAGCCAAAATTCATCACCAACTTGGAACATGTGATCTTGACGATCCTTGTCATGCCTTGCTTTGTACTTGCCTTGGCTTTTCTCAAGTTCTTCTTGAACCTTTTGGTGTACTAATTGGATTTATTCAATGAACTTTCTTGCTTTGTCTATGTCGCTATGACCTTCAATAGCAACATCTTTGCCAAAAATAAAATCCAAAGGAGATTTAGGCAAGTATCACATGCATGCCTCAAATGGTGAAGTTTGAGTGGAAGAGTGTTCGGATCGGTTGTAAGCATGTTGAATATAGTGCAATTGTTCATCCCAAAACTTAGGATGCTTGCTGCAATATCCATGAAGAATATGTATCATTTTTCTTTTCACTACCTCTGTTTGACCATCTGTTTGTGGATGAAAGGCTATACCCTTTTTCAGTTTGGTGTCCATGAGTCCCCACAAGTTTGACAAAAAATTCTCCACAAAGTGAGAATGTCGATCACTAACAATGGATGTAGGAAATCCAAAATGCAACCGAACATTATGAAAGAATATTGGATCAGTTTGTTCAGCTGTAACTTTCTTTTTACATGGCATCAAAATACACATTTTTCTGAACCTATCCACAACTACATACAAATAATCATGACCTATTTTTGACAATGGAATACCTCCTACAAAATCCATAGAAAAACTCTCCCATGGTCGTGAAGGAACCGGAAGTGGTGTGTATAATCCTAACTTCCTATTTCTAGGCCAATAACAATACCTCTGTAGATGTGCCACCATCTTACTTACACTAAAATGACCAACAATAAGAGAAGTATGTGCCTCTCTTATGATGTTAACTCTTTCTCCCTATGGAATACAAATATTGCCAAGATGGTACAACAAGTTATCATGCAAATGATAATCCAATTCTACTTGGTAACCTTGACTCAAGCTTGCATAAACATCTAGAAAGTTGCTATTTAATGTATATTTCTCAATATAACTTTCATGTAAAACATAATTATGCTTGAGTAAAGTAGCTGCACTAACAATCGGCCTAGAAAGCATATAAGCAACTTTATTGTAGATACCTTTCTTATACCTGATTACCAAGTGGAATTGTTGAAGGAAACCTATCCATAGAAATTGCCTTGATTGCTGCAACTTTGATTGAGATTGCAAGTATTGCAATGGTTGATGATCAGTGTGAATGATTGTTTCCTTACCCATCAAGTAGTGTTTCCATTTCTTCACACTTTGCACCAATGCATACAATTCCTTGTCATATGTAGGATAGTTAATCACTGCACCTTTAAAAGTTTCAGAATGAAAATAGATAGGCTTACCATGCTGCAAGAGGATTGCACCCATAGCGTAGTCACTAACATTTATCTGAATCTCAAATGATTGTCTCAAGTCTGGAAGTGCGAGTACTAGAGTTTTACTAATCTTTTCCTTCAATGCATGAAAGGCCTTTTGATGTTTGCCTCCCCACTAAAAAATCTTTTTCACGCTGGTCAACACATGCAAAGGGGCTGCTATAAGAGAAAAATTAACAATGAATTTCCTCCAATATTGGGCTACTCCCAGAAAACTTCTTAACTCCGTAACTGTTTTGGGCCTTGGCCAATTCACAATGACATCAATCTTGGAGGGATATATTTTCAACTCACCTCCTCCAACAATATGACCCAAGTAAACTAAAGAAGTATTTCCAAACTCACACTTTGACATCTTTAGATACAACTGTTCTTTTTTAAGACATCAAGTCTTTTATTACATGCATGACATGTTCAACACGGGATTTACTGAAAATTAAGATGCCATCTAAGTAGACTATGACAAATTCATCAAGAAATGGCCTCAAAACATCATTCATCACACGCATGAATGTAGCAGGAGCATGACATAAACCAAATGACATAACTAGCCATTCAAACAAACCCTATTTTGTTTTGAACTCTATCTTCTAAATGTCTCCTTCAACTGTTCTAATTTGATGGTAGCCACTTCTTAAGTCCAGCTTAGTAAAATATTTTGCACCTTCAATTGAACCAATAAATCATCTATTCTGGGCAGTGGGTAATGGTTCTTTATCGTAATTTTGTTTAATGCGTGAAATTCCACACACATGCGCCATGGTCCATCCTTCTTTGGCACCAAGACAATATGTGAACCGCAAGGCGAGGAATATGGTCTGATGATCCCTTCATTCAACAACTCTTGGATTTGCGTCTTAATTTCTGTGCTTTCCATCATTGATATCCTATACATGCCAATGTTAGGAAGAGGACAATCTTGGTGCAACTATATCTCGTGTTGGATTCCTCTCTTAGGAGGTAATCCCTTTGGTTCTTGAAACATTTCATCATATTGGTTAACTACGTCAACTAATTCAGGTTTCAAATTCAAATCACAACCTTTAAAAGCTTCATTATCAACACAATTTTTGGGTTTGATCATGAGAAGCATGAAATTATTGCTCGAATTCACCAGTCTTTTCATCTGCCTTGCATTAACAAGTGAATATTTGTTTTCTTGTTGTGAGCTCTCACAATATATTCTACTCCATTTTTGAATAAATGATATTTATTTTCATGTCGATGGAAGATAGCTTTTCTACCATAAAGGTACGGGCTGCTCAAAACCATGCCACTGATATCTAATGACACAAGGTGAAGCTCCACTTCATCTATGAAATTTGCAGTAATAGTGAATCTCAGTTTACACTTTCTATAACCTGCAATTGTGCATTGTCACATACCCATCCAAGTGGATATGGTTTATAATGTGGAACAATTTCCATATTTAAACTCTTGACAATGTTTTCATAGATAATATTAGCTTGAGAGTCGCTATCAAATAGCGTATCAATCTTGTTATGTTTTGAGATCACCCTTATGTAAAACAATTTTATTCTCCTCTTTTCATTTGGAGTTTCATTTTTCGGGTCTGGAGAACTAGTGCTGGAAATGGATTCTTTTCCTTTTAAACCCATGGTTGTGATTTTAGTTTCATCACCCGAATCGGATCCCAAATCCTGTTGAGTGCCTGCAGTTGTCTTATGTTTTCCCTTATTGTTGTTTATTTTTGGTTTCATTTTGGGATGAAGCTTCCAACAATGAGCTTCATTGTGGCCCTCTCTGGAACAGTGTTTGCATGTAATTTTATCTCCTTCTTTTTTTATAGGAATATTTTTCTTTGCCTTCCCTTTGAAATCCTTTTCTTTTCCCTTACTCTTAAACGACTTTTTACTACCTTCTTCTTGGGTGTTTTTCCCTCTTTCCTCAAGACGAGTGGCTTGCACACACACATCATCTAGATTACTGGGATTAAACATTATGATAGTATGCTTAAGGTAACTATGTAAACCCCCTATGTACTTCAGTAAAGTGTCCTCTGATTGTAAATCTAAACCTAACATCAAAAGACCTTTTTCTGAATTCTTGGGTGTAATCTTACACATTTTGACCTTTTAGCTGTCTAAAGTTCTGCCAATTCATGATGGCATTTTGCGTATAAGATAGAGGGTAGAATTGTCTTTTGATTGCAGCAATTAAATCATTCAAAGAAATAGAGATCTTACCATGTTTTTTAATCTCCTCTTGGGTATTTGATTCCCACCATACAAGTGTTGCACCCTCCATTCTCAATGAAGCTAACTTAATATTTATGTCATCCTCTTGAAGGTTTTGAATCCTGCAATACCTCCAACTGACGAATCCAATTATCAATATTTTCTACATTCACTTCACCATTATACATGGGCAACTCGAATTTAACATCAAGTTTTAAAAAAGGAGATTTACCCATTCCTTTTGAAGAATGATGATGAGTATGAGTAAGGGTTGTATTAGTGGAAGAGTGTGAAGATGCTTGTGAAGAAGAAGATGAAGAAAATGATGGAGAGGGTGGAGGTTTGTATCCATTCCCATTACCTCCTTTTCCATTAACTCATCCTGAAGATCCTTCTCCTTTGGGAGGTTTGGAACTTTCTCCTTGCAACCTACTATTCCTCTCTTCATAGAGGACCTTCACCATCTCTGTCATATCAAAGAAAGCCTTTCTGAAGGTCTTCTCATCTTCTGTCATGTTTGTAGGTTCAACTTCATGAGACATGATCTCTGGAGTTTCAACTACAACTTGAGGCTGAACTGGTGTTGGAGATTGTGGCAACCTTGCTCTTCTTCCCCTTGACCCAACTTCAGGGTTTCCAACCAGCTTTCCTTCACTTCTTTTGAGTTTTAACCTTGTAAGCATGACATAAACTTACAAACAATTAATCCTTCTTTCACAAAGCAAACCTAGTTATCTGATACCAAATTGGTCTGAGTTAGAATATTAGTTTGCAGTGCTAAGATATTCCTCAAATTATAAACAAATTGCTTTCATTGTGCTTAAGGATTCATCAATTTTTGCAAGTGAAATGAAGAGTTTTTTTATGTTAATTTGATGAGCAATTTAACATAAACCAGAAATTGAACAACAGCATAAACATGTATAGAACATCATCAAAAACACATTACAACAAGCACATGATAAAGGAGTTCACCCCTCCTAGGCTACGTCTCCTTGGTCCAGCTTCTAATGGCTTGGGCCTCTCTATTCTGCTCAAAAGTGTAAAAATATATGTTTACAATGCTCAAATGCTTCTAAAAATGGCTCCAATTAGTCCAGAATCCTAAAAAATGGCTATCTAGCCTCTTTTTGCAACCAATTTGGTGGAAAATTAATGAAGTTATGAGTTTTCCTTTTTTTCCCACTATTCGTTCCACAAATTGCTCCACTTCTGATAGGAACCCGCAATATCGCTCCAAAAATCTGCTAACCGAGTGAGAATTTTGCCGCATGCTGGGCCTTAATCTGTTGACACCGACTGTCTTATTGCAAATCACAATTGGCAGAGTTATGCAGGCTTATGGTCTGTAAACAAAGCAGGTGATTGTGCGATTGCAATGTGGTAGACCTGACGACACTGTAAACTGGAATTGATAATCCTCTCGCATCCGAGAACTTATCGCATTTCGCCATTAGCGAAGAATCAACGGCAATCATAAATCGGGGCTCGACACCGTGTTGCGATTTGCGATTGTGATATCATATCGCAAACCGTGTTTGTGGGGGTTCGATTATCTTCAATGCTTCCCTTCACCGATGTGCGATTGCGATCACATCGCAACCCGATACCTACGGGGGCTGATTTTGTAAACCTCCCTGCCTGCCTTATCACATCACAACGTTTCCTTGCACTGGGGCCGATTTCTAACGCTGACCTGCCTGCGATTGCGATTTGCAACATGCGAGGGCCAATGGAATCTTGCCACTTGGCACCTCCTCATTCGCTGAAGGACCTTGCCACATCATCCAATCCTACTATGTGAGCAAGTGAAACCTGAATTTTGACTTGCTCTAACTTTTGCACACGAGCTTACATTTGAGTCTTGTTCACACCGTTGGAATTATAATGATGAGCTCTTCGATTTGAAGCTAAGTTTAACAAAATTCTGACACTTTGATTTTTGAGCACCTGATCACTTGCTAATGCTTATTTTCGTTTATAGTTGTGGGTTTAATGAAGAAAGAAGAAAAACGTGGCATCTTAAGGGGCATGTTTAATGAACAAATCAAATTCATGGATGTGGTAAGGAAAGCCCTTGCATTCCATGAGGAGATCACAGTTCAATTTCTAGCACATTACTTAAGTTTCCTTTAGTATCAATTGTTGATATTTATTCTAAATCTACATTATTCACTTATTTGCATGCATAGTTTAGGTTCATTTTAATTTATATATGTATGTTAAATGAATTTTTTTTTAGGAATGAGCTCAACTAGAGTTCTTGCATTTTGGAAAATAATCTAAGTTCGAATCCAAACATTCCCTTACATTTTCCACTTTAATTTTCATTTTTTTTACCATCTACAATTTTTAGTTTAATTCTTAAATTTTAATTTGCACTAGGATAAGTTTAGTTTTAGTTTATTTTTATGCTTCTAGTTTATTGTGGGAATGTAGAAGTATTCAGTAAGTGATAAAGCTTAAAATTCCCTTACCATTTATCATTTTATTTTTTTCATCATCTTTCATTTTTATTATTTTAAAATTTAATTTATAAATAATGAAGGTTAAACTTACTACTAAATCAAATCCTAAACTCTATGCTAAACCCAATGCTAAAAAAAAAGCACTTTATGTTGAGTTTAATGTTGAGTTCTACGTAAGGAAAATGCTCCACTTTAAAATATGCACTGCAATTTTGTGCTAAAGCCAATACTAATGACATGTTTTTCTATAGTGCTTATCCTATTTTTAACTCTAATAATAACAACTTGGAACAAGTATTTTCATATAAGTATCTTGCAATTGACATTCATTATACACTAACTTGGAATTTCAGTGTTGTAAGAATGATTAGGGGTTATAGAGTTTATTTTGGTGTTGAGAACAATTTTACAAATGTTGAGTTTTGGTTTTGGGGTTAAATAAAGTTTCTTTTTGACATAATATTCTATTGATTCTATTTTGCTAGGTAAAATGACTTGGTGAAAGAGTCAAAATTGTTTAGTCAAATAGTGGTGGTTTTGGGCACATAGTTTTGGTTGCCCATGGTTTTGTGTACATGGATTAAATGTAATAAAACTTTTAAAAGGTTTGGGAATACTTCATTGTAATGTGCCAGGGAGATGAGCGGTGAAGGTTGACTTGGTCGGGTTTTTTCCAAGAGACTAATAGCCTATATCAGAAGGTTTTTCCCTAAATTGAGGATTTTCTAGGTTAAATGTTTTGTGCATGTTTTTTTGTTATTCTTATTCTTAGTTTTTATCTCTCTTAGTAAATTTTAGCATGGTATTAGAGCCAGATTAACCTAGAATCTCCAAGGAGAATGGTTTAATACAGTGAGTCAGGGAGAGTTTATTAGGCATGGGCATAGTCAACAATAGTTGTTGTGGTGCTAGGAAATTTCATAAAAGAAGATGCACCTACATGACGAGTGCATTAAATATCTATGATTCCTAAAGCTATGAGGAGAACAATGGTGTGAATTTGGGTAACAATGGTTGAAAAAATATTTTTTAAGAGGCCATGGATTGAAGGTTCTATCATCTTAGTGGATGATGCCATGATCATTGGTTGAGCAAGGGACACCAAAGGAAGCATATGACCAGGTAATTTATTCCAAGAATGCACACAAATTTTTTGATAGAATGCTTCAATGAGATGATTTATCATGGATTCAAAGAGAATGTGGTTGTACATAAGTGAGAAGAGCACTAAGTGTCCAAGTTGAGAGGATAGAGGCACGAGTGTTGGGATAACACCAATAAAAAGGTTATAATGGAGTAAAAAACTTTTTTAATTACATGTAAATGGGCATATGACTATAAGACATAATAAGGAATGTATAACCCTCGGTAATTATCGATAAAGTATAGAGTTAGACCTAGGTGATAGGGGGCATGTCAAATTACCGAATATCCTATATATAAACTTTGAGGGGGTTAGGGCCTAGAGGTGAGAGATGCTAGCTCACTTGGCTAGTTCGGCTAGATTGGTCAAGGGAAATCCCAAGTCAAGGTTTAACGGGGGATTGTTACACAAAACTTGACTTAGTGAAAGAGTCAAAGTTTCTCGGTCAAACAACGATGGTTTTGATTGCCTATGGTTTTGTACCCATGGATTGCAAGTAATGAAGCCTTTAAAATTCTTGGGAATAATTCATTATAATGTGTGAAGGATGTAAATAGTGAAGGTTCACTTGCCCAACCTGATTGTGTTTTTCCAAAAAAACACTAATATAATATCTTGTTAGCTTATTTTTCCCTAAATTAGGGTTTTCCAAGATAAACATTATATTTATGTGTTTTTGTAGTTGCTAGTAAACTTATCTCTCTAAATTAATTTATCTTCGTAATTTTAACATCTTTATTATCGTGAAATTTAAACTTATAATATTTCTTAATTTTTTTTAAGGGAAATTCAAATAAATGCTTAAAGTTTTTATAAAGCAATCTTAAAATTAAAATTAATAAGCCCTATTACCCTTCAAGAGTAAGGCACACTAATTAGATATTATTATATAACGTAACATGAAGGTGCCTTTTGTCACAGCTTCAAACATCAGTTATAATATCAACCTCATTATCAGTATTCTAATAAATATGATAAATTAGAATATCATAGTAACATTAAAAATAAGAAAAAATGATTTATTATAAAGAAAAATTAAATCTCAAATATAAGATTTAATAATGCAATTTGCATTATTAATTAAAAAAAACAAATGAATCTTATAATGTAGAAACGAAATGTTTTTTCTTTTAAAATACATAACCTATAAATATTAATTTCAAAAAATATCCTTCAGCTAATTAATATTTATAATATGAAAGGTTTTTCTTTTAAAATACATAACATATAAATATTAATTTCAAAAAATATTATTTAATATTTCTAATATGTGAATTTATATTTAGAGGTGTTGGATTTAACAGTGGAAAGTGAAGAGTTTTTCATTATTAAGTGAGGTTTAATTCTTATGAGGATTTAGCTCAAAGACATAGAGACACTTAGTGGTAGTTATTAAACATTGGTTGCACCCTCAAACATTATATTAAATGGTATCATGACTTATGCACACATAATAATATCAAATTTCACACCCATATCCTTTAATTAAAAAACCCACAATATGTAAAATAGTCGGTGATACGATGTTTAGTTAAGGTGCTCCTTATGCGAAGGTTGTCGGTTCATAACCTTGTGGGTACAAACAATTCCAAACATGTTAAGATTGGCGTGGCTTAGGTCAAGTACAATCCCCAAGGGATTTTGATAGCTTAGATGTCCTTGGATCATAATTTTTTAACTCAAAATTAAATTCTACAAATCACAAACTATGTATATATATACCTTAAAAAAATAACAATAATATTTTTATTTTTAAATTCTTTAATTTTTTTTTTGTTAAGCTTAGTAGGTCCTCTTTTTTGTATTCATTTATAAGAAAATTTACACCACATAGATTGGCTAGGTGGCCTCATCTTTCCCATTGGGAAACCAAGTATGTTGGCCACCTATCTGTGTTGTGTGCCATCCAAAAACACAAAAGTTTCAGTCTTTCTATCCCAGCTATATAAGTCTTTGTTTCATGACCATACTTTAGATTTCTACCTATACATATTCTTGCATGAGGAAAAGTAAAATCTATCCGCATATAAAACAAAATTAAACAAGGGAGATTATCTATTCATTATGTTCCTTTGAGGCTGATTCCACATGCGCAGGGTCTTTAACATTCGATCCAGGCATCTCAGACAGTTCCAAGATACATGGGATATTTTTCTCAATTCTGCCCAGCCTGATATCTTGCTTATGGAGTTGAAACTGAACTTTATGGAATTCTTGTTTGTAGCTTGGCATGCCTTCAATAGTAACGACCATGCCTACTGAAATATGCTCCATAGCCTTGCCCAGTAGGATTTTCATCAACCAATAAAGGTATAAGGTCTGTTTAAATTGAGTGATCCTGCCTCTAGTGTTACCAGGATCTGGGACTAGGGTCCTCCAGTCATCCATTTCTGCATCTGTCTCACTGTCCTACTTGACTTCCTCTTCCCATTCCTCTAAAATTTTCTGAATACCTTCATCTGTGACCTCACGATATGCCTCTACAGCCTTGCTGATAAGCCTTTCCACCAATTTTCTACCCCTACGAGGCTCAGACATGCTTGGTTCCTTTTCCTTTTTGGGCACTTGGGCCCGTCTTCCACGCCCATGGATTTTTGTAGGACGAGCCATGGCGGAGATGACTCAATCGTGTTCAGTGCAGCAATTCATTAACCAAAAACAATTCAACATGGTATAACAATGATCACACCCTTAGGTTATACTACCACAGATAACCGCCCCAACTTGCCCCTCTCCTTCCCCTTCGGTGTCGATGCCAGGGCCTTAATGGTCATAGGTCCATTCCCCAGGAGGGACCGACCTACTGCCACCAGAAAAGAGCCCCGTCACCACACCCACCTCCTCACGGCCACAGGAAGGTTATCTTCCCCTCACCAATTACCAGTTGGTGAGCACTGTCCCATGCTAGGATTAGGCCATCCACAGTTTGTATACTCTTTCCCCTCTGCCAAAGACGCAAGTGGATAGCCATTGATATTTTCTTGCCCAACTTCCCACCTATGATTCCCAACATTTCCCTCTCTGTAAATGTAGCTATCTACCTCCCAGCGGCTGCACTTGCAACTACAATAGGGACCAGCTCCTAGGTTGTAGCTTAACTGACACTCGCACCCATCTACACCAATATCTCTACCTCTACCCGCAAGACCCCTACATGCATCCTTGCTCGGCCCTCGGCCCACAATTCCCAGGGTACCTATGCAAGACAGAAAGAGTTCGAAACAGAGGGAAATTGAAGCTATATCAGGTGGTTTCAGAATACAAACATAGGACCGAGCTAAAACTACCATACGCCACCCTCACTTCCTCCATTGTTTCTCAACTTCCCAATTTCCATTCCTGTTTTTCCCCCACACCCTCCAGTAAAAACTAAAACAGGTCAACATTGCTATGGAAGAGAGAAACCAGAATACATACTCGTGAATACTTGCAGGCCGTCGACAAGCTTGGAGCTAAGGATGGCGTTGCCAAACCTACCCAGTGCACCATCTTCCCTATCTGCGAACAAACCCAACTATACCACCCACCTGTCTACCCTCTCTCATGTTAAAGCCTAAGCTCCTTTACCATCCTCACTACAACCTTTCCCACCTCCCTTGCATGCAATCATGCCAAGGGCCACCGCACCCATCGCCTTGAGTGTGTGGGAATGGTGGTAAAATACTTAGAGGTACCCTGCATTAATCCCTGTTTGTTGTCCCAACCACCAGCTCAAACCCTGATCAGGGTAGTTTTAAATCATTTAATTATAAGCACAACTTAATAAAATAAAATTATTATTTTTTTTTATTAAAATTCAATAACTAAAATATAAATCTAATTAACACCATCCTCATTGTCATCAATAAAATTCAATTCAAGTCTCTCTCTCATCAATGGGCTATGTATCCGAATAAATACATTCTCTATGTTTACACAATACTTCAAAAGTTTGATAGAGAAACTTGCATCATGCCACATTATTGTGGTTGCAATTTTTTTGGTTTCCAGGAATTTCATGAACACATTTATTTCATATTATCATCTTTTCCTCTTTTTTTTCAGCAAGTGTTACACTTCATTTTGTCACCATGACAAATGATCATCAAATTGTATTTCTCACCATCCATTCAAGTGTCATGAAGCACTCCATTGCAAGCCAACAACTTATATACCTTGACTAAAGAGTAAATTTTGGGAAACATGGTCCATAAACGCACTTTTAGTCTCCTGCGCAATTTCCTAGTCAGTTTTTGAGCATATGCAGTTATTGACATTGATCCCTGTGCAGATGTGTGCTTTGTCTTCCACTAAAAAGTGTGCACATGAATAAATAAAAAGTAAAAATAAAAAGTGAGATCTAGAAGCATTGTTGCGCGAATCATTCCCAACAAAAAGCCTTGAACTCATGTTTATCCAATCCTAACATCATTTTTGATGGAGATAATCCCCATTCTTCAAGGGGCCCTCATTCCTATTTTAGTGGATCTCATCCTTGGATTAAGGATCTCAAACTACTTCCTTTTGGCCTATTAATCAAGCCATAGGTGGGGGAGTTGGGTGGGGCTGCTGAGAATAATTTTATGCTAGAGAAATTAGGTTGGAGAGCTTATCATTATTGGAGAGGATTGAGATCAATGAGAGGAGCTTCACAACATCAAGGCACATGTTTTGTAGCTCTTTTATGTTTCCGAAATTAATACAAATAAGTGCTTCTTCTCACGGCATTGTTTAATGGACTAATTGATGAATTTCATGGATGGTTTATGTTATTTATATTTATCCATTGGAATGATCTTTGTTACTAGTCTCATTTATCACTAGTTTCAATTATTGAATCATTTATGCTGCATATGCCTTTGATCCTTTATTGTTTCCATGTGTGCAGGTCGAGATTCAAGCATGGAGGAGCTGCACTAAAACACAAAGGGGGATATTCATCAAGCATGTCGTATTAAGGTATGAATTTACTTTTCTAACCTTGTTAGCTTATGATTCAAGAAAAGATAGATTCAGGGAAGGAATTAGCTTGATTGTTTACTTGTTACTAGGTTTTCTTGGAAATCTAGGGAGATTTATTGTTTCGGCACTTGTGATTAGTCCTCATAACAAATTGGTGACTCTGTTGGGGAATGCCATGTTCTCTTCCATTTCCTTTCTTTTTATTCTCGAACCTTTTTGATATCTTTATTCGAGTCTTTGTTGGGTCCCTATAATACTAGTGATTACCCCATTACTATTGTAGTTGTACCCATTATTAATATTGTTGTGCCCATATTATCCCCATATTGTTATTACTGTGCCCCATAGAATCCCTCTATTGTTATTTTTGTGGCTTTATATTGTTATTGCTAGGTCGGCTGGGTTATATTGTGACTCCTTAGACTCCTATATATAGAAAGGAGGTTTTGTCATTTGAATCATCCAAGAATTGTTCATTTATGTAATGTAAAGGAGGTTTCCCCCTCGAAGAGGCTGAATTCTAAGGCGTTGATCTTTATTTTCTATCTTTTTCTTGAGCTGGTTTCATAACTTTTGGTATGAGAGCTTTGGATTCTAGGGTTTCGCTGCTCCAAACAGGTCATCGTGGAATTTTCGCTATAACTTTTTTTCTGCGACGTTTCAAAAGTTAAAAAAAAAACCCATTTGAGAAGAAATCGCACTGAACCTCAGGTCCGAATTTTAGAGCTGTTCGCGCTATATTTACGGAGATATGATCTGAGGAAGTTGGTCCTTTTGCAGACTCCTGAATTACATTCCAAACAGGTGACCTGGGGAAAAGCATCATAACTTTCTCTCTGGGGATCAGATTGAAATTTTGTAAGAAGTTACAGAAAGAGGACGGACTGTAGTTTCTTGTATGAATTTTTCAGATCCAAAGGTCGAAACAGTGACTTGTGGCACGTCGTACAAGTTTGCTCTACTGAACTAGTCTATAATCAAGTCACTGTGGAAGATTTCGTATAACTCTTCCTTGGAGAATCCAATTTGGGTCAGACTTATGGCATTAGAAAGGGGATACAGAGGGATACTACAGGTCAAAAATTCAAATCTAGATGATTGGAAAGTAAAGAGATACATCAGAGGCAATATCGAGCTCCTACAAAGTGAAAAAAGGTGTGTATATTTTCTTAAATTTTTGCTTAAGCTTAGTTTGAAAATTTATTTTGAAGGAATTCAAAAGGCATAATAGAACATTATTATCGGTAACTGATGCCTCGAGGAAAGAAAATGAAAACACCTAGTAAGTAACCTGAAAGCTCTAGCATGACTCATGAAGACATGATATATCAAAATTACAAGACCAAGTGCAACAACTGTCCCTTGCACAAAAAGGAACAGAATCTAAGATGGATGGTTTAAAGAAAGGTGTAGAAGCTAAGATGGATTGTTTAAAGAAAGGTGTAGAAGCTAAGATGAATGACGTGGAAGCTAAGATGGATGATTTGAATATAGATTTGAAGACAGACATGGAAGAATTGAAGATAATTATGAATAAGTTGCTACAAGAAAGGGTCACTAATAGTGAAAGGGTAGTAAAGGAAACTCATGATGAGAACAAAATAAATGTTAATCATGATTCCATAGACTCTAATGTTGGATCAAAGACCCACCATATTCCAAAAATCGATATGAGGAATTTTGATGGCAAGGATCCCGCAACATGGATATTACAGATGGAGCAATTTTTCGATCTCAATAATGTGCAAAACACACAAAAGGTACGTATTGCAACTTTATATTTGGAACCAAATCAGTTTGTATGGTATCAATGGCTTTGCTCTCGTAAACAATATATCACTTGGGCAATTTTTACGGAAGAATTGATAGCACATTATGAGGATACAAAAAGCAACACTTTTTTTAGCCAATTGATAAGTCTCAAACAAAAGGGTTCAATAATGGATCACATTGAGGAGTTCCAAAAATTGAACATAAGGGTAAAAGATATTCCAGAGGAGCATAGGATTGATGTGTTCATAGGGTCTTTAAAAGATAATATCCAACATGATGTTCGCCTTTGGGAACCTGATTCATTAGAGAAGGCATTCAGGTTAGCAAGAAAAATGGAAAGCAAAATTATGGCAACTAGGAAGCATACCACTCACAACTATAAAGACGGAAGTGTTGTTTCCGCTAGTCTTCCACAACCTATAAGGTTGACACGACAAAAATTGGAAGAAAAAATAGCAAAAGGGCTTTGTTACAGTTGTGATAGCAAATACACTAAAGGTCATAAGTGTGATGAGAAGAAATTATTCTACATAGATTGTGAAGAGGAAGAAGAAAAGGAGCAAGAAAGGTCAAAAGAAGAGGATATACTCCACGAACAAAGCATAGATAAAGAAGAAATGAATCCGACCATATCTTGTAATGCATTAGCGGGAATTACCACTCCTCAAACCATCAAGATAGAAGGACAAATCAAGAAGAAAAAGGTAATAGTGTTGATTGATTCAGGAAGTACGCACAGTTTTATTCATTGTAAGGTAGCAAGAGAATTGAATTGATTCTTATATCCAGCACTAGAGTGTCAAGTGATGGTTGAAAATGGAGGAACAATAAATTGCTCGGGAAAGTGCCATAATATCAAGCTATCCATGGGAGAATATGTATTGACTAGCCCAATGCTTTCCATTCCAATGGGAGGTGCTGATGTTGTACTAGGAGTCTAATGGCTACAATCCTTGGGTACAATAGCTTTTAATTTTCAAGAACTTTTCATGAAATTTTCTTGGAAGGAAAGGAATTTGAATTAAGGGGTATTGCAGGGAAACTGGGAAAGATAATTAGCTCTAATGGTATGACAAAGCTTCTAAAAAAGGAACAAAGAGGTGTAATTTCACAATTATGTTCGCTAGATGTGTCCACAGTGGAATCATCTATTTCTCCAGATCTCCAAAAAGTCTTGGACAATCATTCCAAGGTATTTGAGACTCCCAAAGGTCTCCCACCTATTCGTGATCATGATCATGCTATTCATCTGATTCCAAGAAGTGTTCCTCCAAACATCAGGCCACACAGATATCCCTATGCCCAAAAGAGTGAAATTGAACGTATGGTTGCAGAAATGCTAGAGGCTGGTATAATTCAATCAAGTCAAAGTTCTTTCTCTGCTCCAGTCATATTGGTGCACAAGAAGGATGGATCACGGCGCATGTGTTTGGATTATAGGAAGCTCAACAATCTCACTATTAAAGATAAGTTTCCCATTCCTGTCATTGATGAATTACTGGATGAATTGCATGGATCAATGTACTTCACCAAGTTGGATCTTCATTCAGGATATCATCAAATCAGAATGAAGATTGAAGACATTCCAAAAACATCATTTAGAACTCATGAGGGTCATTATGAATTTTTGGTCATGCCTTTTGGCCTTACCAATGCACCTTCAACATTTCAAGGTTTGATGAATTCAATTTTCAAACCATTCCTTAGAAAATTTGTGTTAGTATTTTTTGATGATATACTAATCTATAGCAAGTCTTGGAAGGATCATGTTGAACATGTTGACAGGGTGCTACAACTATTGGAGGAGAAACAATTATATGCAAAAAGATCCAAATGTTTCTTTGGAGTACAAGAGGTGGAATATCTGGGTCATATTGTATCTCATGAAGGAGTTAAGGTAGACCCTAGCAAAATTAAAGCCATTAAGGAATGGAAAATTCCCACATCCATAAAGCATCTACAAGGATTTCTCGGGTTGACAGGGTATTATCGCAAGTTTGTTAAGAATTATGGGAGAATAGCAGCACCTCTAACAACATTATTGAAGAAAGATGCATTTTCATGGACTCTAGAAGCAACAAAGGCATTCGAACATCTTAAATAGGCAATGTGCCAAGCACCGGTCTTAGCTACACCGGACTTCACAAAAACCTTTATTGTGGAATGTGATGCTTCAGGAAATGGAATTGGTGCTGTTTTAATGCAAGATGAAAGACCCATTTCTTTTGAAAGTCGTCCAATCAAGGGAAAGTTTTTACACAAAGCTATTTATGAGAAGGAAATGTTGGCAATACTCCATGCACTTAAGAAATGGCGACCCTACCTAATGGGAAGACACTTCAAGGTAAAAACGGATCATGATAGCCTTAAATACTTTTTAGAACAAAGATTATCCTCTGAAGAGCAACAAAAGTGGGTCACAAAGATGTTGGGTTATGACTTTGAAATCATATACAAAAAAGGGAAGCAAAATGTGGTGGCAGATGCACTCTCAAGAAAGGATGAGGATGTGGAAGCATTTTTGTGCGCCATTTCTATTATCCAACCAGATTGGATAAACGAAGCAAGGGAGGAATGGAAGAATGACGAAGAAGTGTGGGCACTTATTCGAAAGTTACAACAAGATTCCAGTATGTCTGATACATTTAGCTGGCAAAATGATTCGTTATGGTACAAATATTGCTTATACTTCTGTAAGAATTCCCAGCTAAAACAAAAGATTCTTATGGAATTGCACACTTCTCCCTTAGGAGGGCACTCAGGATTTTTAAAAACTTACCACAGGGTTAAGAAGGAATTTTTTTGGGATGGCCTTAAATCAGATATTCAAAAGTTTGTGGTGGAATGTTTGGTTTGCCAACAAAATAAAGTTGAAACAATTAAGACACTAGGTCTATTACAACCTTTATCCATTCCAAGCCATTGTTGGGAGGAGGTTTCAATGGATTTTATCACAGGTTTACCCAAGTCTGAGGGAAAGAGTGTCATCATGGTGGTAGTTGACAGACTTACCAAGTATGAACACTTTTGTGCATTATCACATCCATTTAAAGCCAGTACAATTTCTACTGCATTTATGGAAACAATTCAAAAGCTACATGGAAACCCAAAGATTATTGTAAGTGACAGAGATCCAATTTTCACTGGAAATTTTTGGACAAAATTATTTTCTTGTCTTGGTACTCAGTTAGCTCATAGCTCATCTTATCATCCTCAATCTGATGGGCAAACTGAGATAGTAAACAAATGTTTGGAAGGATATCTTCATTGTTTTGTATCTAATAAACAGACACAATGGGTCAAATGGTTGCCTCTGGCTGAATGGTGGTATAACACTTCCTTCCATACAACAACAAAAATGACCCCATTTATGGCACTTTATGGGTATCAGCCACCATACATCACATCATATTTAAGAGAAAATTCTAAGGTTCAAGTAGTGGAACATCACATTGAACATCAACAACAAGTCCTCCAACTCTTAAAGGATAACCTCGTGTTGGCACATAATAGAATGAAACAACAGGCAGATCAACATCGTAGCGAAAGAAGTTTTGATGTAGGTGATTGGGTATTCCTACGGCTACAACCATATAAGAAAATGTCCCTCAAGCAAGTTAAGAAGGATAATAAATTATCACCAAAGTATTATGGTCCATACAAGGTGTTGCAAAAGATTGGTACTATGGCATACAAATTGGAGCTTCCTGCAGCTACTCGATTGCACCCAGTTTTCCATGTTTCATGTTTAAAGAAGGTTATAGGCAACAAGCTCCCAGTTCAAACAATATTGCCAGAACTTGATGAGGAAGGAAAAATTATATTGGAACCGGAAGAAGTCACAGAAACAAGAATTTGACAGCTATGAAATCGATCAATTTCAGAGTATCTTATCAAGTGGAAGAACTTATCCCTGAAGATTCCACATGGGAGGATGAGAATTTTATACAGAAGCATCCAAAACTTCTCAAGTGTTGAGGACAACACTTTTTTGAAGGAGACGGGCATGTTGGGTCCCTATAATACTAGTGATTACCCCATTACTATTGTAGTTGTACCCCTTATTAATATTGTTGTGCCCCTATTATCCCCATATTGTTATTACTGTGCCCCATAGAATCCCTCTATTGTTATTTTTGTGGCTTTATATTATTATTGTTAGGTCAGCTGGGTTATATTGTGACTCCTTAGACTCCTATATATAGAAAGGAGGTTTTGTCATTTGAATCATCCAAGAATTGTTCATTTATGTAATGTAAAGGAGGTTGCCCCCTCGAAGAGGCTGAATTCTAAGGCATTGATCTATCTTTTCTATCTTTTTCTTGAGCTGGTTTCATAACAGTCTTGATAAGTTAATGATCTTTCAGATTTTGTGATTTGTTTGGATAATTTTTTATTTTTTCATTAAGTTTCTTGACCTGCACGATTTTTGTTCAAAAACAAAGCGCATATATGTGTGGATTACCTTCAGTAACAGTGTGTATACGCATTGTACTATATTGTCTACCTGTGCATACGTTGAGAATTTTTGAAAAAATAGATTTTTCTCTCATTAAAGTCTAGATTTTTGTTTTGTAAGGTTTCATTACACGTGTCTATGCCTCCATTCAGTGTTTGTGTGTTTGATTGGGTGCTGTGAAGGAGTTTTCTTGAGATTTTTTTGTTTTCAAGGACTGAAAGGTAGGGTTTCTCAAGAATTAGGGTTTTGATGAGATGTGCTTCTTGTATTGCATTGAAAACAAAATTCATTTTTTGTTCCAGTACTGAAGTTTAATCAAAATTACATTTTAACCATTGATTTCATAACATTCATTCAAGCATTTTCATTTTAAGGATTTCATTGGGTGTTTTGAATTTGGTTTCCTTTGGTCATTTCTCAAAGGTTTGTCTCGGTTTCTTAACAATTTTTGCATGTCTTTGCTTTCATTTTTGCAAAAAAAAAAACCCCTCCTCAGTCATCGGGGGGGACTTTTTGCCTAAGTGTTTGTTGACACCTAATCTTCATGATTGGGTGAATTTATGTAAATAATTAAATTAGGAATGTGAACAGTCATTGGGAGATGAACTAAACAGTCACTTCCTATTGTATATAACAAATACCTACCTAATGAATAACATGAATCAGTTTTCTGCCTAATGGAGTTATTGCCTGGCCTGACATGGTATCAGAGCCAAACCTTTTTTAGCTCTCATGCTCCTTGTAACTCCTCTGCCTATCTGCTATATTCTTTTTATACAGACCTGCACTTGACATTGCAAATGCTCCTCTGCCTGACACTGCCAACGCTGCCCCTCCATACTGTCTTGACTGTCCTAGTGTTTCATGATAATTATTAGCGTTGTCCTGGTAGCTTGCTCCACGTATTAGGTGGTAGCCTGAAACGTTCCTCTGCTCTCTGGTGGCCTATGCAGATTATTGCAAGAAACCGAGGACTGAGTTGAACGCTGGACGTTGGATGCTGTCACATTTTTGGCTCTCCTGCTGTTACTTCTGTGTGGACAGCTTCAGCTTGTTCCGTATCCTCATGCTTTCTTTTCTTAGTAGTCTTTTGTTCTTCAGCATGTTGTTCAAGGCTTGCATCTGCTGCTGCTGGATTTATTTTCTTCTTCGCTATCACATTTCAAAAATGCTGGTCTGAATGATGGTCATATTCCTTTCAAATGGTTGAACGATTGGCCCGGATTCACTGTTGTTATTGCGTTTTTGGTGAGAAGATGGAACACTGGAACGCTGTCCTGTTTTGTTAATAGACCTGATATGTGTATGCGTGGTGATGTTTTGTTAATGGATTTGATATGCGTGGCTGATTTGTAACTCGTGGCCTTTGAACGTTGATTGGTTACATGGTATCATAACTGATGAATGAGGGATCAAGTGCTTCTGCTTTTAACGAATTTGAATCGATAGATTCCGTTGCAAAAGCTATTAAGGGATCGCCTCTATTGATATCCAACCAGCCAGCTTTCACAAAATCTATTCAGGGATTGCCTCTATTGATATCCAGCCAACACGTTTTCGTACTAGTGTGAGGTTCGGTTTTCATGTAATTGATTCACTGCTCTGTGAGATGATCCTCGATTGCTTTGTATTATTATTGGTTTGAAAAATGGCCATACTTTCGTAATTTTCACCACAGTTTTATGATTATATCAGCGCAGAGGGTTAAAAGAGTAATAGTTTAATTTTTGTGTGGTAAATGTTAAGACTGTGAAGGTGTTTGACTAGCTTTGGTATCACTAAGAAAAAAAAAGGGGCGTTGAGCAGAAACAATTTTGCTCAAGATTTTCCTTATTTTATTAGTCATTCTTGATTTAAGGAATACAATATATTGATAATGATGCAATGAGTAGTTCCTTCTTTTCAAGGGCATGGATGCTTGATATATTGTATGAAATAAGTTTGAAATTACAAATGGTGATATTCTATATGGATAAAATATAGTTTTGCTTTTTGCTAGCAGAAGATTTTTCTATCAGCAGAAATAATTTTTTTGTTACAGTATGCATTCAAGAGGAAGAGGAAGATATTTCAGAGGTAGGGGGGGTAGACATTATCAAGGAGAAAAGGCAGATTTGCACTGCATTCACTGCAAAAGAAATGGATCACATGATGCCTCTACATGCAAGCTACCATGGGACAAAATTGAGCAGAAAAGAAACCAACAGAAAGGTAAAACTGATGATACAAACAAAGGTAAAGCACCTGAATCCGCTCACTATGTTGAGGCACAATGTAATATTGGAGTAAATGAAGATTTATTTAATGCTTCACTTGCTTCATGGAAAAATGATTGGTTGCTTGATTCAGGAGCAACTTGCCACATGACTCATAGAAAAGATTTTTTTGAAGATTTCACTGACAATGTTGATGGAGCAGTATACTTTACAGATCAATCAAAAATCAAGACCTCAGGGCTTGGCACAATCAGGCTTAAACTGCCTAGTCTTCCAGACTTTCTTCTAGATCATGTTTTATATCTCCCAAAGCTCAAGAGAAAATTTCTATCCTTGGTCCACATCCGCCAGCAAGGTCACTCCATTCATATGTTTGATGGCAATCTTGAGGTAAGAAAAGCATCTGACCACTCACTTGTCATGAGGGGAATAGAAGAAGAAAGGCTCCTCAAACTGCAAGGAACCTCTGCTCATGCACAACATTTCTCATACAATTCTCATTATGAAAAAGGTACACTTCCATCAAGTTTATTATGGCATGCTAGATTTGGACATTTGAACTATGACAATCTCTGCTTATTGAAGAAAAATGGTGTTGCTGGTTTGCCTACAATTCCTAGAAAACTTAAGCAATGTGATGCTTGCATTCTAGGAAAGCATAGCAAACAGTCTTTTCATGATTCACATTCAAGAGCATATAGGAAACTTGAACTCATTCATTCAGATTTATGTGGTCCAATGCCTGTTCCTTCTGAAAATGGAAATAAATATATCATGATGTTTGTTGATGACAACACCAGAATGTGCTGGGTTTATTTATTGAAGAACAAATCTGATGCTTTTCAAACATTCAAGAATTTTCATAAGTGGATTGAAAATGATGCACAATCTCATATTGGGTCTATTCGCACTGATAATGGAAAAGAATACACATCAAATGAATTTGAAAACTATCTTCGCCAACATGGGATCAAACATCAAACAACTGTGCCTTATAATCCCCAACAGAATGGTGTAGCTGAAAGAATGAATAGAACAATCTTGAATATGGTACGATCCATGCTTTTCTTCAAAAATGTAAAGATAATGTTTTGGGCTGATGTTGTTCTATGTGCTGCATATATAAAGAATAGATGTCCATCTAATGCTATAAGAAACAAGACTCCTTATGAATTGTGGTATGGACATGTTCCTTCGGTAAAACATCTCAGGGTCTTTGGTTCCACCTGTTATGCTTTGATACCAAAGGTACATAGAAAAAAACTTGGTGCTAAAAGTCGTAAATGTATCTTCCCGGGGTACTCAAACACCTCCAAAGCAACCGCCTCTATGATGAAGTAAATAAAAAGTTTGTTGTATCTCGAGATGTAATTTTCCTTGAATCATCCAAAACTGACAATGTTGTTGAGCGGCAACTTGATCGCTTGGATAGATTCGCAAAAGCAAAATAATTTCAAGAATTTGATAATCAGATTCCACATCTTGAAGGGGGGATTCCTATACTAGATCAACATGTGGAATCTTCTTCTGAAGAACACTCTCCCCCGCATGAAACTCCAACAACGGATGATGCTTTAAGTGATGTAATTGATAGAATTGGGAGACTCAATCTTGATTCAGTCCGAACTCAATCAATAGAGCAGCCTGGACCATCTCAGAAAGGTCCCCCAAAGTGGCTGACAAAGACACTTGAAAGTGTTCATCCTGATGAAGTTGGAAAGACAGGAACCAGAAATTCAAACTGGCAAAATGGAGGTGATGTAGATGACTCTAATTCACCTGTTGATATGGATGTTTCTTATGATTGTGAATTGAACTTGTCTACAGATTTTGAACCAACTTCCTTCAAAGAAGCTGCTTCTCATGATGAATGGAAAGAAGCGATGCAAAAGGAGTATGATGCCCTCATAAAGAATGGCACTTGGAAGCTGGTTGATCCTCCATTTGGAACCAAACCAATTGGCTGCAAGTGGGTCTACAAGAACAAGTATAAAGTTGATGGCTCACTTGACAAGCACAAAGCTAGGCTTGTGGCAAAAGGTTTTGCACAGAAGGAAGGGGTCGATTATGAGGAGACTTTTGCCACCACAACAAAATGGGCTACCATCCAGACACTCTTTGCACTAGCAGCTCAGAACGGTCGGAAAGTCCATCAAATGGATGTAAAAACTGCTTTCTTGAATGGATCTCTAAAAGAGAATGTTTTTATGACCTAGCCTGAAGGATTTGCTGTGAAAGGACATGAATATAAAGTATGCAACCTTATGAAGTCCCTGTATGGCCTCAAACAAGCACCGCGAGCCTGGTATGAAAAACTAACTGAGCATCTTCTGAAACTCAATTTCAATCATTTTGATCTTGATGATGCAACTTTATTTGTCAAGAAAATTGGAAAAACAGTTGTATATCTTGTGGTATATGTAGATGATCTTTTAATGACAGGGAACAATGAAAGCTACATAGCATCCATAAAGAAGGAATTGGGGAAAAGTTTTGAAATGACTGATTTGGGCTATGTTCATTACTATCTTGGCATTGAAGTAACCCAACATCCAAAGTCCATATTTCTTTCTCAATAGAAATACATTGGAGATTTGTTGAACACATTTGGCATGACAGAGTGCAATCCTCTTACTACTCCAATGGAACAAAACTTAAAGCTCACATCTATTGAAGGAAAGGAATTTGAGGATGCAACAAAGTATAGACAGCTTGTAGGAAGTCTCAACTACCTAACTATTACCAGACCAGACATTTCATTTGCTGTTGGAATCCTCTCCAGGTTTATGCAAAAACCTTGTGAGGGACATTGGTCTGCTGCAAAAAGAGTTCTAAAGTACTTGAAGGGAACTCAAGACTTTGGAATCAAGTACACATAGGTGGATGACTTCAGCTTGATCGGATACTCTGATTCAGACTTCGACGGAGACAAAGAAACTGGGGTATCTACTTCAGGATATGCTATGAGTCTTAGATCAGGAGCTGTCTCCTGGAGATCACGCAAACAATCAGTTCCAGCAGATTCCACAATAGAAGCAGAATACGTGGCAGCAGTTGAAGCAACAAAAGAAATTGCGTGGCTCAGGAAAATTCTTGAAGATTTGCAGGTAAAACAAGTACAATCAACTCCACTCATGATTGACAACACCTCTGCAATAAAGTTGGCCAAGAACCTAAAGTTCCATGATCGAACAAAGCACATCAATACTAAATATCATCTGATTCGACATCATGTTGAGGCCAAAACAATCCATCTCCGTCATTGTTCCACAAATGAGAAAATTGCAGACATCTTCACCAAAGCGCTTGGAAGGGAAAAGCTTGAATGATTCAGAATGATGCTTGGACTCACCAACATCCCTTCAGATTAAGGGGGGGAATTTTGACACCTAATCTTCATGATTGGGTGAATTTATGTAAATAATTAAATTAGGAATGTGAACAGTCATCGGGAGATGAACTGAACAGTCACTCCCTGTTGTATATAACAAAGACCTACCTAATGAATAACATGAATCAGTTTTCTGCCTAATGGAGTTACTACCTGGCCTGACAGTGTTAATCACTTTTTTTTTTTGAAGAATTCTTCGGCGAAAATCACATGGAGAAATTTCTGTCGACGCGTTTCGAACCAACCAGTGTGGTTCATCGTCAGGACAAGTTGAATGAGCATATCAGGCTATGCACTTTAAATAGACAGCGCAAAATATCCAATGACTCAGATTCCTCGATAAGGTCACAGCTGAAAAGACACCAGCTAAATTTGACCTGATAACGGCTAGTTTGACCATGATAGGGTATTACTTTATATTATTTATTTTAAAATTTCAGTTAATTAATATATAATAAAATAAAATAAATTAATTTTAATGTAAAATTGTTAGAAATGTATACAAGAAACACATAAATAATTTCAAAAATCATAATTATTAAGAATAAAAGTTAATTATAAAAATATTAGTTAGTTATAACGGCTAGTTTGACCATGATTTTTTTTTATTTTTTATTTTTTTTTTTATTTATTTATTTATTATTATTATAAATATATATAAATATTCTATCTATAAATTCGGTTATTAATATAGATTAAATTAATATAATTAATTTCAAATATTTATACATATATTATATTAGAAATATATAATAGCATAAGTAAAATTAATAATAAAAATAAATCATTTCAAATAAATTAAATAATAAGAATAAAATTAATTTAAATTGCTCGATAAAACTTCTAGTTAGTAATATAAATTCTTCAAAAATGAGAGAACTATAAAACTTAATTCAGAGTAAAAATAATAATAATAATAATAATAATAATAATAAGATAAAAGTAAATAAATAATAATCATAAAATTAATTAATAGTTTAAATTAATTAATTAAATTAATTTTTGTAGATAAATTAAGTTTAAATTAATAGTCAAAGAGCCTTAAAATAAATAAATAAATAAATTAATTAATAAATTATAAAAAAAAATTATAAAAAAAATAAAAATAAATAAATAAATAAATTACCAAATTCAAGGAGAAAAAGAAAGAAAACGACTAGGAGGAGAGGGCTGGGATCCAGCAACTGCTGATCTTCCAGCCATCCTCTCTATTGAGATTGTTCGGTCTTTTTTCAATCTCTAGGGCTTCCCTGAATTTCCGGTGATGGAATTGCGACACTCTAGCAATCACACTAGCCTCCTCGATGCAGACATGATGGTTAGTTTTCTCCACATGCTCTGCTAAAGCGGAAGACTTTGTTCTCATATGTTTGAGGTTAGCTGCGTGCTCACTAATCCTTTGATTAATGGAGCGACCAGTCTCACCAATATAGGGGGTCCCACAAGAACAAGGAATAATATAAACCCCTTTCATGTCCTTAGGGTCGATGGGATCCTTCACCGATCTGAGGGATTTAATCACCTTTGAGTGTCATTATTTTTTATCTTTGGAATTTTCACATGATTTCCTTTACTTACACTTGATTGGTTCTATAGTTGTATTAGTGAAGGGTAATAGTCTTGTTGTTCTTTCAATGCTTTGGAATCATCTTGTGTTTGTTTTGAAGAATTCTCTTTCATATATTACATTTGCATGGTTATAATTCTCATTTCATGAATGGAAATTGTGAATATATTACATTTTCATAGTTTTCAAGAAAATTGTGCATAGATACATTGCACGGTTTGAAACTTAGAGCTTTGAATTGCATTGAAAAAAATAGAAGTGATTTATTTTGGAGTTAAATTTTTAGAGAAGGACCTATTTACTTACTCTAGTCAAAATTCAACGAAATGAAGAGATTACAAATTTCATATTTGATGCATTAGAGTTTTGAGTCAAGTCATAATACCATCATTTTCGCGTCCATTTACCCTTTGAGTAAAAAAAATCTTAATAAGATAATGTTACTAAAATTCATCTAGAGTTTTTTTTTTTTTTTTTTTTTTTTTTAGGGCACTTTCCACCTACATTAGATTAGGTTGTAGGCATTTGGAATAGGGAAGTGAGTAAAATTTCCAAAGTTGTAGACAAACATTAGAATCTTGCGATAGGGAGTTAAATCCAGTTATTACAATTTTACTCTGGGAATCTCCCCTTACAAAGGAGTCAAGCACAAGATCATATCAGACTTGGTGAAGTGATCGTACCCACTTCTTTGGCTATGGTGGAGTGATTTACACGTATTACAATGGTGCCAAAAGGTAGCTGGGGTCACTTGAAAGTAAACCTCCAATTAACCATGTTGAGGAGCTTTAAAGGGAATTGAGCTTTGTTACTCTGCCCTTGTGTGTATGTCTAATTTATGACTATCCCCCTAGGTAGAATTGTTGTAGTTGGTAACCTTAGTGACCATAATCCTAGGACTATTACCCGAGGTGATGACAGAGGGAAGGCCCTGCAGTACCTGGAACAAACGTTAACTAGAATCACTTGGACTTTTTGGAGGGTAATATTTACTCGAGATGGGATAAGTGAAGTTACTTGCACTAGATCATTTCATTAAGCAGGTTGCCAGTGTAACTGGTTCCACTCACTCTATCTACAACCACTTTTTACCTTGATTTTTTTGACGTTGGATTTCATCACCGACTAGTGATTTCAATGTGTAAAGCTTTTTTGCATGGTTTGAATATTTAGATTTTCTAGCGTGTGTTATATATATATATATATATATATATATATATATATATATATATACAAGACCTTAGGTGTGGATTGTGAAGATTATTTAATTTTAATAATAAAAACTTATTTGGATTGAATCTAATGGCTACCAATTCAGGAGTTACTGACCAAGGAAACCCCATTAACGAGTTCTTTTCCCAATCTTGTAAATGTTGGTCCTCCTTATATGGAAACATTGTCACTTCTTGGATTCCCAATTGGTTTACCCTTTACCTTCTTCAGCCAACATGTCCTCTTCCCTTTCTTCCACTTCACTTGGTAAAAGCATTGATGCTAGTAACCAAGTGACTAAGAAGAAGAAGAATCCAGATAGGAACGATGTCAACCAACCAACCATGGATGTAGGTAATGGTAATTTTGAGGGAACTTATACAATGCATCGTAATCCAAAATACCCTTGGAATATTTTTAAGGGTGACCACTTCCTTATCAATTGTCTTGGTATTCCTAAGGTCTTGGAAGTATGGTTAAATAATTCTCATCAACTTACTGTTGATCCATAAACTAGTGATTCTAAGATTCCAAGGAAAAAGGTTAAAGTTAGGTTTCCTTGTAGGTTATGTAAAGGGACTCATCATAGTCACCTTTTCCCTCACATGGATGAAGCCTAAAAATTGTTGGAAAAACTTACTGTTTCACAACAATAACTTCCAACTAATTACCCTAAACGTTCTCCCCATCTACTATCAGTTGACGAAGTGATTGATCTAAATACAAGTATAGTCAATCCCACTCTTCCATTGGAGAGTGAAACATGTATCACTCAAGTTGATGGACCATTTTTTGATCAAGTGGTCAAATCAATTCCATCTTCGGTCGATCCCACTCTCACTTTAGAGAGTGAAATTCATACTGCTTAGGTTCTTCATGTTACCTATGATTCTTCTACACATGGGGGCATTTCGTCTATTTCTTTTGAAACTTATCCAACTAATGAGGCTATTTCTTTTGATTGGAATAGACTAACAGAACCTCATCTTCGTTCTTCTGCCCCTTTCTAAATAATTGTGAAGGCTTATGGTAAGAATGTGCGTCGAACAAATGTAGACGAAGGTGCTTTTGTCAGTATTTGATCCTCATCTGCTTGGCAAGATTTGGGTTCCCCTCATCTTGTGCCTGTTACACAGAATATGTTATATTTTAACAAAACCATTAGTGAACCTTTAGGGATCCTTCCTAATTTACCTATTACCTTGGAAGGTAAGAATGTTTGTATCAATATCATGGTAGTCCAAGGTCCCTTGGATTTCAATTTTCTCCTTGGGTCAGGCTATGTCTATGCCATGAAAGTTGTCTTACCGACACTCTTTCGCGTGATCTCATTCCCTCACAATGGAAACAATGTGACATTTGATCAACTTTCATATGTTGATCTTGCTTCGACTACCAGTCATCTGACACCCCTAAATGTTCCTTGTATGGAAGTGGTACCTACCCCACCATGAGTTAATTATCTAGCAACATGTCCCATGTTTTCAGTTACCGATGCAAGTGAGCCCCTCACTCTCTGCTTGACTTCTTTTGACTTAGATTAGGTAACTGACGTGGTAATTCAACATTTGAATGCAATTTTCTTATCCCTATTGATCCCCTTGACACGTGTTCCTTCTAGAGAACTGTTCTTCCATCTGATGAAGACCTTTTGGAAGCCATGATCAAGGGGTGTTCCTTGACATGTGTTTCTTCCATTTAGAAGCCATGAAACAAGTCACATTGAGGATAGTTATTTTAATGTGTAAAACTCATCAAAAAATGAAATAAATATTTTTGAGGATAGTTCTTTTACTATGTCAACCTTGTTAAAAAAATGAAACAACTCTTTTTGAGGATAGTTCTTTTACTATGTCAACCTCGTTAAAAAACTGAAACAACTCTTTATGAGGATGGTTATTCTACTACGTCAACCTCATTTAAAAATGAAATAAATCCTCCCCTAATTAAGTCAAGTCTTTCATCTGATCTTGTAAATGAACCTTTGTTTCATCCTCCTATTAGTAGAAGATAGTATACTTAGGTGAATGAAATGAAGCTTGGGGGGCATGTGCATATGTCAGTATGCTGGGGGCATGAAAACGTATCTCAAGCATAGTTTTCCTTTGTTTCAAGCTTGTATAAAATGAAACATACCTCAATTCCATTTTGGTTATTATTTTCAAGACTCCTTAAACTCATGAAAATCCCAAGTGTCTTTTGCTATCTTTTCATGCTCGTAAAAAATACATGAAAATGTCGAGTTCTTTCGGTGTTTTCCTACTCATTAATTAAATTAAAAGTCGGTGGTATGAGTAAGTTTGTATCACTTTCTTAGACTCGTTCAAACTTACGAAAACGTGAAACCATGGAGTTCTCTTTACGTCCTTTTTAGACTCCTGAAAAATGAAAAGATCGTCGAGTACTTGATTTTACAAACTCGTAAAAGTAAATGAACAATCGTCCTTTCAGTATAAGTTTGCTCCTTTTACGCACCGAACTAGACTATTTACAAAAAAGGTATATGTTGACCAATCATGGTCAATATATTTCTCTCTCACATTATTTTATCCCTTTTCAAGCTTGAGGGACTAAATGTATGAAAAAGAACATTGTGAAGTTTACTTACATTTTTCTTATGACTCCCCAAAACTGAAAAACACCGAGCTTTACTTTCTCCGGGCTCGTTAAAATTTTACGGTACAAGAACTGAATGAGTTTTCTTTTCGTGTCTTCTCAAACTCATTAAACATGAAAATGACATTGAGTTACCCCTATATTGGACTCATAAAAATTAAAAAGTATAGGACATGTTAAGCATGACGAGGCCGAACCACTCCTTCTAAGGGTTTGTTAAAAATATTTTGGAGGACTCGTTCGAAGGATGAGCTTATATGACAAGCATATGTTATCCTCCTCAAGCTTGTAAAAGATAAGAGGTACTTTCCAGTAATGGTGGGGGAAAAGTGAGAAAGAATCTTTGTTTTGTATTTTTAAAAGGCAATATTTCGCTCTTGAACATGACACTTCATCACTTTTGTGCCTAGGTTGGGAAATCCATTTGCCTCTTATTTAATTGAACCTCATTGAAAGTCTTCAGTTGGTTTTGAATATTATCATTGAGTCAAATGTTGCTAAGTCATTTTGTCATGTCGCCAATATGTTCAAGAGAAGTTTAAACCTCAGTTCAAATTACCTTGCAATTTGTAGCCTTCAATCACGTTGGCCATCCCTAAGTTAGTCCTTGCAAACTATTCTTCAAAACTTGACATTAAGTTCTGTGTCATAGGCCCTCCTATGATGGCTCTCTTCCTATCGAATTCAATTCATTATCTAGGAAGTTGATCTAGAAGCCTTTTTCAGTACCTTGGGGCCTACATGCCTTAAAGGTAGCTTTCTCGCCTTCGATGATAGGTTCTCATAATTAGCCTTTGATATAATTATTCTATGAGTGTTCAACATCAAATCATCTATTCACATTTCATAGATTGTACTAGAATACCTTGAGATCCATTGCGATTATTGGTGGTTTCTCTCACACATGTTAATGGTTCACATCATTGATCGGTAATCAAGTGATTTCTGCCATGTTTGACTTCAAGACATCTACTTGCATGCTTAGATTTGTACTATGGATCGAGAGATGGAGATCAAGACCCTGGATCTAGTTTCATCGATCCATTATGTGAGGAGTTTTATATTCATGATTATACAAAGAGTTTTATGTTTCATGGCTGAGTCCATCCTATATTTACTCTGACATGATGTATTTCCTTACCGATTCATCGCATTATCTTTACTCTGAGTATGGGAATGCATACCTCAGTGATGATTATTATATTTCATTGTAATCCTTGATTGATTGTTGCAGGTTTCGAACCATGATCTCTGATCCAATCCTTGATATGATAAAGTATTTTAGTCCTCAAACATTTCATTTTATTACCATGACAAATGATCATCAAATTGGATCTCTCGCCATCCATTCAAGTGCCATGAAGCACTCCCTTTCAATTCAACAACTTACATACCTTGAATAAAGAGTAAATTTTGGGAAACATGGTCCATAAACCCACTTTTAGTCTCCTATGCAGTTTCCTAGTCAGTTTTTGTGCATGCGCAGTTATTGATATTGATCCATGTGTAGATGTGCACTCTTTCTGCCACTAAAAAGTGCACACATGAATCAATAAAAAGTAAAAATAAAAAGTGAGATCTAGAACCATTTTTGGGTGAATAATTCCCAACAGAAAGCCTCAAACTCATGTTTATTCAAGCCTAACCTAATTTTTTATGGAGCTAATCCCCATTCTTCAAGGAGCCCTCATCCCTCTTTTAGTGGATCTCATCCCTGGACTAAGGATATCAAACTACTTCCTTTTGGCCTATTAATCAATCCATAGGTGGGGGAGTTGGGGAAGGATGCTGAGAATATGTTTATGTTGGAGTAATTAGGTTGGAGAGCTTGTCATTCTTGGAGAGGAATCAGGTCAATGGGAGGAGCTTCACAACATCAAGGCATAGGTTTTGTAGCTCTTTTAATTTTATGAAATTAATACAAACAAGTGTTTCTTCTGACTGCATTGTTTAATGGATTAATTTTTGAATTTCATGGATGGTTTATGTTATTTCTATTTTTCCATTGGAATGATGTTTGTTACTAGTCTCCTTGATCATTATTTTGAATTATTGAACCATTTATGCTGCATATGCCTTTGATCATTTGTTGTTTCCATGTGTGTAGGTTTAGATTCAAGCATGGAGGATCTGCTCTGAAACACAAAGGGGGATCTTCATCAAGCATGGTGTAATAAGGTATGGATTTCCTTTTCTCACCTTGTTAACTTGTGATTCAACAAAAGATAGATTCAGGGAAGGAATTAGCTTGAATTTTTTTATTGTTGCTAGGTTATATTGGAAACCTAGGGATATTTCTTGTGTCTTCACTTGTGATTAGTCCTCATAACAACAAGGAAAAACCAAAAATATTTGTATTAATATAAGTTTTTTATATGTAGCAAGAACAAAGTTATCCACCAGAAAGCTTGTGAATAATCTAATCTCACAAAAATGATATCACAACCCTAGTTTTTAAAATTGACTATATAAAAAAGATAACGAAAATGACCATATTTTGTCTCTTATCATCACAAAATACCATCATATACAACTAATTGGAAAAGAAAATATATCCACGTCAATAGAGTTAACTCTTATGTGAAGAGTATTTTTCCGGATCCCTAAAATTTATTGTTGACAAAGGTAGTGTATATAAAGTCACCAAATTGATAGATGTGCCCCACCTTGGATGGTGCATTTGCAATTCCATTATGTTCCCTGTATAAATGGGAGAAGGTCACCCCCTAGAAAATATCATTCAACTGCATAATTCATTGCAACCATTTTATCAGTAGTGAAGGGTTGAAAGAAGACCGCTTTAAAACCCACTATATAACTACTTTTGAATCTTCAAATGCATCCAAAGTCTCGATAGATAACCACTTTGCTCAATATAAAACAACCATAGGGAAATGACCTCTGCACGGGTGTTGGAGCCTACATTGTTCCAACTAAAATTATAATAATCTCTAGGCTTTAAAAATATGTATGCTCGAGAACCGCATATATATATTTTTTTCGCCTCATCAAAAAACCATGCAGGATATATGTAGTAGATTTTTAATGGATGAATGTGTCTCAAAGGTCTCTTATCAATCATCAGCCTGGTTTCACTAAAAAATGAAGCAATCCTAATAAAAACGTGTTTAATGTTTTGAGTATAATATTCAAAAATAATTGCATTACAACATCTCCAAATGTCCTAGAAGATATAGAGAGGGAGAGTACGAAATTCCTTGTATCCTGACATCCAATCCGATAAACATGATTCCACAGAAGTGGAGTTGAAATCATCATATATGTTTAAAATTTGCAACATGCCATACCATATGGAAACCACAAATGGACCTTATAAGAAAAGGTGGACCACATCCTCAAGATCTGATTTGCACAAAATGCATCTGATTGGGTCGATGTACCCTTTTTGACATAAATTGTCCCAAGTCAATTTCATATTTTGGCAAGCTAGCCAACCAAAACATTTAAGTGGGATATTCTAACCTCAATTTTTCCTTAACCATATTCTTGCCACCGAAATTTGAGCCACGAGAGAGATATGCTAGTAAGCTTCCTCCACCAATATCTAACCTTGTATAGAATTTTTGTCCCAGATGTAGATATCAACTTTTTCAATCAATGTAATACCAACCATGTATAGATTATTCACGTACTTTTCCCAAGACTTAGTCATTGTGCCATATAACCCAAGATCCCTTGAGCTAGTCCATGAAGGATATACGAAAGAAGGGCTAGATGAGACTAAAATTTGATTTAATAAATAAATACCCAGATTATGAATATAGATGATAAGAGGAGCAGTAAAAGTATGATCTCCAATGAATCAATGGATGGGGTTCATAATGATCTCCACCACAGTACCTGTACCAATATACCATTTCAAACTCCCAATCAACCAATGTTTAAATTTCATCAGACTATTCCAACTATATGAAACAACACATGGAACCTAGGCCCCATCCTTTATCCATGAAACCAAATACTGATTTCTCATTTATTTTTCCTTAATAATCCATTTCCAAAAACCATCACCATTTAATACATTCCATAAAATCTTCATTAGCAGTACCCAACCAAAATTTTCTATATCCTTGATTCCCCAACCACCATCCTAGTTTCTCATTTTAATGTCCTCTAAATGATCAAGGGTGGATTTTATTTACATCTTTAGAACCTGCCCAAATTAACTTTGAAATAATAGAGTTAATCCTCATGATGCTTTTTTTTGGCAACATATAAAGATACATCCAGTACAACACAATACTCTACAAGATTGTCTATACCAGAACCATCCTACCACCAATCACGAGCTATTTATGAGACCAAGTTAACAACCTTTACTCAAATTTATCAATCACCCAACACCAATCGTTAATTCCATAAGTATTTTGTTTTAGGAAGAAACCAAGATACCTGAAACCCTTTTCCAAATAATCCTTCTCCACAACAAAAATTCTTGCAATCTCCAATACATTTGCCTCATCTAGGGATGAAGCAATCAACAAGAATTTATTTTTTCTCATATAGAGACATGTAGCATCACCAAAGGAGAATATAATCTAGTGCAATATATTCCATTCAATAACAGATACTTTCCCGAAGATGAGAATATCATCCATGAAAATATGATGGGTAATAAAAATGTTTCTAGATATCCCTAATCCCGAGAAAGACCCTTGAGAGTGAGATGTAATAATCAATCTTCTCATGCCCTAAATGACTAGCAAGAATAAAATAGGAGAGAGTGAGAACCCATGCCTTGACCCCCGAGAAGCCTTAAAAAAGCAAGAAGGCACCCCATTGATTAAAACAATGAAATTTATAGAGGATAAGCAGGCCATTATCCAATCAACAACCAACATAGAAAGACCTATCTTATGTAAAACCATACACAAATTATCCCAATCAACACAATTGTATACCTTGATCAAGTCAAGTTTCATTAACAATGTATCCTTCTTCTTAACCTTGATGGAATGCAAACATTCCTCTGCAATGGCCATGGTTTTTTACAAAGAAATGGGTGGATAATCCATGAAAGAATAATCATTTGTGACTTTTGATATCAAAACAATAAAGGTGGAATTTAATTCACCCAATATATAACAATATGTTTGTGACTCCTTAGCTAAAAGGAGTATATTTTCACCCACCATATCCACAAAATAAAGGAATAATTCCACTGACCATCCATCTGGCATAGGGATTTTGTCCCTAGCGAAAGACTTTAAGACATACACCATCGCCTCAAAGGAAATTGACTTTCAAATGTTATCATTATCTTCCTCATTGAAAATTTTTGGGTATGTATGAATGACCTCTAATTTATTATCTATACCCACCCCATAACTGGCCCGATAATGATTACCAAAATAATGAAAAACCTCCAAATGAAGTTCCTTAAGTGAGGAAATGCTTCTTCCATTGTCGTCCTTTAGATCCCATATATTATTTTCCTTCCTCCTTTTGGAGGAAAAGTTGTGAAAACATTTCAAATTTTTATAACCTCCATAAATCCAAATAGAATGGATTTTAAGCCTCCATTCCTCCTCTTGATACTTGAGAATCTCTCACTTATGACTTTCAAGAGCCAAGGCCAATTCCTTCTGGGAAGCAGAGAAAAAACCACGAGTCGTAGGATCGAACAACGACATAAGTTTTTTGTCAATATTGAACAACTCATTAATATTATTTCTCTTTTTATTCCTTTCCCATCCACATGCCACCTTCTTTAATCCCCTAAGTTTCTAACAAACCACTTTCATTTGGGAGGTCCCCTTATAGTTGACTCATTCATCCCAAGTGGCCCCCACCAATTGCTCAAATTCCTTGTGTTTAAGCTAGGTGTGGTTGAATTTAAATGGAATTCCTTTCCAATCACAATCCCCACACCAATGAAGATTAATTGGATGATGATCAAATATACTCAATGGAACAACCCAAGAATGAAATAAATCAAGCTGCAAAAGTAAGTTTTCTTGGATTAAAAACGATCCAAATGTTTGGTGATCCCAACCAAACCTAATCGACCATTCCTCAAAGTTGGTCTAAGGGGTGATGACAAAGTATCAATCAAATGGTTTAACTTGTAAATATACTTAAATTAGCTCCCCAATGGAGCCATATTGCATTTTGTTCCCAAAATATCATTTATAGCCATAGTCAGGTTCAGGTCACCTGCCAAAATTAGTGAGTCAATCTTTAACAAGCCATAAGAATGCAGTCGCTCCCAGAACCATAGTCTAGATACCTATGGGGAATAAACATTATATATATTCAAACAGAGCTTTGAATTCTTGGGAAAACCCAATAGTAAAATATATGCAAAATATTTATATGCCAAAAAATTAACAACCTGAGGATCCCCCTAGATTATCCAAGGGTATCCGTTGTACATACCCTCCACCCAGAACAAATTTGTAAAAGTAATGGGCATGCCTTATCCTTAGTGACCATGTCTCTTATAAAAGGATGACCTAGGGAATATGAAATTTAATCAAATAACGCAAGGACATCCTTTTAGTGCCATTCCCTAGATCCCTGTTATTCAAAATAGGATTTTCATGATGGATTATTTTCAACGAGCATATAAACTCTAAGAGCCTGAGATGTTGAAGCACACTAGGAGAAGAATTGTTATGGGCCAAACCTTCCAAGAAGTTTAAAGAAACACCACAAGAACCTGGCCCACTAGGTGAAACCTTATTTGTCTTGGATTGACGCTTCTTCTTGATGGTAATATTTTGCTGAGAGTGTGGGCTAATAGTCACACCATCCGAAGGAGACAAATTCAAATGAATGGAAAGAGGTTACATATTTAGAGCTAAAAATTGTTTCATAAACTCGATATCAGTCCCCACCGAATTGTGGAGGGGAGATTCCTTGTAAATGAACCAAAGCAAATAACTGGAGAATGTGATTGAGGGAGAGGAGTACAATTCCCATCCGGGAGGATATAACCGGAGCCCCCCAGTGGACCAGATGAATCAATTTCGAGAGGACTTGAATGAAATAGGGGGAGGGAAGAAAATATGGAAGATACCCTATGGTACCTCCTTGAATTAAATGATTTTTACAAGGAGAAGGATGGATATGTACAAACTCCTCAGAAATGTGGGCATATTTTCCCACAACTGAATTCGAACTAGTATCAATAGGAATAGTAGGGGAAAATTTAGAAGCAGATGGATTTATAGAATCAAACTTAAATTCCAAAGATGTAAATATATAAAAATCCACATATAATACCAAACCATCTATATTAGGAACACAATGTCGTATATGTGGAACAAAATGTTTGATACCCATAGACGAAGGAGGAACACCATCGGGTCTTCAACGAACCCCTGATCGAAGCACGAAGACCGTTGTGACCCAACGATCTCGAATGCCCCATATTTTATTGAGCAATACGCAGAACATCAAAACGAAAATGACAATTAATTTCATGTCCTTACATGTATATTCTATGTTTTCCTTGGATTTATTCAAAAAATTATTGGAAATAGAAAATATACCACCCTAACGATGACCAACATTTTGAATCATATTAAGGAAAATATGTGTATATAATTGTAATTGAAAAATTTTTGTATTAAAAATTTGTATAGTGTACGTAGCAATATCTTATTTATAAATTAAAAGGAATAATGAGTCATAGAGGAAACAAATCTGGGTTTGAAACAAACTATAATAGCAAAAATTGGAAATGTTCTTCTTTATACAATTCATAATTTTCTACTGATTTATAAGTATAAAGCTTCCACTAACTTCCTAACAAAAAACAAAACTTACATTTCATTGGGTCCCAATTTATTTTTTGGATTTTGTTATTGATAAGTCCTTCATTTTGTCTTGGATATTCTCCTCATCTACTGATATGTTGAGGTCTATGAGGTTAAAGGAACCTCCACTTAGATAAGTGATTACTTCAATTTTTTCGTATTTCAAAAAGTCCCTTGTGCTTTTGGGAATGATGATATTTTAGTTATTTAAAGAATCAAACATTTATTTTTTGTTATTAATCACCAAGACTCATTTTTCTAATCTAACTCCATGATTTTTCAACAAGTCAACCTTTATGTTGTTACGTCTTAGAATATGAAAGGCTTCATATTGTTCAAATTTATGAAGAAAGCCTCTTATTCTTGAAAGAAGAGTATTCAATTTCAAATTATCAGGGGAAGATCCTTTTGGTAAATATGGGATGGGGAAAGAAGAGTCCCCTATTACAGTTAACATGGTGGCTTTCAGTGATAGTACTTGGAGTAGGCATTGATAAATGGTATATAATTTTTCTTAATTATTTGAGGATAAACCCAAACTCCAAGAATATGAAAATTTTCTTTTCCTTAGGGGTAATATATTATCCCTCCTACTACTAACACCCTTGGATTGGATTTTGAGGCCCCGTCAAGTAATAGAATTAGATGAGTTTTCCCTAACATCCATTTAGAAAATTCCTCCTTTGGAAATCTAAGATTTCCCGTATTTTGTTTTTTTGACTCTCACTTTGATTTTTTCCTACATATTGAATCCTCGAATCAATGTTTCTTCCATATTATCCACTTACTAGGAGGAAGATGAGAGGGAACTATGAGAATTTTATGCTTCAGTTAGAAGGGAGGAGGTTCTACTTGCCACCTCTTGAGGGGGTGAGATTTTACTTTGAAAAATAGCTATAATTCTAGCCAACTAGATTTTTTAGCATTTAAACTTAGGAATATTGCATTATATCCTTTTTAAAAGTGGTTTTCCTTGTAAGGAACCTACATAATTCTTACCCCATTAATCAGAGAAATGAATTATATTTGATGGCCATACAATTCAATGAGTGGTGTTTTTGAAGAAACATTCCCATACCTGCTTTTAAAATTTGTGATCCAAGAATAAGTGGGTTATGGTTTCTTTGTCTTCTTTGCAAAAAGCACATCTTGATGGCCCTACTAGTCAGCTTTTCCCAAGATTTTGGATTTTTTTTTTTGTGGGCTAACATCCAACAAAAAATATTAATTTTGGGAAGAAAATATGAGTTCCATACGTGATACCAAATCATTGATTTGGGTGGATTACCATCGAGAAAGAGGGGTGCACTATACCTATACTTTACCGTGTATAAGGAATGACCCTAACCTCTATGATATTTTTCTAATAAGGAGATGGGAGTGCAACCAGAAAACTCAAATTGCAAATCCCACACTAGGAGACAAAGGAGGAGGGACCATTTCCCAATACCACTCATTCCATCCTCTAATTTATTACCATATCAATATATCAAGAAATGTGAATTTGCACTATTTTTAAAGCTATTTTTTAGAGGTTTAGTCTGATTGCAAGTTTTAAGGGGAGAATTCCCTAGAATGGAAGTATTCCAAATGTTGGTATCACGTTCATTCACAATAATCCAAGTGAGATTCAATTTGATTAATGGGATAGAAATAGAGTTTAGTCTCCAAATATGGGAACCTCCCTTTATATGTTTTGGAAATTCTAGGCAGGTTCTCCTTTCATTGGGGAAATATTTATTCACTAGGACTTACTTCCACCAGTCTTTTTTTCCTAAAATAAGTCTCCAAGCCATCTTACCTCCCATTTTTGAATTCATAAGGAGACGTATTTGATGCCTAGGCCCCCATGGTTTTTTTGACTTCATACCCCATCCCATATAATTAGATGAAATATTTTAGAGTCTGATTTCCCACCTTGCCAAAAGAATTTCCTTATTTCCATGAGAAGGCAATCTCTAACTCCTTCAGGATCCAACAGAGAAGTGAATTTATAAAGAGTAACGATGGAAAGGATATATTGGATTAATATAACTCTTCCAACTAGATTCATCTATTGCACTACCCATTGAGAAATTTTTGAATTAAAATTTTCAAGTAACAGATCCTGGGAAGGATGAGGGAAGGGATTTAGTGAAATGGGGATTCCTAAGAAAGAGAAAGAGGACCAAGAGTCTAGAATCATAGATCCCAACAAGAAATTCAGGTGTTCTTGTGCATTAGGAATGATATTCCATGTGTAGATAATCTATTAGTTCCATTAATTAGCCCCCATGGGGCTGCAAAAAATTTGTCTAGTACCAATATAAAATGATTTGGAACGGACAATAAGGCCCCACCCCCCCCCCCAAATAGAAAAGTGTCATCAACACACTAGGAGTGACTTAAACTCTTTACCCCTCTTGTGAATCTAATCCCTGGTAAGGTCCCTAGTCTCATTCCTTTTTCTATATTTTTTCTAAAAAGAATTTTCCATAACAATATACAACAAAGGAGATAGAGGTCATCCTTGTCTTATCCCATGAGTGGCCTTGAAGAATCCCATCCATATACCAAGGACTAATGGGGATTCTAAGGGCCCTTGATGCATTTTGCAAACTATCTCATAAATTTACTATCAATGACAAATTTCTGTAGAAGAAAAAATAGGAAGGAGGGTTTTATTATGTCAAAGGCAATAGCCATGTCTAACTCAATGACCATTCTTTTTCTTTCCTACTTTTGCTTGAGTGAATAACTTCTTGCACCAAAATGATGTTATCCAATATTTTTCTTTTGATTACAAAACCTCCTTGATTTTCTAAATTTAGAAAAGGTAATAACATCTTAAGGTGAGTTGCAATAAATTTTGACACAATTTTATAAGAATCATTACAAAGAGAAATAGGTCAAAACCTGGAAAAGGAAGAGGGTTTGACCTCTTTTGGCACCAAGGCGAGGAAGGCAGAGTTGACCCCTCCTCAAGTCTTGGAGTGGAAAAACACATCATTGATCATCCTACATAACTCAACTTTGATAATCTACAAGTAGTGTTGGTAGAAGTGAGTTGAAAATCCATTTGAGATGGGAGCTTTATTTGGGCTAACATATTTTAGAAATTTCCATATTTCATGTTTTGAGATTGGCTTTAATAGTAACACATTATCCTTTTGAGTAACTATAAGAGGGATATTTTCCATCATTTCTTCCTCAACCTAAGGAAGAGGGGGGGCTTTGTTCGGAATTCAAGTTTTTGTAGTGCTAGTAAGCTTCCTCCTTGATACTATCAAAAAAGGAAATGTTTTTCCCTTCGACAAAAAATGATATAACATTATTTTTCCATATCCTCATTTTCACTTTCCTACATAATGTTTTTGTATTTTTGTCACCTTCCTTGAGCCATAGACTCTAAGCCTCCACATTTCTTCCTCAACTTTCAAGGAAGAATGGTTCCAGATATGATTTGAGCAATATTGTCCCATTTTCTCTAGCTTTATACTTTTCTTTCACCCACGATTGTACGTTTTCTTTAGTTTCTTTAATCTTCTTCTCCCACACATAAATGGGGGACCTAGTGACCCAAATCCTCCAGGCTTGGAGATAATATCAAAAATATCTTTTGAATGGATCCAGAGAGGATTGAACCGAAATGGAAGAGGGACATAATCTATTAGTTCATGAAGTTCTAAAAAATTGGGCTTATCGTCTGAACATCCCCAAGTTAATGTTCTAGAGGATAGAGAGGAATGCTGGACCAAAAATTCACTACTTATGAGAAACCTATCTAGCCCTTGCCATGATGTTTCCTAGTCCAAGCCTTTGGTTGTTGCATATGCATTTGCTTTTTGTTAGTTTTACATCTTGCAAGTCCATATGTGCTATTAGATATTCCATATGTTCTCTAGATGGATCTTTGACTTGTGATCCACCTCTTTCCTCCCATGGATGCAAAATAGTATTAAAATCAACCCAAAAAAAGAGAATGGAGGATTGAGTTAGAGCACCCATACTATGAAGATAATTCCAACAAATCAATTTGTATTGACAAGAAACTTCCATATAGACATTAATAATAGAATGAGCCTTTTGTGAAGGCAAATAGATAAAAATGAAGACTACCCAATGTGGAGATTTCCATTCTTGAAACTTCTGAAATACTAAAGGGTCCCAAAGAGTGCAAACTCCTCCTGAAGAAACTTTTGAGCTTGTTATTGAGGCTCCACTACCTCTCCATACACTTTTTCCTTTAGTAAAAATTCCTCATCTTTCATTTTAGTCTCCTAGAGTAGAAGAATCAGAGGTTTTTATTCTCTAATCAAAATTTTAATTATTGATATTATTTTTTCATTCATTAGTCCTTTATAGTTCCATGAGACCACCTTCATTACTTACTTGTGGATCTTGTACACCTCCCTTAGGGAGGAACCATGGCTATCTATTCCTTTTCACTTCTATTAACTTTAATCAATGCTTCTTTGATTGATTTTTGAGTCTCCAACTCTAAATTCTTACAAGCTTTCTTAGATCGAATATCTCTCTATTTGATTTTCTTCCTACTTTCCTCCCTAACCTTTCCATAGGAATATCACAATCAATATCGCTTTAAAAGAGCTCCTCATCTGGTGGAACAAAGCATTAAGGGTTGATGGAGGTCTTTGTGTGGAGAAGTGATTCTTCTTCCTCTGTAACTTGCATAAGGATTGGACATATTCAAGTGGAGGCATACCTTCTTCTTCCTCTTGCTCTCCAAGGGAATATTCCTTCTCATGAAGATAATCATAACTTTTGTAAGTTTCCTCTATATTCTCTAGTCCATTTAGGACTTCAAAATGATTGTTGAGAGAGATTTTATGACCAACTTGTAGATTCATTGAAGAGAAATCCCTTGAAGGAAGTTGAGGAGGAAGCAATACCTTAGGACCAATCTAATTCTCAAGGGCTTGAGGGGGAATTATGGCCTTGAGGGACCTCTTCTTGTCTTGGAAGACTACTATTTATCTTCTTCTTTCTTCTCAGAGGGAGAATGTAAATATTTTGAACAATTTATGGAAAAAACAAAGTTACCAACTTAACGAGAACTGTACCAGGTTCTCATTTTTTTAGAGGTTGCATCAAATCATGATTTTCATGTTGATTTTGAAAAGTTTTGATGTAGCATCAACATTTTTTTTTGAGAAATATATTTTTAACACTTTAAATTTTCTTATGTATTTAGTATGGACTTTTTTTTAATGTTGATGATTTTCATGCCAATTTTGAAAAATGTTGATGTAGCATCGACCTTTTTTATGTGGGGGGGGTAGGGGGGCGAATATTTCTGACACTTTAAATTTGCTTTTATATTATGTATGAACATGTTTTTTAAATGTTGGCAATTTTCATGCTGATTTTGAAAAGTGTTAATGCAACATCAACTTTTTTTGGGGAACAATTTTTTTTATACTTCAAATTTTCTTGTGTCTTAAGTATTCACATTTTTTTTAAATGTTGGTTATTTAACCATTTTTCAAGTTGTCTTCTTCTTCTTCTTTCTTTCTCAAATTTTTGTTTTTTTAAGTGTTTTTCAAGTTTGTGTTTTTCATTTCTTTTGCAATGTTTTTTTCTAATGAAATTTACAATTTTTTGCAAAATAAATAGATAAATTAATATTTTGAAGTTAGATTTTTTTATATATTTATGTATCGTTATTTAATATTTCAATACATGAGCCCACGGGGTTTTTGATTGACGGTGAATGGGTGCACTGTTAAGGCACTCCTTGCGATAGGTCACTGGATCAAATCCCCTGTGGGTGCTTACCTACCAAAAAAATATATATATATATATATTTCAATACACATAAAATAATTGTTACTAAAAAAATAA
The DNA here is from genome assembly GCA_031772625.1 of Pinus tabuliformis. Taxonomy (NCBI): domain Eukaryota; kingdom Viridiplantae; phylum Streptophyta; class Pinopsida; order Pinales; family Pinaceae; genus Pinus; species Pinus tabuliformis. The sequence goes on from CM062811.1 coordinate 903,801,914, forward strand.
TAAATTTAAACACTTCACAAAAAGATACATATTTTGCATATAGATATAATTATAAATACACATTTTGGGACCTTTTCACTAAAAATGACATGTCAAATAAATAATATCTATAGAAAATTTCAACAAAAGATTGAGAAAATAGCAAATTTTATGAAGTTTATGTCAAAAGATGATAATAATTGAAGTTTTTTTTCCAAAATAATGATTCACATGAAATTTTAAGTAAAAATAACAAAATAAAAAATTTGTTTAATAATAATTAGAAAAAACTTAAAAAAAAAAAAGAGATCAAAATAACAAAATAAAAATGAATTGTTTAAAATAAAATTCTATTTTTTTTAAAGAATTGAAAACAAAATAAATACAAAAAAAATTGGAAAAGGGAAAAATAAAAATAAAACAAGATATTTCACAAATAAAAATTATATATATATATATATATATATATATATATAATAAAATAAAATAAAAAATGAAAAAAAGGTAATAAAATGCCATGAAAAATAGAAAAAAAAATGGATTAAAAAAATAAAAATAAGATATAAATATATAAATATATATATATATATATATATATTAAAGAGTAAAAAAATAATATTAATCTAAAAATATATTAAAAGTCCATGGGGCGTAGAATAGATGGTGATGGGTGTACTGTTAAGTCACTTTGTGATGTGGAGGTCACTGGTTCAAAAATTTGTGACAAAAATCCAACCATATTAAGGGTTGGTGTGGCCCAAACTGGGTATGAGTCCTAGGTGATTTTGATAGCTTAGATGCTCCTGGGTCGCAGTTTCTCAAGCCACAGGTCAAGCTTCAAGTAATCTCTAGGGAACTCAGACAACTTAACTATATATATATATATATATATATATATATATATATATATATAGGCTTGAAAAAAAAGTAAAAAAAAAAAAAGAAAATGGGGCAGGACATCGATACCTGAAATTGACCCCACTCACACAGTACACCCACACAACATTGTGTGCATGGGGTTGGTACTAGGAATCGAACCCTTGCTCAGTTGTGACATTAAGGAGCCGTAGGCATGGCCTTGCGTCGCGGTGAGGCAGGGGCATCGACTCTTGCCCACACAAACAACTAATATGTGGGTTGGGTCAATGCCCCCACCCAACTACGACACGTAAGGTTTGTTAGTGTGGTGGTTGGAGCAGTGGGCTACTCCTTAGCATTGTAGTCGGGCGATGGTATCGACCACGCCCATAAATTATTTTTAATTATTTTTAGTATTTCTTTAAAAAAAATATTTTTTAAAATCGTTTTTAATTATTTAATTTTATTTATTTATTTTTAAAATTTTTATTTATTATCTTTGTTTATTTTTTTGTATTAAAATATGTTTTTTAATTTGATTCATATTTTGTTTTTTAGCGTGAATATTTTTTTCTATTTTTTTCCTTTAAAAAGAATTATGATTGAATTTGTGGCGATCACCTTGCCATGAAGTATTTTCTAAACCATAAGATTGAAACTTCAAATCCCTCCTGTGTCTCACAAAAAAAATATTTATTTAATAAAAAAAATATGCTTGAATTTTTTTTATTTAGTTATTTGTTTGTTTTTAATAAAAAAAATTATGTTTGAATTTTATTTTTTATTCTTTTGTCTTTTCTTAATTTTTTAAACTTCTTTGTGTGTTTTTTTTTTTTACTTTCTATTATTTTTTTTAGCTTTTTACTTTTTTTTTTGTTTTTATTTTAATTGTAATTTTCTTAAGTTTTTAATTTTTCTTTTGATTTGTTTTTTCATTTTGATTTATTTATTTTAATTCTTTTTTTTGTTATGTCGATGCTCAACTAACAATCTTATCTCACTACGTGTCAATTTGATAGTTGCTTTTTAAGTTTTCGTTACAATGAATTAAGTTTGCCCCCATTATGTGTCAAATTAAAGGTCTATTTTTAAAATTCCATTGCAATGAATCACGTATGCCTCTGTTGCATCTCAATTTGATGGTTGATTTTTAGGTTTTTGTTGCATTGTGCCAAGTTGTCTTAGGCTAAGATTTTAAAAGAGATATACTTTTAGTATTAAAAAAAATTACTCTTACTATAATGAATCTTTGATTTAGGTATTCATTTTTAAAGTTTTTTTAGTAATGATATTTGGTCTTGAAAGATGTTGAAAATTTAAGGTTTTTTGTAGTCATGATATCTATTTTTAATTCCATGGATAAAAAATGTTGATTTTTTTTAAAGGGAATGGGTGGCTTTATATTTATCAAATTGGTAGGAGGCCAATACCCTTACATTCATATTTTCATCAACTGCTGATATCCAAAACTAATCAAAATGCATTCTACCACTGCCTTTCCTATATCCTGCTATGCTTCTAATCGAGTTTATCTTCTATAGTCTCTAAAACATGCCATTATATAGCACCGATTTACATAACATTAATAAAAATGAAATCTGAAAGATATCTACATTCCTGGAAATTCGCTATATGCCATCATGTTGCCATTTTCTATCTCTATCTGCACTAGAATTTCTATATTCACTAGCTCCCCATGCTCATCTAGATTTGCTACATTAGGAGGAGGGTCTTGGATATCAAATACTTGCTTAAGAACCCCACATCTGTCACTTCCATTGTTACCTCCATTGCTTCCACTTTTGCAGAAAGATTGTCAATGTTGGTAGCCAAACTCACCATTGTAAGTTGAAGCCTCTCCATATCCTCCCTCAATATTTGGACCTCCTGCATCAACAACGAAAAATGATTTTGTGCTTCCTCCATTAGCACCTGAGCCCCAACACCATCTAATTTGGACAATTTTTCTTCCATTGATGTCGCCTCCTCAGTTGTTTCTGACCTCTCTGCACTTGCCTCAGCTAAGGATGTCATTTTCGACTTTAGACAAATTGTCACTGTGTTATAGACATTTTTGTGCCTCGCATCATGGAGCATGAAATGTCAATAATTACAGGGATCCTCAGTCCCTAAACATGTTGTTCTTACCCCTAGAGGAACAAGGTCAGCAAACCACAGCACTTCCTATCAGTTCTCCACCTGAAAACACTCAAAAACAGGCTATTTTTGGATCATGTCAGCTGCTCTACTGAGCATCTGCGCTGAATGTCAACTGCTCCTCCTTGTACCTGCGCTGAAAGTCAAAACCAATGAAGGCTACCTGCGCTGGGCGAGATTGGCCAAGTGGCACAGTCATTCTGCAAGGTGTCAACTGCCCAGGAAGCTTCCAAACTGACACTTGGTTCAAGGAATTCGCCCTATGATGAGTAAGAGGTACTTGATCTCCATGTGGAAGCAAGGATCTCCAAGTGGACTCAAGAACTGAAGTTTAACTGAAGAGGGAGAGGACACAAGGCAGCTTTAGGTCAGTCTCAAGCTGACTCATCCTTTCTCCAAATCTCCTATATATAGAGCTCTTCTATGAGGTCTAGGGAGGCTGGAATTTTGTGCAAAGCAAGGAAGTGCTGTTGGTTTACAGTTAGAGCTATTGGGTGATTGCTTTTATAGAGGAGAAGAGGAGATTTCTTGCTGCTGGGGAGGTGCTGCTGGATTGGAGCCATTTATGGTTGTAACCTTCTCAGAACCTTTTTCTTCTATCAATAAAGCTTTTGATGTTCTCCTATATACTTGTATTGCAATGATGTATTGTTTTTATCTGTATATTTGATCCATTCTAATCCATGCATCAGTTATGAGTACATGTTTCTTGTAGTTTCCCTCTCTTGTTTTTGCAGGATCTTTGTGTAGCTGGGCCGGCAAAGGGAGCAAGGAGTTGGGAACAAGAGGCAAAGAGAGAAGACAGGATCGACAAAAGCGAAAGACATCGGTTGGTCAATCGTTTCTTCCTTCTCTGTACTTTCATAAAGGAAAAATATCAAAGCTTTACTTTCAGTTGTTGCTAAGGAACTATCACCCTTAGAGTAGGGATAGGGTCATTCCGAGTCGGATACTTTTCCCCCAACACACTGAGACTTGACACAAGTTTTTTTTTGGCTTATTTCCGTTTATAGCCATGCTTATTGCCCATTCTAGGCTCTATTTTCATTACTATGCATTGAATTCCCTTACTATACATTTGCTCAATGATTTTATTTCTATTTTGCAACCTTACCATGATCCAACTATCAATCATGTTGCATTTACTCTACCTGCATAGGATTGAAGAATTGGTTTGAAGGGGTGTTATATTCCATGGTGAATTTGCATAGGGAATGACTGCATATGTCCATTTTTATGACATTTTCCTTCACCGTTTTACATCTGGACAAGTTTCCTTCCATTGATTCTATTCCCAAGATCCACCACTTCATTCCTTTCTCTATTTTCTTTACCATGTTATTAATTGATACCCGACAAACCTTAGGTCTCGGTCATTCCATCACATCATCCAAAGATTGGTGATCCCTACCATATCATTATCAAACATTTTAAATGCCATGGAATATAACACCCCTTATGCCGATTTATCTCCTTGATTGAGAAGTAGAACACCTTGTTCAAAAGATGTTAAAATTTTAAGGTTTTTCATAATCGTGATATTTTAGATTTAACGTCATGGTTAAAAAAATCAAAATTTTAAGGTTTTTCGAAGTCATGATATTTTATTTTTAATTCCATTGCTAAAAAATGTTGGAATTTTAACCAAAAAAAAAAACATTGATGCAGCATGTCAATTTTGGGGTGTTTTTTCATGTTTAATATTGCACACAAATTTTAGTTTTTAATGTCATTGTTAAAAAAAATGGAATTTTAACTCAAAAAAAAAGCTGTTGATGTCAGTGTTGATGCAACATCAACAATTTTCATTTTCAGTGTGTTTTTTCATGTCCATTGCACAAAAAAATTGATTTTTAATGTTGTTTCTAAAAAAAATTATAATTTTAACCCAAAAAAGAAATGTCGATGCAAGATCAATATTTTTGGCTTTTAGGGTGTTTTTTCCCTTTTTTTTGCACAAAAATAGGAGTTTTTTGGGCTAGAGCTTTAGTTTTGAGGTTACAATTCTCATTAAGTTAGTAGTTTTGTTAAAAATGACCATATTCATGACAAACCTTGCATTTGAAGGGAATTTTTTCACAGTCAACTTCCTTGAGGAAGGTCCAATTATCTAAATATAGTAGTATTGCTTCTAGGAATCTCTCTCTAAATCAACTTCAACATAAATGCATGCACAATCAAACATCCCATTCTTGAGTTTTAACCTTTATGTATACTTTCCCAGAGTATTGGCACTATTTTTGAATGTTTCATCATTCCGAGAGTGGATCGGGAAGGGAGGGAATTTTACTCAAATAGGAAAAATGGAAGGAACAACATTTTTAGATTTGAAATCTAAAGTCCATTTGTCTAGATAAAATCCTTGAGCTCCAATAAAACAAGGGATATTTATGAGCATCAAGTCTCTATCATATTTATCTGCAAAATAAAAGTTAAAAAAAAAACCTTCTATAGAAAGAGATTAAGACTTCCCATTTAATCAAAAGTCTCTAGTTCTTCCAAATATTTAGTGATTTAGGGGAAAGCCATACCCTTGTGAATTGACCCACTTGACCTCAATCAACTAACCAAAACACCATGGTGCACACTTTTATAGCGTTCACCATGAATTTTGGAATTTCTTCAATCTTCTTCACGACTTTAGTAGGCTACCACCTTGGGATTTCAGACCACCATTGATATAAAAACATTAAATGCATCGATATTAGTAGAGGCTAGGGGGACAAACCCCCTAAATCTAAATGCCATCAGGGATTTTGGAGGTTCATAGCTTTGAGCGGGAAGCTCAAAAGCTATAAATATTTTATTAAGTGTATCAACAAAATCATTGAAGATGAATAAAAAGCTTAATTAAAAAATTATTTTAATAATAAAATGTTTATTTTACATTAGATCTTAGACTTTTGTGATCCATATTGTTGAATAATAATGTCTTTTGGATTAATCACATCATTAAGATTTGGTCGCCATTTCAAACCAACTAATATGGTCCATCCTCAAGACACAAGTGAAAAAATCAATTGATCTTAAGGAATAAATAGCAAAAATACATCGAGTCAAAAAATAATCTTTTATAAAATTAATTGATTAATTATTAAATTAATTTTAAAATATTTAACTATAAATTAGTTGTTAAAAATTAATTATAAAAAAATTATAAATATATTATTTATTTTATATATAATTAAAATAAATAACGAATAATTTATTATTAATTATTTATAACTAAAGTAAGTAACATTTAGGTTTTAGAATAATAATAACTAATATCCTAACCAATATAGGTAATAAATTTAGGTAATAAAAATGTATTAGAAAATTAGAATTTAGAATAATAACCACTAATATCTTGCCAAATAAATATAATTAAAATATATTGCCAAATAAATATAATTAAAATATATTTAAAAAAGTAGAAACTTAGTTAATTTAACAAATATATATTAGAAGACTATAGATGTTAAATATATATTGGAAAAAAATAGTTCATTAGTTATAAATGAGTTGTTATGAATAAAAAATAAGTAAAAAGTAGTTGTTATTTATTTATTATAATTATATATATTTGTTAAGATAATTATAAAATTAACTAATAATAGTTATAATTTATAGTTATTAATTTAATTTAATAATTATAATTAATTTAATAATTATAATTTGATGACTATATATTAGAAAATTATAGTTATAAATATAAATTAGAAAATTAGTTAGATGGTTATTAATTAAAGTAGGATTAGAGGTAAGGAATTGAAATAATTAAAAATTAGATGTCTTTTATATATTTTAAAATAAAGAGATAAAAGATTTGGAAATAGTCATTGGTGAATCATTTACTAAATTAATTAAAATGATGTATAATTATAATCATATAAATCTTTAAAAAAATTGAGAAGAAACGAGTTGGAATTAAGAAGACAGGGTTAGAATCTAGCTCTAACTCAATTTCCAACCATCATCTCTGTTGAGATTGATTGTATATTTGTCAATCTGAATAGCCTCTTTGAGCTTCCTATGGTGGAAGTGATCAACCCTAGCAATGACTTTGGAATCCTTGATGCAAATGTGGCTCTTAATGACTTTGGAATGCTCAGCTAGAGTTGATGAGCGGAATAATTGTGCTTAATGTCTGCCACATGCTCTCAAATTCTCTTGTTAATGGAGCGACCAATTTCTCCAATGTAGGAAACCCCACATGAACAAGGGATCAAGTAAACCCCTTTCATGTCTCTGGGGTCTACAAGGTCCTTAACAAATCTAAGAGAATTTTTAATGGTATTGAGAGGTTTGAATGAAGCCAAAACTTTATTCTTCTTAAGGATATGGGAAATCATGTCTGTGGTCCCTTGGATAAACGAAAGATGAACACTAGAGATGTGATCCACACAAGCAGTATTAACATGGGACTCTTTGCGGGCTCTTCGAAAGGCCTTCAGGCCCTGAGTTCTGTTATACCCATTATTCTCAAATACTTCAAGTATATGATACTGCTCCTGCTCCAAGTGGTTCTCATCTGTAATTCTTAGAGCCCAAGTTGCAAGAGTGTTAAGAACTCCAATTTTTTGTGCTGGAAAATGATGAGAATTAGCATGAAGATATTGTTCCGTGTGACTTTTTTACAAAAAAATTAGTGAGAAACGGAACCATCATTCATCCTCGAGAGGAGGATGTCAAGGAAGGGAAGGCACCCATTGAACTCAACCTCCATCATGTATTTTATGGAATCTTATTGGGAATTAAGATGATAAAGAAACAAATCTAATTTCTCGCGACCATGAGACCAAATGACACAAGTATCATCAACAAACTTCTTCCATTTCTTAGGGCGAAATTGAGCTGAGGCTAAAGCCTTGGTCCCAAAATATTCCATGAACAAGTTAGCAACAATAGGGGAAAGAGGGGATCTCATTGCAACCCCACAAGTTTGTTCATAGAACTCACCTTAGAAACTAAAGAAAGTCGAGGTGAGGCAGAGGCCAACTAATTTGGCAGTGTCAATGTCAATGACTAGACTTATGACATCAATGGCCTCTTGAATGGGGATTTGGGGATTTTGGTATAAAGGGAAACAACGTCAAAACTAACTAGCAAATCACCAGGGTCCAGCCTGATATCTTTCCAATCATTAATAAAGGAGGCATATTCCTTAGCAAAGGAATCAGTGCAACCAACAAGGGGTATAAGCTTTTGGGCCAAGAATTTGACAAGAAGATAAGTGGGCACACCTATTGTGTTAATAATAGGTCTCAAGCGAACCCCCTTCTTATAGATTTTTGGAAGGCCATAAATTATGGGGGTGAGGGGATTTCTTTCAATAAGCTTTTTAGAGAAAGGTTTAAGGGAATCATTTGATTTAATGGCAGTCGCTACTTCTTAGTGACCAATTTAATTAGTTTCTTATTAAGATTGATGTAATTTCTGCTATTAAAAAAATAGTCAATCATTTTGTTGACATAGTCAAATTTATCCAAAATAATAATAGCCCCACCTAAAAAAATTAGATAATAATATTTTTATATATCTATTACATTTATAAATTTAATATTTTAATTTCATCCTATATAAAAAATATATAATAACTAATTATAATTTATTTATTGAGAAATTTCATTTATCATTACTATTACCATTAATAAAAGAGAAAATTTCAAAAAAACAAAATATGTATTTTAAAAATAATAAAATTAATTTTTTTATTTTATTTTATTTTAAAAATTAAATTAACCAAATATTAAAATTATTATAAAAAAATAAACATTAAAATCCCAGTCTATGAAATTTGAGTCAAAGAAACTAAACACAATAATTCAGATGTGATAAAAATATAAAATATATCTTTACCAATGGTCCCAATTATATTAAAATATTTATTCATTAGCATTATGATAAGTAAGTAAAGTTAATTGCATTTTTTGTGTTATTTTTTTATTAAAATGGATGGTAACAATGTTGTATAAAGATCTCTAAGTGGATTTTAAAAGGACATAATTTTATTTTTTTAATTAGTTATGGTTAATAATAATAATAATTTTATTATATAAAGTTTAAAAAATAATTTCTCTCACTTGTAAAATCTCACATTTTACTAAATAATAAACTTGTGGTATATCTAATTTATAAATAATAAATTAAATATACTCTTGATATTACTCCAAAAAAAATTACCCATTCATCATGATAATAAAAATCATAAAAATATATGAATTCCCTTGCCCTTTCCTTTTCTTTTCCTGGTTGAAAATAAACTGTGTGTAAATACCCTTGTCTTACTATTCTTGGTTGAAAATTGAATATAACATGTTTCCCCTTCTAAACCAAGAAACATAATTTGGTTGTTTGGAATATACAACCAGATTCTCCATGTATAAAACAAGGGAGCCACTGCCGTGGCGGTAGTCCCTGCCGGGGTCTGCCACAACAACACAATACAAACACTCTGTGCAACATGTCTACACACTCAATATAATTATCATATGTCCAATTATTAACGTTATTCATCAAAATTAGATTACCAGAGATCATAAAACTGTTTGGTTTGAACCAAGTGCCCATCACTTATTCTGTAGCTTGTGCCAGAAAAAAGGTTTTCGTAGATCAATGTAGTTATGTCCAAAAGGAGTCTTGAATAAAGAAAACAAAGTGCCTAGCTTTCTGTTTCGCTTTAACATGGGTGTCATTTATGTTATTTAGGGGAAAGGGCCTAGCTTTCTGTTTCGATGAAGCCACTTCTTGGCGAAGTATGTTTATTGAAAAATACAAATCTACAACAGGTCCAAAAGAGCATGAATTATGGTTTTTATCTTAGTTGGCCTTGCAGATTCAACGCATAATGAAAGTATTTCTCTATGCAAGTCAAACAAACTTAGGCATAATGAATGTATTTCTCTACGCAAGTCAAACAAAGATAACTGGGATATATCAAAACACTAAGTGTTATATTACTGCAAACATATTGATGGTACTCTATGATTAAGGTATGTGCAAACTTTTAAGTAACTGATTTGGGATGGGATCTTTTTAATAACGAGGTTATTGGGCTTCTTGCCCCGTTTAATACTGCGTAAATATTTCAAGTTGGAATGATATTATATATATATACATGTTTTTTCTCTGCATTTCTTTGAAATTCATAATACAGTTGTAATAATTTTATGGTCAGTTGTAGTTCATTGAGGCTAAATATTTGGTTCTTAGTTATCCCTCCTGTCTTTCCATAAAAGTCTTTCCATATAATGAATTTTTTATTTTTACTTTTTGTTTGCATTTTATAATTGCTTGATGTGTTTGTCAACAAAGGAACCTCCAACCACAGTGCTAGGGTATAAATCAGTCAACATATGTGTAAATCACCCCCAACAACTAGAGCGCTCAGCTGCCATAAATCATGTTGAATAAATACAGTGAATATGCCTGATAAGAGCAACCATGGCTAAAAGTAGTCCAAGTAGAAATCCAAGTTCCCATAAATCATGTTGAAGAAATCCAATGAATATGCCTGATAAGAGCAACCACGGCTAAAAGCAGTCCAAGTAGCACTACAGCATGTAAAAACTGCAATTGAAGACGTCTTATACATTGGAAATAAAACCAATAGATGACATTAATGGACATATACTACCCTGTGCATTAATAGATAGATATCACACGATATAGAACGTTAATAGATAGATATCACACTATATATTAGAAACAACCCAAAGATCCGTTTCAAAGATCCAACGGTAAAGTGGTCAATGATTATGGATGTTACCCTGCCCATTAATGGATAGATAACACGATATATTAGAAGCAATTCAAAGATTCAACGGTAAAGTGATCAACGATTGTGTAGGTAGGTCACTCCACATATGTACGAAGAGAACCCACGGGTAACTGAAATGAAACATTGGTGCAAAAAACAAAAAGATGACATGCGGAAAAGATGAACGATTTATCATTTGACCAGGACCAAACAGTTCTGTTGTGAATGATTTATATGCATTTTTGGGCCTGGCTTTCCAGTGATCATTAAGGTAGTGGAATAATTTGTACGGTACATTCAGGCACGCAACAATTGCTTCACAGATTTTGCAATTTATATTCATTTACTATATCTGAGCATGCTGTGTAAATGAGTCTATTAAGCTTTATTATTAGCAGGACCGGCTGAGCCGCAAGTCCATGGGTTTTCTATAATGAAATATATACACAAAGTATATATATTCCCATTATCACGATGGGCCAATATGAACAGACAACTTACTCCTGCATTTGCCTGAACACATGTCGAGCACTTTGTCTTCCAACGACAAAACAAAGGATTTGTTTATCTCTGAAAAAAGGAGCTCTAAATGCATGAGTGATCAACTATTCCACTTTCATGTGGCAACTAAATGTCTATATTCTTCTCAAATGCAATAACATGAATAACATGCCTGATACATTATTCCTGAATTGGGCTTTTTCTTTGTAGAACAAAAATATTGTTTGCAGGCTCTCATCCCTGAAAATCATTCGAAAGGATAAACAATGAAATTCTTGCTTAATTTACTTTTCTTCATGTGTGATAACAGTGAAATAGAGTTACCAATGTATTTGGTGGTGAAATCCATCTCTCTATCGATACTCACCTCTCGACGCTCTTCATTTTTCACTGCCAGTGACCAAATTCAATTTCTCCATTAGTAAAGTATTTTTATTATACTCCCTATAGAATTACTTTACCTAGGTCTGTTTATTCTCAATATGATTATTTAGTGAGATTAATTGGGCATATTAAAAATGTAGTTCTTTCTACTTATACAGAAATGGTTTTGCAAGGAGCATTGCCATTGCGAGGGAGTCGGTGCCATTCCTTCTGTAAAAATTGGTATTTCACTCATTTTGTTTTATCAGTTTATCCAAAATGACTACATAACCATGGCTTTGGAAAGAAAACCAATAGATGGTATGGCTAATTAAAAGCTTTAAACCCAGCGATTATATACTGTGTCTACTCAATTGGCAGGAAATCAACTTAGAAAAAAAAAATTTAATACAGAGCATGACTGTTAATTTACTAGACCTTCATTGAATAATTGAAAACTTTTGCCTTTAGGCCCATAAAGTATAAAAATATAACATGCAGAAATACAAAACCCACCTTGTTTCCAAAAACTAAAAAACATAAAAATAAATAAAGAAATATCGTTGAGGCTAGAGAACATGCCTCTCAATTACGCCACTTGTACCATCCCCTCAGTAAATAGAATGTGAAAATGGCCATCAACTGTTTGGCTTCTTTGTGGTCTGCTATTTATTCTTTACAAATAATAAATTAGTGATTTTGCAGTAGGTGCAACATTTTAGAGATAACAACTTCCCCTTAGATGCTGATTTAAGATCTTACCCAGTTAGTTGAAAGCTTTGGTTGCAGGTAACTATGCGTGGAGTAAGCATCTCAAAATCGAGGCGCTTGATGTTCAAGTTAATTAAAAATACCAACTGCAAGTAGAGCGAGAAAGGCTTGCATGCAAAAAGGGAAGCCAGACCTGAAAACGAGAAAGAAACACAGAATGCAAGCCCAGTGAGAAAGACCAGCATGCAAGAAGGGAAACTAGACCTGAAAACGAGAAAGCTACACAGACTATAGGAAATAAGGAAGCGAGATTTAATAAGTTTACAGTAAACTTCATGAAATTGATGGAGAAACTCGAGGCCAATCGTTGCACCTCTCCTTTGCTGGCTCTCAAAGCCTCAAGTTGCAGCAACAATGTCTCCTTTGCTGGCTGTCAAAGCCAAAGTTCGAGCAACAATGTCTTGAAAGGTGAAAATCAGCGCACTGCTCTCTCAGGTATGCACCGGCTAAGGATGGTGTCATTTACAATACTAGAGCTTACAATACTATTGTTGCATGCATGCAAAAGGACATGTGGAAAAGTCCTTGGAAGACATGTGGAAAAGGACATGTGGAAAGGATCTTGGAAGGACATTCGCTGCAGTAACTTTGGATGTATGCCCTTCTAAAAACGTTTTGGATATAGAAAAAAACTTTGCACGATAAAACTGCAAGAAAAATTTGTATATAAAAAAGCTACCACAATATTTCCGTATCGGGCCACGTGAAGGCCGTAATAAGAGGTAGAATATTTTTCAAACAAAAACTTTGGTTAAAATTTCAGTGAATGACATTCTCAGCGTTAAACTTTGGTTAAAATACGTATAGGTGGAAAAAAAAATCGATCAAAAGATGAATTAATGCAGGGTCAACGATCAATCGATCGCTATAGTCCTGCTAAAGGCATGGACTAATAATGCTTAATGTTGTTTTAATATATTTTTGTGAGATATCATTAAAAGCATAAACTAAGACATTAGTGGGACTTTATTATAAACAATTTTATTAACCTTCAAATGGTATATAGGATTTGGTAGTGATTATAATAATATTTATTTTTAAATTTGAAAATTTATTTTTACGTAAAATAAAGTATACATTATATTTATGTCTATTGGTTTATTATTATGGAAATTAAATTAGTAATATAATAATAGAGTTTTTGTTCATTCATATTGTCTAAACTAGATAATAAAATTAAAGAGATAATATAGCTTAAAACAATTTAGTAGTTTACAAAGCATTTTTCAACTAATAATAATTATAATCACAAATAATATGCTATTGTTATATTTAAGCAAAATGTAAAGAGGAGCCATATATTTCAACAAAGAATTGACCTGAATGGTGGTAGGTATATCACCCTCCTCAAAAGTGGAGAACTCAAGGTATGTCAACTTCTTATCAAAGATCAAGGCTTTATCCATCAACTTCTTGGTGTGCCACTACATTTCGTCAATGCATAGGAGAATTTCCTATTGTGTCGTTGACCATTCTACTAAGACTTTCCTCATTATGGTGTTCAACTTCCAAATATATCCGTTATCTGTATATACTTTCTCTATTTGGTTTTGGTATTTCCAATATCTAGGACCCAATTGTCTACCTCTTCTTTGTGTCAATGATGAAGCATTATTCAATTCTTGCCTCTCGCTCCATTTCTTCAATTTCCCAACTATGAGAGTAGGGGTAGGTCAAACATAAACAACATCATATCTCTTTTACAAAAGTTGGGCCCTCAAATTGGAAGGGGGATATTGAATTTCCTCCCTCTATGATTAGCAATATGACTAAGATGTGTCACTGTAACTAATGAATCAACATGATGCAAAGGAAGTGAAAAGGGAGAGAGAGGCTAAATCTTGGAACACCCAAGGAATGATAAAATGAAGGCCCCTAAGAGGAGAGAGGGCATAAAGTACATAATAAATGATGTAATGGAAGAATGCTTATTTGAAGAAAACCCAAGAAGAGACTTCAAGGAGATAATCCTAATAAGTAAAGGGAGAGGCCTTGATTGAGTTGAAACCAATGGAAACAACAAGCCAAAAATGGAAAGATGATCGGGAGAACTAAACACAACCACAACGAAGAACTTTTAGCTCATAGGATGCCTAGGATAAATAGCAAAGTAAAAGATAAAAAAATGAAGGAAATACTTAAGGGATGAGATCAAATGGAGGGAACCACCTAGTTTTAGACAGTAGAGTCAAAACTACTTCTGAAATTGAAACCATGGCCTTTGTGCTTGCCTCCTAGACCCCGATCTTGAATTGACCAATTAGAAGAATAAATTTGGTTCCCTAGAGAAGGACAAAGAGCCTACCCCCTTATTTTTAGCTTTGCTTCTTTGATTCCTATCGTAGCAATAAAGAAAGACTTCATAAATATGCATTTCATCCATGAAGCTAAGCTTAGAAAGAACAAAATGACACTCTAAAATACTAAGAAACTACTACTCTTCAACAAACATCCAATTAATATAAAAATAACGCCAATTATTCAGAAGCACAAGGTGTGTCTTATCGAATTCTTCCCAAGAGTTCTATGTCCTTACTTTGGATTCCAAACCATGCCATGAAAATAGTCTTGGTTAGCACCTTCTCAACAAAATGATGTTTTTTAGTGGAGCTAACCACCATATCAAATCAAAAAACATTGAACATTGTGTCATGATGAAATTCTCTATGTGTATTCAAGGGAATAAAATACCTATGCCAAGTGGCTAACCGCCTAAACCTCCATCACCTTTTCCCGTCACATCCCACTAAATCTCCATTATCACTTATGATTATCGCCCAACATTGATAAATATGATAATATTTAAAAACTTTGATGTAATTATGATTATAAACACCCTAATCTAAATTATAATTGCTTAAAGAATATCTAAAATATTATAATAATAATTTTTTTAACAAAACAAATACTTTGTATTCAAAATCTGGATTTCACGGTCAAAACCATTTTACATCATATCAACAAAACATGCTTAAAAATTAGTAGATGTTTCCATATCCCAGTACATCCATGAAACTATTTTCTTTATCCTACTAGCCTTATATACTATTAGAAAACATAAATCGAGAAATACAAACCTAATATCAAAATATATCGAAAAAGCATAAGAAAACATCATCCAAAGATGGAATTCCCCTCGTCCTTGCTGACAGGATTGCCACGGTTGTCCGATCCTGCACCAGAGTCACCAGCTCCTCTCTAACTCTGAAGTTGAGCCACAACCTCCTCCATGTGTCCTGCAATAATCTCCTTAGCCTTTGCAAATATGTTGTCACCGACCAACTCCAAGTTGGCAGTGAGAAGGTGTGTCTCCATCTTCACTAATTTTCACTCCAAAGACACCTCCACAGCCTCAAATTTCACATTGGTTCTCTCAGCATTGGTGGCCCAATCCTTCTATAAAATATTATAATTTTATATATGATTACATTTAAGAAATAAAATTTAAACATTACTAAGCCCCAAGGGTTAGCTCAGTTGGTCAAAATCAGTGCCTCGCCATCGGGAGTTCATAGGGTCCAATCTCCTCGAAGCCCTTGGGGTCAGGCCTTGCTAGTAGGCCGCAAGGCTAGATTCCCTTTGGGGTTGACCAACCTAGATTTTTCCGTGGACGTAGCGCCACCCGTTGACCAGGGTGTCTGTGAACCACAACCTAAAAACAAGAAAAATTAAACATTACTAATTATAATTTAATAATTTTCGTGTTCAAATTTATATCTATTTAACTCAAATTAATTATTTATATTTTAGTTAAAATTAAATAATATATAAGTTAAAAATATCTATTTAGATTAATTATTAATTAAATTTAGCAATGGAAAAAATATGTTTTGTGAATCTTCATAAATTAACTTAAATTGTTAAATTACAACAATCTCATTCTACCCTATATATATGTAATGTAACAAATGAACACATTTCTTTTTATTTATATAAAATTATATCCAAGTTTGAAAAAATATCAATTGTATTAAAACTTGGAAAAATTTCTCAAGTGCTTTCAACTTTTTAAATGAATTTCATTTTATTAATTTTTTTAATATTTATTTAAATTTAAATAATAGATTTTTAAGTGATTTATTTTTAAATAAATAAATAAATATGTTTTTATTTTTATTTTATAAAGATATTACAAAATATATAAAATCGCATAATGCAAGGGGTTTACTATGAAGGAAATTAAGTCTTTGTAAGAGACGAACACAACTTGTTTTTATAGAAAACCAAACTTTGTAGAGAGTCTATATCTATAGAGAAAATAATATCAAAATTTGGAAGTGTCTAAGTATAAAAAATTTCTTATGGCTAGTTCGGTTGCTTACTTTAGCAAGTGTTTGCCCTATCTCTTAACTCTTAGTTTTATGACTCATAGAAAAATAAAACATAAATATAACTAAAATTCACTAGAAGAGGGATAATGCTCTAGGGGAGGTCCTAAAGCTACCGCCTTCTTGATAGAACTTGGTTTCCTGGAACTTGGAGTGCTAACCAAACTAGATGAGGGTGGGAGTAGGTCCTTGAGCACCTAAATATGATTTTCTTGGGAGCCTTTCTAGCCCCTAATCCATCCCTGTCCTCCTTGCACTCTACCCTTCCTATTGGACTCTTGACTAAAATGGTGACCCTGAACACCCATTTCACGAAGGCCTCAAAGTTTTCCTTCAAATATTGAGAGCTACTTATTCAACTCTATAATCTTGTCCCTTTCTAGAGAAATAGCCTATTACCATGAATTTTATGGTTTGGTACATCTTTGTTAGCTTGAAATACCCCATTTCCTTGGTGTGTGAGTTTCCAACATCATATACCTAGCCTTGAATCTCCACAAGAAGCATCCTAGAATCCATGCCCTCTCATAACTACTACACAATTATGTAATCTCATGTAGGGATGCTTTACCCTCTATGGGACGCCTATAGAGAATTTGATTATGAGATCTTTTCATATCTTGTTCCAACTCACATAAAATATTGCATCTCGGTCTCCTTGATATGAATAAGACCTTTAGAAGCCACAACATGATTCTTCCCTTTGTTATTCCTACATCGAGATGGAACAATGATTCCTAGTCCCTTTGCAATCGAACTATAACCAGCCTTCTCTTCCTTTACTTGAGAGCTCCCTCTGTAGAAATCATGTTCCCTATAGTCGCTAAGATGAAATTGTGTGAAATAAAGCCCAATTAACCCTTGTGTTAATAAATCCCAACCCACCTCCAATGATATAAGATGCCAAATCATTCTTTGAATTTGGAAAGGTACCCACAATCCATTAAACCATTTTTTTGCCTCCATGATAAAAAATGATAGCACATTCATGGAAAGTCTCCTGTACATGAGATGAATCCAACCCTTGATACATTGGGACATCATGTTTACATGCTTCTGATTAAGGAAGTAACTAGGTGGATGACCTCCCTTGCCTACACCATGAGTAGTCATCAGTTCCATGCACATGATAGGAGGTGGAATCGTACAATAGTTGTAGATAGGGATGCGCTACGGAGCCCATACAAGGCATTCCCTTCAAACTTATGATTATCCACCACCATTTTTTCCATCCTCACAATATGAAAATCCTTAATCTTCACCTCACTCACCTCCCTTTGCCTCATGTTTGGTCCTTGATCTAACACCCCATCTAGGATATAAAATAATAATATTAATATATATTTGAAAAAAATACTAGTATACAATTATACTTTGTTTTTTACTTTTAAATTTTTTACATATTTTTTTATATAATCAAATTATAAATTAAAATAATTAATTTTATTTTATAGATTTGAAAGAGCAATCTTCAATTAAGTGGATTTTATGTGTGTGTGTATGTGTGCTACTTTATGTGGGTCATAAGATAACTATATGAATAACCTATGGCTTGAGTAGCCATGACCCAAAGGCATATAATCCATAAAAGTCAACTCGGTATTAAACACAGCCTGGGCCGCATCAACCCTTAGCATCGCTAGATTTTTGCCCATAAAGTTTTGAACCATTGGCCTTTACACCAAGGAGTGCCTTAACAAAACACCTTGTCACCATCTATTTTATACCCAATGGGCTAAGTCGAGGATAATTTCATCATCATTATAATAAAATAAATATTTTAATTATATTTTTTATTAATTAATAATCAATATAATCACACTCACACACACACATGGTGATTAGATGAATTGCTAATTAGGCTAGTTTCGTACTCATGTGATATGGGATTTATTTCAACCACTGCCAATATAACCTTTGATTGTGTATTCCCCTTCCACAGATGTGGGTAAGCTCAGGTTTGAACCTGTGACATTTTCAAAAGGAGTCTCTTAATAGAACACTATGTCACCAACTAGTCTACGCCCTAAGGGCTAATAAAATAATTAAAATCAATGTAGCAATAACAAATAATTAAAATCCAAAGTATAAATATTTTATAATAATTATAATCTAATTTTAAGGTCATGGATAAGCAATTCACCAAATTAGTTAATAATACATCTTATAGATTTGAACCATTACTGCTAAATTCTAAAGTCCATCTGGCTAGGCTAAATGGTGGATGTCCTGCATTAAAAAAGATTTGTTGACCAATATTGGGGGGCCACCCAAGTTTGAAACTTGATTAACCTTCCTAGTCCATCAGGCTAGGCTAAATGGTGAATGTCCCGCATTAAAAAACATTTGTTGACCAATATTGGGGGGCCACCCAAGTTTGAAACATGATTAACCTTCCTAGCATGCTTACGGGTGGTTGCATTAGACTCAAGAATATAGGAGTATTTCCTTCAACTCGATCTCAGACCTCCTTGGAGAAAAATATTACGTCTACCAATTTTCTTGATACAAAAAATAAGAAGGCTTACAAAGGTGTACATGCTCTACTCTTTTCTTGACTTGAATCTACAATATCTTCCAATAAAATACATACTCTTAACCATTAAACCTATTCAATTTAATATTACAATTTAGAAATAAAATAATAAAAATATTAGAAAATAATAAAATAAAATAAAATAAAATAAAATATTTATAAAGAATATTTATATGGTTAACTTTTAAATTATTATTTCAAATTTGAATCAAAATCATTTAGGTCTTAAAACAGAAGTTTGAAATAAAAATTATGATAGAGAAGTTATGAAATTATTTAGTGTATTAAAAAATTAAAACAAAAGGAAATTCAAATATGATAGAGAAGTTATTAATTTTCATATTAAAAAAAAAAAAAGTATTTTATTGATTTAATATAGAAAAAAATTAATATAAAAATAAAAACATTTTAGTGTAACAGAATATTGGAAATTTCTTAAAATGTTAATATTAAGAAAATAAAAGATGAAGCCTCAAGGGTTAGTTTAATTGGTTGAGTTCTTGTAGCTAAAGCATCTCATTAATGGGAGATCACGGGGTAAATTCTCCTCGACACCCTGGGAGTTAGGATCGCTAATAAATCAACATGCCGTGATCCTTGTATGTGGATCTGGAAAAAATAAAAAATAAGACAAAAGATGAAAATCACTTTCCCCAATATTTTGAATACATTCAAATTACATTTTAATTTTGAAATATTAATAACAATGACACCTTTCTTAATTTTATAACTATATTAAATTATAAAGATTTTAAAAAGTTTTTCCCCATCTTTTAAATGTAAAAATAAATAAAATAAATAGATTTATTAATTCCCTACATTTTTTAATTCAATAAAATAAAGTGACTTCATCATTATCAAATTATCATACACTGCGACATTAAAAACAAATCTTTCCACATATACGCTCATCTATTTTGGTATTGGGGTTGCAAGATCTAATAAATACCGAAAAACTCTGTAAAAAATGGAGAGATGAGATTAAACTCTAAACACATTCTTGACCATGTTTCTATTATTCTTCAAGTTTTCCTTTATAGTTTAAAATATTTCTAATGGTTACCAAGTTTCTAAATAGTTTCGAATAATAAAATTAACTGGACATGTATGACCTTCCATATTTAAAATTACTATCACATCACATCTTTATATCTCTTATTGTATTTTGAAATTTAGAAAATGTTGTGACTGTGACTTGAATTAATTAATGGTAGTGAGCATGTAGTGGATGGAAGTAATTTTTTATCTAAGTCACATGAAACAAGGACATGAGACATGGAGGACGTGAAAATATGAGTATCTGACACGTGACATGGTGACCCCTCAAAACATGACACGTTATACATTATATATTAAAAAATATAACAAACTAGTGAGTTACACATAAAATATGAAATATATAAAACATTTACATGATGATGACACAAATGAAATCATATCACTAACATATATAACCAAAAATAACATTGAATGCAATACATCTCTAAACCAAAATACATCAACAAAGAGGCCCTAAATGGCTTGTAGATTCCAAAAAACATCATGTTATAACAAATAGCTAGTACTAAATATCATCAAAATCATTTCCTATATTAAGATCCCCATCATTAATATAACCCTCTAAGCATTAAAATAAGATAGAAAAAGCTTAACGTGTCAATTCAAGATTCTATTTAAGTGATGGGTACATTTTTACTAGGGTTGTGACAGAGGAGTCTAACAATCAATGCCACCAACGTCGAGGTATATAGAGGACTTGGTCCTACTAATTAAATGCTAGTTCCATACCCTCATCAAGACAAATTCCAATGGAAATGTTATGATCCCCCCAATCATGCAATCCTAAAAACTACGAAGTTTTCTAGATTTCGAGTGGAATCTAAAATTCTACTTTCTCCATATAAAATATGATGAGGTCAGAACCACTCTCAAACATCCTAAGTCAATTAATGGTAATGTTAAAAATTTAAGTAAAAGGATGGAAATGAAAGATGAAGGAGTATGTCACTTTTACTTTAAAAATTTAGCAGTACCATTAATTGGATAACATTAATAGGGCATGGACGAATCCACTTCCCAACATTTTGAATCCGTTCTAACATTGTTAATTTCCCTTAGCTACACTCCAAAGCCTTTAAAAGCTCCAAACATGTGACTCAATTGCTTGCGAATGAGGCAATAAATTGATTTTAAGATGTTTTTTTCATTGGACACATGTATGAATTTTGGGACACTAGTACGGATTGTGTTTGGCACCAATCAAATTCATGTCCTACAAACAGGGCGCGAGTCAAACTCATGTCATACACGTGCCACCCATGTGTTTTTCCTAACACGTGAAATATGTGACATGAGGGGGGAGGACATGTCATGTTACTTAGCTTTTCATAGATTGTTAGATAATATTGAAGAAGAATGCACTTTAAGCAATTAAGAGTGAGTAACTAGCCTTTAATCCATCTTTAAAACAACGAGGGTGTTAGTTTTTTCATTGAATCTTGATCTTTTAGTTTTAGCTTAGAATATTTTTTTTAAACCATTATTGTAATATTTATATTAACAAATTTTCATTTGGGGTGCAACTATTTTTTTATTTTTTTATTTTTCTACTAGAGGATTTGACAACTATGCAGGTCTCATACTCATGCGACACGGGGTCAAGTCCCACCACTACTACTATAACCTCTAGTTGGAGGTCAAGCAAGTGGGATTCCCACGCCAACGACTATGCAAGGAGTGTCTAAATATTGCACCCATTCATTGACAATTCTACACCTAATGGGCCTACAATGTATTTATTACATTATAAGTAAAAAAATAGTTTATCACAACTCTTTCAAAAGCCCATTATTCTAGTTGCGAAAGGCATGGGCATAGCTTAATATACATAATGACAAGAATATAACTACTATTATTATAGGTTCAATAAAAAGTTCCCATAAGCAAATCTATACAAAAATGCATATGCATAAAACACTAGCTAGGGGTTTCTTCACTATACTAAGAAGATTCCTATTGTTGATCTATGACACGGGAATTTAAGCGAGACAAAAGGAAACCACTCTTTGTGGTAGACTTAAAGGAATAAATAGAGGAATGAAGGATTCCCTTTAGATACCATTTGTAATTTTTCTAACTATTTTTAAAGACTAGTTATTTCATCCTCCAATTATTGTATTTTCGTTCATTGTTTCATAAGAATCTCCAATGGTGGTGGAGACAATAGAGTCCATTGATGAAACTTGAGTTGCACATGTAGTATTTCATCCTCAAGATCCTTAGAGTCATTGTTCTAATCAGAAAAATGACAAGGGTGGGCCATGCCAAAAATAAGAGAATTGTCACCCATAATCATTGCCAATAGATGTTGCTACTAGGTCGGGATCACTACTAAAAAACCATAAGTTGAGAGGGAGAGAGAATTATCAACCCACATATCAATTCCACCATTACTAGGCCCTTCGATTCCTAGGTGAAGGTTTAAAAGGCATCATTGCCTTATGATAACTAAAATAAAAAATCCTATAAGGCCCATAGAAAAATTAGGGCCTCACTAAAACTATGAATCAAAACCCCACCTACTAGCGAAACAATGGAGAAAATTCCTTCAATTTCCATATGAATCAAAGACAAATAGAGAACATATATGGGACTTAACAATTTACTTACCTGAGTTACCATCATTCCAACATGGGTGATAGAACCCTTAGCCACTTCTATGTAACACTCATTATCTACATCATACCACCTTCCTTGATCATCCAAACCCTATGTAGACTTGATGTCCTACCCACCAAATGTTTCTAGCAGCCACTACCTCACATCCACAGAACCAACAATAAAAAGTGTACCCAATCTCTAGATTTATTACCTACATCCATAAGGGATAGGTACAATCCAACATCCTTATGTACCATTATTAGCAGTTGAGGGAACCAAAATTGCACCGAAGTGAAAATCCACCACCTTCTTAAGGCACGTACAAAGATTAATGTTCGATAAGAGCTTCCATGCCTTGGCCCCCATAAGATATCCCAATACATTATATCCTTGCATGAAAATTCTAAACGTATGGTCAAATTTACTCCACATGCCATGCTCATGGTATGCGGAGTAGGACACCATCTTATTCACAATCAGGGGGCCCACCTCATGGGAAATTATACTATTTTCTAGCTTGTTTGCCACCGAGTTGTTAATTAGGAGGACATGCCAGACCATGTGGTCTGAAAAGTATTTTAACAATCTATTAATCTGTTTGAGAATGGAGTTTAGTGCCAGGTCGTTTGAGAATGAGCCTGCAACAATATGACCAAATATAACCTTCAAATCCCCACAATTACTAATTTTGAATACAATTAGAGAATGATATACTCACACCTTGAAACAATGCATACCCTTTTTCCATGTTATTTAAAATATTGTCGAGATTCAATGAGTAATATATTTCTAATTTTCCTCCCTAACAACATAAATTCCCCACATCTACTATTTAATAATAAAGTCATCAATAATAAATCTATAAATTTTATTTTTTATAATTTTACATTAACTTTCTATTTCAATTTATCTTCCATCTATTTTTACAAAATTTATAAATAAATATTTTAATTAATTTATTATAAATTTATAAATAATTTCAAACCATCCACAACGAGTAAAAACTATAAACCATGTTTCATAAATATAAACATATATAATTAATAATAATATATAATCAAATAATAAAAAACCAAATACAGTTACTCGAAAAATAGATTAAAGGTCACTCTAATCACCTTGATTATGATCATCTTCTGCTAGTCATCATCATCCTTCGCTCTCATAATTTACTTCATCCTCATCACCGAATTAGTACCTATATTTACTCAATTCTTCATGTGAACCCTAAGAAGAATAATCATGATAATTATGTCATAGTAACAACCAAACATTAACATCCATGTAAAATAATAACACATTTTTAAAATTTAATTACTCATAAATAACCTATTTTTAAGTTATAATTTTCTTATTTTATATGTATAGTGAGGTACATGATGCATATATGGTAACATAATTTAAGAGTTGTTCATTCGCATTAAAAATATATATTTAGTTATTTTTTCTTAAATGTATGTATAAGAAGCTACATAATATATATCTGAAATAGGGGTGAACTATGTAAGAGTTTTTCATTTCAAATTAAAAGCATCACCATACATAAAGGGATGGAGAGGATCACAATGGGGTTTGAATAAGGATATTTTCGTTAGGAGTAGAATGGGGAAGTATGTTAAGGGATTTTAAGAATTTGTGTGTTGAGTTTATAGTGGTTTGAGATATTGAGATGATGAGTAGGGATAGAGAAAGGAAAGATAGAATTGAGTTTTATTTCACAGGATTAGAATTAGATATATTTTGGAAGATTTATATAAAATAATTATTTAATATTGATATAGGTGAAAATATGATTCAAATTTTGGGGGAGTTTATAGCTTAAGTTCGTATGTATGAGTTATAAAGTTAGCATGTAAAAGAGAATTTGATAGATATGTAATCGGTGGAGTCAAACCTAATTAAAGTTAACTTCACCAACAAGACACCTTATAAGAAGGAAATAGGAAGAGAGTGTAGATCAGGAAAGAGAGGTCCCAAAATTGTCCTCATTGCATGTAATAGTTCTTCTTAATGGAATTATTCTTCTCTAATTCTCTCTTTCTTTTTGTGATGCATTTAGTTCATGCACTTTTATCAATGTTTTTGTGATTAATTTCATGATAGATCTATATGTTTTCTTTCTTCCTCTCTTATCATTCAAGCCTTCTAGACCTCAGCCCCAAGATTTCAATCATTGGTATTAGAATAGTTTACCACTCCATAGGAACCAAGGTTTGAATCATATTTCGATTTCAAATTTTTATAGAAATCTACAACCTCCTTTTGGCACCATTGGAGTCAATTTGTTAGGCCATACATTGTAAATATCACAGTTGGTCCACAAGAATTAGAAGGTTTTTCTACTCTCAGATCTTCATTCACCACTATGGGAGCATCCTTACATGGATTCACTACATCCATTGGTCTTAAAAAAATTATAATTTTTTAGGGTTTCCATGTTTCGCACATAAGTTACATGACCTCTATGGAAACCCATGTTTCTCTAACAACCCTTGGCATCCTTTATGGCCCTCTACGTTTGGTTTTCTCGCATTCAATGTTATTATAAATTTAGAAAACCATGCCATAGCTTAAAATTATCTATATACAAAATATATAATCTTGGCAACCTCATTTCATCCATTTCGTAACTTACCCATAGTGGTATGGCAATAATAGAAACACAATAATGGATGGAATACAAGGAAACAATACTCAACCAAATTTATGCATGTGCCATGACCTCCATAAAGCATTCAAAGGGTGTATGATAGCTCAGCTTAAAATATTTTTTGATCTCAAATGGGTTTTTTACGAAATTTAATTTTGTTTCCTCGATTATGATATATCATTGATGGAAGTAACACATGTCTATAAAACAACACAACCATGCATATCTTGATTTTTAGGAATTCTTTTCTCACTCCGCATATAATTACAAAACAAGTATCTTATATCAATGTATATATCTCTTTAATATGTCAAATGGGTCTTCAATGGAATTTGATTTCAACATCTATAACAAAAGTTATCAAGAAAGGTGTAACAAGAGGTCCATTGCCATAAAAAATAGAAAAACAAAAACAAGGTCATGGGTCATCCACGAACCCACGGTTTGAGTAAACCAAACAAACCCTTCTCCAATCTTTATATTTCCAACTTGGTTATGGGTCATTAACAAACCCACATTTATAGGTTAACCATTCAAAAGTATTCTCTTCATTGGCACTTAGTGCATTGTAATCATGATGGTTATAGGTCATCCACAAACCCGTGCTTATGGGTCAGCCACACACAACCATTCTCTTCATTGGCTCATAGCGGATTGTAATCATGATGGTATATTAAACATAATGGCGTCCCTCCTTTTAGCATAGGTGAATGATTAGGACCAACATTTTCTAAGGGGGGAGGATTGATTTGAATCTTAATGGGGCTTATAGTCTAAGTTCATATGTATAGATCATAAAGCCATATATTTATGTAAAATGGAACTTGATAAATATGTAATTAATGGATTCAAACATAATTAAATTTGAATTCATCAATAAGACACATCATAAGAAGGTAAGAGGAGGAGAGTGAACACTAGGAAAAAGAGGTCCTGAAATCAACCTCATTGCATGTAATGACCAAATGTCTCTCTCTGTCTCTGTCTCTCTCTCTTTATGATGTATTCATTTCTCTTCTTATGATTAGTTTAATGGAAAATATGTATGTTTTTTTGCCTCCTCCCTCTATTAAAAAATGTGTAACTAGGTTCGGTCTTCATAAGTATGAAATGTATTTTTGATTTTTGTAAATTATGAAATGAAAGAAAATTATTATTATTTTGGAGTATGGGTTTCGTGCTCAAGGTCTTTTATTTTATAGTTCAAGCACCGATTGAGTGCTTCTATGGTTTGTCCTAGGTCAATATGTCAAAAGAGTCATTGTCATAAGTTGAAGACCCCACTAGGCACATTCTAACTTGTAAAAATGTTATTTTTGTCTCTAAAAGTGTCGAAATACCCTCCAAGAAAAAGTTAGCCTAAATAAAGAGCCATTCCAACCCTTGAAGAGCCTATAAATATAAGAGGACTCATCCTCCTTCGAACAAACTCACTCACCGCTCATTCTAGCGAAGAAATAGGAAGGAAGAGGCAGCGAAGAAGAAGGAAGACTAAGGAAATCTGTGTTTAGGCTATCTTTCTCTCACACGTGCTTAAGAGGACTAGGGTTTCTGCAGCAGACCTAGGGCATCCATCTACAAGTTTGATCTTGGAGAAAAGGAGCGAAAGAGGTCAAGCAAAGGTCACCAAGGGTCACTCTCAAGCTCCAAAAGTTAGGGAAAGGAAATTGAAGGTCAGAGGAGGGCTCTAGAAGAATATCAAAATTCCCACGTGTGGCGATAGTAGTTGCAGGGAGGCCAAAATTTCATATCTGTAGTAGGAGGTCGAAAATCCTGCAGTAGGAAGTAAAAAAGGTGCTACTAGAAGAGATTTACTGAGTTTGACTAGATCAAAGTTGGCACATCATCCAAAGAGGTTGGTCTTGGTATTGAAGAGTAGTGGTCTCAGTCTTAAGGTCATGGATTTCATCAATTGAAGAATCTATAAGGAAGAGAAGATATTTAAGGGCTTTCCTCTCAAGAGGAGAGGTTTTGGCCCTGACTTGCAGCCTATATAATCTATCATTTTTCTTCTTGTTTTGGTAGCTTTTTGATGCTTCACACATATAATAATAAGTAACAAATCTAATAATTAAAAAGGAATCACAAGCAGTTATCAAGTAAATAGAATTAATCATGATTATTTCCCTATTGAATTATTAGCATGGAATCCAAGCTAAGGTTGGCTAAGGGCATCATGAAGATCTCCACTACATTGAAGAAATTCATCAAGAAGTGTTCAAAGGTAGAAAACTATCTCAAGAAAGGCATCAAGGAAGCATGGAGCCTCTTATTCCCTACTAAGAAGGAAGTAATTAAGGAAAAGGATGTGTTGAGATTGCAACAAGATGATGGAGCTTAGTGAAAAGAGTTGCCTTCACTAAGTGGGCCCGCAGGCTATTTTTGGTGCAAGTCTATTTTTAGACTATGTCTATTTTTAGACATATGGATCATGTCTATGGATTGCAGGTTGCTGTTTATGGATGATTGATCAAGTTGGGAAAAAATAGATGGACTTCTATTTTTGATGAAAGTGTGAGTGATCACAGTGTGAGTGATCAAAGTCAAAAATAGAAAAGTCAAATATTATTATCTCACAATAATATTTGGACTATAAACTTAATCTTATTCTCTTGGAGCACTTCAGTTTGAGCTACAGAGGTGGCACATGCAGCTGTCAGAAGGAAATATGCTTTTCTTATGAGTCAGTTGAGTTGTTGCATGCATGACTTCAGTTAGAACTCAATCAGTTGAGTTTGGTGGAGTTGATGGAGTTGTGTTCAGTTTAGCTTTGTTAAACTGGTTGTATTTAGTCTAACTGGCAAATAGACTAGAGATGAGTTGGGTGAATTAGTTATTAATTAATTCACAAGTTATTAACTCATAATACAACTAATGAATACATCAGTTAACTCAGTTGCATGTCAGTGCATGTTCAGTTCAACAGGGACAGGTGGTAGAGAATCAGATTGCTATCAGTTGTGACTATAGTTGTGCACCAGATCTTGCACAATCAAGGGATTGAGTATGCCAATGAGTTTGCTCACGTATTTGCCCACATTATAGCTTGTTCTCACGTCCAAAAAAGTGTGAGTGACTATTTTGCAGGTGAAAAACGAGTTTGGTAAGCCATTCTCATCAGTTCTTGAGCAGGTATTGAGCAGTGGAGGCAGGCAAGTAGTGGAAGAGATTTGGAGATCAGATCTGAGCTGTATTGTGTGTAACAGAGGTGGAGATACTTGTGAGAAGTATTATGCTGTGTAATGTTACATGACTCAATCATTAATATACAGATAGTTGGGGTTTTTAGCGAGATGCTTTCCCCGGGATACATACTGTGTTAATGTGTGAATGCTCTTGATGTTTTATTGTTATTGATGCTGCTATATTGATGATCAACGTAGAGGAGCTTATGTATTGTGTATGTTTTCCACAATAGTACATGATCAGGATAATCTCCATTGAATATGTGTTAAATTATTCAAAATTTCTACATGGTATCAGAGCTGTTGATCATCAGATCTACTATTCAGGAAGTGTTTACATTCTATTTCTCTAGGCAGAGTCTGTAATCGGGCCAGGTAGCCTCTGGATTCATCCTTCCTTTGGAAGGTGAGATATCCGGTGAATGCCCATACAGTCAATCTCTGTACGAGAAATATTGTGTTCTCACGAGTCTTAGATCCGAGGCGGTTGAGTTGGTTGCTGGTGGAATTCGAATTTGCAGCAGTGTTTTCTTGGTGACAACGCAGCAATGTCTTTCAACAAATTGCGATTGGAGTATGCTCTTGAGGGCAGCTCAAACTATATTGCATGGAAGGAAAGGATGGAGGCAGTATTGGATGATAACGGGCTGAAGGAGTTCATAGATACGGATATCCCAAAGCCTACTGATGCTGCTGAGGCGGAAGTTTGGCAAAAGAAGACCGCAAAATGTCGAAGGATTCTGTTGGAGGGCGTGAAGGATCACATTGTGTCCAGCCTCCATGGAAAGGCTACTCCATATTTGATGTGGAAATCATTAACAGAATTATTCCAAAGCAAGAGCGATCAGAGGAAGCTGGCGCTCAAAGATAAACTCAGAAACATCAAATGCGAGAAGGGTGACAGTATTCCCAAGTATCTCACGAAGTTCACTTAGTGTCGAGATGAGCTGGGAAGTGTGGGGGTTACTGTCGATGATGAGGACTTGGTGAGCTTGGCTCTCCTTGGTCTTCCGAAGAGTTGGCATTCCTATCAGGGCTTTGTCAATGGTCGAGAGAAGTTGCCAGGATGGGAAAGACTATGGTCAGATCTTGTGCAGGAGGAGATCAGGCGGAGTACCAGGGACGGATCTTCGTCAAAGGGAGCTGATGAAGAGAATTGTGCTTTGGCTGCCAAAGCAAAGAAAGGGAAGAGCAAGAAAGCTTCTCAGTCTGGTGCGAAAGGCAAGAAGCAGGATATGTCCAAGGTGAAGTGTTTTCACTGTCACCAGCACGGACACTATGCCACAAATTGTCCGCAGAAGAAGAAGAACAAGCAAGCTGCTGGATCTGCAGGGGGAGAGGCCTTAGCTTCTCAGTTTGAGCTTGATTTTTCATTGATCGCATGCTTGGTTTCAAGTGTGATGGGATCAGTGTGGTTCTTGGACAGTGGTGCGTCTTTTCACATGACGGGAGATAGAGATTTGTTCTCTGATCTGGAGGACAAGGATCTTGGAGTGCACATCGAGATGGGCGATGATGGTAGATACAGTGCGACCGGTATCGGTACCATTTCCTTTGAGAGGGAGTCTGGTAAACCCTTTGTATTGAAGGAAGTCATGCATGTTCCAGGATTGAAGAAAAATCTCATCTCAGTGGCGATGTTAGAAGACAAGGGGTATGATGTTGTTTTCAGCGAGGGAAAGGCCTTCCTGCGCAGCAAGACAACTCGTGAGACCCGAAAGATAGGGGTTCGAGTGAGGAACCTTTATTAGTTGCATGTAGATGGATGCGCAGCAATGGCAGGCAAGGCAGAAGGATTGGTGAGCCGGGATGATGGCGAGTTGTGGCACAGGAGATTGGGTCACCTTCACCATGGAGCCTTGAAGATACTCTAGTAGATCACTACAGGGCTTCCTAAAGGCACACTTGCGCAGTCAGATCAGTGCAAGGGGTGTACTTTGGGGAAGTTTGTGAAAGCCACCTTTCACGAGAAGGATAGTCACACCACGACGATCCTTGAGAGAATTCACACAGATGTGTGTGGACCTTTCTCAGTTGCTTCGACAACAAAACACAGGTATTATGTGATTTTTGTTGATGATTTCTCTCGTAAGTGCTGGATCTTCTTCATGCAGAAGAAGAGCGAGACATATTCAAAGTTCTGTGAATTCAAAGCACTGGTCGAGAAGGAGTCGGGGAAGAAGGTGAAGGCTCTTAGGAGCGATAATGGTGGTGAATACATCTCGGACGAGTTCAAGGATTTCTGCAAGACAGAAGGGATTCGTAGAGAGCTCATAGCTCCCCATAACCCACAGCAGAACGGGGTAGCTGAGCAAAAGAACAGAACGATTGTGGGTGCTGCACGGGCAATGTTGCATGATCAGGGCCTACCCCTTCACTTGTGGGCGGAAGCATGCAATACAACAGTTTATGTGCAGAACCGTTGTCCTCATAGGATACTTGGCATGAGTACACCTGAGGAGGCTTATTCTGGTAAGAAGCCTGATCTTTCTCATTTGAGGATTTTTGGTGCGAACATTTACATGCATGTGACGAAGGATGCCAGAAAGAAGTTGGAGCCGACCGCAGAGGTTGGGATATTTGTGGGGTACACTGATACGCCCCACAACTATCATGTGTATTTACCAGACAGTGGTAAAACTGTTGTGCGACGGGATATAAAATTTCAGGAGGAGAAAGCCATGAAGTGTTCTCTTGAGAGGGAGCTACACTTGCATGCAGATGAGGAGCTATTAGTTCCTAAGGATGAGCTTCAGGATGTGGATCAGCCACAGGACGAGGTTCATGGAGTGGAAGAGACCACTCATGCAGCGCCAACCATCAGAGGGCGAAAGCGCTTGACAGAAGCTGAGCAACTGGCTCAAGATGCAGAGAAAGTTGTAGGACCACCTACAGCCCAACGTAGGCAGAGACAGTCACTTGATCGGTACACTGGATACATGGCTCTTATGAGCAAGTGTGTTGTGACTGAGCCATCCTCTTTCGAGGAAGCTGTGGAGGATCCCGCATGGGTAGACGCCATGGTGGAAGAGTATGATTCTATTGTCAGAAACAGTGCATGGGAGATTGTTCCTAGACCGGAAGGGAAATCAGTGGTGGGTTCGAGATGGATCTACAAAGTTAAGCAGGCAGCTGACGGGAGTGTAGAGAAGTACAAGGCAAGATTTGTTGCCCGAGGCTTTTCACAGATTGAGGGGATCGATTATGAGGAGACCTTTGCACTTGTCGCAAGGTATTCTTCCATACGGACGATTCTTGCTCTCTCAGCGCAGATGGGATGGCACATTCATCAGATGGATGTGAAGACTGCGTTCCTCAATGGAGTCATTGAGGAGGAGGTGTACATTAAGCAACCCGAAGGCTTTGAAGTCTTCAGCAGCGAGTCGCATGTGTGCAGGCTCAAGAGAGCGCTGTACGGGTTGAAGCAAGAACCACGTGCTTGGTACACATGGATAGACAGCTATTTCACAGGACTTGGATTCTCCAAGAGCGAGGCGGATCCGAACCTATACCAGATTGTGGTGGAGGGTAAGTTGCTTATCATTGTACTGTATGTTGATGATTTGATTAACGGGTGATGAGCTGTTGATACTATCATGCAAGAAGGATCTTGCTACAGAGTTTG
The DNA here is from genome assembly GCA_031772625.1 of Pinus tabuliformis. Taxonomy (NCBI): domain Eukaryota; kingdom Viridiplantae; phylum Streptophyta; class Pinopsida; order Pinales; family Pinaceae; genus Pinus; species Pinus tabuliformis. The sequence continues at coordinate 903,834,268 of CM062811.1, forward strand.
AGATGAAGGATTTGGGCCTCCTTCACTATTTCCTAGGATTGGAAATATGGCAGCGCAGTGGTGGACTGTTTGTTTCTCAGGGCAAGTATGCTCGGGAGACACTGGAGAAGTTCAACATGCATGGCTGCAAGCCTGTTGATACTCCTCTTCCTGGAGGTTGGAGGAAGGAGGATGCCACTTCGGGAGAAGAAGTGGATGCCACTGTTTATCGACAGTTGGTGGGGTCGCTGATGTATTTGGTCAATACACGACCCGATATATGCTATGCAGTTAACCAGCTTTCACAAGCTATGGTTAAGCCTACCAAGCTCTTCTGGAAGGCGAACAAGCATGTATTGCGCTACTTGAGAGGCACATCGGGATATGGTTTGTGGTACAGATAGGAGGATGAGGTGAAGCTATGTGGCTTCACGGATGCAGATTGGGCAGGGAGCCCAACAGACAGAAAGAGCACATCAGGAGGGGTCTTCAGTATTAGATCGACAGCAGTTTCTTGGTACAGCAAGAAGCAGAGATCTGTGTGGATGAGGATGATCCTGGTCGGGTTGTTTGGGTCTAAGCACATCAGGTACCATCATATCAGAGATTGTGTGCAGCGGAGGATCATGTTACTTTCGTACATTCCAACGGAGGATCAGGATGCTGATATTCTGACGAAGGCTCTCACCAGGAGCAAATTCGAGTACCACCGAGGCAGGATAGGGGTTGCTGATAATCCATATCTTGTCGAGAGGGAGTGTTGAGATTGCAACAAGATGATGGAGCTTAGTGAAAAGAGTCGCCTTCACTAAGTGGGCCCGCAGGCTATTTTTGGCGCAAGTCTATTTTTAGACATATGGATCATGTCTATGGATTGCAGGTTGCTGTTTATGGATGATTGATCAAGTTGGGAAAAAATAGATGGACTTCTATTTTTGATGAAAGTGTGAGTGATCACAGTGTGAGTGATCAAAGTCAAAAATAGAAAAGTCAAATATTATTATCTCACAATAATATTTGGACTATAAACTTAATCTTATTCTCTTGGAGCACTTCAGTTTGAGCTACAGAGGTGGCACATGCAGCTGTCAGAAGGAAATACGCTTTTCTTATGAGTCAGTTGAGTTGTTGCATGCATGACTTCAGTTAGAACTCAATCAATTGAGTTTGGTGGAGTTGATTGTGGAGTTGATGGAATTGTGTTCAATTTAGCTTTGTTAAACTGGTTGTATTTAGTCTAACTGACAAATAGGTTAGAGATGAGTTCGGTGAATTAGTTATTAATTAATTCACAAGTTATTAACTCATAATACAACTAATGAATACATCAGTTAACTCAGTTGCATGTCAGTGCATGTTCAGTTCAACAGGGACAGGTGGTAGAGAATCAGATTGCTATCAGTTGTGACTATAGTTGTGCACCAGATCTTGCACAATCAAGGGATTGAGTATGCCAATGAGTTTGCTCATGTATTTTCCCACATTATAGCTTGTGCTCACGTCCAACAAAGTGTGAGTGACTATTTTGCAGGTGAAAAACGAGTTTGGTAAGCCATTCTCATCAGTTCTTGAGCAGGTATTGAGCAGTGGAGGCAGGCAAGCAGTGGAAGAGATTTGGAGATCAGATCTGAGCTGTATTGTGTGTAACAGAGGTGGAGATACTTGTGAGAAGTATTATGCTGTGTAATGTTACATGACTCAATCATTAATATACAGATAGTTGGGGTTTTTAGCGAGATGCTTTCCCCGGGATACATACTGTGTTAATGTGTGAATGTTCTTGATGTTTTATTGTTATTGATGCTGCTATATTGATGATCAACGTAGAGGAGCTTATGTATTGTGTATGTTTTCCGCAATAGTACATGATCAGGATAATCTCCATTGAATATGTGTTAAATTATTCAAAATTTCTACAGGATGAAGGTCTCTTCTTGACACTCACCAACACATTCCAAGATAATAGCATTTTGGTAATTGACAATGGTGCATCTAGCCACATGACAGGCCATCACAAACAATTGAAGACATTATCAAAGGTAAAATCTTCTTATAGTGGAAATTGGAGATAAAAAAAGTTATCCCATGATAGGTGTTGGATAAACCTCCATAGAGTTGGAAAATGGAAGCAACATTTACCTCAACAACATCCTATTTGTTCTAGGTTTTCATAAGAACTTACTTTCCATTTCAAGTCTAGAAGATAAGGGTGATAGAGTAGATTTTATTGATGGAAAAGTTGTAGTATGGAGTACAAACTCAAGCATAGAGAATGCTAGAGCAATTGGCATCTGAGAAGGAAGAATTTACAGGTTGATATCTCCTCTAACACAAGTTTTGGTTCACGTTGAAATTAGCCCATGTGAACTCTGGCATAGAAGATTTGGTCATCTACATTTAAAAATACTTCCAATTCTAAGTTCCACATTATATGGAATACCTGAACTGAAATAAAATCATGAAGGAGTATGTAAGGGAGGTGCATTGGGTAAGAATACCAAGAGATCATTTGGAAGCAGTGCTTCATGGTCAAAAGAAATCTTGGATCTCATTCACTATGATGTATGTGGTCTATAACTCCTAAATAACTTGGAGATCATATATATTATGTCACATTTATAGATGATCATTTAAGAAAGACTTGGGTTTACTTAATGAAAACCAAGGAGGAAGTATTTACAAAATTTCAAGAACCTTATAGAAAGAAGAATCAAGATACAAATATTTGAGAATGGAGGAAAGTATACATCTAGGGATATTATAGAATTATGTAAGGAGTTTGGGATTAAGAGGGAGTTGATGTAGTATACCTAGGCGGGATAATATGGGGTATAGAGGGAGGTACCCAAGGTAATAATGAGATGTAAGGATAACAAATAAATGGGCCATAATTCATAAATAAAGTGGTTAACCCGCATGATGTAAGGGACCACAAGTAGCTAGGAAATAATGTGATAAGCCCATAGTATTTGATATATGGTATTGAGAGACCCATGGTACTGTATGTATGAATCCAATATAGAGGCTAGATACTCTCCACTGAGGGATGTCAAGGATTATTGTGTTGACAAGCATATGGCTTGTGGAGTTTTCTCCTTCCTTAAGGAGTAGTTGTATAGGGTTACCCTACCTCAACGGTTTTGATTAATAAAATATTTATGTTCTATCATCTCTTGTTTTATTTCTTGGGCATATTTTCCATTTCAATACATTTTCAGGTTAGATCTACTACAAGTGGTATCAGAACACTTTCTTGGGCAAAGAGGGGATTTTTTTTTTCATTGGAATTTTTTGGACGGTGAGTTTGAAGATAAGATATGAAACTTTGAGTGAAAAAATTATAAAAAAAATAGCAGATCTAGATTATTTTCGGAAAAATACCCAGATTCAAAAAAAACATTGGGCGAATCAAAGTCTAGATGAGGGAGATATTGCTGATTTAAAATCAACTGTATTGCATAAATTTTTCTGACGACAATTCGTGGACAACGGATCTACAATCATTTTTTGTTATTTTTGTGTAGAATTTTAGAAAATTGATTTTAGATCTAAGCTCCTCGTGAAAAAACCACCCAATTTCAAAAAAAAAATTGGTTGAACCGAAGTTTGGATGAGGGAGATATTGTTGATTTAAAATCAACTCATTTTTCAGAATTTTTTGTTATGGCGGGACAATTGCAATGTGAATTTGAGTTTCCAAATTGCCTAGATCGGGATTTCAATAACACAGAAAGATTCGTAATGGCCATTCCATTTCTGAAAATAGGCTATACTAAGGATTCTGAGTCATATTGACCGAGTTTTGGCCATTTTAAATTTGCCGCATAAAGTAGGTAATTTATTTTCAAAACCCTCATTCTACTTCATGGGTTCTAGTTATATGATTTTTATAGGACATGATGATGGTCCCACTATTGAAGAATTTATACAATATAACAAGTCTCGATTCAAATATTGGACAATGGCCCTATGGACAGAGTTGTGCCATGAGGTTACTAAATGGTGGTTCTCACTTGATAAGTCAATGAGGCATATTCCAAGTAAAGAAATTGAAAAAAATGTTTTGGAAAAATGGTCTCGTGCTAGAAAACATGATAATGAGAAACATAAGGGTTATTTTTTTATGGTATCTCCTTATTACAAGTTCATGGATATATTCAGAAAGAGAAGATCATTGTGTCTATCAATCCTAGTTGCAAGAATAATTTTATTAATGTTCATTTGGCTAAAAGATTGCAAGTCCCAACAAAACAAACAGAGCACACACAGGTTGATAATAAGGACGTGCAATTTTATAAAGATTTGAAAATTTCTTTGGATAAGTATGTGTTGCATTTTGATTTTTATGCTTTAAATATGGCTGATGTGGATATTGTTTTAGGATACCCTTGGATGGAATCCATGGGTACTATCAATATTAATACACAGAAGAAGTTCCTGAAGTTATGGTATAAAAAAAAGAAAATTACAATTTTGGATATTTGCATTAGTAAACAGGTGGAGTCCAAGGAAGACCAAGCAACGAAATCTATAGGTGCAGACACAACAAATGAGGAATCGATGGTGGAAGTAATAATGGAAGACAAGAAACATGAGCAGGTACCACAAAAGGAACCTAATACCACTCAGGCTCCATCAGGTGCTAAATTGAAGAAAGATAATACATCAGTTAAAACTTCAGCGTATCACCACTCAGAAAACAAGAACTAGCAAGGTGGCAAAGACTTAGCAACAAGGACAACAACCCCTAGATGAAACACAGAGAAGTGAGGCGATTCACCCATAGCACATCAAAACAAAGGAACCACCAGAAACAATGTCCATCTCAAGCGAGCGAGACATCAACTAGATCAAGTAATCACCTTTCTCTTGGATGGCAAGATTCACGTGCATGGTATGAGTGGACTACTCTTTTGAGTAGATCTTATTATTTGTGTTCTTCTCATGTTTTGGGGACGAAACATGTTTAAGGGGGGTGGAATGTAGTATACGTAGGGGGTATAATATGGGTTACAAACAAAGGTACCCAAGGTAATAATGATATGTAAGGATAATAAATAAATGGACCATAGTTAGTAAATAAAGTGGTTAACTCTCATAATGTAAGGGGCCACAAGTAGTTAGGAAATAATGTGATAATCCCATAGTATTGGATATATGGTATTGAGAGACCCATGGTTATTACCCATGGTATTGTATGTATGAAGCCTATATAGAGGCTAGAGACTCTCCATTGAGGGATGTCAAGGATTATTGTATTGAAAGAATATGACTTGTGGAGTGTTCTCCTTCCTTAAGGAGTACTTGTATGGTGTTACCCTACCTCAAGGGTTTTGATTAATAAAAATTTTCTGTTTTATCATCTCTTGTTTGATTTCTTGGGCAAATTTTCCATTTTAATACATTTGCAGGTCATATCTACTACAGTTGATAGTCTCATATAATCCCTAACAAAATTGAGTTGTAGAATGAAAGAATCGATCCATTGAAGAAAGTGTAAAAGCAATGTTACATGATCAGGATCTACCAAACTTTTTGTGGGAGAAGCCACGAAGACAATAGTATATATTCAAAATCGAAGTCCCCGTAGATCGTTGGACAACAGGACTCCTAAAGAAGTATTCACTGGGAAGAAACCTATTGTAGATCATCTTTGAATCTTTGGGTGTCCCGTATATATTCATATACCAAAGGAAAAAAGGAAGAAGTTAGATCCATCAGGCATGAGAGGAACATTTGTTGGCGACAACAAATCCTATAAGGCTTATACAATCTACATAAAGGAAGGACACCACATAGAATTAAGTCATGATGTCATATTTGATGAGAGTATCACATTCAATAAATCTAAGGAAATTCCGAAGGACACAAATGATGAAGAAATTTTAGTATTTGAAGAAGAAGTTAATATGGAAGAATAAGAATCTCATCATTAAAATGAGAGTCCCAGTGAACCCATTCAATGTATGGTCCTCCCCGAATCAAGAAAGAGACCAAATCGGTTGAAATCTAAACTACTTAATGCAAAAGGTCACAGAGTAGCGAAAGGTTCATTTAGAGAAAGCAAGAAACCCAAGAGATATTTTGGGTATGCTGCATACATGACAAAACTAATAGAAACATAACCATCTACTTTTGAATAGGTTGTCAATCATCAGTAATGGAAGGATTCCATGAATGGAGTATCAATCTATAATGAAGAATGGAGTTTGGGATATTGTATGTAGGCCCAAAGATAAATCTATGGTAACTTCCAAGTGGATATATAAGATCAAACATGTGGCATATGGAAGTATTTGTGGCTAGGGGCTTCTCTCAACAAGAAGGAATCAAATATGAAGAGAAATTTTCACCAAAAATAAGATATACAACGATTCATTCATTGGTCTCTCTGGCAGTATCGATGGGATGGAGCATCCACCAAATGGATGTCAAGATGGCGTTTTTGAATGACACAATAGATGAAGAAGTCTATATAGAGAAACCCTTGGGATTTGAAGTTAAAGACAAGAAGGCATATGTTTGCAAATTAAAAAAATCATTATATGGCCTTAAGTAAGCACCAAGGGAATGGCATGCTAGAATGGATGCATACCTACAAAGAACAGGCTTCAAAAAAATTTATGTTGATCCAAACCTTTATATCAAGGTTGTATATGGGGAACCTATAATCATTCTTTTGTATGTAGATGATCTTCTCTTAACAGGTGTAGAAGGTCGAATTTAAGAATGTAAGAACTAACTAGCAGTAGAATTTGACATGAAGGATCTAGGGCTTAGGCATTACTATTTGGGACTAGAAGTTTGACAAGGACCTAATGAAGTTTATTTGGGTCAAGGAAAGTATGTGATCAAGATGTTGAAGAGGTTTAACATGATGGATTGTGAACCTATGACCACTCTAATGATCACAAACTTGAAGAGACTAAGGAGTTCTGAATCGAGCCCTGTGGATCCTTCCAAGAATAGACAATTGATTGGCTCACTGATGTACTTGGTGAACACTCGACCAGAAATATGCTTTGTAGTAAACATTCTCATTCAATTCTAAGTGGGGTCAAAGCATGATCATTGGATAGTAGCAAAACATATATTGATATATATCCGAGGAATTATCCATTATTGCTTGAAATATGATAGGAGGAATGTTTTCCACTTGATTGGATATACAGATTTTGACTAGGGAGACAATGAGAAGAATGGAAGAAGCACTACATGAGGATGTTTCAGTTTGGGATCCTCTATGATCTCATGGATGAGCAGAAAGCAAGACATAATTTCTTTGAGTAGTGTTGAGGCTGAGTATGTTGCAGCCTGTGAATTAAGCAGATAAGTGGTCTAGTTAAGGAAGTAGTTATCTGACCTATTCGAAGGACCGATGAACCCTCCAATGATACATTGCGACAACACCAATTGTATACGATTATCTGAGAACCCATTATTTCATGGAAAGATAAAGCATGTAAACAAGAATTATCACTATATTCGAGAGCTAGTACAAAATTGTGTGTTGTAGCTACAATATGTCTCCACTGATGAGTAGGTAGTTGACATTTTGATGAAATCACTTCTTAACAATAATCTTGTGTACTTGAAAGACAAGCTTGGCTTAGTTGATATATCCTCCCTAGTTGAGAGGGAGATATAGGAACATCATTCTTATCTTCACTTGGGAAGACAAAATTGAGGATTGGGTAACCATTTGGCATCCAATACTATTTGAGGATGAGGTAGGGCATCCAAGATAAGAGTAGTCATGGACCGATATTATTTTAGGATTATCTATCCAAGACAAGAATAGTCCAAAGAAGGTCATACTCAGTGAACACTCAAGTGGAGTATGTACCTTGAGAGACAATGATGATGGTGTTTATAAATCATTGGTCTTGCTATCATTTTTCTCTAATCTTGTGGAGAGATAGATTTTTTAGTCAATGCCTTGCTATATGACTATTAGGTCCCTATACTACTAGTGTAGCCCCTTATTGTTATTAGTGCAACCCCCTTATGGTATTGTTGTGCCCATGTAGTCCCCATGTTGTTATTATTGTGCCCCATAGAAGCCCACTATTGTTATTGTTGTGCCCCTACAATATTATTGTTATGTAGGCTCTGATTATATTGGGACTACTTAGACTCCTCTATATAAAAAGTAGGTATTTTCATTTGTATCATCCAATAATTGTTCATTTGTGTAATGTAAAGGAGGTTTCCCCCTCGAAGAGGCTGATTTCTAAGGCATTGATCTATCTTTTCTATCTTTTTGTGAGCTGGTTTCATAACAATGACAATGCTGGTTGATATGATGCTAGACAGATGGGTTACCAATCTGACTCTTCTTATGAGATCTCTTTAGATTAAGAATGACCATATATCTCTTAAGAATACCTCCCTAGTTAAGATGGAGTGTTGAAAAATGTGTAACTAGGTTCGATCTTTATAAGTATGAAATGTATTTTATATTCTTGTAAATTATGAAATGAAAGAAAAATATTATTATTATTATGGAGCATGTGTTTCATGCTCAAGGTCTTTTATTTTATAGTTCAAGCACCCATTGAGTGCTTCTATGGTTTTTACTACATCAAGAAGTCAAAATATTCATTGTCATAAGTTGAAGACCCCACTAAGCACATTGTAACTTGTAAAGAAAATTATTGTTGTATCTAAAAGTGTCAAAATACCCTCTAATACCAAGTACGCATGGTAGTTGGAAATTCGGCCTAAAGAAGGATCCACGCCCACCCCTGAAGGGCCTATAAATAGAAGAGGATGTGTCCTCCTTGAAACACATTCACTAACCACTCGTTATAGTGAAGGAAGAGGAAGGAAGAACTAGTGAAGAAGAAGGAATGCGAAGGAGATTTGTTTTTGGGCTATATATCTCTCACATGTGCTAAAGAGGAAAAGGGTTTTTTGCAGTAGACCTAGGGCATCCATCTACAAGTTCGATCTTGGAGAAAAGGAGGCAAAGAGGTTAAGTGAAGGTCACCAAGGGTCACTCTCAAGCTCCAAAAGTCAAGGAAAGGAAAATGAAGTTCAGAATAAGGATTTAGAATAATATTGAAGTTCCCACATGTGGCAACAACAGTTTCAGGGAGGCCAAAATTTCAGATTTTCTATAGGAGGCCAAAAATCTTGCAACAGGAAGTCGAAAAGGTGCTACTGAAAGAGATTTGACTGGGTTTGACTAGATCAAAGTTGGCACATCATCCGAAAAGGTTGGTCTTGGTCTTGGAGGGTATTGGTCTTAGTCTTAAGGTCACTGAATTCATCAATTGAAGAATATATAAGGAAGAGAAGAGATTAGGGTTTTCATCCCAAGAGGAGATGTTTTGGCCCTAGCTTGCAGCCTAAATACTATGTCATTTTTCTTCTTGTTTTAGTAGATGTTTGATGCTTCACACATATAATAATAAGGAACAGAGCTAATAAGTAAAAAGGAATCATAAGAAGTTATCAAGTAAAGAGAATTAATCATAATTATTTCCCTATTGAATTCTCAACACTCTCATCATTCAAGCACCCTAGATCTTAGCCCCCATTATCCATATTTAAATATTTCTAATGAAGTATATAGTAATTAAGTATAATAAAAACACTCGTGTTATAATGAAAATAAACTAGAAAATAAAAGTAGATTTAACTAATTGGGAAGAAGAAAAGTGTCATAACATTATGATATGAGAGGTAAGAAATCTTGAGAAACTTACCATATTTGGGTAGAAGGAACACCATTATGATTAAAATAAGAAGTTGAATTTTAAACATGACAAGATGATGAAATGGAATTTGGTGGAGTTAGATTCTCCATTTTGATGACAAAGGGCACAAAAATATTTAGTTCATTTAAAAAATTGGAAAGAAGAGAGTAAATTCACTTGAATATGTGTTGTTTTGTAGGTACAAGGACATAAATAAGATACCTAATAGGATGGGTGGGAATCTCCATAGATGAGTTAGGAAAAAAAATGTATAGAGTGTTTGTGAAAATTTGAAGTGACATGTTTAGTAAGTAAAGGGAAAATTAAGATCAATTCCCTAATATAGTCACCAAAAAGACAGGTGAAAAGAATATTGGTTAGGAAACTAACCTACTCACTAAAGTAGATGATCATTGTGTTCAACAAATCTATTTTGGAAACCTAAAATCCTATGGGATTGATTAGGTCCTAATGGATGATACTTTAGAGATAATTATAACTTTACAAATATATATATTATCCATATTGAATCCAACTCTTGATTGCCTATTCTTTAAATTCTTACAAGATAGGAAAAAACTAGAGGAATCCTCTTTGGGAAATACATGAAATTGCATTTGTTCATTAATATTAAGAGCAATGAAGAAAACATGGAAATAATGGAGGTATCATTATCAAATAGAGTAAACCAAGGAAGTGAAGAAGTACATTTATTTGGACTTAACAATGACGATGATAACAATTTCAAAGAAGACATTGAAGACATTGCTAACTTTCTTGACCAATTATTCAATGTTGCTTAGAAGTTATCAATATAAGATAAAACCCAGGATTAAATCACTCCTAAGGAATACAATCCAAGAAATGTAGATGTGCCTATAGAACTTAACTTAAAACTCAAGAGAATCCTACTTCATCTTGAGAAAGATTAAAAATCAGTATGAGGAAGCAAGACATGTACATGATAGCATTATTGTTTGACATGAATTTATAGAATTTAAGGAGTTGAAAACTTAATTATTTAAGGAGAAGGTAAATGTTGGGTACTTCATAGTCATGTTTATTCTTGATCTACAACCTAAAATATTTGTAAAGAACAGAAATATTTTAGTAGTCCCTAAATGGTATATTAAAGGAAATTCAATGGTCACTATTAGATTATATATTTCTTTAGGATCGATGTATTTCTAAACCATGGGGATATCCCTAAACTAAATCGGATATTTGATTAAGCTCATTTAATATAAACACTACAATGGATCTTAAAGAAATTATAATATTATCATAAAATTTTAAGGACATTAAAGGGTTGTGATCATTATTAACTGATGCATGTATTACTTGGACAATGGAGTCAAAATGAATTCTTGACATGTCAATTTAACATAGAAAGAATCATACCACTACATATACTAAATCACATTATTGGTGAATGGATTCAAAAATAGAATAATATTCCACAAAAAACATGAAATAAGAAAATGAGTTAAATCCATTCAATAACCAGAGTTTCTTAAGAACATCCCAATTTAGAAAATGCCAACATTGTTGGAATACAACACAATCCAAGTGTCAATAAAAGTACCTAAGTACAACACAATCTAATACGTATAAACACTAAATTCTTTCATTTAAAAATACCATGAAAGGGATGTATGGGAATCACTAATTCATGCTCCTATCTACTTAAAATCCTTGGATATGATAAAATACATTACAAAACATTGGGCATATTGACACAAACAAACCTTTGGTTGCAACTTTTTAATCACAAGCATGCAATGTGAATATCACCAACAATTACAATACATGAATCCAACCCTGCATTATTTGGTCTCCTTTGTATAAAGTAGAATAATAGTCATGCCTAGTAAAAGGTTCAAGATGTGAATGCATTGATCATTGCACATGACTAGTTTCATTCATTATGCACAATACCACATGTTTATTCCTCCAGAAAGCATAAGACAACTCCATCAATAAAAATCAATAGTTTGTGAGAAGGTCATGTGTATTGATGAACAACCTTCATATAGGAGATTTGCCTACATATTTATTGGAGGGAAAAAACCAAACATGTGAAATTCCATATCTTTATTTTCTCCATTGGGATTTCTTCTTTTGGTTTATACCTTATCTAGAATTTCCTATTCTTTTTCTTAATGAGGATTTCATGGCATGCCTTTCATTCCAAATTCCTAGTGATATATTCCCAATCTATATATTTCATTTTATTGTGTAATTAAATTTTATGCTTCTTTAGTCCTTTGTTAGGTACCTCTTTTCTCTAGGTTTTCTCCATCAAGGCTCTATGATTAGTTAATATTTCCCACTTTTTAAGTATAATTTCCCTAATCCTTGTTCCCTTAGTGGAATTTAATCCAGTTTTTGTTGAACTAGAATTTCATGAGGAATGCCCCTTCAAAGGAAATTTTAGTTCCATAAAATTGGTTGAGTTTACCCTACAATAAATTTTTTGGAGCTTTCTCACATAACAAAAGAGAAAAGAAAAAATACTTGCTAAAAAAATTATGGTCAACATCTTTTAATCGGTGAACCTAGATTTCTTATTGGATGCTCAATGCTTATTTCATATCCATATCCGTAATGCTTGATCTCCATTTTTTTTTTTTTGCTAAGTATGATTAATCTATTATTTACAAAAAAGAGTACTGTTACATCATTTGAGCAAAGAAATCCATCATGCCTGAGAGATAGGCCGTTTGAGCATGACTAAGTCCAAAACTGGGAGTTGGACGAGATATCTCGCGCAGGGGAATCAGAGAGATACAAACAACTAGTGAACACAACAAAAACTAGACAATAGACCCGACACAAGAACATAGATAGAATTTGACAAACAGAGCCAAAAAGAACCTTTTCCTCCTTTTCCACAGGGCCGCAAAAACTGATGGACAGCTGAAACACAAGTTTACTCGTCGGGTGGCTCCTCCACAATCCTGCACCATCCCTCTTCATGTTCCTGCCTGTCCGGCTGAGCATGAGCAACTGGAACTATATTGACAGCGCTGGCTAGCTGAGAAGTCCCATGTTGCATATCAGTAGAAGGCCTCGGAGAGTTGGGATTTTGATCTTCCTTAGTGTGAGGCAAAGGGGCATTGGGCTCGCCCTCTTCTTGGGCTTCCTCTAAGAAGAGAACAGAGATATGAGCCGTAATCCGAGGGCGATTGAGAGAACAATTGAACGTGAATATAGTAGAGCCAAAGGACAGCGAATTGGAGGAGTCTGGAGAGCTTGGGTCCAGGTATTGGCTTGGTCTCAGAATGCTCTCTGTTCCCAGAGGAGGAGGAGCCTGCCCCATGGAGCCAGACCCAACAGAAGGGCAAGAAGGATTACCCTGGCCGGAGCCTCTGCGGCTGAGCATGCGCTGGCGGGGTCTCGGCATAGCGGACAGAAAATCTCGAACTGCAAAGTTGAAATCTCCTTCTGCAAGAAGAAAGCCACGAACAGCGACGAGAGCATTACCAGTAGCCGAGGGAGATTTAAACACAGCAGAGGGATTTCTACGGGTGTATTCAGCAGAGAGAGAAACATTAACATAAACTACAGTATGGATATCACAAACACCAACGAGACTTCCACTAACAGCCGTGTGAATTTCCGGAATACCAGTGGATATTCCACGACCAGCAATGAGAATTCTGCGAACACCACAGGGGTTGCTGCCAACAGCTGAGGGGAAATTACGCACCGTCCTCGGTCCTCACCCCCTCGGTCCTCACCCGCCATTACTATGGCAATCAAGATCGTTGCAGGCATAGATCCTGAAACTGGACAGCGATTTAATGCCGAGACCAAACAAAATAGCTACCATAATGTTAACCACTTGCGGGTTCATAACCTCCCACATGGTATTCTGTTCGGCGAGCATGCTGGACAGGTGCCTTCCATGCTGCGCCCTCCTCGGTCCCATCACAGTTATTGCATTACAGATCACCCGCATCGGGGTTTGATCTCCATTTTTATTACTGCATCAACCCTATCCTTTTTTCAAAAATTTAACAAGTCAAGTTGTTAACACATTCATTAAGCATTAGATCTTGCTTCCTTCATGAGAAAGAATCATTAAGCATTGAAATTTCATCCCTGTTTTTGATATTTCCATAATTGGTGTTTTTTTTCCATTTTCTCATTGAATCTAATGTGTTCTCAACAAGTCAATTATATACTTAATTTCTTGGCATTTATCTTATTCCTTTCATTGTTGACCTTAATATTCTCTATGCTTGACAAGTTAATAAGTAAAATTATAAATGCATTTTTGAACATTAGACATTTATCCTTTTTTTAACCAAAGGGTTTTTCTCCTTTACTCTACACTTCCACACTTAATCAAAGTGAATTCTCTTCTTTTCTTGGCCAAGAACGCTAGGCTTCTTTGATCAACAAGATGGACACTTCTTTATTCTATAGAATGATCCCTTCTTTTCTCTATGGATTGGTGCAAGCCTTTTTATCTCAATTTCCAAGCACCTATCATTAATCATATCAACCATTTTCTTGGTGAATCCATACTTTAAATGAATTCAATTTTTTATCATCAAATCCTTGACAAAGCATTTCACACCCTTACAACATTATTATACTTTATTTTCTCTATAAAATGAATTGCAACATTCCTAAACATATTGTCTTATCCTTTGTTTAGTGTTTAGTGAGTTAAGCAATAACACATTTACTAAGCACTACACAATTATGGTGAGCACATGTATTTACCTCTTTACTTAATGCTTCCATATTTAGATGATGTTATATCATGCATGATATCGAAATGAACAATATTGTCACAATTTCATGCTTAAACCTAATCCATAAGCAAGGTCATGATGATTGAGAAAAATGTATCCATGAGTATATCCTTCATTAAATAGCTAAATCTATTTATATTTGCAATTGTTGCAAATGTTAATGTTTGAAAATTCATTATGTAGATCTAGTCATAATGGAATATAATCCTCTAAGGGGATGTTGAGAATGTCATAATATCCCATGTTGTGTTGAAACTTGCATAGACGATTTTGACCTACAATCCCTTTGAATATGATGCATAGGTAGCACTTGGGTAGACTTATAACAAACTCATACTTATATCATATTTGCATGCTTTTATAGATAACATTAGACTAAAGTATAGATCTAGCTTCACTAAAACGAAATGACCAAAAAAGAAAAACTACACAATGACTTTTTCATCCATGAAAATATTATTATGAAACGTGGAAAATGCGAGAACTAAAAAATATGAAAGAGAAATGCAAAATTAGCTCAAAATTCAATTTGTTCGTTCAATTAATAAGATTGCTTAACCTAATTATAATAAGGGTACTACTATTTTTTTCAAAAGAATGCAAAACTAGTCAATTACAATTGGAAAACCAATGAAACTAACCAATAAATCCACAAACGTTGTAAAATATCTTTATGTGCCTCATTAGAGGACCAAAAAACAACGTTGTTGGTTATACATTATAATAAGTTAGAAACTTACACATTTTCTAGTAGTGGAAACATATTTATAAGGTGTAGGAATGACTTCTTGAACATGGATTTCATCCCTAGTTGAATAAGATCATAACCCTTTTCTACATCATATTGACCATATGAAATTTGAAGGTAGGAATTAACATTTAAGTTAGAGGCCTTATTGAATCATTAGATTTACCTTTTTGTTCAAAAATCATGATTGTTGTTGCAACTTCCTCGTTATTAGTAACTTTATCCTCCTTCTAATCATCAATTCCCCCTCTCTATGAGATGTAGGATTCCTTGAGGATATGATGCATTTCATGAGCTAACATACTAGAAAATAAAATTCTAAGTTCTTCTATCCATAAGCTTAATCTTATATTTCTGAACATGAAGCAACATGATGTATTATTTAGACATAAATGATGTGTTTTCCACTATTGAATCTTGCTCATCACATTCAAGTCCAAGACATCTTCTAAGGAAAATCAATAATCCAAGTTCTAAATATTATCTTCTTTCATCTCATGAACCTCAAGATCAATATCATATATCGGATCAACATTGATATATAGATAATACCTATGGTCATGAGGTTCATAATCCTATTATTCTTCATGAATTGGGTTTTTAAACAAGAGAGAGATATTTTCATTGAATTTTAGAGCTTCATCCACTATCCCTAACATTTTCATCTCTTTCTCTTTGAAAAATAAGAGGATGCTAAAGAAAAATAATCATACTAGCACCATACTTTAAATCATCATTATATACTAGTGTTTACATAATAAAGTATTATATTGAAACTTCTAAGTGATCTTTTAGTAATTTCTCTTCCATAATTTTGACACAAGTGAATCATCTCTACAATGGTCCTCATAGATTAGAGATGTCTCTTCCTAAGCAAACTCCTTGTTCTCGCATTTAGATCCATATAATTTAGTCAGAGAAACCATACTTTTAATATTTGACTTTAACTCGTCTTCTTCTTTGCCATGTCCTTGTGTAATCATTAAGAAAATAATCAAAATTAGGAAGCATGTCTACATCAAAATTATGTAACTCATAGGTATCATCCTTTCATAAATTTCCATATCACGTGAAAATTTCAAACCATAGCAAAGTAAAGTTAATAAGTTAAGGTCTAGTTTTTTCTCTTTCTCTTATTCATAAGCCTCTCATTCATATGAGACATGCAACCAAATGCATGAGGTTTTTACTTAACTTTCATCATCATTCTCAAAGTTGAAATAATGTAAATTAGGGAATTCATTTGTTCAAACTATAATATATTATCTTCTTCTTCTTATTCATAATCCTCTATTTTGATATCATATGAAGAATCTGTTGGAAATAATACTAAAATGGGGGGTGAATCAGTGTTTACAAATCAATAACTTTTTCATTTCCATAATCAGATTTATATACGCTACTTCAGTGAAGGGAACTCACGTGTGCTCGCAATTGTTCTTAAGGCAACCAACGTATATCTAGTGAATTTATGATTCAGTTAATTCATCATATGTTGATCTTTAATCAGTGCAATAGTACGTTATTAAACATTAAATATTAACCATGTGCAGTAATAACAGAATAAACCATTACACATAAGCAACACACATGAACACCAAGATTTAAGGTGGAAACCCAATGTGGGTGAAACCACCTGCTGCTGTCGTCTTTGTCTTCTTTTAATAATAAGAAAATCTGTTCACAATCTTGTACTGGTGTAGACTCATACCAATACGCAGGCACCCACCTGCAGAAGGCTACAACCTTCTCTCGTTTTCTAGCTGCTACTAGAAGGGAGCTACAACCCCCTAGCTCTTATACTAGTCGATATGTTTACTAGTACGTAGGCACCAACCTACAGAAGGATCCAACATTCACTCGTTTTCCAGCTGCTACTGGAAGGGAGCTCCAACCCCCTAGCTCTTGTACTGACTGATATGTTTACCAGTACGTAGGTGCCAACCTACAGAAGGTTACGACCTTCTCTCTTCCTCCAGGGACCACGTTTCATGAATTTTCAGACTGGATACTCCTGGAACACAACACCACAATCTGAAGGCCACGTTTCATCAAATTTTCATACTGGACCCATTAGTAACATTGAATCTCAAAATCAATCACCATAGAAATACAACCATCAAATGTATCTGCATCAAACAATCACTGAAACCCAATCAATCTCTGATATAACTGAAACCCAATCATCAGTCTCTAGTATAATCATAACTAAATCAATCAATCACTGAAACCTCTAGTGTATTGAATCAAACAATCACTGAAACCTCTTATATACTAAATCATACAATCACTGAAACCTCTGACATACTGAATCAAACAATCACTGAACCTCTGACACAACTGAATCAACCATTCATTCAAACTTAATCAAATTCAACCAAACAACTAGAATAAACAGATCACTGTAACCAGTACACAGATCTAAACCCAGATCATTGCATCAACAACCAAAACTAAATGTAACTTCAAAAGGCATGTGTCCTATATTAGGTTGGGCCCTATATTAGGTTGGGCGGACCTACCTATGGTTTTGTGCATGATTTTCGCACATGGTTTTGGATGCGATGGTTTTCGGTCCATGGTTTTGGACGTGATAGTTTTCGGTCCATGGTATTGGATGCTTCGACATGTATAAATATGTATTGTAACATTGAAAGGAACATAATGAAAAATCAAGCTCGTAGTCCCGGTTTTGGGATCTAGGGGAAAATCTCTATGTATATGTGTTTTATTTGTTATTCTCTCGCATTGTTTATTTTTTGTGTTTTAGAGTTTGTATGCAGGTAATTTCTATACGGGGTTAAAACCTACAACTTGGACTTCAAACTTTTTAGGAGTTTCACCAGTTGCTTGTTCAATTAATGCAACTTGAGCCTTGGCACTTGGTACATGGCATAGCGATCTTGATCTCAATCGTAACATAAAGGAAATATGAAGGGGAAGGGCATTGACATTGGCATAGAGAGTTCCCAAATGTTAGTTGGTGAGAAGGAGGAATAAGCTTGTTAATCATTGCATTATTTGTTGCATGGAGCATTGCCACATTGGAAGCCACCATGGATATGCTCGCCATTTCCTTCTTAGTGGAACTCTCAAGGGATCCGCAAAACGATGGTTTCAATATGAGAAGCTCTTTTTGTATCATAAGTGCAGTAAGCTCAAGGCGAGTGAACAAATAGTGGATATATCGACTCCACACTAGTAGGCCAATGCCTTGCTTTGGATTTGGTTTATTCACGGGGATCATTGGAATGGAATGGGATTCGATCCTGAGTATCTTCTCCTCCATCACCGATAATAGAAACACACCTCTAATTTATGTCCTTCACATATTATAAATGCACCATATTTTTTTTCTCAACATGTAAGGAGACTTGAGACAAATCTACTTTTCGACCTCAGAGGAACAACGAAACTTCAACGATGAAACTTTAGTTGTAACGCTCCTTTGGAGTATCTAATGTTGCAATAGTGGGTGTCGTATAAAGAAATGAATGTTTTCATAAAAGTAACGCTCTCCATCCCATGCCAAGCCATAGTATAATGCATCATGGTGATAATGATTTGTAGCGGGAAAATAACGTCGTTTATATCTTTATTCGTATAACTCCCATAGTATAATGCTTTTCATTTGTTACTTTGCCACCACATATCAACGTCGCCTGCCATGATGTTGTTCGATTCCCTCAAATTTTACCAATATCAACGCCAACACATCATATAAAATCAACGCCATTTGTATGAAGGTCATAGCATTCAACCAAAAGTAAATAATAATATATAACGCTGCTTGTAATTGTCCCATGTTAATAACATCGAAACTTTACCATAGTAGTAATAACGCCAATGTAATAATGCATGGTTGGAATAACTTTTCCATTGTGATAACGCCATACTGACTCTTTGAATTTGCCATTGTAATAACCTTCCCACTAATAACGCAAAGTGAAATTACCATTCTTATTCTTGAATAACTTTCATCCATAGTCTAATCTGGGATTTGTTGGTCCAGATCTGTAACAACATTGTAACGTAAGCCTTGTTGTTTCTTCATATCCGCTAAACCTAAAATCCATTCTGGCACTAATGCATACCCTATTCTGGCAAGGATAACGGATACCATAGTAATTGAATGCTAACAACGCCAACAAGATTTGCGCATTAACGTATTCTATTCCACAATGCATCAATAATGTATTTTCCAAATATATCAATGCCATCATATCATTGAGCGTTTCTCTGTCGAATTGGTCACATGCCCATTACACAATTAAATATCCTTTGAATCACAGACCCATGCACCAATCTATATCATTTATCTATCTTTTTTTTGTGCTCAGTTTAAGAGAATCGTTAAAGCCAACGTTATGATCTTCTATTCATGGAAATGAGCTTGTTCAACGCTGCCCCAAACTATCAATGCCATCATAATTCTGGTAACTCCACTATAATCATTATTTCATCCATGTTGTGCAATTTATTGGTCAGTGTTAACGCTGCTCCAACTGTATGTCAATCCTCCTCTCCAAACATTCCTTACGTATATGACTTTCATTCAATATTATTGACATTTGTATCATTGAAAACTTTGAATGTATTCTCCTTGTGAAATGTGCTTGATAAGAATATCATATGATTTTGTCACACATTGAACAATGCTACTTGCATTACCAGGACCTTTATAAACATCTGGGTGAAATTCCTTAACCTTTGCTCAAAAGGCCTCCTTGATTTCGTCCTTTGTGTAGTCTTCATCCTGTAGGCCCAGCACTTCTAGCGGGTTTGCTTTTGCTAGCCATTCTTCACTTATAATATTTTTTTTGTCACTGCAATTAACTCTTCCACATTGTTTTCTTCTTACACACTTACACCAACATTATCCACTCAGACTAGGAAGGTTCCTCTCCTTTTTTTTCTTTCAAAAATGCATTATAGCCCCAACAACATTTTTTGTCAGCATGCCATTAGATTCCATTCCTTTTATGACCTTTTCAAACATAGGAAGACAAAGGACTGAGATATCCTCGTACCACCAATATGAAAAAGAGCATCTATCTCTTTCACTACTGCTGATCCCATTCCAAAAGATACTTCCTCCAGGGCTATGCAAAGGATCTCATGCCTTCATAGGCCATCCAAATAAGTTTGTACAAGACATAGCATCTAAATCATTCAGACATCTTGTCACTATTTGAAGAAATAAGATTACATTTGCCATATTCTTCATTCATTTGGAGATATTATGCTGCACATAGCACAATTCCAATGTTGGAAGGTGTAAATTCCACCTTATCTCCATAACAAAATTTTGTAGCAAGTTCAAATGCTTATGAACCTCCAGGAAAATCTGGTAATTGGACCACGATAATCGGTCTTTTATCATCTGCTAATTTGGAAACGATAATCGGTCTTTTATCATCTGCTAATTTGGAAACAATATTTGCTATCCTCCCAATAGGGGAAACAAGTTTTCCCTTGACGATGTAATGCATATGCCATTTGAGTACAGGTATAATTGCAGGCATGCTTGAACAAGCAAATGTTCTCAATACCCAAATTGTATTATACTTGAATATGAATGAGTGTGAGCATCCATCCTTACACAATGGTCTGCAACGGAGATATCCAGATGGGTATTATATGATTGATATAAAGAGCATTCAACATTGGTACACAAAGGTGGTGGCCTTTATATATATATATATATATATATATATATATGTTTTCTTCATGATCTCCCTTTGGTGCCCTTAAGCATATGGATCTCAGATTGTTGCTCAAATTATTATCATTGAATACTCTTCAATAATTTCAGTAGATATTGGTTGCACCACTATTAATCCATCACAATGACTCACCATCTATACAATTCCTATTCTTTGTCATATAGTCATAGTCCAAACTATAGTAGAGGGGGGCACACTCGATGAGAGTTTGGTCCAACAAACTTCTCTTATTTGATGAGGAGATATTTATAAACTAAGTTTACAGTGAATTGCATGTCATTTTTGTTTGCCCATTTCACATATAATGACTTGCACGATCCACACATTATGCAATTTTTTTTGACAACAAAATAACCATTGAGTGTAGACACCTTGACTATGTCCTCAATTTTTGCATGCTGAGAGTACTATTGAGCCTCATTCATTATGTAGATTTTATTTTTCTTTGCGAATGTATTTTGAATACCCATCTCTTTTCCAACATTACCCAACAAGGCAAGAGTGGCAATTGTTGTTATTCTAACCATAACATAGGTCATCTTCCTTCATTATTTTGAAAACATTTGAAGGTTTTTGAAACTAGCCTCTTTTGTTAACAAGTAACATAAGAGTTGAGGAGGTAACTCTTTTCGTTGTTTTATGACAGGTAAACCATCATGTCTCTGTTATACCTTATGTACAAGAATGGTCTCAGCATGTTATTTATCCTCGTTCAAGACATTATTGGTGTTTCTCTCTTGTGGTCTTTGAATATAGAAGAGAATATGAAAACAAACTTTCCTTTTTAATTCCAACATCCCAACCAAGGCTACCATAATATGCATAATGTATCGAGTTTGTCCTTATGATGTTGCCACTCCCCATGTGATTATGCTACTCTTCTAATATTGACTAGATGATTTCCATGCTGCTTAGAGTAGCTCCCTTGAAATTATGATGACTTCATTATGTTATTGAAGTAACATGGTCCTGATTTTTCTTCCTCTTCCATATTTTGGTAGGTTTCTTTCTATTGTCTACATTTCTTTTTAATTCAAAGTTTGGTCTACTTTGATTTGCTTCCGTCATCTGTTTAGGATTATTTAGGGTATATGGCAACCTGCATTTATAGGATTTATGTCTAAGGTTGTGACATAGGTATCATCTCATTTGACTAAGGTATGGTTGAGCTGGTGTGTGGATTTTGTGCCCCTTTTTTCATATGTTTACATTCAACAAGTTTATGTCCAAATTCATTGCATAAATAAAAGTAACCATGGAAATGTTTTGTGTACCTGCTGAATGACTGTCTTCTCTTCTTTCTTGCTTGAGAGAGTCGTCTCATTTGCTGCATCTTTTGCTGATTAAACTTGATTTTATTTGTCTTCCATTAATGAACATATACACATGATCCAGGTGGCTCTAGAGACACACACACGACAAACAAGGCTTAGGGAAGCTCAAAAACCAAAGTGATTAGAAGGCTTTTGAAACAAGAACATCGCGTAGATCTCGTTGTCCTGATCGCAATGGTGCAAATAGTTCATCAATCCGAGTTTGTATGAGGGAGAATGAGCCAGTCAAAGTTTTGGTCAAAGTTGAGTTATGAGCCAGGTTTAAGTGTCCTACAAATTGACCGAGTCCCGAGCATGGAATTTGGCTCCCAAAAATGGGCGAAATTGTGGCCTTGTCAAACTGCCTAATATCACTTATTTTCGAAATATTTAAAAATGACTATTAGTTGTTAAAAAAATAAAAATACATATAAATTAGGTGGCGGGCCATGACTCCTGCCACCTCCGTCAGATCCCAAAACTCTAATTAAAAAAATAATCAATTATGGGCTAATGGGCCATGATCCCCGTTGGCCCTCCCTCAACCTCACAACATAATTTAAATATGTCTCGACAGCCATTACCCCGCCAAGCCCTCCAACTCCCATATTAAATGTTAATATGGGGTGGGCGAGCCACCTCCGGTGGACCCGGCCCACACCCCAACTACCCCTCCATTAATGTGCAGCATTAAATGTGGAGCCAGCGGGGATTGAACCCGCCCGACCCACGTGGGTTGACACCCACTGGGTAGCCCGATATGGCAGTGCGCCAACCAACACCAACCCAAAAGGTAACTACACGCCATTTAAAAAAATTGTGCCATATAAAACAGTTAACCAAAAACAAATCTTGCGTGCTATTTTGGAGTGGGCAAGGTTTGAACCTAACCCACCTCCACACCATCCTCCAATTATACCAACAACCCACAATGGTCCTCATTGATACCTCCGCCCATCTCATTATATGTAAACCCTCATTTTCTTAAGTGCGCCCAACATGCAGGAGGCAGAAGGGCAGCATAGAAATCGAAGCATGATCTTTTTTAATTAATTTTTATTGCAGGGTGGAACCATGAACCTGGGAATAACACAGGGGAAACCATGATTAAGAGAAATTCTAAGGAGGACGAGATTTTGCCATTGTCCAAATTAGACAAATTTTATGTCGTTCTTACACCTCTTAGTGACATGAAACTGATGGCATAGTCAGAATTTTGATCTGAGCAACAGATTTTTAGAGCACCCGAAGGAGGGAATCTTTGAGGAATCTAGGGGGAATCTAAAAGATTTCTTAAGCCCCATATTTCCACTTCCTCAGAATTCAGAAATTTGACAGTCAATTTTTCACTATTCGATGCCACAGATCTGATGGTGCATTCAGATTTCCCATTTGATCATTTCATTTTTCAACCACTTTTCAAAGTGGAGAGTAGGTGTCAACATTCAATGTGTGAGCAGTCATTCCATGAGATTCGACACAGCGAGATTGATGGTACGGCCAACTTCAGAAGTTTTACATCCTTTGCTTCAGATGGCCCTAGGATTTGAGGTATATGCAGTATGTTCATGTACTTCTTTTTGCCGTGAGATGCATTGTGCTGGGTATAACCCTGTTTTGATGTTTGATGTGGGATCTTGTTTTCATGATTCGTCATGTTTTGTTTGAGATCCCTTTATTGTTATGTTGATGGGATAATCATGTGTCGCCATGTATGTTTGCATTAAGATCCCTTTTATTCCATGTTGGCGGGATGCTCATTCTCATCATGCATGAGTTTAGGTCATATTGATAGGAGCCCTTTTTGAATGAGAGCTCATGTAATGGAACATCTCTTGGAGCCACTCCTGCATGAGGGAATTTCCCTTGTATCATGACAATGTCACCACTTATGTACATCATCACTATTGACAGCACTTAATGCAGCGGCCTACACCATCTTGACACCGGGGCCCGGAGACATAGTCCCTCCTGGACGAACTCCATTATCAATGTCTTATTATTTTATGTTTTTGATGATTGTCATGTTCCTTCTTCTTTACAACATGCATTTATGTTCCTTTAAGCTATTTTAATTGCAATTTTAATCACATCATGAAAGTAAAATATCTTGGTTAAATCTGGGAGTTGAGTCAACTCGAATCAAGTTTGGTATCAGAGCAGTCTTTGCCTAGATGTGAATTAAAAGTGTGAACAATGGAACGCGCAGTGACAGGGGATGAAAAAGTGACGTACAAGACAATGCTCAAAATTTCCCAAAGGGTGGAAATATTGTATAAAGTTCTACAAAAAGAAACAGAGGAAAAGGAGCGATTGCAGCTTCAGTTGTGATCCATGGAAGAGGCCCTGGAAGAACTAAAGCACAACAACCAGAATCTTCAAACAGAGAATGCTAAATTGAAGATGCTTCTACATGAAGAGAAAGAGGAAAAACAAAGTTTACTACAATAGCTGCAAGTTAAAGATGAGGCCTTGGAAAAGCTGCAGCATGACCCATGTGAGGTAAAAAGTATTTCTCTAAATTCATGTATGTGTCTTGATGATGATTTCACTATTTTTGAAAATCATACCACAGGCATTGGCTCCAAACTGTTCAAGAAAATGGGTTATTAAGGAAAAATATTAGGCATTAGTGGCCAAGGCATTGTTAATCCCATCAAAGTATAGGAATTACCCCGTCAGGCAGGACTTGGGTATGTCAAAAAGGAAGTTGGGGAATGCACCGAGACAGCTAGCGAACCAACAACAACAGATGATGAGAAGCCCTCATCAGTTCTTTCCAACTCGACAGTGGAGGTAAAAGATGTTGATTTCCTTTCGATTTCATCTTCACATAGTATGATTTTTGTTGGAGATTTGGACATCCCAATTACAGGGACAAACATAAGGCTCCTTACCAGGAGGAGGCACGAGGAGGAAAAAGAACTTGGTGTTAATAACCAAGGAATAACTCAACCATTGGAGGTTGTGTAGAGATCTCAATTTGTAGGCTTGAGATACACCGAGGGATAATGCTCGAAGGTTTCAAATGCTTTCGAGACATCGTTGAAATTGTCAAAGAAAGAGAGTGATGGGAACACATCCCCATCATCCCATGGTAGTGACCATTGTAGGGAAAGAGTTGAGGCAAGCTCTCATCGCCATGCTTACACCAAAGACAACAAGGAAAGGTATAACCACTCTCGATATTCAAATGTTCATTTCAATTATAATCATGTTGTTAAATATGAACGTAAATCATGGAATCAAAAAACATGTACCTTTTGTGGATTACATAACCATACATTTTCTAAGTGTTGGAAAAGAATAGTAGCACGCAAAAGGAGGAGGCATGAAAGACCCTATCAACAACAGGTAAAGAAACATGTAAAGAAGATCTGCAGGAAGAAGACCTATTGTAGTCATTGTGACAAAAGTGGTCGTCAAAGAGTCACATGTTGGAGGCTCCATCCAGAGCAGCACCTTAAAGACAAAGCGTCGGTGCATGAACCATGTGAAACAATTGTTCAACAAGAAAAACCACCAGAGGGAGATGACCCATTCACATCGATAAGTGAAAAATGGTTTCTAGATATGTTAGCTTGTCATTGTCATGCTTTTGTAAATAATTTGTTGCATTTTAAAATGTAAAAGTGATGATGTGTTTTCCATCACTTGTTAAGCAACAATGATGTCTGGTCTTATTTTGAGTTGCATGATAAATAGTGAAAGTGATGTCGTGTTTCCATCACTTGTCAAAGAAACAATAGTGTTTGGCCTTATTTTGTAAATCATGTGTTGCAGTGATGATGTGTTTTCCATCACTTGTTGAAGCAACAATGATATGTTGGACTTGTTTTGTAACTGGGGTATTGTTTCCATTTTGATGTAAACTTGACCATTGAGTATGTGTTATAAACTTGTGGCAAGTGTGGGATGCTTGGGTCATTAGTTGGTCATGAAAGTCAAGCATGTAATTTGAAAAAACAATGTACTAGAGGTTGCAGGTGTCGGCTCATCGCTTAAGGCTCTGAAGAAAAAAGGTGAAGGAGATGAAAGCGAGACGTTTTCAGGGACGTTTGTAATGCAAACAAGGTACAGAGAAGTTGCAGATTATTTTTCATGCTTTTGGAGGACCAAAAGATCCTCAGTGGGGAGGATTGATCCAGGTGGCTCCAGAGACACACACAGGACAAAGAGGGCTTAGGGAATCTCAAAAATAAAGTGATCAGAATGCCTTCGAACTAGGAACAACACATAGATATCGTTGTCTTGATCACAACAGTGTAAACGGTTCGTCAATCCAAGCTCGTATGAGGGAGAACAAGCCAGTCAAAGTTTTGGTCAAAGTTGGGCTCTAGGCCAGGTTTAAGTGTCCTTCAAATTGACTGAGTCCTGAGCATGGAATCTGGCTCCCGAAAATAAGCGAAATTGTGGCCTCGTTAAATTGCCCAATATCCCTTATTTTTGAAATATTTAAAAACGACTATAAGTTGTTAAAATAAATAAATATATATATATATATATATATATATATATATATATATATATATATATATATATATATATATATATATATATATATAGGTGGCAGATCATGACCCCCGCCACCTTCGTCAAACCCCAAAACTCTAATTAGAAAAAACAAATTTTAATTATGGGCCGACAGGCCATGACCCCCGCCGGCCCTCCCTCAACCTCACAACATAATTTAAATATGGCTCGGAAGCCATTACCCTGCCAAGCCCTCCAACTCCCATATTAAACATTAATACGGGGTGGGCGGGCCACCTCCGGTAGACCTAGCCCACACCCGAACTACCCCTCCATTAATGTGAAGCGTTAAATGTGGAGCCGACGGGGATCGAACCTACCCCACCCACGTGGGTCGGCCCCATATGGCAGCGTGCCAACCAACACCAACCCAAAAGGTAACCGCATGTCGTTTAAAAAAATCCACACCATATAAAACGGTTAACCAAAAACAAATGTTGCATGCTATTTTGGAGTGTGAGAGGTTTGAACCTGACCCACATCCACACCATCCGCCAACTATACCAATGACCCACAAGGGTCCTCATTGATACGTCCACCCATCTCATTATATTTAAACCCTCATTTTTTTAAGGGCGCCCAACATGGAGGAGGCAGAAGGGCGGCACAAAAATCAAAGCATGATTTTTTTAAATTAATTTTTATTGCAAGGTGGAACCATGAACCTGGGAATAACATAGGCGAAACCATGATTGAGTGAAATTCTCAGGAGGGCAAGATTTCTCCTTTGTCCAAATTAGCAAAATTTTATGTCGATCTTACACCTCTCAGCGATGCGAACATGAAGGCGCATTTCAAATTTTGATCTGAGCAGCAGATTTTCAGAGGACCTGGAGGAGGGAATCTTTGAGGAATCTAAGGGGAATCTAAAAGATTCCTTAAGCCCCAGATTTCCCCTTCCTCAGAATTCATAAATTTGACATTCGATTTTTCACTATTCGACGACACAAATCTGATGTTGCATTCATATTTCCCATTTAATCATATTTTTCAACCACTTTTTAGAGTGAAGAGAAAGTGTCAGCATTCAACGTGCGAGCAGTGATTCCATGAGATTCAACGCAGTGAGATTGATGGTACGCCCAGCTTCAGCAGTTTGACATCCTTTGCTTCAGATGGCCCTAGGATGTGAGGTATATGCAGTATGTTCATGTACTTATTTTTTCCATGAGATGCATTGTGCTGCATAGATCCTTGTTTTGATTTTTGATGTGGGATCTTGTTTTCTTACTTGTTTCATGATTCCTACTTGATGTGATGCAGAATCATCTGTGAGATGTACTTGCTGTCATGATTCGTCGTGTTTTGTTTGAGATCCCTTTGTTGTTATGTTGATGGGATACTCATGTGTCGCCATGTATGTTTGCATTAAGATCCCTTTTATGCCATGTTGGCAAGATGCTCTGTTGGCTTATATGGGCCTAACCCAGGTTCAGAAGAATTAGTTAGCCCAACAAATCCCATAGCTACTGGCCCTTTCAGCAACAGCCCGCGGAGCGCGGATTGAGGTCTCACCCAAGGTAGCAGGGGAGGGTACTGGAACCAGGTTTCCGCACCCTAGGGATGTCTAGGTGTGGTCTGGTGGTTTCGTGCACTAATTTACAGCCCCGCGCTGCTCGGTTTTCACACGAATCCATCTTGATTATTTCTTTCTTATTAGTGTGCTTCTTTTATGGGATGAAGTAGTTACCAATTACCAAGGTCTTTTAAGAAAACATTTAATCAACACAGCTAATTCACGCATAAATATGATCCCAGATTTACATTCATTTAAACCATAAATAGATTAAATCAAACAGATATTATGACAGCTAAGAAGAAACATAGGATTTCAGAAGAAACTTATCTCTATTTCCAATTTATCTTTAATACATCCAGGTCCGCCCTGCGCACTCAGCTACAGGGTCTACGCACACAGCTGCGGACTTTCTAGGCCTCTGTGCACATAGATGCAGAGCCTCTACCTATTACCCTTATCCCTCGACTCAGACTTACAGACGCTTTCAATCTCTCTCCTTCAAGTACTCATTAGATTTCATACTATCAAAATTCTCCCTTTCCCTCATAGAGCCTCACTCTATTTATACCCTTCCCTAGCCCGCAACCCCTGCGCAGGCCGACTCTATTTATATTTCTTTACATTATCTTCGGGTGGACTACCCTTTGACTCAACCTATTACAATTTGTGCTTCACGCATTCAACGGAGTCTTTACCCTAACTTTACCCAAAATGTCCAACTTCGCACCCCCTAACCATTCTGCGGGGCTTTCGCTACCCAACAGTCCCCCAACACAATCATCGTGACTCGTCTCAAGTCACTCGGCTGGTGCAGTGATCTTTTCACATAGGGCAGTTAGCATCCTCTGTGCCTCACTTGTTCTAGCAGCAAATTCTTCTATCATCTGTTGCATCATTTCCACATGGGTGGCCGTCAAATCAATCTCAAGCGGTGTTGCCTCAATGGAGTCTTACTCGCTTTGCATCTTAGCTACCATGTGCTCAATGGTGGTCAACACAACAAAAGCCTCATCTAGCCATGGCTGGAGACGAGCTTTAACCACGATTGCCTTTCTTCGGGCCGCGTCAACTTGGATCTTTAGGTCCTCGGCCTCCTGTATCTTAGCCAGGCACTGCGTGATAACGACAGTCGACACGGTTCCCTTGATGTTATCATAAGCTTCCTGAAGCTCCTGAGCTTTGGTTTCCAAGTGTTGAAGGGTTGGGTCCTCTTGAAAGGACACGAGTGTAACAATGGACTATGTGAACAAATCCGTACATTCCTTCGTTGTTCTAGTAATCGTTTCGTGGGCGACCGTGAGGATGTTTGTGCGCTGCTCCACGATCTTAGGGGGTGTCGTTGGCTGAGCCTGCAATTTTAATTCTGCAATTTGCACACTAAGCTCCTACTGGATCCGCACAGCCTCCTCCTTAGCATTACGGAACCCAGTAGCTAGTTTCTAAACTTGGGTCTCAATAGGGAGATCAGCCATAATCTCCAATTCAGGGGCACTTGAGCAAGCTTCCGCGACCATTTGCTGTATTTGGTGGTTTTGTGTGATGGCTTCATCCCATTGGATGCGCAGCTGTTCGAGATTTATTTTTTGTTCTTGGAGAATTTGTTTTGTACGGCCTTCCCTAGCGCGGAGCTCTCTCGTGGTGCTATCCTGAAGCTGTTGCAAGCTTTCGCGTGGTAAAGCAGCTATGTTGAGTCTTAGACCTATAAACCGTCCCAACATGTCTGCTTTGAATTCGGCAATGTGCTTCATGCTTTCATATATTTTGTCAGTTAAGTGGGGTAACTGATTAATCCACTACTGCATAGTTGCGTCCATCAATATCCAAAAGATTTTGATATTACGAATTCATCCTGCGTCCCTTGCCGCCCAAAGGGAAGCATATCGAGCGGCTTCAGGTCATTCCGGATCCAAGACTGGAAATTGGCTCTCCTCGGGTAGGTCAGTAGCGACCAGCATGATGGATATAAGCAGCCATGCATAATGGAATCTCATCCCTTCCTCCTGCACATCGTAGAAATTGGTCTGAAATTCTTCGCAAAGGAACTGCAACCAGTTGAACCGTACAGCGGCTGCGCATTCCTCAACAAGAGTGATAACTACGGCGGGGACCTCACTACCACGACATTTCCTCATGAGTTTCCCTGCCAACAATTGGGTGGCAACGTGAACTGTGTTGTCTGAGATACTATCAATGAGATACCTTCGTTGTCCCTTGGTGAGCCGATTCTTATTTTTCAGTCGTTCTATCATCGCGACATCATTATCCTTATCAATAATCTCTCGAGGGTCCCAACCATCGCAAGGTAGGTGCGAAACACGATGAACTAGTTCCCTGATGATACGAACAGGTTTACCAACCCATAAGACATCCTCATGGACTAAACAAAGCAGTTGATTCATGACCAACATGGTGATAGGGGGCCGGAGAAAGTGAGGGATAGACAAGAGACAGAGTAACCTAGATTTGTCCACCTTTTGTAACCACATCTTCGGCTGTAGGGTTGTCACCGTCCCTTCTATCTTCCGGTCCATTAGTGCATCTGTTGCGAGAGGGCGAAATTTTACTCTATCTGCAAGGTTCCAATCCTCGACATTCATTTTCATAACCTAGCCAACCACTGAGTTCTCCACTGGCACACCCTTTGGTAGCGACGGGGTGTTTATGGTAGAGTCGACTTCATCCAGATTTGCAGGTACTTTGGACTTCCCTTTTCTTGGTGGAACATAATTAAGTCATCGTACTGGTTGTATGGGGTCTTCTTCAGGGAGGACTTCTTCGACGTATGTGGGTGGACCTTTATCTTCGTCCTCACTTAAAATTATCACAGTTTTAGCCTTTTCTTCCATTGTGAGCTTTCCAAACTGTAGATGCTGGGGTGACCTTCTTACTGGGTCGGGGCTCTGAGGATCCTTCTTGGTCCGTGACATCCGGGGAGATTTGGAGAGCTCGGTGGCCTACAGTGTGGCTGTCTATGGTCTATTAGTGATAGGATCTTGTGCCTTTAGAATTGCATCTTGGTAATATTTGGGCAATGCCTGAAACCATGGACTATTTGTGAATTGTTCATCACTCATCATGTTGTCAACTCTGGGGAATTTTCTTGTAGAGTGGTAAGACTTGGTGGCGTAACCTTGACTCTGATTATATATGATTCAACATTCCAGGTTGGTAGCTTGTCCCTGCGGTATTTCATAAATGCAGGTTCGACGGTTATTCCTCTGTCTTAATTGCCCGCCGTCAGCTTCGTAGTGCTTTAAATGGGTCATCATTTAATAAATAGTACTTGCAATGGTCATTTTCCATCTTTCCTTCGCGGCAGCGAATCCCCAAGGACGCAGATGGGGTTTTTGTATGTATGCGATGGTTTTGTTGTGCGACTTTACAACAGCTTGGTTTATTATCCCACGCCCTCTTCCAACTGCATGGGGCGTTGGGGCAAGGTGTCCGACGGATAGTTAGTTGGGTGAACTCCTAGTACAGGTCTTTCATTTCCTGACTAGTCCGGGACACGAGCACCCTATATGTTCCCTCGATCCTACTACTAAATTATGGTGTGCGCATCCCTATTCTTTTGGGTGCAATCGCGACAACGTTAGTGGGGTAAGTGCTTGTAACAAGGTAGGTAAGCTAGCCACGTGGGTGTCCTTTGGTAATTCCTTTCCACAATCTAGGTAAGCAATTTGTCATTGCAATTCTGCAATTGCTTTTTCCAGCTTCCTATTTCGTGCGTGGAGTCAAGCCCCAGTTTCTTCTAGCTTATCAAGTCGTATTTTCCCACACAAAATGGTTGTCCAAAGCTGTTGAAACATGTCGCAGACGTTGTCACTGGTGGAGTGGGCCGCACCAGTAGTGGTTAGCTGGGTTGTAGAGAGATGGTCCCTCCCAGCCTGTGACCCTGTGTTTCGTGCATCCATATCTTTCGCTCTACCGATTGATGCCATTGTGCCCATATTCTAATCTGCACTTGAAACCGTTGCCTACGTCCCAACTTCTGCGGCTTCCCTCTAGGTGCGCACAACTTGTCTTTCCATATACTGAGCTGCTCCCATATTCTGCATAATATACCGGTAGGACCGAGCTGTGCTTCGCTAGTCATGCCCTCCTCCTATGGTCAGGACCTTTCTTCTGTTGCTATGTACCGTACCGATTGAGTCACCATATTGCAGTTGAGTGTCGTAACTGCCTGTAGTCAATTCTACCTTCGCTCTGTCTCTTCCTCGGGATCCATAGTGCAGATACTATCTTGTTCCCATGGGGTTCTCTTATTATCGACGGTCTGCAATTGATCTAAGCCTTATGTTATTATCTGATAAATGCAATCTAGTTCGTCATCACTTCCTTCATCATGTACGGGTTCAGTATAGCGTTCCCCTTCCGCTAGATCCAACGGAACTACTACTCGTAGGGACTTCTTTTCGAATGTCATCTTGCATATTTTCAAGTTAATGATCCCCTTCATGTCGGTAGCCCAATCAATTCCAAATAGTGCAGGGTAGGGATCGCTGTCATCAACAATCTCTATGACCTCGAAATCAGCCCGGGTACTCACACCATAGATATCCACCGTTACTCCTTGCAATCGGCCCATTCGCAAGATATTTTGTTGGTTGGCCATTCGTAGTTGAATCGGTGACCATTGCAGTGCGGGCTTGCCCATACGCTCTCAGGTTTGTTTAGGTAATACATTCGCATCTAAGCCCAAATCCAGGATAACTTGATCCATTTCATAGTCACCAATTTGTGCTATAAGTCTCATCTCTCGTCCAATGCGCATAGCATGTCTTCCTATCTTTCGGATGTCTTGGAGTTCACTGGATTTGGCACACCCAGTGATCAGCTCTTGTAATCCTTGCACAGCATTATGATCGCATAGCAACTTCATGCAAGTTTCAAGAAAGGTAGTGATCATGGAAGAGTCCATTCCTGACTCCATTTGATCCCTCCTACCTGGTGTAGACACCTCTGTGAATTCCTACTGAGCTTCTCTTGCCCGTATCTTCCCTTGTTTCGATCCAGTGCTATGTTCATGCATAGGTGTATCGCACCATTTCCCGCTTTCCTCTCCTCCTATCGTTATGCCGCTTCTTAGTACCATATTTATACTAGGGTCCTCTTCGTGAGGTTCTGTGCATTTGGATATTTTGGGTTAGTGGAGGTTGGAGTACTCCTTTTTCGCTCAACTGGGCAATTAAGGTTGGACAGTCCACCAATTCGTGGTCAAACTACTCACAGTAGGGACATGAGATCCTGGTTGGGTTAGCGCAGTCACGAGCATAGTGTCCTTGTCCACCATAATTATAAAAAATTAACTGTCCTCTGCCCCTTCCAAGCCCCCATCCCCTTCCCCGACCACATCCTTGAAATCCTCCCCGCACTTCAGCCTGCATCCGGTAGGCTGGGGTTCTTTCTAGCATTAAGTCATAACTTTGACACATTCATTCATCATGTCCCACTGATCGACAAAAGTTACAATACAATTGTTGTGAGGTCTGGGTGTACTTTTGTAATAGATGGCAGTTATTTGTCGCATGCTTCCCTCCCTCTTGGCAAATTTCGCACCAAAGCGTTTGCGTCATACTTGATCCTAATTGTACTTCTACTTTTAATGGAATTGGACCTCCTCCTGCCAGATAATTCGAGAAAACCGAACAATGGTCCTTGTCGTGCATTTGGCTCTTACATTTAATACAGCCTATCTCTGGGCGTTTGTCTGGTCGGGACATTTTTCCTTGCTTCAGACTCTATACTTCCAAGCTCAAGTTTTGAAGTTGCGGGTGGATTTGCCGAACTCCCAACCCCGGGTCTGGTATTGGGGTCACATGTAACCTCATTGTTATCTCCAGTGCTTTGGCTTGGGTTGAGATCTTATGTTGTGACAAAGCCATCCTTAAATGGGGCATCAAATATGCCACAAGCCACGTGAAATGCTGCCCATCTATTAAAGTCATGTTCGCTTCACGAATAGTACTTTTTAATCTTTGGTCTAGATCCCACAGAGTTTCACCAGGCAACATTGCTATCTCTTTGAATCCAATGACCGACTGGGCTTCAGACTTTGGTCGGCCAAACTCTTTATTCAGTGCATCCTGGATTGCTACTATTCCCTCATTTGGATGGTTGGTTGAGTATTTTATGTACCATGTCAGTGCGCAGTCTTGTAGTGCATTAACCAGCATGGCCTTTTTAATGTTTTCATTTGTTATGCCTTGCGCATCCCATACAGATTTTATCATAAAATAGAACCAACTTGGCTCTTCATTCCCTACACCTTGAAATGTCGGTAACTTGACTGTGGTCACCATCCCAGCTTTTGGTGGAGGAGATGGCGAGGGTGTTGATGTGGATGGACTCAACGCGGGTGAAGCAGGTGGCGGTGTAGACGGAGGTGGTATCAGTGTGAAGCGTTCTTTAATCAATCAAACCGCACTTCTTGGCGAGAACTTAGCGACATCCTCCTCACTTTCCCATGAGACAGAAATCAACAGGCTGTCCTCTACCTCTCCTATTCTTCGATAACCCTTTCCACTCCGCGTTACCCTAGACATCAATACATGCACAGAATTTGTTTTTTTCACAACAACATCTTGATCGAAGTATTCAAAGATTTGATGTACCTACCCCGCAATCCTTGGATAAAGTTCCTTTCTGCTTCACTGTAACTTACGGTTGTATCTATCGCGAATCTGGTGATAAATCCCCCTATGATCCGATCTAACCAGTGGTCTACCGCATGCGAAAGTATATCTTTGGTGGCTTCCAGCCTTCGCACCAGTTCCAGAGTCCACAATATTGGCTGGTCCAATTTGCACCTCCCCATGCTATCAGCTAACTTCGCGATCCACTCATACAATGTTGTCATTATGATACAAGTGTTGTCCTTGATGGCAAGATGACAGATTATAGTGCAGCAGGTCAGTAGCAAAGAATTGATGATCAGACTACAAAGAATGAAGAAAGAAGAGTATATACGCAGGTTCACTATATACCAAGTAGGGTATACACGCAGGTTCACTATATACCAAGTCACGTATACGCAGGTTCGCTATATACCAAGTAGGGTATACACGCAGTTTCATGCATGGAAAAGCGCGTACATGTCGGAAAGCTTATTTTTGGGTCCGTGGTATTTAGACCTATGGTTTTGGTCCGTGGTATTGCACCCATAAGTGTTGATCCCAAGTATTGGGTCGATGGTATTGTTTTATTATGGTTTTGGTCCGTGGTATTGAGCAAGGCCTAAGACTATAAAAGGAGAGGAAGATCGTTAGGCAATGGCATTCAGAAAGTCTTGAATATCTAATGAAGTATGAGATCCAGTTTGCAGGTTATGGGTTGATGATGCATTGCTAAGGAGGGATCTCACCGATTGATGGAGAATAAGATCTAAGGAGAGATTGGGATCAAATGGTTTGAAATGAACTATCTTTATATGGTTGATTATGCTTATTCTAGATCTGTATACTGACGCATGTAATATAAATGTTATGAGTATGACTGATATATGGTACAGCTGCAAAGTTATAAGAAAATATTTTTAGATCTGTACGCGGGTTGGCCTTGGAAAAAGCGCGTATGTACGCGGGTTTGATTCATTGTAATAGCGTATACATTTTGAAGTTTGATGTTTGAAGTTGCAGTTGGGTCTAAGTGATTTTGCAGAGTTCTGTGTCTGCTCTGTGTTCTGGTGACTGTGTTGTTGATAGGGTTTCAGTGTTTCAGTGATTCAGGAATTGATGATGCTAGTAGTGATTGTTTTGAGCTTCAATGATAGTTATGGGTCCAGTATGAAAATTGGATGAAATGTGGCCTTTCAGATTATGTGTTGTGCTTCAGGAGTATCCAGTCTGAAAATGTATGAAACGTGGTACCCGGAGGAGAGAAGATTGTAGTCCGACGCCTACGTACTAGTATCTTAGCTAGTACAAGAGCAAAGGGGGTTGGAGCTCCCTTCGAGGAGATTCTGGAGAACGAGAGAAGGTTGTAGCCTTCTGCAGGTTGTAGCTTGCGTGCTGGTAAAGGATTGCACCAGTACATTGTAAAAGAAGTTTCTTAATAAAGGAAGATAGAAACAAATTGCAGCAGGTGGTTTTCACCCACATTGGGTTTCCACCTTATATCATGGTGTTCATGTGTGTTGCTTATGTGTGTTGATCTATCTGTTTTACTGCTACTGTTGACTGTTAATATGGCTAATAATGTTCTTATGCACCCATTGAAGATCACATAACTGAATCATGAGTTTAATGGTTATACGCTAGTTGCAATAGACACAGTCACGTATATACGCGGGTATACTTAACTGAAGTAGCGTATATGAATATGAGTATGAAAATGAAAAAGTTTTATTGATTAGATAATATTGATTCACCTCCCCTCTCAGTATTATTTCCAACAATTGGTATCAGATCAGGTCCTTTGATAGAAGATTGATCGCTTAAAGGAGATCCGTGGAACAATGGGAAAGAAGCTTAAGAAGAAAGTGCATAAGCAGAAGAAGACATCTCAAAAGAACTATGACAGTGGATCAATCGATTGGGGATTAGGTGTGAGAAGCTCTTCAGATTCAGAATCAGAATCATTTCAGAATGAAGATGAACTAGCAGGTATTAATTTGATATCCTCTGATGCTCCAGCTATCCATCCATTTGGAAAAGATGAAAGTGATAGCGAAACAACTGAATTTGCTCTTATGGGTGAACAAGAAAGATATCAAATAGAGGCAGAATTTAAAAGTCTGACAAACAAAATTATAACTCAAGAAGAACTTTTGAACATAAAGGATGGTGCCTTCAAAGAAGCTGCCACTAGACTAAAGAATCAACGAGAGTTATTCAAGGACAAATATCAAAAGTTGAAGGATGAAGTAACATCTCTAAGAAATGAAGTCATTGAAAAGAACACAACAATCAAGGAGCTCAGAGATCGATCCAGTTATTATGAAATTCTTGAAGCTACGACCCTCTCGCTAAAGGAAGAACTTGAAGAAACAGAGAAGCAGAATAAAGATCTACTCCAAGCTATTGAAAAACAGGAAAACGAAGTTATCAGCTTAAAATCTCAGCTAGAATGCGCCTTCAGAATTCGTCAAATGCAGCAGGATGTAAATGAAGAACAAGAAAAGGAGATTCTCAAACTAAGGCAAAAAATGGAAGAGGAAAGAAATGCTGAAGAAAACATGAAGAAATAATGTCTGGAAAAGGAAGAACAACTTCAAGTTGAGGTAAATATCTTGAAAGGTAAATTAGAAGAAAAGGATAAATTGTTACGATTTCAAGATAGTATTAAAGCCTTGGATAATATTCTTAGTGGTCAAAGGTCTCCTACTATCAAGACTGGTCTTGGTTTTCATGAATCTATTGAAGGTGAATCTAGTTCACAAGGTGAGGAAAGGAACTCTAAAGAGAAATCCAAAATGATCAACAAGTAGATGAGTGGTCAACCTCATCAACAATCAAGGAAAGAGATTCTTCGAAGAAAATATCTTACTCCTAACTATGGTCAGCCATTTACTCAGATGAATAATATTGAATGTTATGAATGTCAAAATCTTGGACATGTTGCAGCTAGATGCAGAAGAAGGATGGTTCAAGATCATCACATAGAAAGATCATCACATTCCAGGTACTTCAATGGATATTGTTTTTCTTGCAATATGTTTGATCACAAAGCTATTGATTGTTACAAGAGGAATATGAAACATGTGAGATGTTATGCATGTAACAAGCTTGGACATATAGCAAAGGAATGCAGGAACAAAGTACGGACATCACACCAAAAAGAGAAAACATCATCACACTTGAAGATATGGAAGAAGAAGGAAGTACAGTCAGAAAGATGTGGCACAGCACAATGTACTCAGATACAACACAGCACAGACATAACAGACTCAGAGGGAGCTGAAAGTATAAGACTTCAGTGTCTTGAATCTCATACACAAGTTTCATAAAGGGAAGTCGTGTATATGTCAGTCTGAGGAAAAGCAGTGGGGACAGGCTCAGAAAAAGGATCTGATATGATTCAGTCCACTATTTGCTCTATCGGTTAATAGTTACAGTCTGCTGAGGATGTGTGGAAATGTCTTGATACTTGTAAGATGTTTAGAAATGTTTTGATCCTAACTTGATGATGATGATGTCTTAATGCTTATTGCTGATATATGCATGATCAGATCTAACAGTAAATAGATGGCACAGGTTGAGGGGGAGCATATACCTTTAATAATTCATTGTTGGCATTATGGTTAATAGTCCTTGGTGATGATGCCTATATGGCTAAATGATATATCTTGCTATGATGTGGTTATGAGTTATCCATGATATCATTCTTGTGGTTACATGGTTGATGTTCAGATCATATTTGTGGATTGATTCTTAGATGGTGCATATATGATGCTTACATGGTGATCTTCATAAGGATAAGGAGAAGTACAAAGCTTGAATTCACATCTTCTTTACTTGATGATGAGTCACTCATATGCTGTTTTCATCATATGCATAAAGATCATATATTACAGTTATGGTGCAGGATTCCTATTGTTCTTGGCACATATATGGATGAGGATTGTTGGCTGGATACATAGATGATTATTCAAAATTGCATTATTGGAGACATGATGATGATGAGTTCTTACCTATATGATGATAGGTTGTACATATGTTGATTGATGCAGATATTCCCAATTGATGATACTTGGTTCATGCAGATCTGGATGGCTATGGTGTTTCTCACATATGATAGAATGTGAATGAGTCTGTATATGCAGAATTTGGTTCAAAGGGATGAATTGATGCAGACATACTTTGTTATAGGTTGATGAATTATACCCTGTCATAGGACATTTATAGGTTGTTGATCTGGAATTGGATGTACGCGATTTTAATAAGGAGTATCACGTATATATGCAAGTTTCTGTGGATACAGTCACGTATATGTTGGTTTGAATAAAATCAGTGGGCCAGACTCTGGGTGAGAAGAGTCTAATATGGGTCAGACAGAGACCATCTGGCACAGGTTCAGGGGGAGCAGATTAACTTCTAATAATGCATTGTTGGCA
Source organism: Pinus tabuliformis (assembly GCA_031772625.1). NCBI lineage: Eukaryota > Viridiplantae > Streptophyta > Pinopsida > Pinales > Pinaceae > Pinus > Pinus tabuliformis. The sequence continues at coordinate 903,873,612 of CM062811.1, forward strand.
TTACCTTAGAAGATTTTGGTTCTAGTTCACGGTTGTTGTTGGTTTCAGGTGGAACAGAGGCAGATGGAGAATAGAAGGCGAACATGATTGCTGGTCTAGATGTTGTTGACAGATGCTTATGGAGCAGATCATACATTGTGTATGATAGTTGCTAATGACTATCATGGTCTTATTTAGATGGTTGGTCTCATGAAAAGGTCATATCAAGACTCATGATGTAATAGTGTGTCTCTATCTATTGTAGTCATTTGATGAAATCTCTTCGAGTCACATGATGTAATTTGAAACCCCTCTTTGCATAAGAAGGATGATGAAATATTTCAGTCATGTATTTTATGGTGTCAAGGTCATGTAACGGCCTATTTTGGTTTCCCCACTATGCCTGGGATGAAGATGTAATGTTCTTGTTTTATCATGTGTAAATTTTCGAAGTATCCCCACTTGGTTGGGTGGATGATCCCCACTTGGTTGGGTGATGGATGTATGTATTGAGTCTTTTTGGTGATAGGAAGGTCTTTTATGATGTATAGAGTCATGTTCTTCTTGAAGAACATCTTTTGCAGATCTTGCCTACAGTCAGGGGGAGCATGATCAACACACTTCAGCAGAGCAGAGACTTCAACATGTACTCAAGGGGAGCATGGACAGATTGGTACACCTTGCAATATACAAAGGGGGAGCTCATTCAGAGATTTCAGCAGGTACTCAGGGGGAGTATGGTCAGTGGAATGATTATCAAGGAAAGAGAATATCTTGGTCCACCCTTTGCCCTTGATGTCAAAGGGGGAGAGTGATTTGGTGTTGTTGCCATCAAGTCCAAATGGGGAGATTGTTGGCATTATGATGCATATGTTGTACTTGATGGAAACCCACTCGTAGAAGAACAACTCACTTATATACAACTAGATGAATCTACAGAAGAGATATCAGATGTGAAAAAATACATGGGATGCAGGACAACTCAAAGAAATCAGATGACAGATCTCAATATGACAAGTTAGCTTTGCCATCAAGTCCAAAGGGGGAGATTGATGGCATTATGATACAAGTGTTGTCCTTGATGGAAAGATGACAGATTATAGTGCAGCAGGTCAGTAGCAAAGAATTGATGATCAGACTACAAAGAATGAAGAAAGAAGAGTATATACGTAGGTTCACTATATACCAAGTAGGGTATACACGCAAGTTACTATATACCAAGTCGCGTATACGCAGGTTCGCTACATACCAAGTAGGGTATACACGCAGTTTCATGCACGGAAAAGCGCGTACATGTCGGAAAGCTTATTTTTGTGTTCGTGGTATTTATACCTATGGTTTTGGTCCGTGGTATTGCAACCATAAGTGTTGATCCCAAGTATTGGGTCGATGGTATTGTTTTATTATGGTTTTGGTCCGTGGTATTGAGCAAGGCCTAAGACTATAAAAGGAGAGGAAGATCATTAGGCAATGGCATTCAGAAAGTCTTGAATATCTGATGAAGTATAAGATCCAATTTGTAGGTTATGGGTTGATGATGCATTGCTAAGGAGGGATCTCACCGGTTGATGGAGAACAAGATCTAAGGAGAGATCGGGATCAAATGGTTTGAAATGAACTATCTTTATATGGTTGATTATGCTTATTCTAGATCTGCATACTGATGCATGTAATATAAATGTTATGAGTATGACTGATGTCTGGTGCAGCTGCAAAGTTATAAGAAAATATTTTTAGATCTGTACGCGGGTTGGCCTTGAAAAAAGCGCGTATGTACGCGGGTTTGATTCATTTTAATAGCGTATACATTTTGAAGTTTGATGTTTGAAGTTGCAGTTGGGTCTGAGTGATTTTGCAGAGTTCTGTGTCTGCTCTGTGTTCTGGTGACTGTGTTGTTGACAGGGTTTCAGTGTTTCAGTGATTCAAAAATTGATGATGCTAGTAGTGATTGTTTTGAGCTTCAATGAGAGTTATGGGTCCAGTATGAAAATTGGATGAAATGTGGCCTTTCAGATTATGTGTTGTGCTTCAGGAGTATCCAGTCTGAAAATGTATGAAATGTGGTACTCGGAGGAGAGAATATTGTAGGTCGACGCCTACGTACTAGTATCTTAGCTAGTACAAGAGCAAAGGGGGTTGGAGCTCCCTTCGAGGAGAGTCTGGAGAACGAGAGAAGGTTGTAGCCTTCTGTAGGTTGTAGCCTGCGTGCTGGTAAAGGACTGCACCAGTACATTGTAAAAGAAGTTTCTTAATAAAGGAAGATAGAAACGAATTGCAACAGGTGGTTTTCACCCACATTGGGTTTCCACCTTATATCATGGTGTTCATGTGTGTTGCTTATGTGTTGATCTATCTATTTTATTGCTATTGTTGACTGTTAATATGGCTAATAATGTTCTGATGCACCCATTGAAGATCACATAACTGAATCATGAGTTTAATGGTTATACGCTAGTTGCAATAGACACAGTCGCGTATATACGTGAGTATACTTAACTGAAGTAGCGTATATGAATCTGAGTATGAAAATGAAAATTTTTTATTGATTAGATAGTACTGATTCACCCCCCCTCTCAATATTATTTCCAACATACAATTCTATCGGGAATGTTACAAAGAAGATCTCATGTATGTCTATGAATATATAGCGATCCAACCACTATCCTCTGGTATCTGTGAGTTCCTGTTCTCCTGAACTGCGAACTTGTGGAGCATCAGATCCCACCAATCTTCGAGTTCTTTCTTTGTAGGATTCTAGTTTTCCCACATTAGACACCCCTTAGGCATATCCTGGTCCCGGCAATGAAACCATTTGTTGGCTTATATGGGCCTGACCCAGGTTCGGAAGAATTAGTTAGCCCAACAAATCCCATAGCTACTGGCCCTTTCGGCATTAGCCCGTGGAGCGCGGACTAAGGTCTCACCCTAGGTAGCAAGGGAGGGTGTTGGAACCAGGTTTTTGCATCCTAGGGATGGCTAGGTGTGGTCTAGAGGTTTCGCGCACTGATTTACAGCCCCGCGCTGCTCGGTTTTCACACGAATCCAGCTTGATTATTTCTTTCTTATTAGTGCGCTTCTTTTATGGGATGAAGTAGTTACCAATTACCAAGTTCTTTAAGCAAACATTTAATCAACATAGCTAATTCGCACATAAATATGATCCGAGATTTACATTCATTTAAACCATAAACAGATTAAATCAAACAGATATTATGACAGCTCAGAAGAAACATAGGATTTCAGAAGAAACTTATCTTTATTTCCACTTTATCTTTAATACATCCAGATCTACCCTGTGCACTCAGCTGCAGGGGTCCGCGCACACAACTACGGACTTTCCAGGCCTCTGCGCACATAGCTGTAGAGCCTCTACCTACTACCCTTATCCCTCGACTCAGACTTACAGACGCTCTCAATCTCTCTCCTTCAAGTACCCATTACATTTCATACTATCAAAATTCTCCATTTCCCTCATAGAGCCTCACTCTATTTATACCCTTCCCCGGCCAGCGACCCCTGTGCAGGACGACTCTATTTATATTTCTTTACATTATCTTTGGGCGGACTACCCTTTGACTCAACCTATTACAATTCACTCTTCGCACGTTCAGCGGAGTCTTTACCTTAAATTTACCCAAAATGTTCATTTTCATGCCCCTTAACCGTTGCACGGGGCTTCCACTAGCCAACATGCTCATTCTCATCATGCATGAGTTTAGGTCATACTGATAGGAGTCCTTTTTGAATGAGAGTTCCTGTAATAGAACATCTCTTGGAGCCACTCCTGCGTGAGGGAATTTTCCTTGTATGATAGTGATGTCACCACTTATGTACATCATCACTATTGATAGCACTTAATGCAGTGGCCTACACCATCTTGACACTGGGGCCTGGAGACGTAGTCCCTCCTAGACGAACTTCGTTATCAACGTCTTGTTATTTCATGCTGCTAATGATTGTCATGTTCCTTCTTCTTTACAATATGCATTTATGTTCCTTTATGCTATTTTAATTGCTATTTAATCACATCTCGAAAGTAAAAGATCTTGGTTGAATCCGGGAGTTGAGTCAACTCGGATCAACACATGACTCAACACATTGTAACAAAGAATCCATAAACCACATCATCTCTATTTATATGAACTGGGACAAGCTGCCTTTTATTTTCCACATTCAAAATCCCTGCATGGGTTAAATGTGAGAATCATGTTTTCATAAATTAGTAGGAATTCTTTTTTTCAATAGATGTTATCCATGAGTGGTTATCTTTCCATTTAAATGGCCCTTAACAACCATGTTAGACAAAATTCATAATTTATATATATGCAACAACATAATCATGTACATTAGCACATATGGAATAAAGTTAGGATTAAGAGAACTCCCTTTTAGTGCCCATCATTTCCATGGACTCAACCAATCTACTTGGTTGTCATGTTTTTCCTGTCTTGCTTTCTACTGCTTTAACTGAACACAACTAGATTACTAAAATTTAGCAATCACACATGCTTAACTAAACTCCAAGCCTGTATTCATGCATTGGGCTTCATCTGGGTCCTACTTTTCTATTTGGGTCCCAATCATATCCCTCCTAGAGCTCATTTCATTGCTTCAACACCCAACAATATCCCAAGACCCCAAGGCATAGAAGGCATGAATAAAAGAGTAATGTAGAATCATAGAAGATGAAACAATGATTCAAATTCATAAAAAAAAAAATCATGGGCATGCACCCATCATAGTAAAAATCATAAATCAAGCATAAAACCAATCATGAAACACCAAATGCACAAAAAAATTAGCAGATGTGATGACTCAATCCACATGAATCTTGATGTTTCCAATGGTTCATAAATAAAATCTCAGCTCGAACCCCCTTCAATATTGTATGGAAGCCTCTAATACACTGACATGTACACACACTTATTAGTGCATTAATGGATATAAACAAATATACCAGTTGTCTTACTATGTTGTACCAAGCACGTTTCCCTGTAACTACATACATGTCTCAATCTACACATCAGCCACATGTCTCAAAATCTATAACATAATAATATTATTTTGTATCTCAACATAATTTTCAAAAACTATAACTTTTACATGCACATGCACATATCAACTCATTTATAGGCACACTTTCATAAGACTTCAGTTTCTTTGTCAAGTTCAACTATAATTGGAAACCAGCTACTATGTTAAAATTAACATCACTAATTTCATTTAGTCTCTATACTGAGACTAAACCGACAATATAAATTCAACCTTTATACCAAGGTTAGAAATAGCAAGGAAGTTCATAAAATTAATCGTCATATGTGGTAGTATCATCCACATCTTCAATCATGTCCTCATTATCTGAGTTATATGATTTTGTGAGGGAATCCTCATCATGTGAAATGTTCTCTAAAGCCTGATAAGTCAAGATAGACTTTGATATCATAATCTCATTATCTATGTCGAATTATTCAATTGATTTATACTAGGAGAATAACCCATACGAGAAAATTAAATAATTAGTGAAGAGGATGAGGAAGCACAAGACAATTTCTAATAATTCAAGATAAACTCTAATAATGTAGTCTTGAGAGTCAATTAAAGGCCATTAACATATAAGCGTCTATCCCTTCATAACTTGTAACTTTTCACATTTATGAAATGTATCGTACATATGTAGAAAATCTCACAATCAATTTATATATAGGGTCTCCCAATCACGGTGCCATGCCAAACAACTACTTGGACAAGAAAGTAATCATCACACCATTTACCTTCACATTGCTACAACCAACGCATGCAAGCAATCACTAAGCACCACACTCTCCAATGAAGCTACAAATCATTTTATTACAAGGTCTACACAAGACCCATGCCTTTAAACTCATCTAGTTCAAGTATATAACATTAATGCTCTATCTCATATCGAGATAACAACCTTTAAATTCCTCAATCAACCATGTTTACATGTTACACCCTGTTCCTTAAACAAGGAAGACATTATTACAAAGAACAAGTCTTCACAAGGTAAAAACATAACAACAACATATGAAACAATCAACCTCCATTGAGGTTCTTGTCATTTTATAATATACAAACCATGGGATCTCCACATATTAAAAATATATAATAAATATGCCTATCATTCACTGGGTCAAGTGATGCTATTTAGAATGTACATCCCCCAAAGATTTTTCCCAATATGCCTTATATCACATAATCATTCTCATGCGTGCAATATCACATCACTCAATAAATAGTGACGGTATGCTATAAATAATCATACTCACCACCTACCAGGTAGTTCAATAAATTAAAGAAAATGGCAAATCTCCAAGGTCATAACCACTCATTGTCCAAACCTTCAAGATGCTAGCCAGTAAACACATGCATTACCAAGGAATTTATCAAAATAGCATGTTGAATATCATCGCAACTAATATGAAATCCAGACCAACATTATTAGTAGGATAATATAACATCGCCTCCTCTCACATCTACCCACTTTCACTGGCTTACCCGGGTGGGGTAAACATGAGATGAGGGGTTACTATGATATGACTCAACCTCCTAAACGACTTTAAGGAAATGGATCTGAAACAACAAGACCTTACTAACTTACCTCAGGTGCCATAAGACCTCCAGGAGTAACCCAACACCTCCAGATGTTCAATCCCTAAGACAACTCACCTTTTCCCTAACCTAGAGTCCTATTCGCTCCCTTCCCAAGGCCTCCATACAACTATGGCTTCCTAGTCACTCCAATATGCCTGCATCAATATGAATGTAGCATTTTTCTGCCAATGTTGTGTCAGATTCTGTGAGAATTAAGGCTACTTTCCAGGGTTGGGGCTACGCCTCTTCCCAAAAAATCCATGAAACTTCCATAACTCATAAAATACATGAAGACAATGCTTACAAACCAAAACTAGAACCAGGACTTAACATGACCATCCCCAACTGAGACTGAATTTTTGCTAAACACTTGGTAGATATGCCACCTACAAGTCATGAATGCAAGTCTAAACATAAGGGACTAAAAACTTAACTGAGGTTTAATAAGAAGGATCTCTACCTTCTCACATTAGACAAAAATTAGGTCTTGCATTCATTATTTATTCAGTTACAAGTAAAAACATGAATAGAGATATGACTGAGATCTATCATATAACCATTCTTATAACCAACATATAACCAGATAGATAACAATAAGAGAAAAACCATTTAAGCCACATAATAACCATTATATTTCCTTACCAAAAGCAAGAGAAACTTAGTTTTAATTAACCATAGGCAAATACCAACCAGGTTCGGGACTTCCACATTACACCCGACCATAGACTGGTTGAACATATCTTTCTTTCTTTCCAAGCATGAATGTGGGATCTCATGGGATGAAATCCATATACAACCAAGGGAATCCAAAGGTTAAACCACCTCCACCCTCTGCATATCGCAGTCACACCTAAACTTGTGTTGAGATCACATAACCAAACCAAGCTTGGATGCATCGAAATTTATTCACTATCCTGGAGGAATTTTCCCGTCTCCACCCTTAGGCTTTACCGTGTATCCTGCTATTACTGGTCAAGGGATTCCTAGGCCTTTGGGAATTCTCCTGAGACCACCTCACCCAAGATTCCAAAACCATCTAGAAATCCAAAGTTCAAACCGAGAACAATCCCATCACACCATGGCCATCTAGAAATGGCAAGCTTAGGCTAAAATCTATTTTTGAAACCCAGCAAAATCCATGCCAATGAGAGAAAAAGAACCAAATACCAACATGCACATACCATGCATGTCAAAACTAGCTAGGAAATCACACATGCAATATGTCACTTGCAAGTATTCCCATTGAAGTTGATTGATCCTTTCCTTCCTTTTCTTTCCTTGTCCTTCTTTGCTTCATTTCCCTTCCTTGTTTTTCCTTTCCTTTCCTTTCTTTATTACTTTCTTTTCCTCTTGGTGCTTTCTCCTCTTTGAGACAAATTCTAACACTAAATTGACAAAAGGTTACCAATTGATGCTATGAAGTCTTTTTATTGATGAGGCCTCTAATTTCTTCAATTTTCCATTATTTTCCTTCATTTTCCTCCTCACATGCAACCTGTGACCTTTCACCTTCCTTTTCTCCTAATTTCCATTATTTCCATAAATAATGTGCCAAAAATACATTTTTGCCTTTCCAAAGCGTTAGTCATTGCCTTTTCCAATTTCCCTTTAGCTATAAAACACAGCAAGTGAGGCCCACTAGGATATTTTGCCCAACATTCAGCCTGGAATAAGTGTCTCTTGCCTATGGTCTTATTTTACCTTTATTAACATTTATTGCATTTTAATCTGGGGTTGTTACAGACCCCTCCCCCTTAGGGGAACACTATCCTTAGTGTTAAACCACACCTAGACCAAAAATAATCACTGAAGAGAAAAAACATACTTCCTATGGAACTTTATAGCCCAACTTGTTGCAGTATTTACAATAACATCTTGCTTAAGAGGAAAACCATCATGTAAAATATGACCATATTGCTTATTGGAGCTTTATAACTTAGCTCATTGCAGTATTTACAATAGAAACCATTCATAAATATGTACAAATACGAAGACTCATTTTCCTTCACCGAAAACAATGAAGCATACATATCCCGCATCTAATCAGGCATATCCTTTGTATCTTCATTGGGCCCAAAGTGCTTTCATTTCACTTTAACCTGCTTGAGTGCTATGTTCTAGAGCATGAGATGTTCCTTCTGAAATATGCATTGGGGTTATGGTTTTAATTATCCTTCTTGCTCCACCTACAATTCAGACTAATCAATAACATGATCAACATCCTTTACATATACTTAAAGCAATGAAACATGAAAAACACCATGAACTTTCACTGTTGGAGGCAGTGAAAGTCTGTAGGCCACTGGACCAATCCTCTCAAGGATCTCAAAAGGCCCACAATATGTGGTGCCAATGATCCGATATTGATCAAGGACCTTAACCGCAGTTAAGAATAAGGTTACAAACAATTTACATGTGGTTGCAATTCACATGACTGCGAGTCCTACGTGAATTAGCATTAAAAGGTTAATATTGGCATTAAGCGCTAAAACCTTTATTAAGCATCTTTTTCTTAAAATATGAATTAAGCACGTGGGTGGTCTTGGAAAGACAGTAAACAGTTTCTCATGTGGGCAAAAGGCTGGAAGCAGTATTCTACTAAAATCACGTGATTAGCCTCAGCAGGCGACACGTAGTAGAGCAAAACTAGTTTTCTTGCGCGCCCTCGATTTGATACCGGTCGTACAAAATCTGTGTGATATTGCGCGATGTTCATTGGATCGAGCTGGGTCACATCAACGGTGGATATCATCCAGGCTTGTTGGCCAGCAGATGATGTGACAGCCATTGGATGGACGAGATAGATCGACGGTTGAGAGTTAACCCAATCACAAGCTCTATGGAGGATTATCCCTAACCGCTGAGATTATACCACACATATGTGCGCTCAACAGTTACGGTAATGCTAATGGCTACCTCCAACGGTTAGCCTGGTGGAGTGGCTAAAGTTTAGCGGATATGCTAAGTTTAGATGGAGATAAGTGTAGTCACAAAAATTGGTGGAGTATCCCTAAAGGATAAAGCATAAATAAACTCCAGGAGTAGTTTTCAAAGGAAGAAGGCAGAAAATAGAGAGAGTCCAGAGAAGAGACAGAGAAGCTCAGAAGACCAGTGAGAGTGAAACAAGAGGCTCACTAGGCTAATTAGAGCCTTCTGAAGCCAATGGAATAACCCAGAGAAGCTGAAGAAGTCATCTTTATGGAGAATTTCATCTAGGAAGATTGATTTGGAGTTCAGAAGCCACCAGAGGTTGGAGGTAGTTGTAGGAGCTACCAGTACTCATTCTCAGTGATCCAATAGTCAATTATGACTGTAGAGGACCTTCTAAATCCATTGTTGGGATTTGCAAAAGAATTTGGGGACTTCTAAGGGCCAATAAGCTATAGGGAAGTTTTAGGCAGCAAATGATCAAATGATTAGTTTGTTGTAGGTGTCTGATATGTATTGGAGACAGAAGAAGAAGTTCCAGAGATAGTTGAAAAATTATGAGGGAGTTAGTTCCATCAAGAAGTTCAAGACAACTCAAAGCACTGATTGAAGGAATCAAGTCTAAGGAAGATTAGATTTGTTTGCAGAGTGAGGACCGTCAGGGATATAGATGGTATTCTAAGCCCATTGGTTTAGTTCAGTAACCTTTAGATTTAAGTGTGGAACTTGTAAAAGAAGCTTTACCATAATCCCAAAGAGCCAAGTGAAGTTGACAAGAGCTCAAGGAGATGTAGCCCATGATATTAGGGTGAACTCCTAGATTAAATTTGTTGTTATGTGTGTGTTTCTTATTTGCTGCATTATATTACTGTTATATGTGTTTTATATTAGCAGAAACATTTAAAGCACTAAAACAGTTAAAAACAAATAAAGACATACACATGTTTCAAGTAATTAATTCCACAATTGTCAACATAAGCTAGATCATATATTTGTTAAGCTTTGGAGTGGGAGGTTCTTGTAAGTAAAACAAGATATTAAACACTCATTTCAGATCCGGTGGTATCAAAGCTAATTGCTTAATTGAAAGAGCATAGTTGCTTGAATGATAGAGCAATAGGATGCTTGATTGACAGAGCATGATTGCTTGATAGACAGAGCAATAGATTGCTTGTTTGACTTGATAGTGTTTAAACAATACAAAGGATTTGACTGTTTGATTGTTTGTAAACTGAATATTGCTTGAGTTTGCAAAGGTGAAGGGAAAGCTACAAATAGCTAAGTCTAGGAGAGGACAAGAAGGAAGAAGGGTTGAAGGCATTATCCTTACCCCAAGGACCTCAAGGAAATCCTTGAAACACAAGAAGGTTTGTTTTCAAAAGGCTGCTTGAATAAGTTCTTTGTGAATTTTGTTGAATTTATTTTGTTCATTTCTATAATGACAACTTCTACAAGTGAGTTCTCAAAATCTTCCTCCTTCACAAGATTCTTCAATAAAGAAATGAAGCAAGGCTTGTTTATAATGATGGATATGGTGAGAAGAATGTATGAGGATGAAAGGAAGAGCACCAAACTTTGAGAGCAGTTGAATTCCATGAAGGAAGAGAAGCAATTTCTTTCTGAAAAATTGCAAGAAATGGAGAGCCAACTTCATATTGTAAATATGAGCCTGGAAAGGATGTATGAGATGGAGACACAGCTCCTTGTTGCCAAATAAGCCTTAGTCAAGTATCAGCTTGAAGAAGAGGAAAACAATCTTAGTTTGTGTTCAATTTCCTCTAAGAATGTTTATGTTGGTTCTTTTGAAAACATACAAGAGGCATAGGGTCCAAGTTGATGTCAAAAATGGGATATGAAGGAAAAGGATTTGGAAAACATACATAGGGCATTGTTGAGCCAATAATGGTTGAGGAAAGTCCTAATTATTTGGGTCTTGGCTATGGACAATCTTATGGAGAATGTTCCAAAGCAGCCATGAAGGCAAGTGAAACAGTTCCTAGTAGAAGTTTCATTTCAGGTTCTCTACCTCAAGTTTGTAAAGATTGTATTCATGGGGAATGCAATAGTTTGAAACATACTTTGCAAGAAGAAGGTGTTCATAAGCATGAACTCGAACAAGAGAGTTGTGAAAGCTATAAAACCATTGAAGAGATTGATGGTGTTCCAAAGGGATCCACTTCTTCATTTGATTCACCTCCTCATGAAGGTAATAAAGGTGAAAGAGAAAGGTATAAATCTGATTTCAATCATATTTATTTTAATTATGTAAAGCATGATAAATTTCCACATAAGCATTGGAAAAAAATTGCATGTTCCTTTTGTGGTTTGGATAACCATAGTGTTTCTAGATGTTGGAAGAGAATGGACACATACAAGAAACTTTTGAAGAAAAGGAGGCAAGAAGCCAAAGGCCCATTGGACAATGCAAATCATGCTATCAAGAAGATGCACATGTGTTGCACTTACTGCCATAATCAAGGACATATTGCTGCAAAGTGTTGGACTTTGAATCCAACAATGCTTCCACAAAATTTGAAGAAGGTGGGAAGAGAAAATGGCAAGAATGGAAAGGAAGTTTCCATAATTGATGTGCTGCAGGATGATTCACATGTTGATGTCAATGTGCAAACAAAGGAAGCACCTTTGATATGGATTGGTAAGAAATGGTTAGAGTCCTTATCCAATTAAGGTTGCATGTTTTTTTATTTGATGCATTGCTTTGCTAATGGAATGCAAGTTGCAGGGTTTTACCAAAAAGGTGAATGGAAAAAGTTGAGTATGAGGCTCGCTTTATTGCAACAAAATTATATTCATTTCAACTTTGTAAGTACATGTACATATGGTTGAGTATCTTGTACTATTTATTGTGCTTAAGAGAAAGTTTAAGAATGGAATACATACACAAGAATAGTATGTATGAACACAGGGATGGTGATGATTTCCTTGTATTTGAATATGTATGTGTAATTGACTTGATGGTTGATTGCTTTGTTTAAAACATGCATGTAATGTCATATTGACTTGGAAAAAGTTGATTTTGTCTCCAATATTGAAAAAGGATATAATGACGAAGTGTTTCACAAGAGGTGGAATTCTTTCTACTTTGAGAAAGAATCATTAAGTTCTTTTTGTACATGCTTGACTTGAAGAGTCATTTGTTTGAAAAGGCATGTTTTTTGTTGGCTTGTTATTCAGTTGATCATTTGTATACAAGATGTAAAGACATGATGATGATTCACATTATGTGAAATTTGTTTCTTTTGAAGAAGCAAGAGTTTATGCCATCAAGTTGTTTTCTTGTATTATGTTGTTTTTGACAAGATGTCAGAAGAACGTTTGTTTGAGCCACCTTGGATCAATGATCAAGGAAGTGATGTTCAGCTACCTTCTGTAAACTTCTTAACATAAATTTTGAAGGAAAACCATTCTTAACAGGAGGACAAGCACATTCAGAAAGGAAAGTGTTGACTACCTTGTTGAAAAGTGTGCAACAAGAAATGATTGTTGAGAATGCAACAAGATGATGGAGCTTAGTGAAAAGAGTCACCTTCACTAAGTGGGCCAGCAGGAAAATTATGGCGCAAGTTCTATTTTTGGATCCCAGCAGGGATGATCACAGCAGGAGTGACCACAGCAGGAGTGACCACAGCAAGATTGATCACAGCAGGAGTGATCACAGCAGGAGTGATCAAAGTCTATTTTTAGACTGGCTGTCAAAAATAGAAAAGTCAAATATTATTGTCTCATAATAATATTTGGACTATAAACTTGATCTTATTCTCTTGGAGCACTTCAGTTTGAGCTACAGATGTGGCACATGCAACTGTCAGAAGGAAGTACGCTTTCTTTGTGGGTCAGTTGAGTTGTTGCATGCATGACTTTAGTTAGAACTCAATCAGTTGAGTTTGATGGAGTTGATTGTAGAGTTGATGGAGTTGTGTTCAGTTTGACTTGGTTAAACTAGTTGTAATTAGTCTAACTAAAAATAGACTAATGATGAGTTATTAAACTAATTATTAACTAATAATGCAACTATAGAATACATCAGTTAACTCAGTTTCATGTCAGTGCATGTTCAGTTCAGGAGGGACAGGTGTTAGAGGATCAAATTGCTATCAATTGTGACTATAGTTGTGCATGATTATTTGCACAATCAAAGGGATTGAGTATGCAAATGAATTGGCCAATACCAAGTATTATAGCATCTGCTCACATCTTTCCCAGTGTGAGTGATTCTTTGGAGGTTAAATACGAGTTTGGTAAACCATTCTCATTCATTCTTGAGCAAGTATTGAGCTGTGGAGGCAGGCAAGCAGTGGGGGAGATTTGGAGATCAGATCTGAGCTGTATTGTGTGTAGCATGTGGAGATAGTACTGAGTACTTGTGAGGAGTATTGTACTATGTATTGTTACATGATTCAATCACTATAATATACAGATATTTGGGGTTTTTAGCGATATGCTTTCCCCGGGAAAACACTGTGTTGATATGTGTGATTGATGCTTCTATGTATGCCTGTGAATGTTTCTGCTTCTGTAAATTGATGATCAACGTAGAGGAGGTTATGTATTATGCATGTTCCGCTTATAAGTGTATAATCAGGATAATCTCTGTGAATATGTGTCATATTATTCAAAATTTCTACATGGTATCAGAGCTAGCTGATTTGTAGAAGAAATTTCTACATGGTATCGGAGCTGCTTGATTTGTAGAAGATATTTTTATAGGGTATCAAGCGAGGATTGATCATCGGATCTATTATTCAAAAGTGTTTACATTTTATTTCTTCAGGCAGAGTTTGTAATCGGCCAAGTAGCCTCTGGATTCATCCTTCTTTTGGAAGGTGAGATATCCGGTGAATGCCCAGATAGTCAATCTATGTACAAGAAATACTTTGTTCTCACGAATTCTAGATCAGAAGTGGTTGAGTTTTTGAGCTGGTGGAATTCGAATTTAATTCCAAAGCAAGAGATAAAACTCAGAAACATTAAGTGTGAGAATGGAGACAGTATGTCCCAGTATCTCACGAAGTTCACCCAATGCCGAGATGAGCTGGGAAGTGTGGGGGTGACTATCGGATGAGGATGGTGAGTCTAGCACTCCTTGACCTTCCTAAGAGTTGGCATAGCTACCAGGACTCGGTGAATGGAAGGGAGAAATTGCCAGGATGGGAGAGACTTTTGTCGGATCTTGTGCAAGAGAAGATTAGACGGCGCACCAGAGACAATTCTTCATCTATGCATGATGAGCAGAACTGTGCCTTAGTGAGTAAGTCGAAGAAGGGGTAGGGGAAGTTTTCTCTTTCCGAATCTAATTCTTCCAATGATGGGAAGAAGGTTGACAAGTCAAAGGTGAGATGCTTTCATTGTCATGAGTTGGGCCATTATGCTACTAATTGCCCAAAGAAGAAGTCCAAGAAGGGATCCGGGGAAGGATTTGAAGGTGAGGCACTTGCTTCACAGTTTGAGTTGGACTTCACACTCTTCGCATGCATGGTTTCATCCATGGTGTGAAGTGGTTGGTTTCTTGACAGTGGAGCTTCTTTCCACATGACCGGTGATAAAAGTTTTTTCAGTACTTTGGAGGAGAAAGATCTCCAGATACTCATAGGGATGGGTAATGATGAGAAGTATAGTGCCTCAGGTGTAGGCATGGTTATTTTTCAGAGGGAGCATGGAGCTCGCCTTACCTTGACCGATGTCAAGTATGTACTAGGAATGAAGAGAAACTTGTTGTCAATCACGATGCTAGAAGACAGAGGCTATGATGTAGTCTTCAGTGAAGGAAAGGTTTTCCTTAGACACATCATCACTAGACAGGTGAAGCAGATTGGTTCACGGGTCAAGAACCTGTATGCTCTTGAGGTTCAAGATGCATGCAAAGCCTTGAGTAGCGAGGCAACTGATGGAGACCTTGTGGTTGAGAGGGAGCGTATATTACCTCTCAACATGCAGAGCCAGAATAAGTCTTAGACGATTATGGAGGAGCCACGATTGGTGCAACAACTTCAAGAGGTTGTGGAGCAGCCACAACAAGGGAAGCTAAGAGGAGATCGAGTAGAGACATCTACTCATGCAGAGACCTCCAGTAGGGGGAAACTTCAAGCCAGGTGGGCAGAGGGATCGCATGCAGCCATACCTCCAGGTAGGAGGTGGGGTGATGTGGATTGATCGTCCCAAGGAGGAGGGGCAGGATCCTTGAGGTACCCAACCTCTTGGATGTGACCTTGCTACAGAAGCCCCGATGTGTAGTAGCAGGAACTGACTGATTGGGTAGAGACAGATGCAGATGGAGTGGCAGAGAGAGTGACAGTGTAGGGAATCCTAGGACAGCGCATAGCTAGCAGGCTGTAGCAATGCGAGAGGCACAAGTGTTTTGCACAGTCCTAGGTGGCACAGAGAGGTGTGAAATGGTGCGAGATGCATGGAGATGTTGCAGTAGCGTAGATGTCAGAGAGGGAGCACTTGTCAGCAGCAGGTAGAGCTTCAGCATCAGGGGGTGTTTCTAGCCCAACAGGGAGGTCAGTTGGGAGGTGCAGTGCAGATTCAATGCTGGGAGATAGAATGAGCAGCAGCACAGATGTAGTCAGAGATCAAAGTGACAGAGGCTAGAGTAGTCAGATACTGAAGAGCACAGAGATGCAGAGTGTTCAGTCGACAAAGGCAATAGCAGTCAGAGACTTTGATGACAGAGCAAGTGGACCGGCCAGATGTGTTGCATGGAGAACATTCCAGAGTTACAGGATCGGGTTTGAGAGGAAGCATTTCTTGTTGAGAGGGAGTGTTGAAAAGTGTGCAATAAGAAATGCTTGTTGAGAATGCAACAAGATGATGGAGCTTAGTGAAAAGAGTCGCCTTCACTAAGTGGGCCCGCAGGCTAATTATGGCGCAAGTTCTATTTTTGGATCCCAGCAGGGATGATCATAGCAGGAGTGACCACAACAGGGATGATCACAGCAGGGGTGACCACAACAGGAGTGATCACAGTAGGAGTGATCACAGCAGGAGTGATCAAAGTCTATTTTTAGACTAGTTGTCAAAAATAGAAAAGTCAAATATTATTGTCTCATAATAATATTTGGACTATAAACTTGATCTTATTCTCTTGGAGCACTTCAGTTTGAGCTACAGATGTGGCACATGCAGCTGTCAGAAGGAAGTACACTTTCTTTGTGGGTCAGTTGAGTTGTTGCATGCATGACTTCAGTTAGAACTCAATCAGTTGAGTTTGGTGGAGTTGATTGTAGAGTTGGTGGAGTTGTGTTCAGTTTGACTTAGTTAAACTAGTTGTAATTAGTCTAACTACAAATAGACTAATGATGTGTTGTTAAACTAATTATTAACTCATAATGCAACTGTAGAATACATCAGTTAACTTAGTTGCATGTCACTGCATGTTCAGTTCAGGAGGGAAAGGTGTTAGAGGATCAGATTTCTATCAGTTGTGACTATAGTTGTGCATGATGATTTGCACAATCAAAGGGATTGAGTATGCCAATGAATTGGCCAATACCAATTATTATAGCCTCTGCTCACGTCTTTCCCAGTGTGAGTGATTCTTTAGAGGTTAAATACGAGTTTGGTAAACCATTCTCATTCATTCTTGAGCAGGTATTGAGCTGTGGAGGCAAGCAAGCAGCGGGGGAGATTTGGAGATCAGATCTCAGCTGTATTGTGTGTAGCATGTGGAGATAGTACTGAGTACTTGTGAGGAGTATTGTACTATGTATTGTTACATGATTCAATCACTATAATATACAGATAGTTGGGGTTTTTATCGAGATGCTTTCCCCGTGAAAATATTGTGTTGATATGTGTGATTGATGCTTCTATGTACGCCTGTGAATGTTTCTGCTTCTATAAATTGATGATCAATGTAGAGGAGGTTATGTATTATGTATGTTCCACTTATAAGTGTATAATCAGGATAATCTCTATGAATATGTGTCATATTATTCAAAATTTCTACATACCTTCGAGTTTTGGTTCAGAGACACTAGCCATATAAGGCAAGTGTATGGAGGCTGAAAGAAGAGGGTGCTGGTACTCTCATCTACTGTATAGATCAGTATATCAGTCTTTGAGGGTCCAAAATATTCTCAATGGGGAGGAGTGATTAGATATTGATCAAGGACCTTAACTACAGTTAAGAATAAGGTTGCAAACAATGTACATGTAGTTGCAATTCACATGACTGCCAGTCCTACGTGAATTAGCGTTAAAAGTTTAATATTGGCTTTAAGCGCTAAAACCTCTATTAAGTTCCTTTTTCTTAAAATATGAATTAAGCACGTGGGTGCTCTTGGAAAGATAGTAAACGATTTCTCCCATGGGTCAAAGGTTGGAAGTGGTATTCTACCAAAAACATGCGATTAGCCTCAGCAGGTGACATGTAGCAGGGAAAAACTGCTTTTCTCACACGCCCTCGATTTGATATCGGTTGTGTAGAAATCTGTGCAAGTATGCATAATGTCCGTTGGATCGAGTGGGATCACATCAATGGTGGAGATCGTCCAGGCTAGTTGGTCAGTGGATGACGCGATAGCCTTTAGATGGACGGGATAGATCAACAATTGAGAGTTAACCTGATCACAAGATCTATGGAGGATTATCCCTAACCGTCGAGATTATACCACACATATGTGCACCCTATAGTTACGGTAATGCTAACGGCTACCTCCAACGGTTAGCCTGGTGGAGTGGCTAAAGTTTAGTGGATATGCTAAGTTTAGTTGGAGATATTTGTAGTCGCAAAAATTGGTGGAGTATCCCTAGAGGATAAAGCATAAATACACTCTAGGAGTAGTTTTCAAAGGAAGAAGGGGGAAAATAGAGAGAGTCCATAGAATAGACAGAGAAGCTCAGAAGACTATCGAGAGTGAAACAAGAGGCTTGCTAGGTTAATTAGAGCCTTCTGAAGCCAATGGAATAACCTAGAGAAGTTGAAGAAGTCATCTTCATGGAGAATTTCATCTAGGAAGATTGATTTGGAGTTTAGAAGCCACCAGAGGTTGGAGGCAGTTTTAGGAGCTACCAGTACTCATTCTCAGTGATCCCATAGTGAATTTTGACTGTAAAGGACCTTCTAAATCCATTGCAGGGATTTGCGTAAGCATTTTGGGACTTCTAAGGGCCAAGACGCTACATGGAAGTTTCAGGCAGCAAATGATCAAATGATCAGTCTATTGTAGGTGTCTATTATGAGCTGGAGATAGAAGAAGAAGTTCTAGAGAGTTGAAGAATTATGAGGGAGTTTGTGCCATCAAGAAGCTCAAGACAGCTCGGAGCACTGATTGAAGGAATCAAGTCCAAGGAATCTTAGATCTATTTGCAGAGTGAGGACAACCATGGATTTAGATGGTATTCTAAGCTCATTGGTTTAGTTCAGTAACCTTTGGGGTTAAGTGTGGAACTTGTAAAAGAAGCTTTACCATAATCCCAAACAGCCAAGCCAAGTTGACAAGAGCTCAAGGAGACATAGCCCATGATATTAGGGTGAACTCCTAGATTAAATTTGTTGTTATGTATGTGTTGCTTATTCGGTGCATTATATTATTGTTATATGTGTTTTATATCAGCAGAAACACTTAAATCATTAAAACAATTAAAAACAAACAAATACATACACCTGTTTCAAGTACTTAATTTTGCAATTGTCAACATAAGCTAGATCATATATTTGTTAAGCTTTGGAGTGGGAGATTCTTGTAAGTATAACATGATATTAAACCCTCATTTCAGATCAGGTGGTATCAGAGCTAGCTGCCTAATTGACAGAGCATAGTTGCTTGAATGACAGAGCAATAGGATGCTTGATTGATAGAGCATGATTGCTTGATAGACAGAGCAATAGATTGCTTGTTTGACTTGATAGGTGTTTAAACAATACAAAGGATTTGACTGTTTGATTATTTGTAAACTGACTATTGCTTGAGTTTGCAAAGGTGAAGGGAAAGCTACAAATAGCTCAGTCTAGTAGAGGACAAGGAGGAAGAAGGGCTGAAGGCATTTTCCTTACCCCAAGGACCTTAAGGCAATCCTTGAAACACAAGAAGGTTTGTTTGCAAAAGGCTGCTTGAATAAGATCTGTGTTAATTTTGTTGAAGTTCTTTTGTTCATTTCTATAATGACAACTTCTACAAGTGAGTTCTCAAAATCTTCCTTCTTCACAATATTCTTCTATGAAGACATGAAGCAAGACTTGTTCATCATGATGGATATGGTGAGAGAAATGTATGAGGATGAAAGGAAGAGAACCAAACTTTGAGAGTAGTGGAATTCCGTGAAGGAAGAGAAGTAGTTGCTTTCTAACAAATTGTAGGAAATGGAGAGCCAACTTCATATTGAAAATATGAGCCTGGAAAGGATGTATGAGATGGAGACACAACTCCTTATTGCCAAAGAAGCCTTAGTCAAGCATTAGCTTGAAGAAGAGGTAAACAATCCTAGTTTGTGTTCAATTTCCTCTAAGAATGTTTATGTTGGATCTTTTGAAAAACATACAAGAGGCATAGGGTCCAAGTTGATGTCAAAAATGGGCTATGAAGGAAAAGGATTGAGTAAACATGCACAAGGAATTGTTGATCCAATAATGATTGAGGATAGGCCTAAGTATTTGGGTCTTAACTATGGACAATTTTATGGAGAAAGTTCCAAAGCAGCCATGAAGGCAAGTGAAATAGTTCCTAGAAGGAGTTTGATTTCAGGGTCTCTACCTCGAGTTTGTAAAGATTTTATTCATGGGGAATGCAATAGTTTGAAACATACTTTGGAAGAAGAAGACGTTCATAAGCATGCACTCAAACAAGAGAGTTTTGAAAGCTCTAAAACCATTGAAAAGATCGACATTCGATTCACCTCCTCATGAAGGTAACAAAGATGAAAGAGAAAGGTATAAATCTGATTTCAATCATATTTATTTTGATTATGTAAAGCATGATAAATTTCCACATAAGCATTGGAAAAATATTGCATGCTCCTTTTGTGGTTTGGATAACCATAGTGTTTCTAGATGTTGCAACTCCCAGGGCTACCATCTTTACTCATCAACCTGAGGTTCGTACAAACTTGGAGGTGACAATGCTATGTACACAAGTAAAAGTGAAGGGGTCTCTTGCCAGATGTGCAATGATAGTGCTATGTGCCTGTTGTCACTGCTCATCTAGCAAGAGACCCCATGGTTCCAAGCCAGACCTCTATAGGGTTAGAAGAAGCTTAAATATTTGATGGAAGAAGAGAAAATATATCCTAAGGGAGAGATACTTCTACTGTAGTATTGAAGAAAACAACATGTAATGATAAACCACACCATACCCTAATTAACCAATTAAACAGCTATGCTAAGCAAAATTGCTAAATTAATCACTAACCTAATGTTTCTAACTAAGTTACAGAAGCAAAGAGCATTAAACTATACTAAGGTGTAACAAAGAAACTTAGGCTAAATCGGGTTTCAAGCGGAAAAAGCAGTCGGAGATCGAAATTGGTGAAAGGAGGACGTAAGGACGCAGTAGCGCATAGGGACCGTTGGATTGATCAACGAACAGAAGATGGATGGTGGAGATCTTATCGCGGGGTCTTAAGCGAATAAATGGATGAACAAGTTTAATGAAGCGGTGAACAGTGGAAATTGTATCGCGGGGTCTTAAGCAAATAAATGGATGAACGAGGTTAATGAAGCGATGAACAGCGGAGATCGTATCACGAGGAATTAAGTGAAGAGATGGGCAAATGGGGTAACGAAGTGATGAATGATAGAGATCATATCACAAGGGATTAAGCGAGTGGATGGATGAGCGACGTTAATAGGAGATGAATGGCCGAGATCTAATTGCAGAGATTAAGTCAAGATATGAATGGACGAGGTTAACACAGTGATGAATGACTGAGATCTTATTGTGTAGATGAAGTCAAGAGATGGACGGTAGAGATCGTATTGTGGGAAACAGAAATGTGCGGAAATGATGGAGCGGGTTTCTAAGGTGGCAAGCAGTTTCTCTCATGCCCTCAAGGCTATAAGATGTATTTTAAAATTTCATGTGATTAGCCTAACTGTGCGACACGTAGCACAAGAAAACCACTTTGCTTGCATGCTCTCGGGTGGATAATGACCGTGCACTAATCTGCGCGAGATTGTGTGATAGGCGTTGGATCAAGAAGGGTTGATCAACGGTGGATATTAGCCAAGCGATTCAGCGATCGAGTGAAGCGATAGCCATCAGATCAAGTGATGCAGATCGACGGTGGGGGTTTTAAAGCACATGAAGTGCTAAGGTGACGCGATAGTTGTCGGATTAGGTGAGGCAGATCGACGGTGGGGACTTAAAGTGCATAAAGTAAGTGGAAGAATTCATGCGAGGTAGCAGTTAGATAAAATAATGAATCAAACAGTGATCGTGAAGGCTTGTTATGGATCAGACAGTAAGGAAGCGATGCATGAAGAACGTGATGAAGGCAGTTTTTAAATGAAAATGATAGAAAAACACAGTGAGGGTGAACGAGTAACTACATCAAACGATAAACTCCATAGCTCATGCGAGAACCAGAAACCTCTATTTTTGGGGTTGCTAAAGGGTCTCTTCCTCAAGTCATGGTCCCAGAGGGAGGAGATGAGGCCAAGACACCTACACACAACTTGGTAGTGATCGTTTTCACCTAGTTGACCTGTAAACTAAAAGAAGGTGCAAATGGAAGTAAACTACAGCACAACCAATCTACTCTACGCTACTATAATGAACATGCAGCTACCTAAGCAAATAACCAAAAAAACCATGAATCCTACTTAAGCAAATGAACAAAACCAAGAAGCTACTTAAGAAAATAAATAGAATCAGAAAGCTACTAAGCAGATAAACAATGAAAAACCATGAATCTATTTAAGAAAATGAACAAATATCTATGCTAACATATATGTACAATGAAGAGGAGCTTTGGCTGTTTGAGTCAGGCCATAACCCAAGAGCTCCAACCCTTAGAGTTAACTCAGAGCTGGCTTAAAACGAAACTCCTTCTCATTATGAAACCCATGGATTATAGAACAAACTGTCACAAGTCTCTTGCAACTCAAAAATAAAGTACAGTTTTACAATGAAAGTTTGAATCCTACTGAGGTCCTAAAACTCTCTATTTATATATTTGAAGTCTCTAATAACTTCCTTCCCATTAGGGAGGCCTGGCCTCTAACTCAAGAAAAACTAGTTTTTTTCCTTTTCACTTGCTCGGTTGTCTTATATTCTTCAAAGTGATGGCTTTTTGCACTTCGAGCTGGGGGAGGAATATTTGAATGGAGGGGTAGTAAATGAGGATAATTTAACTCCTATAATTACTCTCCCTTGTACCATTCTAGTTTTACCAAGGTTTTTTCCATAGTTCCTTTCTTTCATCCTTTATACCTGCATTTTTCCTTGCTTTTATCCTTTATTCTTGTTGGCTTATATGTGCTTGACCCAAGTTTGGAAGAGTTATTTAGCCAAACAAATCCCGCAGCTATCGGCCCCCTCAGAAACAACCCACAGAGTGCAGACTGAGGTATCACTCGAGGTAGTAGGGGAGGGTGCTGGAACCAGGCTTCCACACCCTAGGGATGTCTTGGTGTGGTCTGGGGGTTTTGCGCACTAGTTTACAATTCCGCGCTGCTCAGTATTTGCACAGATCCAGCTTGATTATATATTTTCTTATTAGCATGCTATTCTATTAGATGATGTGGTTACCAATTACCAAGGTCTTTAAGCAAACACTTGACCAACACAATTTATTCGCGTATTAAAATAAACCAAGATTTATACTCATTCCAACCATAAGCAGATAAGATTAAATAGATATTATGATAGTTCAGAAGAAACACAGAATTCTAGAAGAAACTTATCTTTATTTCCACTTTGTCCTTAATACATCTAGATCCGCCATGCCCACTCAGCTGTAGGGGTCCGCGCACATAGCTGCGGACTTTCCAGACCTCTGCGCACATAGCTACAGAGCCTCTACCTACTACCCCAATCCCTCGACCCGGACTTACAGATACTTTCCAATATTCTTCAAGAACCCATTACATTTCATACTATCAAAACTCCACTCTCTCTACCCATAGAGCCTCGCTCTATTTATACCCTTCCTTGCCCCGCGACCCCCTGTGCAGGCTGACCCAATTTACATTTCTTTACATTGTTTTCGGGTGGACTACCCTTTGACTCAACCTATTACAATTCACGCTTCGCGTGTTCAGCAGAGTCTTTACCCTAACTTTACCCAAAATGTCTAGCTTCGCGCCCCCAACGGTTGCGTGGGGTTGGGTGAGAGCGACCATCTGTGCATCGCCACAAGATGTATCATAGGCCTGTTGCAGTGCGCGTGCCTCAGCTTCTACGCGCTGTATGGTGGGGTCCTCCTAGAGAGATGTAAGTATGACAATAGACTGATCTAAGAGTCCTGAATGTTCATGGACAACACACCTCATTGCTTTTATGCCTGCTTGAATTTCTGCACGACGTTGTTCACGATCCGCCAATGGTTGTTGCATCTGGAGTCTGAGCTCTGCTATTTGTCGAGTAAGCTCCCCCTGTGCTTTTGTGGCCACCCCTTGGGCCATGCGGGCTCCTGCAGCCATGTGTTGAACCTTGGTAGCAGTTGAAAGGTCCACGGGGATATCTAACGCCAGACCGTGTTGCATGCTTTTGTTATGGCTTGTTCGACATCTCGATAAAGTTCAACCAAGGCATCGTGCTGAAGATTTACCTATTCTAACTCGGCCTTCTGCTCTATTAAAGTGTGAAGGGCGTGACTTTCCCTAGCCCGGAGTTCATTAGTGATTCTGTCCTGCAGTTGGTTGAGTGACCCTTCAGGTAGGGTAACCAGATTTAACTCCCAACTACGGTCATCACTAATGCCTTTGGCTAGGATAGCGTCAGCTAGCAACGGTATAGTGTTCGGTGTGGGCGTGTGCACCATTTTCTCAGCTGCGGTTGTATTGTCGATGAGGTGGACCCTGCCTAGAGAGCGCGCCTGTATTGTCTCCAATTGCATCCTAATCTCCCCCAACACAATTGTTTGCTCTATAATTAGAGCGGGCAAGGCAATGGTAGTGGTATGACTCGCTGTAAATTCTTTCTCTAAAGCCTTCACTAGTTTGGACTTTTTCTGGGCAATTGGTGAGTCCTGTGTGCGCAATCGCTTGACCTGGTTCACATGGTCCTGTGTGATCTGTTCTATTGGAGGATTCTTAGTTGCTTCTTGCTGCGAGGCCATCTGTTGTTCCCGGCGTGCCTTTTCTGCTAGGTGCATGAGCTGCTGCTGTCAGTCCTTCTTTTTCTGTTGTGCGAAGAGTTGGTCAAATATGGCCTTATTTGGGGTGCACCATTCGAGCGGCCATGCTGCCAAAACTACGTAGATTGCCTCATCTGTTGCCATGAACGGAAGTGTGACCCAAGACTATACCGGATCCTTCAGCACCCGAATGTACAAGTGATGCATGTTGGCTTTAAACTCGACCGTGCTTTGGAAGTTATTATAGATCGTGGGAGACATTCGTGGTCATCGAGTAATCCTTGTCCTTATGCTTCCTTCCATAGAGGTCAAAAATGCTTGAATTGCAGAAACCCTTGTCGCATCCCTGGTACCGCCTAACGCCATATATTGCATCACCTCACGGAGGTCATCTGTAATGCTGGGGAACTAGCTATCCTGCGGTAGTTCACCCATAACCAAGAGAAGTGACAAAAGCAACCATGCATAGAGAAATGTCTTACCTTTGTCCTAAGCTTCATGACAGTTGGTCAGGAATTCGTTGCATAAGAATTGTGCCCAATTGAACTAAACTCCTTCGGCACACTGTCCAGCCAGCGCAATGACAGAAGTGGGTACTTCGTCTGCATGACATTTCCTCATGAGTTTACAAGCGAGGAGCTGGGTAGCCACTTGGACAGCTCAGTCATTGATGCTAGCTATGACATATTCGCGCTTACCTTTCTCCAGCTGATATCATGTTTTTGTTGCTTCGGCGAGCCCTACCTCGTTACTGGTTCCTACAGTGTCAGCGGGATCATTTCCCTTCAGTGGTAGGTGCGTTATTTGTTGGATTAACTCAGCTGTGATCGGGATCGGCTCTTCTAACCACAGGAACCCATCATGTACCAAACAGAGTCGTTGTCGGGTTACAAATGTGGTAAATGTCATGCGGTGGTAATGAGGTAGCCATCTGAGATTGAAGATGCACGCCTTCTCCACACCTAGTAGCCATACTCGTGGTAATAACATGTCTTTAGATAGCTCAGGGAACTTATCGCGGTCGGCCAGATCCCAATCTTCAAATTTGAGGCTCGGAATGCGCCCCAATGGCAAGCCTTCGAACCTTGTGTCACCTGGAAGAAGTGGGGTATGAAGCTCAGAATTCACAACGTCTACATCCTTGGGTAACTTGGTTGACCCTCGCCATGGAGAAAGATATGGAGGTAACGAGGGTAGTTGGAATGCATCCACCTCCTCCTCGGCCTGCGCGTCTATTTGGTCAAGCAACTCTTGGAGAGCATAGTCATCCTCATCGGTTTCGGTGGAAACGGCTTTGCCCTTATCAGTTACAGATTGCTTGGTGAACCGTGGTGAGGCTCGAACTATTCCTGTCTTTTGCTTAGTCTTCTTCTTTTGTGGTGTACGTTGGGATTTCGGAACCCCTGGCACCCGACTCCTGCCCTCTAGCTCTTATGGATTCAGTTGCATTTCTTCCGCGAATCGTGCTCGGGTTCTCGCCATAATACTCATGAAGTGTCTGGGAGCCAACTTCTTACTATTATGCTCTGATGTATAGTGCCAATATGCTCGTGTCATGCCTCGATCATAAAATAAAGTCAAAATTTTGAATGACTTTCTTCCCTCCTTTTCTAGCGTAGTGCTAATGTTCCCTTGGCAAATCTTAGCAGATCTGACTCAGAACCTTCACCTTAAAGGCCCGCCACCCGCCTCTTCCTGCCATACCGTAACATCCTTGTCATGAATAGTGGTGCTAATGATCATCTCTTGATTGGTCTGCGTGGTAGCATAGTCCCTCAGGCGCTACTACGATTGGGGGGAAGTGCTTCACCAAACCGGCTTTCTGCAGACTTGTTTATAGTCCCACGCCTTCTTTCAACTGCTCGGGGCACTGAGACTGTAGCGTTGACCCCTAGTCAGGTGTTCGCACCGCTGGTGCATCATCGTAATGTCCTTGCCAGCCCAGGCTACGAGCACCACTCGGTCACTCAGGTAGACATTTTTTCACTCTGAGGATGTGTGCGCAGCCATGATAGCAGGGTCATAGCTCGATCGTTCCTAACAATATTCCTAAGCAGTCTAACTCGCCTTAGGCATAGAGGGGCTACGCTATTGTGAGTGTCACGGTGTGACATGCTACTGAATCCATTCCCACATATCATTCTTTGGTCTCTTAACCCTACACGGGGCCTGCAGCTATTTGGCTTCCTTTGAGCTTTCTTCCATCGCTTACTCCAGACCCATCTAGGCCATGGTATTTGTAACTTCCAAGAGGTTTGTGTCATTAGACGGTCGCGATGTGGGCTACCCCTTAAGTCCCTATGAATTTTGTCGTCAGCCACTAAAAACCAAATTCGCTTTAGGCTGCTTCCCTTAGTTTGTCTAGCCACTTGTGCCTGCAACTGTCTGCGACCTCCATGTTTTTTCCTTTTCTTTAGTATGATTGCCCTTTTTGCTGAAGCCAAGGTCATTCAACCTCTTCATCCGAATCTGACATGTAAGAGCTAATGTGGTTCCATGAGAGTCGACCGTCCGCTGTTGGATTCACCCTGTCCTGATCTCGTGCTATGAGCTGATAGATACAATCTAGTTCCCCATCACTATCGTCGTCGCGCACAGGTTTAGTATAACATGTTCCTTCAGCTGGATCCAATGGAATCACTACTCGAAGAGAATTCTTTTCAAAGATCATTTTTCGTTTCTTAAGGTTGATGATTCCATTCATGTCTGTTGCCCAATCTATCCCTAGTAACACTGGATATGGGTTACTGTCATCCACGATTTCAATGACTTCAAAATCTGTTTGTGTGTTGGCACTATCGATGTCCATGGTAACCCCTTGCAGCCTTCCCATAGGCAGAATCTTTTGCTGGTTGGCCATTCGTAATTGGATCGAGGACCATTGCAGCGTAGGCCTGCCCATGCATTCCCAAGTCTATTTTGGTAGGACATTTGTGTCGGACCCCAAATCTAAAACGACTTGGTCCATCTCATAGTCACCAATCTAGACGGTTAGTCGCATCTCCCGACCGGTACGCAAAACATGTTTGCCCAATTTGTGGATCAGGCGCGGTTCGTCTGCCCCAGCACATTTATTTATTAATTCTTGTAACCCTCTCACCACATTAGCATCCCTTAGAAGCTTCATACAGGTTTCTAAGAAGGTAGTTATCAAAGACCTTTCCTGTTCCAGTTCTAGTTGCCCTTTACTACCCGAAGTCGATGCTTCTGCAAAATTTTTCTTAGCCTCCAAAAAGGTTTCCCTTGCTTGCGCCAAATCAAATTCTGGTTGTTTTGTGGGAGCCATACGAACCCACGTATCCTCTTCCGGCTTCTTCCCTTATCTTCCCCTATAGTTGTGCCACTTATGAGCATCATGTTTATGTTGGGGTCTTGAGCGTGTGGTTCAGCCTTCATCATCTGGAAATTATGGGTGGGGCTAGCTGGGAGCACTCCTTTTTCCCGTAATTGAGCGATCAGCATAGGGAAATCAACTGCATCGTGATCAAACTAGTAGCATAACAAACAACAGGCTTTAGTTGGATTCGTACAATCCCGAGTGTAATGTCCCTGTCCACCACAATTATAATAGATCAGTTGTTCATGCCCCATCCGGGCCCCCATCCTCCGCACCCCCGTCTGCGTATCAGAAATCCCCCGCGCGTGAATGGTGTAGCCGGGTCCTGCCCGCACGTCTCTATTTGCATCCTATATGTAGGTGGTCGATCCATCAACATGCGGAAATCCCTTTCCTCGTGACCCATCATTCTGCAGAAGTTACAAAATAAGTGTTTAGGAGGTTGTCATAAGTTTGGAAATAGGTGACAGCTGTTCGTGGCATTCTTTCCTCCTACCTAGCAAATTGCGCACTAGAGCACAGGCAGAGCACTCGACCCTACTTGTACCTCCACTTTTAATGGCATCGGACCTCCTTCTACTAGATGGTTTGAGAAAATTGGACAATGGTCCTTATCGTGCATTTGGCTCTTACATTTAATACAGCCTACCTCTGGTCAGGATACTCTTCCTTGCTTCAGACTCTGCACTTCCAAGCTCAAGTTTTGAATTTGCACGTGGATTTGTTTAACTCCCAACCCTGGGTCCGATATTGTGGTCACGTGTAACCTTATTGTTGTTTCCAGTGCCTCGGCTTGGTTGAGATCTTATGTTGTGACAAACCCATCCTCAGATGGGGCGTCAAGGACGCCACAAACCACACGCAATGCTGCCCTTCTGTCAAAGTCATGTTAGCTTTGTGAATAGTACTATTTAATCTCTAGTCTAGATCCCACGGAGTTTCACCAGGCAACATTGTTATCTCCTTGAACCCAATGACCGACTGGGTTTCAGAATTTGGTCGGCCAAACTCTTTATTAAGCGTGTCCTATATTGCCACTATTCCCTCATTCGGATGGTCGATTGAGTATTTTATGTACCATGTTAGTGCACGGTCCTGTAGTGCACTAACTAGCATGGCCTTTTTAATATTTTCATCCGTTATGCCTTGCGCGTCCCATACAGATTTTATCACAAACCAGAATCGACTTGGCTCTTCACTCCCTACACCCCGAAATTTTGGTAACTTGACTACGGTCGCCATCCTAACTTTTGGTGGTGGAGGGGGTGTTGGTGTAGATGGAGGTGGTATTAGTGGGAAGCGTTCTTTAATCAATTGGACTGCACTTCTTGGCGAGAACCTAGTGAGGTCCTCCTCGCTTTCTCACGAGATAGAAATCAAAGGGCTATTTTCTACTTCTCTTGTTCTTCGATAACCCCTTCCACTCTGCATTACTCCAGACATCAATATACATGCAGGATCTATTTTTCACACAACAACATCTTAATCCAAGTATTCAATGATTTGATGTATCTACCTTGCAGTCCTTGGAGAAATTTCCTTTTTGCTTCGCTGTAACTTACGGTTGTATCTATAACGAATTCAGTGATAAATCCCCCTATGATCTGATCTAACCAGTGGTCTACTACGCACGCAAGTTTATCTTCGGTAGCTTCCAGCCTGCACACCAGTTCTGGAGTCCACACTATCAACTGGTCTAATCTACACCTTCCCACGCTATCAGCTAACTTCGCGATCCACTCATACAATTCCATCGAGAATGTTACGAAGAAGATTTTGTGTATATCCGTGAATATATAGCAATCCAACCATTGTTCCTTCAATATCCATGAGTTTCTGTTTTCCTGAACCGCAAACTTGTGAAGCTTCAAATCCCACCAATCTTCGAGTTCTTTCTTTGTAGGATTCCAATGTTCCCACATTAGACACACCTTAGGCAGATCCTGGTCCCGGTAACGGAAGCATTTGTTGCCTTATATGGGCTTGACGTAGGTTTGGAAGAGTTATTTAGCCAAACAAATCCTGCAGCTACCGGCCCTTTCGGCAATAGCCTACGGAGCGCGGACTGAGGTCTCACCCGAGGTAGTAGGGGAGGGTGCTGGAACCAGGTTTCCACACCCTAGGGATGTCTTGGTGTGGTCTAGGGGTTTTACGCACTAGTTTACAGCTCCATGCTGCTCGGTATTTGCACAGATCCAACTTGAGTATATCTTTTATTATTAGCGCGCTATTCTATTAGATGATGTGGTTACTAATTACCAAGGTCTTTAAGCAAACATTTAACCAACACAATTGATTCACGTATTAAAATAAACCCAGATTTATACTCATTCCAACCATAAGCAGATAAGATTAAACAGATATTATGACAGTTCAGAAGAAACAAAGAATTCCAGAAGAAACTTATCTTTATTTCCACTTTGTCCTTAATACATCCAGATTTTCCCTGTGCACTCAGATGCACGGGTCCGCGCACATAGCTGCAGACTTTCCAAGCCTCTACACACACACTTGCAGAGCCTCTACCTACTATCCCAATCCCTCGACTTGGACTTACAGATGCTTTCCAATCTTCTTCAAGAACCCATTACATTTCATACTATCAAAACTCTACTCTCTACCCATAGAGCCTCGCTCTATTTATACCCTTCCTTGGCCCGCGACCCCCTGTGCAAGCCAACCCTATTTACATTTCTTTACATTTTTTTTAGGTAGACTACCCTTTGACTCCA
Source organism: Pinus tabuliformis (assembly GCA_031772625.1). Lineage (NCBI taxonomy): Eukaryota > Viridiplantae > Streptophyta > Pinopsida > Pinales > Pinaceae > Pinus > Pinus tabuliformis. Next base: position 903,904,458 of record CM062811.1, read on the forward strand.
CCTATTACAATTTGCGCTCCGCACGTTCAATAGAGTCTTTACCCTAACTTTACCCAAAATGTCTGGCTAGGTGCCCCCCTAACTGCTGTGCGGGGCTTCTGCTACCCAAAAATTCCTGCATTACATGCACATTAGACCACAAAGCCAAATATCCAACTCTCACTCATTTCATAAACAAAATATAATCAGAAGTATGAAATAAGTTGTGAGAATAGTTGGTTTGACTAAGCTAGGAGGTGAATTGAGGCCAATTAAGGCCCATATAATTACTCAATGATGAGGCTCATCATCACCCCCCTACTGAAAGTGTTGCTCATCCTCTGAGCAAGTTAGTCAATTTCCATGTCCTTCATGGCTCTGGTAGCCTCTCTGACATCCCATGCTTCTGTTGTGCTCTCTTCTTCTTGTTCATAGAAGCCTGCTTTCCTTTCTACTTCTTCCCACTGCCTCTTTTCCTCTTCTTCTTTTCTCCCTTCTAGCACCCTTAAGAGTAGTGGTGGACTGAGTTTTAGGCCTATCTAATTGACCTTCAACCTTTGTATTGATTGCTTATACATAGGTGTCTTGTTAAGTGCATCTCTCAACATTTGAGGGGAGTGATATTCTTTGATCTTCAACTTGTGTGGAAGTGTGTTCCATCTCCTTTAGTATGCATGTACATTATCATCTCTTATCAACCTAAACATATCCTCAAAATGTGAAATTTCTTGCTCTTGGGCAGCAAGATATCTAGGTGCCAGTTGAGGATCATTTGCAATTAGATTATGGGTGCTAATTAGGGCCATGGGATTTGATTGTTCAGCTCTAATGAAAAAAATGTTCATTTTTCTCTCTGGCCAATATTCTTTTCATCTCTTTAGCCCTTGACTTCTTATGGTTCATCGATGATCCCAAAGCCATTAATTGTAGATCTCCTAGCTCTATATTAAGATCCCAAATATTCATGTTTATGAGGGACATGTTGTGCAAGTAAAACTCAGCCATTTTGGCCCTATCCTCTAGTGCATTTTGATAACAAAGCTCAATAAACTGCCTGTAGTATCTTAGTTTTTTAATCTGAAATTTAAGCTATTGTTCTCTGAGGTAAGGAGCATAGGATTTAGTTGGAATCTTACACTGGATGGCCTCCAAGGAGTGGTTGTCCATACATGCTAGTTTGTTTTCCTTTTCCTGTAGTTGTCCTCTCTATTTTTCTTATCTTCTTCCTTTTGTTGTTTTTTCTCATCTCCATCAGTTTCTTCCTTCGTTTCCTCCTCTGTTTCAGCATCATCCTCCTTGTGTTCTCTTTCATCATGTTTCTTTGTATTAGTTTCTTCTTCATCCATCTCATCCCCATCTAGCTCTATATCTTCTTCTTCTGTTTTGCCTCCTCCTCACTGACAGAAAGACTAACATCATAGGTGAGGGTTTCGATTTCATCCTCTACTGGTAAGTTTCTGAAGACTGACCATGTTATAGGGATCCTAAGGTTTTGGAGGCATCCTTAATGAGGATCTTGATCAACCCCTAGTGAACTAACTACTAGGAATTTCCTTCCTTTACTTTGTTGTTGGAGTCTATGAGTGATTGCATCAAGAAATAGGGTATGCTGAGTCTTTGGTGAACTGGTGTTTCTTCCCTAAGTCTTAATTCTTCAAGCATTCTCAAATGGTTGTCATAAGAATACTGTATCTATGGACTCTTGCATTCTCTTTTGAATAATTAAAGAATTTCCTCTTTTCCACCTCTTCACTTATAAACCAACTACCTCTTAACCTTTGCAACTTTTTATCAAATGATGCATATGAGTGAGTGAGTGGGATACTTACCTGTGGTCTTGATGCCATGCTACAGTTGTAAAATATCAGAGGTTTTGTGTTGTCTATTTGTTGCATGGTCATTCTTCTTCCTCCTCTACTATCTGCTAATGGTTTATTAGCTTTTGTAGGTGTTTGTGACTGAATATCTGATGTTTTTGCTGCTATTGTGGAGCTCCTGGATTTGATGCTACTGCTGTGGAGCTTCTGGATCACCACTTGGAATGTTTGGTGTCTCCCTTAGAATTTCTTGATCATGTCATTGGCTGGTGCTATGAGGATGTTGTAATGAATGGATAGAGGTAGTAGGAGTGTATGTGGATGTAGGGATGATGGTAATGGTTGAGGTGATTCTAGTAGAAAACACAATCTTCACCTGAATTGAAGTAATGAAGTGAAAAACAATGGGATTGATGGAGGGATGCATGGAAAGGAGTGGAGGAGATGAATATATGTGAGGTAGGGTTCCCTTTGGATCTTTTCTTTGCTCCTTGCTTGTCTTTCTCACCTACCTGGAAATAACAATTATGTTTTTTTTCTTTTTATTATTATTATTATTATTATTATTATTATTATTATTATTATTATATATATATATATATATATATATATAGATATAGATATAGATATATACACCTAGGTTGCCTCAGAGAGGTTTTCACCTAGGGATCTTCTTACTCTTTTCATTTTTCTCATCCTTAGGCCACCACATGAGGTTTTCAACCCAAAGATGGGACTCAGGTGCCTCATGGAGGTTTTCTCCTAAATCCTTATTCTTTCTTTCCTTTTTCAATGACCATATGAGGGAGGAGCTGGAACTTGCTCCACCATCATCACTGTCTTACTGATATTGTCAATGAACTCTTTTTTTTTATAAAGGCATGTTGTACATTTTCAATTGGTGTCCATTAATTAGCAATGGAATCGATTCTTCATCAATAGTTCTGATTTGCACTGAACCATTGTCATGGCATCTTTCCACCACATAAGGTCCGAGCCATCTTGTCCTTAGCTTTCCCTTGAAGTCTTTATACCTATAATCATATAACAATGCCCAATATCCCTCTTTAAATTTCTTCTCCTTGATATGTTTGTCATGCCAGATCTTCCTCTGAAGCTAAACTATCTGTGTATGTAGGAGGGCTTGCATTCTGAATTCATCCAGGCCATTCAAATGTAACAACCTTTCTTTCTTTACATGACTGAGATCCAAATCTAGTTGGGCTGCCATCCTCAATGTGTTATATTCAAAATCAATGGACAGCAAAACCTTTTCCCCATAGACCATCTCATAGGGTGTAAATCGAGTGGTGGTCTTCCATGTTGTATTATAGGCCTAGGTGGCCTCAATTAGTCTCTCTGCTCAATCCTTCCTATTGTTGCTCACTACCTTGGTTAAGTTGTTCTCCAGTGCCTTGTTGGTCACCTCCACTTTCCCATTAGCTTGTGGATGATAAGGAGTGGAGGTCCTATGCTTGATTTTGTGATGGCTGAGCAGTTCTTTAATCATACTGGAGGTAAACTAGCTGTCTTGGTCTATGACTAGCTCTCTAGGGTACCCAAATTTGTAGAATATATTCTCCCTTAGGAACGCAGCCACCTTTTCTTCTTTGGCTGCCTTAATTGCCTTGGTTTCAGTCTACTTAGTCAAATAATGGTGTGATGTTTTTGCTTTGAAGGAGGGTTGATAGGCCCAATGAATTCCATGCCCCACTTGTCAAATGACTCGAAATTCACTTGAGGTTGTAGGGGAATTTCATCTCTTGGAGCAGGCTTTCCCATCCTCTAGCACCAACCATACTGACTAATATACTTTTTGACATCCTGATGAAGAGTAGGCCAATAATAGCCTTCTTGCAACACTTTGAATGATGTCCTCTTTGCTGCAAAGTGACCTCCACAAGGCCCATCATGACAGGTCAAAAGGGTGTCAAAGACTTCCTCTTCCCTTACACACCTTCTTAAGATTTGATCTGGGCCAAGTTTGAACAGATTTACCCCAATCCAGGTGAAGGGGGTGCTCTTTCTGACTATCTTGCTATTTTCTTTGGAGGGAAAGTTTGGTGTAAATTGTGTTGATACCAAATAGTTTGCTATATCAACAAACCATGGGGAGAGAACTCAAATAGCAAAAAAATGCTCATCTGGTAACTAGTCATCCACCATTCCTTCTTCACCTGTAGGAAGATTCATCCTAGATAGAAAGTCGACAACAACATTTTCCTTACCAGGTTTATCAACAATAGTTAGATCAAACTATTGTAATAAGAGCAACCATCTCATAATTCTATGATTCACATCTGGTTTGTTCATTAAATATTTGATTGCAGCATGATCAATATGCACAAATGCTTGATAGCTTGTAATGTAATTCCTAAATTTGTTTAATTCATGCATAAAGCTGGAAGTTCCTTTTCGGTCACAGTATAATTCAGCTCAGCCTTTCACAGGTATTTACTGATAAAATAGATGGCATAGGGAAATTTCTCCTCTTCCTGACCTAAGGCTGCTCCTATGGCTTTGTGTGAGGCATCAGCATGAATATGAAAAGGGAGGGCCTGATTTGGGCCTCTAAGGATTGGTGCAGTGGTTAACTTACCCTTTAGAATGTCTAAGGCCTCTTGACAACTCTTTGACCATATAAACTCAGAATCTTTGGCCAACAACCTAAACAAAGGAGAGGCTAACTTGCTGAAGTCCTTTATGAACCTTCGGTAGTATCCATCTAACCCTAAGAAAATCCTAACATCTCTCTGCTTTTGTGGAGGTGGGACCCTTTGGATGATTGCTATTTTGTTTGGGTCCACCTGTAGTCCTTGCTGATATATTGAATTACCTAGCACAGTCCCTTCAGTCATTAAGAATTCACATTTTTATGGACTGAGAGACAGATTCATTTCAATGAATTTGTGTAATACTTTGCCTAGGTTAGTCAGGGCTTCTTGAAAATCACAACCATAAGGTGTAAAGTCATCCATATATATTTCCACTGCATCATGTACTAATTCAACAAAAACACTTAAGACTGCTCTCTGGAAAGTGGCAGGGGCATTGCATAGGCCAAAAGGAAGGACCCTATAGGCAAAAGTACCCCAAGGATAGGTGAATGTGGTCTTATCCAGGTCTTCTCGGCAGATTTGGATTTGGTTGTGCTATAAACATATTTGGGCACCTCAACCCCAATCTTATATGTCGATAAACTAGGGCTCCTTAACCCCTAAAAGTTTTGTGTCATACCCTAAAAGATCATGGTCAACTGATTACATCATTCCCCAAAAGTTCCACTTGAAAAACCATCTAGAACTAGCCAAAACAGGACCATACTGACTACTCCACTGTTAGGGGCGACGCATACTGACTTCTACACTAGCCAGGTGCGATGCATACCAAAGAGGCCTTCTGTGGGGTGCGATGAACGAGGATGGACAAATGTCCGAGACAGTTTGCTAGGTGGATGCTCATGGAATCTTGCAGAAACTTCTCCTATGACACTTGCCTCTCTGAATTCGCCCAGGGATGAGTAAGAGATCCAAGAAATCTCCAAGTGGAACCAAGAACAACAAGTGGAATAACACTAATCAAAAACCCAGAGATGACTCACACCCTTGCATACATCTATAAATGGATCCCTCATCTGAGAGATTAGGAGGCTGGAATTTTGTAATTTGTAAGGAAGTGTTGATAGTTTGTGTCTGAGAAAGAGCATTATATTGTTGGGTGATCTTACTTTTCATGAGGTGAAGAGGGCTTTGATGTTGGGAGGATGATGCTAGATCAGACAGCTGGGTTGTAATTCTCCCTTCTATTTTAATAAAGTTCTTTGAGTTTTCCTCCATGCAATTGTGTATTTGTGAATGTTGTTATTTGTGAATGGCATTATATGTTCATTGTATTTTTGATTCTGCAATGCTGATGATATAATAGATCAAGATGCTTTGATGGTGTTTTGTTACTTTGTTTCTATAGGTATTCTCTAAGCATGATAAGTAGGAGAGGAGGTGCAAGCTCTATCAAAGAGGAGAGAGATCGAGCAAGGAGTTAAGCAGAAGATCCAAGTTGGTTCCTTTGCCTCTCTCTTATCTATCATACATAGAGGAAATCACAAATTTCTTTAACTGTTTGTTTCTAGGATAGTTGCCAATCCTAGAGGGCTAGTTGATTGAAAAGACACTAGTTTTCCCAGAAAAAAATGGTGACTCCGCTGGGGATCAAATAGATGTTTGTTTGTTATTGTTGTTTGTTTTATAAACTATAGACAGATCCTGAAGTTAGCCAGATAGCCTTCAAACTGCTCTTGCTTTGCGATTGCGTAGTAGATGAATGCTGCTTCAGTCAATCTCCGGTTTAGTTTATGAACTGAAAAATTGACCTACAAGCATTCTAGATGCCCTTTTGGTAGCTTAGTAACCTCTCAAGATCATAAATCTACACTTTTCTCTTTACTGTCTATCATAGCTTAGCTTAACTCACTGAAATCAGCTGCAAATTTGAGCCAAAACCCATCTCAGTTGCGCTCCCTGGCCCATCACACTGTCTGTCATTATCTAACAGTATGCATCGCACCTCTCGAGTCTAAAAAGTGCGATGCATCCTTGTTTCTCTGAAGCTCACATGCGATGACTGACTGAGCCTATTTCCCTTCTTGAAATTTGGTGTTTTTGTCCTTGTTTTCAGCTCTGTTTAGTTGTTTTGCTGCTTATGAACAGTACCTCATTACTGAAGCCTCCTTGCATCAGATATATCAGCCTCCATTGATTAGGATTAGTAGATTTTTTTATGTATTTGTCCATCATTTACGATCCTTTATCGAAAAGTTGCTTAAATTGATCTATTGTTTTGGTACAAAAAGTGTCGTAACTGTCATTTTGTGTCAAAAAGAGAAGTGTCGTTGAGTCTTCCTTCATTGGATAGTCAATTGAACTTTTTGTCATGTATTTGATTTGATTTATTTGATATTTGAAGTTTAGAAAGAATTTTATATTTGAAATTGAAAAGTGTCGTTTAGTCTTCCTTTCTATTTTGAAAAAGGAATTGTCGAAATGTCGCTTTGAGTAAAAATATTTCAGACCTTAAGTACATTTAGTTTTCCTTTTTGGCATTTTCACGTTAAATAGAATGAAAACAAATACATGCATTTGCATTTTCATTTAGAATGTGTGCAAAAAATGATTTAGGAAAAGTGAATTTAGTGTGTGCTATTTTCTCTTTGTTTGAAAGAATAGTAATCTTCTTTCTTTAGTAGCTAGGATTTTCATTGCTCAAAATAAACAACGATTGTTTATCATTGTAGACTGCATATTTAGGAATTTTAAATCTACATCACATTGTGAACCATTGAAAGGCAAACTTTTAAACAAGATCAACTCTAAAATAAATCTCAATGAACTTAACAACGCTTTGGAACTTGACGCAACACATCTAGAGTTCTAGGCTAGAGACGTGTTCCAATGTCGTAAAATCTAGTAACTATCATTTTCATTGAAGGTTGGGTGATTCCTCCTCCTTGATAGAACAAGTGCTAGCATAGACTTGTGCTCCATGTACCGTCGTATATATATTGGGAAACCACAATAGGCTTATATCCTTTATCCATAGGAAGTCGTGTCTGCCGCCCTATCGTTCGCAATGCACTGAACACAGCATTCAGGAAGATTGGATGTCATACATAATTCCTTGGTAATTTCTCTTTAATTTATCACCAAGGTGTATTTTGTAGTTTTGCGATTGGTTTGGTAATCCCTCTATCTAGATTTCAAGAGTAGTCACTTTCATTCCTTTTCAACTCTTTAAAAGAAAAGGTCCATCTGAGCACTTGTCACTTCAGGCTCATTAAAAATCGAAGGGGACTAGAGTCATCTTGAGCTTTTTCTCAACTCTTAAAAATTGAAAAAGAAAAGTTGTGTCAAAGCGTCATTAAAATTTATTAAATTCAGAATAACATCCATGTTTCCTTCGTTGATCTTAGGTTGAGATAATGGAGTCCACCAATCATGGAATCTCTTTTGAGGGGAATCCTAGTCCTTTCACATCTTGGGGAAATATTGGTGCTCCTCATATGGCCATTTTGTCCCTTTCGGGACTTATCATTGGCCTACCAGTATGGCTTTTCTCAACCTCTGTGGTTCAAAATAATGTGATTCCTCAACAATCGAATTAGCATCCAGCTGATACTAAAGCTGACCCCTCGCCTTCTTCTTCGTTTGTTTCTCCTTCCCCTTATTCATATTTTCTTGGTGAAAGTAGTGATGCTAATAACCAAGTGGCTAGAAGAAGAAGAAAAGTAAAGAGAAAAAGAAGAAGCCAATTCAGCAAGGGGGCAACCAAGCAACCATAGATTTGGGTGCATCAGCTAGTGAAAATCTTCACATTAAAGTTCCTAAACCTAGATTTCCATGCATAATCTGTAGAGGAGACCATTTTCATCGAGATTGTCCTTGCATTCCTCGGATCTTGAGAGAATGGTCCCCCCGTTCACACCAACTGGTTTCATCAACCTCAGCTGATCATGTTGATAATACACCATCAACTAGTGATAGTGAAGTTCACGGACAGAAGGGAAAATTCAAAGTACCATGTGAGTTATGTGAAGGGAACTATACTCTTCCTCGTTGTCCCTTTTTGAGTGAAGCCAAAAGAGTCTTTGATAACCGTCCTGCTTCACTGCAGCGACTTCCATCTGGATACAAGAAACTCTCCCTAAGTCCTTTGCTAGTTGAAAATCTTATTGACTTAAATGAATCGTCGGTTGAAACGCCTATCGTTGAAAGTGAATCTTCTAAGGCCATACCAGACCAAAGTCAACAAGTCAAGATGGTAGTCGACCGAGTTTTACCTTCAGAAGAACATATCCTTCCCGAAAAGAGTGAGAACGATACTGTTCAAATTCTTTTTGTTACTTCAAAGTCTGATGAACTTGGGGGCAATCTGCCCGTTCCCTCACAACAGGAGGAAAAGCCCCCAGTTCCTGTTACTCAAGGGGTTATTTCACCCGTTTATTTGGTACCCCCTCCAAGTAGTCTAATCGCTTCCTTTGATTGGAATCGACTAGCGAGATCTCGCCTTCCTTCTTATGTACCTTTCCGGATCATAGTACAAGTTTACAAAATGATCGTGTGAGCATAGTTTCTGCAAGGTTCAAGCTCATTAAAAAATGAACCCGCATCCCACTGAGCATATGTTCCCCCCAAAGTTCAAGCTCGTTAAAAAATGAACCCGCATCCCACTGAGCATATGTTCCCCCCAGAGTTCAAGCTCATTAAAAAATGAACCCACCTTCGGTAAATAACCTCTGTGATCGCCATTCCATCTGCCTTTTGAGCCTTGGTTGTGTTCCTACCATCACCTCCATTCTCGTGGCCAATCATATGCTTCCACTTGATTGTTTACCCTTTTGAGGAATATCTGCGATGAGTGGTTTTATTAGTCAACCTCTTCAAATCACCATGTTTTGAGAAGTTCTAAGCTTACCCAGAACCATTTGCTACCCTAGACACCACTCGTTCCTAAAAAATGAGTCCTCTTTAAACCCTTTTCAGACTCGTTAAATATGAAAAGATTGTCGAGCTATTGGCCTTTCCAGCTCGCTAAAGTAATTGAAAGTGCCATCCCTCCTGTAGATTTTAATATTTTTCAAACCTGAGGGATTATCTTACGAAAAATTTCAAGCGTTTGTCTTTTTTCGGCTCGCTAAAGTGATGGAAAAGTCATCTCTTTTGTATTATTTTAATCTTTTTCGTACCTAAGGGATTATGCTATGAAAAAGAACTGTTGGAGTTTCCCTTTCATCCCTTTTCAAACTCTCTAAACATGAAAAGGGCCGAGTTATCTTTGTCGTTAAACTCGTTAAAACAATAGCGACAAACTTGTCCACCCAGACAAGAACGAGTTTCACTGTCATTAGACTCGCTAAAACATAGAGACAGGTTTGCCCAAAGGGAAAATTATAGAACAAGCATATGTTATCCTCCTCAAGCTTGACAAAAATAAAGTGGTACTGGTCAGCAATGACTAGGGAAAAAGGGAAGAAAACTTGAAGAATTTTATGGTAGCAGGTCGCTCTTGAACATGACACTTTCACTCCATCACCATGATTGAGTCGGGTTGGGTTATTCCGTTCACCAGTCATTTCACCATTGGTCTTTGACACCATCCATTTTTGGGGTTAACACTACCAAATCCATCTCAGTGTCACCGATATGTTCAAGAGAATTCATTCAGTTGAGAATTCACCATATAGTTAATGTCTCATCCAGTGCAATACCTTCAACCTCCTTTTTTCATGACCACCATTCCTGAACCTTGTGTCATCGATCGTTTTCACCTCCAGAAAATCATTTTCTTCGTTTCATGTTATGGATGTGGTACACATTAAGTCCATCCTAAGACGGGTGACTTCTTGTCGACATCAACTCATTATCCAAGAAATTGACTTAGAAACAACCCTTTCAGTACTTTGAAGCTTGCATGCCTTAATGGCAAGTTTCTCACTTCCGGCGATAGGTTGACATCAATGGCCTTTGACCAAAAGAATTTGCATGGTGTTCGACATCAGATCATATATTCACACCTCGTGAATTGTACTGTAGTACCTTGAGGGTCATCATCATTATCGGTGATTCCTCTCGTGTCTGTTAACAACTCACATTATTGGCTGGTAATCAGGCGATGTCTTTCCATGTTTGACTTCATAACATCTTTTCACATGGATCGACTTGTACATTGAGCGAAGATTGAACGAGTTTGAAGACCCCAGGTCTAGTTTCATCCATCCGGGCTACGATATATTCAGGGATATAAAGACATCAAATGTACACGGAAGCTGCACAGGTAGTCAACTAAGCCAAGGAAGGTGACTCTACATATGAAGAATCACCAGTCTGCAACTGTAGACGATTATCTGTTCTATGTACATGAAATGAATTTATAAAAGCTGAGCATGGGAATGCCCGCCTCAGCTAGATCATGAAAATTATATATGATGATGTATTGTGTTGTATCTTATACAGGTCACCTTCCAGTTTCAAAAACCTCAGATCCTCATGTTAAAGCATTTCACCCAAAATCAAAGATTTACGACTTCATGCATTAGGGGGCAACTGTTATAGACATATTTGGGCACCTCAACCCCAATCTTATATGTCGATAAACTAGGGCTCTTTAACCCTAAAGTGTTGTGTCATACCTTAAAAGATCATGGTCAACTGATTACATCATTCCCCAAAAGTTCCACTTGAAAAACCATCAAGAACTGGCGAAAACAGGACCACACTGACTGCTCCACTGTCAGGGTGCGATGCATACTGACTTCTACACTAGCCATGTGTGATGCATACTGAAGAGACCTAATATGGGGTGCGATGAGCGAGGATGGACAAATTTCCGAGACAGTTTGCTAAGTGGATTCTCATGGAATATTCCAGAAACTTCTCCATGACACTTGCCTCTCCGAATTCACCCAGGGATGAGTAAGAGATCCAAGAAATCTCCAAGTGGAACCAAGAATAACAAGTGAAATGACACTAATCAAAAGCCCAGAGATGACTCACACCCTTGCATACATCTATAAATGGATCCCTCATCTGAGAGATCTGGAGTCTAGAATTTTGTAATTTGTAAGGAATTGTTGATAGTTTGTGTCTGAGAAAGAGCATTATATTGTTGGGTGATCTTACTTTTCATGAGGTGAAGAGGGCTTTGATGTTGGGAGGATGATGTTTGATCAGATAGTTGGGTTGTAATTCTCCCTTCTATTTAATAGAGTTCTTTGAGTTTTCCTCCATACAATTGCGTATTTGTGAATGTTGTTATTTGTGAATGGCATTGTATGTTCATTGTATTTCTGATTCTGCAATGCTTATGATATAATAGATCAAGATTATTTGATGGTGTTTTTCTACTTTGTTTCTACACGTATTCTCTAAGCGGGATAAGTAGGAGAGGAGGTGCAAGCTCTGTCAAAGAGGAGAGAGATCAAGCAAGGATTTAAGAGGAAGATCCAGGTTCATTCCTTTGCCTCTCTCTTATCTATCATACATAGAGGAAATCACAAATTGCTTTAATTGTTTGTTTCTAGGATAGTTGCCAATCCTAGAGGGCTAGTCGAACGAAAAGACACTAGTTTTCCCAAAAACAGGTTGTACCGAATCCATCTAGAAAAGAAAAGAAACTCTTCCTTGCCAGGCCATCTAGCACTTGGTCAATGAAGGGTAGGGGAAAATGATCCTTCTTTGTGGCTTTTTTCAACTCCATATAATCAACACAAATCCTCCACTTACCATTTTTCTTGGGAACTAACACTAAAGGAGAGACCTACTCACTATCTGAGATAGGGTAAATGAATCCTGCGTCTAACAGTTTTTGTGGTTCTTCTTTGACTATGTCTTTAAGAGTTGCATTAATCCTCCTTTGCGGTTGCCTGATTGGCTTGCAACCTTCTTTTATGTATATGTGGTGAGTACACACTGAGGGGTGTACTCCCTTCATTTCCTTATAACTCCAAGCAAAGGCTTCTAGGTGTCCTCTCAACATGTTGCATAGCTTTTCTTCTTCTAAAGCAGAAAGAGATGGGTTAATTTTCAAAGTTCTCTCTAGGCCAAATTCTATGGTTTTTACATGGAGTGGGTTGGAATTGGCCAAGCATAAGTCAATTGGATGATTTCTCTAGGTTTCCCTTACTTCCTCTTCTAATGGTAATGAAATAGGAGTTGGACTTTGGAGCAGGTGTTCAATTAAGTCATCCTCATCATGTTTTCCTCCTCCTATGGTTGATTCCAAAGCATAAAGTTGGGCATAATAAACCTCATCTTCTTCCTCCTCCTCTAACCATAAAGGTAAATCATGCTCTAGGGTAGGTTGAGCAGGAGGGCATAAGACTAACTGTTTGGACATATGCCCATTCTTGATGGTCATATTCCCAGCTCTGCAGCTAATGTAAGCATCAGTTGTGGCCAACCATGGCCTCCCAAGGATGAGAGGGTAACCAGTAAGCTTAGGCTTAGGCTAGAGAACTAGGAAATCTGCAAGGTACTCCCAGGCATCAATGGAGACCATCACATCCTCCACAATTCCCTTAGGGGTGACTGTGGAATGGTCTGCAAGTTGCAAAATTGTTGTGGTCTTCCTCAATGACCCTTGGATGTTGATCTTGAGCATGGTTTCCTTTATCAACACATTAATGGCAGCCCCAAGATCAATCAGAGTGTGTGGGACAATGGTGCCATTGATGTGCACATCTACTACAGGGCTTCCAGGGTCCAAATATTTTGGACATATTACCTGCCCCAACATTAAGTCAGACAACTTCCCAATGACATTAATGGTAGGGGCATCCATTTTTCTTCTTCCTGGATGCTTGAAGCACTTCTCCTTAATCAACTTATTGTAAATAGGAACATCTTTGATTGCTTAGAGAAGGGGGATCTTTACACATAGATTTTTCAATTCTCCCAAAAGTTCAATTTCTTCTGGGGTAGGCTGGAGTGGTTGGGCTAATCTCTCAAGAAAGGGTGGATTTAATTTAAGGTTGCTTTCCTCTCTTTCTTCCTCAACCTCCCCATGTGGAGAAGGAGGTTGGTTATTAGGGAGAATTCTCCCAAATCTTAGGTTGATCTCTTGGATTTCTATAGCATAAACTGGGTATGATGTCTCTCCATTGTATGCTTGTTGAGACTGCCTATTGTTTGGGTTTAGATTTGGTTGGGCAGGCATCTGGGGTTGCTCGAGTGGAGCAGAGTGCGGGAGTTGTGGTTGGGTAGGTGGTGGAGGCAATAGGGCTGGAACATTGTTGAAATTGGGGCCTCCACCCCTGGTGTGGGATATTCCACTGATGTTGTGGCTGAACATAAGGTTGAAATGACTGGCTGGCTGGCTGGGAATGATACTGAGATGCATAGGACCAAGCAGGGGGTGTAGACCAGGATGTATGAGTAGGGGGTCCCCAAGAAGGTATATATGTGGTTTGGTTGGGGTTTTAATATGAATGGGATGACCCTCGCATACCCTGCTGGTATGGTCTAGGCCCAAGATGTCTCCTTTGGTTGATGTAGCAAAGCTGCTCAGTGATCCCTTTAGCTCCATGATATACAACTTTGAGTCTAGGTAAATTAGGTCACTTGTCTGTGGAGTGGTTTTCTTCACAGACTAATCAAATCTTAATATAGTTTAATGGACATTCGTTCCTAGGATGCCTCCTAGTGCATCTAGGACAAAAGATGGCCAAGGCTCTCTCTACTTCCTCTTGCTTCCTTTTGATGTTCATGGTGTCCAATTGCAAGGCAAGGGTTTGTAGCATATCACTTTTGAAATCTTCCAGCATATTTCTAATTTCACCCTTGATGGATAAGTTGGAGGATGATGTACTGGCCATAGGTTGACTACCCCTACCCTTTTTCCTGGCTACCCTAGAATGGTTTCTAAAGACAGTCTTAATATCCTCATAGGGTAATTGGTAGACATCTCCTCCTGCTATCATGTGTAAGGTATCCAAGAGATCCTCCCTTACTCCTCTAAGTTGGACCAGCTTTAGTGACTCAGGGTCAAGTGTGCACCTGGCCCTTTTGTAATGTTAAGAAATTTACTGCATAACATAAATAATTACTGAGAGGAATAAATATAAAAATAGCCAGCAACAAATTTTTATTTGGGAAAACCCCAAATCCGGGGAAAAACCCAACCTGATAAGATCTTTTTAGCATTGGCCAAAACCCTGGCCAATCCAACCAAGTGAGCCTTCACCGCTCACCTCCAAGTCTTGCATTACAATGAAGTCTTTCCAGCCTTTTATAAGCTCCATTACATATAATACCACGAGCAGAATATTATGGGTGCACAATACCATGTGCCCCAAAACCATCACTATTTAACCTGGTCAACTTTGATTCTATCCTGAGTCAAGTTTACCTAACAATTCGCCCCTTAAACTTGACTTGGGGTTCCTTGACTAACTCTAGCCAAACCTGCTAAGTGAGACAATCCCGCTCACTCTAGCTCTTACCCCCCTCAGAGTTTTTACCTGGGGTATTGTTAATTCGACATCCCCCCTATCACCTAGGTCTAACCCAGACTTTACCGGTGATCACCGAGGGGTACACATGCCTTACCAATTCTTACAGTAGTATGCCCATTTACATGCAATAAATTTGACTTCATTAATCTTTTTTTTTTGGTTTATTGCTGATGCGATTCTGATCCATCCTCTCTCAATTTGATGTGCTCAAAAACTTCTATCAAACCGCTCCAACTGCGAGCCCTCGTAGATTCCAGCACCGGTAAATATCACAAATGCACTGTGATCCCACTATCTTCCGCACATTCTCCTTGAGGTTTTTCTGCATAAGATTGTTCCACCATTATTTTCAGACCCAGATCTGTAAAAGAAAGGCTGCATTGATCTCATCAAGCACTATAAACCCCTGGCATCAAAGAATCCCTTTGAAGCCAATATATGGCTCTGATACCAGTTGTTAAGAAATTTACTGCAAAACATAAATAATTACTGAGAAGAATAAATATAAAAATAGCCAGCAACAACCATAAACACATAAACACAAATGTTTATTTGGGAAAACCCCAAATCCGGGGAAAAACCCAACCTGATAAGATCTTTTTAGCATTGGCCAAAACCCTGGCCAATCCGACCAAGTGAGCCTTCACCGCTCACCTCCAGGTCTTGCATTACAATGAAGTCCTTCCAGCCTTTTATAAGCTCCATTACATATAATACCACGGGCAGAATATTATGGGTGCACAATACCATGTGCCCCAAAACCATCACTATTTAACCTGGTCAACTTTGATTCCACCCGAGTCAAGTTTACCTAACATGTAACTGGGCTGGAATGTTCTTCATAGTCTTCTAAGGATTCATCCTGGCCTGTGGTCATCCTAAAAATCTTTTCTTTAGTATCCTTTGACCTACAGTAGTCCCTATATTTGTTGTTAAAATTTTGTTGCATCTGAGCCCAATTTGTGATGCTATCTCCGGGTAAACCCATGAATCAGCACAATGTTGCATCCTTGAGGGTAGATGGAAATAGATTTAACTTTTTTTCATCATCTCTATAGTCATAGGTTCGACATATAATAGAAAACTCAAATAGGAAATTATTAGGGTCCTCTATGGTCAGGCCATGGAAATGAGGTAGAGCAAAGGGGCTTATATTCTTCATCTTAGTGTCCCCATTAGTTTCGCTGATGGGGAAGGCACTGTCAGTTCTCTCTCTATCTCCCTTGTCATTTTGGTTTCCAACCATTGGCTCAGTAGGAATGGTTTCTTCCTCTTCTTATTCCCTTATAGGTCCTTCAAATATGTAAGGTTGCTCACCTAAAGGTTCTTCCACTTCACAGTCACCGAAGAAGAGAGAAGGTTGATTGTTGGATGCAGTGGGGGTATTTGTCAAGAATTTCCTAAATTGTCCCTATTCCTACGAGGCATGAAAGAAAATGTTTTTGGGTTGGTTTTTGTGAGATTTTCTTTTAAAGCTAGGAAGTACTTTCAGAATGGAAAGGAAAGTAGATAATGACAAATGAAAGAAAGGAAGCAACTAGATTACTTTTGCATAAATAAACTAATGGAAGAAAATTGAAGACTATAGGTAGAAGAAAAGAAATTTGGAGACTAGAAATAGAAGAAAGCAATAATTACTTCTACTTAGACACATCCGCGACAATGGCACCAAAAAGTGATGAGCCTAGTTATTGCAACAAGAATGTTGCAACTCCCAGGGCTATCAACTTTACTTATCAACCTAGGGTTCATACAAAATTGGAGGTGACAGCATTATATGTACAAGTAAAAGTGAAGGTATTGCATGTTGTCATTGCTCATCTAGCAAGAGACCCCAGGGGTTCCAAGCCAGACTTCTATAGGGTCATAAGAAGCTTAACGCTTTGATGGAAGAAGAGAAAATATATCCCAAGGGAGAGCTACTTCTACTGCAGTATTGAAGAAAATAGCATGTAATGATAAACCACACCATACCCTAACTAACCAATTAAACAGTTATGCTAAGTAGAATTGCTAAATTAATCACTAACCTAATGTTGCTATCTAAGTTACAGAAGAAAAGGGCATTAAACTATACTAAGGTTTAGCAAAGAAACTTAGGCTAAATCGGGTTTCAAGCGGAAAAAGCAGTCGGAGATCGAAATTGGTGAAAGGAGGACATAAGGACGCAGTAGCGCATAGGGACCATTGGATTGATTAATGAATAGAAGATGGTAGGTGGAGATCTTATCGTGGGGTCTTAAGTGAATAAATGGATGAACAAGGTTAATGAAGCGATGAACGACGGAGATCGTATCACAGGGTCTTAAGCGAATAAATGGATGAACAAGGTTAACGAAGCGATGAACGACAAATATCGTATCATGATGAATTAAGTGAAGAGATAGGCGGACGAGGTAAAGAAGCGATGAACAACAGAGATTGTATCGCGAGGGATTAAGCGAGTGGATGGAGAAACGAGGTTAACAGGAGATGAATGGCTGAGTTCTAATCGTGAAGATTAAGTCAAGAGATGGATGAACGAGTTTAACACAGTGATGAACGACTGAGATCTTATCGCGTGGATGAAGTCAAGAGATGGACGGTGTAGATCATATCGTGGGAAATAGAAATGTGTGGAAATGATGGAGCGGGTTTCTAAGGTGGTAAGTAGTTTCTTGCTTGCCCTCAAGGCTGTAAGCTGTATTTTAAAATTTCACGTGATTAGCCTAACTGCGTGACACGTAGCATGAGAAAACCACTTTTCTCACGTGCTCTCAGGCGGATAATGGTCATGCACTAATCCGCGCGAGATTGCACGATAGTCGTTGGATCAGGCAGGGCTGATCAACGGTGGAGATCGGCCAAGCTAGTTGGCGATTGGGTGAAGTGATAGCCGTCAGATCAAGTGAGGCAGATTGACGGTGGGGGTTTTAAAGCGCATGAAGTGCTGAGGTGACGTGATATTTGTCGGATCAGGCGAGGAAGATCGATGGTGGGGACTTAAAGTGCATAAAGTAAGTGGAAGACTTCACGCGAGGTAGCAGTTAGAGAAAATAATGAATCAGATGGTGATTGTGAAGGTTTGTTGTGGATCGGAAGGCAAGGAAGCAATGCATGAAGAACATGTTGAAGGCAGTTTTTAAATGAAAACGATAGAAAAACACAATGAGGGTGAACGAGTAACTGCATCAAACGACAAACTTCATAGCTCATGCGAGAACCAAAAACCTCTGTTTTTGGGGTTTTTGAAGGGTCTCTCCCTCAAGTCATGGTCCCAGAGGGAGGAGATGAGGCCAAGACACCTGCGCACAACCTGATAGTGACCTTTTCGCCTAGCTAACTTGTAAACTAAAAAAAGGCACAAATGGAAGTAAACTACAACACAACCAATCTACTCTACACTATTGTAATGAAAATGCAGCTACCTAAGCAAATAACCAAAAAAACCATGAATCCTACTTAAACAAATGAACAGAACCAGGAAGCTACTTAAGCAAACAAATAGAACTAGAAATCTACTTAGCAGATAAACAATGAAAAACCATGAATCTATTTAAGAAAATGAATCGAAATCTATGCTAACAGATATGTACAATGAAGAGGAACTTTGGCTGCTCAGGTCAGGCCCTAACCCAAGAGCTTCAGCACTCAGAGTTAACTCAGAGCTGGCTTAAAACAGAACTCCTTCTCATTATGAAAACCATGGATTACAGAACAAACTGTCACAAGTCTCTTGCAACTCAAAAATAAAGTAAAGTTTTACAATGAAAGTCTGAATCCTATTGAGGTCCTAAACCTCCCTATTTATACATCTAAATTCTCTAACTTCCTTCCCATTAGAGAGGCTTTGCCTCTAACTCAAGAAAAACTAGTTTCTGTCCTTTTCACTTGCTCAGTTGTCTTCTAGTCTTCAAAGTGATGGTTGTTTGCACTCCAAGCTGGTGGAGGAATATTCGAATGGAGGGTTAGTAAATGAGGAGGATTTACATCCTGTAATTAATCTCCCTTGTCCCATTTTAGTTTTACCAAGGTCTTTGCCATAATTCCTTGCTTTTATCCTTTATACCTACATTTTTCGTTGCTTTTATCCTTTATTCCTGCATTACATGCACATTAGACCACAAAGCCAAATATCCAACTCTAACTCATTTCATAAACAAAATATAATCAAAAGTATGCAATAAGTTGTGAGAATAGTTGGTTTGACTAAGCTAGGAGGTGAATTAATGCCAATTAAGGCCCATATAATTACTCAATGATGAGGCTCATCAAAAGGCAAATCATGCTATCAAGAAGATGCACATGTGTTGCACTTACTGCCATAAGCAAGGACATATTGTGTTGGACTCTAAATCCAACAATGCTTCCAAAATATTTGAAGAAGGTGGGAAGAGAAAATGGCAAGAATGGAAAGGAAGTTTCCATAATTGATGTGCTACAAGATGATTCACATGTTGATGTCAATGTGCAGACAAAGGAAGCACCTTTGATATGGATTGGTAAGAAATGGTTAGAGTTCTTATTCAATTAAGGTTGCATGTCTTTTGATTTGATGCATTTCTTTGCTAATGGAATTCAAGTTGCAGGGTTTTACCAAAAAGGTGAATGGAAAACGTTGAGTATGAGACTCGCTTTATTGCAGCAAAATTATATTCATTTCAGATTTGTAAGTACATGTACATATGGTTGAGGATCCTGTACTATTGATTATGCTTAAGAGAAAGTTGAAGAATGGAATACATACATGAGAATAGTATGTATGAACACAGGGATGTTGATGATTTCCTTGCATTTGAACATGTATGTGTAATTGACTTGATGGTTGATTGCTTTGTTTAAAACATGCATGTAATGTCGTATTGACTTGGAAAAAGTTGATTTTGTCTCCAAGATTGAAAAAGGAGATAATGATGAAGTGTTTCATACAAGGTGGAATTCTTTCTACCTTGAAAAAGAATCATTAAGTTCTTTTTGTACATGCTTGACTTGAAGAGTCAGTTGTTTGAAAAGGCATGTTTTTTGTTGGCTTGTTATTCAGTCGATTGTTTGTATACAAGATGTAAAGACATGATGATGATTCACATGATGTAAAATTTGTTTCTTTTGATGAAGCAATAGTTTATGCCATCAAGTTTTTTTCTTATATTATGTTTTTTTTTACAAGATGTCAGAAGAACGTTTGTTTGAGCCACCTTGGATCAGTGATCAAGGAAGTGATGTTCAGATACCTTCTGTAGACTTCTTAACAGAAATTCTGAAGGAAAACCATTCTTAACAGGAGGACAAGTGCATTCAGAAAGGAAAGTGTTGTCTAACTTCAAGTTTTGGTTTAAAGGCACTAGCCATACAAGGCAAGTGTATGGAGGTTAAAAGAAGAGGGTGCTACTACTTTCATCTATTGTACAGATCAATATATCAGTCTTTTGGGGTCCAAAATATTCTCAATGGGGAGTGATCAGATATTGATCAAGGACCTTAACCATAGTTAAGAATAAGGTTGCAAACAATGTACATGTGGTTGCAGTTCACATGACCGCCAGTACTATGTGAATTAGCGTTAAAAGGTTAATATTGGATTTAAACATTAAAACCTTTATTAAGCACCATTTTCTTAAAATATGAATTAAGAATGTGGGTTGCCTTGGAAAGACAGTAAACGGTTTCTCGCATGGGTGAAAGGCTGGAAGCAGTATTCTACCAAAAGCAGCGATTAGCCTCAACAGGCGACACGTATTAGTGCAAAACTGATTTTCTTGCGTGCCCTCGATTTGATATCGGTCATGCAAAAATATGCGCGAGATTGCGCGATGTCCGTTGGATTGAGTGGGGTCACATCAATAGTGGAGATTGTCCATGCTAGTTGGGTAGTGGATGACGCGATAGAAGTTGGATGGACGAGATAGATCAACAGTTGAGAGTTACCCTGATTGCAAGCTCTATGGAGGATTATCCCTAACCTTTGGGATTATACCGCGCATATGTGCGCCCAACAGTTACGGTAATACTAACAGCTACCTCTAATGGTCAGCCTGGAAGAGTGGCTAAATTTTAGCGAATATGTTAATTTTAGCTGGAGATAAGTGCAGTCGCCAAAATTGGTGGAGTATCCCTAGAGGATAAAGAATAAATACACTCTAGGAGTAGTTTTCAAAGGAAGAAGGTGGAAAACAGAGAGAGTCCAAAGAAGAGATAGAGAAGCTCAGAAGACCAACGAGAGTGAAACAAGAGGCTTGCTAGGCTATTTAGAGCCTTTTGAAGCCAATGTAATAATCCGAAGGAGCTAAAGAAGTCATCTTCATGGAGAATTTCATCCAGGAAAATTGATTTGGAACTCAGAAGCCACCAGAGGTTGGAGGCAGTTGTAGGAGCTACCAGTACTCATTCTTGGTGATCCAATAGTCAATTCTAATTGTAAAGGACCTTCCGAATCCATTGCAGGTATTTGCAAAAGAATTTGGGAACTTATAAGGGAAAATAAGCTACAAGGAAATTTTAGGCAGCAAATGATCAAATGATCAGTTTGTTGTAGGTGTCTGATATGTGTTGGAGATAGAAGAAGAATTTCCAGATACAGTTGAAGAATTCTGAGGGAGTTAGTGCCATCAAGAAGCTCAAGACAGCTCAGAGCACTGATTGAAGGAATCAAGTTTTTTTCGGGAATAAGTACCCTAAGGATTTGGGTTAGACCCAATAGAGCAAAGAAAACTACAACAAGAAACACTCATACAACTCAGGCAAAATGCTTATATAATCAAACTATGTAAGAGTGACTGTACCTAGATTTCCTCCGTTTGAGTAGGTCCCGCAGGGTTCAAACCCTTTGCAATTCTTGATGTTCTTCAGACCTGAAAATCATTCAATTCAAACATACATAGTAGTATAGAAGTAAAGCATATTCACAAAATTTGACTTTATATCATATAAGCAAATGATTGATCATACATCAAAACAACATTCATATATGAATTACAACATAATTTGATGCATGAACAAAGTTAATTTCAAAAACAAGACAACATTTATTTTATTGCAGTAAGCTATAAATAACATGGAGAGAATTCACTTGAGTCTTCTTCTTCCGGCTCCAAGCAGAATCGTCCTCCAGATTCGTCCTATCCCAGCCTTCAACAATCTTCTTCCATAACCAACACCATGATATCTCAAGCAAGAGGGAGAATATCTATAATCAAGGAAACAAGGGTTTCCTGAAGCTTGGGGAAGTGCATGAGGCACAGGGATTCATCAGACTCAGTCAGGGATAATCTCAGTATAATAACTCTATCTCTTCTCCTCCTTTAGGCCTTCCCATAGAAGTCTATTTATACTTCTCCCAATTAGTTTTTTAGTTGGGAAACAATTGGGCCACGGGCAATAGGAGGTAATCAATAGGTAAAACCTGTGAGCTCCGCCCATAATTAAGGAAATTTAAATTTTGAAGTGTTTTAACACATATACACGGGTTGGGTATTGACTAACCCACGTGTACATACTTTTATCTCAGGGCAAAGTAGCGTACAGGGAATAAAACATTGTTTTTAATATATTTGGACCAAGTCTGGAAGGAGGGGTTTCCCTAGGCCATAAACCAAGCATCACAAATACCAAGGGTGGTAAATGGTGCTATAATAGATGCCCCCTAATATATGAGGTCATAAGGGGTACATGATGGCCGAAATGTATTAAGTGTATGGAAAGAATCTTGTCAAAACTGAGAAGGACTTCACCAGAATTCAACCTACCAAGCCATAAAAAGAGATCAAAAAGAAAAATGTTCTCTGAGGTGGGCATACGCATGCTCAGAGAAAGTAAAGCATGTCCGCATATCAAGTACAAGTGGATCCAATATGTATACAAGTATAAAGAACTGAAAGTACATGATGGATCATCTGATCATGATTGAAAAAAGTACATGTTTGAATATCACATATAAGAAGATGATCAATGACGCTGAAGGATGAAGTTGGTCACTGATGTCAAAAACTGATCCCGATAGTACTAAATGAACATGATGGAATAAAATAATACTACATCGCAACTCGAATGCTGCATATAAGATATTGTTGTGAAGAACTGCAACATATAAGGTGGATGGTGTCAACTAGTAGCAACAGGAGCAACTGAAAAGTGAACCAAAACATGCTAATGCAACCCGAGGTCTTCACCGACTGCCTTAGTACATTTCTAGACAATGGGAATAAATGATCTAAGGTCGACCACGTGAAAAATTATTTGATTACTAGTCATTTATGTATACCATTAACAAATGCGAGACTACTCACTGATAATGATAATGAAAGTCAAGGTACCTAGTACAATCTAACAAGTGCGAATAAATGAGCGGAAGTCAAACACCTGGAAGAATCTATCAAACAAGGGACAATGATGGTTTCCCATTGTCAATAGCGAAGGAATCTACCAATGATGACTGCAAACCCCAAGTTACTACCAAATGGACTCTAGATCTTTGTCCTAGAGCAAATGAGCTATAGTCGATAGGAAAAGATCCGCTAGAAGGAAGGCATTAAGGCATCCTTCATCAATCTAGCGCAAGTGTAACCTGTAGGCCAATAATGTGGAAGGAATCGGACGAAAAAGATGTAGTAACCCAACCGAAGCACATTTCTAGCGTTCACAAGATGTAGCTAGCGCACAATAGAAACCCCTTGAACCAACCAAGAATGAAAGCTGACACAGAGGTGAGGAATCCACCAATAGGGTCAAATGGAAACCAAGGCACTGCACGAATCCCAATGTGTGATAATGAAAGTTTATGTCAAACACAAGGGAAACCACTCAGTCAAAGACCCATGATATTGATCGATGTTGAGCACAAGGTGACCTATCAATA
Source organism: Pinus tabuliformis (assembly GCA_031772625.1). NCBI lineage: Eukaryota > Viridiplantae > Streptophyta > Pinopsida > Pinales > Pinaceae > Pinus > Pinus tabuliformis. The sequence goes on from CM062811.1 coordinate 903,928,087, forward strand.
ATGAAAATAGGGCTAGGGTGCAGCTCTAGGCCTGCCCTCAAAGCAATATGCCATCGTTGATAAGGACAAAACCCTCCCGCAAGAAGTCAATGGAGACCTTCTCAAACCGGCACAAGCAAAGGACCAATATAATTGATGTGATGACAAACATGACACTGACAACCAGGGATGAACGACTGAAAAATAGGTCAAGAGACATTGCAGAGAGGCCGACTCAGGCTTACTTCCTTTGAAAAAAAGCATGACTCAATGATGACTATACGACATCATATGATAACTCTATATAATTTCATCATGCAGGAGGCATGAGAAAACTATCCATATGATTGGGGGAGTACTAACTCAATAACAAGGTTAAGGCGTACCTAAGTCAAACTAAATCCCACCCAAATGGAGGAGAGACTTACTTTTGAGTGCTTTGTTCAAGGGCAACACAACTGACTCTAGTTGCCAACAAAATATGGAAATGTTGTCCTGTTCCCGCTCTTTTTGGAATATATAATTTTTTTGACTTTTTCTTTAAGCTAGAAAAAGAATAAAATAATGCTATAGTACAGTGGAAAGAAAGAGTGTCAGAGAAATAGACGATCTAGTTCATGGGATGGGAACATCCTATGCTTAATGCAGGGAGGTGAAACTGGTCAAGGACACTCAAAGGGATGCTCTTTCCATGGGTAAAAGGATGCGTCAAGTTGCAGAAACTAAGTGATTGCATGGTTGATTTTGCAGAAGACATGGTCAAATAAGTGGCTTAAATACGAGTCCAAGTGAAGCTGGCTCAAGGCCAAAAAGGTGAAAATAATCAAAATGCAATGCAGCAGTACAACTCAACACAAAGGAGCCTCTAGGGTATAAGGCCAGAAATCAATGTGGAAGAAAGGAGAATGTGTCTTCAACGCATAAGTCATGGCAGGACTAAAGTGGACTCCAGAGCCTACTCAGTATAGCAGCATGGGCAATCAATGTCAGTGAGATTCTAACTAAGATGCCCATGTAAAGGATGGATCTACCATCGCATCATGATTTAAAAATCGGCTAGTGAAAATGGTTTGCTAACCAAGATATGATGGGTTCGACCATATAGCTAACGTATTGCTGAATGGAGGCTAGTATGCAAGATGCGGCAGAAAAATGGTTTTCCCTAACCTATATGCCAGTGAGTGGATGATACCTGCCATGACAAGTCAGCAGTCATGGGACCGATATAACATCTTGAAGAAGTCTCCAAAATATCCTGAAAAAACAACCCACTCTCGACAATCCAAGCCCATAGGTCAAAAAATCCATGAGACAAAAATCAATTTTTGAAAAGATATTTTGCAACTTCAAAGTTATATAATGACTTTTGGACTCAGTTTTTTCACTTCTATTTGGAGCAAAGAGTTGTGGAGCAAAGGGGAGCAATCTTTCCTCTGAACAATTGGACCGTTCAAATCGCACCAAAGTTATCAGGTAACCCACAAATCATGCTTGTAATGTTTTGTGATAGTTTTTATAAGTTTTATTAAAGTTTTGACCGTAGGAAGTTATGCCCAAAAATCCAACTTTGCGTACATGAAGGTTGGATGTGATCAACCCACGTATACGACAGCCCTACACGTGACTGTGTGTAAAGGGAACCCACATGTACGCGAGTTAAAGTTTAAACATAAAAACTAACGGTTGAAACTCAATTTTTTTGCAGGATGACCATCACATGGAGGGAAAGAGAGCATACCACAATTGATAATGAGGTAATGAATGACCAAAATGCACTAGATGCTCTGAGAGGCTGTGGCTTATTGAAATTCTTCAAAATGCCAAACATGAAAGCCAACATGCGCTTTCTCGAACTACTGATCAACTACTGGACTGCAAAGGATGATGCCTTCATGATAGACCAGATGCCTCCATGGATTGAGGTTGAAGACATCTACTTTAAACCAAGTCTCTCCTGAAGAGGGAAGGTTGTGCATTCAACTGGCAAGAAAAGAAGTAGTCTTTCAGTAGAAGACTATGTACATATATACTATCCTGGACACCCAGATAAGATTGGAAGTCAGATTCCAATCAAACACATGGAAATTTTATCTCTGAGGATTCTTTTATTTACCATTGCAAGGGTAAATGGATCAGCTTCACTGCATCAGGCATCACGAGTGTCCATGAGCCTAGCAGTGGAATGCCTTACCATAGTATTTGACTGGTGCACGCCTCTTCTGACTAACATGAAGAGCCAATTGACCTCTATTCAGAAGGGTCAGACAAAGAACTTTGGATATGGGACTATCTTATGCTCATTCTTCTTCGAGAAGGTACTTGGGCTACATCCTAAAGTATCTATGTCCATCAGCAGCCCAAGAGATCCGCGAATGGGTAGATGGGCAGACTTGATGAAATGCCTTGGAGGCGGGGACGTGCCTAGAACGAATTTTGATGATGCACTTTTCACCTGGTGGGACAAACAGATCATCGCAGTTGACAACTACCCGTATGCTGGTATGGATTTCCGAGGAGATCCAAACTTAGTGTTGCCACCAAACGCAGCATGGGGAGACATAGGTAACAATTTTTAAGTTTTTGTAATTTTTTATGATTTTTTGGATTTTTTAATATGAAATGAACTTAGAAATATTTTTGATGAGACAAAATACTGACAAAATTACCACATTCCAGATGTGGGTCCAGTGAGACCAGATGGATTTCCAAGGCACAGGCGTTGCGGAAGAGGAGCCGAAGAGGCAGCAGCTGAGACAGAGAGAGTCCTATATGCAGTTCATAGAAACTTGGTGAGACTAACTCACCAAGTACCTATGATAGCCATAGAGGATCTACCTGAGGAGATGCAGTGCCACGTGGTAGGGGTACCACAGGACTGGGTCTAGATACTTTGGCATGTAGCCAATGCATTAGTTAACTTTTTAACCGTTCACCCTAAGCCGAATTGATAGACAGACCTATGTATGACTGGACATGATTATGGGCATGAACCCAAATTGTGAGGGCATCTTGTCCCAATTTTGTATATTATTTTTTGAACACTTTATCTATATACAAGCGATTTTGTGATATATATACAGATTCAAATTTTTTGATGTTGTTTAATTAGATGAATTCCAATCTAATGCTTGATTAGAAATAGAATCTGCTAATGAATTCTCAGATCATGGAATGTGAACATATGTAATCTAAGTAAATGATCGTTGCAACATTCTCACTCTCAAAAGTTGGCGATATAAATAAGGATCATGAACCCGATAAATTTTATTTAACTACGACACTACCAGCTGTGAGTCTAGATAAACTACCAACGAATCAATCCCATAAGATATTGCTTCAGATAGTAAATTAATAATGGCAGTATATTTGGAAATGTTATTCGAAGTAGGGCAAATACATACTCCCCTCGACACCATCAACTGGCCAGATGGATAATAAATCACCCAAGCCGCGGAAGCAAGATTCTGAGTGTGCCGACTAGCACCATCGGTGAATCTGAAATATATTGAATCATCCATCAACACCTGCCAAAGCAGATCAAAAAAATGTCAATATCACAAAATTCCTGACAAATATGTACAAAGATATAATATATACAAACAATCAATTGCTTGTTTGAAGCCTAAGCAAAATACTTCTTAAGGTAGAGCCCATTTCAAGGCTCTGCCAGCTTGTTCCCTTCAAAATCAATTAATTCATAGGCCCCTTTTCCCAAAACATGCTTGACTATAAAGGTACCATACCACATAGACTTGAATTTTCCTGCCCCCAAGGCATCTTGGTCATAGACTAAGACAAGGTCATCTTCAGAAAAAACCCGAGGACGGACAACTTTATCATACTGAGTTTTAACCCTCTTCTTATGGGCTTCGTTTATTATGATTGCATCTCAACGCTACTCATCAAGAAGTTCCAAATGAATGAGGTGTTCTTCGCGACTAGACGTCTCTAGAAGAAGTTCTATAGCTAGCCTAAGGGACAAAATTTCACATTCGATTGGAAAAATAGATTCCAGCACGTAAACTTACTAAAAAGGAGTAAAACCGGTGGCAGTCTTAACCAAGGTTCGATATGCCCAAAGTGTCGGGTACAACATTATGTGCCAATTAGAACGATTTTTATCAATTGTCCTTTGCAGGATAGTCTTAAGGGACTTATTCATGGCTTCGAATTGCCCATTGGCCTAAGTATAATATGGAGATAAATTATCCTGCCGGAAGCCCAACTTGAGAGCCAATTCGGTCATTAGTTGATTTTGGAAGTGACTGCCATGGTTAGTGACAATCTCTCTTGGGATACAAAATCATGAAATAACCTGGTTGAAGAGAAACAAGGTTGTTGTTTCACTATCATTTTTGTAAGTAGGCATCGCCTCAGCCCACTTCGTAAAGTAATCTACGACCATAATGATGTACTTGTGATTCGCCACCGGTGATAATAGGAAAAAGTGGAGTTGGATGCGTGTGCATTTTCCGAGTATAGATTTGACAAGGGTGGCAATGTTTGACCGCTTCAATACAGTCTTTGAAAATTGAAGGCCAAAACTAGCCTGCACGAAAAAAATTCTGGGCTGTTGCAGGCCTTGATAGATGACTGCCACAAGCTCCACTGTGGCAATCATTAAGTATAGACTCAACTTCTTCCAAAGTTAAGCAACGCCTAAGGATTGAGTCAACCCCTCTACGATATAATGTATCACCAATAATAACATAGTTTTTGGCAAGGTGACATAACTTTCGACGCTCATATTTGGAGAAAGAAAGTGGGAACTTTGAAGTCTGGAGATATATAATGATGTCTCTGTACCAGGGATCTTGTGAAGAAATGAGGAATAAATGTTCCTCGGGGAAATTTTCATCATAAAAAATGGCTTCCCCACAAGGCAGTTATGAAATTAATTGCGCAAAAACTAATGACTTCTTAGATTTCGCTGACAATAACTCGAGATTGAATTCTTGCAAAATAACAATACATCGATTATACTTGCCCCCAATCACTCACCTACTGAGGACAAACTGAAAAGTATTGACAACCACTAAGACGAACGTTTTGCATAGCAGAATGTAATGACGAAGCCGCTGGACAGCATGGACAGCTGCCAAGGCCAATTTCTCGATAGGATAATAGCATAGCTTAGGTCCTACTAAGTGTTATAGACATTTTTGTGCCTTGCAGCATTGAGCATGAAATGTCCATAATCTAAGGGATCCAAAGTCCCTAAACATGTTGTTCCTACCCCTAGAGGAACAAGGCTAACTAACCACAGCAATTCACAGAAGTTCTCCACCTGAAACTGCTCAAAAACAAGTCAATTCAGGATCATGTCAACTGCTCCACTGAGCATCTGCGCTGAATGTCAACTGCTCCACTGTCTACCTGCATTGAATGTCAACTCCAACAAAGGCTACCTGCGCTGAGCGAGATTGGACAAGTGGCAGGCTCATTCCTCAATGTGTCAATGCCCAGGAAGCTTCCAAAATGACACTTGCCTCAGGGAATTCGACTGGTGATGAGTAAGAGGTTCCAAATCTCCAAGTGGAAGCAAGAACCTCCAAGTGGACTCAAGAACTGATAGAGGGAGAGGACACTAGTCAGATCTCAAGCTGACTCATCCTCTCTCCAAAATAACTATATATAGATCTCTCCTCCATGAGATCTAGAGGCTGGAATTTTGTTATTGCAAAGAATTGTTGTTGGTTTGAGACTGGAATCATTGGGTGCTTAATGCTTTGAAGGGAGGTGAAGATAGGAATTCCATTCTGCTGGGAAGGAGATGCTGGATTGGAGCCCTCTGGGTTGTATCTCTTCCTGAACCTTGTTATTCATCAATAAAGCTATCTTGGTTTTCTCCTATATACTGATGTATCTTTGATGTATGATTGCATTAGTGTATTTGATTTATTTCTAATCCTGAATCATTTATGAATGTGAATATTTGTCTTTGTGTTGTGTTCTTCTCTTGTCGCAAGTAGCTGTTCTCTTGTCGCAAGTAGTTGTTCTCTTGTGATCTTGCCGAGACCTGTTGAAGCTGGGCAAGCGAGGAGGCAAGTAGCTGTGAACACCCAAAGAGAAGGGGATCTGAATCGAGGGACAAACGGAAGACACCGGTTAGTCCATCCATCTCTCTTCATTCTTAATTCATAATGGAAGAATACTAGGATAGCTGTCTCTGTTTGTTGCTAAGGCACTGTCACACCTTAGGTGGATAGGATCGTCCTGCATAGGCATTTTTCCCCACAACAAATTGGCGACTCCGCTGGGGAGATTTGTTTTAGTCATTTTATTTGTGTTTCTATCATTGTTTGCCTCATAGACTCAACAGCAACAATCGAACTGCTTCTGCTATTCTCAGTTGCAAAGTAGACAGTTGCTGCCTTGATCCAATCACTGGATTTGTCTATGATCTGAACAATGGATTCATAAATGATTTGATGATCCTTTGTGATAGATCTTAGTACCCTCTCAAAGCATCCCTTTGATTGTACCTTGTTTGTGTTTCTGATTTGGCCTGAAACCGTTGATTATTGAGCAATCTGTGACCCAGAACCCAGTGAGAAACGAGAGTTTCTCCTTCAGCGCAACTGCTGTGAAGGCATTCTGCATTTCAACGCAAGTCCCGTGAAGGCTACCTGCGCTGAATGTCAAAACCACAGTGTTGAGGTTGCGCTGAACCAGTCTTGCCTTGTGCAGCTGGGGTTCTCTGCTCTCTGTTGCCCTGTTTTGATCTCTGTTTTTTGCAGCCTGTAACCAGCATAGGTACCAGTCTGATAACTCCTTTTCTTTGCTTAAATTCCGCCTCCTTTTGTAAAAAAAGACTGTGAGTGTTTTTATGTGTTTGTGGCATCATTTACAGTTTTCCGTTGCATGAGTGAAATAATCATCCTGTAGCCCTTGATTCAGATCTGTTAATTGTGATCTTAGGAGAGAGTTCATTGGCTGTTTACAGTTGATTATACATTTGCTTTTGCTTATTGGTTTGAGTTTGTCTCTTTTAAGTGTCGAAACAAGCTGTTTATTTCGAAAGTCGCAAAGTGTTGTAATCTCTTCTACCCTTGTTGATTTCGAAAAAGTAAACTTGTTTGTACTTGTCATTTAAAAGCAAATTCAAAGTTGTACAAAAAGCTTTCTTTGTAGGCATCAATACTAAGAAAGCGGAAAACAAACACCTGCATTGTGCATTTGCATTTTGATAAGTTTGCATGCTTGATTTAGGAACAGTGCATTAGAGTGTGCTGATTGCTCTTTGAGAAAAGATGGTGTCTTTCTTTTCCCTTAGTAGCTAGGATTTTCAAAGTTGAAAGATATAAAGCTTGCTTATCATCTTAGACTGCATTTAGGAATTGTACCATACATCTCGTGGTGATCCAGAAAGGAAAACTTCTAAAAAGATCAACTTAAAATAAACTGAATGAACTTAACAACGCTTTGCAACATAACGCACAACATAGAGGTCTAGGCTAGAGACGTGTTCCGGCGTCATTAAGCCTAGTGACTGTCGATCTCGTGGAAGGTGGGTGATTCCTCCTGAGGGACGATAGCGCTAGTACGGATTGTGCTCCCACGTACCGTCGCGTATATATTGGGGGACCCCTATAGGAATATATCTTTTATCCTTAGGAAGCCGTGTCGGCCGCCCTACTGATCGCAATGCACTGAACACAGCATTCAGGAAGATCGACCGCCCGTACCCTAAAAAGTATTCTGCAGTTTTGCGAAAAGTTTGGCACACCCTCTGCCTAGAACTCCAGAGCAGTTTCTTTTGGCCTTTTTCAGACTCTATAACAGAAAAAGTCCATCCGAGCATTTGTCACTTCAGGCTCGTTAAAACATCGAAGGAGACTAGAGTCATCTTTAGCTTTTTCTCGACTCTTTAAAAGTGAAAAAGCAAGTTGTGTCTAAAGCGTCGTTAACAATTTATTTTAAACGGAACAATCACCCTTTATTCCTGCGTTGATCTTTAGGTTGAAAAGATGGAGCCCATCAACCAAGGAATTCCCCTAAGTGGAAATCCTAGTCCTTCCTCTTGGGGAGAAGTTGGTGCGCCCCACATGGCCACATTGTCGCTTCCAGGGCTGACAATTGGCCTACCAGTCTGGCTCTTTTCAACCAATGTCGTTCAGAACACCACCATTCCTGAACAGTCGAGTCAACAGTTAGACCAGATCAGAGTTTCCCACCAGCCCTCTACTTCATCTTCCTCTCCTCCTTCCTCTTCGCTTGACGGAACTGGTAAAACAAAAAACCGAGTTCCTAAGGAGAAGAAGGAGAAGAAGAAGAAAGAGAAGAAGAAGAAGGAGCCAAAGGCGACTGGGGGCAAACAAGTGTCGTCTGACAAAAATCCACACACAGCACTGGCAAGGCCTAAATCGCCATGCGTCATATGCAAGGGAGACCACTTCCACAGAGATTGTCCCTGCATCCCTCGGATACTAAGGGACTGGTCTCCCTGTTTGCACAATTCGGTAGCGTCGACCTCTGATAGCCATGTTGACTGCTCACCGTCGACTAGTGGAAGTGAAGCCACAGGACAAAGAGGGAAAGCTAGATTTCCCTGCAAACTGTGTGAAGGCGATCACGCCATCCACCGTTGTCCCTTCTTAGACGAGGCAAAAAGAGTTTTGGAAGATCGCCCGATTTTACGAGCGCAACTTCCTCCTGGATATCAAAAACTCCTGCCAAGTCCTTCGCTAGTTGAGAATCCGGCCGGCCCGCTCAGATGGTCAGCCGAAGCACCTGTCATTGAAGATGAACTGTCTGAATCCATACCTGATGAAAGTCTAAAGGTTGAAACGGCAGTTGACCCGGTTTTGCCTTCAGAGGCTCTATCTTCGAATGATACCATCACAGAGGAGAATAAAGATGACACCGTCCAAATTCTCTTCATCAACACTGACTCTGATGAACAAGGGGGCAATGCCACCATTCCTTTATCGCAGGAGGGAAGTTCGTCAGAGCGATATCCGGCCGTCTATTCGGTCCCACCACCAAGCAACCTGGTTGTGTCCTTTGACTGGAACCAACTAGGCAGACCCCGCTTGCCAGCTAGCATACCATTCAGAATTATTGTCCAAATATACAGAATGGTAATGGCTGGAACTATTATTGATGAAGGGGCATCTGTGAGTATCCTTTCCTCTACTGCTTGGAAAGCACTTGGTTCGCCAGCGCTTTTGCCTGAAATGAGAAATCTATCAGGCTTTGATAAAGGAACCAGTCGACCTTTAGGGATCCTCCCCAATGTGCCCATAATATTGAAAGGGAAGACCGTTCAAATGAACGTGATGGTCGTTCAAGGACCCTTGGATTATAACCTACTCCTTGGACGAGACTATATATATTGCATGGGAGCCATCGTCTCATCACTCTTTAGAGTAATGTGTTTTCCGCATGAAGGAAGAATGGTCAAGCTCGTGGACCAACTTTCATTCCCCGGATCACGCATCGCAAGTAGTCATGAACCATCCCTAAATGGTCTATTCACGCAAGAAGTGTCTCAACCCACGGTCTGTCCTCCTGATGAGCGTGAGTAATCCGGGAGGATATGACTGGAACCCAGGGGGCATGCGTCCTGGCCTGCTTCGGCAGGGAAACTTTGGGTATAGGGTAGGTTTCCGCGGGAGAATATGACTAGTCCGTACCCCGTCCGTCTAGGAAGAGGGTTGTTCTAGAATAAGATTCTCTTGTCAAAGTTATGTGAGTTGACAGACAAAGTCTCTCACCTTTGTCTATTTCGGTAGACATTGCTGAGGAAGTGTTTTGTTTGAAAGATTAACGAGACAATCTTTGGGTAACCTGAAAGAGGTAAGCCTCTCTCGTTAAAACAAATGTTTTGGCGGAAGAGAAGTAGAGGTAACCTTGAAATTCTGTTTTATACCTGGGGGCATGCAAACCTTTTGGAGTGCAAGCAAGGGGCGACTATTTATTTTTTTAAATTTTTAGGACCTCTAACCCTTTAAACTCGTAGGATTAGTCGTTTTCGAACTTGCATAAAGAAAGGATGCGGAGCAAAGCTTAGTGAGATGAAGCTCCATAAAAAATAGAATCTTGATGAGACACTCTTATCATATGACTGGTATAAACGAGCAGTTTTAGCATAAAGTTCATGCTCGTTAAAAAATAAACGCAAGATCCGAGCAGTTTTAGCGCATAGTTCATGCTCGTTAAAAAATAAACATAAGTTTGAGCAGTGTTTTGGCGCATTCAAGCTCTTTAAAAAATGAACCTATTTCGGTAAATAACCATTGTGTACGTAACCTTATCAGCCATTAAAAGCCTTGGTCGTGTTTGCACCGTCACCTCCACTTTTCATTTGGCCGATCGTTCACCTCCATATGATTGTTTACCCATTTTGAGGAGCAGCTGCGAAGAGTGGTTTCACCTAGCCATCCTTGTGACACTGCCGTGATTGGAAAATTCCAACCTGTACCTGGAATCAGCTGCTAACCCTGTTTATCACTCGTTCCTCAAAAGACGAGTCTTCTTTAAGCTCTTTTCAACTGACTCGTAAAATATGAAAAGATTGCCGAGTTTTGGCCTTCCAGCTCGTTAAAGCGACTGGAAGTGCTATCCCTCCTCTAGATTTTAATCTTTTTGGACCTGAGGGATTATTGCACAAAAAGATCGAGTGCTTGTTTTATTCGGCTCGTTAAAACGATCGAAAACTCATCCCTTCTGTATTGTTTTATACTTTTTCGGACTTAAGGGATTAGATGACGAAAAAGGAATTTTGGAGTTAACTTTATGTACCTTTTCAGACTCTCTAAAAATGAAAAGGAACCGAGTTTTCTTTGTCGTTAGACTCGTTAAAATCACTAAATAGCGACAAACTTGTCTTTAGACGAGAACGAGTTTCACTATCGCTAGGCTCGTTAAAACATAGCGATGGGCTTGCCCGAAGGGCAGGTTATAGAACAAGCATATGTTATCCTCCTCAAGCTTGACAAAAATAAAGAGGTACTGGTCAGCAATGACTGGGGAAAAATTGGGAGAAAACTAAAGAGAACTTTGATGGTAGCAGGTCGCTCTTGAACATGACACTTTTCCTCCGTACCACAATCGGGTTGGGTTGTTTCATTCACCGGTCACATCACCATGGTCTCGCCATACCATCCATATTTGGAGTAATGCTACCGATCCATCGCACCAGTGTCGCCATATGTTCAAGAGAAGTCGTTCAGAAAGAGTCAATCGGGTCCCATCCACTGCCATACATTATCCTTCATCCATTCATGACCGCCACCCTGAATCATATGTCACAGATCGTTTTCACCTCCATTAAAATCATTAGCTCCGTTCCGTGTCATTGATATGGGATTCATTAAGGCCCTCCTTTGACGGATCGCTTCTTGTCGACATCAGCTCATTATCCAAGAAGTTGATCTAGGAACAACCCCTTCAGTACTTTGAAGCTTGCATGCCTCAATGGCAAGTTTCTCACTTCCGGCGACAGGTATACATCAATGACCTTCGACCAGAAGATTTTGCGTGGTGTTCGACGCCAAGTCCTTTATTCACACCACGTGAATTGTACTGCAGTACCTTGAGGGTCATTATCATTATCGGTGATTCCTCTCGCGCTTGTTAACGGTTTACATCATTGACCGGTAATCAAGGGATGTCTTTCCATGTTCGACTTCAGCGCAATTCTCACATGGATCGACTTGTACTTAGAGTGAAGATCGAACGAGTTTGAAGACCCCGGATCTAGTTTCATCCATCCGGGCTGCGATATATATTCAGGAAAGATAAAGACATTTGACATGTACATCATTGCAGTAGATGATCATCCTACTCAAAGGATGATAATTTCACCAAAATTATCAGTCTACCATCAGACGATTGTCTGTTCTATGTACTAAAATGAATTTATAAAGCTGAGCATGGGAATGCCCGCCTCAGCCAGATCATGAAAGCAGTATGAATCATAATGTATTGTATTGTATCTTATTACAGGTCTCCTCCCAGCAAATGGATGAACTTCGGACCCTCCTGGATAAAGCATTTCACCCGATAAACGGCCTCATACTTTAGGGGGCAACTGTTATAGACATTTTTGTGCCTTGCAGCATTGAGCATGAAATGTCCATAATCTAAGGGATCCAAAGTCCCTAAACATGTTGTTCCTACCCCTAGAGGAACAAGGCTAACTAACCTCAGCAATTCACAGAAGTTCTCCACCTGAAACTACTCAAAAACAAGTCAATTCAGGATCATGTCAACTGCTCCACTGAGCATCTACGCTGAATGTCAATTGCTCCACTGTCTACCTGCGTTAAATGTCAACTCCAACAAAGGCTACCTGCGCTGAGCGAGATTGGACAAGTGGCAGGCTCATTCCTCAATGTGTCAATGCCCAGGAAGCTTCCAAAATGACACTTGCCTCAGGGAATTCGACTAGTGATGAGTAAGAGGTTCCAAATCTCCAAGTGGAAGCAAGAACCTCCAAGTGGACTCAAGAACTGATAGAGGGAGAGGACACTAGTCAGATCTCAAGCTGACTCATCCTCTCTCCAAAATAACTATATATAGATCTCTCCTCCATGAGATCTAGAGGCTGGAATTTTGTTATTGCAAAGAATTGTTGTTGGTTTGAGACTGGAATCATTGGGTGCTTAATGCTTTGAAGGGGGGTGAAGATAGGAATTCCATTCTGCTGGGAAGGAGATGCTGGATTGGAGCCCTCTGGGTTGTATCTCTTCCTGAACCTTGTTATTCATCAATAAAGCTATCTTGGTTTTCTCCTATATACTGATGTATCTTTGATGTATGATTGCATTAGTGTATTTGATGTATTTCTAATCCTGAATCATTTATGAATGTGAATATCTGTCTTTGTGTTGTGTTCTTCTCTTGTCGCAAGTAGCTGTTCTCTTGTCGCAAGTAGTTGTTCTCTTGTGATCTTGCCGAGACCTGTTGAAGCTGGGTGAGCGAGGAGGCAAGTAGCTGTGAACACCCAAAGAGAAGAGGATCTGAATCGAGGGACAAACGGAAGACACCGGTTAGTCCATCCATCTCTCTTCATTCTTAATTCATAATGGAAGAATACTAGGATAGCTGTCTCTGTTTGTTGCTAAGGCACTGTCACACCTTAGGTGGATAGGATCGTCCTGCATAGGCATTTTTCCCCACAACACTAAGCCTCGACTCAATTAGTAGATTACATGCTCACTGAGAGCATCATCCTCCTGAACCAGAACCATACCAATGGTTGATTCTGCTACAGCGAGATACGAAAGGAAATCTCTGCCATAATATGGTGGACTCAATAATGGAGCAGAGGTTAATGCCTTTTTCAAAGAATCAAAATATCGTTGCACGAAGTCGTCCCATAAAAATGGAACTCCTTTCTTAAGAAAACGCATAAATCCTTTGGTAATCCTCGCGTAATTTGCTATAAATCTCCTCAAGAAATTTTCCTTTCCTTGGAGACTTTGAAGTTGACGAATGGAAGATGAGGGAGGCAACTAAATTATTGCCTCAACCTTGAAAGGATCAACACAAATCCCTTCAGTTGATACGATGAATCCTAACAAGTGACCAAATGTGACTACAAAAACACACTTATTCAGATTCAACCGGATTTTATAAAAATGACATCTCTCAAAAACTAACTGAAGGTCGTTGGGATGATCATTTCTCTTGCGAGAACGAGCATCTAAGTCATCCAAGTATGCTTCGATCACATGCTTGATGTCGTGGAAAGCATAAGACATGGCCCACTGAAAAGTAGCTCCAACATTTTTAAAACCAAAAGGCATCTTTTTGTGTGCAAATATGCCCCAAGGACAAATAGAGGTTGTCTTGTGCTGATCTTCTGGACGGATAGTAATTTGATTGTAACCAGAGAATCCTTCCATGAACGAAAAAATTTCATTACCCGCACATTCTTCAACAATTTGATCAATAAAAGGTGTGGGTTAATTGTCTTTTGGACAAGCTTTATTTAAATCCCTAAAGTCGATACACACTCGGATCGTTCCTTGCTTCTTATCTATCGAGACTAGATTGGAAACCCTCTCGGTTAGAGGAATGAGGTATATGAAACCCACCTTAAGCAGCTTTTCAACTTCAGCTTTAATAGTTGTCGCTTTCCGAGGATTGACTAGTCGAAGTTTCTGATGAATAGGTTTGGCATTTTCATACGTCTTGATCTCATGTTGGACTATAAATGGATCAATTCCAGGCATTTCCTCATAAGACCAAGTGAACACATCTCGAAACTCTTTAAAGAGGTCAGCATAAATTTGAATTTCTCCAAGGGAACAATTAGCTCCAATGAAGACACTTTCAATCATGTTAGGATTCTTATAGATGTTGACAGGTACAGTTCATGGGATAATTGACATGTTACCTTCGGCATAAAATTGTGTTGGAGCCAAAGGGTTTGAAATTGTACAAACATCACTAGTAAGTAGATTGTAGAACCTAGATTCAACTTCATGCAATGGAGGAAGAAAATATGAACGATAATGTAAATATTCCCATGGTCGATCCACACCCATCATTTCCACCAAAGTTGCTTCTTCAGATGGTGAGTCTGTATCCAAGCAATCCAGAGCTAAAGTAGAATCGAGGGTCCAAGCCAGAGCCACATTGCCATCTAACTCCTCTTGTGAAAAAGGAGTGGGATGGTTATCTGTAGAGTTAACGATAGATTGATAGCTAAGTTTCGTTGCAGACATGGGAAATGCCATTCCACCAACTTGCCCTCCATCTAATATGGTGGTAGATGAAGGTAACATCCAAGGGTTCGAAAAATAATGAGTTCGAAAGAACTCTTTTCGTGAAGGTCCCCTAGAGAATGAAATTGCATTAATTCTAGTTGTAGGAGCAGGAAGGTAAAATATACCTATTAACAAAGAGTACAACCCAACTCCTAGATTCTCAATAGGTTCATGGGGATTGTCCACCAATGGAACGGTAGAATTTGAAGTTGTGTGGGAGTCACCTGGAGAATAATCCAACTGATCAATTTTAACAATCCTCTCCTCATGAGGAAAATAGAGGATGCGGAAAAAAGATGAAACTATGGCATCCATCTCGTAAATCCAATTCCTACCTAAGAGGAGGTTATAATCCAGGTTGGCATCAACGATTTATACCTCAATATTTACGACCTTTCCCCCAACACATATAGGAAAGGCCAGGATAATCCCATGTAGCCTACGAGAATGTACATCAAATGTTGTCAAGAGATTCGGTGAAGGAACAGCTGAAGGTGATCCAATGGCCTTCCAACATGGCATAGACATTACGCATGTGGAAGCTCCCTCATCTATAACTGTCCAAAAAATATTGGTCTTTCGGTAAGTGGAGCTTATCTGGAAAGCCATATGGTGAGGAAGTCTCTTTTTGACATTCAGCATATCAAAAGTGAGAACTAAAGAATTCTTTGAATCTACTACACCCATTGTTGAAAGCAAAGAATTTCTCTGAGAAGGACACAGCTGGAGTACCTCCAATGTAGACATAGCACAAGGACTTTGAGCTAGATATTCTACAATCGAGTAGTTCTAGGCTACCCTAGCATTAGGGTTAATAGTTGAGCGCTTTGTAGAACCTTTCGATATCTGAGGTATAGAATCAATAGAGTGTCACTCAATATGAAGTGGGCCTATGGTTTTAGGAACAAATTTAGCCTTAGATGTTTCTGTTTCACCATAATCGCATGCTCACATAGCAACTTCGACATGAGAGTTCATCATATAAACATTTGAGGAATTTTCCCCTTCCTGGTTGCCCCCTACGGAGGTACCACTATTCAAATTTGCACCAGCAAGTAATTGCTTCCCTTGGGGAAAAGGGTTAGTCAGAACAGCTTGGGAGCTAGAGGACCCTTGCAACACTAATAAGCATTGAACATCTTGTATCTTAGGGCAGAGGTGAGTCAAATGATCTTCATTACATAACTTGCATGGAAACTTTACCTTTTTCTTGGACTCTTTTTTACTCTCATCGGCACCGTTGTCGGGTTTCTTTGCATTTCCTTTCCCCTCGTGGTTCTCCTTCTTACCTCGTCCCTTCCTCTTCCCATCGTATTTTTGATTTCATTTGGGTTTAGAGGCCTAGACAGTGTTTATAGGGGTAGGTTGGGAAGGCGTAGGTGTAGACAGTGTTGCCTGGTTAGAAGAAGCAATTTGTAAAGACAACTGCTGCAATTGATTCAAAAGGTTCACCGTATTAACGTTAATTGATCCAACTATAACATCGGCGTGGGGGCATGGTTTTAGTTTGGCTAAATCTACCTTAGACCTCGGAGCATCAGGTAGAATTTTCTGAAGAGTCCCAAACTGAGAATATATCAGCTCTAATTGTTGGGCTCGAAAAATAGCCTGCTCTTCCGAATAAACACCAGAAAGAGATATTTCCTTTAAGATCTCAGGTTGTAATGATTTGAGAAACCATTCGAGAAGGAATTTTGGTGGGATTTCAACTTTGATAAGCCTTTTTCTCCTTCTCCATTCATAGATGTGATCTAAAATGTGAGTTGCGGTGTCTCACTGAAAGTTATCTAGAAGTTCAGTTCTGGCTTCATAGCGAACAGGAAACTGAAATGGTTCAAGAAAATATTAGCCAAATCAAAGAAAGAAGTATAGGTGCCTCCTAGCAACTCTATATACCATTTGGCCACATTTCCAGTTAGAGTTCGCTGAAATAACCTCAACCTGATGAAATCATCTATCAGGGAGTTGGATGAGCACCATAAGTGAAATGTGGTCACATGAGGTCTTCACCACTCTTCCCTTCAAACTTTGGAATATCTGATGGAAGTTTAGTTGGGACCGAAGGCCAAGCCGAATTGTACCTAATTAGATCATTCGTCAATTTAGTTAAGTCTAGCAAATTAAGTGTGGCCAGAAAAGGAATTCGTGGGGGACCTTGGGAATTCCATCCAGAGCGGGCGGGGTTCCCAAAGGTTTGAAAAGAATGACCTGGATTTTGAAAGGCACTGGGTTTCTCGAAGTAACTCATAGAGCCTACTGAAACAAAAGGTGGTCCTTGTGGTCTAGAAAAATTCGGAGTTTGACCAACTCCTGCCAAAAATCCTCTATAACTGGTGAAGTTACCCCCTAATGAAGTATTGAAAGGAGCTAACAGCCCCTGATAAGGATTCCATGCATTAGAAAAGGGTGGAAAACTCTGAAATGAATTAACCAAAGAATACAACACATTCCCTTGTTTGCCGAAAAATTTATTCCCAACTCCTATCCCACTAACCACAAGGTTTGTCCAACTCTGGAAGGGGTTACCACCTTGACCTGTAAAAGAAAAAGGCATTGAACCCACTGTCGGATTGGAATGTGGTATATGACCACTTCCAGATGGGAAACCCTGAAAAGAACTCAATCCACTCATCATGGATGTAGAGGTGGTCGATGGTATGTTCAATGGAACTGAAGGAATCCCATGAGACAGCATTCCAAAAGGAAAAAATCCAAAACTGGATGCAATAGCTTGAGAACTTCCACTTGTTGACAGAATGGAAGAAGACCCAAACATATTCATGCTAGGAGTAATAGAAGGGATGGAAATAGTTCCTCCCTCTTGTATATATATGGGAGTCTGCATACTTGCAACACTCGTCGTAGATGCCATGCTTCCAACAGTGGTCATCGAAGGAATAGATGTATGTAAACCTGGGCTCGAAGGCCCATGAATTGGAGTTCTAATGTATAAAAACTTCTGGATGATTAGGAGGAAGAGGATAATTCAGAGCCACAACCGACTTTGAAAGCTCTTCAACTTCGATATTATCTTCCGACTGGAAGAGTAGTCAACAAAGAACTGGTGTGTTCCTCTCTAACTCTGTACTGGTGCCAGGTCTATCTTGTGAACTAATGTCCCCAAGCAGAGGATCAATCTCTGATGCGCCTGCTGCCACTGGTTGAAAACCACTGGCAGTATCACTCCTAGGCATTCTAGGAGAAGGCTCTTGACTCGTTGGTGATAGCCCACGAAGTCTCCTAGACTGTTGAGATGGTTGGTCAACCACTTTGAATTATTTAAAAGATCTACTTAAAGACTCAAAAAAATATGAAGCTAGGCTAGGAGCAAAGAACACTCACTAAAATGTCCCTAAAGATATCAACAATCAAACAACTCTCAAGTATTTCTGCTCCGGGTGATTAGGACCGGACACCAAAATACAAGAAAGTTAATAACAAGGTCCTTTCGATAAATATATTGGGGTAATTACGCCCCAGGCCTACTAGCAAAGGTATCAAAGGTAGTTACACTGACCTCCAGATAACAGCCTTTGCCGGTACAAGCCCCCAAGATTCACAAGGGTGCCCTCCAGAAGTATTGTTGAACGTGATACAACGTCAACCTCAGGTGCCACGGAATTCCCCTCCGCAGACACTTGTGTGGTCCCTAGGATAGGCAACTATGGTCACCAACTCATATTAGAAGCCAGGCAGAATAGTCGTGAGGTAGGATCTGACAAGTAAGAGAGGGGGTATCTCTCGTCCTTATCTTCACTAACCCTCGTGCTTTACTCCCAGTTATGGAGCTTTCCCAATCTCCCTAACACTATGGGATTTCGCTCATTAATCAAACTTCTATGTTTTGTAATTTGGATCGGCCTTGGAGATTTAACTCTCCTCTCACCTAATCCAAGGCCCTAATAAACCTAAACTTGTTGGTGTATTCTGATGACAATACAAACATTCTAGTTTATTTTAATTAAGTTCTTGATTTTAATGGTTGTTCTTTTAATTCAAGGGTATAGATGGAAGTGAAACCAATGGTGTTTGTATGATGCAAAAGAAATCAATGAAAAACTAACTACATGAATGCAATCATTTGTTCTTCGATGAAAAGAGATCTCTATATGGGTTCTACAAGACTTCTATAAAGCAAAATACTTTTTCTTTTCTTTTCTTGAAACACACTTCACACACCCAAAAACTAAAAAGACTACGAATGCTTTAACAATGCAAACTACCCTAATGCAAGATACAATGGAGATGCAAGATCCTAAATTACTCTAAAAAGCGAAAGCAATTGTTTATAACTATCAATGAGCCAACTTAAGTATTGAAGAGGATACAAATTTTGAACACAAAATTCTCTCCAAACAAGAAGGACAAATTGTAAAAGATCGCAATTCACTTTCAAAAACCAAAAGAAACCAAAATCAAACTTGGCAAAAGAAAACAAAAACAAAGTTTTTTGAGATCTTTTCTTTTTCAAGAAACAACCAAAACAACTTTTTGAAATCACCCAAAATGCTACTAAAACTCAAAGATTGAAAAGAGGGCACAAGGAGTCTTTGCAAGTTACAAAACCCGAAAATGAACAAAAACTTGAGCAAAAAGGCTTCAACTTGTACTAAACGACCCAGACAGTAGCAAAGAGCTTGACAAACTGACCAAGAAGCCAGGGAAGAAATACTTCTAAATTCCTCAAAAAGACTTTCAAAAGGCAAGAAAAGCTATAAGGCCACAACAAAGGAAAGCAAAGCAAGTGGATCCCAAAACCAAGCTCGACACTGAAACTAAAAAACAATCTCCTGTTTTGGAGGACCACAACAATCAAGAACTTTTGAATGAAGTCTTGTGTGCAAAAACACCAATTACAAACTCGCTCAAAAAGCAAACCTAGGCCAAATATTTTCAATGAGGAAAAGACTTCGAAACAGTACGCTTGCAGAATAATGAAATTCTTCAGACAAAAATTGACCACACAGAGACTAAAAAAACCAGGCAACAAATCTATCAGGGCAAAGAGATTTGAAAAAATAATGCAAAAATTGGTATACGCGACTGTGTTTAAGCACCGAAGCGTGTACATGCACTTCTGAGATAGGAAACTTGCATATATGCGAGTTCACTTCACAAAAACAAGCATGTGTATGCAACTGTAAACATAGTAAAAGGCGTATACAAAGATTAGCAAGAAAAATGAAAAACAAAGCCAGATCAAAAAGATCAGACTTAAGGTTTGAGACTCTAGTAGACCAAATAAGACTGTAACAGCAAGAAAACCAAAGACTAAGCCCTGATTGACACTGAACAACCCAAACTAGGAATTACAAGATTGTTATCCCCAGCAGAGTCGCCAATATTGTTTCAAGAATAAGTACCCTAGGGCTTTGGGTTAGAACCCCAATAGAGTAGAAGCAAACTACAACAAGAAACACTCATACAACTCAGGCAAAATGCTTATATAGTCAAACTATGTAAGAGAGACCATACCTGGATTTCCTTCGTTTGAGTAAGTCCCGTAGGGTTTAGACCCTCTACAACTCCCGATGTTCTTCAGACCTGAAAATCATTCAATTCGAACATACATAGTAGTATAGAAGTAAAGCATATTCATTGACTTTATATCATATAAGAAAATGATTGATCATACTTCAAAACAACATTCATATATGAATTACGACATAATTTGATGCATGAACAAAGTTAATTTCAGAAACAAGACAATATTTCTTTTATTGTAGTAAGCTATAAATAACATGGGGAGAATTCACCTGAGTCTTCTTCTTCCAGCTCGAAGTGGAACCATCCTCTGGATTCGTCCTATCCTAGCCTTCAACAATCTTCTTCCATAACCAACACCATGATATCTCAAGCAAGAGGGAGAATATCTATAATCAAGGAAACAAGGGTTTCCTGAAGCTTGGGGAAGTGCATGAGGCACAGGGATTCATCAGACTCAGTCAGGGATAATCTCAGTATAATAACTCTATCTCTTCTCCTCCTTTAGGCCTTCCCATAGAAGTCTATTTATACTTCTCCCAATTATTTTTTTAGTTGGGAAACAGTTGGGCCACAGGCAATAGGAGGTAATCAACAGGTAAAACCTGTGAACTCCGCCCATAATTAAGGAAATTTAAATTTTTAAGTGTTTTAACACATATACGCGGGTTGGGTATTGACTAACCCACATGTACACACTTTTATCTCAGGGCAAAGTAGCATACAGGGAATAAAACATTGCTTTTAATATATTTGGACCAAGTCTGGAAGGAGGGGTTGCCCTAGGCCATAAACCAAGCATCACAAATACCAAGGGTGGTAATTGGTGCTATAACAAAGTCCAAGGAAGCTTAGATCTATTTGTATAGTGAGGACAGCCAGGGATATAGATGGTATTCTAAGCCCATTGGTTCAGTTCAGTAACCTTTGGAGTTAAGTGTGGAACTTGTAAAAGAAGCTTTACCATAATCCCAAAGAGCCAAGTCAAGTTCACAAGAGCTCAAGGAGACATAGCCCATGATATTAGGGTGAACTCCTAGATTAAATTTGTTGTTATGTGTGTGTTGCTTATTTGATGTGTTATATTACTGTTATATGTGTGTTATATCAGCATAAACACTTAAAGCACTAAAATAGTTTTAAAAAAAACAAAGACATACACCTGTTTCAAGTACTTAATTCCACAATTGTCAACATAAGCTAGATCATATATTTGTTTAGATTTGAAGTGGGAGGTTCTCGTAAGTATAAAAAGATATTAAACCCTCATTTTAGATCAGCCAACTTGGCACATGATCCAATCCTCAAGGAGCTCTTCTTGGGCGTGATGTGCAAATACACATGCTCCCCAACTTGAAACTCCTTAAATATCCTGTGATGGTATGCATAACTTTTCTACCTGTCATGTTCTTCTTTTAGATTCTTGTTTATAACCTGCATTTCATGTTCAGTGTTTTCCAACATGTCCAGTCCTATAAGTACCATGTTCACTGGATCACTCTAGCTAATGGGAGTGTTACGACTCCTCCCATACAATGCCTCAAACAAATTCATCCCTAGTGACTCCGGATAACCATTGTTGTATGCAAACTCAACCAATGGAAGGTACTCCTCCCATTCCCTTTGTTGATTCATGACATACATCCTCAACATGTCCTCTAATATCCTATTGAACCTCTTTGTCTTTCCATCTGTCTATGGGTGATAAGTTGTGTTGAAGGCCAACTTGTCCCATTCCTGCAAACAACTCCTTCCAAAACTTGGAATTGATCTTGGAATCCATGTCCGACACAATCTTCTTCAGAAAACCATGCAATCTCATGATCTCCCTGATGAAGACTTGTGCTACCTCACTAACTGAATAGGTATTCTTCACTGGAATTAAGTGAGCTACCTTTATCAACCTATCTACCTTAACCATGATAGGATCATGCTTCCTCGATGTCCTCATAAGACCTGTAATGAAATCCAAGGAAATGACCTCCCATTTCCACTCTGGAATCAGAATAGGATGAAGAAACCCACCTAGATGCTTACACTCTTCTTTGTCCTGCTAACAGTCCAAACATCTCACCATGAACTCTGCCACTTCCTTCTTCAGATTCGTCTAGTAGTATAAATTCTTAACCGTTATCATCGTCTTCTAATATCTAGGGTGACCTGAATATGGTTTTACATCAAACTCCCTCAAGGTAAGCTTCTTGAGTTCAATCTCATCCAACACATAGATCTTGTCCCTAAATATCACCAAGCCATCTGTTGTAAGACGATAATCCACATCCTGGTCACTTGTACCCTATTGTAACCTGAGCATAAGCTCCCTGTACCTATCATCTTGTTGTCCTGCCTATAAGATCTAATCTTGTAAATATATCCCATATGAGCTCACTGTTGCAACATATTTCAACTGCAATTTCCTGCTGAGAGATTCCACAACCTTGTTCTCCTTTCCCTTAATGTACCTGATCTAAAATTAAAACTCACTAAGGGTAGCCAACCATCTAGCTTGCCTGGAATTAAAATTCAGCTAGTCAAATAGAAATCTTAATCCACTGTGATCGCTCATCAACACAAAACTCTTGCCAACAAGATAATGTCTCCACATCTTCAATGCATGAATAATAGCTGCCAACTCAAGATCATGAGTCACGCAGTTTTACTCATGCTCATTCAGTTTCATGGACTCATAGCATATCACTTATCCCTCCTACATAAGGATTCCACCAAGCCCTCTCTTGTAAGCTTTTGTACATACTACAAACTCTTTATCCAGTTCTGTAATCTTCAACATTAGAGCATTCAACAACTACTTCAACTGCTCAAAACTTGTTGCACACTCCTTTGTCCATTCAAACTTCTCACCTTTCGTCTTGAATGATGTAATAGGATATATATTATGTGAGAATTTCTTGATGAACCTCCTGTAGTGACCTGCTAAACCCACGAATCATCTCACTTCCTCCACATTTATAGGAGTTTCCCACTTGATGATAGCATGTATCTTCTCCAAATCTACTGCTATGCGATTCTTTGAAACAACATGTCCCAAGTAGTGTACTTTTGTTTGAAAGAAACTTCACTTGCTAAGCTTCGCATACAACTAATGCTCTCTTAGCAATCTCAACACTATTAAGAAATTCTTGGCATTCTCTTCTTCATTCTTAGAATATATCAAGATGCCATCAATAAATACAATAAAAATCTTGTCCAAATAAGGACGCAACACATTATTCATCAAACACATAAAATTGGTTGGAGCATTAGTCAAACTAAATGGAACTACAACAAACTCACAATTCCCATACATGGTCCTGAAGGAAGTCTTGTAGACGTCCTTTTCTTTGATGTGTACCTGATGGTATCCTAATCACAAATATATCTTTGAGAACAGTGTGTCTCCCTTCAATTGGTCAAACAAGTCTTCAATCCTCGAAAGTGGGTACTTGTCCTTGATTGTCACCTTGTTAAACTGCCTATAA
Organism: Pinus tabuliformis; assembly: GCA_031772625.1. Taxonomy (NCBI): domain Eukaryota; kingdom Viridiplantae; phylum Streptophyta; class Pinopsida; order Pinales; family Pinaceae; genus Pinus; species Pinus tabuliformis. The sequence goes on from CM062811.1 coordinate 903,951,752, forward strand.
TTAATGCATAATCTAAGAGTACCATCCTTCTTCTTCATGAGCGATACTGGTGCACCCCAAGGTGATACACTTGGTCTAATGTATCCCTTGTCAAGAATTTCCTTCAGCTGCAACTTTAACTCTACTAATTATGGAGTGCTCATCCTATAAGGTGTCTTTGATGTTGGTGCTACCCCTAGTGCCAACTCAATAGAAAAGTATACTTCCCTATGCAGAGGAAACTCTGGAATCTCTACTAGAACCACATCCTAAAAATGCTATAATACAATGTACCTATTGAATATATATGCATCCTCAACATCCTTACCCTTCTCACTAGATATATGAATTGCAAACACCACAAACCCTTTTCTGCAACTGCACTTAGCATGCATAGTTATGGCCATCCTCACTGATGTAGGATTCTTCTTCCCCTGCAATATTTTCTTCTCTCCATTATCACCTAGGCACTCAATAGCCTTGTCATAGCAATCTACTTTTGTCTTGTGAAGATACAACCAATACATACCCAAAATCATACAATAAGATCCCAAAGGAAATACATTCAAATGTGTCACTATAGGCATACCATTCAACTCAAATTCACAAGCTCTTACCCAACGATGAACTCTCTTCTTCATACCTGTAGCCAACTACACCAACCAAGAATCTCCATGCACTTATTTTCTTAATCCACACTTATCTACTAGGTCAGGAATAACTATAATTAAATTTAGGGTGAATCAAAATAGAAATAACTTGATCACAAATATTATCATCCATCTTAATGATATATGTCTGGTGATCTACCTGCCTATTGTCCACAACCACATAAATCTAAGGAATACTATGACCAACATCCCCAATTATTTGTGCCTCCTAAGCACTATAGATCTAAGGCCTACATCCCTAGTACAATAAAAAATCCTTCTTACGGTGATCTTTTCCACATATCTAACTCTACAACGATGCTCTACTATCACCTATAGTCTATTTCTCTACAGGCTGTAACATATGTCCCTTCTAAACTATATTGAACTTCTTGTAAGGAGAAACATTTTCTTTCTCACCTGCATCTTGAGGCCTTCCCCGCTTCGGTGTCCATTTTCTTTTTACTTTCTCATTTCCCTTCAAGTCATGTTTAGGCTCAACTTTTCACTTTGACTGCTCACAATGCTTCAATTTACGGATGGCTTCCTCTAATGATATAGGCTCATCAAACTAAATCTGATCTCTATATGCTTCTAGAAATCCACTAATGAATCTCTGAATCTTAGCCTTCTCCTCCTTGATATATGGCACATACCTCAACAGCTCCAAGAATCTACTCGTATACTTCTTCTTGAAGAGCCTCTCGAACTCATCCCAAATCAAGTCTTCTTCTCGAATACCTTTGACATTATTTACATCCTCCCACCAGATATCTTCCTTCCCTTTAAGACTAAAAGTGGTTATCTTAGCTTTCATGTTCTCTTAGTAGTTATGCAATTTGAAGAATTTCTTCATTCCAAGCAACCATGCCTCTGCATCTTCTGGTTTCTTCATCTCTCCATCAAATGTAGGAGGCATCACCTTCTTTAACTCCTCAGGTAGATACTCCCTCCTCATATGAGAATGATGACGGTGATGACTGTGATGGTGTATCCTGGATGACGAACTAGAATGATGCCCATACATACCAGTCCTCCTGTCCGGTGTATCCAAGGATCTGTCACCTCTAACCGTGTCCTCCCTATCCAACCTATATCTGGACTGAGATTTGCTACCATAGGCTCCGTTAGGTTTTTCTTCCTGTTCTTGACTGATTCTCATCTGTCCCTGTCTCTATAACTTTAACAAGATATGAAGGATTTTTGCATTAACCTCTCTTCTCCTGAGCCATTGCAAGTCTTTCCTGAGCCTCAACCAACCTGTCATTGTTTGCTTTGAAACTTTTGATCTCTTCCCTCAAGCTCCTCAATGTATCTACTATACTAGGAGAATACTCTTCTCCTTGCTTCCCAACTGATCTATAGGGAGAGTCATGAGAACTGTAGTCTACCATTTTTCTTGTCATCTTGAATTCTCTTCTTCCTGCAAGTATACCATGTCAGATAAACCAAATAGATACCAAAACCAAATCCATACCTTAGTGATGTTCAGGGGAGGCTTATCTCATCTGCAATATTAGTCCACATTAGCATGTACATGTATAATCATAAACATATCCATGTAATAACATAAAATCACAACAACATCATGCATGATCATACCAACTATATACCTTAATCCCATGCATGACAACCATAACCTTGACAACATCAAACTTACCCAAAGAGAGAGAAACCATGCTCTGATACCACCTTGTGGTATCATATATGACCCAAAGAGAGTGCAACCTACTATGATACCAGTCTGTAACATCTCCTCCTCTCACATCTACAAACATTCACCAACTTACCTCAACCTCCTAGATGACCTTAAGGAAATGGAGTTGACACAACAAGACCGTACTGACTTCCCTCAGGTGCCACATGAGCTCCAGGAGCAACCCAACCCCTCTAGGTGTAGAACCCTTGAGACAAAGCACCTTTTTCCTGTCCTGGAGCCCCAGTCACTCCCTTGCTAAGGCCTCCATGCAACTATGGGTTCCCAATCGCTCCCATAGGCCTGCATCAGTGCGACTGTAGCCTTTTTTTGCTAATGTTGTGCCAACGACTGTGAGAATTAAGGCTACTTTCTAGGGATGGGTCTAATCCTCTACCGAGAAATCCATGAAACTTCCAGAAATCATAAAATACATGAAGACAATGCTTACAAACCAAAACCGGAACCAGGGCTTGACCTAACCATCCCCAATTGGGACACTGAAATTTTGTTAAACACTTGGTAGATATGCCACCTACAGGTCATGAATGTAGGTCTGAACATAAAGGATTGAAAACTTAACTAAGGTTTAACAAGAAGGGTCTCTACCTTCTCACATTAGTTTTCATAACATCAATTACATCTCACATTCATTATTTATTCGTTTACAAGTAAAAACATGAATAGAGCCATGACTGAGATCTATCATATAACCATGCTTATAACTAGATGGATAACAATAAGAGAAGAACCATTAAAGCCACATAATAACCAATATATTTACTTACCAAAAGCAAGAGAAACTTAGGTTTTATTAACCATAGGAAATTACCAATCAGGTTCAGGACTTCCACGTTCCACCCAACAATATATTGGCTGAACCAAATATTTCTTTCAACCAATCACCCTCGTTCCATATTCCAAGCATGAATGTGGGATCTCATGGGATAAACCAATCCATAAACAACCAAGGGAATCCAAAGGTCAAACCACCCTTACCTTCTCCATACCGTGATCACACCTAAACCACTACAGAGATAAAAAATTGAACCGAGCTTGGATGCCTCAGAATTTCTTCACCATCCTTGAGTAATTCCTATGTCTCCACCCTCAATCTTTACTATGTATCCTTTCATTACCAGTCAAGGGATTCCTAGGCCTTTGAGAATTTTCCTGATACCATCTCACCCCACATTCCAAAACCATCTGATAATACAAAGCTCAAACCAAGAACAATCCCATCACACCATGGCTATCTAGAAATGGAAAGGCTAGGCAAAAATCCACTGTCAAAACCCCATAAAATCCATGCTAGTTACAAGAAAAGAACCAAATACCAAGATGCATATACCATGCATGTCAAAACCAGCTAAAAAATCACACATACAATCTGTTATCTTCAAGTATTCCCGTTGAAGTTACTTGATCCTTGCCTTCCTTTTCTTTCCTTGTCCTTCTTTGTTTTCCTTTCCCTTCCTTCCTTTTCCTTTCCTTTCCTTTCCTTGCTTGCTTACTTTCTTTTCCTGTTGGTTCTTTCTCATCTTTGAGACAAATTCTAACACTAAATAGAAAAAAGGCTACCAAATGATGCTTTGAGGTCTTTTTATTGATAAGGCCTCTAATTTCTTCAATTTTCCATTATTTTCCTTCATTTTCCTCCTCACATGCAGCTTGTGACCTTTCACCTTCCTTTTCTCGTAATTTCCATTATTTTCATAAATAATGTTCCAAAATTACCTTTTTTCCTTTCCAAATACTTAGCCATTGCCTTTTCCAATTTCCCCTTAGCCATAAAACACAAGAAGTGATGCCCACTAGGATATTTTTCCCAACATTCAGCTTGGAATATGTGTCCCTTGCTTGTGGTCTTATTTTACCTTTATTAACTTTTATTACATGAAATTTTAACCCGGGGTTGTTACAGATACTGTTATACTCACATAAGATATTACACTTAGAGTTGAAATCCACCATAGATCTAGGGATCCATGCTACATGTAGTTAATCACTTACAGATCAACTTTTAACACCTAAACATTTTTTTCGTTAGTTTTCTAAAAATTCAACATGAAACCCCATTTTTGCAATCACCTATCCATTATATGACCATGATAGAGCCCATCCAGTCCAAGTATTGAACCTGTATGCTATGATACCACCTGTAAACACACCCCCTCCTAACCCTATCCCACAACTTAGGATAGAAAGAGGTGGTTACTATGCTGACCCAAGATCCAAGGTGTCTTTATGGAAATGGGGTTTAAAAATTTTGATCTTTTTCGACTTATTCAAGACCTTAAATAGATAATGTAGTTGTGTTCTTCTCATCAAGATGATTCTTGTGAAATAAATTTTGTCCCGATCTGGTCCCTAGATTGGAATATATGTCTATTTAGAGCTGAACTAATCAATCAATGCCACATCATCATCCTGCCACGTGGTGCCCACGGGTCTATCCTAGTCGACCTTCTTATCGCCACTTGGAAACAATGTACTATTTATTGACCCATCCATTGTTGGGGTCATCACATACAAGTATTCATTTATATAAATAAGTTTTTGACCCGCTAATACACCCTTCGTTATTTAAGAACACAAAAAACCTCTCTCTCTCCACATGTCTTATCTTAATAGGTAGCAACAGTAGCAACTTGGGTCTGCTCCTGCCACGACACACCCACTATAATTCTCTCGGAAGAAACCACCGTAGAGAAAATGATACCACTCTAATTACTTAACTCTGAGGTCCATGACACCCCAAAGCTAACCTCTTTGGAAGAGACTCCATTCTCAGTGAAAACTGTCCATGGAAAGAACCCCCGACTCAAAAGAAATTTTTCTTGGCAAGAACTCCCAATTTGGTGGAAATTATTCTTGACAAAAAACCTCCTCATAAAATCATAGGGGTCTTTCACTATCACCATTACATTCATGGTTCCATTCCATATGTCTGACGGTCTTTTATGATGCAATTCATCCTACATTATGCGGGGCTCACCCCTTCCCCACTGACATCACTTGGGGGGGTGGGGGTGGGGAGTCCCCACTAGAATATGGACCATTAATCTTGCATGAACCATCCAACAGTCAATATGGTGGCGAGACTTCCCCCTCCCCCTCTGATGTCACAGGGAAGAAGAACCCATGAAATTTCTAATAGTCAATCACCCCAACATTCCCCCACCCTCCATCACGGTTAGCCTCCGCCCTCGGTTAGGGTGACATGGCCATATGGAATTTGTGATCTTTCCCTTAGGGCTCAACCTCCGACCCAATGCGATCTTCCCCAAAATGTTATAGGTTAATTGTATTTTGATATATATATTGTTCACGACTTGTCGTAAAATGTTACACAACATTAGTTGTGCTTTCCACCCTTGGCCACAACCCATGTTTATATGGGTTATTGACCCTCACCTTCTTCGAAGTGTTAAGGTTATATGGCATAGTGATAACCCTTGTCTCCACCCGAATTATCATAGTTGCGCCATAGAATTTACACCCATAATGAACAATGAATGGGTCCAGTTATGGCACTATAAAGAGTGTGTCATGCTACTATAAATACATTTTGAAATAGCCCTCAAGGATATATTTCAAGCATAAAGGACACTAACATAGTAGAGAAGGTCGTCGGATTAATTCTTGCATCGGTTTTTCTTGAGGGGTTTTCAAGACTATGAGAAAACAAAACCACTACTTGGTTTAGTACTTTTCAATGGAAAGTATGGTTTTACTACACAAATGTTTGCATCCTGCATCTTAAGACTCCTAATTATCCGAACGTGACTAGTCTCCACAATCACAACTTGAAAGGAGGAATAACAATAGTGAATGTAAGGACAATGAAGTCTAGAATTTTACTTATTTTCAAGGATGTAATTACCATGATACAAAATCATGTAAGGTTACCCATCATAGCTCTGATATCAACCATAGCACAAGAAATCATAGTCTCACCACTATAATTTGGAATTAGTGTGATGATCGAGCCTTCTCTCAGATATCGACTTATTAACATTATTAGTAGCTTATATAGACTAATAGTTTCCTCTAACCAAGAAACTCAACGAATGTTTCAAATCAACCTTCCCAAACATGAATATTGCCAGGAATGACAATTCATACTCCATTATTATCATAACACCAAGAATATACATATAGAGTGGAGTACTTAACCATGAGAGAAAAAATCTCATTAGATATATGGAATAAATGTAAATGTCATGACAAGTCCAGGGTATTGGAAAAATTAAATCAAGTCATCAGGCATATGAAACAATTTCATCAACATGGCAGAGAAGCAAGGATTTATCCTTGCTTGAGCTATAGCAAGATAGAAGCACAAACCCCAAAACCTGGGCATAATTTACTAGAAAAATTGGGAAGGAATCCATATGAGGTAACCGGGTGAATAAGGGTAGAGAAGAAGAAAGAAACCTTCATTATTCCACTCAAAACATACACAATGTTAGAAAGAACTTACACCAATCAAAACAAAATCACGCCACTACAATATGAGAACATTTCCATGTTGGTTACTACTGGAACATAACCAATATAACCACATACTATTATAGTACCTTTAAAACAATGTCAACAACATCTTAGTTAGTCATGTAGACAATAAAATAAAAAACCATGCCTCATACATCAATGACATTAGTTCAGATCAGTGAATGTAACATGTATTCATTATATTTGTAGAACATAAGGCTTACTTATCTCAAATGATATTGGGAAACTAAGTTTGGAACAACCACTCTCCACCCAACCATAAACAAGATGCATCCAGTTCTCACTTGTAGTTTTCACCCCTGAGCCAGAGTCTAGAGATTGAGGATTATTTTGCTCAGGGATCAAACTCAACTGCTAGTTGAACCAGGGATTCTAGAGGTGTTTCCACCTCCACCCATCAACTGATTGCAATAAAAAAAATGCATGGGGATTCTAAATACTTGTTGTATTCACCCTTAATATTTAAACACATGATTCCACCCAACTTTGGGGTTCTAAAACCCACTAAAAAATCAAGCCACAACAAGGAATTCTCCATAGATCCTCTCGGTTTTTTTTAGGGGAAAGTCCTCAACCCCAGCCCTTAGGAACTCAGAGAAAACCCATCTCCTTCCATTGGATTTCAAGGAATTTAGAGGAAATTAGTCCCTCAATTGGAATTGATTTCCTCCTGATTTCTTGCAAATCAAAACATCATTCCTCCTTGTCATTTTTTATTCTTCTTATACATTGCTCTGCGTTATCTTTTTCCATATCTTCCCTTGTTTTATTTTGTGCTCTTATTCTCTTGTCTCTTTCACTCTCTAACTATTTAAATGTTCTCTCCAATAGTTTGAATTATCTCTTTCCTTTCCCTTCTATGCTATTTTATATGTTTCCCAATTCCTCCCTCTTCAGATCCTTCTCCTACCCTCTCCTTTGTGTTTTTCTCAGTTGTTCGAATACCCTCCAGACAGTGACCTTTCTCTACCATAGTCTTGTCGACCTTTCCAATGGTTCCACCTATCTATATGTCCCCCAGTTTCGTTGTGGTTGGTTAGCTTGTTGTAGTGGGTGGAATGCACACCTTACCAATTGGAAGTCTACCCCTTTTCCTCTTTAATTTCTTGTCCTTTTGCCTTGTATATTTTTTCAAAATAGCATGGCCCTTGTTAAACTGTTCAACTCCATAAATTTAGAGAACCCAAGCTATCAAAATGCACCGTACATCTTTTAATGGTTTTCATAATAAATCCAAACTTCCTCCAACAAGAAAACTTAACCCATCCCAGGCGAGTAACCATTCTCGGTCCCTGAAATTTGTGTCCCTTACTCAACCCCAATTTTTTTTGTAACGAAATGAAATACAGACTCAAAGAAGAAGAAAAAAGGATACAATGAAACTTGACTTCAATTAATAAATGAAAAAAGTTGAAATTGTTTACATGTAGAATAAAAGCAAACTAGCTCGAACATTGATAACTTATCTCTGAGAAGAGATATGACGACTATGCACATTCCTAAACTGTGTTAGAATGAGGCTCTAAGGCCTATTCATCATGAAGACATAATGAGAAACTATAAACATCCAAAACCATAACCCTAGGAGATGAAGCCAAAGGCTTACGGGCCCCAATGGGGTAAGTTGGAACGTCAACTTCCCAGGGTTGTAACTTTGCCATACAATCTTAATTTGGTGCATATGATAGCCCATTAGAAAGGTCTATCCAAGGATTACAAATTATGACTATAGAAAATAGCTTATCACTGCCCTCGGCCTGTTTCCCCAAAAAATTCCATTTAGGGCCTCAAAACAACTCTCGAAGGCCAAGACCTAAAAAATACCAAAAATAGAAAAATAGGAAAATAGAAAAATTATGCTATGAGCTAGTTGAATAGGTGGGTGTCCATAAATATCCACCTAGATTAGTCCTCCACACTTAGGAAGAAATTGTCTCCATTGTGTTGAGTGCCTCCATGAGATGGGGAAACTTCTTCAAAACTTGGTCCTCGGTGAGCCACTTGCCTTGGTGTAGGAGCTAACCTGTTGTAACAACCCAATACAGTTGGACCCTTTGTTGGCTAGTTTTCTTAATCTGTTTGTCCATGATATGATCATTTATGGCCTTTTTAACACAATATTGGTTGTCAATGTCAATTTCTATGCAATTTTTTATGTGTCCAACATTGGTGGAAAGTATGGCTAAAGGCGGTCCACATTGAACACTGGGTGTAGGCCAAGGAAGAGGGGGATACTTAGCTCAAAATTGTTTTCACCCATAGCCTTGTTGATAGTATAAGGTCCATAGTAGAGTGATCGAATCTTTTGATAGGCCCTTGCAAGGCATTCCTTCTATAGATGCAACCAAACCTTGTCTCCCACTTAAAACTTGCATGACACCTAGTGTTGATCATGGCGTTGTTTATACTTAGTGTTGGATTTTTGTAAGATATCATAAACCTACTAGAAGATGTGCCAAATTAGTACAATAAAGTTGGTAGCCTTGTCTGCTTCAAATTAAACATGTGTAGAGTCTTCCTAGGTAGTTGCAAGGGGCAGTGCAACATCAATGGGACACAATGGTTGAAATCCTAGGCCCACTTGAAAGGGGTCATGGCCAGTTGAGTTATGGAGATCTCTATTGTATAATTTTTGAACATAGGGAAGAATCTCATCCCATGTTCATGGATTCTTGGAGTTGTACATGTGTAAAATGTGCACAACCATCCTATTGAAAACCTTTGTTTGCCATCAGTCTAGGGGTGGAAGGTAGTTGAATTGGTGATCTTCGTGTCCAACAATGACCAGAGGCTCAACCAAAATGCACTTAGGAACCTGCTATCTTGATCTAATATGATGGTCCGCGGTATCCCAAAATGTACCCACACCAGTTCAAAAAAGAGCTTGGCAGTGACTTCTATTGTCATACTCTTTTTGCAGACAACCAGAATGGCCATCTTAGAAAATCTATCAACGAAAACAAACACACAGTCATTACCATTATCTGTAGAAGGAAGTCTAGACATATAGTCCATCAATATGGATTCCCAAGGTCGGCTGGGAGTAGGCAGAGGGGTGTATAGGCCTTACTTCTTAATGGTTGGTTTGGTGATGGTGCAAGCAGTGAAGAATCTGATATACTCGCAAAAATTATGTCGATGTTTTGGCCAATAAAAATACTTCTACATTATTTTTTTTAGCTTCTCCACACCAATGTTCCCTGCTACCCAACTGTAATGTGCCTCCCAGATCAACTTGACACACTCACTTGAAGGAACAAGAAGGTGCCCCAAGTAGCACAACGGTGCATCCTGGAGATGGAAGTATGGAACTTGATTGCCTTCCATAAACATCTGGTATGCAGGAGCGAATTCTGCATCGCCATTGTATATTTGTGACCATCTAAATATTTCATGCCCATAAGAGTTGAGAACAATGGTCAGTACCACAATAGGGGGCGACTGAGGTAATTTGCGACGTGATTGGTGCTACCATTCTTGTATTTAATAAAAAAATGGAATTTTCATAGATATGTGGACCATTTCTGATGGAATTCACTTTGCAACTTCCTCTATGTCTGCATAAATTGAAGAGGTTGGTGATACATGTGGATGATCGTCTCCTTCCTCATTAATATAATGATTACATTATCAACAAGATTGCATAATGGAATACATTTCCTTATCATAGGTGGGGTGTCTCCAGAAAGTATAAGAGATTGTCTCACTATGATAGGCCACTGAATGTCCTTATTAAATGAAAATTGCACCAATAGAATTGTTGGAGGAATTTGTCCCAACCTCAAATGGTTTTTGTAGATCTAACAAGGTGAGGATTGGTGCATATCAAAGGCAATGTTTCAGTTTATTGAATGCTTTCTGTTGTGACTTGGATAAGAAAAACTTTTCTCTTTCTCCACCCTTGGTAAATTGGCTTAAGGGCCAGATGATATAAGAGAACCCCAACACAAAACTTTGGTAGAAATTAGCAAGGCCCAAGAGGTTGCGAAGATTTGTTAGAGTCGTTGGGGCCAACCAATCTTGAATGATTTAGATCTTAGTGGGATGTGCAGGCACACCTTGCTCATCAATAATGTAACCAAAATATTATACCTTGGCCATGCTGAAGTATCATTTTTCCTAGTTATCACATGCGTTGTGCTTCCATAGAGTGTGAAAGACCTACTAAATACATTGCAAGTGCTCTTTCCAAATCTCGTTGAAGATGAGGATATCATCCATATATACAACCATGAAAGAGTTGGTGAAAGGATATAAGATGTCATCCATTAGCCTCATGAAAGTTGTTGGTTCATTTTTCAAACCAAACGACATGAGAAACTACTTAAAAGGACCCTCCTTGGGTTTGAAAGTGGTCATCCACACATTAGTTGGTTCTATTAGAACTTGGTGATATTTGGACTTCAAATCAATATTTCTAGAGTACTTGGTCGCTTTGAGCTGGTCAAGAAGGTCATCAATCCGTGGAATCGGGTACCTATTCCTGAATGTGATTTTTTTCAAATCTAGATAATCAATGTAGAGTCTCCAGGTCCCATCCTTCTTCTACACGAGTACAATTGGGCTCCCACAAGATGAGGAACTTGGTTGGATGTGCCCTTTTTGTACTAGCTCCTAGATCTACTACTTTCTTTCCTCATTTTCTAGAAGAGAGTAGTGGTAGATTGGCCTATTGGGTATAGGTGTTCCAGGGCTCAAATTGATGTAATGCTTGACTTGACAGTGCAAAGGTACCCCCATGGGTGAGGATAATATATCTTTGTACACTTCCATGACCTTATCCACTTGCCTCTACTACACGGAGGAATCTTGTGTAGAGGCCATGGATGTGACCACGATCTTCTCCTACTTTAAGGGCGAATTAGGAAGAATATAAATTTCCTAGTCTAAGAGATGATCTTACTACATTGCTTAGTAGAGATCAAAGAAGTGGAAATAGGTGGAGCTACCTTTAGTATCCTAGATAGTTTTCTTCCCAAAGTAATAATAATAGCATGAGGTTTAGAATCATACACAACATGGCGCTTCCAAAAGTATGGTTGGCATAACAAAACATCACAAACTTCAAGGGGAGAAACATCATAAAATACCTCATTCATGAAATCCTTGATGTTGTAGGGTAAGAGACACTATTAGCTGACATGGAGATCTCACCCTTGATTGAGCCACCCAATGGTGTATGGTTTCAGGTGTGGTTTTTTAGTAGGAACAACCACTTAATGACATTTGTTGAGATGAGCTTCTTTTAACTCCTACTATTGATAATGAAGCATAGTGGAGCACCCTTCACTCACATTTCTCAACGAAAAACGCTCACCTTTTTCCAGATCTTCAGGCTCAATTTGATGGACCTTGGTGGTGGCAATGATGGCACTGGGTTTTGCATCAATGATATGTTTCCCCTTGTCTAGGACTAGTTCAGACTCAGAACCTGCCACATTTGACTCTAAAGATTTTAACTCAACCACTAGCGGCCACTTTGTGTGACATTCATTTGTGTTATGAGTGGGGCCCTTGTGGAACTTGCACCACTTTTCTCACGCCTTTATTCGTATTCCTATTACCATTCCTTATTTGTGGCTTCAATGGGTTGTCATGGGGTGTTCCACCCTAGCTTTGTCCTTTGTTCTAAATTTTAGGCTTTCTTTTTTCCCTGCTTTGCTGTGAAAGATTCATAGATTCAAAGTCTCACTTCTTCTTTTTAAAAAATTTCTCAATTTCAAAAACATATCTATATGATGCACCAAGCTAGAAAATGTCAAAGAACTCCACGTTTTTCTAGTTATATTTATGGAGAAAGCCACAATACTTGAGCACCAAATGTTGCTCAAATTCCTTGATACCTAGCATGGTACACAAGGTATGAAATACATTTGTGAACTTTGGAATTACTTGATCTCTTTCCTGCTGCAGTGTGATCCATCTCATGTACTGGTCTTTGTAGCTTCTAATAGAGTAATATTGTTCCTTTACATCATCCATAAAAGAGTTCCAAGTGGGTGCGACTAAAAATAGTGTGTATTCCTCCATGGTCATTTTCTCACAATAGGTTTCCCACCATTCCTTGATATGGGGGCGACCTTAAGGAGTGCAAAAGTAATCTTCTCTCTATCAAAAAAATTATGAATCAAAAAATATCCTTCTAACAAATTTAACCATTTATCTAGAACATTTGCATATATCTAACATTCAAATATGGTAATATCAAAATTAACTTGTACCTTAAAGGGGGTGGCACCTCCAAACTAGATATTGGATGAAGATGGGTCGCCTATTTGTATCTGACGAAGGATCTGGGAAAAATTATCCATCAACCCATTCATTTTTCACTAGAGGGATTCTTCAAGAAAAAATTTGATAGGATCTCCTACTCCCTCGTCTTTCTTTTATTCCAACATGGGAGGTCGTCGAGGTCAGCAAGGATGGTCTTGCAAGGGCTCAAGCAGTTTGAGTCCCAAATCCTTATACCCCGACCTCTTTGGGGACATAAACAAGAAAATAGAGAAAGAGAAAACCACCCTGATACCACTAATTTGAATTTATGAAGGGAATGAAATGAAATACAAACTCAAAGTTAAAGCACATAGATACAATGAAACTTGACTTCAATTAATAAATGAAAAGTGTTGAAATTGTTTACATGTAGAATAAAAACAAACTAGCTTAAACAATGGTAACTTTTCTATGAGAAGAGATGTGACAGCTACACGACTTAATGAATTATGTTACAATGAGGCACTGAGGAGTTTTTATCATGAAGAAATGATGGGAACCCTGAACATCCAAAACCGTAACCTTAGGAGATTAAGCGCCAAAAGGCTTATGGTCCCCGATGGGGTAAGTTGGAACATCAACTTCCAGAGGTCGTGATTTTGGCATACGATCTCAATTTGGTGCTCATGAGAACCCATTAGAAATGTCTATCCGATGAGTAAGAATTACAAGTGTTGATCATTTCTATGACTATTTCCATCCTATTTCCCTGAAAAACACAATTTACGGCCTCAAAATGGCTCTGAGAGTTTAAGCCCCTGAAAATTGCCAAAAATAAAAAACTGCCAAAATAGGAAAATTGTGTTGTGATCCGGTGGAATAGGTTGGTGGCCACCACTATCTAACTAGATCATTGAATTTTCTCAATGTTTAACAAGTTAAGAATTATCAATTTCACTAAGGATTGCACTTTTCTTACATGTTGATAAAATACATTAAGCATATGCTTTTATGTCTTTGTTCGTTGCTTCCATACATATTTATTGCAGATCATGCAAGCTATAAAAATAAAAAAATATATAATAGCCTGGGAATTAAACCCAAGTCATAAGCATTACCATAATGATTGAAAGGATATGTACCTATGAACAAATTCTTCCCACCCTTCACTAAATGGTGAAATATTTGTAAATCTACTACTATTATTAATGTTAATGTCTGATAAATGACGTAGATCCATACATTAGCAAGTGCAACATGGGATTTGTCCTTAAACATAATGTAGATAACCAAATAGACATTTAAAACTAGCAAGACAGAGGTTTATTTATAAGGAAAGACATTTTAATTGACTTAAATAGTAATAAAATAAAATATACACATTAGTTAATTATGTCCATTTAAGCATAACAAAAATAACAAGAACCATAAATATATTAATTATATTTATTTTGTTTATCAATTTATTCATCAATGAATACAAGACAACCATTCCAATGTCCATAATAAGATGAAAACACAAGTGGGGATTTGACTGCCAAGAGAAAACCCTCTATTCAAACAAAATGTATTTCCATGTCCAATAGTGAATATTATGGTCTCAAAGTTATGTCTGTAATGTAACTAGTTGTGATGTCCTTATGGATATCACTAATTTTTTTTTTTTAATAAATTGTTCGATGTCTACAATCATGATCAAACAAACAACCAACAAATCAACTTTTTTCCCTTACGAAATAGACATATTTAAATAACTCTAAGACAAATGTCCACTATAATTTCACAAAGGCAATTTGATCAAGGGGGTAAAATCCCTACAACTTTTGAAATACCCTTTTTTAACGTGATAACCACCTAATTGTGTTTCCTCGTCATTGTAATCCTTCCATCATCTCCCCTCGACCCCCACCCTTGAAGCTAAAAAAAGTTTCCAAAACAAACAAGTTTTTCCAAGACTCGGCTACAATACATTCTTTTACATGTCTTGTTCTTCATTTCCTCAATGTGAGCTTTGTGTCTTTTTCCTTCATGGATATCACTAAACAAGAATAAATGTAAATATAAATGGTTTGATGTCTACAATGAGAATCAAACAAACAAGCCACGCATTAACTTTTTCTCTCTAAATAATACTCATATCCTTAATTAACTCTAAGACATTGTGAACTTATATTGCAAGATAAGGAAACAACCTATTAGGTTGGTTTATTATATATGTCCATTATAATTTGAGATAGTCAATTTGATCAAAGGGGTAAAAACCCTACAACATCTATTTTACCCTTTTTTCATGTGGTAATTATTCAATTTTATTGTTTTATCATTGTACTTTGTTGCCACCCCATTCCATAAAACTAAAAAAGAATCCAAAATAAACATATTTGTCCAAGACTTAGCTCTAATGCATTCTTTGTTATGTATTTTTCTTCATTTCCTTAGCTCCATTGCATTTTTTTTTGCATCTTATTTTTCATTTCCTTGATGATGGCTTTGTGTCTTTATCCTCCAATGGTGGATTTCTTTCTATTGTCCACTTCTCTATTTGAAGGCCTTACCATTATTCCATTGAATTCCTTCTCTAGAAATCTTGTTTCGGGTCGATTCCTGTAATAACCTAGGTTAAAAGTTCATGTAATAAATTTAATAAAGGAAAAATAAGACCAAGGTCATGGGACACGTATTCCAAGTTGAATGCTGGGAAAAACATCCTAGTGGGTGTTCATTTGGTTTATTATTGCTAAAGGAAATGACAAAGGCATTTGAAAAGGAAATTTAACTCAGAGCCTGGGTACCTAGAGTGGTTGGTTGGCTCCTAAGGTCTTGTAGCTTCTAAGCAAGGTTAGTAAAGTCTTGGTTTGTTGATTTCACTTCCTTAAATATACTTAGGAGGTTGAGTCATGTCATAGTAGCCCTTAGCTCATGTTTACCCTGGAAGGTCGGTGAAAGTGGGTAGATATGGGAGGAGTGGTTACAGATTGGTATCGCAGCAAAAGGAAGGTGAAAGGTCACAGGTTGCATGTAAGAAGGAAATTGAAATAAAAATAGAGGAAATTGAAGAAAATAGAGGCCTCAATGATAAAAATGCTTATGGGGATCAATTCGTAGCCTTTCAACAATTTTGGGTTGGAGCTCTTTTTCTATTCTCTCTCTCATACTATTGCACACTTAGAGCATTCTAGCATTGGAGAAAAGGAAGGCAAAGGAAGGACAAGAAAGTAAAGGAAATGCAGGTTATCAAGAAGAATATAAAGGTAACACAAGATAGGCATAAGAGTCATGCAGATCAACATAGGGCATTTAAGGAATTTCAAGTTGGGGAGCATGTGCACTTTCGCATCAAGCCTAAGAAGAGATCCTTGAGGATTGGGACATGTGAAAAGATGACACCTCGGTATTGTGGGCCTTTCAATATCCTTTAGAGGATTGGACTAATGGTCTGCTGACTTGCACTACCTTCGATAGTTAACGTCCATGGTGATTTCCATGTTCATTACTTAAAAGATATGTGAAATATGTTGATAATGTGATTGATTAGTCTGTATTATAGGTGGATCCAGAAGGAGAATTCCAACCAGAACCTCAATTCATTTTGCAATGGAAACAACTCATGCTTTGGAACCGAGAAATTGAGCAAGTGTAGTGGCCACACTTTGGGCCTGATGAACCTACATGGGATATGGCTGATCAGATGCGGGCTATGTATCCTTCATTGTTTTCTAGTTGAGGCAAAGGAGTTTTGGTATATGTACATATTTATGCATGGTTGTTGTTGTAAATACCGCAATGAGCTGTGTTATAAAACTCCAATAAGTGGTATGGTTGTCATGTTGGTTTTTCTTTCAGCAGGTTGTCATTGTAAATACTGCATCGAGTTAAGTTATAAAGCTCCATGGGTACTATGCTTTTATTTTCAGCAGCCTTGCTGGTTATAGGTGTCATAAAGCACTGAGGATGGTGTTCCCCTAAGGGGGAGGGGTCTGTAACATCCCTAGGTTAAAATTTCATGTAATAAAGTTAATAAAGGAAAAATAAGACCAAGGTCATGGGACACGTATTCCAACCTGAATTTTGGACAAAACATCCTAGTGGGTGTTCATTTGGTTTATTATGGCTAAAGTAAATTGACAAAGGCATTTGAAAAGGCAAGTTAACTCAAGGTTTTGGCACCTAGAGTGGTTGGTTGGCTCCTGAGGAAGATCAGTTAGTTTTGTTTGTCGATTCCATTTCCTTAACTGTACTTAGGAGGTTGAATCATGTCATAGTAGCCCTTAGCTCATGTTTACCCTGGCAGGGTGGTGAATGTGGGTAGATATGGGAGGGGTGGTTACAATTTCCCCCTTCAAGGATACAATCGTTTTATTTCTTATGGCCCTAATCTATTTCTTTCATATGACCCTAAATATTGTTTGTACTACTTCTATACTAGATGTTGACTTTACTTCTTCTCTACTTATGCTCTTTGAATTTCTACTTGAGAATTGACCCATTTCTTATACTTGTCCCATTTATTGTCCTTTGATGTCATCCTCTACACTTTTGGTTCCTAATATGTATCCTTGAGATTTATGTCACACATTATTGTAATGAGTCCTAACTACACCTCTTAGTCCTACATTTTCATTAGTTTAGGTTAGATGCAATTGTGTTACTTGGACCTTTTGATGAAGACATTTCTTCTTTGACCAAGGGATTTGACTCTTGAGGTTCTAGAATGAGATACATAAAGGCCTTTGCTTTGAACTCCATATTTGATTTTGATTGTGAAACCACAACTCTAGCTTCTTCCTCTAACCATGTCTATTTCATCAACAAACTAAATTAATCTTAGCAAAGATTAAAACCACTTACATATCATGCTTGTCCTAAAATTTATTAATTTGTTGTAGTTAATTCCTACACTCTCTTAGATGAATTAGATACCCCAATTTTGCTTCCCAAAATATTTTACTCCACTTCCTCATTATATAAAGTAAGTATTTATTAAACCCAATGTTAAAACTTTACATCTATAATCAATTTATAATTTATCTCATCTGCATCTACTAAATAAACACATAATATTAACCAAATTTATAATTTATCCCATCCTCATCTACTAAATAAACACATAATATTAACCAAATCCTTATTAAATTAAACATGTGCTTAATCCATATTAATGCTCTCTATACATTCTCATCTATTCAAGTTAATTCAAATAAAGTTCTCGTTATTGAATTACCTTCACCAAAAAAACTATAAATCTATTTTTAATTAAAATCCTAAAAACTATAATCTCAATTTCACATTACCACAAATTATTCTCACTATCTCTACCAATTTAAACTCTAAACTATCTCTACCAATTTGAAAACTTAATTCTATTTAATATATTTTTAAATTTAATAAAACAAAATTCTCTTCCACTAGTGGTGGAAGTCAATCACTTTCCAACAACCTGTCCCATTCTTTTGAAAGCATTTTCAAATTCATTTGAATACCATATCCATAGTCCATTTTTTCATGATAGAACTGAACCAAATTCTTTGGGAATGGGTGTATGGCAATGGAATTTTCCTTAAGGCATTGATGCACATTTGACCCATATTCCTCTTTCCCTCGGAATCTATTTATAACACAAAATATTCAATGCCATCTTTAGTGAATTTCAATTGTACTATGATGGATGGCATTTGATTGAATTTCAATGTATTATAATCACAACGGTACAATCTTTATCTATCATCTAATAATCCTTAAGATGGTTTAAGTTATTTTAAGAATTATTATAATTAAAAAACGTTGAATAATACTTAAGAATGGTTTAAGTATTTAAAAAAAGGGTTATAATTACTATAATTATTTTTCATTATATATATAAAATATAATAATATTATAAAAATTAATAAAAGTAGGTTGTTAATTGTATCAAATTGGTGAATTTTTTTTTATAATTTTTTTTAAATATAAATATAAATGCTAATAAGTTGGTTAGTTGAACACATTTTAGGTATACAAAAATTGTATAGTATTTAAGATTATTAATATTTTTTTATAAAAATAAATTGAACGTATTACTAAATTTTTGCTTAAGTTATATATTTATAGATGATAAAGTGAGGAAGGGAATGGAATAAAGATAGTGTATTAAGGTTTTGTATCGATTTAATTTTATAGTTTATTAATTAGTATACATAATTCATATATAATAATTTAGTGCTTTCTCATTAATTGGTTGAGTTGATTATAACCAAGTTTTAAAGAAAAAATTATTTTTCAAAATGGTAAGGGTATTTAGATTTATTTTTAAATGAAAATTTTGATGGGGAAATAACAACCTCTTTAGATATATGCAATAATTGACAAATCACATATATTGAAAACTTATAATTCAGCCTAGGACCAAGACATTTAGAGATCACCGGAATTGGAGTTGAGATTGAGACACCTGAATTTATTATAAGATGAGATATTAAGGAAAACTTATAATTCACCCTAGGACCAAGACATCCAGAGATCACCAGAACTGGAGCTGAGATTGAGACACCTAAATTTATTATAAGATGAGATATTAAGTGTCTAAAACTCTTGCCCTGATTATGGGGCTAAGAGAGCAAGGGATTCCTAACTTTCTTGTAGTTAGGTGAGTGGTTTTGTGCCTTAAACACTATATTATGTAAGTACAATAATTTTGGAAATTAATTTCGTGTTTTTTTCAATTGTAGTTCACAGTCACTAAGTGGTTGCTACATCCACGAGTAATAATCCATGCAGATCCACTCGAATCTAGCCATCGGCTTATCTAGTCGGGCCTAACCCCAAGGGTGCGAGGAGATTTGACCTCGTGACCGCCCAATTAGCAAATTACTGAACAATGGGAACTCAACCAATTGAACTATCCCTTGGGACTTGGAAATTACTTTCGATATATATATATGTATGTTATTAATTAAAAAGTAACATTTAATTGTTATAGATGATTCATATTGATTTTTATAAATGATTTTTAATTTAATTATGAATATGTTGATATTATTTGTCATGTTTTTTTGTTTTTTTGGTTATATAATTGTGGTAAAAATTATTGAAACTAGATTTGGGATATCTAACAATATATTCTTTTTGGATTTTTTTTAAAAATGTTATATTAATGATGAAGAATTTATTAGCCTTTTTATTTAAGTTATTCACGTGTATTTTGTGAAAGTTCATTATGAAGTTGTATATAGTGATAATGTGTTCTCGAGCATTTGTTTAAAGATTAAATGTTTAATTTAAAGCTAAAAACATTTGTTTAAATATTTTGAAGTTTTAATTTTTTATTTTCTTGTGTGTTATTTTATATTCGTTGTGAAATTTATTTCAAAATAATAAATAACTCAAACATATCATTATTATTATGTGAACAAAAGTGTCCAAAACTAATTATGATGAATATATTAATTTTATTTTTTAGTCCAATATTATATAAATAATTTTATATATAGTAAATAATAAATTATTATTATTATAAATTCTCTATTGAACTAGAAGAACAATTTGTTGTAGACTAAAATTGATAGATTATAGGCACATATGGTTTTGTTAGACCTTCGCTTTGCAAGATATGAAACTTTGAAAGGCAACAATGTGGAAGAAGTTAGCATGAGAAAGGAATGTAGAGAGATGATGGATACAAAACAACCTACAATTCCAAAATAGTTAAAGGATGATGTCAAGGTGGTGACCTAGGTCCAAAATCCTGCACAATCAAGTCAAGCTAACAAGGAAAAAGCTAAAGCCAACACTGAATTCTGCTCGAACAATATAAGCTAGCCCGCTTCTTGTTTTAATTCATGTTTTGTAAATATGTTCCAGTTCTAAGAGTCTTTTGGATTTTTTTTAGAATATTCTAATTTAGTTTCATACTATGCCGACGGTGCAATAAGGAAAAAACTATCTTTTGAACAATTCTAAGCTCAATTATAAAAGATTCATTTGATGATGTAAAAGGTTCTGACCTTGAAACTCAATTGATATTAATATAAGATATCCTAGTCATTCTGTTTATAAATAAATAACTAAATTATTATTATTATTATTTTATAACTGTAAGCTCAAAGAGATTGTTAATCAAGCTCACTCCTCAATTCTTCATAGAATAAGCTTGCAACTAGAAAAACGTGAGATTTTTGAATTCTGTCATATAAATAGGCACCTAAACTTCAAGGTGAATGCATTAACAAATAAAGGAGCCTCCCTATAACAAGGCATTTTGGTACAGAATGAAAGAGGTGGAGTGTTTAAACCTTTACCATGAAGCTCTCATGCATAAATCAAATTTCTTGTATATTAGAACATTGCAATAGAATTAAGGAGCGATTAATAAGGTGAGCGGATCGATGGCCTAATGTTAGCTTGTAGTTTAGTTCTTCGATCTCACTCATCCTCCTCACAACATTTTGGCAGGTCCTCTTGTTTGACAAGACATGGATCATTAAGCACACTTAGCCAGTCCACGTGATCCCAAGCAAGGTTAGGGACAGATGGAAGGTGACTCAATCCATTAATAAATATGGGAGAAAATTGATGGATGGAATTTACATAGTCAAGTAATTGCAGGCATGTCTGGAGTACTGACCTTCAATGGAAAAGGGTGCAATCAACAAGGTTTTTAATACTGATCTTGAATTCCCGGTCCAAAGAATGCATAGGTTCTTTTATTGCTTTGCAAATTGTGAGTGAATTGATGGAGTGGATAAAGATGGGATGTGGTATAAAGCAAAGTCACTCCTCAATGTTTTGACATAAGTTTGGCTTGGGCTCATTAAAAACTTTTCAAAGAAAGAGGAGCGTTGCTTCAATGTCTTCATGGAGTGATCGCCCAAATATGAGTAGTTTAGCCAACATATAGACTATATTGATGATGATGATGATGATGATGGTTAACGTCCGTTGAGACCAAAAATTGGTCTATCGGACCTAAAGAAACAAATTATTTATTTTGATTTAAGATTTTATTCCTATGCTCAAAAAGCTTGGAGAGAAACCTCCAGAGCTCACTATAATTTTGACATTGTAAAAGGCTAGGAAGGTCAGTATTGTAACAAATATTGTGAAACTGAGATCTAATGTGGTTGTACGCGGGGCACTCTAAGAGGAAGTGGTTTGCATCCTCAATGATCCTATTCTCACATATATGGCAGATCCTTTCCATCCATGGCGTTTTAGGAACTTCCCAACGACCTGTTTCACTATGGAGCTCATGAGAATTCGTTCTAATCTTTGCTATATTAATTTTCTTCTTTGAGCTAGTTAAAATAGAGAGATACTTTTGATCTTCTAGGGTGGGGTTGATGACCTTCTTATAATAACTTAATTTTCTTTTAGCCGCTAAATCTTTCTCACACCACATTTTTTCTTTGAACTTAGAAGTAACAATATCTTTAATGTTATTTATGTTTTTCAATGCATCATTCTCATTGATCTCCCAATAGTTTAACTAGGCCCTTGTCCTTATGCCACCCCCGATTGAGCCTTAGGTGGTTTTGGCTGGCATTTAAAGCGAGCTTAGGAAGTCTATGATCGTCTATGTTATTGAGTTTGTGCTTGTACAACAGAAACCTAATCATAGCTAGGCTCTCAATAGGGGAAATACCTACTTCTATAAGAAGAATAGGATAGGGTGTATTACTTTTAATTTTCAGGTTATAAGTTATAAAACGCTTCTGGATTTGCTCAATCTTTCTCCATGATTCTCTGGAGATGATGCAACCCCAAACCTCACAGCCATATAAGATAACAGGAGTGACTAAAGTTTCAAAGAGGAACTTTTTCTTATCCCACATTACGAGGTTTGCTATTTTACAATTATTTTCAAGACCAAAATAAGCTTTCCACCCCCCATTAATCCTTTTCTCAATGCTATGGTTCCAGTTGAGCTTGTGATGAATATCAATTCCTAGGTACTTGTAAGAATACACTTCCTCCAAGTTATTATTGTCATACATAAAATTAGCGTAAGTGTCCTTCTTGGATTTGATAATCATAACTTTTGTTTTGTCAGTGTTAACAGTCATACCCATGGTAGAGAAGAAATCCTTAAGAAGCCTGAGTTGCTTATCAAGATCAGATGGGCACCTTGCCAAAATAACAATATCATCAGCATAGAGAAGAAGGATGACGACTATCCCAGCTAAGATCATGCCATCACATCCTCCTTCCTCTAAATAGCCTTCGAGCTTATCGATGTAAATGCCAAATAGGGTAGGGGATAGGGGGAAACCTTGTTTAACTCCGATGTTACACTTAATATCTTTCGACCACCCCTCATTGTTCTTTAGCTTGGCAATTACATTTTTGTATAACCTTATAGCGGCAGCTCTCAACTCGAGAGGAACCTTTAGCTCTTCTAATCTATTCCAAAGGTTGTATCTAGGAACTATATCGAAAGCTTTTCTAAAGTCCACAAAGCAACAAAATAAATTGGATTTATCATTACGACATTCCTCCGCAATGATCCTAAGCGTAATGAGGTGGTCTGTTTTTGAGTGATGCCTTTTAAAACCTGCTTGGCCTTTAGCCCGCTTACCTTCACTTTCAAGCCATATGCTTAACTTCTTTTCCAAAATACTACCATATAACTTGGCTAAGAGAGGGATGATCATAATTGTCTGATAATTAGAGGGGTTATCTGTATCCCCACTTTTAAAAATAGGGATAATGAGGCTCTCAGTCCAAGGTTTAGGGAACCCTTGCTTGACTGCTTGATTGAAAAACTTGTGGATGTTGGGGATGAGGACAAGACCTCCAATTTTTAAGATTTCCACCTGGTAACCTTCAATGTCCTTAGCTTTCCCATTAGCAAGGCGATTAACCCCAAACTTAATGTCTTTTAAAGAGAAAAATTCTTTCGTTGTGAGCAGGGTTTCCAGATTATCCATGACATTTGGAGATTCATAAAGTTTTTTAAGATAGGAATTCCAATTGTGAAGAGAAATTTTATTATTATCTTTAGTCTTCCTAGTTAGAATCTGCCTCCAAAATTTCTTAGGAGCTACCTTAGAGAGGTGTAAGAGATTTTCCTATCTTTGACGAATGTGCTACCTCTTTTTCCTTTTAGTTAGGGCTTTGTATATTTTTATCTTGTCCATTTTAAGAGATTCATCAACAGCTTCCTTAATTGCTCTCCTCGCACTTTTACAATCTTTGTCATACCATGGATTGGTTTTGCTATTTCTTTTATTATTTCAAACTTCAATTGAGAACTTGTTAATAGAATATGAGAGGGTTGTAGTAAAATTATGATAGAGGTCTTTTATGTTTTCTATACTAGATAAAGGAAGCAAATTAGTTTTTAATTCATTTAGAAAGAGATCATTTTTATTTCTATCAAATATTAAGTTCTTTTGGCTATAAGTATTATTTTCTGTGGGAACTCTATGCATGACAAAATTGAGAGCTATAAGTAAAGGCCAATGATTAGAGTCAGGTTCATGGTCGTTTAAGATGTCAAAATTTATTATTTCGTTGTATAATGGGAGATTGGAAATAACATAGTCTACCACGCTACTACCAAGTCCATGGATGCAAGTCATCTTGTTGGAATTGGGCCACTTCTTTAGACCGTTGCAAATTATGAGATCCTGAGCACTACAGAGCTTGACTAGCTCTGACCCAAACAAATTTTCCCCAAGGTCTTCAGAGCTCCTTTTGTACCTACTAGCCAGAGTAGGGTCTTCGTCTAACCAAAGAGGCTTAGGGTTGGAATGATTGCCTAGAATAATAGCTTGGTTGTTTGAAATTCGAGCATTAAAGTCACCTATTAAAAGGATATTACCGTCATTCCTTAGGCTAGAAATATCATTCTCTAAACCATTGTAAGGGTTAGTTTTATCTAGATTCTTCTTCTTATAGAAGTTAGAATTGATGGGGGGAAAATAAAATATTGCTATGTAGGACTTTTTATTATTAATGTCTCTGATCTCTATCCAACTATATTGGTTGTGAGGGTCGTTTTTATAAATCCTAGCATGGGGGGAGATGTTCTTCTTAATGTAACAAGCTATTCCCCCAATGCCTCTATGGGAGGATCGCTTGTTCCAGGTATACCATAGCATAAAGCCATCTATGTTAGGGACCTTAGATTCTTCATGCTCCCAAGTTTCAACAAGCAAAATAATATCAACATCATTTGAAATCCAACATAGCTTGGGGCCTTTATTCCATGGGAAGCCCCGATAGTCCCAAGAAAGTATTTGGAGCATGTTTAATTTCTATTGATTACTATATTTTTGGTTTCTATCTCGAATAAAGGCTTTTCTATTTCTAATTATTGCCCATTTTCCTTCCTTTCTAGCTTCTTTTACCTTTTGAACCTCCTTTCTTAATTCTACTTGATCTTCTGGAATGAGATCTTCATTTAAGAATATTCTCGTTCCTTTTAGACTTGAGGTTTTACTAAGTATGTCGTACTTATGATCAGTGGAGCTCACCTTTATGCGAATTAGTCTTCCTTTATTCTTGGTTAATTTCCCCAACCTTGTTGCTTTTGTGAGACACACTGTTTCAATTTGTAATCTATTATGTAATTCTGTCTGGGCTAAGGCTAAAGTATCCTCATCTACTTCCTCTTTTAAATCGAAGATTACAAGGTTCAAGGCCCTTTTGTTACGTTCGTGGTCTAATTCTATTAATTTTTTCATTTCATCTTTAATTGGTTTGATATCTAACTTATCTACCACATTATTTAGGGTGAGGCGGCTATTAACTTTTTCTTCTAGTTCTTTAATCATGTCTTTCATTTTAAGACTCTCTAAAGTATCAACATCTCCTTGCTGGGATGGTTGGTTAGTATCTTGGTTTTGTTTTTCTATAACCTGCAATCTAGTCTCCATTGCCTCCATTTTATTCTCCAGTAGTTCTATTTTATTTTCTATTTGTTTTTGGATCGTGTCTTCAAGAGATGCAGATTTATTTTCCAGCATGGCTTCTAACTCTTTTTGTAGCTTGGCTTCCCTTTCTTCTCTATGTTTCTCTAAAGACTCTATATACTCATAAAGGCCTTGTAGAGTAACTATGCTAGGTCTACCCTTGGTAATCTTTGGTAACTATGGTGAAATATTCATACTTGAAATTATATGAACAAATATGTATTAGAAAAAAGAAAAAGATAAGGAATGTGTGCACCTGATATCAGAAAACCCGACTGCAGATCGCTCGTGCCCACTGCAGCCCATAGACCAAAGAATATATGCGAAGAATATATAGAGTATGTTTTTAACTCTTTCATCGAGCCTCAGAACTCTTTCACCGAAGAATATATGCGAAGAATATATAAAGTACGTGTTTAACTCTTTCACCGAGCCTCAGAACTCTTTCACCGAAGTATATATAGAGTACGTGTTTAACTCTTTCACCGAGCCTCAGAACTCTTTCACCGAAGAATATATGCGAAAAATATATAGAGTATGTTTTTAACTCTTTCACCGAAGAATATATGCGAAGAAGTATGTTTTTAACTCTTTCACCGAGCCTCAGAACTCTTTCATCGAAGAATATATGCGAAGAAGTATGTTTTTAACTCTTTCACCGAGCCTCAGAACTCTTTCACCGAAGAATATATGCAAGGAATATATAGAGTATGTTTTAAACTCTTTCACCGAGCCTCAGAATTCTTTCACTGAAGAATATATGCGAAGAATATATAAAGTACGTGTTTAACTCTTTCACTGAGCCTCAGAACTCTTTCACCGAAGAATATATGCGAAGAATATATAGAGTATGTTTTTAACTCTTTCGTCGAGCCTTAGAACTCTTTCACCGAATAATATATGCAAAGAATATATAGAGTATGTTTTTAACTCTTTCGCCGAAGAATATATGCGAAGAACATATAAAGTACGTGTTTAACTCTTTCACCCTAAGGCTAAAGTATTTTATCACCATGGAATATATTTTATCATTATTATCCAGATAGGGGGAGATGGGGACTGTTGAATTCCACGCTAAATTAGCTTTGTTGAACTAGAAAATTGGCCTCTTATAGACCAAGGTGGAAAGACTTCAGCTGAAAAATGATATTTTGGAACTTCATATGGCTCGAGTGGAATCTTTGAATGGGAAAGGTGCATCAACAATGGGTACTAATGATGACGAGAGTGAGGTGATGAAGGATCAATTGATAATGGCTTTTGATTTGCTGGCAGAGGGCATTGTGGCGGCGACAAAGGTTGTGACTCCTGCTACTTCGTTTTCAAGGCATAATAACATGAACACTAAAAAAGTAAACCTGGAATTTGGTTTTAGTTATTATATATGTTATTCAAATATGTATTTGTGTCAGGCGTATTTTGGAAAGTTTATAAACAATGTCATTTTAGAGTTGTGATATGTAGAAGTTTTTTTTGAGTAAATTTCAACTCAGTTAAAAAAGACCTTGTTTCACATATAAAAAGTTTTGGCCTTAAATCCAAATTAAAATCAATAAAAAAAATAACCATTTTATTTAAAAATAATAATTTTAAAACATCATAATATTTTATCTATTATCCTTTATATAATAAACATATAAAATTTTATTTCATTACAATGAAATTTAATATAAAAATGTTTCACTCATCTTTACATAATTTTTTTTACTATTACACATTTGTTTATTTTTTATTATTACATATTTGTTTATTTTCTTATATCGCATTTTTCTTTTTTAACCAAAAACAACTTCTATATCACCATTATTCACAAATTTATTTATTTATAAAATAATTTTTTATTTTTAATATTTTAACACTACATATTTGTTTATTTTCTTATATCATAACTTTGTATGAAAAAAAAAAAAAAACTTATATGTCACCATTATTCAGAAATTTGGAAAATAAAATACGAAATGCAATGGTCATATTTTGTTAAGACTTTATATTTAGGTAAATCAAAAGTTTAAGCAATAAAACATCAAATATAAAAGTTTAAGCAATAAAACATCAAATATAAAATTTTATATAAGAGTAAATTTAAAGAATAAAATGTAAATTATGATAATGATGATGATTAATGTCTATTAAGACTTATACGGTTTATCGAATTTTGATTAAATAAAATTATTTAATATTTTATTTCTATACTAAAAAAGAAGTTAGAGATGTATTCTTAGATTACCATAGTTTTTTTGAGTTAAAAGGTCATGAAAGTTGGTATTGTGAGTATAAGATGGACAAGTATAAGATGGACAATCTAAAAGAGTGATTTTCATCTTTAACTTTCTTAGGTGACAAACTCTTTCATCCCATGGTGCTTTGGGAATTGACCAATGCTCTTTTTCACTCTAAAGCTCATGAAAATTAGTTATAATCATGGCAATGTTCATTTTCTTCTTAATACTAATCAACATAAAGAGATAATTTTAAATTAGTTATAATCATGGCAATGTTCATTTTTTTCTTAATACTAATCAACATAAAGAGATAATTTTTATTTTCTAGATTGGGGTTGATCACATCCTTATAATATTGTAGTTTCCCTTTTTCCCGTTAATTTTTTATTTCCCCACTATTTTTTCTTAAATTTAAAAAGGATAATATTGTTTATATAATTAATAAAAATATATTTATATATTTATATCTAATTTATCTATTTTTATATATTATATGAAAAATAAAAATATAATAAAATCTTATACAAAGTTGTGTGACTTTTATTTTTATAATAATAAAAAAATAAAACAAATTTATATTTATCGATATATACTAATGCAACATAAATAAATTCTCATATGAATATGAATAGACTTTGTATTTTTATAGAGATTTAAAGAATGTTACACCTGAAAAGATTACTTATGACACAAACTATATGGAAAATTGAAATATTAAATATAAACTTAAATTTACATATAATAATCCCCTTTCATGTCTAAATAACTTAGATAGGTAAACCACATAAACTTTTCATATATTTTTATTATTTTAAAATTTGATATTTTATTATTTTAAAATTTGAAAAATATAAAGATATATATATAAGAGAATGATTTTAGAATATATATTAATGTATATATCAATTATTTTAAAAAGTTTAAATGTATTTTTAATTGAGAAACAACTTTTTATAGGTTAAAAATTTATTAGATTGTGATTTTGTAGTTCACATGATATTATAATGATAGTGATTTAAATACAAATTAAAATAAATATAAAATTTTGATGTCTATATTTTTTATAAAATATAAAAATATTACACTAAAATGATTATATAAATTATAATAATATTTTAAATAAAAAGATAAATATATATAAAATATTATTATATATATATATATATGTCCGTTGAAAAATTGTTGCATGGAGCCTATCATCTTAAAATGAGATCTCAAGGTAGATTGACATCAGACCATCTTGGAAAAAGGATCGTGGGCAATAAACAATGTCCGAAATATTTGAAAAAGGAAGAATATACAATGTTAGGTTGTCTACCTTTTGATTGTCTATGAGAAAGCTGAGTAATCTAGTCATGCCAACATGAGCCTAGATGTGGAGGATATCACAATCTAGTGGTTGTTAGGCAAGCTCAAGCTCATATGTTCCAAAGGACATGGTAGAAAGTTTACCCACTGAATGTTTGAAAGGTCGTTCAAAGATTGTGAAGACCATTTTATATTTGGATTTGATGTAAGTTTCAAAATGAAACATATTTGTAGGGAATTATTTGAACTTTTATTGTTGTAGTGAATTATTTGAACTTTTATTGTGTAGATTAGTTGATTTGTTTCTAGGTTTAAATTTAATGAAACCGAGTTGAAAATTGAAGTCATTTTAGAGGAATTAAATTTCTTGAAAGCGTTTTTTTTTAAACATTTTATTATGGATGGATTTTTTTCCATCCAATAAAAGAGTTAGCCTCAACTTTAACTCAACTTAATCACAAAACAAACTCAACCTAATAAAAAATAAAATCTAAAATCTGCATTGTATTGTATTTTTATAAGTACAGAAAAAACTTTTTTACTTTAATAAAAAAAATTATAAATTAAAATATATATAATTTTACATAATTATTAATATTTTAATTTTTTAAAGATTAATATTTTAATTTTAATTAATAATTAATTTATAAATAAATAAATACATTTTCATTTGAATTCCCTAAAATCAATAACCACTTTCTCATCTATTTTGAAATTATGACCCCTCTATAATACAACTTCTTATGACCTATATATAATATGGGTAAGAGTTTCTTTATTTAATTTTTTATTTATTTTATTTAAATATAAAATTAAATCCAATTAAATGTTACTATAAATATTAAACTAGTTAGTTACCGACAACATACAAACTAACATTTTACATAAAAATTATAACCCAAAGTAATTACATAAATAAGAAATTCTTGTCCATATAAATATTGTTTGTTTGTTTCTTTTTATATATATATATATATTAATATATATTAATATTAGCATAAAAAATATATATTTTTATTAAAACTACATTGTATAATTTATACAATAAATTTTGTTATCATAATTTAATTGTTAAATTAATAGTGGAATAACTATTTATGGTTATTATCTATAAATGCATACTCATTCATCATTGAGTCGAGAGATTCATTTTACAACCCAGTATAAGGGATGTGTAGGTTTGTCTGTTTGTCTACTCTTTTAAAAATATATATATATATGTTCTAAATGAAAAATAATGTCTCATTTTACAACCCAGTATAAGGAATGTGTAAGTTTGTCCGTCTCTCTGCCACTTTAAAATAAAAATAAAAAATAAAAAATATGTTCTAAATGAAAAATAATGCCGACTATAATATAAAAAAATGAATATGCTCTAAAGTAATTAGAAGTCAAAAGAAAATGTCACTAACATGTTTAAATCTTATACTTTTCAAAAATATTTCGACCATAAATTTAAATAAACTATTTGAAGATCTATTTTAACTACTTTATGTGGATATCAACTTCATATATATCTATATAGAGAAAAAATGGTTAAAATAAAATATTTTAATGTTGTATGTAAAAAGTATTGAATATGGGTTATCAATAAAATATTTTAATACGAATTAATATTGACATATACTTAAAAATACATTAATAATAAAAAAACTTTTGTGTACTACAATGTCTCAATGTACATAGTATGTAAAATATTTCGATGTCATCTATATATATATCAAGAAAAAAATAAGTTTTTATGATTAATATTCATTTGGTCATATATATATATATATATATATTCTATTTAGCATTTAAAAATATAATTTAACATCGTATTTTGCACTCTAAAGAAGTTTAAGTGAAGAAATTTGATCCCTCAAGGATCATGTTATATCAGTGCTTAAGATGGATCTATGTTGGTAGCTATTCAAGGAAAATATGTACTTAAGATGAATCTATTCTGGTAGCTATTCAAGGAAAACCACTCCACCTGGAATTACCCACTAGTAGTCCCTAAAGAGATACCTTATTCTTGCTAGATGCATCTAGGTCTTGAGCTATTAGTTTGTTTTATATAGGAGAAAAACAAGCTCTTAACCAAACAAAAAACACTGCAACTTCAAACCCTCACACTTTATGACTTATATTATATTAAAAATTTATTAATTTATAAATACAAAAAATAACTTAAATATCAAATAATTATATTCTTTATAATTAATCTAAAAAATGAATATTATATCTATCATTAATATTATTAAAGAAACACATTATTATTCTTATATAGTTGCAGTTAGACCTAGATAGTCTAGTAAGTACATGCTTTAAAAGAGGATGATTCCCCCATCATCCTATTTAGAGAATAACAATGAAAATGAAGGTGATGTATTATTTTAGTGAGTTTATTTAATAAATTAATTTTTAGGATTGAGTCATTTAGTAGCTTGAATAGTTGGGTGTATAGTTTGTTTTCTTATTCTCTTGGGTTTAATTTCAAGGGACACATTTGGCTTGTTGTGATAAGGCTCGAGGAGTGAGTTCCCACATCACATGGAGTATTGACTCTTGGTAAGTCATAAACTATTGGCATATCTGGCTCTTACATCTACTCTTGGTGCTATAGTAACAACTAATAAGTTTGATCTTGGTTGAATATACTCTTGGTGTTATAGTGGTCGCTAGTATGTTTGATCTTGTGCATCACTCATATTACTCCAACAAATTACAGATTTATGATAGTTAACATAAAAAATTAAATCATTTATTACAAAATATATATATATATATATATATATATATAATTAATTAATTTTTAAGTTAAAAACTAAAACCTTTAATATAATATACTATATTTATAAATAAATTTAAATTTTTTACTATAACCAAAACTTCATAATATATAGATATATACCTTTTTCTATATCCAAAAAAATGATAATTAATTAAAATTATTATACTCAAATTTAAATTTTACTTACTACTACTTTAAACTAGATCCACAAATCATATTTATCACAAAGTTCATAACTCATTAAATCTTAAACACCTGGACAAACATCACTATTAGTAAGAATGACTACCCTTTTATCCAACCTAAAACGGTGGAAATTGAACCATTATAAAAACAAATCACATATCTTTAGTGAAAATTAGTGGAAATTGAACGTAATTAGGAAAAATATATTCCTTTCTTAGTACTACTAAAGGTATTATTCTTGTTCTTGAAATCTATGTTGTGTATGGTTTCAAACTTAACTCTTGCTCTTGAATTCTATGTGGTGTATAGTTTCAAACCACTAAATCACATTGACCAAAAAAACAAAAACAAAAAAAACCTTCCCATTGGCATGGAATTGTCTCACCACTACACTCCATGACATTTGATAATTTGACAAAAATTACAATGTATAAAATTCCCTTTCCTCTTTCCACATATGTTCATAATGCTAGCCACCATGTAACCTCTCTCCCATATTTAGGACCCATTATCAGAATCAATAGATAATACCACATAGAAATATGCATCCATCTCTACCAATGGAACATGCTAACAACGGACAAAATCCAACCCAAAAAATGCTAATAATTGAAAAAAACCTAAGGTCAACGAAAAAACTTAATTACTTTAAGGTTGGCTTTAATTCTTTGTTCAATGGGCTGATGAATTTAATTCTTTGTTCAATGGTTTGATGAAGGCCTTTAATATAATAAGATTTTAATTATGTAAATACTAATAATAAATTAAAAAATTATATTAATTTTAGTTAAAATTTATTTCTCAATAAAATAAAATTTTGAAATTAATTTTTATATTATAAACACTAATCACTAACAAATATGGCTACGATTATCAAGAACCAAAGTACAAGAATGTAATTTTTTTATTGGTAAAATGTTGATTTCCTAAGAAAATTTGATTATGATTTTACTTGTCAATTTAAAAAAGTTTTAAGAATAATTTAGATTTATTTTACTTTTCCATTTATCAAGCACGAAGAAGAATCAAATTTTTAGAATTACAAGCATTTCCTCAAAATTTATATCAAAGAAAGAAGTTTACATCTTAAGAAATTTGATCTTTCTTTGTGTTTGATAGATCCCAAAATTAAAATGGATCTAAGTTGGTTATATATATATATATACATACTTCACTTCATTTCATTTTACTTTTATTATATTTATTTTTATTTGATATAGTCAAAATGTTTACATAGCATAATATAACATTACAACATCTTTTCTATATTGTTGAGAGTGTCTCTCAATATAATGATTTTGATTATGATTTTACTTGTTAATTTAAAAGGTTTTAAGACAAATCTTTCATACATATAAGGATTTAATTTATAAATATATTAACAAAATTGAAATCAATGAATTTTTTATTATTATTAGAAGGCTAAATTTTTAAGAAAAATTGATTATGATTTTAGTTACTAATTTAATAAAGTTTTATTTCCACAGGGATGGTCCTATGCCGCACTATGCAACAACAAGGATGAGGTTATAATAGAGTAATGAAGAGGGGTAGGATGCTAAATCATCTGTAAACCTCTGTTGGCATACAAAAATTCTCATGGGGAGAGTTCTCAGTGATAAGGATGATACCTAATAGGAAGTTATTATTTGTATGGTCGATCTCCAGGAAAGGATGGACAACATTAACACAAATGTCACTCTTCTGACTAAGTCAAGCAAAAACACAACCCCCTTATCATTAGACATTGATGGCAATCATCAGTCGCCAAATATACACATAATTCAACTGAATGAGGGAATCCATGGCTCATGCCCAGGCTAATATTTTATTTTCCAATATGGCAATGTCGTTCAGTTTTTGTAGTGTTTTCTATGTAGACCTTTTAGTAGTCCAGTGGATTATGAACAACATAAACAATCTCAAAATTTTGAGCTTATGCTACTGGTATGGTTTCCCTAGCGACATACTAGTAGAGACTAACAATTTTGTAAATACGTATTTTTCACATTAATATAAGCTATCTAATCTTAAAAAAAAAAAAAAAAACAAAATTGAAAAATATATTAATAGTTAAAGTAACATGAATATTATTATTTTTATTTCCTTTAATATATATATATATATATATATATATATATATATATATTACCTGAGGAGTTGATTTGCATAATATAATGTGAATTTAATAAATTATTATGATTTAGATAATATATGGTTTAATTGCAAAACTCGACATTTTAAAAACTAACCCTAAATATTTGAGGGTTGATCTCTAAACAAGGTAATGAGAGTATTCTCTACTATAATTGTTGGTCCCTATAAATGTGTAAATATAGTTAACAAAAAAAATAATGCTAACATGAAGATTTTAACTACACAAGGGTTGATTTTTCAAGACAAACTTTTCATTAGAAGAGACTATCAAGATCCCATCATTAGTTCCACAAGATTTTGAAATTAGTCTTTACTAATGATGATGACAACGACCATAATGTTTTTGTCCACCTTTCTCCTAAAATCAATAAACTATATGAAACAAATAAAAAGAATTAAGATACATATTCTTTAACAAATCATTTCTATATTTAATCATAAATAAATAAATAAATTATATTTAAAAATCCAAAATAAACAATTTTGAAATATGTTAACAATAACAACAAAATTAATTTCAACACAAAATTTTTATTATTCAAAAGTCCATTATTCAAAATCAAAATCACAACCCTGTCTACTAGATTGTCATTTAGTGGCTGAGAGCAACATACTAACAACCCTAAATCCTACCTATAATTATAAGTTACCAAATTTGATTAGATTTCTATGAAGCATTAATTTTAAGAGTGGAATAAATTACATTCATAATATCTAATCTGTCAAAATTTTAGAAAATATCATAGAGAGGAATAAATGACATTCATAATACCTAATTTGTCAAAATTTTAGAAAATATCATAGAGAAAGTTTGAATGGATCTATTTTATTTTTTGGATTTTTACGATTTTAGGTCCATTTAAAAAAGACAAAGAAAATTTTAACTTGGAAAAATATGGAAAAATATCTTGTAATTATGAAAATATATTGTTTAAATTTATGCAAATTTTCATAGTTTTTTTTAACAGAAACGGATAGAGAGATGTATTACTTCCTAGCCAAAATGCTGTAATTCTGATTACAATGTTCAGAGCAAAATCCAAAGAGCTCTTTGTCCAGGTCCGAGATCTCTTTTTCTATGCTACACCAGAGATTTTTACAATTTGTTTTCCGGGCAACCGCCTCTATTTTTACCAAATTAGAGATGCAAACAAACTGCTTCAACAATAGACAATAAAACATAATCACCAAGAGGTTAAGGAATGGGGTCCCAGCCTTCTTCTCCATCTCTGAGGATCACTCCGAGGGGGAGATGGGCTGCTTTATTAGCTTCAGTGTCAGCTTCTTTGTTATTATCTCTCTTGACATGATAGAATTTCAAACTCCGGAAGGAGTTTGATAGGATTCTTGTTCTGGTGATCAATCTGGACAGTCTTAGATCTGTTGGGGTAGAGCTGTCTTTGAAAATTTTTATAATAGTCTGCGAGTCTCCCATCACTATTGCATCATTGATTCTGAGGGATTTAAGTTGTTTCAGTCCTTGGAAAAGGGCCTGAGCTTCAGCTTGCATACTGGTGTTGGAGCCCACTCCCCAGGCAAATCTAAGAGTAGTTTTGCCATCCACTCTCTTAACAACTCTACCTGCACCGGATCTTCCCGTATTACCTTTGGTAGCCCTATCGAAGAAAAGGATAATGTGGTCCTGCTTTGAACAAAGAGCCAGGAAATCTGAGGCATTAAGACGAATTTGCCAGTCTTTAGGGAGAATGGGAGGTTTGACAATTTCATTGAAGCGGAGGTCCAGGGATTCACTCCAAGCTGCATCGAGATCACTCAGTCCTGCTCCATCCAACTGATCACCAACGCATTCCTTTAGCTGAGATTTTATTTTAATCCAGACAATATTATGATCTCTCTTCTTATCTCTGAAGATCCTCTGATTTCTTTCCAACCAGGTGAACCAACAGATTAATTTGCGAAGGATACATCGGGCGGCTTTGAGATGAACACTTTGGGAAGAGCCTCTAGGATACGACGACTTCCAGTTCGAAAACAACGCTGGAATATTATTGGGGAGAATGATGTCTGCCCGCCATGGGCCTAAGGCCACATTCCAAAGATTGGCCGCGAAATTACAGTTCAGCATCAGATGCACAGCGGTTTCTGGATGATCACCACATAAGGAACAACGTGAAGGGCCGTGATAGCCTCTTTTGTGGAGTCTATCATCCGTCAATATTCGCTGGTGGCAGAGGAGCCAACAAAAATAATCGATTGTTGGAATCGAGCTTTGATACCAGACTCCTTTCCATGGTTTCAGGTCTGAGGGAACATGAGGATGCGCTAAGAGCTGCTTGTATCCCCGAGACACTGAGTATCGCCCAGACAACGAGCCCCATCCACGAGTGTCTGGCTTTCTGCTGCTTATAGGAGCCTTACCATTGAGGAAGACTAAGAAAGTAGCCAGTTCTTTGGTTAGGGACTGAGGAACCTCGAAATTTATCCAACTGAGCCAGTATCCGTTCTCCCATTTAGATATGTCCCACAGTGTATTGAACCCCGAACTGTGCATCCAATCTTTCAGTGCTGACAGAGATCTATCATCAGACAGAGGGTCGCAGCCCATAATCCGATCCTCCCAAATTCTGATTTGCTTTCCATTGCCATGGATCCAATGAGTGTGATCATTGATTAAGGAGAGGGATTTTGCACAGAGTTTTCGGATAGACGAGCCAATGTTTGCTCTGGGGTGATCAAGACACCTTTTCCTCTGCCCATGGAAGAACTTTTTCCACAAGGCGATCTGAGCCCACCCCGGCTTTGGTGCAATAATCCTCTAGATCAGTTTTGCACCCAACGCCAAGTTTTGCATGCTAATGTTCTTAAAGTTCAGTCCGCCTTCCAATCTGGGCATGGAGATTTTAGTCCAGCTTAATAGAGGAATTTTCTTTTCGTTGGCTTTTCCGCCTTTCCAGAAGAATTTTCTGATATGATCCTCCATTTTCTTCATGATTCCAACAGGGGCTAGCATCACTGCAAATTGATAGATGGGGAGGCTGTTGAGGACAGATTTTATTAGAACTGACTTACATGCCAGATTAAGCTAGTTAAAACCCCAGGAATGAATCTTAGACTCAAACTTTTCCAGCAGGGGCAGCCAATCTCTGTTAGCAGCGCGATGTAAAAAGATAGGGAGACCCAGATACTTGAAGGAGGACCAAGACGAGGAAGCCGCGAAACCGAAGCAACTGGAGATGGCCTGCAATGAGGAGGCAGGGGTATTCCAGCAGTAGATATGGCATTTGCCTTTGTTCAGCTTACTTCCTGATTCTTCACAGTATTCTTCAACCACTTCTTTGAAACTTTTAGCTGAGGGCACCGAGGTAGCACCCAGCAAGAGGGAATCATCTGCAAATAACGCGTGGTTTATGTTGTTAACACCTCTCGCAATGTTCAGGCCCATTAGTTCTTGATCTTGTTGTTTTTTGTTCAAGAGAAAGCTGATGACGAAAGCTTGAAGGATAAAGAGCAGGGGGGATAATGGACGCCCTTGCCTCAAACCGCGAGAGGCTTTGAAGAAATCTGAGGCCCTCCCATTCACCAGTGGGGCTAGCCAGGGCTCGCTGATACAAGCCTTAACCCAATTGACAAATTAGGAGCCAAACCCGAATTTGTGCAAGACCTCGAATAGAAAACTGTGTCTCACTCTGTCAAAGGCACTTTCTAGATCTAGCTTGACAGCCATACCTTTCTCTTTGCGGACCATACTGGAGTGGATCGCCTCTTGGACCAGGACAAAGTTGTCCACAATCTGTCTTCCCTTGATAAATCCTCCCTGGTTCACAGGTATGATGTTCGGAAGGATGGCTTTTAATCTGTTGGCAATAACTTTCGTGATCAGCTTATAACCTATATTACATAGAGATATAGGGCAAAACCGGCTGAAGGAGTTGGCTCCTTTCTCCTTGGGAATGAGGGCCAGGAAGGCCGAATTGGTGCTTCCCCCAATTTTCTGGCACTCTTTGTATTTCCTTATCATTCTGCATAGATCTTTCTCCACTGTCTGTCAACAGGTTTGGATGAATCCGACAGTGAAACCGTCAGGACCCGGGGCCTTGTCTGGTTGCATAGCGAAGAGAGAGGCTTTTATTTCATTATTAGTGATCTCAGCATCCAGGAATTGATTATTTCTTTCAGTTACCAGGAAGGGCACCTCATTCACGATGGAAGGGGCATGATCGGCGGCCTCTTTTTCACTGTAGAGATTTTTGAAGTGAGTGAAGGCAGCGTTTTTTATGCATCTGATGTCTCTATGAATGGTGGTCTCAACTTTGATTTCTGAGATGGAGTTGAAGCATTTTCGGGCCTGAGCTTGCTTGTGGAAGAAAGAAGAGTTTCTATCTCCCACCTTGAGCCAGAGACTGCGGGATTTTTGTCTCCAAAACTCTTCCTCTGCCAAGCTAGCCTTAAGGAACATGCGCTGAAGATTAGCCTCCTTGTAAATTAACTCTTTAGTAATATCAACGTTTTCCGATGCCAGGTGATGCGAATCAAGACACTCCTGGATTATTTTTCTTTCCATAGTAGGATTTGGTAATGATTTTACCTAGGACTTTAAAGCAGTTTTGACTCTCCTAAGTTTCTCTTCCCAGACAAAGAATGCAGAACCTTTGACAGGGAGCTTCCAGGTTTCTTTTATCAGAGGCAAGAAGGACGGCTCCTTAGCCTAGTGAGTGTTGAACTTGAAAGGAATAGGACCTTGATCCAAATGAGCCAGCAGCTCGAGTTTAATGGGGTGGTGATCGGAAACACTGCAAGGAAGGATATGCATTCTAGATTTTAGACCAAGAAGAAGAAAAGAGCTTTGGACGAGAAATCTATCTAACCTTGCAGCGATGTGGCCAGGTCCGATTCTTTTGTTGGTCCATGTGTATTTCCCAGCCGAAGGCTTGATGTCGAGCAGCAAGTCCTCAACCCATTCCCGCGCCGGGTCACTGACGGTGCTTCCTCCGTGTTTTTCAGCCACTGATAATGTTAGATTAAGATCCCCTGCTATGATAATATTGGTTAAGTCTTCAGTATCTGCCAGATTCCTAATGGAATCCCAACAATGCTTTTTCTCTGCTGAGCTGATGGGAGCATACACATTGAAGAGGGAGAGTGTCATATCTGTTTCTATGTGATGGATTTTTGAGAACAGCCAATGGGTATTTTTAACTTCTCTGATCTTTATAAACTTGTTTGCATTCCAGATAGAACCGAGTCCACCGGAAGCACCTCGAGCTGATACTGCTAGACCTTCGCTTTGTTTCCACAACTTCTTGCCGATCTGGAGGAAGGCATAGTCCTCCATTTTAGTCTCCTGGATGAGGAGTAGGTCAGGTAGTTCTGTTCTTATCAAACTTCTTATAGCTTCTTATTTTATTCTGCTCCCCATACCCCTGCAGTTCCAGGAGACGATCTTCATCACTTGCATTTTGACGGATGAGCTCCCCTAGAGCCCTGAGGCTGATTTCTGTTCTTCTTCGGAGTATTTGCCAAAAGCTTCTCAAGGGTTAGTTGAATACCCTGGAGCTTGTCTTTGTAGGTCTCTTGTTCTCTTTTTTCCCGCGCAGATTTTCGACCTCTCAATGATCTTCTGGCCGAGGTTTGCGAAGTTTCTATTTCGCCTTCTTCTTCTGATTCCTTCGAACTTTGTACCTCCTCTGTCTCTACAATGGGAGTCTCTTTTGGTCTGCCTTCATTACTTTCCACCTGTATTGATTCCATGGGGGGCTCTTTGGGGATCGATCCTTCTTTCTGCATCTCTAGCTCTAGGGAACCTTCCGTAGCTGGGCTTAACAGAATATATTTATTTCCTTGTTCTTCCATGGCAGGGGTTTGGTTACTAGGGGCGACCTGTGAACCATTGCCTTTCATATTGCCTAGTTGATTGGCTTTGTGGGTATTTTTGGATCTTTTAACCTGGGTCCAACCTTCATCCTTGCCTTTTTCCATTTCAATATTCTTTGGACAGTTCCAAGCGAAGTGGCCATAAACCTGACATTTCCTGCACTTGAACGGGAGCTGCTCATAGTCCAGCTTCTGAAGATGAGACCAGCTTCCAACCCTGATCTTTACTTCCTCAGGCAAGCCAACTTCCAGATCAACTTCAAAGCAGATTCTTGCACAGTTGAATTGATCTTTTCTATTTGCACGATCGATGAATTTGCCCACGGTGTTCCCAATGTGCTTTAGGGATTCCCAGTTCCAGCAATGCACAGGCAGGTTGGGCAGCCTAACCCACACAGGAACGACTGTGGGAACGTCAACTGAAGGGTCAAAATCAGGCATCCACTTGTTGAGGTACAACCCTTGAGGGCCCATGAAATAGGGGTTGTTGCGGAATATCAGATCCTTATCCTCTTTATCAGTGAACTCAAACATGAAGAATCCCTTCCCTAGAAAATACGAGGTGACCCCATTCTTAATCAAAGGAGCCCAGTTTCTAGCAATCCAATTCTCCGTGGATTTGGGAGAGGGCCAGAGGCCTGTGAACTGGCCTACCAAAGCTCTCTCTGCCAGCGAAAGGGCGACCTTGATCGGAACCTCAGGGGGGAGCGAGATCTCTGGGATGTCGTCTAAACGTTTAACGAATTTCGCAGCCTCTGAAGCTTTCTTCTTCGGCAGGGATTCCAGGAGCTTAAGAAAGGCTTCAGCATCAGAAGGGGGAGGCGGAGGGGAAGGATCCATTGAAGCAGCAACCACAGCATCGGCCTTGATCAAACCCCACAAGCCATCTTAGGTGCAACAACATGAGGGGCTCCAGCAGGACTTCAGCGTGTAGGGAGGCCATCGAGAAGGGAGTGCCTCGCAGAGGGAAGAGCCCGCAGGAGGCGGCGTGAGTAGCCCGAGGGCCGAGCCAGAGGCAAGGGCGCAAAAGAGAGGCGGCTAGGTCTCGACCGGGCAGCGAGAGTCAACTAAAAAATAACCTCTAAAATGTTACCAATTTTCATAGTTATTTATATTTTAAGATGGTTTTTTTTTTGGAAAAGAACAATGTTTTCCAATTTAGTTTGTCCAAGGTTTTGGGTGGACATTCCACCCATCATTTCACAACTTTTATGTCCCTAATGATGGGTGGAGTGTCCACCAAACCTTGGACAAACTAAATTAGAAAATACAATTTTTTTTTTTTTTTTCTAAAAATTCATCTTACGATATGTTGTTTGTAAGTTTTTTAATTGAATTTGAATTTAAAAGCTCATTAAAAATGTATGCAATTTAAGTGCCATTTATTTAGAGTAAGTCAAAATTTCACAAAATGATCATCTTTTTAATCACATAATTTATAATCTAACATAAATTTTAGGCATAATGAAAGTTCTGCCATGGCCCATGTTTTATGTATATTGAAATGATCATGATGGTATAATGTCTATAAAAGTTTTGTGTATTTGCATCGACTTAAATTGTCAAAAAATTAATTGAAGTAATGCTAATACTAAAAGAGAATTTTGTCACAATATTAGAGAAAGTCCAAGATTAAATGAAAGAAATATTTGATGAATGTCTTAAAAGATTTTGCATAATTAAATTTTTCCAAATTATAAAAAAATTAATTGAAATAATTTCTAACACCAATAAAAAGTTTGTTACACTAAACCTACTAATTGTAAAGAAAGTTTTGATGAATCCATTCGCTTTTTAGATTTTTATGATTTTGGGTAAGAAACCAAAATCACAAGTTAAATTCCCCAATGGAAAGAATGCCAACTATAACAAAAAGACTATTTCAATTAAATTTCTAATTAAATTTAAATTTAAAAAATATATATTTTTAAATCACCATCATATTATGTCTATAGTGAATTAATCTTATTGGGAAATAACCTAATAATTGTAAAGAAAGTTGTGATGAATCCATTGGCGTTTTAGATTTTTATGATTTTGGGTAGAAAACCAAAATCACAAGTTAACTTCCACAATGGAAAGAATGCAAACTATAACGAAAAGACTATTTCAATTAAATTTAAATTTAAAAAATATATATTTTTAAATCACCATCATATTATATCTATAGTGAATTAATCTTATTGGAAAATAACCTAATAATCGTAAACAAAGTTTTGATGAATCCATTCGCTTTTTAGATTTTTATGATTTTGGGTAGAAAACCAAAATCAATATAAATTTTTAATATATATATATATATATATATATATATATATATATATATATATATATATATAATATGACATTATTCCAAGTAAATTTTCCAGATTAATGTTAACCAAAAGTTGTTTTATTTGTAGAATTTGAGTGCCCCACTATTTTTGAGGGTGTTGAATCCATTTATGCATTTGAAAATGTATTTTAAATATAAAAAAATCACAAATTTGCTTGAAATTGTATCACCTTTTGCCTATTAGTTAGAG
Source organism: Pinus tabuliformis (assembly GCA_031772625.1). Lineage (NCBI taxonomy): Eukaryota > Viridiplantae > Streptophyta > Pinopsida > Pinales > Pinaceae > Pinus > Pinus tabuliformis. Next base: position 903,994,704 of record CM062811.1, read on the forward strand.
TGTGCCTCTACATATATATAGAAGTCTCAATTATTTTGGGATAGACATTTAAGAATTTTAATTTAATTATCAACAATTATTAGGTGGATGGTAAATATTTAATTTCCATCAAATATTTTAAAGTATTCTTAATAGTTATGCTTTTTTTTTCTAATTAAATTGATTAATTAAAAAAATGTCATATAATTTAGTGTAATATATGAAATGAATTATAATTTTTTTGGATTGTGGAATTGATAAGTCATGATATTGACCCATAATATTGTAATAAGACATATTTACAAGATAAGAATATTGTTACATATTTTTTTAAATGTATATATATTTAATTTTTTGTCACAATAATATAATAATAATTATGATTTAAAATAAAATTATAATTTCATTTTTGTGTTTTAATATTTATTATAAATTGATGTATATCTATTTTTATTAATTATTTAATCTATATAATTGCATTGATTATTAATATCATTAAAAAAAATTAAATTTAGCGATTATATATTTTTTGAGATTTGCAAAATCAAATCATCTAGATCATCAAAAAAATTTGAGGATAATTAATAGTGGGTAAATGTGAGATTTGCAAAATCAAATGACCTAGATCATCAAAATAATTTGAGGTTAATTAATACGGGGTGTATGTGATATTTGAAAAATCAAATGATCTGGATGCTTAAAAAAATTGAGGATAATCAATACTAGGTAAATGTGATATTTGCAAAATCAAATGACCTGGATCATCAAAAAATAATTGAGGTTAATGTCAGTGTGAGATTTGCAAAATCAAACGATCTGGTTTATAAAAAAATTTGAGGATAATTAATTCTGGGTTAATGTGAGATTTGCAAAATCAAATGATCTGGATTATAGGTCAGAGAAAATCTTCGTTTAAATTTTAGTTTCTAGATTGCTCGAGGTTTAGAGAGCGCCCGAATTCTACTTTTTGGGAAAAATCACTCGTGTTGCTGAGAACTTTGGGGGAATTGACTGGTAAAAGGTTAACTTTTCGAATTTTATTAGGTAAGACCTTTCAGACCAACTTTTGAAGATTGTTCATGGCAGTAATCCAGCATTTAAGGACTGTGTGCGGGGCTGATTGTGAGTTGGGTTGACGGGATTCCAATCCAATTCCCATTTAAATAAACCAAAATCCAAGAGGTCATCCGATTCGATGATTTTGCGTATCTTGTGGCGTTCACATGAGTGGGCGAGGCCGGTTATTGGTGGCAGAATCTGAAGCAAATCCGAAGAATCCCTGCGTCTGGGGGCGTTGGGGTTGCGGGGGATTGATTATTATTATTGTTAGCTCGATTTACCATGCAGCGCACGTTGCATCTCTCTGACCCGCAATGGGACGAATCGAAGATGATACGATGATTGTTAATTGATTATTGAGTGTCTGTAAATAACAACAATATTGGGGAAGAGCGCGTATGTGAAATAATAATGATGAGCGCCTAGTGGGCAACTGAGCGAAAAAGGATTTTCCGACAGATTTTCCCCCATACGAGCAGCCCATCCCGAAAAATCTGCTCCCACCCAGATTTCAGATTTCGAATTGCAAGCCTTCTTCTGAGATTTGTAACGTCGTCAATCCATCAGATAATACGTGCCCAAGTGCTGCAAACATCTGATTCATGCGTTTTTTGGGTCTTGAATTCTTCGCCCTTTTATAAGTGGGGAGCTGCCGCCCATGTGAATAGGTTGGTTGGGGTTTCAGAGGGGAAAACAGGGAGAACAGAGGAGTTTTTGGTGGGGCAAATTTGGAAATGGGCAGAGATGGAGGAGTCCTCTTGCAGAGGGTGTTGGAGGCAGAGAGTGGTAGCAGTTCAAGTGAGGGATCTGAGAGGCCTGTTGCCTCGTCCCAATTTCATGTTCTTGCTGTGGACGATAGTATTGTTGATCGGAAAGTCATCGAGAGGTTGCTCAAGATTTCTGCTTACAAAGGTACTTTGGAAATTATGGAATTTGAATTTTCTTTTGGGGGTTCATGCCAGTTGTGTTATATTGGGTAGGTTGGCCCATGATTTCTGCTGACAAAGGTACTTCGAAATTATGGAATTCGGTTTTTCCTTGGGGTTCATGTCAGTTTTATGATATTTGGTTGGTTAGGCCTTGTCTGGATCCTCATAAAAGATTAATGGTGGCTGTCTTTAGCATCCGAAATACAGGAGATATGGAAAATTGGACAGGCTAGGAGGTGCCCCGGGCGCTAGTGGGTTGTTCTATCACTCAGTTACATGCCCATTTCATGATGAGCACACTTGACCTGCCCCTTGCCAGTGGGCTGCACTAACACACTGATAAATGCCCATTTCATGACTGACATCCTGCGGCCCTGGGAGCAGGGCTGCTCTATCACTGACCTACATGCCCATCTCATGGCAAGCACCCTTGACTTAATTCCCTTACTGGCTGCAGCCTGTACTTCCACTGTGCTACATGCCTATTTCATGAGGCACCCATAAGCTGACCTGCCCAGGGGACGTATCTACCACTGAGCTACATGCCCATTTCATGATGGTCACGCTTAAGCAGGCAGCTCTACCACTCAGCTATGTGCCCTTTACATGACAGGCACCCTTAACCTGCCCCCAGCCGGCTAACGGGCATACCCCTTTCAATACAGGCATCCTTACCAGGTTTATAACAAGCTGTGGATTGCTACCTCCAACGGGTTTGGCAGGAAAAGGGAATGAGCTTTATGTGTCTGCGTTATTTGGATATGCATCTGGTCAAGGCCGATGATCTACTATTAGGCTGATTTGATTTGCAATTTTATTGTAGTAATTCCTGTCACTGATCTGTTCTATACCACTGAGCTACATGCCCATGTCATGATGGGCAACCTTAACCTGTCCTGGCTACCAGGCATGCCCCTTTTCATGATGGGTATCTTACCAGTTCAGAAACATGGTGTGGTTCGCCACCTCCACAAATAGGAGGGATGTGTGCTTTATTTTGTCTGCTTTATTTTGGTATGCATCTGGTGGAGGTGGATAATTAGTTATTAGGCTTTGAGGTTCTATGGTAACAGTTTGACTGAATTGTTTCCAATATTTTGCAGTGACCACTGTAGATAGTGGAAGAAGAGCTCTGGAATTCCTTGGCCTGGATGAAGATCACAGCTCTGTAGATCTTGATGTATGCTTCTTCTTTCTTGAAAGAATATTAATTATTTTGGTATTTCTGAAATTTTTGTGCAGATCTGACTGCCCATTTGAATTTAGCAATGTTTCCTGTCAAAATTACTCGTGTATTGAGACCTGGTTATAAAGGGCTTGTATAAGTTATTAATTCTTTGGGACCTTATTCGGTTGAAGTCTCTCTTTTGTTGCAGAACCTCAATGTTAATATGATCATCACTGATTATTGCATGCCGGGGATGACGGGTTACGACTTGCTCAAAAGAATCAAGGTATCCTGTGATTTCCTTACAGATTCACGAAGAGGAAACGCCCTTTTGATCTTCCATCTGTGAAATTGTTTTAATTTACTGAATTTCCTCGTAAAATTTTGCAGGAATCAAAAAAATTGAAGGAGATTCCTGTCGTGATAATGTCTTCTGAAAATGTCGTACCTCGGATCAACAGGTAAGGGGTCAATATTGCTGCTCGAGTCTTGATAGATGGATGTTCCTCAGGTTCTATGGAATGTTTTGGACTTGGACTCTGATTCCGAATATGATACACGCAGATGTTTGGAAGAAGGTGCAGAGGAGTTCATACTAAAACCTGTGAAGTTAGCGGATGTGGAACGGTTTAAAGGTCACATTATCAAGGGTCTATCAAAGGAGCAACAGCAGCCTGCTTCGAACAAAAGAAAGTCTATGTCTGAGGACCTTGATGACCTTCCAGCACAACCACCAGAAAGAAGGCCTAGACTTGGAGAACTGAGTGGTGCTTAGAAATGTGATGCATGCAACCAGTTTTGTTCCTTTTCCCTTGCCCCTTGTATCCAGCAGGGCTTCAAACACCCCAGTGCTCTAGACAGAAGGACTCACCCGATCTCGAGAGAATGGCCAGGGAATTCAAGAAAGGAGAAGTTTTAATTTCCACATTCTGTTTGAGATAATTGGGCAGTGAGATTCACATATGCTTTAAAGATGAAGAATACCGATTTTGCAAGTCCCAGGAGGATGGATGATGGATTTTGAAGGAGGCGAACAAACTATCATGTGTTGGCATCATGAGAAGGGAAATCAAGCATCTGTAATCGTATTATCAAACAGGGCCTAGCAGTTGCAGGCTGCACTGTGCAGTATGGGCAATTGTTGATGTCCTTTGAAGGACATTTTGTTTTAAAAAGAAATGCCACATAGAAGAGAGGATCACAGATTCGAGAGCAAGCAAGATATTTTCTGTTTTTTTTCTTTATGAAATCATTTGGATTCTATTCTTTTGTACTTAAACAAGGTTTGCGGTGCAACCTAAAGAACTTTGACCTTGGGTTTCTTAGGGCTTTGGTCTTATTCTCAAGGATGTTATTACAAAGGAATTACCAGACACCATTTGTCTTCTGCCATTTTCATATACCTTGTTTTTGAGTATCAGATAAAGTTTATGAATAGATTGATGTTCACTTCTACATATTGCCAGTCTAAGAAGGGCAATTCAATATTAATATCGTTTTGACACATATTTCAAAGTGTCTCAGATCAGATAGTATAGTGGAAAGAACCTAGAGAAACTTATAGAAAAGAGGGATATCATAGAGAACATGGAACTAGCCTTGCATGTTTTACAGCTGTTTTTTATTTTGAGCTGGCATAGCTCAAGGTTCAAATGTAACTCCATGCTTATTAGGCACCTACCTTGTCACTGTGATAAAGTTCCACACTGGCTGATTACAAACTTTAGATTGCCACACTGGCTACAATTTTATGTCATCATGATCTATCCACTCACAATCATCCAGAGCGGTCTTGGTGACTAGGGGCATGTTGTACAGAATTGGAAGGAATAGGTGCTGGTGAAATGCTTTTGTTGGGGGCTTGTAAGTTTGTATTTGTCCCAGGATAGGAACTTCCTTTGCAATATAGTTCGGCACAGGCTCTGAAGTATGAAGTTACATCAATAGGGATCTTCTATTTAGTATTCACTCTTCTCTCATACTCTCACGGTCAGTGCTGCTATCAGGCACTGCTCCATAGCTTGCGGATTCCAAGTATTTGACTGCTAATAAGAGTCTTAAGATGCACTTTTCTCCAAGAGAAATTGTAGCAACAAGAATCCAAGTGTTACAGAGCTCCAGCTGCTACAACTAGCCCAGCTACTCTGCTAGCCGCTGAAAAGAGATTTTCTAAACAGGAAGGTGTCCAAGTTTTTGGGCTAGTTTTCCTAGCTACTCCCTTATATTTGTATGGCAGCACAATTCCTTTATAACTTGTAATTCTGCCCAATGTGGGGAATTTGTTATGTTGGCCCTTACTACAAGGAATTTATAGAAGCTAAAAGATTGAATAGTGTAATGACAGGTGAGAGAGCTAAACAGGCTGTTAATGGCTTCTATCAGAGCCACTGCTTCACATTTCAAATAGAGCTTCTAGTTTTCCCAAGCAGTGATCTGTTGCATTTAGCTTACCTGTAAGATGTGATAAAAGTTTTCATTAACAGGACCTTTTGCTAGATAAAATTCAATCCTAAAGACCAAAGAGTGATACTGTATAGGGGACTTCAAGAAAAGAAAAACAAAGTTGGTTACTTATTATTGGTCCACTCTCATGGACTATTATAAACACCATATTTCTGTCTTTGCTAAGTTGGGAATTTGCTCTAATGGTTCTACAGATAAAATATATCCTAACCCCAAGGGTTAGCTTAATTGGTCAAGTCCCCGTTGTTAAAGCACCTTTGCTATTGATAAGTCACGTGTTCAATTCTCTCAACACTTGTGAGGTCAGTCTCCATGGTTGAGCGGGCAGGGAGTGATACCTTCAGGTAGATTTGCCTGATACAAATATTCTGCCTAGTACAAATATTCTGTGGACTTAATAGTCACTAATATCTGGGGTCTATAAACCACAGAAAAGATATACCTTTTTCACAGTTGTTTGACAGAGCTGATGAGAGCCTGTGTCATGTGCTTTTGGCTGCATGATAATAGATACTCATTTTTGCTTAATTCAGGCGGTACTGCGGCTCTCTAGCTATAGATTAGCGGAGCTGAATGTGGTTGTATTATATATATTTCTATTTTTAATACCCACTAAAATCCCAACTGTAACTAGCATGCATAGTCACTACTATCCCAGCAGAAAAACCAAGGACAGTTTTCATTATGGGAGGGCGTACATCACAAGGAAGCAATGACTTGATTTTTATAGTCATTAGATGGGCTTCCAGTAGAAAAGGTTGAGAGAAACCTCAATGCTTAGATATCACGCATCCTGAGAAAAAAGAGTGCTCAAAAGACAACCAGCAAGTGAACGACATAGAAGAAATGTATTATCACATGATAAAGTTACTAGTAAGAATAAATGGTCTTCATAAAGACTCCCAGAGAGGTCCCATGTTTGAAGGAAGGTAAAGGGCTAAGATGGAATTTGCAATTTAGTGCAAAGAGTAATGCACAAATGGTAAGAGAGTGACAAAACTCACATCAGGATGCTAATGGACTTTAATGATTTGGCAAATCGTCATTTCTTTCTTTACCTTAATTACAGTTGGGGCAAATTTAATTGGATAAGGTAAATAGTAAATGGAAATCGTTCAGGTTTGAAATCTTAATTACAGTTGGGGCAAATTTAATTGGACGAGGTAAATGGAAACAGTTTAGGTTTGAAAAAAGCTATGATGTGAAATTTCCAAAAATATACAGAGAGGAGAGTGTTTTAATTCAAAAAAGATGGGACAAAGTTTGGTTAAGTTGTGATATTCACATCAAAATTGAATCCAATCACATAATAATCATAAAAACGAACTAAAGAATAAAGAGAGCACATAATATGTACTCTATATTTATGTATCTCCATTGTTTAATACATTGTGATGTGTAATATCATATGATTAAATGACTTAGTGTTAAATGAGGTTGATACACTTTATAAATATAATTGTTGAAGGGGGTGATTAATATTTTGAATCCAATCACATAATAATCATAAAAACGAACCAAAAATAAAAGGAGCACATAATATGTACTCTATATTTATGTATCTACGTTGTTTAATACATTGTGATATGTGATATCATATGATCAAATAATTTAATGTTAAATGAGGTTGATACACTTCATATATGTAATTGTTGAAGGGTATTATAAAAACAAACAAAAGAATAAAGAGAGCACATAATATGTACTCTATATCTATGTATCTACATTGTTTAATACATTGTAATATGTGGTATCATATGATCAAATAACTTAATGTTAAATGAGGTTGATACACTTCATATATGTAATTGTTGAAGGGGGTGATAAAGTAGGTTAGCTCTAAATGTTGACATCATATAAGAAGCCAACCTTGATATGATAAGGGTAATAGTGCAATCCAACAAAACCACAACAATTACTAGAGGATTATAAGTATCATTAAGACAATATTAACCACTGTAATGCTAACAAGATTAACCAACATAACAATGACAAGTCATAAATAAAATCTTTGCAAGGCATTCATTATATTTCAATACCAATCAATGCAAATTTGAGATGATTTATGCCACTTTACGAACTGTTTTATTGTAGAGTTTTGTATGTTGGTTATTCTAGAAATTTATTTATAGAATAAAATTAGAAGAATTAATTTAGGAAGATCGACCAAAGATTTTGTTCATAATATTAACTATAGTGAGAATTAAGGACTATAAACTTAATGATATTAACAACAGTAAAGGTCAAGTTTTACAAACTCAATGAGAAAGGGGAGGACACCAACCTTTTCTTGGTTGCAATGCCTACTTAGGTCACTTATGTTTGATAGTTGGCTAATGTTAGTATAGTAATGCTTATTAGGTTAGTGTTCATTATGGTGTTAGGTCACTAGTGTCTTTTGTCATTGGTTTTAGTGGCTCACTCATGGTTTATGTAGATGACCCTTGATTTTGACATAACCTTATTATAAATAGAGGTGGGGTAGCTCAACTATAGAAAATCACATTTGTTTCCCAATTGCATTGTGCTTGCATTATGTCTATTTTTTTCTATATTGAAATGGTGTTGAAACATAGTTGATACTTGGTTCATGAAGTATTTATTTACAAAGGGATGTCATTACAAGCTTGTGCACTGAGGAGTGTGTGTTTGGCATTGTCCACATAAAAATGTGTTTGGGTGCAAGCCATTAAAGCTATGCTACATGTGATTAATAATCGAGGAATGGGAGCTTAGGGTTTTGGATGAGCTACACAACATCTGACCCTCTCTGAACAACAACATACCTGCAGAACCTCAGCTTCTCTGGCAACCACACAACCCAGCATTCAGATCCATTGATATGGGTCCCCTTTCGGGGGTCGGGGGGTGTTGCGGAGCCTCCCCATAGCGGCAGCAGCACGATACGGATTCAAAATGAGACTGAACAGGATTTTGACATGGTAGAGCCCATTAGCACTATACAGCAGATTGACCCAGAAGAGCAATTGAAACAAACATCAACACAGGACGTGGAGGCATTGCCTCCGACTCAATAGCAAGATAATCCGACATTGAAGAACAAGATCCCCAAAGCCACCTCGGCCACCTGCAAACCTATTGCAGCAGAGAGACCCAAGATAGAACTACCTGGTCACCAGATTAATGCCCAAATCCAATTTATGAAGGACCACGCTCTCATAGGGAAATTTATTGGCTTCTGGCCAATAGAGAAAGCCCTGCAAGGCTGGGTTGTGGCCAAATGGAAACCCAAAGGACATGTAACCCTGCAGCTCAGACCCAAAGGCTTCTTTACGGCTGTCTTCAACTGCATAGAAGACCGTAATAGAGTCCTAGACAGAGGTCCCTATTTCTTCAACTCTGCTGGCTTGTATCTCAGAGACTGGATAGAAAGATTCAATCCGAACAAAGAGGATTTTAGTTGGGTGCTTGTTTGGATCCGCCTGTACTCCCTTCCATTAGAATATTGGGATGAAGAATCTCTAAAAGACATTGGAAATGGTCTGGGTGACTTCATAAAGATAGCTGAAGAAACGAAACTAAGAAGGTACACTTCCTATGCTCGCATTTGTGTTTACATGCATCTCGACAAGGCACTTCTGGACTCGGTAAGTCTTTATCACGATGATTTTGAATGGATTCAACCAATAGACTATGAACATGTTCCTTTTCGATGTAGAAAATTCCATGCACATGGTCATCTTTTCCGTGACTGCCCCCCTAAACGTAAACCCCAATACTAATACCTCCCCAGAAAAAACCGATGAGGAAGGATTTACTAAAGTCAACACCTAGAAAAAGAACCACAAAAAATCCGCTTCGGGACCCAAAGATCCCACAGCCAACTCAACCCTACCATCCACCAGTAACATCTTTGATATCCTAGCTCAATCAGCTTCAAAAGACTTTGAACCCTCCACCCATATCGAAGATCTACTCAAGCCATTTGTGGTAATTCAGCCCTCAATCTCTTGGAAAGACCCAAAGCCATCTCAGACCATGGCAAGCCCAACATCCAAACCCACCAAGGAATCCGAATCGAGGTACAATGGAATGGAAATGGTTAGCTCTCACCAAGAACTAGTAATTCAGCCCTTAGTCTCTCGGAAAGACCCAAAGCCATCTCAGACCATGACAAGCCCAACATCCAAACCCACCAAGGAATTTGAATCGAGGTATAATGGAATGGAAATGGTTCTCTCACCAAGAACCAATTCATTCAAATGACTTACTAGCAAGAAGCAGTGAGCCCAAACATATGGAAGAGGAACCTGAAAGTATTGACATTGGGGATCTGGATATATTCAGTCTTGAGCAAGCTTGCAGAAGGAAAGAGTTTGATAAAATCCTGGATAGACAACTAGAAAGTTTGGAGGTAATCCTCTCTAGAGCACATCAACAGTGAACTCTAGGGATTCAGCTGGGCAGTCAATGGGATGGGAAAAACCTCCCCAAAGATACCAAGAAACGAGGAAGAAAGACAGACCTGCAAAGAACCATCATCATTGGGGAAATGTTGGTGGAGTCAGGAAGATACTCCAAGTTAACAAAGTACTACAGGCTGTTACCCAATCTTGAATCATGAAGCTCACATCTTGGAATTTAAGAGGGTTAAACAACCCTGTGAAATACAAAATGATCAAAAACATGATACAACAGGAGAAACCTCACATATTCTTCATGCAAGAAACAAAATGTAATAGTAATACCATAGGCACTATTCTCGCAAAATCCTGGCCAGGAAGTCAATCAGTGGCAATGGACACTTCAGGAGCTTCAGGGGGATTGGAAATAGCATGGGATACTCAAGCTATTTCACTCACTGACTTTCATGCGAACCATAATCTCATTCAAGCAACTTTTCATATTATCGAGACCAATATTTATGGACATCTCACCAATGTCTACTTCCCTCAGGATGCTGCGAACAAACTGGCTTTATTGAGCACAATTGCAAGGATCAATTCCACCAGAGCTCATCCTCTCTGGATTGTAGGGGTGACTTTAATATGATCACTAAGCTGGAAGAAAAGAGTGGAGGCCGAGTCGGACTAGATATGGAACGCAACCACTTCAAGGACTTCATACAAAATAACTGGCTCATCGATTTGCCTTTTAACAACGGAATCTATACCTGGAACAATAAAATATCAGGCTTGTAGCAAATTGCCTCGAGGTTGGATAGCTTTTTATTATCTGACAATGCAATTCATGTAGGAGGAGACTTTACTGCCTCAATCTTGCCACTCTCAGGATCAGATCATTGGCCCATATCTCTGCAATGGCAAAGACCTGAAAACTCCACCATGAGACCTTTCCGCTTTGAAGCATTTTGGCTTACCCATCCAGATTTCAGTAATATGGTCACCTCTGTTTGGAAAAGTTTCAAACCCCCAGAAGGATAAAAAATGTATCAATTTCAACAACGGCTCAAACATCTCAAAGCTCATATCAAGCAATGGAATCAAATAACCTTTGGAAATATCTTCCAAGCCCAAAGAGCTTTGGCACAAGAAATGATGGAAATACAGCAAACCATAATAACTGGCGGAAGAATAGAAACTTTAATCGAAAAAGAACAGAACCTATAGAAGCAATTGGATGAAAGAAGAAAGAAAGAAGAGATCTCTGGAGGCAGAAATCCAGAGTAAAGTGGTTAAAAGAGGGAGAGCGGAACACAAAATTATTTCACCACACCACCATTCAAAAAATAATGCGCAACAACATCTCTCAAATCCAGAATCAGCAGGTGAAATGATGGAACAACACGAGGATATTGAAAGAGAAAGACTCCAACATTTCAAAAGCGTTCATCAGGAACCACAAATCAACAGACAACCAACAATAGAAAGGATCCTCCAACATATCCTTAAAATTATCATGGAAGAACATAATCAACTACTCCTGAGACCAGTTACTCTTTCAAAAGTTGAAACAACAATGAATCAACTCAAAGAGGGGAAAGCTCCTGGACCAGATGGATTTACCTCCAACTTCTTTCATAAATTCTGGGAACTCATCAAAGTGGATGTTTGGTAGGTTGTGGAAGAATATAGAACTTTGCATTAGATGCTTCCATCTCTAAATGCGACCTTCATTGCACTCATACCTAAAGAAGAGAATGCTATGACTCCGGATAAATTTAGGCCAATAGCTCTCTGCAATGTTATCTATAAAGTCATATCCAAAGTCATAGCCTCCTGCCTGAAACTGTTGCTCCCCCTGTTAATCGCCATAACAATCGGGATACGTAGAAGGACGACAAATTATTGAAGGCATCATCCTCACTCATGAGATAATCCATTCTTTAAAGCACAACAAAAAAGCATGTATGCTTCTCAAAATTGATCTATCAAAATCTTTTGACAAATTAAGATGGACATACATGCAAAGAATGCTAACTGCCTTTGGTTTCTCTCCTACCTGGGTCAAATGGGTAATGAATATGATATTCTCATCTTTTTTCTCCATTTTAGTAAATGGTATTCCCTCTCGTCCTTTCTACCCCTCAAGATGTATTCGACAAGGAGATCTTCTCTCTCCCTTTCTTTTTGTGTTAATGGCTGAAGGGCTAGGATGTCTAATAAAGAATGCTCTTCATACTCAGCAGATCAGAGGCATCTCTATCCATGAATCCCCAACCATTACCCATCAACAGTTTGTAGATGACAACATGCTATTTGGGCACCCTTCAGTTCAAGAAGCTTTTAAATTTAACCTCTGCTTGGTGAATATTCAGAAACTTCTGGAGCTAGCATCAACACAACAAAATTCCAAATTTTATTTTTTCACACCCCCCTTCCACTCAATCCTCTATATCTCGCATCCTTGGTTTCTCTAAAGCCTCTCTTCCTTCCAAATATTTAGGCGCCCCATTGACTGACTCAGCTATTAAACATGCCACATGGCATTTGCTCATTCAAAAGCTAGAAGCCCGCCTTTCTTCTTGGACTTACAGAGCCCTTAATATGGCCAGTCGTATGGTGCTGATTAAGGCCATTTTACAATCGATGCCTCTTTATCTTTTCTCTGTGTTAGTAGCACCAAAATGGGTGCTCAAAAGAATAAAAAACTTGCAATGTAACTTTCTATGGGGATCCTCAGGCCAAAATAGAAAATGGGCATTGGTTAAATGGACGACAGTTTGCCTTCCTAAAAAATATGGAGGAGCGGGCCTCCGGGATCCTCAACATAGCAATTCTGTTATGGGAGCAAGGATATGGTGGAAATGGCTATCAGTGCCACACACACCTTGGGCAACACTATGGATTGCTAAATATGTAAATAATAGGCCGCTAGAAGAATTAATTAAACTTCTTCCCACTAAAAAGGGATCCCTAATTTGGAATGCAGCAAAACAACATAGCAACATGATACAACAACACAGTTTCTGGGAAATCAGAGATGGCAGTAAGGCTCGATTCTGGATGGACTCTTGGAATCAAAGACCACGGCTCAACAATGTATTTCAACCTCCACATACAGAGGACTGGGAAACACAACAGGAGGAAACAATCAATCAACATTGGACTCCAGGCCTAAATCAAGGATATAGGCAATGGCTAAATGTGGCACAGATAATCCGACAAGGAACAGAGAAAATTTATAATGAACTGGACAGAGAACTCATGAATAGGAAAATCTGATTCTCAGACAAGAAGGATATCCTACGATGGGGATATTGTTATCGGGAAATCTAATGTCCATTCAGAGCTGCTAGTCCCACTAAGACTGGTAGCTATCTTAGAAACAAACAAACTAAAACTAATTTCGTTTTCCTTTATGAGAAGTAGATAAGAGGGGAATGAAGGACACCAACCTCAGTCTTGCGCTTGGTTCCTTGCTCGGTTCCTCTCCCTTCTGACAGATCCTTGCCGCTTCTCCTTTGTCTACCCAACTTTAAAGAGCACTTGTGGAATCAAAGCAGCATAATACTATCGAAGAACAGAGATCTACAATCATAAACAATATAGGACCAGATATATATTGACCACATAAATGCATATATCATCAAACATACAAGAATGTGGAGGAAAACTTGAATAGCTTTATTAATATCAGGAATAGCAAAGAGGATTACAACCAATTGTTCTGACCCAGCGTCATCCTCTAGCATGAAAGCCCTTCTTTCACCTCATGAAAAGCTTAGATCACCAAACACTATGATATTCCACCAAGAAACCAACAACACTTCCTTACAAGATACAAAATTCCAGCCTCTGGATCTCTAGGATGAGGGATCCATATATAGATGATTGCAGGGGGGTGAGTCAGCTTCTGGGATTTTGATTAGTGTCCTCTCTCTGATAGTTCTTAATTCCACTTGGAGATTGATGATCTCCTACTCATCCCTGGGCGAATTCAGAGAGGCAAGTGTCACAGGAGAAGTTTCTGGAAGATTCCATGATCATCCACCTCGCAAACTGTATCTGCCATTTGTCCACTCTCGCCCATCGCACCCTATAGAAGGGATTTTCAGTATGCATCGCACCCTTTTCACTAGAAAGGTGGGATGCATCGCACCCTTAGCATTGAGCAACCTGTATGGTCCAGTTTTGACCAGTTCTGAGCAGTTTCCTGTGGAGAACTTTTGGGAGATGATGTAATTAGCTGACCTTGTTCCTTTAGGGTATGAAACAACACTTTTAGGTACTTAGGAGCCCTTGGTTTATGGACATGTTTGATTGGGGTTGTAGTGCCCAAAAATGTCTATAACAGATATACACCACGTGGGACTTTCACTACAAAAGAGGTGTATAATCTCTTGACTAGATATCAGGATGAAAAAGACCCAATATGGGAGAAAATCTGGTCTCTGGTTATTTGGCCCAAGATCTCAACGTTTCTATGGCTGCTATGTCAAAAAAGGATTCTCACTTGGGACAATCTAAGGAACAAAAGCTTCCATGGGCGCTCCCAATGCCCCAATTGTGGCCAACTGATCTGATATTCACCCTATGAGTGCCATCAATTAAAGATTTATTAAACTAAAGGTATTACAGACTCATGTGCTGGTGTGTGTTCTGTGTTATTAAAACAATGAATCGATCACATTACCAATACACAGACAAATAAAATGGAGAGACAAGAAAGAAATACAGTAAGCAACACAAAGACACAAACAATTTTAATAAGGAATTCACCCTATTCTCCAGCGCTACGTCTCTGGTTCAGCTTCTGTGGTGGCCTTGCTTTATTGTGTCTTTGAGCAGAGAAACTGCAATACAGGGACTCAATATGAGTTCTCCTGAAGTAGATTTTGCTTAGCAGGGTGGTTCTTGGATTCCCCAAGCCACTTGGAGTACACAGACTCTTCTTCTTCCTACCAGCTCTGTGACCTCTTGGTCTACAGTGGAAAGAGCCAAATGTGATGCTCAATCCAGATAGATTCCTCTATGGGAAGGCTTGAATCTTTAAGCTCTCTGGTGCTCAACGCTGCCTATGGTCAGCTCGGCCTTCTGTCTCTTCTGCTTGGCTTCACTATTCTCCGTGTTCAGTCCTCCTCTCAGGGTTCACTATTCACTGTCTCTCTTGGTCGCTTAGACTCTTCTAAATTCTAACTCCAAATCAACTCTCACTGATTCCACTATCTCTGTTCATGGCTTTAGCCATTTGATCCCTATGCCTGTTTGGTTCCTCTTCCGCCTATGCTGATTCACCTTCTGCGGCTGTGGTTGGAGTTCTTGGCTTCTGGCGTCATCATGAACACTTAGGGAGTGGCCACTTGTCCTCCTCTAAACGACGCCAGCATGCTTCGTTGGTTCGTTTCTTCAGTTACACCGTGGATGCATTCTTCCTCCACTGCAGCGGTCAAAAGGATTCCAAATCTCTTTAGAACGCGGCTTAATTCCCTGTCTATTCCGTTTCTTTCCATCGGGTGCAATCTTAGCGGTCCAATCTGGGCCCTCCAGATCCGACGCCAGACGCATGTTTCACGCAGTTTGTCAGGCGAGGCAGTAACTCTCCAAAGGCAGAAAAAAATTGATTCGTGTATATTCCATAGGTAACCCATTGTTATATACAATAGGGAGTGATTGTTCAGTTCATCTCCCGATGACTGTTCACCTTCCAAATTTATTTATTTACATAAAATTCCCAATCATGAAGATTAGGTGTCAACGTTCCCCCCTTAATCTGAAGGTATGTTGGTGAGTCCAAGCATCATTCTGAATCGTTCAAGCTTTTCCCTTCCAAGTGCTTTGGTGAAGATGTCTGCAATTTGCTCATTTGTGGAACAATGACGGAGATGGATTGTTTTGGCCTCAACATGATGTCGAATCAGATGATATTTAGTATTGATATGCTTTGTTCGATCATGGAACTTTGGGTTCTTGGCCAACTTTATTGCAGAGATGTTATCAATCATAAGTGGAGTTGATTGTACTTGTTTTACCTGCAAATCTTCAAGAATTTTCCTAAGCCACACAATTTCTTTTGTTGCTTCAGCTGCTGCCACGTATTTTGCTTCTGTTGTGGAATCTGCTGGAACTGATTGTTTGCGTGATCTCCAAGAGACAGCTCCTGATCCAAGACTCATAGCATATCCTGAAGTAGATACCCCAGTTTCTTTGTCTCCATCGAAGTCTGAATTAGAGTACCAATCAAGCTGAAGTCGTCCACCTGTGTATACTTGATTCCAAGGTCTTGAGTTCCCTTCAAGTACCTTATAACTCTTTTTGCAGCAGACCAATGTCCCTCACAAGGCTTTTGCATGAACTTGGAGAGGATTCCAACAGTAAAAGAAATGTTTGGTCGGGTAGTAGTGAGGTAGATGAGACTTCCTACAAGCTGTCTATACTTTGCTGCATCCTCAAATTCCTTTCCTTCAATAGATGTGAGCTTTAAGTTTTGTTCCATTGGAGTAGAAAGAGGATTGCATTCTGTCATGCCAAATCTGTTTAACAAATCTCCAATGTATTTCTTTTGAGAAAGAAATATGGCTTTTGGATGTTGGGTTACTTCAATGCCAAGATAGTAATGAACATAGCCCAAATCAGTCATTTCAAAACTTTTCCCCAATTCCTTCTTTATGGATGCAATGTAGCTTTCATTGTTCCCTGTCATTAAAAGATCATCTACATATACCACAAGATACACAACTGTTTTGCCAACTTTCTTGACAAACAAAGTTGCATCATCAAGATCAAAATGATTGAAGTTGAGTTTCAGAAGATGCTCAGTTAGTTTTTCATACCAGGCTCGCGGTGCTTGTTTGAGGCCATACAAGGACTTCACAAGTTTGCATACTTTATGTTCATGTCCTTTCACAGCAAATCCTTCAGGCTGGGACATAAAAAATTTTTCTTTTAGATCTCCATTCAAGAATGCAGTTTTTACATCCATTTGATGGACTTTCCAACCGTTCTAAGCTGCTAGTGCAAAGAGTGTCCGGATGGCGGCCCATTTGCTGTGGGGGCAAAAGTTTCCTCATAATCGACCCCTTCCTTCTGTGCAAAACCTTTTTCCACAAGCCTAGCTTTGTGCTTGTCAAGTGAGCCATCAGCTTTGTACTTGTTCTTGTAGACCCACTTGTAGCCAATTGGTTTGGTTCCAAATGGAGGATCAACCAGCTTCCAAGTGCCATTCTTTATGAGAGCATCATACTCCTTTTGCATCGCTTCTTTCCATTCATCATGAGAAGCAGCTTCTTTGAAGGAAGTTGGTTCAAAATATGTAGACAAGTTCAATTCACAATCGTAAGTAACATCCATATCAACAGGTGAATTAGAGTCATCTACATCACCTCCATTTTGTCGGTTTGAATTTCTGGTTCCTGTTTTTCCAATTTCATCAGGATGAACACTTTCAAGTGTCTTTGTCAGCCATTTTGGGGGACCTTTCTGAGATGGTCCAGGCTGCTCTGTTGATTGAGTTGGGACTGAATCAAGATTGAGTCTCCCAATTCTATCAATTACATCACTTAAAGCATCATTCGTTGTTGGAGTTTCATGCAGGGGAGATTGTTCTTCAGAAGAAGATTCCACATGTTGATCTAGTATAGGAATCCCCCCTTCAAGATGTGGAATCTGATTATCAAATTCTTGAAATGATTTTGTTTTTGCGAATCTATCCAAGCGATCAAGTTGCCGCTCAACAACATTGTCAGATTTGGATGATTCAAGAAAAATGACATCTCTAGATACAACAAACTTTTTATTTACTTCATCATAAAGGCGGTATGCTTTAGAGGTGTTTGAATACCCCAGGAAGATACACTTATGACTTCTAGCACCAAGTTTGTTTCTATGTACCTTTGGTATCAAAGCATAATAGGTGGAGCCAAAGATCCTGAGATGTTTTACCGAAGGAACATGTCCATACCACAATTCATAAGGAGTCTTGTTTCTTATAGCATTAGATGGACATCTATTCTTTATATATGCAACACATAGAATATCATCAGCCCAAAACATTATCTTTACATTTTTGAAGAAAAGCATGGATCGTACCATATTCAAGATTGTTCTATTCATTCTTTCAGATACACCATTCTATTGGGGATTATAAAGCACAGTTGTTTGATGTTTGATCCCATGTTGGCGAAGATAGTTTTCAAATTCATTTGATGTATATTCTTTTCCATTATCAGTGCGAATAGACCCAATATGAGATTGTGCATCATTTTCAATCCATTTATGAAAATTCTTGAATGTTTGAAAAGCATCAGATTTGTTCTTCAATAAATAAACCCAACACATTCTGGTGTAATCATCAATAAATGCCATGATATATTTATTTCCATTTGCAGAAGGAATAGGCATTGGACCACATAAATCTGAATGAATGAGTTCAAGCTTCCTATGTGCTCTTGAATGTGAATCATGAAAAGACTGTTTGCTATGCTTTCCTAGAATGCAAGCATCACATTGCTTATGTTTCCTAGGAATTGTAGGCAAACCAGCAACACCATTTTTCTTCAATAAGCGGAGACTGTCATAGTTTAAATGTCCAAATCTAGCATGCCATAATAAACTTGATGGAAGTGTACCTTCTTCATGATGAGAAATATATGAGAAATGTTGTGCATGAGCAGAGGTTCCTTGCAGTTTGAGAAGCCTTTCTTCTTCTATTCCCCTCATGACAAGTGAGTGGTCAGATGCTTTTCTTACCTCAAGCTTGCCATCAAACATATGAATGGAGTGACCTTGTTGGCGGATGTGGACCAAGGACAACAAGTTTCTCTTGAGCTGTGGGAGATATAGAACATGATCCAGAAGAAAGTCTGGAAGACCAGGTAGTTTAAGCCTGATTGTGCCAAGCCCTGATGGCTGGATTTTTGACTGATCTGCAAAGTATACTGCTCCATCAACATTGTCAGTGAAATCTTCAAAAAAATATTTTCTATGAGTCATATGACCTGTTGCTCCTGAATCAAGCAACCAATCATTTTTCGAAGAAGCAAGTGAAGCATTAAACAAATCTTCATTTACTCCAATGTTACATTTTGCCTCAATATAGTGAGCGGATTCAGGTGCTTTACCTTTGTCTGTATCATCAGTTTTACCTTTCTGCTGGTTTCTTTTCTGCTCAATTTTGTCCCATGGTAGCTTGCATGTAGAAGCATCATGTGATCCATTTCGTTTGCAGTGAATGCAATGCAGATCTGCCTTTTCTCCTTGAGAATGTCTGCCCCCCTGCCTCTGAAGTATCTTCCTCTTCCTCTTCGTCCACCTCTTCCTCTTGTAGAATCTTGAGCAGGATAATTTTCTTTATGAGCAAGGCACACAGTCTCTTCAGAAGATTCAGGAGCTGTCTTCTTTCCAAAGGCTTTCTCTCTTTCAGCAAACCTTTTCACAAGAGAGTCAAAGGTTATATCTTTAAGATTTCCATTTGCTTGTAAAGACTCAAGATAATTGGAGTAGGTAGGATAGAGTGCCTTGAGAAAAGCAATAAGAGGGATATCCAGCTCAACCTTAGTGGATTTAATATCATGCATTATAGACTTTACTTCAGATGCAAGAGCAAGAGGATCATTATTTTTCAGTTCAAGAGTGAAGAGTTTAATCATGCGCTGAACAACTTCAAGTGCAGAATGTGAGTCATAGAGTTCTTTCAACTTTTGTAAAGCTTCAAAGGCAGTTGAATATGATGAAATATGGCGACTTACTTCTTCATTTACAAATGCTATGATTAATGCATAGGCTTTGCTGTTCTTGTTTTCCCAAATGACGAGCTCTTTGTCTGATGTAGGCTGCACTGGGTCATTGTCTCCTTCTCCGACACACACTCCTTTCCACAACTCATTGAAGATGAGGGTGTGTTTTATCATCTGGGAACATTCAGGATAGTTCTCCTTGCCAGTGAGAACTATTCCTACCATAGAGATGATTGAATGCATTCTGTAAAAAAATACTTTTGCTGATAAAAAAACTTTTGCTGATAAAAAGAACTTCTGCTGATAAAAAACTTTCGCTGATAAAAAAACTTTCGCTGATAAAAAAACTTCTGCTGATAAAAAAAAATTTCTGCTGATATACAATGAAGTTGTACTCAAAAGGGCAACTCAAAAGATTTCAAATCCACAATGTGACCCCTATAAATCCATCATTATATAAATTCACCTTACATAAACCTCATATAAGTTTCATATAAGTCCATCATATAACCCTCATAAAACTTCACCTTATAAATCTTATATAAATCTCATAAAACTTCTCCTATAAATATCATGGTCATGCGCATTCTTTGAATTGTAATTTACAGCGGTCAACTTTGGCAAAGCATTAAACCAAGTTATGGAGGCTAGCACACAAAACTTATTTTAAATTCAAACTTATTTGAATCATGCAGCAAGCATATTTATTTGAAAACTTCAAAATATATGTCAGCAGCATTTATTTGAAACAGGCATTCGATACCATGAGAACATTATGATGAAATCAAAACTTGCCAATTTTAACATGGGAATTGAGACTTGCTTTGCCAATGCTTCATGTTAATATGGACGCGGAGACTATGACCATAAATGCCTTATTATGACGGCAATGAAGCACTCAAAGAACCAGTGGTCCAGTCAGTCGGTCAATCCAGCAGAAATCATTTGCCAGTTGCTTCGATATCTGTCTTCTTCTTGAAGGCAGCAGCTTCGGCTTCTTGAGCAAATTGCAGACTCAAAGAAGTCTCTGCGCATTTCAAAATTCAAAACTTCTGCTCTTATCAATATCAATAACAAATACGAAAAGCAAATCCTATACCAATACCAACCAACCCGCGTGAATATATGAATACCAGACCGTCCGAGTTCTTTCCCGTTTCATTCAGTCATCCATGGCTTCTTTTCTATCAATCGCATTCAGCGAAGAAGAGCAGAATCATATGTACGTTCTGCTCACATGAGAGAAATTTTGAGCCTCATGGGCTTCCTCCCATCATACCACGATAATACCACTTTTCCGCTGCGCATGGAATCCCTGAGAACGACGATGAGCTCGAGATCAGTTACCAATACTGTTAACGGGTCACACAATTTCGCAATACAGGGTTATTCCTTGGCCAAGGGCATGGGCGTTGGGTGAGAGCGAAATGATGCTTGGACAGTCCTGCGTGGAGGCACCAACGCATCTCTGGGCATGTCAGTCCGTCGACAGAGGCAGAGCAGCGCTCAGCACTGAGGCAGTGGCAGACTATTTCAGGACAGAGGCAGTGGCAGAGATGAAGGGAGTTACGACTATTTTTAGAGCTGGCTCTGATACCATGTCAGGCCAGGCAGTAACTCTCCAAAGGTAGAAAAAAACTGATTCGTGTATATTCCATAGGTAACCCATTGTTATATACAATAGGGAGTGATTGTTCAGTTCATCTCCTGATGACTGTTCACCTTCCCAATTTATTTATTTACATAAAATTCCCAATCATGAAGATTAGGTGTCAACACAGTTGACTTGCTCGACTGATAGCGCGCAATCAACGACAGTTTTCTCTCACCTCCGCCTGCCATGCGTTGATCAGTGTATGGAATCACTCCGTTTCTGTCCAAAACCTCTTATCGTTCAAGGGCACCCCGATAAATACTACTGGTTTTCCAGTGCGCGGGTCCCGCCTTCGTATGTTAGCATTTTTCGCTTTTTCCACTCGCAGTTTCCTGGCTCTCGATGTGACCATGTGCTCGGGCTCCCCCTTCAAGGCCCTATTCGCCTAGCGATGCACTAATCACTCATCAAAAAGCTCTTCCTTTTCCCATTCCAGGGCTCCTAGGGGCTACTTTGGCCTCCTGCACGGTCTCCATGGGCCTCAGTCAGCGCGCTTTGACCGAGGTCCTCGTCATTCCACGTTGGCTGCCATTGCCACTGGTTCTTAGAGATTTGTTCGACTTGATTCAGTCATGGTTCTTGACAGTCTTTTTTATGGATCCAATTCGGATCACAGCCTCCCAACTGAAAAGCTTTTGGACCACCAAAAGTTGGTTTTCAAGCATCGACTAAGTGAGGATACTGTTTCTTCACTTGTCCAATCTCAATCCACTTTGCGCTGCTCGGCTTTGAACCTTTGAGCCCAATCCTGAGGTATTCAACATCTCCCCTGTGTGTTGTCCTCATCTTCCTGTCCAACACTGTGTCTTCCTGCAACTCATTGAGGTATTTAGGTAGTAGGTCATCAATAGAAGGCAATTGACTTTGCTCTTTAGGGTCCTCAATCATTGAAGGTTCAAACAATCTGCATTTATGACTGAGTAGATGTGCATGTAAGCTGGTAGATCAAGGCGAAAATCATTTTCACCAATTTTTTCAAGTATTCTAAAAGGTCCATACCTGATAGGCTTTAGCTTTTTACCTTCACCTTGCATCCTGTGCTTGCTGATATACAGTTGGACTTGGTCTCCAACTTGAAAACTATGCTCCATCCGATGCTTATCATGCCTAGCCTTGTACTTGGCCTAGCTCTTTTCCAGCTGTTCTTGTACTGCCTGATGGATCTCCTGGATCTGTTCAATGAAGCTGGTTGCCTTGTCCACATCATTGTGTCCATCAACCATGGTATCTTTACCAAAGACAAAATCCAAAGGAGACCTTGGTGTGAAACCAAAGCAGGTCTCAAAAGGAGATCTCTGTGTAGAAGAGTGTTTGGCTCTGTTGTAAGCATGTTGCACATAACACAAGTGTTCATCCCAAAGCTTAGGATGTTTACTGCAATAACCTCTCAGTAACTGGATCACAACCCTGTTTACTACTTCTGTTTGGCCATTTGTTTGTAGATGAAAAGCTATGCTTTTCTTTAACTTGGTGTCCATCAATTCCCACAGACTAGACCAAAGCTTCCCCACAAATTGGGTATCTCGATCAGATACAATGGAAGTGGGTAATACAAAATGAACCCATACATGTTCAAAGAACAATTTTGCAGTCTATTTAGCTGTGATCTGTTTACCACAAGGTATCAAAATACACATTTTGCTGAACCTATCCACTACAACATATAGATAGTCACGACCTTTCCTAGATTTAGGTAGTCCTCCAACAAAATCCATGGAAACACTTTCCCAAGGGTGAGAAGGAACTGGAAATGGAGTGTACAAGCCTAGTTTTCTATTGCTGGGCTTGCTTTTAGCACACATGGTACACCCTCTTACATATCTAGAAACTGTCTCATTCATTTTCGGCCAATAGCAGAATCTTTGCAGCTATGCAACTATTTTGCTTACCCCAAAGTGACCTAATATCAGAGAAGTATGTGCTTCCCTAATTATCTTTACTCTCTCAGTTTGTGGAATGCAGAGTTTCCCACAATGGTATAACAGTCGGTCCTTATGTGATAGTCCAATTCTTCTACTTTTTTGCCTTAACTCAAAGTTGCATATCCATCTTTAAAATCCATATCCTAAGCATATTGTTCTATGTAGCTTTCATGTAGCACAGAATTATGCTTAAGTATGGTAGATGCATTTATAATGGGTCTAGATAACATGTATGCAACCTTGTTGTGTATGCCCTTTTTATATCTGATGACTAAGTGAAACTATTGTAGAAAACCCATCCATCTGTGATGTCTTGATTGTTGCAACTTAGTTTGGGAGTGTAGATATTGAAGTGGCTGATGATTAGTATGTATTACTGTCTCTTTGCCCATTAAATAATGTTTCCACTTTTTCACACTTTGAACTAATGCATACAATTCTTTATCATATGTAGGATAGTTAACTACTGTAGGATTAAAAGTCTCAGAATGATAACATATGGGTTTGCCGTGCCATGTCAACACTGCTGCCATGGCATAGTCACTGGTGTCAGTTTAGATCTCAAATGGTTTTTGTAAATTTGGCAGTGCTAGTATAGGTGTTGTACTTATTTTCTCTTTCAAGGTGTCGAAGGATTTCTGATGTTTGCCTCCCCACTGAAACACCTTATTCAATCCTGTTAATGCATGTAAGGGAGCTACAATCGAGGAGAAGTTAGAAATGAACTTCCTCCAATATTGTGTTTCTCCTAAGAAGCTTCTTACTTCTGTAGCAGACTTGGGTTTAGGCCAGTTCACAATGACTGCCACTTTAGAGGGATCTATTTTCAATTCACCTCCCCCTAATATATGACCCAACTAGTTTAGAGTTGTTTTGCCAAATTTGCATTTTGAGGGTTTAACATAAAGTTTTTCTCTTTTCAAAACATCTAATGTCTGCTTAACATGCGTTAAATGTTCTTCCCACTTTTTACTAAAAATCAGAATGTCATCCAAATACACAATAACAAAATCATCAAGAAAAGGTCTGAGTACATCATTCATTAATCTCATGAAAGTAGCAAGAGCATTAGTTAAGCCAAAAGGCATAACCAACCATTCATACAATCCTTGCTTTGTTTTGAAAGCAGTTTTCCATGCATCTTGCTCTGCAACTCTGACCTGATGGTATCCACTGTGCAAATCCATCTTGGTGAAATAAACAACTTCTTTTAATTGATCTAAAGGATCATCTGTGCGAGGAAGGGGATAACAATTTTGATTGTTATCTTATTCAGTGCTTGGTAATCAATGCACATTTTCCACGAGCCATTTTTGTTTCTCACCAAAACGATTGGTGACCCACATGGTGATGTGCTAGGCCTGATGAAGCCCTTTTCGAGCAACTCCTGCACCTGCTTCTTGATTTCAGCATTCTCTAAAGCAGACAACCTGTACATCCTAATGTTAGGCAATGGAACATCTTGCTGCAAAATAATATCATGCACTATTCCCTTTTTTGGTGGCAGACCTTTAGGTTCTTGAAACAAGACATCATACTCTGAAACAACCTTTTCTATATCAGCTTGTTGTTCAACATTATAGCCCTCAAATGCATTGGTTTTATCAGGTTTCTTTTCCTTTACAACCATCAGTAATAATTGTTTGCATGAATTAATCATTCTTTTCATCTGTCCTGAGTTTATGAGAGTATAATTATTCTTGAGCTTATGAGCTCTTACAAAGTATTCGATTCCATCTTTAACCAGTAGATACTTGTTCTCAGCTCTATAGAAAATATCCTTTCTATCATACAAGTAAGGACTCCCTAAAACAATTCCACATATATCCAAATGAATTATGTCTAACTCAACCTCATCTACAAATGCTGACCCAAAAGAAAACTTGAGTTTGCACTGTCTAGTCACTTGTAGTTGTGCTTTATCATTCAACCATCCTAATGGGTATGGTTTCTTGTGAGGTGTAGCTGCTAATCCCAATTTCTTTACAATTTCTTCAGAAATCAAATTTACTTGAGAGCCACTATCAAACAAAGTATCAATCTTTTGATTTTTGAAAATAACTCGAATATGGAAAAGCTCATGTCGTTTTCTCTCATTTTCTTCAGCAATAACAGATTGAGCATAATTACTAGTAGATGCTTCAGAATTCTCATCTCTTATACCTGTGGCTGTTATAGTTGTTTCATCTCTCGAGTCTGACCCCAACTCTCTTTGAATAGCTGCAGCTGTCTTTTTCTTCTTGCCCTTAGACTTTTTAGGTCTTAGCTCTGGATGCAGAATCCAACAATGCTCATCATCATGCCCCCCATTTTTACAGTGAGTGCATGAAGCTTTGGCTTTTTGTGCAGTGTTAGCCTTCCTTGCCTTCCATTTCTTTTCTCCTTGCTCTTGCTTATAGTGGGTTGGGATGGTCCCCCAACTTCTGGATTGCCATTATTTCCTCTAGCCTCTAGATAATTAGCTTGTACAGATACCTCATCTATACTAGTGGGATATGGTCCCCCAACTTCTGGATTGCCATTCTTTCCTCTAGCCTCTAGATAATTAGCTTGTACAGATACCTCATCTATACTAGTGGGATTAAACATGAGGATGGTATGCCTCATGTAGCTGTGTAGACCACCAATGTACTTCAAAAGAGTCTCTGGTGAGTCTAGTGAGATACCCAACATCAATGCTCTCTTTCTGAACTCTTGAGTATACCCTTGTACACTTTGCCCCTTCAACTGCTGAAGAGTTTGCCAACTCATCATGGCCTGCTGCATGTAGGCCAATGGATAGAACTGTTTTTTGATTGCAGAAACGAAGTCACTCCAGATAGAGATGGTCTTACCATGGCTTTTCATATTAGCTTGGGTTCTACCTTCCCACCAAACCAAGGCAGTGCCTCCTAGGCGTAGGCTTGCCAGCTGAATCTTACTCTTGTCCGAGTTTATGTTTTTTACCCTGCAATACACATCAATTTGTCTAATCCAATTGTCTAATTTTTCAGCGTTTAGCTCTCCATCATATATAGGAAAATCAAATTTGACATCTAACTTAATCAAAGATGCTTTCTTATTATGTACAGGGCTATTAGGAGGTATGAGAAAGTTTTCCTCTTTCCCCTTTCCTTTGGAGTTGTCATGGAAGTGAGAC
Organism: Pinus tabuliformis; assembly: GCA_031772625.1. Taxonomy (NCBI): domain Eukaryota; kingdom Viridiplantae; phylum Streptophyta; class Pinopsida; order Pinales; family Pinaceae; genus Pinus; species Pinus tabuliformis. The sequence continues at coordinate 904,021,112 of CM062811.1, forward strand.
TCATCGTCTTCTTTCTCTTGCTTAGAGCCTAATGCATCTTCCACCTTTTGCTTTCTAAAGTCTTTGTACATTTCTTCAACCATAGACTTTATAGCTAGGAAAATCTCTATGAATTGAGGGTCTGGCCCCAAAGAACCTTCTTCTGACATGGTCTTTCGAGGATAGACTCTTCTAATTTCAGGATTAGTTTCCACCAACTCTCCTTCTCCTAATTTGATCTTTGATCTTGTGAGCATTCACAACTATACCAACACAAGCTTGTCTAACCTTATAACCTTAAGTTCTGATACCACTTGATCTGATATTCACCCTATGAGTTCCATCAGTTAAAGATTTATTAAACTAAAGGTATTACAGACTCATGTGCTGGTGTGTGTTCTATGTTATTGAAACAACAGATTGATTAAATTGCCAATACACAGACAAATAAAATGGAGAGACAGCAGAGAAATACAGTAAGCAACACAAAGACACAAACAATTTTAATAAGGAGTTCACCCTATTCTCCAGGGCTACGTCTCCGGTCTAGCTTCAGTGGTGGCCTTGCTTTATTATGTCTTTGAGCAGAGAAATTACAATATAGGGACTTAATATGAGTTCTCCTGAAGTAGATTTTGCTTGGCAGGGTGGTTCTTGGATTCCCCAAGCCACTTGGAGTACACAGACTCTTCTTCTTCCTACCAGCTCTGTGACCTCTTGGTCTACAGTGGAAAGAGCCAAATGTGATGCTCAGTCTGGACAGATTCCTCTATGGGAAGGCTTGAATCTTCAAGCTCTCTGGTGCTCGACGCTGCCTATGGTCGGATTGGCCCTCTGTCTCTTCTGCTTGGCTTTACTGTTCTGTGTTCAGTCCTCCTCTTAGGGTTCACTGTTCACTATCTCTCTTGGTCACTTGAACTCTTCTCAATTCTGACTCCAAATCAACTCTCACTGATTCAACTGTCTCTGTTCATGGCTTTAGCCATTCAATCCCTATGTTTGTTTGGTTCCTCTTCCGCCTGTGCCGATTCACCTTCTGCAGCTGCACTTTGAGTTCCTAGCATTCTGTGTCATCATGAACGCTGAGGGAGTGGCCACTTGTCCTCCTCTAAAAGGTGCCAGCATGTTTCGTCGATTCATTTCTTCAGTTACGCCGTGGATGCGTTCTTCCTCCACCATGGTGGTCAAATGAATTCCAAATCTCTTTAGAACGCGGCTTAATTCCCTGTCGATTCCACTTCTTTCCATCAGGTGCAATCTCAGCCATCCGATCTGGGCCCTCCAGATCTAACGCCAGATGCACGTTTCGTGCGGTTGACTTGCTCGACTGATAGCGCGTGATCAATGGCGGTTTTCTCTCACCTCTGCCTGCCACGCGTCAATCGGTGTATGGAATCACTCCGTTTCTGTCCAAAACCTCTTACTGTTCAAGGGCACCCTGATCAATACCACTGGTTTTCCAGTGCGCGGGTCCTGCCTTCGTACGTTAGCGTTTTTTGCTTTTTCCGTTCGCAATTTCTTGGCTCCCGATGTGACCATGTGCTCGGGCTCCCCCTTCAGGGCCCTATTCGCCTAGTGATGCGCTAATCACGCATCAAAAACCTCTTCCTTTTCCCATTCCAGGGCTCCCAGGGGCTACTTTGGCCTCCTGCGTGGTCTCCATGGGCCTTAGTCAGCGCGCTTTGACAGAGGCCCTCGTCATTCCACGTCGGCTGCCATTGCCACTGGTTTAGGGTGTTTTTGATACTATTTTGGATTTCCTTAGAGATTTGTTCAACATGATTCAGTCATGGTTCTTGACAGTCTTTCTATGGATCCAATTCGAATCACTAACAGGTAGAGACAATCCAACATCTTATGGACACATGCCATCTTTCCAACAAACTATGGGAAAAAATTGAATTCAGATGTCAAAAAAGGGGTAGAGTAACAGAGGATATCACAAACACCATTAGAAATTGGACAATTGATCCTTACAAGAGTAGGCTGCTAAACTCACTATGGAAAATTATTCCAGGCCTACTTGTATGGACTTTATGGAAAGAAAGAAACAGGCGCATTTTTAAGAATCAATGTACTCCTCTGGATATCCTATGGAATAACTTTTGTAACAATCTACAGGAAACCTTGACTCTTCAAAATTGGCATGAAGAGGACTTACCTACCCTTACTCAGGAGAAGAATATATGGGAGAATTGGCATCTTTGTATTTCCCAGACCCACAAGCACTCTAGCAACATCGCTCAAAATTCCAACGCTCCAAATCATTAGCGACCTCCTTCCCAAGGAATGGTACAATTAAATTTTGATGGAGCCTCTAAAGGAAACCTAGGTAAGGCAGGATATGGAGGAATCTTCAGGGATCATGAAGGCATACCTCTCCTGATTTTCTATGGATCAATAGGATGGGATACAAACAACTCAACGGAATTAGAAGGACTATGGCAGGGACTGTGCTTAGCTCAGAAGCATAGTTTTTTTCCTTTAATAATTGAAGGAGATTCACAAATCCTTATCACCATAGTCAAACGCATTCTTCCAGGTACACATGCCCACAAGGTAGCCAGCAGCTGGAGATTAGTGGCACATTTAGAGATCGTTGAAAAATAGCTCTTAACCAATAGAGCAATCACCTTACAACACACCAAAAGGGAAGGCAATAAAGAGGCAGATCTCTTGGCAAATCTAGGGGTGAATAGTGATCGAGTTCTAAACGCTGGCTCACTTGAAATTTTAAATGAAAGCTCTCATTTACAGGAATGCATCAATTTGGTGCAGAGAGATGCAGAATTCCCGGATGCAGGTGATTAATGGGGTGATTAATGGCACTGGTACAGCATGACTCATCGGGGTAGGCAAGTGGCATAGCCACATGGCCATCCGCGCTACAATCAAGACACCCACCGCCATAATTTATGGCGTTTTAATGCTGTCTGAAAGCTGAAAACATTAATGATGGATGAGGGTCGAGGCTACCTAATTCCGATCCTTAAGATGGAGAATGCGGATCGCCTTCCCCCTGTTCTGCCTCCTCTAGCCTGTAACTGCCTCCTCGCTGCTGCAGAGCCAAGCTATCGAACGACCACAGGGAGAAGGTGTAGCAAAGTAGGTTGTGCGAGAAGGTGCTAGATCCTCTATTGCAAAGCAGGTTGATTGAAGATGCCCACTTCTCACACAACTTTCTTTGCTGCTACAAAGCTGCTAATTCGGCCCTGACTTCCGCCTCTGGTAATTGAATTCCTCACTCTCCTGCCTCCACGAGCCATTCCATCCTTTCTCTTGCTCCTCCAAGCACTCGACGTTTCGATATTCACCAAGCAAACATGCCCCGTTTGAGGAAAAAAATGAGAAGTCGAAGGGTAGCAACAGAGGTAGAGAAACTCGCCCTCCCTCACTGTCCCCGTCTGCCTCAACTCCTGCGGATTCCTCCTCGCCCTCGACTGCTGCTCACTGCATGGGTCAGTATCCCAACACCCGCAGTGGCAAAGGGCATGGCCAGAGGACTAGCTTTAGGCATGATGCGGAAGCCCAACACCCCCCTGATGACTCTGTGTCGATGATGAATCCATGTCATTCAACCCAGTTCCAGTTTAGATGCACTTTGGAATGCCCTTGTATTATCACCACCATTTCTGTCACCTTCCGAGAGGAGCCTCAGAGTACTGTCGTCCTGGTTTGAATCATACAGGACAGGACTGGCACTAGCAGATGGAACACTCATGGTAGTAGCTCGGGGACTCGTAGATCTCCTGATGACGCTTTGACTCGAACGGACGTAGCACGCTCTGAACCGGACACTCTGAACCAGACGGATAGCACTCCAGAAGGTAATGTGAAGATGGAAGCCACGATGAGAACTCCAGGTGGCAAGATGCAGACGGAAGCCACAAAAAGTGGACAACAACAAGACGTCGAAGACAGGTATGCCTATGGGTGTCTCATCGTGGAGGAACCTTTGCCACCTGTTGACACCTAACAGGCCTTAGTTTTTTAATTAAGGTTTTCAGACACCCGGTCACCATCTTAGGGGTCTTTTTTGTAGTTTTTGTTGTTATTGTTGTTATTTGGGGTCAATTTCGTTTTTGTTCTGCTAAAAAACTCTTATACATGGGAATTACAGGCTAGTTCCCCTGCGTGGGCAACTCACCCCATGATTTTTGGACTGGTTTCCCCTTGAGGGTAGTCTCTTTTTCAGTCACTATTGGTTAATACTTGGTAAACTCTGAGATAGGTTCTGCAAAGGACGGTGCCTCCATGTATCATTATCTTTTGTATCTTTAATAGATTTAGTCTTACTGAGAAAAAAAAAAGCTATGCTACATGCCTAGAAAGGGTTGTAGAGTGTGTTGAATTGTTTAAGTGGCTTGTTTAAAAAACATTGTGCCCTAAATAGTTCAAGGATCATGATTGTTGTAGTGTTAGGTCCCTATAATACTAGTGTAGCCCATATATCGTTATTGTGTGCCCCATAGAAGCCCACTATTACTATTGTTGTGATCTTACATTATTATTGTTATGTAGGACCTAATTATATTTTGACCCCTTATAATTTTGAAAGACTTATTTGAAAATAGTGTATCAGAATGATAAACTGATAAAGATTGAATATAAATTTTGTAATTATAGTGTTGTTAATAAAATAACTATCTTGGAATGATGTTGAAATTACACCTAGATTAAAGAGTTATGGTGCAAGTTAATTGTTGATATTGATTACCACTCATTAAGCCCTAGGCATTTAATCTAAATGATTAAATTATTAATGATCATGGAAGTAATTGATCATCAACTTCCCTAAAAGATAGGAAGTTGCCTTGGAAAGTGGGGAAGTGGTGCTTGTAAATAGGCTAGTAACTACTTGCCACCTAGTGGGTGAAGTGGAGACAGTTACCAACTATCAACTAAATGGTATAGAGGGTAATCCACTTCTAGTCCCTTGTTGAGTAGATAAACACAAAGAAGAAATTTGGTGAGGCAGGGAAGAAAGGACAAATTGAACAATGAATTGATTTACTTGCAGTCAAAAGTGCTCGGGTAGATACACTGAAGAAAGTATCAAAGGTTGGGAGGAGCCAACGAATTTTGTATCAGTTCTAGGCCTTAAAACTTTCAAGTCGGTATTCTAAATTGTGATTTTGAGAATTTTTGTGTAGAAGGAAGACTGTTTAGAATTTAGTATTTGCTTCCATGTGAATATTGAAATATGAAAGAAATTGATATGAATGATGTTAGTGAAATGATAGTGATTTCATTAATTTAAAAATCATGATAGTAAAACTGTATATGTGAATTTTATTTACTAAAATGGTTATGAATTCCTAAAAATAAATTTTATTTTATGTTATAGGATATTGTGAAATTATGCACAATAATTTATGAACATGGAAATGACAAATAAGAGCTTATAATACTTGCTAGAATGTATTTCCTAATTGAAAGGAAAGCATATCATTTTTCTTCCATGCATAGTTACATGATAAGTTAGACTAGTAACTGAGAGACTTAGTACTAAATTGAACTGGAAATTCATAAAAATATTTGAGTGACTGAAATATGATTAGTATGCCATAATAGTGCTACATGTGTAGGGGTTGAATTGTTTTTCAGAATATATATATATATATATATATATATATATATATATATATATATATATATATATATATATATATATATATATAGAGAGAGAGAGAGAGAGAGAGAGAGAGAGAGAGAGAGAGAGTATTATATTGTGGACAGAGGTCGTCAAGACCCATCCATCTAAATTGAACAAAAAAAACGAAGCGAAATATGTAACTGGAAGCAAAACCATAAATATCCTTACATAATGAACAACTGATACAATTAGAGAACTAAAACATGTTACAGATAACAATTGAATAACAATTACACAAAATTATTTATTGAACAATGTAGGTCGATGTGACCTTAATAAGTTACAAATATGGAGAATTCTGGGCTAGAAGAATCCACGAAGGAAGAGAAATATACTGATAATGTAAAAACTAAATGACATAAGAATCAGGTCAAAATTCCTTGAAGTTATAGTTACAAACACACAAAGAGACAATAGCCTATGGTTTCAGGTTAATTCGACCCGAAAGATGAAAGTCGATAAATTCTTCATGTTGAGAAATCTAGGGGCAACAACATAGGATGATTTCTCTTGCTTTGATAATTGTTTGTGGTATATTTTTACTTCACTTAATTAGCTTCTTCTTTCTCTTGTTTATTATTAGTGTTTTCTTCATCAAACAACTACCAAACCATAAAGAAAAATAAGACAAAGGACACAAGAGAAAGGCAATTAGCCAGTGCCAAAACATCTCCAAATGAGAGGAAAACCCATAAGAATTCTTCTCTTCTTATATACCTTCAATTGACGAATTCCAAGACCTGGACCCTTAACCAAGAATCCTCCAAGACCAAGTCAAACCTTTCCTCTTTTTGCCAAGTCAAACATGCAACTTATTCTTTGTCTTCAAATTCAATGATACAACCTCTAGACTGCAAGTTCGACCTCTCTTTCTACAATTTTGGTTCATCTGAAACTTCACAATTTTTGGCCCTTGCCATAGAAACCCTAGGCCACACATGTGAGAGGAAATGGAGATATCTACCTTCTTTTTCCTTCGCTAGGCCTCCTTCTTATTCCTATTGATTTCGGTCCTCAAAACAGTCCTTATTGGCACCAATTCTTAACTCTTTGATGGTATTGCAACTCGGCTTCATTGCAACAGATTGAAGCCCTAATTTCTTCACATGTGTGGAGAAAATTAGCTGAAAAACTAATCCATAAAACTCATCCTTCTTTTCTTCCTTCGTCCTCTTCTACTTTACACTTTTTCTCTTCCTTGTGATCAAACTTGAGTGAGTGTAGTGTATCCCCAAAGTGGCGTCGAAGTCTTCTTTATATAGGCTTCCTATCCATGATTTTAGGTCAGCTTGAACTATCTCTAGGCCGACTTGTTTCTTGTGTACGCCAACTTGTTCATTGCAACTTGACAAGGTCTTGGAGGGTCCTTTGACTTGATTTTGACTGAAATAAATTCTTTTTAAAATATGTAACATGCCCCAAATGGGTATTTCATACATGACCATGACTTAATGACTTGTAGACTCAATGAAAAGCCCTAAGAGCTCACAATGGGAGCTTGACCTAAAAATAAATTCCCTTGAGCATGAAACCCATGCTTGAAGAGCAACAAAAATAAATTTATTTTTCTTATTTCATTAAATACATAAAATAAAGATTACATATCTCATTATGAAGACCAGATCTAGTTACATATTTCAACACACCCTTTTAACTAGGGAGGTATTCATAATCCATACAAGTTACTTGGATATTCTCAAACTGAAGAATTCTCATAAGAAGAGTCAGATTGGTAACCCATATGCTTAACATGATATCAACCAACATTGTCACATAGCAAGGGCTTGGCTAATAGCTCTATCGCTCCTCAAGTTTAAAGAAAAATGTTAGCGAGACCAATGACTTATAGACACCATCATCATTGTCTCTCAAAGCACATACCCCACTCGAGTGTTCACAGAGTATGCCCTTCCAGGACTATTCTTATCTTGGATTCCCATTCCTCAAAGAATATTGTTCCTCTTCGACTACTCTTATCTTGGATGCCCTAGCTCATCCTCAAAGAGTATCAAATGCCAAATGCTTACCCACTCCTCCATTCTTCCTTCCAAAGTGAAGACAAGAATGTTGTGTCTATCTCTCCCTCTCAACTAGGGAGGATATACCCATTCCTATGAAGGAATGTACCCATAATGTACCCAATCTCCCTCATATCAAAGGACTTGTCCAAGCTCCCTCTTAACCATGGACTTGCTTCTAGTAACTTTCTGCTCTAGGTGGAGATCATGGGACTATCAACTACTTATGGAGCTCCTTTCAATTTCATGAAGTTCATCATTATGGAGCCTTCATCTTTTGGGACTTCTCTATAGGGTATCATCCATCCATCACTTTCCTTCATGAACCATGTTAGTCATGTCATCCTTTTCTTCATTGGAAAGTGATCTTCTACTCCACATTGGGCTTTTCTTCATACAACTACCTTTTCCACATCATGTTTCTTTCAGGATCTTCCATCCCAACACATGAGTACTAGTTGTAGGTGACATCCACAACTCTCTTTCAGTAGCCCAATATTAGCCTATCTAGATATTGTTCAAAAATAAAAAAAACAACATCGAATTAAAATTAACTTTTGTGATAGTCCTTCATCATGACATCTGCTTGTTACAACATCAACATCTTGCATACATATTGACACATCTCCAATATTTTCAATTTCAAGAGTCTCCTTCCTTTCTAGACTTCATTAGAGTCTTCATACCTTTTCCATGGAGATATCATAGCCAATTCTTCTATTAATCGAATGTTGATTTTCTTCTCCATGTGAAAACAGTTGCACTTTTCACGATCTCTTTCTTTCTTCACATATTTATCCCCAAGAACTTTCATCCATGGTTCCTTCATATTTTTCAACCACCTCATATTCCATATGAGGACATATTATGTTGATTTCATTTGGTCAATATGTGAACCATTCCTTCATGTATGTTTCTAGGCTAGGTGATCCATTTTCTTTGATCATGCTCACAAGATAGAGCATTTACCCATGCAACCATATGACAACATGACTCAACCAAAATACATGCATACATACCTCTTTCCTTCTTTTTTACATCTAGGATTCCTTCAACAACTTCCTTTACTTGCTTGAAATTTCTGCATTTTCCTGTCACCATACCATCATCCTTCTTGAACCATGAATCCCATACAAGATGGAATTCTTAGTGAGACATTTTCTTTTCCCAAGAGAGGTGGAACTTTTAATATTCGAACAAAGTATCTTGATTATCCTCATCCTTCAAATATTTCTATTTTCTAATGATGATGATGTATGATGAGTTCTTTTTCTAGATGAATTTCTTCTACCCATAAGTATTATTTATGCTTTTCATGGGGTTATCAAGAGCCACTTTTTCCTATGAAGAGTGTTATATCTACACACACTTCTACTTCAGCTACCTTTCAAGCTTCTATAAATATGTCATGAGCTCTTGCTTGAATCGTATGATTCCAATATGATTCCATCTCTAATATGATGTAACCTATCATACTTTATTGTGCTTTCCATATGACTGTAATTCTTTAACCATGGTAAAGGTCTTCCACCTTCTACTTCTCCTTACTACGAACCAGATATCCATAGTTCTTCAATACATCATGAATAGTGCCTAAGGATCCATTTAGTTCCCTCCTTCCATCATGCTTCTCAAAACAAAGGATTAGCCCATCCATACTTCTTGTACGTGCAATATTTATTGACAAGCACCCCAAGCAAAGTATACGATACCAAAAAATAATGTCAAGTTATCTTTCTAGGGATTTCATGTAATCAAGAGGTCATCCTAGGGTTTCTTAAGTTCAAACCCTAGATCATATTATTTTCTCTTCATGTCACACTAGGGTTTATCTCATGCATTAGAATCTTAACAATCCCTACAAATCAAATCATAGGGAACAAGTACTTGAAGATTAGGGTTTCTAATTACTAGGGTTTCTTATGAGCCATATATAGTTCAAAATACAAACCCTAGAGCCATAAATTCAACCCTAAAACATCTTATGATGGACCCTTGAAAAAAAATATCATACATACCTCATGGATACCTACCTGTAGTGCTTAGTATTTTAGGATGCCATGGTTCCTTCACAAAGGTATTGTTATCTTTTGCTGACCTTTTTTCCATATTCAAGACTTTTTTCCAATGAGTCTTCAACCAGGGATATTCCTGCTCCTCTGATAGGACCTACTTCTCCATGAGTTCCTTTAAGACATAGAATGACTGCAACTCCTTTCTTCTACCATTATGGCTACATGACTTCTTTGCAACAAAACTTCATAATGGAGATTATTCTTATTGCACTTATTTTCTGCATGTAGTTTCTTCGTTCAACTACTTACCAAAATGTAAAGATGATTATCAAGGTAATTCCTTTGGAAGGTTGGTCTTCTTGAATGCCTGATTGTTTTATATAGAATAAGTATATCTGATTGGTGTTTTCACTCATAGTGCCACAAAAACTCGATTCACCACAAATTCGAGTTTTTCAATCAGTGATAGATAATATGAAGTTCTCAGTCTTCTTGAGGAGATCGATCCTTCTTAAGGATGCCTAGAAGTTAGGCTTTGTGGTTTCTACAAATGATTTGGAGATGCAAAAAAATGTTCTTATTCAAGTTTCATAGGTTCGCTCTTAAACAATTCAGATTGCTTTGAATATTTGAATTATGTCTTCAGCCTCATGAAACAAGGATGTAGTATCATTCTATTATGCACTCAGTTTTGAGGTTTACTTACTTGGTGAAGGGTTGATATTGTAGCCAAAAAAATTATTATCTTTGGAATTAGTTTGGTTCCTTTCAATGGATTGAGAGATACATATAGTTCAATGTAACTTCTTTGCTATTTTGAGATCAGATCTTGAGAAAAATTTTTCCCAAATTTTTTTATCAAACCTTCTTCTTGATTTTGGCCCTTGAGTATCCCTTCTTGAATATTGATTATCTTGATTATTTCCTTGTACTTCGACCTTGAGTGTCCTTCTTGATGTCTTCTTTTGATGTCTTCTATAAGCTTCCTTTCCTTGAATTGTCACCTTAGCTCTGATACCATGTTGATAAATCTAGGGGCAACAACATAAAATGATCTCTCTTGCTTTGAAAATGGTTTGTGGTATATTTTTACTTCACTTAATTATCTTCTTATTTCTCATGTTTATTATTAGTTTTCTCTTCATCAAACAACTACCAAACCATTTAAAAGAATAATAAGATAAAGGACACAAGATATAGGTGATTAGACAGGGCCAAAACCTCTCCCAATGAGAGGAAAACCCACAAGAATTCTTCTCTTCTTATAGACCTTCAATTGACAAATTCCAAGACCTAGACCCTTGACCAAGACTCCTCCAAGACCAAGTCAAACCTTGCCTCTTTTTTCCAATTAAAACTTGCAACTTCTTCTTTTCTTCAACTTCAGCCCTACAACATCTATAATGCAACTTCAACCTCCCTTTTTGCAATTTTGTCTCATCTACAACTTCTACAATTTTCAGCCCTTATTGTAGAAACCTTAGGGCACACGTGTGAGAGGAAATGGAAAGACCTACCTTCTTTTCCCTTCTATAGGCCTTCTTCTTCTTCCTAGTGAAATAGATCCTCAAAATAGTCCTTATTGATACCAACACTTAACTATTTGATGGTACTGAAACTCGACTTGCGTGCAATAAATTGAAGCCCTAATTTCTTTACACGTGTGGAGAGAAGTAGCCCAAAAACTAATCCATAAACCTCATCCTTATTTTCTTCCTTCATCTAATTTTAATTCACACTTTTTTCCTTCCTTGTGATGGAACTTGAATGAGTGAAGTGTATCCCCAAAATGAGGTTCAAGTCTTCTTTATATAGGCTTTCTTGATTTTAGGCTGACTTGAATTGTCTCTAGGCCTACTTGTTTCTTATGTAGGCCTACTTTTTCATTACAACTTGACAAGGTATTGGAGGGTCCTTTGACTCTATTTTGACTGAAATAAATTATTTTTACAATATGTAACATGCCCCAATTGGGTATTTCATACATGATAATGACTTAATGACTTGTAGACTCAATGACAAACCCTAGGAGCTCACAATGGGAGCTTGAACTAAAAATAATTTTCCTTGAGCATGAAACCCATGCCTCAACAATAACAAAAGTAAATTTATTTTTCTTATTTCATTAAATACATAAAATGAAGATTACATATCTCATTATGAAGTTTGGACCTAGTTACATATTTCAACACTTCATGAGTTGAGAGAGCCTTAAATCTTCCCTTCGATGTAAAAAATTTCAAAATATCATTGAGAATGTCAGTTCCTATAAGGAACATGAGAAGATATACAAATTAGTTCTTATATAAAAATTTGTAAAATGAAGTAGAATGGCCCATGCGAATGTGAACAACATTTTGAAAAGCGTTTTTCGTGTAAAGGTTTTCTTCGTGACATGTTATAGACATTTTTGTGCCTTACAGCATTGAGCATGAAATGTCCATAATCTTAGGGATCCAAAGTCCCTAAACATGTTGTTCCTACCCCTAGAGGAACAAGGCTAACAAACCACAACAATTCATAGAAGTTCTCCACCTGAACTGCTAAAAAACAAGTCAATTCAGGATCATGTCAACTGCTCCACTGACCATCTGCGCTGAATGTCAATGGCTACACTGGCTACCTGCGCTGAATGTCAACTCCAACACTGGCTACCTGCGCTGAGCGAGATTGGACATGTGGCAGGCTCATTCCTCAAGGTGTCAAAACCCAAGAAGCTTCCAAAATGACACTTGCCTCAGGGAATTCGACTGGTGATGAGTAAGAGGTTCCAAATCTCCAAGTGGAAGCAAGAACCTCCAAGTGGACTCAAGAACTAACAGAGGGAGAGGACACTAGTCAGATCTCAAGCTGACTCATCCTCTCTCCAAACATCTATATATGGATCTCTCCTCCATGAGATCCGGAGGTTGGAATTTTGTTATTGCAAAGAATTGCTGTTGGTTTGAGACTAGAATCATTGGGTGCTTAATGCTTTGAAGGGAGGTGAAGATAGGAATTCCATTCTGCTGGGAAGGAGATGCTGGATTGGAGCCCTCTGGGTTGTATCTCTTCCTGAACCTTGTTATTTATCAATAAAGCTATCTTGGTTCTCTCCTATATACTGATGTATCTTTGATGTATGATTGCATTAGTGTATTTGATTTATTTCTAATCCTGAATCATTTATGAATATGAATATTTGTCTTTGTGTTGTGTTCTTCTCTTGTCGCAAGTAGCTGTTCTCTTGTGATCTCGCAGGAATCTGTTGAAGCTGGGCGAGCGAGGAGGCAAGTAGCTGTGAACACCCAAAGAGAAGAGGATCTGGATCGAGGGACAAACGGAAGACACCGGTAAGTCTATTGATCTCTCTTCTTTCACATTTCATAAAGGAAGAAACCAGAATAGCTGTCTCTGTTTGTTGCTAAGGCACTGTCACACCTTAGGTGGATAGGATCGTCCTGCATAGGCATTTTTCCCCACAACAAATTGGCGACTCCGCTGGGGAGATTTGTTTTAGTCATTTTATTTGTGTTTCTATCATTGTTTACCTCATAGACTCAACAGCAACAATCGAACTGCTTCTGCTATTCTCAGTTGCAAAGTAGACAGTTGCTGCCTTGATCCTTCACTGGATTTTGTCTATGATCTGAACAATGGACTCACAAATGATTTGATGATCCTTTGTGATAGATCTTAGTACCCTCTCAAAGCATCCCTTTGATTATACCTTGCTTGTGTTTCTGATTTGGCCTGAAACCGTTGATTATTGAGCAATCTGTGACCCAGAACCCAGTGAGAAACGAGAGTTTCTCCTTCAGCGCAACTGCTGTGAAGGCATTCTGCATTTCAACGCAGGTCCCGTGAAGGCCACCTGCGCTGAATGTCAAAACCACAGTGTTGAGGTTGCGCTGAACCAGTCTTGCCTTGTGTAGCTGGGGTTCTCTGCTCTCTGTTGCCCTGTTTTGATCTCTGTTTTTTGCAGCCTGTAACCAACACTGGCTACCTGCGCTGAGCGAGATTGGACATGTGGCAGGATCATTCCTCAAGGTGTCAAAACCCAGGAAGCTTCCAAAATGACACTTGCCTCAGGGAATTCGACTGGTGATGAGTAAGAGGTTCCAAATCTCCAAGTGGAAGCAAGAACCTCCAAGTGGACTCAAGAACTAACAGAGGGAGAGGACACTAGTCAGATCTCAAGCTGACTCATCCTCTCTCCAAACATCTATATATGGATCTCTCCTCCATGAGATCCAGAGGCTGGAATTTTGTTATTGCAAAGAATTGCTGTTGGTTTAAGACTGGAATCATTGGGTGCTTAATGCTTTGAAGGGAGGTGAAGATAGGAATTCCATTCTGTTGGGAAGGAGATGCTTGATTGGAGCCCTCTGGGTTGTATCTCTTCCTGAACCTTGTTATTTATCAATAAAGCTATCTTGGTTCTCCCCTATATACTGATGTATCTTTGATGTATGATTGCATTAGTGTATTTGATTTATTTCTAATCCTGAATCATTTATGAATATGAATATCTGTCTTTGTGTTGTGTTCTTCTCTTGTCGCAAGTAGCTGTTCTCTTGTTGCAAGTAGCTGTTCTCTTGTGATCTCGCAGGAATCTGTTGAAGCTGGGCGAGCGAGGAGGCAAGTAGCTGTGAACACCCAAAGAGAAGAGGATCTGGATCGAGGGACAAACAGAAGGAACTGGTAAGTCTATTGATCTCTCTTCTTTCACATTTCATAAAGGAAGAAACCAGAATAGCTATCTCTGTTTGTTGCTAAGGCACTGTCACACCTTAGGTGGATAGGATCATCTTGCATAATCGCAGTCAGAAGTTGCCATGCTTGTCAAATATTTGATAGCAAAACCAGAAGACCACCTGCACCTTTACAGCCAATAGTTGCTATTGGGCCTTTCGCCAAATGGGGCATCGATTTCATGCAATGTAACCCCACCTCGACCGGGGAGCATGGGTATATTATAGTTGCCGTAGACTATTTTACCAAATGGGCCGAGGCGATGCCTACATTGGATAACACTGGTGAAACAACTGCCCTTTTCTTTTTCAATCATGTAGTCGCCAGGTTCGGCATACCACAGGCTATAGTTACAGATCATGGATCGCATTTTTGCAATCACATGATGGTTGAATTAGCTGCCAAGCTAGGGCTATCTCACGACAGCTCTACCCCGTATTATCCGCAATCCAATGGACAAGTTGAAGCGATCAACAAGGTCGTGAAGCGTATGTTGCAAAGGATGATTGGAGTTCACAAAAGAAGGTGGCACCTAATCCTGTACTCAGCCTTGTGGGCTTACCGAACATTGGTAAAGAATGCGACTGGGTTCACACCTTTCCAACTGGTGTATGGCCTGGAGGCAGTCTTACCAGTCCAGTGCGAAATTTCGTCCCTTAAACTCGCAATCGACCTCCTCCCTGGAACTTCAGAAGAAGAGGCCCGTTTCTTGGAATTAATCCAATTGGATGAAACCCGTCGTGATGCCGCTTTGGCTAACGAAGCCCATAAGAAACGAGTCAAGGCGCAGTTCGACAAAAATGTCAAACCCCGTGTCTTCTCGGAAGGTGACTTGGTCTTGCTTTATGACCAAGAATCCGATAAATTGGGAGCAGGTAAATTTAATACTTTATGGATGGGCCCCTATATTGTTAAACGAGTGTTAGCAAAAGGAGCCTACGAGTTAATGGATTATGACGGAATCCCACTGGCGCAACCCCGCAATGGGTTGTACCTCAAGCGTTACTATGCTTAAATAGTAACCTGTGTGCTTTTGTTGTATTTTGTTTTCGCTAAAGTGTTTGTTTTGGTTGAGTAATCCACCTTTTTACATTTATTGCAGATGTCGAACCTTTCTGAGACATGTGTGGGATATGCCGACGGAGCGAGTCGTAGTTCGCAGAACCTGTCCTTCGCGGCCTGGGCCATTTTTGATCCAAGCGGCGAGTTAGTGAGTTTCAGAGGTGTGTGTATTGGGCAATCAACGAATAATATCGCTGAGTATAGCGCGTTGATAGAACTCCTCTCTGATGCCATCACCCATGGTATACGCCGACTAATCGTCAGGCTAGACTCACAACTCGTGATACTACAACTCAATGGTATATATTCTGTCCGCAATCCAGCTATTTATCGCATGTTTCTAAGGGTTAAGATTTTGGAAAGACAGTTTGATTTAATTCAATACCAACATATTTCCAGGAACTTAAACACATTAACCGACTCATTAGCAAACTATGTGTTAGATAGACATTTGCGACATTTATAAAAAAAAAAATGCATCATCAATGTTGTACAAGTGGATCATATAACTCAACCAGAATAAACCTCGAAAATCAAAATATATATATATAAAAGCTGTTTATCGTTTACACATAATGTTTTGTAACCAAGACAAAAATTGGTCGCATGACCCAAAAACTCAAAAGTGCTAGGGGGCACCCTAGCCTAGTGATGCTCATGATAGCACGTCACGGCCTGTGCAATCATGCGAAAGAGATGAGTCCATCGTCTAGGCACACCAGTAGTATGCCGCTGCAACTGTAAAGGTAACTCGTCGATCCGTACATCCGGAATACCAAGAGTAAGGCTCTCAACCTGCTCCTGCACAGCTATAAGGGTCTCGGCCACGTCAAGGTCGTGAAGAATAACCCTCCCAGCAGGCTCCCCTGCTGGGGCAGCGACTGGCACTCTCGGGCGAACTGCTGGGCGAACAGGACCAACATCTGCATGCACACAAGAGTTTGATTAAAAAGTCTTGACAGAATAAAGCACAACAACATTATGAATAAAAACAGTAAACAGTGATATGGCCAGAGATTTTACCAATAGCGCCCCACTGTTCGCCATCCGGTAACACCAAATCCGGATCACCTCGGAAATCCATGCCCACATATGGATACTCAGAATAGACCATCTCCTGGCGCTCGAACCACCTGAAGAAGGTATCAGTGAAAGTAATCTGAGGTTGACCAGCATGCCTAGACATGTGATCAACCCATCTCTGCATGCGTGGCTCAGTCGGAGAAGGCAAGTTGAGTGCAATATACTGAGGCTGCATCAGTGGTATTTTCTCCAAGGCAAAGGCAGTCAAAATAGAACCAAATCCAAAGTTCTTCAGCTTCCCGTCCTTTACCTTGGTCAATTGACTTTTCATCTGAAGAAGTACTGCATCACACCAGTTGAATACTTTCGGTTGGAGACACTCCAAGGTGTGCTGCACATAAGATCTGTTGGCAACATGAAGAGATGCACTACCGGCCATCCTACCAATAGTATACAGAATGGACCTGAGAGACCTGTCAGTAATCTCATGGATAACAACCTTGCTGTCTCTACTCGGCTGGGAACCTTCCCTGCAATACTGGCGGACATAATCTCTCACGGAGTCATTCCCTCGAGCCGAACCTGACAAAGAAATGGGGGCGCCCCGCCTTGACAACCCAGTCAAGAAGTAAATGTCTACGATGGTCAGGGGGATGGATTTGCCCATAATCTGGAATACTTGGTTGATAGGATCCCAAGCATCAAGCATATACTGCAGTAAGGAGATCTGTGCTCTCATGCTAGAGATACGGAAGAACTTCAGCAGGCCACAGTTCCGTAGTGCGTTCACCATGACAGGATCATGGAGGGCAATCATGTCCTCTTCTTCATGTTCTCGTTCTCGCCATGTAAGGGACATTTTGCTCAAAGGTCCCTGCAAAACAAACAAGAGAATGAGTAAGATCCTGGATCTAATGAGAAACTGGCGAAATTTCATCAAAAACTGTGCAACAGAACTAGTTTTCTATGCCCAACGCAGGTAGCAAGTGTTCTACCTGCGTTGAAGGTCAAACTTCCTTAAGGCAGCTTGACATTCAACGCAGGTTTCGAATGGACCACCTGCGCTGATGGTAGGGCGCCCTAACAAAACCCCAGGTGCTCAGGGAGACAAGGAATCAGGCACAGAATGGAAAAATGAAACCATGAAAAGAAAGAGCTAGGGTTTAGCTCCTACCTGGTCCAGACGGCGCCGAGAATCGTCCACAGAATCTCCCAAAATCAGCTGGTGAAAATCAAGGGGGAAGAGGCACCTCCAGAGCTCCAACAAACCAAGTTCAAATGAAATGGTAAAATGAGAGGTAAAAACACTTTTTAATTGCTTTTTACATAGTTCAAAGCGAAATATTAGGGTTTTAATCTCATTTTCAAATAAATGTTATTCATTTCTAACTAAGTTTGATGCAGCAATTGAGAATGCAGTACTATCTTTGAAAAGAGCAAAACTAGTTGTGGTAAAAAATCAAAGTTTGACCATAAATCGAGCAGTTTTAGCACAAAGTTCATGCTCGTTAAAAAATAAACGCAAGATCCGAGCAGTTTTAGCGCATAGTTCATGCTCGTTAAAAAATAAACATAAGTTTGAGCAGTGTTTTTCTGCGTTCAAGCTCGTTAAAAAATGAACCTATCCCGGTAAATAACCATTGTGAATGTAACTCTATCAGCCATTAAAGCCTTGGTCGTGTTTGCACCGTCACCTCCACTTTTCATTTGGCCAATCGTTCATCTCCATATGATTGTTTACCCATTTTGAGGAACAGCTGCGAAGAGTGATTTCACCTAGCCATCCTTGTGACACTGCCGTGATTGGAAAATTCTAACCTGTACCTGGAATTAGCTGCTAACCCTGTTTATCACTCGTTCCTCAAAAGACGAGTCTTCTTTAAGCTCTTTTCAACTGACTCGTAAAATATGAAAAGATTGCCGAGTTTTGGCCTTCCAGCTCGTTAAAGCGACCAGAAGTGCTATCCATCCTCTAGATTTTAATCTTTTTGGACCTGAGGGATTATTGCACAAAAAGATCGAGCGCTTGTTTTGTTCGGCTCGTTAAAACTATCGAAAACTCATCCCTTCTGTATTGTTTTATACTTTTTCGGACTTAAGGGATTAGATGACGAAAAAGGAATTTTGGAGTTAACTTTACGTACCTTTTCAGACTCTCTAAAAATGAAAAGGGACCGAGTCGTCTTTGTCGTTAGACTCGTTAAAATCATTAAATAGCGACAAACTTGTCTTTAGACGAGAATGAGTTTCACTATCGCTAGGCTCGTTAAAACATAGCGATGGGCTTGCCCGAAGGGCAGGTTATAGAACAAGCATATGTTATCCTCCTCAAGCTTGACAAAAATAAAGAGGTACTGGTCAGCAATGACTGGGGAAAAATTGGGAGAAACTAAAGAAAACTTTGATGGTAGCAGGTCGCTCTTGAACATGACACTTTTCATCCGTACCACAATCGGGTTGGGTTGTTTCATTCACCGGTCACATCACCATGGTCTCGCCATACCATCCATAATTGGGGTAATGCTACCGATCCATCGCATCAGTGTCGCCATATGTTCAAGAGAAGTCGTTCAGAAAGAGTCAACCGGGTCCCATCCACTGCCATACATTATCCTTCATCCATTCATGACCGCCACCCTGAATCATATGTCACAGATCGTTTTCACCTCCATCAAAATCATTAGCTCTGTTCCGTGTCACTGATGTGGGATTCATTAAGGCCCTCCTTTGACAGATCGCTTCTTGTCGACATCAGCTCATTATCCAAGAAGTTGATCTAGGAACAACCCCTTCAGTACTTTGAAGCTTGCATGCCTCAATGGCAAGTTTCTCACTTCCGGTGACAGGTATACATCAATGACCTTCGACCAGAAGATTTTGCGTGGTGTTCGACGCCAAGTCCTTTATTCACACCACGTGAATTGTATTGCAGTACCTTGAGGGTCATTATCATTATCGGTGATTCCTCTCGCGCTTGTTAACGGTTTACATCATTGACCGGTAATCAAGCGATGTCCTTCCATGTTCGACTTCAGAACAATTCTCACATGGATCGACTTGTACTTAGAGTGAAGATCGAACGAGTTTGAAGACCCGGGATCTAGTTTCATCCTTCCGGGCTGCGATATATATTCGGGAAAGATAAAGACATTTTACATGTACATCATTGCAGCAGACGATCATCCTACTCAAAGGATGATAATTTCATCAAAATTATCAGTCTACCATCAGATGATTGTCTGTTCTATGTACAGAAAATGAATTTATAAAGCTGAGCATGGGAATGCCAGCCTCAGCTAGATCATGAAAGCAGTATGAAAAATAATGTATTGTATTGTATCTTATTACAGGTCTCCTCCCAGCAATTGGATGAACTTCGGACCCTCCTGGATAAAGCATTTCACCCGATAAATGACCT
This sequence comes from Pinus tabuliformis, assembly GCA_031772625.1. NCBI lineage: Eukaryota > Viridiplantae > Streptophyta > Pinopsida > Pinales > Pinaceae > Pinus > Pinus tabuliformis. The sequence continues at coordinate 904,041,017 of CM062811.1, forward strand.
CATACTTTAGGGGGCAACTGTTATAGACATTTTTGTGCCTTACAGCATTGAGCATGAAATGTCCATAATCTTAGGGATCCAAAGTCCCTAAACATGTTGTTCCTACCCCTAGAGGAACAAGGCTAACAAACCACAGCAATTCACAGAAGTTCTCCACCTGAAACTGCTAAAAAACAAGTCAATTCAGGATCATGTCAACTGCTCCACTGACCATCTGCGCTAAATGTCAATGGCTACACTGGCTACCTGTGCTGAATGTCAACTCCAACACTGGCTACCTGCGCTGAGCGAGATTGGACATGTGGCAGGCTCATTCCTCAAGGTGTCAAAACCCAGGAAGCTTCCAAAATGACACTTGCCTCAGGGAATTCGACTGGTGATGAGTAAGAGGTTCCAAATCTCCAAGTGGAAGCAAGAACCTCCAAGTGGACTCAAGAACTAACAGAGGGAGAGGACACTAGTCAGATCTCAAGCTGACTCATCCTCTCTCCAAACATCTATATATGGATCTCTCCCATGAGATCCAGGGGGCTGGAATTTTGTTATTGCAAAGAATTGCTGTTGGTTTGAGACTGGAATCATTGGGTGCTTAATGCTTTGAAGGGAGGTGAAGATAGGAATTCCATTCTGCTGGGAAGGAGATGCTGGATTGGAGCCCTCTGGGTTGTATCTCTTCCTGAACCTTGTTATTTATCAATAAAGCTATCTTGGTTCTCTCCTATATACTGATGTATCTTTGATGTATGATTGCATTAGTGTATTTGATTTATTTCTAATCCTGAATCATTTATGAATATGAATATCTGTCTTTGTGTTGTGTTCTTCTCTTGTCGCAAGTAGCTGTTCTCTTGTGATCTCGCAGGAATCTGTTGAAGCTGGGTGAGCGAGGAGGCAAGTAGCTGTGAACACCCAAAGAGAAGAGGATCTGGATCGAGGGACAAACGGAAGACACCGGTAAGTCTATTGATCTCTCTTCTTTCACATTTCATAAAGGAAGAAACCAGAATGGCTGTCTCTATTTGTTGCTAAGGCACTGTCACACCTTAGGTGGATAGGATCAGGCACCGATTGAACTTGTGACACTGTTACAATGGCTGGTGTTGTCGGGATGTTCGACATAGGTACACACTGTTGCATAGAATACACAACTCTTGGTTGCTGGGGTAGCATAGGTACCAGTCTGATAACTCCTTTTCTCTGCTTAAATCCCGCCTCCTTTTGTACAAAAAGACTGTGAGTGTTTTTATGTGTTTGTGGCATCATTTACAGTTTTCCTTTGCATGAGTGAAATAATCATCCTGTAGCCCTTGATTCAAATCTGTTGATTGTGATCTTAGGAGAGAGTTAATTGGCTGTTTATAGTTGATTATACATTTACTTTTGCTTATTGGTTTGAGTTTGTCTCTTTTAAGTGTCGAAACAAGTGTTCATTTCGAAAGTCGCAAAGTGTTGTAATCTCTTCTACCCTTGTTGATTTTGAAAAAGTAAACTTGTTTGTATCTGTCATTTAAAAGCAAATTCAAAGTTGTACAAAAAGCTTTCTTTGTAGGCATCAATACTAAGAAAGCGGAAAACAAACACCTGCATTGTGCATTTGCATTTTGATAGTTTGCATGCTTGATTTAGGAAAAGTGCATTAGAGTGTGCTGATTGCTCTTTGAGAAAAGATGGTGTCTTTCTTTTCCCTTAGTAGCTAGGATTTTCAAAGTTGAAAAGATATAAAGCTTGCTTATCATCTTTAGACTGCATTTAGGAATTTGTATCATACATCTCGTGGTGAACCTTGAAAGGCAAAATTCTAAAAAGATCAACTTAAAATAAACTGAATGAACTTAACAACGCTTTGCAACATAACGCACAACATAGAAGTCTAGGCTAGAGACGTGTTCCAGCGTCGTTAAGCCTAGTGACTGTCGATCTCGTGGAAGGTGGGTGATTCCTCCTGAGGGACGATAGCGCTAGTACGGATTGTGCTCCCACATACCGTCGCGTATATATTGGGAGGCCCCTATAGGCATATATCCTTTATCCTTAGGAAGCCGTGTCGGCCGCCCTACTGATCGCAATGCACTGAACACAACATTCAGGAAGATCGACCGCCCGTACCCTAAAAAGTATTCTGCGGTTTTGCGAAAAGTTTGGCACACCCTCTGCCTAGAACTCCAGAGCAGTTTCTTTTGGCCTTTTTCAGACTCTATAACAGAAAAAGTCCATCCGAGCATTTGTCACTTCGGGCTCGTTAAAACATCGAAGGAGACTAGAGTCATCTTTAGCTTTTTCTCGACTCTTTAAAAGTGAAAAAGCAAGTTGTGTCTAAAGCGTCTAAAATATTCATTCAATTTGGAAACACACTTTCCCCTTTTGTATTTTAGTTGATCGAGTAATCTGCAATCGTGGAAGAAAGTCAATTGAAACCCCGTCGTTCATGGAGGCTTACGAGTCAACCGTCTTTGTCTCCGGAATCGAAAACAGTACGGACAAAGCGAACTCGTTTAACCGGTTCGAAATCTCCTATCAAAGTTAGAACAACTGTTCCGACAACATCTGAGATTCCGGTTACTCCAAACATTTCTGGAAACCCTGCCTCTATTGAAGAAGTTCAACAGCCACAGAGGGACAGTGACACTGATCCTAGTCTGAGAACAAATACTTGTGTTACTGAACCAGTTCCATCTGTAACCGGTCCAGAGAGTATTGTTCCTCAAACAACTGTCGCTGTCGATTCAACCCCTTCTTCGGCACCAGAAATATTTTACGGACCTGACGGTCTTCCTCTTCCACCTGGTTTGATTGCGATAGAGGAAATTGTAGAAGATCCGCAAGCAAGTACTCCAACCCACTTTGGAGTAGGGGTCACTCTATTTCCTTCTACATCAGAAGTTAGTCCATCACCAGTGGAAGTTCCTGTAGAATCGCTAGGCAATCTATTGGATAGACTCAAAATGTCTGAGCAACCATCGACATCTAGGACTGTGTCGAACGACACAGCGACAGCAGAACTCCCTTCCGTCACTCCGACGATGTTTGCCGGCATACCATCTATCCCAACTAGCTCGCAACCGCTGGAAGGAGTCCACCCAGGGACTACTTCGACAGTGTGGTCTGTTCCAGTTTGTTCCTCCAGAATAATATCCGGCAACTCTTATGTTGAGACTCGACAAATTGATCCCTATGGAGGTCAATTTGGGCCATCCAGCCCCCAAGGGCAATCAATCCCCTTGTGTTCCGGATTACCGCCGTATGGGGGGCAGTATGCCCTTTCATTACCCCCTCCGGGAGGATATCCATACGGGAGTTCTCAACAGTATTCAGGTTATACTGGAGTTACGACAAGTGGTTGGGTACCTATGCTACCCCAGCAACCAAGAGTTGTGTATTCTATGCAACAGTGTGTACCTATGTCGAACATCCCGACAACACCAGCCATTGTAACAGTGTCACAAGTTCAATCGGTGCCTGTTGTATGTCAACCACAGATTTCTCAGGTTGTAATGCAACAGCCCCTTGACCCTGTGACACAACCACAATCGCCAACTGGTGGGGCGACACAGGTCCAAATGGGTACAATTACCCCACATCTTGGTCCATCGGTTAGTATAGTGCAGCAGAACATGGCTTAACAACTGTGGCTGGTGCAATACCAACAACCACAATTCCAGCAAGTGTACCAAGGTTCTGAGCAGCAGATCTTTGCGAACAGTGGACAACCGTACATACAGAACGGTCAAAACCAACCGCTTTACAGTGGTCAAGTCCACCAACCGTATCAATCATACCAACATCAATTACATTATGCTGGTATGCAAAGACCAACTGTTCAGGCGATTCCATCGTATCCTGGGTATGCTTCACCTAACCTGAATCAGCAGTTACCATTCGTGGCAACTTTAGAATTACCAGATTTACACCGATTAACGAACAATCCAATTGCTTACACCCCTTGGTGGCCAGCGATTCCTCACAAACTTCCATCGGACATTCCTAAATTCAACGGAAATCCAGGTGAAGACCCATCGAATCACGTGATGACTTTTCATCTGTGGTGGTCATCAAACACCCTGAACGATGATTCGATAAGGCTTCACCTTTTTCAGAGGATGTTAACGGGTCCAGCGGCTAAATGGTATATTGAATTACGTAGAGCCTCTTTCGACAATTTCACTTCCCTAGCCACGACTTTCTTAACCCATTTTCAATTACCGATAAGGTATGAAACGAGAACGGAAATCTTAACCAACTTCAAGCAGACGAAGGCAACTCATATATCCGATCACATACATGAGTGGCGTCGTTGTCATAGGATGGTGAAAACATACGTTCCCGATCAGCTATTAGCTAAATGGTTTATCAAGTCGTTACTTCCCGCCATAACGGAAGATGTGGCCAAGGGGGGAGTCGTAACAGAGGAGCAAGTTATTGCTTGTGCACAATATCTAGACTTAGTATACACTCAGTCTGGCACGCTCTATGACAAAATACCTGACGCCCCTAGACCAGAATTCTCAATTCCTCCTCCTCCTAAATCAAATAGTGACTCTCATGCCGGCAATGGTGTGATTGGCACCGCAAACGCGAAATCGACAAAGGCTTCGTCTAAGAAAGCCCGTAAGAATTCAGATCAAAATGCAAAAGAAGAAATTCTTGCTTCAGAAGTAAATGCTGTATCAGCAGATAAAGGCAAAGAAACCAATCAACCAGGAAGCAAGAAGAAACAAAACAAAGGGAAGAAGAAGAAACAAGGTGAGTCATCCCCTGAAAAAACTTCTTCAAACCCTCCTAGGAAAGGGAAACCAAAAACTCCATGCATGATATGTGACGAGGATCATTGGACAGCCGATTGTCCATACAAAGCTGAGATTAAAAGATTCTTTAAGAGTCCGAAAACTTCAGCTGTGTTAACTGATCCGTTTCCCAATTCAGGTCAAAATATGGTTGATAGTGGAAATGCTTCCTCGTCGCAAGTGCTAATGTTGTCGATCTCCAAACAACAAAATGATGCTTTGACTTTGACGAGGAACAAAGATTACGGGAATCTGCCGCTGTCGAACGACAAAGGTAAAGATCAACCAAGTAGTTCGACAACAACTTCGACGGAAGTTGTACCGCCCATCATTCCTGAATTAACAATAAAACCGCCGAAGGGAGTAGTACACAAGTCGACATTTAATCCTCGCGCCAGAGCGGCGCAACATTGTAACATAGTGGAAGATTTGGCCCAATCGCCATCCGCTATGTCGACTCTTGAAGTACTACAAAATTGCCCATCCCAAAGGCAGGCATTGTTATCGGCTATTGGTAGGGTTGATCCTAAGGATTCCAATCTTGTATCCTTCGACCACAAAGGATACGATCCTCAGTTACCAGCTCAACTAGCTTTCCTTATTCAAGTGAAAGCCCTCAACAAAACTGTTCACCGAACAATTATTGATGAGGGGGCATCTACATGTATCATGTCGATGAGTTGCTGGAAAACTTTAGGGTCTCCAACCTTGTCGCGGTCTTCGACGACACTAAAAGCATTCGACGGAAGGACGTACACCCCGTACGGCATCCTAAATAACTTGAAGGTGGAACTAGGTGGAAAAACAGTGGAAATAGATGTTGAAGTCATCGATGGGAATCTTGACTACAACATCCTACTGGGAAGACCGTGGATATATGCCATGGCAGCTGTAGTGTCGACTTATTTTAGGAAGATCGCATTCCCTTTTCAAGGAGGGATTACGGTCGTCGACCAACAGAACTTCCTCCCTAATGGTTCACAAGTTACAGGAAGCATTCCCATGATCCATGAAAGCAAGCATTCGCTTCAAGATATCGGAGTAGGCCTACTGAAAGACCCCACATTGATGGGAACTTTCGCGCTTCCATCTCCCATCTATATAGGAGATATAGCATTGGTAGCAACCTGTAACATGATCTCTTCTACGAAGATCGCAGAAGACGATATCGACATGGATCATGCAATGGTTTTGTCCCCAAGCCCAATAGAAATATTGTAGCAATCAATGTTTCGGGCATGGGAGGCGAACCCAAATCAGCGCTCGTCAAGCATTTGGGTAGATAGGTCTAGAGAATATGGTACCCCATTAGATCCTTGGTTGAAAGTACATGGGACTGACGAAGGAATTCTACATTCAATGTTGATTGAGGGGGCACCATAGAATGATTGCCACCATCTTTCCCTTCTTCGAGATTATGAAGAAGATACTCAACATGACCTTTATCACCCTTCAGTTTTTGAATTCCTATCAAATACTGTAAATACGGTGGATTCCGAGCGAAACTTATCCAATATTGAAGAGACTATAGCCATAAATATCTCGACTAAAACAAATGTTGTAGAGAATATTTATGTCGGCAAAGGATGTTCTCCTTCAGAACTAGAAATATATAACGCTCTTTTTCGCGAGTTCAGAGATGTCTTTGCTTGGTCATATGATGAAATGCCAGGCATTGACTCGACTATTGTTGAACCAGTAAGACAACGGCTTCGGCAGGTGCACCCCAAGAAAGCCGCTGCCATTAAAGCAGAAGTTGAAAAGCTTCTCCATGCTGGTTTCATCTACCCGGTTCCTCTAACCGATTGGGTATCGAATATTGTCCCTGTTATGAAGAAACAAGGGACGATTAGAGTGTGTGTCGACTATAGGGATGTAAACCAAGCTTGTTCGAAAGACAACTACCCTACACCCTTCATCGACCAGATAATTGATGAATGCACCGGATGTGAAATCTTTTCATTTATGGATGGATTTTCCGGGTATAATCAAATAAATATCTGCCCACAGGACCAGTCAAAGACTGCATTCATTTGTCCATGGGGCACGTTCGCTTATCGAAAATTACCCTTTGGTTTAAAGAACGCAGGGACGACGTTTCAGAGGGCAATGAATTATGCCTTCCATGACATCAAGAACATCGTTCAACCATATCTCGACGACCTTCCGGCTCATTCGCGAAAGCGGACTGATCATCCGCAGCATTTAAGAGCGATATTTCTACGTTGCCGACACTACAAGATAAGACTCAATCCACATAAATGTGTGTTTTGCGTCGGTTCTGGTCATTTACTTGGCTTTGTAGTCTCTAAGGATGGGATTCGTCTCGACCCTTGCAAGGTTTAGGCAATCATTAATTTGCCTCCACCTTCAAATTTGCTTCAGATTCAGAAACTCCAAGGGAAAGCAAACTTTCTGAGGAGGTTCATTCCAAATTACGCAGAACTTGCTAAAGGTTATACTCGTCTTTTGAAAAAGGATGTACCTTTTGTCTGGGATCAGATAGCGCAAGCTTCCTTTGATGCTCTGAAATATTCTCTAGTAAAAGCATCATTAATGTATGCCCCGGACTATCAAAGAGATTTTAACCTGTATCTGGCTGCAGCAGATACAACCATTGCGATGGTTTTAGTTCAAGAAGTCGATGGAATTGAACATCCTATATATTATTTAAGTAAGAACTTAAATGATACAGAAAGCAAATATTCTTATGTTGAAAAACTAGCGCTTGCAGCTGTTCAAGCGATTCAAAGATTTCGACATTATGTCCTCTTTCGGAAAACTACCATTTTATCAGATTGCAACCCCATGACTTATATACTGTCGCGACAGTTGCTGGGGGGCAAATATTCAAAATGGATAGCGATCCTTCAAGAGTTTGATCTGGAATTTGTAAAATCCAAATCAAAGAAAGCTCTAGTTTTCGCAGAATTATTGTGCGATCTCCCTGTAGAGCCTCTAACTTGCACTTGATTATCCATCATTACCTACAGTTTTCCCTCACTCATCTCTCTCTTTTGCCTTATTTTCCTACCCAGATCATTACATTTGATGTCTTTAAGCATGATTTAGTGAACTTTGCTAATGTGTGACTGTTTTGTTTAGATTTTGACATATTTACAGAGATTCCGCAGCTGTCTGGCAATTCCGCAGCCATTCAGCGATTCCGCAGCCATCTGGTGATTCCGCAGCCTTTTTGTTAATCTCAAGGTTCCACGTGTCATTTTGCAAAACGAGCCACATGGGCACGTGGGAATAAAGGTGCTCAAGGTTCCTGTGCTATTGGTTCGATCAGCCACATCATCTACACCTCCGGTCAACGAGGGTCAAGCCACGGTCAACAAAGGCAGCTTAACGGTGTTGCGTAAGCTGTTGGGTCACGTCAATGCAACTGGTGATTTGTCCGTGTTACGCAGGTTGTGGGAAACATAATCCAACTCTGGATTCAATTCCCATAACGACCAGAACCTCCAGCTCATCCACGAGGCTTATGACGTGTTGCTGAACCTTTATTACGCATGACAGATTAGTTAATTTTCAGTTTCTAGCTTTACGCATTAGGCAATCGTTTAGATGCCTATAAAAACTTGCGTCTGTGTACGCTTAATGTTACTTTTTAGTTGCTGTGTTTTATGAACTCGTTATAATTTTAGTGCATTTCAAGACTCTGTTTTGATAGTGCTGTTCTAGCACTCTTGACTGTAATTTTCTGCATATGGAGTAATAGAAGGCAGTGCTGTTCTGACGTTTTCAAATCCTTGAGTCTTCTTTGGGTTGTATGAATGGAGGGCCCCTGTTCATGACTGCCCTTGTATAGTATTTTATGTTCATATTCTTGCTATTTCCTTATTTTCCATTCAGCATTTCCTTTTCTTTGAAACATGTACAACTTGATTTACTTTCATTGTCATTACATTTGCAGCATTCATTTTGACTGATCAGATTTGTTTTTCTGCAGGTTTTTTTACCCGGGATTGTTTTTGTCTTTATGTATTTGCTTTATATCTGATGGTATTTTCAGTTGACAGATTCAAAGTTGCTGCCTTTACTTTATTTTCATAGCTGATTTCTAGTTTAGTTTCTCAAAGTTGTCTGCTAACATATTGATGGTCTCTTTATCATAAATTGTTCATCTTTTAGAGATCAGAATACTAATAAATTACAGTTGGCTTTGAGTACTTTTTAGACTAATCTTTAACTACTTTCTAATCGTGCTTTACATAGTACCATATGTTGGAAGCAGAGAGTTAGGAAGAGCTGAACATTATAACTAGTCTTTAAAGTAGATTTTTCTCATTTTTGATCACTTTTTAAACTCATCTCTAACTACTTCCTAATCGTGTTTTACATAGTACCATATGTTAGAAGCAGAGAGTTAGGAAGAGATAAACATTATCATTGGTTTTTAAAGTGATTTTCTTACCTTTTATTTGCAGCAGCATGAATGGTGTCTAGTGCCATTAGAAAGTGGTTCTTTGCTTTCAGTTCATTTCAAGTTATTTATTTCCTTTAAAGTTTCTCCTTTGCAAATTCAGCAGGTAGTTAGAAACCACCAACAACACACACTCACTCATCTGTTTATAAAAACTCCATTCCATCTTAGGAAGATAAATTGACCACAAACAACGCCCCCAAACGACAAAAAGACTCTAAGAGGTTGCTTAAGTACATATAGTACACCTTCACTTCATCAGCTTACGAGCCCCGGGTTGACAATTAATGACATCAATTTAGGAACACTAAATTGACTAAACATTTTGGCGCCGTTGCCGGGGAAGTGAAATTAAGTAGCCATATTCTTAGAAAAAAAAAAACATAAAAATTTCAAGGAAAGAAGTTGATAACCTATCAAAGTATGCTCTCCTCTTGCACTTCAAGGTGATCTGGAGGATCAGAAAAGAGAAAGTTATTGATTTGGTAGTTTCTTGAGTATGCTCTCTTCTTGCACCTAGAGTGAACTGGAAGATCAGAAAAAGAACTATTAACTTGACTTGAAGAAAAATAATAACAAATGACATGCATAGAGCTAGAGATTCTAGGGGAAGGTTTTTAGCTAGAGCTCGAAGTTCAATTTTTACAAGTCCATCTGCTTCAAGGGATAGACAAGAGACACCCCCCTTATCTCCAACCGACACTCCTAGTCCTAGAATTCCTGGAATTCAAGAGCCAAGAGTTGACTCTCCTACACCTTCTATTGAATTTGAACCAGGAAGGGATTCTTCTCTTTCTCCTACAGAAAGACCAATTGTAATTGAGGAAGTAGAATCACCTGAAGAAGAAGGAGAAATCTCTTCTCATTCACCCTTTGTAGAGGAACCAGAAGATTTTGAAATCCCTAGGAGAGCCATCATGGCAGAGGAAGAAGGAGGTGGTAGAGGTAGAGGTAGAGGTAGAGGAGGAGGAGGAAACAACAACAACAATAATGGAGGTAGAGGTCCCCTTGGAGGAGGAAATAGAGATGGGGATAATTCATTTGGGTTTCCCATTGTTAATGAGGATTCCCGAGCCACTATGAAAAACATATCACCATCTGTCCTCCCAAATTTCCATGGGTTAAGGACTGAGGACCCTGAAACATTCTTATTTGAGTTTGAAGTGGTGTGTCGAACTTATGACTACCTGGATGACTCTCAGAAACTCAAATTGTTCCCTTCAACACTGAAGGATCAAGCCTTGAAATGGTTCATGGGGTTACTCACTCAATCCATTAGGTCTTGGGATGAAATGAAACAGACATTTTTGGATAGGTATTTGGACTATTGTATGCCTACTAATCACAAGGACGAGGTTTTTAAAATGATACAAAGAGAAGATGAGAGCTTAGAAGATTTACTTGAAAGATTTCAATATAACTTGAAAAGAGCAAAAATGAGTACCTTGGATGAATAGACCTTAAAAGCCCTCTTATTAAAAGCCATTAGGGATGAATGGATAGATATCTTAAACATGATGGGGAAAGGGGATATTTCTCAACTTTCACTCAATGATATAGCAGAACTCTGTATCCATCTCTCAAGGGGCAAATCAAAAACTCAAAAAGGGCCTAGAGATCCTTCTCTCCTTAGGGCAAATAAATCTGCAACAGGATCAGTAAGTAGGGCTGAAATCGGCAATATGCTTGATGAATTTAAAACTGACATCTTAGGGAGTCTTAGTGAACAACTTGATACCCTTAAGATTCACAATAAACAAAAAGCAGAAGCTGAGGCTTTGGATATCTTTTGCCCGAAATGTAGAAAGAAACATGCTTTAAGGGAATGTCCCTTAGATGCACACGTTGTAGAAACATGTGTAATTTGCTCAGAAACTCATGAGACCAAGGATTGTCCTTCAATTCCTGGCCTCAAAGCAGTCTTTCAAGAGGATCCAGATACACTTGAATCTCTCTGTTTTATTGCAAGGAGACCTTGGCAAGGACAACATAATCAAGGGTTTAACAACTCTATGAATTCTCAATCCCAACCAAATTGGAATCCTTGGCAACAACCTTGGCCTCAACCTCAAAATGCTTTTCAAGCATGGATGCAAAGCATGCAAAATCCTTATGGGAGATTTGCTCAGTTCTATCAATATCCTCCATCATTTCAGAATCAGCAGGCTCCACAACTTCCAAATCAAGGTCAACAACTATCATTGCCATATCCTCAACAACAACAACCTCCTCCACAAAATCAAAATTCTCAACTCTCGCTTCAATCCCAGCAGAAGTCAAATCAACTTCCCTCTCAGCCATTACCAAATCCAAATAATAGGAACCCTCAAAATGCTTACATGATGGAAGGTCAACCATTCCCTACCTATATGGTTGTTCCTCTCAATGAAGTACAACTCAGATCAGGTAGAATCTTAGATCAACCTTCTACAAGTGTTCAACAACCAAGCATTTCTGAGGAAGAATCTCTCAAAGTCAATAAGGGTTCTGAAGCATCACTTCAAAACCAAAATATCCAAAAAGAAAAAGAAAAAGAATCAACCTCCACAACTCCCATAGTTGAGCAACCTACACCTTTAGCTACACCTCCTTTTCCTGAAAGATTACAAATTGACAAAGGAGTGGAAAAGCAAATATGGGTGCCTGACTATAGTTTTCTAGATGAGTTGAAGAATGTCTGTATCAAGATCCCCTTGTTACAAGCCATTAAGGAAATTCCCATTCTAGCGAAGACAATAAAGGAGTTGAGTTTGAAGAAAACAGTAAAAAGAACCAGAGATACCAAAAGGATACATCTAGTTGGAAAAATTGCAGACATTATGATGGGTGAGATTACCATGCAAAAGTATGTGGATCTCGGTAGCCCTATTGTCAAAACTCATATTAATGGGGTTGAAATCCCAAATACTTTGATTGACTTAGGAGCCGCTATCAACATCATGAGTAGACAGACCATGGATCAGTTAGAGCTTCCTAACCTTCTCTTTACACCTACTTTACTGCAACTTGCAGATAGATCAATCATTAAACCTAATGGTGTATTGGAAGACATTCCAGTCTCTCTAGATTCTTGAGAATATCCAGTTGATTTTATGATTTTAACTCCCAAGAACAATCTAGGAGGACATCCTCTTATCTTAGGAAGACCTTGGCTAGCAACAGCTGATGCCTTCATCAGTTGTAGGTCTGGGGACATGTATATATCAGATGGTAATTCTACCAAGAAATTCAACTTGTATCCTCCAGCAAAGGCAATAACAGAAATAGGAGAAGATGAGTGGGTTGATGATGAGGATACTATTCAACCTGTTCTAACCATCTCTGAGATCAGTGAGGATAGTCAAATTCTAAATACATTAGAAAATTTTGAAATACCTTTAGAATATGACCCTACACAGTTTCAGTTAGATGCAGACATTGAATATCTCTCCTCTAGACAGATGTCTCTCTTCTCAATGGAAGAGTTTGGTAGTTCTACAGTTGAAATCCTTCCAGGAAAAACATTGAACATTAACAAAAACTTGGAAAGATCACAACAAGAAGAATTAACCAAACTTTTGCAAAAACATTCCACTGCCTTTGCATGGGAATACACTGACATGAAAGGAATCGATCCTAAGACTTGTATTCATCACATCTATATTGAAGAAAACAGCAGACCTATTAGGCAACCACAAAGAAGGATGAATCCAAACCTTAGGGAAATCGTGAAAGAAGAACTCCAGAAATTGCTCAAGGTAAACTTCATTTACCCCATTTCAGATAGCCAATGGGTTTCTCCCTTGGTTATAGTGCCCAAAAAGAATGGTAAATGGAGAGTTTGCATTGATTATCGAGAATTGAACAAGGCAACTTTAAAGGATCATTTCCCTCTACCTTTTATTGATCAGGTACTAGACACTTTAGCAGGTAAAAAGTATTTCTCATTCTTGGATGGTTTTAGTGGGTATAATCAAATTTAGGTAGCACCTGAAGATCAAGACAAAACCACATTCACTTGTCCTTGGGGAACTTTTGCCTACCGAGTACTTCCTTTTGGATTGTGCAATGCACCCGCTACATTTCAAAGGGCTGTACTAGGAATCTTTTCAGATCTGATTCATGATTGTGTAGAGGTATACATGGACGATTTCACAGTTTATGGTAATACATTTGAAGAAGCTTTGGAAAATTTGGAAAAAGTACTGGTAAGATGTAAGGAAACAAATCTTTCTTTAAGTCATGAAAAGTGTTTTATGATGTTTACTGAAGGGATTGTTTTAGGACATCATATTTCAGGAGATGGGATTAAGGTTGATAGATCCAAAGTTGAAGTCATCTCTAAGTTACCTATTCCAAATTGCCAGAAGGATGTTAGAAGTTTTCTTGGGTTTACTGGGTATTACAGAAGATTTATTGAAAACTTCACTAAGATAGCATCTCCTCTTTTCAAATTTCTTACCAAGGACTGTGAGTTCAAATGGGATCCTGAGTGTGAATCTGCCTTTGAAGCTTTAAAGACTAGAATATCTGAAGCACCCATCTTAAGGGGGCCAAATTGGAAACTCCCTTTCCATATTTCCACTGATGCTTCAGATACAGCTCTAGGAGCTGTTTTGGGACAAAAGGATTTGATCCCTTATGCCATTTATTACACAAGTAAGAATTTGACTCCCACTGAGTTAAATTATACTGTTATAGAAAAAGAGTTCTTAGCTGTGGTACATGCGACTAATAAGTTTAGACACTACATAACCGGCTATGAAACCTTTGTTCATACTGATCACTCTGCCATAAGATATTTAATGAACAAACCTGTTACCAATGGTAGAGTTACAAGATGGCTTTTACTCTTACAAGAATTCAACATTACTGTGTTAGATAGACCTGGAAAACAAAACACAGTAGCTGATTTCTTGTCTAGAATCCAAAACACTAATGAAGATTCTCCAGTAGAAGATAAGTTTCCAGATGAATACTTGTTTGCAGTGACTACCAAGACTCCTTGGTATGCAGATATGGCTAATTATCTAGTTACAGGGAAGCTTCCTCTACACTTATTTCCTAATGAGAAAAGGAAAATCATTCAGGAGAGTTCACATTATTCTTGGATTTCTAATGAATTGTTCAAAACAGGGCCAGATTGTATAATCAGAAGGTGTGTTCGGGAAGATGAAATGCCTGACATCCTTAAGGCGTGTCATGATGAACCATGCGGCGGGCACTTTGCTGACAAGAGGACAGCTTATAAAATCCTTTCTCTAGGATATTATTGGCCTTCTCTCTTTAAAGATGCAAAGCAGTATGTTAGAAGGTGTGACAGCTGTCAAAGAGTTGGGAAACCAACTCCTTCAAATGAAATGCCTCTACAGCCTCAGGTATGCATCGAACCCTTTGAGAAATGGGCTCTAGATTTCGTTGGACCAATTAATCCTCCATCAAAGCAAAAGAAGTATATACTGGTTTGTACTGATTATGTTACTAAGTGGGTAGAAGCGAAAGCATTGCCTTCTGCTACTGAAAATTCAGTTGTTCAATTTCTTTTTGAGGATATTTTCACTCGTTTTGGTGTCCCAAGGGAAATTGTAACAGATCAGGGCAGCCAGTTTACATCTAAATTGATGGAGAAGCTGATGGAGGAATACAAGATCAAGCACAGAACATCTACTCCATACCATCCACAATCAAATGGCCAAGTGGAATCTACCAATAAAGTTCTTGAAGGCATTATCACCAAGACTGTTCATCTTCATAGAAGAGATTGGGTGGAAAGGCTTCCTGAAGCCTTATGGGCCTATAGAACTACATGGAAGAACACAACAGGACATTCTCCCTATGAACTTGTTTATGGGAAGGAAGTCCTGCTCCCCATTGAGTTCCAAATCAAGACCTTCAAGATGGCAGTCCAATTGGGAATGAGCCTCTCAGAAGCCCAAAGACACAGAATGGACCAGCTAAATGAGCTAGATGAAATAAGGCAAGATGCAATTCTAAGGACCGATCTAGTTCAGCACCAAAGATCTAAATGGCATGATCGTCATATCAAAGAAAGAAAGTTTTAGAAAGGAGATTGGGCTCTAGTGTTTGATTCAAAGTTCAAAGACTTCAAAGGAAAGTTTCAAACTCATTGGCTTGGGCCATATGAGATTGATGAAGTCTTTAGCAATGGAGCAGTTCGAGTGAAAACTATTGATGAATTTCATACTCCTCTTATTGTGAATGGCCATCGCTTGAAAATCTACCAAAAGCCATTCTCAAAAGAAGAGTTTGTAAAATTGTTTAAAGAAGATTCTGCATCAGGTTGGTGGAGAAGGATTCTTCTCCTCCATCAGCCTAATCTTTGGTTTTTGAAACAAAAAAAAAAGAGAAGAAAAAGAAAAAGAAAAAAAAAAGAAAAAAAAAGAAAAAAAAGAATAAGTGTATAAGCCTGAAAACCAATCTCTGATTGACAGTCTTATGCAGAAAACCTGAGGTGAAAATCAGGGCCACCTGACACCTCATGTTTTCCAAAAAAAAAAAAAATCATCTCTCTCTCTTCCATCTCATTTCGCCATTTCATCCACTTCATTCACCATCTCATTCATTCAATCACTCTCACTCCACCTCATTTCTTTTCATTCATCCATCCATTACATTCCATTCCATCAATAAAGTCATTGTCAGATTTATTTTTACACAGCTAAAGTTGTTTTGTGTAGTTAGAAGGGTATCACTGTAGTTTCTGCAGCTGAGGAGCAATTCCGCAGCCATTTAGCAATTCCGCAGCTCTCTGCACCTGCACAAAAGAAACACAGTCTGTTTAAAAAGAAATTTACAGTTCAGAAGTCATCAACAATAACTGGAAAAGAGTCATGCAACAACAATAAACCAATGAAGGGTTAGTGGAAAATGATCAAAAGCAATCCAAGCGTGGATATGAGGTATGATCTAAATCTTAAACCTACGGTTATCTCATTTTGCAAAGTTTCCGGGATATGTTTTTTGCCATTTAATGTAATGATTACCAGTCTTTCCCATCATGCGACCAAAAATCCACGTATTCCCCACACTTATCGGTCTTGTTCATCACGATTTTGAAACTCAACTGCGGCTGCTCCTCCATTAAGGTTTTCGTACCTAAGTGACGTAGACTACTATACTACGTCTCTCTACGTCATAATCCCGCAGCCAAGTGTAAACTTATGACCGAAGCCTAAGGACCTAACCGTTTCTACCCATCATTTCATAACCCTCCTACTCTCGTATCATTCCATTCACGCTGTTTCATTTCCACAGTTCCCTTATTCCGCTGTGCTCACTACGCTGCTACCTTAGCCATACTTTGTTTTACTTCTTTCTCTCTGCTAATTCTGATTATCAGTGAAAGTATGTTACGGCTGTTACATTAGAGCCGTAAATTTACTGTGTTAAGTCCACTGTTGAAGCCGTGTAACCTTTTTTCCAAAAGTTTTAGAACAGAGCCGTAGAGCCAATGGGTAAACTCTTAAGAGCAGAACCAGAGGGTTCAAAATTTCTGGAGGGATATCCTCAAGTTAAAGAGGCTTTGCAGAAAGCAAACTGGCTCCAATGCATCCAGAAATTCAGAGGTTACCACAAAGAGGTTACGAAGGCCTTTGCACGTTCCTTTAGAGACAAAGACAATCAAGTGGAGATAGGGGACCTAAAGTTTACAGTCACTGAGAGCAGTATAGCACAGGCCACTTCACTCCCACAAACTGGAGAAAGATGGTTTAAAAACAGATCAGTACAAGACCAACAGTGGAAGCAAATCTTAAAGAATCCAGGTATGGATACCAGCATTTTTACAAAAGGGATTCCTGTTACTTATGTCAAGGAAGAATGGACAACTTTACTTTTATTAGTGCAAAAATTCTTTACTTGTGAGGGAAGGTTTGGAGTTTTATATGTTTACCATGCCAAAGTCATGATGCATTTCTTAGGAGATGATATTAACCTTCCATATTTTCTACTCTCAAGTCTTAGAAAAATGTGTTCAATTGTCCAAAGGAACCCAAGAAACATTGAACCACATCTGTATCATCATGGTCTTGTTAAGATGCTAGTTGAGGAACAATTGAAAGCAAAAAGAGATACCTGGGAGAGATTTCTTGTGAGAAACCACTTTGAAGAAGCAGGAGAAACCTCTGTGCCTAGAAAGAGTAGAAGAAAAAGAGAAGAGGCTACCCCTGAAACTGTTCTCCAAGAGGAAACTGTCCAAGAACAGATTGAAGAAGAAACTGATGAACATCATTCTGAACATGAAATTGACCCTGAGTTTGCTGTGGACATTGATCAAACAGCCCAAAGAATCATCACAGAAACCCTTTCAGAACTTGCCCAAGAAGTTGCTCAAAAGAGAAAAGAGAATAGGAAGAAACAAAAGAAAGATAAAGGCAAAGCTGCAGCCCAAGAAACTTACCTTACTCCTGAGAATTCTAGTGAAGAAGATACTCAGCCCTTAGCACAAAGAATGGCCAAACTCCATGAGACTGCCCTTTCCAAGAAGGTGGAAAAACAAAAGCAAAAGGCACAAAAAGAAAAACAGAGCATCACCACCGTGAGAAGGAGCAGAAGGATACAAGATAAAGTGGGGGCCACAAAGGGTAAAAAGTCACTCATCATTGACTTGAGCACACCTGAAAAGGTTGCTACAAGACCTGACTTTGAGAAAAGCCCTCCACACGCTGAGTATGTTGAGACCAGTCCTCCACGTGAGGAAAGTCCTTTTGAGCATGAGCCTGAATTTGAACATGAACCTGAATTTGAGCATGAGCCTAGCCCAAAGAGGTCACCAGAGGTTGACCCAGATCAGCAGAAAGTTTATAATTACCTGGAGACGTTAGAACAAGCAGCTGCTGGTCCAAGCACTGTTCAACCTTTGGAGCAGCAAGTTCAATCACTGAAGCAAGAAGTATTTGAGCTGGAGGTACTAAATCGCCACATCAAACAAGAAAATGAAAGACTGAAGGAACAGAGCAATGTGGACAAGATGGTCCAAGATAATACCATGCTTCATATGGGCCTTTGGCAAAAGGAAAACAAAAAGCTCAAGAAGAGATGCAGGAAGTTAAACAGAGCCTTGATCAATTTAAAATTTAGATGTTTGATGAAAAGACCAAGAGTCAATGTGGCCACACAGAGGAAGAAGAGAAGGCTAGATGTCTTAGCAGAGGCATCTCAGCGGGTGGATTGAACAATGTTTTCGTTGCATAAGGACATGCAACACCCTCGTAGTGGGGGTATGTAGAGCCTCTAACTTGCACTTGATTATCCATCATTACCTACAGTTTTCCCTCACTCATCTCTCTCTTTTGCCTTATTTTCCTACCCAGATCATTACATTTGATGTCTTTAAGCATGATTTAGTGAACTTTGCTAATGTGTGACTGTTTTGTTTAGATTTTGACATATTTACAGAGATTCCGCAGCTGTCTGGCAATTCCGCAGCCATCTGGTGATTCCGCAGCCTTTTTGTTAATCTCAAGGTTCCACGTGTCATTTTGCAAAACGAGCCACATGGGCACGTGGGAATAAAGGTGCTCAAGGTTCCTGTGCTATTGGTTCGATCAGCCACATCATCTACACCTCTGGTCAACGAGGGTCAAGCCACGGTCAACAAAGGCAGCTTAACGGTGTTGCGTAAGCTGTTGGGTCACGCCAATGCAACTGATGATTTGTCCGTGTTACGCAGGTTGTGGGAAACATAATCCAACTCTGGATTCAATTCCCATAACGACCAGAACCTCCAGCTCATCCACGAGGCTTATGACGTGTTGCTGAACCTTTATTACGCATGACAGATTAGTTAATTTTCAGTTTCTAGCTTTACGCATTAGGCAATCGTTTAGATGCCTATAAAAACTTGCGTCTGTGTACGCTTAATGTTACTTTTTAGTTGCTGTGTTTTATGAACTCGTTATAATTTTAGTGCATTTCAAGACTCTGTTTTGATAGTGCTGTTCTAGCACTCTTGACTGTAATTTTCTACATATGGAGTAATAGAAGGCAGTGCTGTTCTGACGTTTTCAAATCCTTGAGTCTTCTTTGGGTTGTATGAATGGAGGGCCCCTGTTCATGACTGCCCTTGTATAGTATTTTATGTTCATATTCTTGCTATTTCCTTATTTTCCATTCAGCATTTCCTTTTCTTTGAAACATGTACAACTTGATTTACTTTCATTGTCATTACATTTGCAGCATTCATTTTGACTGATCAGATTTGTTTTTCTGCAGGTTTTTTTACCCGGGATTGTTTTTGTCTTTATGTATTTGCTTTATATCTGATGGTATTTTCAGTTGACAGATTCAAAGTTGTTGCCTTTACTTTATTTTCATAGCTGATTTCTAGTTTAGTTTCTCAAAGTTGTCTGCTAACATATTGATGGTCTCTTTATCATAAATTGTTCATCTTTTAGAGATCAGAATACTAATAAATTACAGTTGGCTTTGAGTACTTTTTAGACTAATCTTTAACTACTTTCTAATCGTGCTTTACATAGTACCATATGTTGGAAGCAGAGAGTTAGGAAGAGCTGAACATTATAACTAGTCCTTAAAGTAGATTTTTCTCATTTTTGATCACTTTTTAAACTCATCTCTAACTACTTCCTAATCGTGTTTTACATAGTACCATATGTTAGAAGCAGAGAGTTAGGAAGAGATAAACATTATCATTGGTTTTTAAAGTGATTTTCTTACCTTTTATTTGCAGCAGCATGAATGGTGTCTAGTGCCATTAGAAAGTGGTTCTTTGCTTTCAGTTCATTTCAAGTTATTTATTTCCTTTAAAGTTTCTCCTTTGCAAATTCAGCAGGTAGTTAGAAACCACCAACAACACACATTCACTCATCTGTTTATAAAAACTCCATTCCATCTTAGGAAGATAAATTGACCACAAACAACGCCCCCAAACGACAAAAAGACTCTAAGAGGTTGCTTAAGTACATATAGTACACCTTCACTTCATCAGCTTACGAGCCCCGGGTTGACAATTAATGACATCAATTTAGGAACACTAAATTGACTAAACACTCCCATCGTCGTCCAACGATGAAACATCCGAAGAATCAATCGTGGACGAGAGTTTGTTTCTGATATCTGCAAGCAATGAGTGGTATGGAGATATCATAATTTATCTCCAAACCCAAAAGTTCAGGCCTAACACCTCTCACTCTGAACAGAAACGTATACGATACCAAGCTAAAGACTACATGATCGTCGGTGATACGCTTTACCGTCGTGGTATCGATACAGTTCTGAGGAGGTGCCTTACCCATGAGGAGGCCGAAAAAGCCCTGAATGAGTGTCATTCAGGCGCGTGTGGGGGGCATCAATCTGGATATGCAACAGCACAAAAAATCTTACGAGCGGGATACTTTTGGCCAACCATGTTCAAAGATTGCATAATCGTAGTCAGAAGTTGCCATGCTTGTCAAATTTTTGATAGCAAAACCAGAAGACCACCCGCACCTTTACAACCAATAGTTGCTGTTGGGCCTTTCGCCAAATGGGGCATCGATTTCATGCAATGTAACCCCACCTCGACCGGGGGGCATGGGTATATTATAGTCGCCGTAGACTATTTTACCAAATGGGCCGAGGCGATGCCTACATTGGATAACACTGGTGAAACAACTGCCCTTTTCTTTTTCAATTATGTAGTCGCCAGGTTCGGCATACCACAGGCTATAGTTACAAATCATGGATCGCATTTTCGCAATCATATGATGGTTGAATTAGCTGCCAAGCTAGGGCTATCTCACGACAGCTCTACCCCGTATTATCCGCAAACCAATGGACAAGTTGAAGCGATCAACAAAGTCCTGAAGCGTATGTTGCAAAGGATGATCGGAGTTCACAAAAGAAGGTGGCACCTAATCCTGTACTCAGCCTTGTGGGCTTACCGAACATCGGTAAAGAATGCGACTGGGTTCACACCTTTCCAACTGGTGTATGGCCTGGAGGCAGTCTTACCAGTCCAGTGCGAAATTTCGTCCCTTAAACTCGCAATCGACCTCCTCCCCAGAACTTTAGAAGAAGAGGCTCGTTTCTTGGAATTAATCCAATTGGATGAAACCCGTCGTGACGCCACTTTGGCTAACGAAGCCCATAAGAAACGAGTCAAGGCGTAGTTCGACAAAAATGTCAAACCCCGTGTCTTCTCGGAAGGTGACTTGGTCTTGCTTTATGACCAAGAATCCGATAAATTGGGAGCAGGTAAATTTAATTCTTTATGGATGGGCCCCTATATTGTTAAATGAGTGTTAGCAAAAGGAGCCTACGAGTTAATGGATTATGACGGAATTCCACTGGCGCAACCCCGTAATGGGTTGTACCTCAAGCGTTACTATGCTTAAATAGTAACCTGTGTGCTTTTGTTGTATTTTGTTTTCGCTAAAGTGTTTGTTTTGGTCGAGTAATCCACCTTTTTACATTTATTGCAGATGTCGAACCTTTCTGAGACATGTGTGGGATATGCCGACGGAGCGAGTCGTAGTTCGCGGAACCTGTCCTCCGCGGCCTGGGCCATTTTTGATCCAAGCGGCGAGTTAGTGAGTTTCAGAGGTGTGTGTATTGGGAAATCAATGAATAATATCGCTGAGTATAGCGCGTTGATAGAACTCCTCTCTGATGCCATCACCCATGGTATACGCCGACTAATCGTCAAGCTAGACTCACAACTTGTGATACTACAACTCAATGGTATATATTCTGTCCGCAATCCAGCTATTGATCGCATGTTTCTAAGGGTTAAGATTTTGGAAAGACAGTTTGATTTAATTCAATACCAACATATTTCCAGGAACTTAAACACATTAACCGACTCATTAGCAAACTATGTGTTAGATAGACATTTGCGACATTTATAAAAAAAATAAAAAAAATGCATCATCAATGTTGTACAAGTGGATCATATAAATCAACCAGAATAAACCCCGAAAATCAAAATATATATATAAAAGCTGTTTATCGTTTACACATAATGTTCTGTAACCAAGACAAAAATTGGTCGCATGACCCAAAAACTCAAAAGTGCTAGGGGGCACCCTAGCCTAGTGATGCTCATGATAGCACGTCACGGCCTGTGCAATCATGTGCAAGAGACGAGTCCATCGTCTAGGCACACTAGTAGTATGCCGCTGCAACTGTAAAGGTAACTCGTCGATCCGTACATCCGGAATACCAAGAGTAAGGCTCTCAACCTGCTCCTGAACAGCTGTAAGGGTATCGACCACGTCAAGGTCATGAAGAATAACCCTCCCAGCAGGCTCCCCTGCTGGGGCAGCGACTGGCGCTCTCGGGCGAACTGCTGGGCGAACAGGACCAACATCTGCATGCACACAAGAGTTTGATTTAAAAGTCTTGACAGAATAAAGCACAACAACATTATGAATAAAAATAGTAAACAGTGATATGGTCAGAGATTTTACCAATAGCGCCCCACTGTTCGCCATCCGGTAACACCAAATCCGGATCACCTCGGAAATCCATGCCCACATATGGATACTCAGAATAGACCATCTCCTGGCGCTCGAACCACCTAAAGAAGGTATAAGTGAAAGTAATCTGAGGTTGACCAGCATGCCTAGACATGTGATCAACCCATCTCTGCATGCGTGGCTTGGTCGGAGAAGGCAAGTCGAGTGCAATATATTGAGGCTGCATCAGTGGTATTTTCTCCAAGGCAAAGGCAGTCAAAATAGAACCAAATCCAAAGTTCTTCAGCTTCCCGTCCTTTACCTTGGTCAATTGACTTTTCATCTGAAGAAGTACTGCATCACACCAGTTGAATACTTTCGGTTGGAGACACTCCAAGGCGTGCTGCACATAAGATCTGTTGGCAACATGAAGAGATGCACTACCGGCCATCCTACCAATAGTATACAGAATGGACCTGAGAGACCTGTCAGTAATCTCACGGATAACAACCTTGCCGTTTCTGCTCAGCTGGGAACCTTCCCTGCAATACTGGCGGACATAATCTCTCACGGAGTCATTCCCTCGGGCCAAACCTGACAAAGAAATGGGGGCGCCCCGCCTTGACAACCCAGTCAAGAAGTAAATGTCTACGA
Source organism: Pinus tabuliformis (assembly GCA_031772625.1). Taxonomy (NCBI): domain Eukaryota; kingdom Viridiplantae; phylum Streptophyta; class Pinopsida; order Pinales; family Pinaceae; genus Pinus; species Pinus tabuliformis. Next base: position 904,064,281 of record CM062811.1, read on the forward strand.
TAGTTAGGGGGATGGATTTGCCCCTAATCTGGAATACTTGGTTGATAGGATCCCAAGCATCAAGCATATACTGCAGTAAGGAGATCTGTGCTCTCATGCTAGAGATACAGAAGAACTTCAGTAGGCCACAGTTCCGCAGTGCGTTCACCGTGACAGGATCATGGAGGGCAATCATGTCCTCTTCTTCATGTTCTCATTCTCGCCATGTAAGGGACATTTTGCTCAAAGGTCCCTGCAAAACAAACAAGAGAATGAGTAAGATCCTGGATTTGATGAGAAACTGGCGAAATTTCATCAAAAACTGTGCAACAGAACCAGTTTTCTGTGCCCAACGCAGGTAGCAAGTGTTCTACCTGCGTTGAAGGTCAAACTGCCTTAAGGCAGCTTGACATTCAACGCAGGTTTCGAATGGACCACCTGCGCTGATGGCAGGGCACCCTAACAAAACCCCAGGTGCTCAGGGAGACAAGGAAACAGGCACAGAATGGAAAAATGAAACCATGAAAAGAAAGAGCTAGGGTTTAGCTCCTACCTGGTCTAGACGGCGCCGAGAATCGTGCACAGAATCTCCTGAAATCAGCTGGTGAAAATCAAGGGGGAAGAGGCACCTCCAGAGCTCCAACAAACCAAGTTCAAATGAAATGGTAAAATGAGAGGTAAAAACACTTTTTAATTGCTTTTTACGTAGTTCAAAGCGAAATATTAGGGTTTTAATCTCATTTTCAAATAAATGTTATTCATTTCTAACTAAGTTTGATGCAGCAATTGAGAATGCAGTACTATCTTTGAAAAGAGCAAAACTAGTTGTGGTAAAAAATCAAAGTTTGACCATAAATCGAGCAGTTTTAGCACAAAGTTCATGCTCGTTAAAAAATAAACGCAAGATCCGAGCAGTTTTAGCGCATAGTTCATGCTCGTTAAAAAATAAACATAAGTTTGAGCAGTGTTTTTCCGCGTTGAAGCTCGTTAAAAAATGAACCTATCCCGGTAAATAACCATTGTGAATGTAACTCTATCAACCATTAAAGCCTTGGTCGTGTTTGCACCGTCACCTCCACTTTTCATTTGGCTGATCGTTCATCTCCATATGATTGTTTACCCATTTTGAGGAACAGCTGCAAAGAGTGATTTCACCTAGCCATCCTTGTGACACTGCCGTGATTGGAAAATTCCAACCTATACCTGGAATCAGCTGCTAACCCTGTTTATCACTCGTTCCTCAAAAGACGAGTCTTCTTTAAGCTATTTTCAACTGACTCATAAAATATGAAAAGATTGCCGAGTTTTGGCCTTCTAGCTCGTTAAAGCGATCAGAAGTGCTATCCCTCCTCTAGATTTTAATCTTTTTGGACCTGAGGGATTATTGCACAAAAAGATCGAGCGCTTGTTTTGTTCGGCTCGTTAAAACTATCGAAAACTCATCCCTTCTGTATTGTTTTATACTTTTTCGGACTTAAGGGATTAGATGACGAAAAAGGAATTTTGGAGTTAACTTTACGTACCTTTTCAGACTCTCTAAAAATGAAAAGGGACCGAGTCGTCTTTGTCGTTAGACTCGTTAAAATCATTAAATAGCGACAAACTTGTCTTTAGACGAGAACGAGTTTCACTATCGCTAGGCTCGTTAAAACATAGCGATGGGCTTGCCAGAAGGGCAGGTTATAGAACAAGCATATGTTATCCTCCTCAAGCTTGACAAAAATAAAGAGGTACTGGTCAGCAATGACTGGGGAAAAATTGGGAGAAACTAAAGAAAACTTTGATGGTAGCAGGTCGCTCTTGAACATGACACTTTTCATCCATACCACAATCGGGTTGGGTTGTTTCATTCACCGGTCACATCACCATGGTCTCGCCATACCATCCATAATTTGGGTAATGCTACCGATCCATCGCATCAGTGTCGCCATATGTTCAAGAGAAGTCGTTCAGAAAGAGTCAACCGGGTCCCATCCACTGCCATACATTATCCTTCATCCATTCATGACCGCCACCCTGAATCATATGTCACAGATCGTTTTCACCTCCATCAAAATCATTAGCTCCGTTCCATGTCACTGATGTGTGATTCATTAAGGCCCTCCTTTGACGGATCGCTTCTTGTCGACATCAGCTCATTATCCAAGAAGTTGATCTAGGAACAACCCCTTCAGTACTTTGAAGCTTGCATGCCTCAATGGCAAGTTTCTCACTTTCGGCGACAGGTATACATCAATGACCTTCGACCAGAAGATTTTGCGTGGTGTTCGACGCCAAGTCCTTTATTCACACCACGTGAATTGTACTGCAGTACCTTGAGGGTCATTATCATTATCGGTGATTCCTCTCGCGCTTGTTAATGGTTTACATCATTGACCGGTAATCAAGCGATGTCTTTCCATGTTCGACTTCAGAACAATTCTCACATGGATCGACTTGTACTTAGAGTGAAGATCGAATGAGTTTGAAGACCCTGGATCTAGTTTCATCCATCCGGGCTGCGATATATATTCGGGAAAGATAAAGACATTTGACATGTACATCATTGCAGCAGACGATCATCCTACTCAAAGGATGATAATTTCATCAAAATTATCAGTCTACTATCAGACGATTGTCTGTTCTATGTACAGAAAATGAATTTATAAAGCTGAGCATGGGAATGCCCGCCTCAGCTAGATCATGAAAGTAGTATGAAAAATAATGTATTGTATTGTATCTTATTACAGGTCTCCTCCCAGCAATTGGATGAACTTCGGACCCTCCTGGATAAAGCATTTCACCCGATAAATGGCCTCATACTTTAGGGGGCAACTGTTATAGACATTTTTGTGCCTTACAACATTGAGCATGAAATGTCCATAATCTTAGGGATCCAAAGTCCCTAAACATGTTGTTCCTACCCCTAGAGGAACAAGGCTAACAAACCACAGCAATTCACAGAAGTTCTCCACCTGAACTGCTCAAAAACAAGTCAATTCAGGATCATGTCAACTGCTCCACTGACCATCTGCGCTGAATGTCAATGGCTACACTGGCTACCTACGCTGAATGTCAACTCCAACACTGGCTACCTGCGCTGAGCGAGATTGGACATGTGGCAGGCTCATTCCTCAAGGTGTCAAAACCCAGGAAGCTTCCAAAATGACACTTGCCTCAGGGAATTCGACTGGTGATGAGTAAGAGGTTCCAAATCTCCAAGTGGAAGAAAGAACCTCCAAGTGGACTCAAGAACTAACAGAGGGAGAGGACACTAGTCAGATCTCAAGCTGACTCATTCTCTCTCCAAACATCTATATATGGATCTCTCCTCCATGAGATCCGGAGGCTGGAATTTTGTTATTGCAAAGAATTGCTGTTGGTTTGAGACTGGAATCATTGGGTGCTTAATGCTTTGAAGGGATGTGAAGATAGGAATTCCATTCTGCTGGGAAGGAGATGCTGGATTGGAGCCCTCTGGGTTGTATCTCTTCCTGAACCTTGTTATTTATCAATAAAGCTATCTTGGTTCTCTCCTAAATACTGATGTATCTTTGATGTATGATTGCATTAGTGTATTTGATTTATTTCTAATCCTGAATCATTTATGAATATGAATATCTGTCTTTGTGTTGTGTTCTTCTCTTGTCGCAAGTAGCTGTTCTCTTGTCGCAAGTAGCTGTTCTCTTGTGATCTCGCAGGAATCTGTTGAAGCTGGGCGAGCGAGGAGGCAAGTAGCTGTGAACACCCAAAGAGAAGAGGATCTGGATCGAGGGACAAACAGAAGACACCGGTAAGTCTATTGATCTCTCTTCTTTCACATTTCATAAAGGAAGAAACCAGAATAGCTGTCTCTGTTTGTTGCTAAGGCACTGTCACACCTTAGGTGGATAGGATCGTCCTGCATAGGCATTTTTCCCCACAACATGACAGTATCCAAATTCCTGTACAATGTAGGAAGATTATGTTAATTTTGAGAAATTTACTTAGTATGGATAAAAACCAAGAATATATAATGAAAGAAAGAACTAAATAAATGAATTGTAATACAAAGAGGGTTTGAAAACCTTGTGTAATTCCTACAACAAAATTTGAAAGAGGAAAATAAATATGCGAATATATATATATATATATATATATATATATATATATATATATTATATATATATATATATTATATATATATATATATATATATATATATATATATATATATTATATACATATATAATTAAAATTTACACGATTTAAAAACCCTAAAAAATGACTACTATATTAACCCAGTGTGAACCAACAATATGCAGAGGGCTATTTATTGTTCATAATAGAATATACAATAAGGTTAAAAACCCATTTTTTTGTGGGAATCCAAGTATGTAAAATAAAGAAATCATACTGGTATACATTATAGAGGTTACAGTTCTATCTTAAGAATCACAGTTAAAATAATAATTTGAAGAAGAAAAATAAGAAAGGGGATGTTGGGTTCCTATACCAATAGGAGTCATAATTTTGAATGACTAAGGTTAAGCCTTGTAATATTGTACATACCTTTGCTTTCTGCAAATGTTTTCCATATTAAAAAATTAAAAAATGTAAAGAGGGTATGTCCTAAAAGAACAATCAAAGGACAAAAAGAATGAAAAGGTCAAAAAAATGAAAATATATGAACCCCAAAAGATAAAAAGAGACCATGAAAGTGTGCAAGTCAAAATGCCACTACTATTTACTTTTTATGCATAATAAATGATTGTGTGCAGCTTGTTACTCATGCCACAATCCATGATAGTCAAATTGTTTAAACTTGGCTATTTCATGTTTTAAATTTTATGTTTATAGTTAGAGAATAAAATCTGACCAAACAGTATAATCTTGGCAGATCATTAGATAGGTAGAGTGAATAAAAGGAGCTCATCAGTTTAATCTGAGCCCTTGGATGATATAAGGTTAGATTTAGATAGTTTGCTATGTAAAGAAAAGAAAAATATTGATAAGAGTTTTCTAGTCTAAATGCACCCAAATAAAGTGAAGAAAAATGGTAGGGTAAGTGGATGAGTAAGTAGTAGAAAGGTTGCAGAAACATCATGTGATTACACAAAAAGAACTTATGTCATTGTTCCAAATGAATCTTTCAAATATGCATAAGTGGTAAACAAATCAAAGGCAATGGTTCACAATATGATTTATTTAACATCCCCATCATTCATTTTAATCCCTATAACACTTACTAATTTCCCTTTCATAATAAAAATATTAACACCTATAGTTCTTTAAGTGAAAAAAGGCTGAGAGAATTTCTCTAACTTTTGGTGGGACCGGATCCTTGGCTTGATGACTTAAGAAGGAAAGGTGTTAAATTCCCTTGCAATTCATTCATCCCCCTCACAAAACCCCTTTTCCTAAGGTTAAATTATTTTGCCTAGGAAAACCCCATGATAAACATATTTTATGCAAAAAACACACCAAATTACATTTATCATAAGTACTAAGTGTATGGAAAGCACATAACATTGATGTACCTAAGTACAATACCCTTTCCACTCATTTCACCTCATATTAACTTTTTAATTAAATATATAAAATTCTCGAAAAACCGATTAGCCTGTATATATTTAACTCCTTTATATAAAATAACCCCACCCCTTAGTTTAGTTATAAACTATATGACTACCCCATATCCCACAAAATATATTAAAATCCTGCCCTCAGTCCTTAATCCTATATTAAGGTGCCCCTGATGAGATTAAGTGTTAATCTAATCCTATACCGTTGGTGATTAAACCCATGGGCCCCCAAAAACTTTATGTGTAAATCACCGTGCAATTCCATCTCCCGACCACTGTTGATCATCCCTCCCCCTCATCCAACAGCCCATGATCATATCGGTCGCGCCCGATGTCCGTCCTTTACCCACCCGATAAGACGGTTTTCCCCTGACCCCCAATGCTACGTGTCAAATGATGAATGGAATCGAGCGATCTCTCCCAAATACCGCCCGCACCAAAAAAGCGGTGTGATGACCCTCCCAAACCGCTTCCCACATTTAACTGAAAAACCACCACTATTCATCAATCAATGAACTCACAAAAAATTAATGTTTCTTCTATAAAAGCCACATTATCCCTCTTTTCGCTCTTTTCGCGCATTTGCTGTTGAGAACTCAGAAAGCCATTGCGACCCTTGAAAACTGAGAATTCTCTCACAGACCTCTGTCGTTGCTCGACAGACGCTGTAGACAGTCCAACTCATTCATCACTTCATACCAGAACCGTACGGAGCTCTGCAACCTTCATCAATCACCATCTGTAGTCAATTTCACCCAATTCCAGGTATTTAACCATGGAAAACCAATTCCATTGTCAAATTCCAAGTAACTTCACTCTCATAACATTGTTAACTAAGTAAAAAATATCAAATTTACTTTGATTTTTACACTTTGAGCCATAACCATCTGCAAAACCACCATTGCCCTAAAACTCTGAATTACCCCCCACACTCAAATCCACAAGAACTGTGTATGGCTGCCCCAATTGCGATGGATGTAAGGCCCATCTCTACACCTCATTTAGACCTGGACCACCTTCCTTTAGCTAATAAAGGTTTCCAAATAAAAGATACCACTGCCCTATAGCCCCTGCTCAAAGTACATTACCAAAGTAGGGACAAATATCTCAACCATGCTGATGAGATTGGCCTTTTGGAGTCAAGTTTTCCCAAATACCAGTCCCCCAAGTCCACATTTTCCTAGAGATTGTCCACTACTGTCATGCCAATTACATCCCTAGTCAGAGAGCAGTCATGTCCCCAAACCAAACCATACTTTTCACCATCACTGCTGAGTCCATAAACGAAATGCTGCAGCTCCAACTAGGGCCAAACCTAACTCCCCTCTCAATTGGAGACCTGTTGGACCAGTACCCCAAGCTTAGTTTTGCAAAATTGGCCAAATTGTTCCAAACCTTCATTAGAGATGAAAAACACATCCATAAGGACTCCCCTCTATATGTATTAGTCATTTTCTCTCCATGGAGCCAGAATATTGTAGCCATGATATCTTGTATTTTGGGGCACACCACTAGTGAATACATTGATGAGTTAATCCTTGCCTTCATGTCCATCTACACTCCAGGATAGCCTCCTGCTATCATTTATGACTATGCCCAATTTATAGCTGATAGGATGCATGAACAATTTCTTAGAATGAGCAATGAAAGAGTTTTCAAGTATTCCTCAGTCTTATACCATATGTTCTTGTATTATCAACCTGATAAGTTCCCATTCACCCTTCAGAAGCTGGACACCAAGGGTCAGCCCAGGTCAGTCATTTTTTGGACCCCATTGATCCACCAATATCAGTCTCCATACTCTTATTCTGATTTCATTGATTTATTTGTACACCCAGTCATGGCAATGTTGACTAGAAGCCCTCCTCCTAGAATCAGTCCAGAAATAAAGAGAGTCCTCCAACTTTCCAAGCAGACTAAAGTGGGTGATTGGTACTTGTACCAAAACCACACCGAAATTAGAATCTACAGTTGCATGCTGGCACCATACAAGCTACCAAGATACCTCCCAATGAGGTTGTTTGCATTAGAATACTATAGACAAATCATCAATGCAGATGAAGTAAACTTCGTCAATGCCAAGAAGAAGGCCAATTTCAAAATAAAAGACCAACTAGGCCCCTTCATATGCAACTCTAGGGAGGCAGGCAAAGAAGCAGATTTGATATTGTAGAACATGAAGTTCCAAAGAAGTTTTGTTTGGAGATATGACCCTTTGGAATTCATCACAAAGAAGAGACAAAAGGTCAAGCTAGGACCTTTCATTCACCATCCCATACCTGAAATAGAAGCCTATTCCAACCAAATAGAATGGGTGGAAGGTACCCTAGTGGACCAAGACAACACCAAGGTAGACATAGAGAATACTCTCATTGATCTAGAAAGACAACTTGATGAGGGTTCTTTCTTGCAGGTATCAGAGCAATTAGACCAACCAGAGACAACCATGAGTACCCCTCCAGTTATGCAAACTCCTCAAAATGAGGAGAAGAACCTAAAGAGAAGTAGGGAGGAGGCCACTACATCAACAAGAGAAACCTCATACGCTCAACCAGAAACAAGCAAAGCAAAAAGGCAGAAAATGAATCCTGTCTCTGAATAGGAGGATATAGAGGGCTCAATTGAGGTCACAAACACAGAAGGAAATAGAAGTAGGCCTACCACTCCATCTGAAGGCATGAAAGAGCCTTCCACATCATAGAATTAGATGTTGGAAAGGAAGCTTAGTGTGGAAGTGTCTTCATTCAGCAGGCTTGCTGACAGAGACCAGGACATCAAGGAAAGATACAAGGAAATCAAAGCAAGAAATGAAAGGCTCAAGGCCCAAACCTATGCTCAGTACCTAAAGTTGACTCCTACCAATCAAACAAGGCTAATGTCAGCCTTTGACATTAAAGAGGGGAAGTTGCAGATGTCTTTCATCAAACCTACAGCCCAACAGCCAAAGACAACATCTGATTTCAAAAAGGTAGACTTTGAAGTGTTGGCAAGGGATATTCATCCCATAGACCAAATTTAACTACACAAACAAGCTGGAGAAATGATATACTCCACCCTGACAGGTAAAGCCATAGCGGCTCATCAGCTACAAAACTCTTTAAAAAACATTTCAACACAATTTCACTTAGAGAAGGCCTCCTCACAAGCCAAGGATACGAGGATCAAGTCCTTAGAGGACTTAGTGATTGAATTGGGACACGCTCCGAAGGATATAAAATCCACAGATCAGCTTATTAGAAATAAGAACGATGATATAGCTGCATTGAAGAAACAACTAAAAATACCTCAACTGTAGCATCCACAAACATTGGATGTCCTAGAATCCCAGTAGGGGCATGAAGAACTCATGGACTTAGTCTTAAAGCTGAATGATCAACTAAAAGAGACATAAAAGGAATTGGATGCTTTAATCCAATTAAAACAAGCGGATGTGGCCACTTCTTCAGCAAATGTTATCCCTACAGTCTCCACAACAGTACCATCCACACTAGTAGCATCTTTGGCACCTACAGCTCCACTTGCAACAACCTTGCCAGCAACAACATAATCTACATCAACAACAGGTGCATCAGGAGAGAAAGCAACAGAATTGATTAAAGCCATGGAAGAGATGTCTATTCAAGCTACTGAAATGAAAAGGTTAAGAGAAAAAGTTGCAAGTTTTGAAACTGACTACAAACTTGCCCAACTTAAGCAAAAAGAAGAAGCGTAGAAGGCCTAAAGAATGAGTGAAAGAATCAAAGTCTTAGATAAAGACTTAACACTGGATAAACCACTTGGGCAAACCAAGGAAACGTTGTGGGCCAATATAATTGACTCTATCATTGATATTTGGCCATCAATCCGAGTTATTTTTGAACAAACAGAGTTAGTAAAGGTAGCTACAGAAGCTATCCAGAAAGTGAAGGAGGAGTTGGGAGATAAGCTAGAGGATGCCAATAGACTCATCCACTTCCTCAACAACAAGAATAGATATGAGCTCCATGAGCTAAATATAGAAGATAGGATTGAGACCATTTTGGAAATAAGGAAGGTCCTTTCCCAAAGGAACCTTATGCTTAATTTAGAAGAAAAGTGCCACAATATGCAGGTAGCCATTTATAGGTTCATGGCTAAATTCCAGATTTTGAGGGAGAAAGGTCTGCCCAGTCCTATGGTTATCAATGACAAACTCATGACACATTTGGACTATGGTAATAGACTCAGACAGTTGGCTAAGGAACAAGCTAGCTCTTCATCCATAAAAGCATTTCCAACAGATAAAGTTTTATACAACACATTTGAAAACTTGTTTTTCCTGGAGCATGAGATCAAACATTTATTCCTCACCAAGCCAATTTTACCAAATATACTGAAGCCGATGAGATCTATAGGAGGACGATGAATGTAAAATTACCTGATGCAGAATGGTGGGAGACAATGACTGATTTATTGTGATAAATTTACAACAAAAACTTATTGCATAATAAAACAGAACAACCAGGTAAACAGGTGAAAACAACGCACCAGGGTCAAAGAGTATCAGGGTTAAAGAGTATCAGATGAAAGGTAAAAGTTGAAGAAGATTCCATTGTGAAACACCACAACTGCAAGCTAGGATAAAGGGCTACACTTAAACGATAAAGGCCAACACAACCATAATAAAAAGGACAAGATGAAACCGTTCAATAGTTGTCTCTATCTTCTTGCAAGAAGATATTTGTATTTCCTAGATTAAATCTCAAGTTGTTTTGAGATATTTTGTAATATTTTTTGTATAAATACTTCACAAATCGAAGTATGTAGGGTGGATTAGAAAACATTTCTATAGACTTATTGTTCTTAAGTCTGAAATCTATTGTACCAATGACTGGATCAAGGAATAAAGATCAAATATTCCACCATATTCTTGTGTAAAGCAAAGTTCAAATAAATATTTCTCACGTTCAATGCTATGTTTCTTTAAGTTTTTCCATAGTCTTACTTGTATCTCTAAAAATCTGAATGCTATAACATGGAATGATATCTCAGAAATTGCTTAGCTGCACTCTGTCTTGACTGTTATGCATATTGAATGTTTTCTTCACAAATCTAAGTTAAGGAATTCTTGATTGCTCCTTAGTTTAGGTAGTTCCTTGTGATCTATAGCAAAGGATTCTTAATTGCCCTTTGTTCATGATTATCCTTTGTTCTTCATTTTAATCCTGGTCTGAGAATTCTTAAGTGCTCTCTCACCTTGTTAAGATCATTTCACCCATTCGACCTAAATATTTGCACTTTACTTTGCTAGCCTTCCCTGTGAACATTCCCTTTAATGAATTGATCTAGTTCTACTATCCATTTATTGACTCCATAGCCCAATGGCTTAAAGACCTTGCTCTATCCATCTGTTCCAAGAATTCCACCACCCAACCTTCAATTCAAAACCAAAACCCCATGAACATTAAGAACTAGCCTAAAATCCCAGTAAAACAAAGCTAAATTATATAAAGAGAGCCCTCTCTGAGTCATTGGTGGGCTAGAGCCTATACTTAAAAGATTGGTTTATGGTTACCTCGATCTCTTCCTTCTTGTGATAACTTCTAAAGAAAATTCTGAGTGATAACGTAGTGGCGACTCTACTGGGGAACTCAAATCCTCAGTCCTAATAAAACTTTAAGAAATTTTTAAATCTGTATTTTGAGCCTCTTAAAGTAATTATTAGAAGTTATTTTAAAAAAATCTTATAAAAAGAAAATAATTAGAAATTTTTTGAAATTCTAGCTTCAAGGAGAACTCATTATACTTGGGCTAACCTAGATCCAAACCCTGCCCTAGTAGTTGATAATGCCAACTTGATTTCAAGAAAATCCCAAAAAGAAGAAAGTTCAGGTAGTCACACACCTTTAGTTAAAGCTAATTCATGTCCTGATGAGTGGTTGTTTTTATAAGATCTTCCCTTCGATGAGAAATTTGATTAGTCATTATTTAAATCAAAGTCTAAAAGTGAAATATACAATACTGTCCTAGATCCTGAGTTTATTGCAGACCTTGAAGTCCAAAAATCCAACAAATCAATTGATGAGTACATTCTGAATTCACCACAATCATCCCTTAGTACTGCCAAGATCCTTGAGCTTTCTGAACAATTGTCCACTACTCTTAGTTCACCATTATTCCCTTCAACTTCTGAAGTCCATACCCCATCACCATTCATACCCTCACTCCTTTACCAACCTAGCATTGCTCATTCACCATATACTATTACTAATTCATCCTCCACTACTATTTCATCTTTCAGTACCTCAACCCCACATCTTAGCCCCTCCCAGCTTATAGCCATGGAAAATAGATATGCTCCTCTTGTTTTACCTGCCCCACTTGGTGCTATGCCTACAGATTACCAAAACAAAATTGTTCAATTTGATGGCATAGAACCCTACACTGCACAACACCATGTCAATAAGATGACATATTACTTTGAATTGCATGAAATTGATATAGGTGATGTTCAAATGAGACTATTTTCTCAGACTTTAGCTGGTGATGTTAGAAAATGGTTTAGAAGGTTACCTGCTAATAGTATTGACAATTTATATGTGTTTTACCAACAATTTTTAAATAGATGGGAAAAGAAAAAGAACCCCTTACAGATCCTTTCAGAATATGAAAATACTAGAAGGGGACCTAACGAAACTGTACAAGTTTACTGCACTAGATTTAATAACATATACAATGTAATTCTAGTTAACCTTAGACCCCCACCTGATTTAGTTTCCTGATGGTTTTGACATGGACATGGCATACCAACTCAGGGAAAGAAACCTCCCAACCTTAGAGGAAATGCAAAGTGTAGCAGTTAGTGTAGAAGCTAATTTGTTAGCTAAAAGAGCTAGAGTTAGAAATGAAAGAAGAGGAACTTCAAAAGATGAAGCTTCACCATCTGACCTCAAAATAGATAGTTTAGCCAAAAGTATGGAGAAACTAGTGGATAGAATAGACAATAGGGAGAGGAAACCTCAATGGGATAACCAACAAGCACCTCCAGTTAGAAACCCAAATTTTAGGAAAAATCAAAACCAAAACATTGGGAAAAATGCACCTGATCAGAATATTAGGCCTCCTTTTCAAGAAAATTATGCAGAAACATCTTAGCCAAATGATCCAGAACAAGATACACAGATTAATCTATTGGGATTAGATGATGAGGATAATGTTTTCCTAACCCAAGCTGAGCAGGAACTGCATATGCTACAACAATTGCAAATCCAGTTCGAAGAGTCATTTGATTATAAACAAGGATATGATTCTGCCATTTCTAAAGTGCATAAGCAGTATAACCTAAGGAGTAAAAAGGACTCTGTTATCTTTGATCAAACCAAGAAAACATTGTCAAATCAACCCAAGAAAATTAAAGAAGCCTCGGTTTCTAAAATCCTCAGAATTCTCCCCAGAAAAAACCAGAATCCTTTTGGCCCTACCATTGTATATATAACCCCTAATCAAACTTCTGATGATCATCCCTCCACTTCAATTCCCCCTAAAAAACCAGTGGACACACCTCAAAACACCAGACTTGAAAATCAACAAAAAGAGGTCCACAATAGAGGAAAAGAAGACCATCCCACTCAAATCTTTGCTGTGAAAATTCAAAACCCTTGAATAGAAAAAGCCCCTTTTCCATTCAATTTGGGAGCAAAGCTAGCTAAGCTAAAGATTTTAGTCCCTTTAACATAACTAATCAAGAATGAAACCTACAAGACATAGATAAACCAGACTTTAAACATTGTTGAAAATGAGGATTCAGTCAACTTGTTTAAGGACCAACCAGAACTCATATTTGGTCCAGATGTTAATGGAAAACCACTAGAAGGAGGAATACCACCTTTCTACATTAGCCTTAGCATTGATGACAAAATTATACATAATGAAATGTTGGATTCTGGGGCCTCCCACAACTTAATGCCCAAATCAGCAATGGAGAAATTGAACCTAGACATTACAAGGCCTTACAAGGAATTATTCTCATTTGACTCAAGTCAAGTAAAGTGTCTAGGATTGATTAAAGACCTCTGTGTTACCTTAGTTCAATATCCTACCAAAAGCATCCTTATGGATATTGTGGTTGTTGACATCCCACCGAAGTATGGCATGCTGTTATCTAGATCATGGGGAGCCAAACTTCAGGGATCTTTACAACTTGATATGTCATATGCAACAATCTCTATTTTTGGACAACCCAAGAAGCTGTACCGAGAAACTTTAATGAAATACATGGTAAGTAGCCAGGATCGGCCTCAAAAATTTCCTATCTACTCCGTACATTTAGACATTGATTCCTTTATCCTGTATAATGCTGATCAAACACAAGAAACTATTTTAGACAGTATTGATATAGAACCAAAAGAAATTGCAGTTTCAAAACAAGAGGAAACTGTCCAAACTTTAGAACTTTCCACTAAACAAGGTAGTCAAATTGCTATAAATGAGGAAAAGTTTGTTGCACCAGATGATGAAAATTATGAACATGAGATATTGTGGCATCTTGAATTTGATGGATCAGTAAATAAGTTTGGAGCAGGAGCAAGAGTTTGGATATACAATCTGGAGAATAATCACTTAGAAGGCCATGCATACAAACTAAATTTTAAATGCACTAACAATATGGCCGAGTATGAAGCACTAATTTTAGGCCTTAAATTAGTTAGGAATCTAGGAGCTAAAAGAGTTTCTGTCATGGGAGACTCTGAACTAGTGATAAAACAGATTGATGTTGTATATATGACCAAAGACCCTAGATTAAGTTGTTATAAAGGAACCATTGTAGAAATACTAAACACTTTCTTAGAAACCAAGCTTGCTATAATTCCTAGAAAACATAATATACAGGCTCATAGTTTAGCAATGTTTTCCAAAACCTGCAAGTTACCCTTTCAACCTAACCATCAGTATACTGTTGAAGTTAGGCACAGACCTACAATCCCAGATAATTTGAAGAACTGGAAAATATTATCTAATGACAAATAGATAAACAAATTTTTAATCTTGGAAGAAGAATTTGTAAATAGCAATATAGATACTGACACATCAAAAGATCCTAACATTCAAAAAGAGATAGAAATAAATGAGATAGAAGGTGAAGAAATAGATAGATTTCATCCCACTAAATTTACAAAATCAGATGTAGAAAACCTAAAGCAAGTTGAGATTGATGAAATAATTAACGAAGACATTGAAGTAATTAATCTCAAAGACAATTTCTTACCTAAGGGATTAACCCCTTTGGAAGATTTGTTTGATTCAAATGATGTTCCTAGGAAGCCTAAAATGGAACCTTTGAAATCTGATATAGAGGAGTGTAATATAGGCACTAATGAAAATCCAAAATTGATCAAACTTTCGAAATCACTACCTCCAACTGAAAAAGTGAAATACATTGAGTTATTAAAAGAATTTCAAGATGTCTTTGCTTGGAGTTATGAGGACCTCAAGTCCTATGACACCAACATCATACAACACACAATCCCTATAAAAGAAAATAAAAAACCTTTCAGACAAAAACTTAGAGGGATTAATCCTATCCTATTACCTTCAATTGAAAAGGAAATCCAAAGAATGTATGATGCTAAAATAATTGCACCAATCAGATTTTCTGATTAGGTTTCCAACTTGGTGCCAACTAGGAAGAAAACTAGCGAGATCAGACTCTGTGTGGGCCTTAGGAACCTCAAAAAAGTATCATTAAAAGACAATTACCCTCTCCCCAAAATGGATCATATTTTATAGAGGGTAGTTGGATCAACCAGAATCTCATTATTGGATGGGTTTTCTGGTTACAATAAGATCTTAGTTCATCCTGAGGACCAAGCCAAAACTACCTTTACTAATCCTTGGGGCACATTCATGTATGTGAAAATGCCTTTTGGACTAATGAATGCAGGAGCCACTTTCCAAAGGGCTATGGATATAGCCTTTGCCAAATAAATTCATGATTTCCTTGTGATATATCTAGATGACATTACTATGTTTCCAAAATCTGATAGTCAACATTTGGATCATTTAAGGCAGGTTTTTATTAAATGTAGGAAATATGGAATTTCTTTGAACCCCAAAAAGTCTTTGTTTGGGTTAGAAGAAGGAAATTTATTAGGTCATATAATCTCAAAGGATGGTATTCGAATAGACCCTACAAGAATAGAAGCCATCTTATAGATACAACATCCAAGGAACATTAAAGAATTACAAGATTTCTTAGGGAAAATTAACTTTCTTAGAAGATTTATTTCTAATCTAGCAGAATTAATTAGATCACTGAAAAATATGTTGAAAAAAGATTCAACCATAAAATGGACTGTTGAGGCTAATAAATCCTTTGAAGACATTAAACTAGCCTTAACTAAAACACTAGTTTTGATGAGTCCAAAATTTGACAGAGATTCCATCTTATTTTCCTTTCCTTCTGAGCACACAATTTCTGCAGTTTTACTGCAAAAAAATGACCAGGGCTATGAACAACCTATTGCTTTCTTTAGCAAAGCCCTGAGAGATTCCCCCTTAAAATATAACATAATGGAAAAACAAGCCTTTGCTTTGGTCAAAGCTATCAAGGATTTTAGGGTATACATTTTATATTCTCATATAGTAGCCTATGTTCCTAATTCAGTAGTCAAAGACATCCTAACTCAGGATGGTCCAGATGGAAAGAGGGGAAAATGGATTGCTACTATTCTAGAATATGATATAGAAATCAAACCAAGTTAATCAAGGGCCAAGGTTTAGCCAAGCTCATGGCTGAATCGAACTGTCAGGCCTTGGATATAAACTTTATTGCACAAATAGATAATGAAGAGGAGATGATGACTCCACTAATTAGCCAGGCCTTTATTGAATCACCATGGTATGCTGATATCATTTATGTTTTACTGAATTTACAAGCTCCTCCTGAATTATCTAAGACCAAAAGAAGATTTTTAAAGATGAAATCCTTAAAATTTTGTATATTAGACAATGCTTTGTTTTGGAGAAATCATGAAGGTATTCTTCTCAACTGCTTATTAAAAGATGAATCTGACAAAGTATTACAAGAGTTTCATGCAGGTGACTGTGGAGGACACCTTTACTAGAAAACCACTGCAGATAAAATTCTTAGAGTTGGTTTCTACTGGCCTACCTTGTTTTCTGATGTAAAGAAATATGTGACCTCCTATCACAAATGTCAAATTTTTGAGGGAAAGAAAAAGCTTCTACCTTTACCCCTCAAGCCAATCTCTGTTGAAACACCTTTTCAACAATGGGGTCTAGACTTCATTAGTGAAATTAATCCACCTTCCTCCGCCCAACACAAATGGATCCTCACTGCCACTGACTACTTTACAAAATGGATAGAGGCCATACCTTCAAGGAAAGCCACTAACACTGTTATCATAACCTTCCTTGAAACCAACATTCTATCAAGATTTGGATGTCCAACTAAGCTCATCACTGATAATGCAGCAGCCTTTAAATCCAAAAGAATGATAGATTTCTGCAACAAGTATCATATAACCCTGGGCCATTCCACAACCTATTATCCTCAAGGAAATGGACTGGCAGAATCCTCAAACAAAAGTCTGGTAAACATCATCAAAAAGTTGTTGGAGGACAATAAGAAAACATGGAATGAAAAGCTAGTCAATGCCTTATGGGCAGATAGACTAACCACTAAGAAATCAATTAGTACTTCTCCCTATCAACTAGTCTATGTGATGGAAGCTATTTTTCCATCCTCCTTTGGAACACAGTGATGAAGCTACTTCAAGAATTGCAGGTTGAACCAAATAGTATCCAAAGAAGAATCAACCAAACATTTCATCTTCAAAAAACTAGGGAGGAAGTATACATCAGATCTCAGGTTGTGTAGGAAAGGATTAAGAAGATTTTTGATAAGATAACCAAGGCTGAAGATTTCTACCTTGGTGACAAAGTCCTAAAGTGGGATTCAAGGAGGGAAGATAAAGGTAAACATGGGAAATTTGATTTCCTATGGAAAGGCCCATATGTCATTTATGATTTCAGAGGTAATAATGCTTTCTTCCTAAGAGAAATGGATGGTATAGAAGCAGAAGGTGGACCAGTGAATGGTCGAATGCTCAAACACTATTTTGAACCTAACTACTAATTTTTATTTCCCATTGTACATATTTCATTTTTCAAAAAGTCTAGTCTGGATTGGATGGTGATTTTTGAAGTTGAAGCCCAAAGAGAAGGCCCTAAGCTTTAAGGATTTACTGTCATAAGTATCAATAATGCAGAGACATGGAGAGAAATATTGCAAGGTAACATCAATAGAAATTCAAAGGCTACTGATCTACAAAGTTCTTGACATTTCACCAGGAAATTCCATCCCCAAGTGGAGCCACTGTTAGGTTCCTATACCAATAGGAGTCATAATTTTGAATGACTAAGGTTAAGCCTTGTAATATTGTACATACCTTTGCTTTCTGCAAATATTTTCCATATTAAAAAATTAAAAAATGTAAAGAGAGTATGTCCTAAAAGAACAATCAAAGGACAAAAAGAATGAAAAGGTAAAAAAAAATGAAAATATATGAACCCAAAGATAAAAAGAGACCGTGAAATTGTGCAAGTCAAAATGCCACTACTATTTACTTTTTATGCATAATAAATGATTGTGTGCAGCTTATTACTCATGCCATAATCCATGATAGTCAAATTGTTTAAACTTGGATATTTCATGTTTTAAATTTTATGTTTATAGTTAGAGAATAAAAGCTGACCAAATAGTATAATCTTGGCATATCATTAGATAGGTAGAGTGAATAAAAGGAGCTCATCAGTTTAATCTGAGCCCTTGGATGATATAAGGTTAGATTTCGATAGTTTTCTATGTAAATAAAAGAAAAATATTGATAAGTGTTTGCTAGCCTAAATGCACCCAAATAAAGTGAAGAAAAATGGTAGGGTAAGTGGATGGGTAAGTAGTAGAAAGGTTGCAGAAAAATCATGTGATTACACAAAAAACACTTATGTCATTGTTCCAAATGCATCTTTCAAATATGCATAAGTGGTAAACAAAGCAAAGGCAATGGTTCACAATATGAATTATTTAACACCCCCATCATTCATTTTAACCCCTATAACACTTACTAATTTACCTTTCATAATAAAAATATTAACACCTATAGTTCTTTAAGTAAAAAAGGCTCAGAGCATTTCTCTGACTTCTGGTGGGACTGGAACCTTGGCTTGATGATTCAAGAAGGAAAGGTGTTAAATTCCCTTGCAATTCATTCACCCCCCTCACAAAACCCCTTTTCCTAAGGTTAAATTCTTTTGCCTAGGAAAACCCCATGATAAACATATTTTATGCAAAAAATCCACCAAATTACATTTATCATAAGTACTAAGTATATGGAAAGCACATAACATTTCATGTAACTAAGTACAATACCCTTTTTGTTCATTTCACCTCATATTAACTTTTTAATTAAATATATAAATTTCTCGAAAAGTCCATTAGCCTGTATATATTTAACTCCTTTATATAAAATAACCCCACCCCTTAGTTTAGTTATAAACTATATGACTACCCCATATCCCACAAAATATATTAAAATCCCACCCTCAGTCCTTAATCCTGTATTAAGGTGCCCTGATGAGATTAAGTGTTAATCTAATCCTATACCGCCAGTGATTAGACCCATGCCCCCCCACCCGAAAAATTTATGTGTAAATCACCATGCAACTCCATCTCTCGACCACCGTTGATCATCCCTCCCCCTCATCCAATGACCCGTGATCATATCGACCGTGCCCGATGTCTGTCCTTTACCCGCTCGATAAGGCAATTTTCCCCCTGACCCCCGATGCTACGTGTCAAACAATGAATGGAATCGGGCGACCTCTCCCAAATACCGCCCGCACCACAAAAGTGGTGCGATGGCCCTCCTAAACTGCTTCCCCCATTTAACCGAAAAACTGCCACTGTTCATTAATCAATGAACCCGCCAAAAATTAACGTTTTTTCTATAAAAGCCCCATTATCCCTCTTTTCGCTCTTTTCATGCATTTGCTATTGAGAACTCAGAAAGTCATTGTGACCCTTGCAAACTAAGAATTCGCTCACAGACCTCTGCCATTGCTCCACAGACGTTGTAGACAGTCCAACTCATTCATCACTCCATACCAAAATCGTATGGACCTCTGCAGCCTCCATCAACCACCATTTGCAGTCAATTTTGCCCAATTCTAGGTATTTAACTATGGAAAACCAACTCCATTGTCAAATTCCAAGTAAATTCACCCTCATAACACTGTTAATTAAGTAAAAAATATCAAATTTACTTTGATTTTTACACTCTGAGCCATAACCATTTGCAAAACTCTGAACTACCCCCCACACTCAAATCCATAAGAACTGAGTATGGCTACCCCAATTATGATGGATGTAAGGCCCATCTCTACACCTCATTTAGACCTGGACCACCTTCCTTTAGCTGATAAATATTTCCAAATAAAAGATACCACTGCCCTAGAGCCCCTGCTCAAAGTACATTGCCAAAGTAGGGACAGATACCTCAACCATGCTGATGAGATTGGCCTTTGGGAGTCAAATTTTCCCAAATACCAGTTCCCCCAAGTCCACATTTTCCCAGAGATTGTCCACTACTGTCATGCCAATTACATCCCTAGTCAGAGAGCAGTCATGTCCCCAAACCAAACCATACTTTTCACCATCACTGCTAAGTCCATAAATGAAATGTTGTAGCTCCAACCAGGGCCAAACCTAACTCCCCTCTCAATTGGAGACTTGTTGGACCAGTACCCCAAGCTTAGTTCTGCAAAATTGGCCCAATTGTTCCAAACCTTCATCAGAGAGGAAAAACACATCCCTAAGGACTCCCCTCCATATGTATTAGTCATTTTCTCTCCATGGGGCCAAAATATTGTAGCCATGATATCTTATATTTTGGGGTACACCACTATTGAATACATTGATGAGTTAATCCTCGCCTTCATGTCCATCTACACTCCAGGACAACCTCCTGTTGTCATTTATGACTATGCCCAATTTATAGCTGATAGGATGCATGAACAATTTATTAGAATGAGAAATGAAAGAGTTTTCAAGTATTCCTCAGTCTTATACCATATGTTCTTGTATTGTCAGCCTAATAAGTTCCCATTCACCCTTCAGAAGCTGGACACCAAGGGTCAGCCCAGGTCAGTCATTTTTTGGACCCCATTGATCCACCAATATCAGTCTCCATACTCTTATTCTGATTTCATTGATTTATTTGTACACCCAGTCATGGCAATGTTGACTGGAAGCCCTCCTCCTAGAATCAGTCCAGAAATAAAGAGAGTCCTCCAACTTTCCAAGCAGACTAAAGTGGGTGATTGGTACTTGTACCAAAACCACACCAAAATTAGAATCTATGGTTGCATGCTGGCACCATACAAGCTACCAAGATACCTCCCAATGAGGTTGTTTGCATTATAATACTATAGACAAATCGTCAATGTAGATGAAGTAAACTTTATCAATTCCAAGAAGAAGGCCAATTTTGAAATAAAAGACAAACTAGGCCCCTTCATATGCAACTCCAGGGAGGCAGGAAAAGAAGCAGATTAGATATTACAAAACATGAAGTTCCAAGGAAGTTTTGTTTGGAGATATGACCCTTTGGAATTCATCACAAAGAAGAGACAAAAGGTCAAGCTAGGACCTTTCATTCACCATCCCATACCTGAAATAGAAGCCTATTCCAACCAAACAGAATGGGTGGAAGGTACCCTAGTGGACCAAGATAGCACCAAGGTAGACATAGAGAATACTCTCATTGATCTAGAAAGACAACTTGATGAGGGTTCTTTCCTGCAGGTATCAGAGCAATCAGACCAACCAGAGACAACCATGAGTACCCCTCCAGTTATGCAGACTCCTCAAAATGAGGAGAAGAACCTAAAGAGAAGTAGGGAGGAGGCCACTACATTAGCAAGAGAAACCTCATACGCTCAGCTAGAAACAAGCCAAGCAAAAAGGAAGAAAATGAATCTTGTCTTTGAACAGGAGGATACAAAGGGCTCAGCTGAGGTCACAAACATAGAAGGAAATAGAAGCAGGCCTACCACTCCATTTGAAGACATGTAAGAGCCTTCCACATCACAAACTTAGATGTTGGAAAGGCAACTTATTGTGGAAGTGTCTTCATTCAACAGGCCTGCTGACAGAGACTAGGACATCTAGGAAAGATACAAGGAAATCAAAGAGAGAAACGAAAGGCTCAAGGCCCAAACATATGCTTAGTACCTAAAGTTGACTCCTACCAATCAAACAAGACTAATGTCAGCCTTCGACATTAAAGAGGGGAATTTGTAGATGTCTTTCATCAAACCTATAGCCCAGCAACCAAAGACAACATATGATTTCAAAAAGGTAGACTTTGAAGTATTGGCAAGGGATATTCATCCCATAGACCAAATTGAACTCCACAAACAGGCTGGAGAAATGATATACTCCACCCTGACCCTAATAGGTAAAGCCATAGTTGCTCATCAGCTACAAAACTCTTTAAACAACATTTCAACACAATTTCAGTTAGAGAAGGCCTCCTCACATGCTAAGGATACCAGGATCAAGTCCTTAGAGGACTTAATGATTGAATTGGGACACGATCCCAAGGATATAAAAGCCACAAAGCATCTTATTAAAAAGAAGAATGATAATATAGCTGCATTGAAGAAACATCTAAAAATACCTAAGCTACAACATCCACAAACATTGGAAGTCCTAGAAGCCTAGCAGGGGCATGCAAAACTCATGGACTTTGTCTTAAAGATGAATGATCAACTAAAAGAGATAGAAAAGGAATTGGATGCTTTAATCCAATTAAAACATGTGGATGTGGCCACTTATTCAACAAATGTTATCCCTACAGTCTCCACAGTAGTTCCATCCACACTAGCAGCATCTTTGGCACCTACAACTCCACTTGCAACAACCTTTCTAGCAACAACATAATCTACATCAGCAGTAGGTGCATCAGGAGAGAAAGCAACATAACTTATTAAAGCCATGGAAGAGATGTCTATCCAGGCTACTAAAATGAACGGGTTAAGAGAAAAATTTGTAAGTTTGGAAACTCATTGCAAACTTTCCCAACTTAAGAAAAAAGAAGAAGCACAGAAGGCCCTAAGAATGAGTGAAAGAATCAAAGTCTTAGAGAAAGACTTAACACTAGAGAAACCACTTGGGCAAACCAAGGAAATGCCGTGGGCCAATATCATTGACTCTGTCAATGATATTTGGCCATCAATTCAAGTTATTTTTGAACAAACAGAGTTATTAAAGGTAGCTATAGAAGCTATCCAGAAAGTGAAGGAGGAGTTGGGAGATAAGCTAGAGGATGCTAATAAACTCATCCACTTCCTCAACAACAAGAATAGATATGAGCTCCATGAGCTAAATATAGAATATAGGACTAAGACCATTTTGGAAATAAGGAAGGTCCTTTCCAAAAGGAACCTTATGCTTAATTTAGAAGAAAAGTGCCACAATATGCAGGTAGCCATTGATAGGTTCATGGCTAAATTCCAGATTTTGAGGGAGAAAGGTCTGCCCAGTCCTATGGTTATCAATGAAAAACTCATGACACAGTTGGACTATGGTAATAGACTCAGACAGTTGGCTAAGGAACAAGCCAACTCTTCATCCATAAAAGCATTTCCAACAGGCAAAGTTTTGTACAACACATTTGAAAACTTGTTTTTCTGGAGCATGAGATCAAACATTTATTTCTCACCAAGCCCAATTTTGCCAAATATACTTAAGTTGATGAGATCTATAGGATGATGATGAATGTAAAATTACTTGATGCAGAATGGTGGGAGACAATGACTAATTTATTGTGATAAATTTACAGCAAAAACTTATTGCACAATAAAACAGAACAACCAGGTAAACAGGTGAAAACAACACATCAGGGTCAAAGAGTATCAGGGTTAAAGAGTATCATATGAAAGGTAAAAGTTGAAGAAGATTCCAGCGTGAAACACCACAACTGCAAGCTAGCATAAAGGGCTACACTTCAACGATAAAGGCCAACACAACCATAATAAAAGGGACAACATGAAATAGTTCAATAACTGTCTCTATCTTCTTGCAAGAAGATATTTGTATTTCCTAGATTAAATCTCAAGTTGTTTTGAGATATTTTGTAATAATTTTTGTATAAATACTTCACAAATCGAAGTATGTAGGGTGGATTCCAAAACATTTCTATAGACTTCTTGTTCTTAAGTATGAAATTCTATTGTCTCAATGATTGGATCAACTAGTCGGATCAATGAATAAAGATCAGATATCTCACTGGATTCTTGTGTAAAGAAAAGTTCAAATAAGTATTTCTCACGTTCAATGTTATGTTTCTTTAAATTTTTCCACAGTCTTACTTGTATCTCTAAAAGTCTGAATGCTATAACATGGAATGATATCTCAGAAATTGCTTAGCTGCACTCTATCTTGACTGTTATGCATATTGAATGTTTTCTTCACAAATCTAAGTTAAGGAATTCTTGATTGCTCCTTAGTTTAGGTAGTTACTTTTGATATATAGCAAAGGATTCTTAATTACCATTTGTTCATAATTATCCTTTGTTCTTCATTTTAATCCAGATCTGAGAATTCTTAAGTGCTCTCTCACCCTGGTTAAGATTATTTTACCCATTTGACCTAAAGATTTTTACTTTACTTTGCTAGCCTGCCCTGTGAACATTCCCTTTAATGAATTGATCCAGTTCTTCTATCCATTTATTGACTCCATAACACAATGGCTTAAAGAGCTTGCTCTATCCATCTATTCTAAGAATTCCACCACCCAACATTCTATTCAAAACCAAAACCCATGAACATTAAGAACTAGCTTAAAATCCCAGTGAAACAAAGCTAAATTATATAGAGAGAGCCCTCTCTGAGTCATAGGTTGGCTAGAGCCTATACTTAAAAGATTGGTTTGTAGTTACGTTGGTCTCTTCCTTCTTCTGATAACTTCTAAGGAAAATTGTGAGTAATTTATAATTCTGAGTGGTTACCACATTTGTTAAGTAATTTATAATTAAAACCCTAAAGAATAAATAAATAAATCACTATTTATTTAATTATCTTCTAGGAATAATTAATTAAACCATTGATTAATTAATATTCTTTGTCATATTTGACCCAATTATGAGAAATAAACAGATAAATTATTAAATATATTATTTAATTAATCACTAATTAATTATTATTCCTTGTCAAATTTGATTAAATCCCTCGGGAATAATTAAATAAATCATTATTTGTTTATTATTCCTTAACAATATTTCTTGAGATGATAAATAAATTATTTATTTATTTATTATTTCTAAATAAAAGTTTAAATACTTTTTCCCTCCTAACCAAATATAATAAAATATTCCAAGTGGTTATTTCTAGAATGAGGTTAATAATATTTTATTATTGCTCATTATTCGAGGATAACTCAATATTTTGTTTATAAATAGAAGGGTTTTCCATTCATTATTCACTTTTGATCATTTTCATTGTTGCACTCACTGTTGTAGCTCTGATTATTATCATTGTTGCTCACCATTTTTCTTTTCTATTTGAGTTCCCATTGAGATCAAACATTTTATTTGTTGGGTTTACACATTATAGAGGAGAGAGACACTACAAAAGCTGAAGACGTTTTAAGATAGCCAAGAAACCATCCCATAGAGGGGGACTGGTAACATTTATGTGTTCCCTTCACAGGTGTTATTTAATAAAATCTATTCATTGTATATCTGGTTTCCATTGGATTATTGGAGTTACCGGCATTTATTACTATTTTATTTTGCTGTTTAACTATGATTGTGGCATAGATAAGGACTTTGGCAGATTTTGTTTCTATCATTTGCTGCAGATCTACAATGTTTAGTAGCCATTTATATTGTTGAGATTGTTTGTCATCCACAGTCATGTAGGAATTTACAGGGTAAGTTCCTCAGACAGAACACCAAAGGACACCGCTCACAAACAGATCACAGATCAATACACCAGTATTTTGACGTGGTTAAAACCCTCAAAGAGGGAAACAGTCCACGGCCTGAGCCAATGCGGCCACTTCAGGAAATTTATTAATAAAAGAATGAAAATTTACATATGCTTCTCTCATAGACGGATTACCCTACAAATGACCCTCCATGCGCTTTAAATAGAAATCATGGACCAATCGGGTGTTAAGCCACGGATCAAGTGTCGGTAATACCGAGGAGAGAATGAATCGTCGGATCACTACATATCGTGACCATCGGATTGTAAGTTACAAAATGTACATAGTAAAGAAACACACTTTACCTAACTCTATACCTAACTCTATACTAGACCAAGTTGTACTTAACTATTTCCTATGTGTCGGAATATCCTAACATCCCCCCTTAAGAACAACTTGGGATAGGATTGAAGGATTTACAAATATGACACAATAGGAGAAGGAAGGAGGCACTAGAGCCTATCCCCCCTTAGTGACAACTTCCTGAACTCCAACCATAAATCGAAGTTTAGTGAACTTCGCCTCTGTGAGAGCCTTTGTAAAGATGTCTGCAACTTGATCATCTGTTGAACAATATTGCACTTCAAGAACATGGTCGTGAATGAGCTTTCTAATGAAGTGCATGTGCAGTTCAATGTGTTTGCTGCGCTGATGTTGGATTGGATCTTTGCATAGCTGAATGGCACTTTGATTATCACACCAAAGTGTAGTCGGATGCTGCTGCTAAAAGCCAAACTCTGATAGGATCTGACGAAGCCATAAGGCTTCCTTACTAGCTTCTACGGCACCACGATACTCTGCTTCTGCTGAAGAAAGAGAAATGGCACCTTGTTTCTTGCAAGCCCATGTAATAGGTCCTGAACCAAGAGTGAACACATAACCTGCAGTAGACTTCCGATCATCAGGGTCACCAGCCCAATCGGAATCAGTGAAACCAACCAATAGAGGAGCTGCTTTGGCACTGTAATGAATCCCAAACTGAAGTGTACCTCGAACATAACGAAGTATTCTTTTAGCTGCTTTCCAATGATTGTCACGTGGGTTTTGCATAAACCGAGCAACAAGGCCAACAACAAAGGAAAGGTCAGGACGAGTATGGGTTAGATACAAAAGTTTTCCTACAAGTTGACGGTATAAGGTAGCATCAACTTTAGGAGAAGTACAAGTGACTGAAAGTTTGACTCCAGACTGAAAGGGAGAAGGGGCTGGCTTACAGTCTTCCATGTGAAAATGGCATAGAATATTACAGGCATACTTGGACTGAGAAAGGGAAATACCTTCCTTGGATTGCAAGACTTGAAGACCGAGAAAATAATGTAAGTGTCCTAAGTTTGTCATTTCAAACTTCCTTTTAAGGCTAGACTTCACATGGTTTATAAGGTTGGGATCACTACCAGTCAGGATAAGATCATCAACATAAAGAACAAGAATGATAAGAGACTTTCCCACTTTCTTGGTGTAGACAGTATTGTCAGAATGACACCTAGAGAAGCCAGATTCTAAAAGAAAGTTATCCATTTTGGCATACCAAGCTCGAGGAGCTTGCTTGAGACCATAAAGGGATTTCTTAAGCCGACATACAAGGCTAGAGTCTGTTTGTATAAAGCCAATAGGTTGCTCCATATAGATTTCTTCATGCAAGTCCCCATGTAAGAAGGCGGATTTAACATCCATCTGATGGACTTCCCATTTGAAAGAAGCAGCAAGGGAAAGAACAAGGTGGATAGAGTTCATTTTGGCAACAGGGGAGAAGGTTTCAGTATAGTCAATTCCTTCAACTTGTGAAAAACCCTTAGCAACAAGACAAGCTTTATGTTTATCAACTTTCCCATCTGGTCCATACCTGGTTCTGTAAACCCATTTGCATCTAACAAGTTTTCGTCCCTTTGGTAGAGGAACAAGATCCCATGTATCATTTACCAATAATGAATGATATTCTTCATTCATAGCTGCTTCCCATTCTGGATGGCCTGAAGCTTCTGCAAAGGTGTCAGGGTCATAATTCATTGAATCTTGAGCCAATAAAGAAGAGGCTCTCTCGAACTGAGAACGTGTACGTCACTGATCTGTAGGATCACCGGCAAGATCACCTGCTGCATCCCGAGTAGCACGGACCCATTTTGGAAGCTAAGGAGCTGAAGGAGGATCCTGAGAAGGTGGGGGAGGAGTTTCATCCTCGCTTTCATCATCTGAAGAAGAAATATTTTCAAAAGTAGAAGAGATAGGGAGAGGTGGCACATCCGCCGAACTAGGCTCGCAGGTCGATATATTTTTAGAAAACTTTACATCTCTTCTAATGATAACATTTTTGGACTTAAGTGGAATAAGTCTATATCCTTTGACATCTTCAGAATATCCAACAAAAATACATTTTTCACTCTTAGGTTCTAAAGCTTTCTGTTTCTCATCTGGAATATGGGCCCATGCTTCACTTCCAAAAACACGAAAGTGACTTACATCTGGTTTAATTGAGCTCCATGCTTCTTCTGGAGTGATATTCTTTAAAACCTTAGTAGGAGTGCGATTTATTATGTAATTTGCACAGTCAATTGCTTCTGCCCAATAATTAAGACTAAGTCCTTTAGATTGAAGCATACAATTAGCCATTTCCTTTAAGGTGTGATTCTTCCTTTCAGCTACACCATTTTGTTGTGGAGTATATGAAACAGTATGTTTCATTTGAATTCCATTCTCAGTGCAAAAGTTGATGAATGTGTTTTTAACATATTCTCCACCATTATCAGATCTTAGCTTAAGAATTTGATGTCCAAATTGTTTTTCAACAAAGGCCTTAAAGGCCAAGAACATGTTAAATACTTCACTCTTGAGTTTTAAGAAGTATACCCAAGTGCGTCTGGAGAAATCATCAATGAAAGTTAAGAAATACTTGTAGCCAGAGAATGAAGCAACTGGAAGTGGACCACATAAATCACTATGCACGAGCTGTAAAGGGGCTGAGGTGTGCCAAGAGGCATGTTTTTCAAAACTGTCCTGATGATGTTTTCCGAGTACACATCTGGAACAAACACCATCTCTGCAAGATACCATGGGAAGACCTGTCACCATATTTTCTTTACATAGATTCTGAAGAGAGCGATAGTTTAAGTGACCAAATCGCTCATGCCAAAGTTTGCTCACTTCATCATTATGAACAACAAATACTAAGGGAAGATTTGATGACCCAAAGTTGTGAAACTTATACAACCTTGTAGAATCATCAACAGTGCCAGTAGCTAAAATCTATCTAGGATCTCTTAGGTCCTTAATTACAACATCGTGAGGTGAAAATTCAACGATTTTACCTTCACCTGAATGGGTTATCTGATATACAGATAGAAGGTTGCAGGATAAGGTTGGAACACATAATACATCATTAAACTGACCATTGTCTAGATGAACAGTTCCAGTCCCTACAACACTAAGAGATCTATCATCACCAACATATATATTTTTGGTGTTACAATCATTTAAAGAAGAAAACATGGCTTTGTTTTTGGCCATGTGATAAGAAGCTCCAGAATCAATGAGCCACTCATGAGAATGAGAAGAAGAAGATACATTTAGTGCATAGCCAGACTGAGATGCTTGACAACCACATGCAGAAAGTTCCATTCCTGAAGATGAAGTTGAAGTTGAAGATTGCTCCAAATGGATGTTATGCTTCTTCATTGCTGCTTCCAAGGCTTCCATCTTCTTAAAGAATTTGGATTCTAAGTGGCCATCTCGATTACAAAAGTTGCAATGTCTATCAGTATTCTTCCCTTTGTTTTTATTTGTCTTATCATTTTGTTGAAATGATTTTTCATTTTGAGGCTGAAATTGCTTAGGACCCTTGTTTGGTTTAGGACCATTCTTTTTAGGATACAACTTCTTAGGATTCTTTGGATTTGGTTGCTGCTGGGCAGCTAATGCTTTCTTAGAAGAGTTTCCAAGATGAAGAAGACCAAGGTGTAAGAGTTTTTCTTGTTCTCTTATTAAAGAATCACAAAAGGAATCAAAGGAAGGGGACTTGTAGGTTTGTCCTTGAGAAATGAAGGCTTCTCTTGTAGAATGGAAGGTGGAAACAAACACAGAATAGGCTGGTCCCAACTTAGTATGAATGGAGTAGATAAGGCTACTATCTTCTTTCTTAACCTTAACACCTTCCAAGAGAAGTCTAAGGGTCTTGAACTTGGACAAAAAATCTTCAATGCAAGAAAAATTATTAGGGTCTAATGTAAGAAATTCATTTTCAAGTTGATGGGCTTTAAGTTCATTTTTAATTCCAAAGACTTTAGTAATCTGTTGCAGTGCTTCATCAGGAGTATCAAGTTCTGCAATATGGAATCTAAGATTTGGAGAAATAGACATCCCTATCAACCCACGTGCTTGGTCTTGCCTATTTTCCCATTTAGCTGCCTTGTCTTCATCTTTCGGTTTGGTCTCTTGGCCTGTGGCTATTCTGTAAAGACTTTTACTTCTAAGTAAATCCACAATGTAGGACCACCATTGGAAGTAGTTGGTGCTGTCAAGAATAACTTGGCATGGACTTTCCATTTAAAAAAAAACTGAAGCTATAGATGCTGAAACTAAGTGTTTCAATGGAAAGATCTTGAAAAATTAGGCTGTTTAAAAAAAAAACGGTTATGAAAAACGGCTTCCGGATGAAGAAGTTATGGCTTTTTGAAGAAAATTTGATGAAGTCACCGACGAAGTGCGGGAATGAAAAATCCGCCCCCACAAAATGGAGATTTGAACCCAAGACCTCTACTCTCATAAATTAGCTTTGCACCAAGTGAGCTATACAAAAAGTTTGAGAGAGAGAGAGAGGGGGGAGGGGGGGTTAATGCTTTGGGTTGCGTGCTTGCTTTGAGAAAGCTCTTTTTCCCTCCAGATCTTAAAAATGACGCAGCTAGGGCTATCGGAAACCTTTTCGCGTGAAACGAAAGGGGTTCCTCACTAGAACAAATGCTCCCAACATAACAGAGCAGTCCTCTCGGCCCGAAAGCAGTCAGAAACAATAGATCTAGGAAATGGTAGTCGGATGTAGTTCTACCGACTTCAGATTTGGATCACCAACGGACGTGGCCCTCAAATAGCTCTGATACCATGTAGGAATTTACAGGGTAAGTTCCTCAGACAGAACACCAAAGGACACCGCTCACAAACAGATCACAGATCAATACACTAGTATTTTGACGTGGTTAAAACCCTCAAAGAGGGAAACAGTCCACGGCCTGAGCCAACGCGGCCACTTCAGGCAATTTATTAATAAAAGAATGAAAATTTACATATGCTTCTCTCATAGACGGATTACCCTACAAATGACCCTCCATGCGCTTTAAATAGAAATCATGGACCAATCAGGTGTTAAGCCACGGATCAAGTGTCGGTAATACCGAGGAGAGAATGAACCGTCGGATCACTACATATCGTGACCGTCAGATTGTAAGTTACAAAATGTACATAGTAAAGAAACACACTTTACCTAACTCTATACTAGACCAAGTTGTACTTAACTATTTCCTATGTGTCGGAATATCCTAACAAGTCTCAAGTGTTTCCTTTTCGTTATTCAAGGAGAAAACACTATAACACAATCATCCAGGTAAATTCAAAAACAAGACTAAACTCGTATTATTCTACTAGTATAGACTCGACAGAACTGTGAAAAGTGAAAAATACATGTAAAACCAAACATAACAACACTGACTAGTCTTCGGGGACAACAGGGCTGTTAAGGTCTAGGCCCAGTCTTTCCTTTGCAGGCAAAGAATTATGCTTGGCGAACTGAATTTGGAGGTCCTCAAGCATGTTGTTAAAATACAAAAATATGGTGAAATTCCACTTTGGATAACTAATTTGATAGAGATGACGATTGCATTGAATTCCTCTTTTTGAGAGGACCAAAATCGACCTAAATATCACTCAAATTGGACAAGGGAAAGTCTACTTATGAGAAAAAGCCCACATAGGCAGATTTGGACAAGGTCGGCCCTAAAGAAAATTGGAAACCCTTGGAATCCTATAAATAAAAGTGACCTCAAGCTCATTTGGGCATCATCAAGCATATTCTTCTTCTCTTCTTTAGTTATTGGCTCACATAGGTTTGAGGCAGGGACGACAAAAAAAGTTTACAAAAGTCTGAAATTACAGGGTCTGAGGCTTGCATTTGTTTTAGGGTTTTTGGATTACAGTCACAGGCATGTCATAGGGAAAATTTGACCATAGTCACTGGATTGCAGGCATCAAGGGTGCGACTGGAAGCCTCCATTTGCTCGCACAACTCCTCATGCATGCAACCAGGAAGTTTGACTGAAATTGACCGTTGATCGAAGTTGACCGTAGTTGACCACAGATGAGAAAGGTTGTCTTTGATATATTTTGATGCTGGAAACTTATTTCTAAATGTTATTGGGTTGTTTTTCTGAAGATGTTATATTAGGCTCATGCCAATCTCTATTGAACATTTTATGACAATCTAATAGAAGAAGAATTTCAAAGGGTTTTCCCCATTGTGGGGTTTTTCCCTGGTCTTTGACCAAACCTAGTGTGTCTTGTTGAAGTGTTGATTGTCTCCTTTCATTGAATTTATTGTTCTATCTTCAATTACTGTTAATGAATGGAAAGACTTATTGTAATTAGAAATATTTCTAATTGAAGTATTGATTTAGGCTAAAGTAATTGATACAACATAGAACAATCTAAAAATTTATCATGGTATCTGAGCTAAGGTGAAGGACAAACCCAAAAGGATACAAGCATTGAAGCAATCATATTTGGTAAAGTTGAAGGATCTAATCTAGTCAAGTCAAGATGTCTTCCTTCTTTAAGGAAAATGAGAAGTTGGGTGACTCATCCAATTTTTTGCATGGAAAGTCAAGTTGGAGATCATAGCTGATAACAATGATGTTATGGACTACATTCAAGGAAAAGTACTTGAGCCTCTAGAGAATTCTTCCTCTATTGTCAAGAAAAATCACATGAAAGGTGAGTTAAAAGTAAAGGAAATAATAGTGTTGGCTTAGTGGGTCCTAACCTAGGTTCAGAGTTAGTTGTGTTAAACAAATCCCTACACTACTGGCCCTTTCGACATCAATCTGCGGAGCGCGGAATGAAGTATCACTTGAAGCAGTATGGGGGGGATGATGGAACCAAGTTTCCACACCCAAAGATGAGCATAATGTCTCTTTGTGCCCTAAATCTGCCTTCACACAGATCGATAAGCCTTTATGGCTTATCGTTGTAACTTCCTTTAATCAACCTCTAGACCTCCATGAAGGTCTATGATTGGATTTCACAGACCTTGAATAGGTAAATCAACTACTTACACGCATCGAAGATTACTCTTAGCCTAGTATTTACTCAAATTTGGTTAAGTGTTTGATAGCTTTAACATACAACAATATAATCTTTGCGTAAACCCTTAATTTGAATTGTGTTCACACAACAATATAGATCCAGTAAAGTCGTTCATCAGTACAAAATTATTTCATAAACCCATCATTCATCACAGCATAAAACACATTCATACATAACAGAAGTAATTTCTATAATAATATTTTCTATTAATATTCAGTTCAGCTTACAAACTCAAGGCTTCCCCACGCACTCAGCTGCAGGGGTCTGTGCACTCACCTGCAGACTCTACTCTAGGTCTCTGCACACACAGTTGCAGAGCCTTTTACTCCTCTAAGACTTTTATGATATTCCTTCTATTGACCCATTACATTCATCTTCATCATCAATATCTTGTCTTAGATTCTCTAAGACACACCTATTTATAGTTCTTCAAAAAGCCAACTAACTTACATAAAAGAGGGTAGAACCCTTTTTGACTCTTTAACTATCTATGCACTCCGCGACCACAATTTGAGGAGACTTTACATTCCTTTACATAAAAATTTGGGCTTTTGCCCCAAAATTGACCCAGGGGACCCCATCCCAATAGGCCCCCAACACAAAGATCATGAATTTCCCTTGAGTCACTAGGCTAGCATTGAGATATTGCTGCGAAGATCCCCCAGCTTCACTTGTGCAACTGCTACTTCAGCGCACTCTGCATGGTTGCCTAATTGATCTATTCTACCAGCTGCTCTGTGGCTAGTCCTGCACTATCCTGCTTGATCTTCTGCTGTGTACTCTGCAAGTTCGCAATTTTTTCCTGAATATTGAAGGAGACTATGTAGGTCTCATCCAACCAAGGCCCCAATCTGAACTTAAGGATGCCCTCTTTCTTCTGCACTGCTTCCACCTGTGTAAGAAGTTGCCCAACCTCCTATAGCTTGGTGAGGCAATGTGTTGTAGCAATGGTGCATGTCGTCACCCTTACTTCATCATATTGCTGCTGTAGCTCTTAGAAATATGTATTTAATACCTGCAGGTTGGGATCTTCCTGCAGGATCGTCACTACTTCCATAGCCTATTCTAACAACACGGTGTAGTCCACCATCGCGAAATCTACCATAGCAACTCCATCCTTGACAACGGCTTCATGCTGTTCCCTTACCTCTGGCAGGGTTGAAGGTTGTGACTTTAGCTCCAGTTCTAGTATCTTCATGTTCATCTCGAACTAAACTTTGGCCACCTCTGCCTTTGAATCCCGCATGCCCATAACAAGCTTTTTTATCTTTGCCTCGAGTGGTGCCTCCTCATGGATTTGCAATTCTGGCACCGTCCTGCATGCTTCTACCACTGCGGCGTCTAGATGGGCGCTCTGTGCCTGGATTGTATCCTTTGCCTTCAGCGCCTCTGTCTTCTCAACGAACATCTGTTTTTTGTTCACTCAATACTCACTGATGAGGCTGAGGGTGCGCTACTCCCGTGCTCTAAACTTTTTTGTCACACATGCCTACAACATGTAAAGATACTCATTGGGGAGCACGTCTAGGTTGAGGCCAAGGTTCTTCAAATAACTTACGTTGACCTTGTCATCGGCCACCTCCATGCTTAATGATCCTTTTGGTAGTGTGACTTCCCAGAGATCTAGTGATCTGACCATCTCTGCTGCCTGACTGGTTCCCTGTGCCAAGCTCGTTGGTGCAGCGCTTACCTGCCCTACGCCCACCTGGATCCTAGTCGCTTGAATCTGCAGTTCACACAGATTGTTCAGAATGGTACTTAGCACTTGATGTTGCTGTTGTTAGAACTACTAGAGTGGTTCTACTATAGTTTCGTAGACCTTATCTCCAATTTCGTCAATGTCACCTTCTGTGAGAGTGATTGGGTCCAACGATGGCTTTGACGCTTTTGATTTCTTCCGGGGCCCTTCTTTCTGCTAATCCCTGTACCTTTTTATTCAGAATGGAGTGCTTTGCTCCTGCTGACTGCCACTACCCTATTCTCATTGTTCCTCTTCCTCTTTTTGGGGCGAAGGGGACTTACCACTCTGTTCGGAGTCGCACTCTTCTTGTTTGGCCTGCTGCTTTGCTGTGCGCTCCTTTTCCACCCAGTCCTTTTCCTCAGACTCTTTTCTACGCTTCTTGGCCAACTACTGGACCTTCTACTTTGCCGCCTCCTTCTTTGTCTTCTTCGCTGATTTGCTGGTGCCTACGGTTAGATTGGATGGAGAATGCGAATTTTCCAGCTAGCGCTTGATAGTTTCCTAGATGGTGTCATCTATGGCCAAGTAAGGCAGATCAAACCATTTTTGTTGCAAATCCTTCCACGCCCTAATATATATGCGGTGGAAATCTACCTTAAACTCCCCATACTCTGCTAGCTGCTCAAACACTGTTGGGGACAACCATAGCTTTTGGTTGATGGCCATGTGAATGCTTGCCTCCATCAACACCCAGAATATTTTGGTCTTTGTGACGTGCATGACGTCCTTTGTTTCCCAGAGGGATGTAAACTATGTAGCCTTTGGCAATCCCTTGTCCACGGGAGGAAACTAACTATCCTTCGGTAGGTCCCCAACCACTAGCACGATGGAGAGAAACAACCACGCATAGTGGAAGGTTTTTCTCTCATCCTATGCCTCGCGAAAATTCACAAGGAACTCACTACAAAGGTAGCGCGACCAATTGAACTACACGCCCTCTGCGCACTGTGTAGCCAATGAAATTACTGGCACCATAACCTCATCCACATGACATTTTCTCATGAATTTGCTAGCTAGGATTTGTGTAGAAATTTTCACTACCAGGTCAGTGATAGATGTGATAGAGTACCCATGTGACTTCTTCACTAGATTGAATTTATCCTTCATTTTTTCTATGAGGTCATGCTCACTCGTCTTTCTGCCAAACTCCTTGGCCAAATTCAAACCTGGGTGCAGTAAAAGCATTATCCGATGGATTAGCATATTAGTAATGGAGATTGGCATGCTCAGCCATAAGCATCCATCATGCACCAGGGTCAACAATTGTTTGATAACAATGAGCTTGATGTTGGAGCGGTGGTAGTGGGGTACCCACAGTAGGTTTAACTACCCCGCCTGATTCACTCCGTGAATCCACTCCACAGGCTCCAACATGGTGACACATGATTCTTTATACTAGACCCTTTTCATATGATTTTCTGTTGCAAGGTGGGGGAACCTCTCATGGTCCACCAAATCCCAGTCCTCCAGCTTTAAATGGGGAATCCACGCTAAGCGTGGACCTTCAAAAGTGATGCTCTCTGGTAGTAGTGGCATATTGAGGAGGGATTTTCCTGCATCTAGGTCCTTAGGGACCTTCACTTTTCCCTGTCACGGAGGGATGTAATCCAGAAGTTTGGAGATAGCCTCCACACCTCTGTGTCATTATCCTCCATGCCCTCTTGGGCCTCCAAATCCACCACTTTCCCCTTATCCTTTGTCAACTTTTTTTCTTTCTTCTGGGCCTGGGTAGTAGCATGCTTCCTCAGTGACTCGTGCATTAGCATTGGCTTCTTCTGTTTATCTTTCTTGGGCTTGGGGACTTCCCTCACTAGTGTAGGCTTCGACTGAGGTGACCTCAGCGCCGTAGGCATAGCAACCATAGCCTACATGTTCACAACCTCTGGAGAAACTTCATTAGAAGCGACATCCCCACCAGTACTCATAGTTTCCGTGGGGTTTGGTCCTGACATATTTTCCAGGATGAATGTCTAATTTACCTTTGATAACTTGGAAAATGAAGGGCTCACAACTAAATCCTTCCAATACAAGCGATTCATATGCAATAGATAGCACAACTCGATAAAAACTCTAAGGATGCAAAGTGTTTCCTGCTGGATGGTCATGCGTAATTTATAGGTGAATTCGAATTCAAATTCGACTGTTCCCCCCAAAATCCATCCATAAATGCTGATTTGGTGGCAGATCTCCAAAGATTTCAGCCTTAATTGCCTTAAATGTCAGCCCCCTGCTCCTCTTAACTGTCGTATGGCAGTTAAATCATGAACAGTGACTGTAACGGTCATTTTATGGTTGTGATGTGCGGTACCTCCCTCTGTAGCACAACTCCCTTTGCGCCTCTTCTGGTACTATGACATCACCCTTTTTCATGCAGTCCCTTTGTTGCGTAGTTCCACCAATCGAGCAGCGTATTTTATAGTCTCGCGCTTCCTTGCAGCTACCTAGAGCGCTAAGATTGTGCTACCATCATGTATTCATTGGGTCGTATCCCCCGTGTATGGCTTCAATCGGCTTCCATTTACCCTTCCCAAAAATGGATCTCCATTCAACTTTGCAAGTTGAACTGCTCCACCATCTGTAGTTTCTTTGAGGACATATGGTCCCAGCAAGTGCATCTGAAGCTTCCTTGGAAACTTATATAACTTACTGTCATATAATAAAACCAAATCTTTTACCTTGAAGGTGCACAATTTGATGTGCTGATCGTGTCAAGTTTTTTCACGTTGCTTTTGAACCTACTGATGGAATCCAGCCAAAAACTGATCCTCCTCAAGCTCCATTATCTACGCGAGCCTTTCCTCTAAGGCTCTGAAGTCTGCCATTCCTGTGAAATCCACTATGCGTAAACTAGGCACAATGTACTCCATAGGCATCACAACTTATACGCCATAGAAAAACCTAAAAGGTGTCTGACTAGTAAGCTTTTTACAAGTAGTTCTATAAGCCCATAACACTACCAGTATGCGCACATCCCAATCATTCCGCTGTGCATTGAAAACCTTGTCAGCGCATTCTCCAATATCTTATTAAAAGCCTCAACCGTTCCATTGGCCTGAGGATGATATGGCATACTCTTCTGATGGTAAACTTGGAACTCTTCTGTTAGTGCGTTGATCATTTCATTAAGAAAATTTGTACCATGATCACTCATCAAAACCTTCGAGCAACCGAACCTAGTCAACACGTATTCAAACAAAAACTTTGCTATTGTTGCCCCTGTACAGTCTTTCATAGGTTGTGCCTTTGCCCATCTGGTCAAATATTCAGTCGCGATGATGATATACCACACACCCGTCTTCTTGCCTGGGGGTTGAATTGGTCCTACAAAGTCAATTGTCCATTTCTCAAATGGCTGCAATGACACCTATGGATTCAAAGGTAGCTCATCCCTCCACAATGGCTTGCCTGTTCTCTGACATGCATCGCATGCCCTACAAAATGCTTTAGAGTCTTTATGTAGCATCGGCCACCACAACCCAACTCGAAAAATCTTCTGCATTGTTGCTTTTCCTACATAATGCCTTCCTGCAGCTCCTCCATGAACTTCAATGTGGATACTATTTCACTCAAAATCAGGCACATAACGTCCAAGTATTTCTTTCGATCCCATCTTATACAAATGACCCACAATGACCAAAAAGTCTGCCACGTGCACAACCAATTCTTTCTTTTGTTGACTTGTATATTAGAGCCATCCCTGTAGTAAGGAAGTGGATAATATCAATGAAGTGATTATCTGCTATGCACAATGTGAAGAGCTGCATGCCAGAGAACCCTTCCTCCAAATTGGTAGGCTCCTCTCTTGTTTCAATGCATGATAGATGGTTTGGTCCCACGTTCAATCTTCTTGGATTCACAATTACTTCAAAATCATATTCTTGAAACAAAAACAACCATCTGCATATCCCCCCCCCCCCCCCCCCCCCCCCCCCCCCCCCCCCCCCCCCAACACAGGCTTATTGACTAGATAATTCAATGCAGAATGGTTTGTGTACATCATGAAATGTTCACCTAGCAAGTAATGTCTAAATTTATAGAGTGCGTACACCATAGCCAACCCTTCGTGCTCTGTCGTTGAATAATTATTTTAAGCTTTTGATAGCTTCCTACTTGCGAACTCTATAGGATGATCCATCTCCCCTTCACTGGCCTGCATTAGCACTGCTCCTAACACAGTACACGAGGCATCAACATGCACATGGAATTCCTTCTTCCAATTCGAGAATGCCAGGATCAATGCAGTGACCATTTTTTCCTTTAATACATCCAGACTGCACTGACATTCTTCATCCCAACAGAATGTAGCATCCTTCTTCAGTAGCTTTTCCATAGGTGCGGTAATCTGGGAATAACTCTTGATGAACTTTCAATAGTATCAGGTATGACCTAACATTGCGGGCAACTGTTTGACACTTCTTGGCACCTCCAAATTAATTATTACCGCGATCTTAGCAAGGTCCACCATTAGTCCTTGCTTGCACACCACATGGCCCAACAAGATTCTGAAAGGGATGCAAAACAAGTATTTCTTCAGGTTTATCACAATTTGATACCTTCGACATGTATCCAACATCAAGCGCAAACTGGCTACATGGAGCTTTACAAGCCCAAATACTGTCCAATCATCAAAATATTCCTCCAAGAACTTGTGAATAAATTCTTTGAACACCGTGATGACCAGGCACGAGAAGATCGCCGACGCATTCTTAAGTCCAAAAGGAATCACTGTATACTGGAAACATCCCCACTCTGTCACAAAGGTGGTCTTACTCCTATCTTTTGGCGTGATCTTAATATGATGGTATCCAGAGAACCCATTAGTGAATGAGTAGGCCTCCTACCCTCCAACATTATCCAATACTTCATTGGTGAAGGGTGTTGGAAAACGATCATGAACACATGCATCGTTGAGCTTCCTGAGATCTATGCAAATTCATATTTCTCCCTTCTCTTTCTTTTCTTGGACTACCATTGGGCTCACTCAATCAAACTCCTTGTTATGAAACCAGCTCAAGAAAAGATAGAAAAGATAGATCAACGCTTTAGAATTCAGCCTCTTTGAGGGGGCAACCTCCTTTACATTACATAAATGAACAATTCTTGGATGATACAAATGAAAAGACCTCCTTTTTATATATAGGAGTCTAAGGGGTGATAACATAATCAGAGCCGACATAACAATAATAATGTAAGGGCACAATAACAACAATAGTGGGCTTCTATGGGGCACAATAGTAACAATATGGGCACTACATGGGTACATCAATATAATAAGTGGGTTGTACTAATAACAATAAGGGGTTACACTAGTAGTATAGGGGCCTAACATGCCCCTCTCCTTCAAAAAGCGTTGTCCTCAACACTTGAGTAGTTCTTGATGTTTCTCTATAAAATTCTTGTCCTCCCATGTGAAATCTTCAGCGGGTAAGTTCTTCCACTTGATGAGATACTCTGAAATTGATTGATTTCGTAGCTGTCGGGTTCTTGTTTCTGTGATTGCTCCAGGTTCCAATATGATTTTTCCTTCCTCTTCAATTTCTGGCAATATTGTTTGAATTGGGATATTTTGCAACTTTTGAATAAGTGGCCATACTTCTTCGTCCTTCTTCCATTCATCCCTTACTTCGTTTATCCACTCTAGTTGGATAATAGAAATAGCACAAAACAATGCTTCCACATCCTCATCCTTGAAGAGTCTTCCCATTCGGTAAGGTTGCCATTTTTTAAGTGCATGTAGTATTGCCAACATTTCCTTCTCATCAAAAGCTTGCTTGAGATGTAGCAGTAAAAATACCCAATCACCTACATCAAAACATTTTTCACTACAATGTTGATCTACCTGTTGTTTCGTTTGATTTTGCACCGGAGTGGCGTTATCCTTTAAAAGTTGGAGAACTTGTTGTTGATGCTCGATGTGATCTTTCACTGCTTGAACCTTTTTCTTCTTGATATGTCCTTCTATCTCTAGAGGTTGAGGAGTGGTAATTTCTTCCAATCCTTTACATGATATGGTTGGATTCATTTCTTGATGCTCGATGTGATCTTTCACTTCTTGAACATTTTTCTTCTTGATATGTCCTTCTATCTTGATAGTTTGAGGAGTGGTAATTTCAACCAATGAATTACAATATATGGTTGGATTCATTTCTTCTTTCTCGATGTGATCTTTCACTTCTTGCACCTTTTTCTTCTTGATATGTCCTTCTATCTTGAGAGTTTGAGGAGTGGTAATTCTTGCCAATGCTTTACAAGATATCGTCTGATTCATTTCTTCTTTCTCTGGGGTGGGGTCTTGGCGTATATCTTCTTCTTTTGATGTTTCTTGATCCTTTTCTTCCTCCTCTTCATACTCTCTGTAAAATAATTTCTTCTCAGCACACTTATGACCTTTAGTGCATTTGCTATCACAATTGTAACAAAGCCCTTTTTCTCTTTTGTCTTCCAATTGTTGTGGTGTAACCCTTGTAGGTTGTGGAAGGCTAGGAGAAACAACACTTCCATCTTTATAGTTGTGAGGGGTATGCTTCCTGGTTTCCATAATTTTTCTTTCCACTATGTCACAAAGCCCTTTTACTCTTTCCAATTGTTGTGGTGTTGCTCTAAAGAAGGTGTTGCTCTTTGTATCCTCATAATGTGCTATCATTTCCTCCGTGAAAATTGACCATGTAACAAGTTGTTTATGAGAACAAAGCCCTTCATACCATAAAAATTGATCCAGTTCTAAATATGAAGATGAAATACATACCTTTTGTAATAGTGGTACACCATATAGATCAAAATATTGCTCCATCTGAAGTATCAAATTTACCAGATCCTTGCCATCAAACTTCCTCATCTTGCTTTTTCTTGATTTTAGGAGCTCGATCTTGAAACGACTATAACTCTGTACTTTCGGATCTTTAAGTTCTAAAATTGCGACCTATAGTAGCCCTCTGTGTCCTCTTTCCAATGCCACCAGTCTGATCCAATTGGATTCTCCAAGGAAGAGTTATGCACAATCTCCCAAGATGACCTGATTATAGACTAGTTCAGTAGAGCGAACTTGTACGACATGGCACGAGTCACTGTTTCAACCTTTGGCTCTGAAAAATATAAAAAAGAAACTACAGTCAGACTTCTTTATGTACCTTCTTACAAAATTTCAATCCGATGCTCAGAGAGAAAGTTATGACGATTTTCCCCAGGTCACCTGTTTGGAATGTAATTCAGGAGTCTGCAAAAAGACCAACTTCCTCAGATCATATCTCCGCAAATATGGCGCGAAAATATTTGAAATTTGGACCTGAGATTTAGCTCGTTCTTCTCTAATGGGTTTTTTTTTTAGCTTCTAAAATGTCGTAGAAAAAAAGTTATAGCGAAAATTCCATGATGACCTGTTTGGAGCAGTGAAACCCTAGAATCCAAAGCTCTGATACCAAATGTTATGAAACCAGCTTAAGAAAATATAGAAAAGATAGATCAACGCCTTAGAATTCAGCCTCTTCAAGGGGGAAACCTCCTTTA
Source organism: Pinus tabuliformis (assembly GCA_031772625.1). Taxonomy (NCBI): domain Eukaryota; kingdom Viridiplantae; phylum Streptophyta; class Pinopsida; order Pinales; family Pinaceae; genus Pinus; species Pinus tabuliformis. The sequence continues at coordinate 904,106,418 of CM062811.1, forward strand.
CATTACATAAATGAACAATTCTTGGATGATACAAATGAAAAGACCTCCTTTCTATATATAGGAGTCTAAGGGGTCATAACATAATCAGAGCCGACATAACAATAATAATGTAAGGGCACAATAATAACTATAGTGGGCTTCCATGGGGCACAATACAAACAATATGGGCACTACATGGGTACATCAACATAATAAGTGGGTTGTACTAATAATAGTAAGGGGTTACACTAGTAGTATAGGGGCCTAACACTCCTCCACTAGTTCAATAATGCTTGCTTCAAGCATCTTGTCCAACTCCAAGCGGACCTTTTCCTTGTATTTGGGATTAAGGGGATATGGCCTCTACTTAAGACGCTTCGCGTCCGGTTTCAGTTTTATTTTCGTCACTCCTAAATTGCCTATGATGCCATTCAAGTCTAAAAATTTCATAGAGAACAAATCCTGATATTTGTGGAGCAACTCAGCAACTTTATCTACTGTAGCATCATCCTAGTAATCCCTAATCTTTGCAAACTTCAGCTCCACCTCTGTGCTAATGTTTACTTGCCTAGTTTTTAATGGCGTGGTGATGTTTAGATTCTATATCTATGGTCCCTCAATTTCGTGATGGCCTTCTCCCTCTGGAATGTTAATATTCATTGGATCCTCATCGTCTCCTTCAACAGTCACAATATAACATTCCAACGCATGACACAGCTGGGTGCTCCAATCTGGTTGAATCAATTCCAAAGGATCTTGCGAGATTCGTAAGATCACTGCCTTAACCTCCTACAATGCCACATCAATTCTTTCAAACCCATCCTCAAAACTAAATTTCATAAAAAGTCCTTCCCTTAAGACATCCCACTCCGTGGTGCCGTGGCAGATCTCTATTTCCAGGTACCAATTCATAGGAATGATGTCTAAAGTGTGACATAATATATGCACCCACTCTGGCTATGGCTCTATCCCATAAACCTTAGTCCACTTTGCTAAATGATCGTGTGGATCATTTCTCCCATCATATTTCTCAGTTAGCCAAAATTTGGGTGACCAAACCGCAATCTCATCATTCTTCAGTACTCATGCATTCTTGAAAACTATCCTTATGCGTACCCCACCATTATGCGGGCATAGCGCGCAATGCCAAATCTAATGCTTGGAAGCGATGTTTCTCAGGTACTTATCTTTCAAAGGCATCTAAGAACTTATATACATTAGTTAAACCATCATAATAAGTTAAATTTCTTACCTTCGATGATACGCATCACAGTGATTTAATCATCATATTATAGCGCAACGTAGATACTTCGTGCAACCTATTATGCTAATGCTCCAACTCTTCATCTGAATTTGATGTACAGGAAATTTTGCGGTCCCATGCAATCTGTCCATCAGTTGTCGAATTAACCCAGCCTTGATCTCACACAGTTATTTTATATATCTGGTCCAAATAATTTTTGCTTTCCTGATAATCGTGGATCGGTTCAGTATAGCGCGGTCCTTCTGCAGGGCCCAATGGTACTACAATGCAGAGCAATTTTCTTTCAAATGACATTGTCAAATTTTTCAAATTGATTACCCCATTCATGTCGATAGCCAAATTAATTCCTAGGAGCACAGGGTATGGATTGCTGTCATCAACAATCTCTATCATTTCAACATCGGCTAGCGCGCTCGCACCTATCTACGGCCACTCCATGAAATTGCCCCATAGGGATAATATTCTTTTGATTTTCCATCCTTAATTGAATTGGAGACCACTGTAGCAAGAGTTTCCCCATTCTTTCCCATGTCTATTTAGGAAAGACGTTCCCATCCGATCCTAGATCTAAGATAACCTGGTCCATCTCATAGTCTCCTATTTGCACGGTGAGCCGCATCTCGCGCTCTATTCTTGTCTTGTGTTTGCCTATCTTTCTGACTGCATGGTGTCCTTCAGTAGCACCTTCCTTACCAAAACACTTATTTATCAGTTCTTGTAGCCCCTTCACAACCTTTCCATCACACAACAGCTTCATACAGGTCTCTAAGAAGGTAGTAAGCATGGAGGGGTCAACTTCTTCAGAGAGCTTGTCCTGACTTCCTAAGGTAGAGGCCTCAGTGAAGCTTTTCTTTTCTTCCATGAATGTTTCCTTCACGCACTCTAGATCAAACCCAACCTCCTTTTCTGGAGCCTTGCGGACCCATTCACTTTCTTCAGGTTGTTTCCCTTTATCATCACCAGTCATCATTCCACTTCGCAGCACAATATTCACATTAGGATCCTCCTTGTGGGGCTCGATCCTCATCATCTATAAATTTTGGGTAGGTTGCTGAGGCTACACCTTCTTCTCCTACATATTATCTATCAATATAGGGCATTCTTCTATTGCGTGGTCAAATTGGGTACAATATCAGCATGGCGGGCGTGTCTGGATTATACACTCCTGCGCGTAGTTTCCTGGTACTCCGCAATTATAGAAAATAACTTTCCCTTGACCTCTACTAGGTCCTCCTCCTCCTTGGCCTCATCCACACCCTTGATATCCTTAGTGCGTTCCCCCAGTGCCTTGATCCGGAGGCTGAGTTTCAGTTTGCATTCGATACGCGAGCGTTCTTTCCATCATCAATTCATAGCTACGGCAGTTACACTCATCGTGGCCCACCGACTTACAAATATTGCAGAATAATTGTTGCGACATCTACACAATTTTTTGCAGCAAGTGAAAATTGTCTGTTACATGTTTTCAAATCTACTTGATAGATAGCACACCATAGTGCTCCTCCTGTAATACAATTTGTGAAGACATGGCAGTGATCTTTATCATGCTCATGGATTTTACACTTTAGGCACTAAAATTATTCCTGCACCTTCGGTCGAGCTGCTTTTTCCTTTTTCAAGCTCTGCAACTCCCCACGGATTTGATGAAATCCCAAAGCAATGTCTTGAATAGGCGTTTCATGCAATCCCAATGCAATTTCCAGGGCTTCCGCTTGGGTCCCTATCTTTTTCTGCTATAAAGAAACCCTTAGGTGGGGCAGGAGCAAGGCTATAATCCATTTGTGGTGCCGACTATCCGTGAGATTCATATTAGCTTCACAGATCTGGAACTTCAATCTTTGATCTAATTCCCAGGGTGTTTCTCCAAGCCTCATCATGATTTCCTTGAATCCAATGACTAATTGCAATTCAGACTTAGGCCTACCGAATTCCTTATTCAGAGCAGTCTAATTGTCTCCTAACGATGCTAACATATTATCAGTGCAATACTTAATGTACCATGTCAACGTGTGATCTTGTAGAGAAGTAACCAACTGCACCTTCTTTATATGATCATCTGTAATATTCTGTGCCATCCATACAACCTTCGCAACGAACCAAAATTGATCCAGGTCCTCACTTCCCAAGCCCTTGAAAATGGGCAACTTCATGGTATTCGACATGTTGAATGGTGGCGGAGGTGGTGGTGGTGTGGGTGAAGGTGTATGTTGTGGAGGTGAAGGTGGAGGTGGTGTGGGTAGATGAGGTATTTGCAGAAAACCATTCTTTATCAATTGTACAACACTTCACGGTGAGGCCTGTACCACTCCCTCGTTGTCACTTGAAGGAGGTTCTATCAATGGGTTGTATTTAGGACATGTTCTCTCCTGATTTCTAAAGAATCGTCCACTTCGCGTAAATCCAAACATCAGGGTAGTGGCATAACCCGCTTTTCACATAAGAGAATTTTAGTCCAAGTATTCAAAGATATCAAATACTTACCTCACGGTCCTTTGAAGAAGTGTCGTTCTGCTTCACTATAACTGACTGAGGTGTCGACCGTGAACTCTGTAACAAATCCTCTGATGACTCGATCTAGCCAGTGATCAATGGTGCACGCGATATTGTCTTTAGAAGCTTCCAACCTTTGCACGAGCTCCGTGGTCCACACTATTGGACTGTCAAGCCTCCACCTACCTTCGTTGTCTGCCAATTTAGCGATCCACTTGTACAGTTAAATCGGGAAGGTGCAGAAGAAAATTTCATGTATCTCTGTGCACTAATATTTGTCCAACCACTGTTCTTTTGTTAGGCGTGGATTTTTGTTCTCTCGTGCCATGAATTTGTGGATCTTTCTATCCAACCACTTCTCAAAATTTTGGTTGGATTTCAATGATGTGACATCACACATATCTTTATGCAGATCCCAGTCCCGGCAATGGAACCATTTGTTGGATTAGTGGGTCCTGACCCAGGTTCAGAGTTAGTAGTGCCAAACAAATCCCTACACTACTGGCCCTTTCGGCATCAATCCGTGGAGCGCAGACTGAAGTATCACCCAAAGCAGTATGGGGGGATGGTGGAACCAAGTTTCCACACCCAAAGATCAGCGTGATGCCATTTTGTGCCCTAGATCTTCCTTCAAATAGATAGATAAGCCTTTATGGGTTATCAATGTAACTTCCTTTAATTAGCCTCTAAACCTTTGAGAAGGTCTATGACTGGCTTTTGCAGACCCTGAATAGGTAGATCAACTACTTACACACATCAAAGATTACTCTTAACATAGTATTTACTAAGATCTGGTTAAGAGTTTGATAGCTTTAACATACAACGATATAATCTTCACGTAAACCATTATTGTCAATTGTGTTCACACAACAATATAGATCCAGTAAAGTCACGCATCAATGCAACATTATTTCATAAACCCATCATTCATCACAACATAAAACAAATTCATAAATAACAGAAGTAAATAGGTAAACCACAGGGATTTCTATAATAATATTCTTTATTAATATTCAGTTCAACTTATAGACTCAAGACTTCCCTGCGCACTTAGCTGCAGGGGTCTACACACTTAGCTGCAGACTCTACTCTAGGCCTCTGCGCACACAACTGTAGAGCCTTTTCCTCCTCTAAGACTTCTACGATCTTCCTTCTATTGACCCATTATATTCGTCTTCATCGTCAATATCTTGTCTTAGATTCTCTAAGACACACCTATTTATACAATCCCATGGTCCATTGACCATGGGTAGTTCTTCAAAAAGCCCACTTACATAAAAAAGGGTAAAACCCGTTTTGACCCTTTAACTATCTACACGCTCCGCGACCACAATTTGCGGAGACTTTACATTCCTTTACATAAAACTTTGGGCTTTTTCCCCAAAATTGACCTAGGAGACCCCATCCCAACAAATAGCTAATAGTTTACAAGATAATTTACTTGCATATGTTGGAAACTTGAGAAGGTCTAAGGACATGTATGATAAGGTAGTTGGCATGTATGAAGGCCACAATTTGAATGAAATCATCTCCTTTCAAGATCAACTCAAAGACACAAAGATGAACAAAAGACAGTCAGTGCAATCCTACATAATGAGGATATCTTGTCTTAAATATGAATTGCAAAGAGTTGGGGAATTTGTGTCTGAAAGAGAATTGGTAATTGTGACTAGAAGAGGTATCCCTCCTATTTGGGAAACCTTTATTACTACTATAAGGAACAACAATGTCCTCCCATCATTCGATGAAATCGTTAGAAACCTCACTCAAGAAGAATCAAGGATGATATCAAGAGGAAGGATTCAAAAGCATGAAGAAGGAGAGCCCATTGCATTCATCACTCATGACAAGAAGAAGAAGAAAGGGAAAGGAGGTCCATCAAATTCAAGAAAGCCACCTCCTTGAAATCCAAATCAAAGGAAGGAATTTTTTCACATCGAATGCTATAATTGTAATAAGAAAGGCCAATATGTTTAAGATTTCCTCGAGAAGAATAACGGACCATGCTACAATACTATAAGCAAAAACAACAGGTTCAATGATAAAATAAGGAGAGATGACTGAAGGAATGATCACAATGGAAGAGATGAAAGAATAAGAAGAGATGCTCCAAGTGATCATGAAGAAGATCGTCCCCCTCAAAAGAAGTCAAAATTATCTAGTATGAAAGCAATGTTGTGAATAAATCTGAATAAATCTGAATACATTCTTATTTTTTCCCTTACTAGTTCATCTCCTCTAGATTCGTGGGATAGATAGTTGGTTGATAGTGAGGCTACTCATCACTTCTCTGGTTATAAGGAAGTTATCTCTAATTTGGTATAGAGGGATTCAAATTTTAAAATCATTCTTGGAGACAACTCCACTCACCCCGTTAAAGGTTTTGGGTCTATTAAATTTCATTTGAATTCAGGAGAATCTATTTTTCTCCATGATATGATGTATTTCCTTGGGTTGAAGAAGAATTTGGTATCAATATCCACTTTGGAAGACAAAGGGATGAGGATTGCCTTTGTTGAAAATAACAACAAGAAATGCTAAAAATAGCATTGCTATAGATAGCATTTCAGGATATATTCCAATTTTAATTTGTCCTTGAATTAAAATTTGAATTTAGTCTCACCAACTGTTTGAAAAATAATTAATTAATTCATCTTGAGTTAATTAGTTGGAGAAATTCAAACATGAAGTCTTTGTGAAGACATGCAACAGTTATCCCTTTGATTGAGGAAGTTATCCCTTAATTAAGGAGATAAGGATGAGTTGTATTTGAGTTGTAATTAGTTATCTCAGTTAACTGAATTAAGTCCAGTCAAATTAGTTCCAAATAGTTTGAGGAACTAATTGTGAGTTCAGTCAGTTAATGCATGCATGCATGAAACTAGTGTACTCTAGATAACTGAAGATTTTCTCATAAATAACTCATGCATGTCAGTTCAGACAAAGACCCAGTTGAGATTAAAGATAGGTACATTGTACTATCAGTTGGAGGAATTTTTCTATAAAGGAAACTCATCCATGTAGAAGGAACAAGGTTCCTTGAGGATTGCGCAGTTCTGACAGTGTGTTAGAGCAGTGTGTGAGAGCAGTGTTACACTGGGTGAAAGAGATCATCCCAGAGGTAACTGTGCAAGGAAATAGGAGGCTTGGAGGGTAGAGGAGAAGGTTTGTGAGAAGCCTTATTTTCCTGTGAGAATCTAGGAGAATTGTACTGAGAGCTGGCTAGTTGTGAGAGCTAAAGATTTGTGTAATCTTGATGTATTTCCACCTTGTATGATAATATAGATAGCAGGGTTTTTTAGTTGAGGCTTTCCCCAAAGTATTCTTCTATGTTTCATGTTTGATCGATTCTTCTTCTCTGTTATATGTGTTCTGTTTGATCTTGCTCAAATCGATTAAGCTTCCGTAAGTTTTATTGTAGAAGCAGATTGAGTATTTTGCTTTAGTACATTGCATAATCAGTTTAATATACATGAGAATTTCTATAGCCTTCATGAAGGGAAAGGTTCTTACTTGGCCTATTGGATCACCTATGAGAGATGCATTCACATTAGGATCAATATATGAAGGACTCTACAGAGTTACTTGAAGACCACTTCTAGCATTGGTCCATGATACTAAACATCTAAGCGATCTATGGCACCAAAGATTGGCCCATCTACATTATGATGCTCTTACAAAATTGGAGAAATTGGTCTCATGGATTCCCAAGGTTCAATCCCATCATGATGGAGTATGTCTAGGATGTGCCAATGGAAATAAGACAAGGGGACCATTCCCGTCTAGAGTGTTATGGCCTAAATCTACATCAAGCTGAGAAAGGTAGGATCTAGGGTAACATCAAACCAAGCTTAACCTAGTAGCTAGCCCTACCAGGTCGGGAGAGGGCTCTCTCCTTGTCAATAGAAAAATATGATCAATGAGGCTTTAGATGACTGATGTGAAGACTGATTTTAGGCTAGGTATGTGTGCATAAGAGTTTGATTGAATTTGATGATGTTTTGTTGGCTCAAATGTGAAAGGCAGATTTGGGTTCGGGGAATGAGGCTTAGTTTTGCAAAGATCTCTATGGGGCGAGGTAGGGAAATGGTTTGGTACTTCAAATTGAAAGAGATGGAGAGATTTTATACTGGTGAGGAGTTGAAGAGGGAATGAAAGTCTCAGGGATCCTTTTCAAACAACTGAAAACATAAATAACTAAACAAACCCTAGGTAGAGCACTGCAAATCAATGAATTCTACCTTTATCCTTGTTTGATTTAGTTAATATGAAGCAAAGAGAGCTGATGGCATACATAAAACACATGTAAACTTACAATTACAGAAGGAAACACAATACCAAATCAAGATGCCACAAGAATCCCATAAAGTGCTGCAAACCTTGGTCAATTCCTTTGCCAAACTGCTGGAAATGAATGTACAATAATGCTCAAAGCATTCACAAGAGTCCAACCTTCTACCAAATTCCAACCCCTACACTATGAAATTCATACAATATATACATTTTCTCATCCTTGTACCAAGGGAATTAAGCTCAACCATTTTCTTCAAAATAGAATCAGTTACATTAAACTTGGGCCGAATTTCTGAAAATAGGTGTTGAAGATGACCTCATATCTCCTAAACCATAGCATCTGTTACAAAACTAAAAGAGGTTTTTGTATATAAGGTCATTTTGGAGAAAAAACTCTCTCAAATTTGGGAAAGTTGTTTCCAATTGCTCGAAATCTATTTCAAAAAATCATGTCTAAAACAGAAAATCATTAAAAATTTAAACCTGTGAAAATGAGCTGTAACGATCTAGTCACATATCCAAATTCGTGACACCTATGAATAAACGGAAAGAGGTTTTTGTTATATGGCTCATGGTTAAAAAACAACTCCTTGTTTTTTGTAAAATTACTTTCCATCTTTTGTAAAATGGCCTCGCACTAAAATGACTAAAACAATAAAAAATATGAAAAATTTGCTTTGTTTTAATGTAGGCTCCAAATATCACTGTATATCTCCCACATAGTAGCACCTGTGCTTAAACTGAAGGAGGTCTTTGTTATCTGGTATGTCATGAACAAAAACCTCTTTCACCTTTGAAAATTCCTTACCATTATTTCGGAAACTAATTTTGTACTAAACTTGTCATTGTGTGCAGCAACTGACCTCAAAACATGCATAACCAAGAATCACTCATCCATTTCGATCATATCTTCTAATCCGGGAGCCGGTTACAGGAGTGCAATATACCGTTGGAAATATTTTTCTGAGATTCTTCTAATGGACACACTTGTGACATGTTTTGTGCTGAACATCATGTGCAAAACATATAACAAAACCAGACATAGTAAGATCTCATGTTGATCCCCAGTGACAGGCTGCGAAGACTAGAACTAACATAGAGAAAACAAGATAAATGATATCCTCCATCTCATCCATTTTGAAATATGTGGTTCGATGCCTGTGCACTCTATTGGTGGCCATCTCTACTATATCATATTCATTGATTACTTCTCAAGAAAGATATGGGTATATTATTTGAAACATAAGGATGAAGCCTTTGAAATGTTCAAAGAGTTCAAAGCTTTGATCAAAAATCAAATAGGGAAGATAATCAAAATATTTAGGAGTGAAAATGGTGGAGAATACACATCAAAGGAGTTCATTGATTTTTATAAGAAGGAAGGAATCAAGAAAGAAACAAGTTGGAATCCTCAGAAAGAAGAGGTGTGCTTGTTGGATATTATGAAAATTCTAAAGAATTTAGAATATATATTCCTGGTCAAAGGAAGGTTGATTTTAGAAGGGATGTTACATTCAATGAATATGTCACCCTTGGAAAAGCAAGTGACCTTCCTCCACCTCCTGGGAAGAATGATGATATGGATATTTTAGATGGTCCTTCTGTGCCAAAATATGAGACATATATTGCTAATGATACTACAAATCCCACAGATCCCCTAGATCCTCCTTCATGTGATCCTCCCGCTTGGAAGAGGCCACTTTGACTTCATGAAACATTACAGGATTATGAGAGATGAGCTCCCATTCGAAGATCATTTAGAGAAAGGAAGAAGCCATGCAGGTACCAGGGATATGTTGCATCCATGAGCACTATGATTCAATCTGAACCTCCTAAATTCGAAGAAGCCGTAAAAGAGCAAGTTCGGAAATATGATATGATAGAATAATATGAATAGATTATGAATAATGATATATGGGCTGTTGTGTAGAGACCAAAAGGGAAATCCATGGTAACTTCAAAGTGGCTCTTCAAGATTAGAGGGAAAGGTTTGTGGCTCTAGGATTCTCCCAAAAAGAGGAAGAGTATTATGATGATATATTTGCACCTGTGGATTGATATACAACCATCTGTTCGAGAGTTTCCCTTGCTACAAGTCAAGGATGGACCCTTCATCAGATAGACGTGAAGACTACATTCCTCCATGTCATGTTACAAGAAGAAGTGTATGTTGAGTAACCACAAGGATTTGAAGTAGAGGATCAAAAGACACATGTTTATAGGTTGATGAAGGGATTGTATGGTTTGAAGCTATCCCCTAGAGCATGGTATGCCTGCATATACAGTCATTTGGTGAAGTTGGGATTCATAAGAAGAAATGCCAATCCCAACCTCTACTTCAAGGTATTCCAAGGTATGCAGTTGATTTTAGTTTTATATGTTGATGATTTATTCTTAACAAGTAGTGAGCCCCTGATGATCGAGTGTAAGAGGGAGCTAGCCTCTGAATTTGATTTGAAGGACCTTGGACTCATGCACTAATTTCTAGGCCTTGAGGTGTGGCAAAGGCCCGATGATATTTTCCTTTCGCAAGGAAAATACATTGTGAAGCTGTTGGAAATATTTGGAATGATAGAATGTAAGTCACTACCCACACCGAAGGAAATGAACTTTAAGAAGTTATGTGGAGAAGCTGTAGGACCTGACTTGGCAAATCCATCCAAGTATAGACAGTTGATTGGGGCTCTAATGTTCCTAGTGAACACCCACCTGGACATATTTTATGTAGTATATATGTTTATTCAAATGAACCTCTCCATGCACATTCAATTGCTTCAAAACACATTTTGATATATTTGCATGAGATGATCACACTTGGTTTGAGATATTATGTTGGAAATGTTAGTCTTCATGGATACACTGACGCTGACTGGGCAGGAAACATTGTTGACATGAAGAGTATGTCTGGATGTATTTTTAGCCTTGGATCTGTGATGATTTCTTGGGTGAGAAGGAAGTAGAAGTCTATAGCATTGAGTACCGTCGAGGAAGAATATATTTCCGCTAGCATGGCTAACTACGAAGCAATTTGGTTGAGGAATCTCTTTGGAGAGCTATTTGAGTAGGTCCTAGACACTACAACTATATATTTCAACAACAAGAATGGAATATGTCTGGAAGAGAATCCCATATTTCATGACAAGTCCAAGAAAATAGATATTTGATATCACTTCATTCGAGACATGGTGTAGAGAGGAGCTGTTAGACTCCATCACATATCGATAGATGAGAAGATTGAAAATATTCTCACCAAGGATTTACTGAAAGGGAAGTTCTTGGTCTTCATAGGGTAACTTGGACTGATGGATGTGACCCCTCCTAATAAGGGGCATCGCTGATCAAGGACACCGAGCCAAATATTCCCCTTTGTTTGAGCTCCCAGGGTGTGGAATTGAGCTAAAGTGCTCCTAGGGTTGAGGGATCTTTGGAAAATAGAGTATCACCCCTATCTATTACCTATAGGGTTGGATATGCTTCTCCCCTATCTTGATCCTTGTAGAGTATACCCCAATTGGCATCATACCCACAAGCTAGGCTTATTGGGATTGCGCCTCCCCGTCTGGCCAATGGTTTGAGGAGGCTTGTGGGCGTGTGATCCTTACCTTTTGGTAAGTCAGATATCTTGCCCAAGATTATATTATGATGTAGGTGTTCTACCACATGAATCTTGAGGTTCATTGTTGGGAAGATTGGTAGGAAATAGGATGGGTTGATATGTGCTCCCCTATATCACCTATTTCTCTATATGGGGTCATAGATATTTAGCTCCCCCATGAGATTCTAGGTTGATATGTACTCCCCAATGTGGTTTTGGCTTGAGATATGATCTCTGATGATGTAGAGGGTGGTACGGTTAAGCTACCTAATTCTTCTTCTTCTTTAGATTCAAGATTTTTTTAGCAAATGGAGTTGAGAAAAGAAGGGACATGATATGATGACAAGATATACATGACATGATGCAGGTGGACTTATCCTTAGTTGAGAGGGAGTGTTAAAATATGAAACTACGGTCAAATTCCACTTTGGAGAGATCATTTGATGGATATGACGATTTCATTGAATTCCTCTTTTTGAGAGGACCAAAATAGACCTAAATATCACTCAAATTGGACAAGGGAAAGTGTACTTATGAAGAAAAGTTCACATATGCACATTTGGACAAGGTTGGCCCTGAAGAAAATTGGACACCCTTGGAAACCTATAAATACAAGTGACCTCAATATCATTTGGGAATCATCAAGAATATTCTTCTTCTCTTCTTCATTGATTGGCTTGCATAGGTTTGAGGTGGGGACGACAACAAAAGTTCGTAAAAGTCCGAAATTACAGGGTCAGAAGCTCACATAGTTTTTAAGGTTTTTGGATTATAGTCGCAGGCACGTCATAGGGAAAATTATACCACAGTCACTAGCTTGTGGGCATTATGGGTATGACTGGAAGCCTCCATTCATTTGCACAAATCCTCATGCATGTGACCGAGAATTTTGAATGAAATTGATTGTTGGCTAAAGTTGACCGTAGTTGACAACAGATGGGAAAAGTTGTCTCTAATATATTATGATGCTGGAACTTATTTTTGAAAGTTATTTGGTTATTTTCTTGATTATGTTGTATCGGGCTCATTGTACTCTCTGTTGAACATTTTATGACAATATAATAGATGAACAATTTCAAAGGGTTTTCCCACTTGTGGGGTTTTTCCCTGGTCTTTGACCAAACCTGGTGTGTCTATTTGAAGTGTCGATTGTATCCTTTGTCATTGTATTTATTGTTCTATCTTCAATTATTGTTGATGAAAGGAAAAACTATTTGTAATTGGAAACATTGCTAGTTGAAGTATTGATTTGGGCTAAAGTAACTAATACAACATAAACAATCTGAAAATTTAACACATGCTTTTGAGTGCCCCTACTTCATCTTCCAATTGGATAATTTTATTACTTTTTTCCACGTTCTTTTCATGCATCTCATTGACTACAATCCTCTATTGGTGAAGGAGCATCTACAAGTCAACGATATCAACACATAGTTATGCATGTTCACTGACACACGTTCCACATGCAAGGGGAGAGAAGGTGGTCAAGGGAGGGAATTTGACCCAATCATGCAAGTCATATCTTGACACCCTGCTCAAGCAAGGACAATGAAAACCCTAGGGACATGAATCCATTGCAATTAACACGATGTAATCCCCTTCAAACTAGATTTTGGTTGCTTGCAGAGGCCCCAAGTTCTTCGAAAAATAATTCCCACTAAACTGAACCAGCTTGACATGAGGTAGAGGCACCTGAGACTAGGGATAGGAGCATCCCCCAACCACTACTACCATCTAGGGGCATCTGAGACCATTCCACAGAAACCAATCACTAATAATTCGCAGGAAAAATATGAACACCATATCAATGCACAAGTTCATACTATAACCCCACAATTTATAGAATGAGATGAACATAAACCACATGCGATGTGGAGAAGTGGTATGCATGCCCCTAGGATCCCCTGGTGATTCCATAATTTCTATGATAGTTAGTCGAAATGACCTTTGCCTCATTCATCCTCACCTTTAAGGAAGATTTAGATAATATAAATGCCAATAAAAAAACTATCCAAAGCTAAGGATGAAAAAGAGGAGATTAATGGCTACTTATGGAGGAAGCTAGAGGATAATAGAGCCAATAGGAAAACAAGAGAAACTCATAAGAAGAGTTCTAGAAGTGAATCTACTGATACAACTGATTCGATAACTTCTAGTGAAAGTAATATCCATGAGTTTTGTGAAGGGAAAGAACAAAAATATGAAAGTAGTACTTCAATGACCAAAAAGAAAATAACCACATCTCAGTGTCAAGGAGAATTCAAAAGCATTATATCTCCAAACTTTGATGGAGAATTTGAAGGAGTAAAAGCATGGATTCTAAATATGTCAAAGTATTTCAAGGTATATAGTTATCCAAGCAATTTGAAGGCCATATTGGCTACATACCAGTTAACTGGTAAATCAACCTAATGGTGGGAGGAAAATAAAGTCATAAATATTATTAGAAGCAAACATATGACATGAAAACTCTTTAAAAAGGAATTTAAAATTAGATATTTAACATAAATATATTTTGATGAGAAGGATAGAGATTTCCATGAGTTAAGGCTAGTGTTACATGTCATTTTGTCACATTCACTGAAATGGAATGGAAATCATATCAATCAATATCCTTGACACCTTGTCATTATCCCTTTGCAAAGCATCAAGCATTACTTCTCCAAAAAGTCCAAGAATTCTAGTATTATCAGCTTTAAAACCTATTTTTGGGACCCATCACACCCTGTATACTATGCAACCTATGTTGTTTCATGTTGCATAACTGAGAAAATTCACTTTCCATCGCAAGTTTCCTTTGATGTAGGTGCAATGGTTCTAGAATTTCGGGAAAAACAAAAAATAATTATGAAACTTCTCTTTCCAGAATCTTCTAAGGTGGTTTTAACCATTTACTATTAATTGAGATCTCAAACTCCTATATTAGAGGTATTATCTCTTATCCCTAGAGGGTATGCTCCCTCATATGTGGATCTGAGCCCTAGATTGGGAAAAACAAAACTAACCTATTTACCCTATAAATTCACTGCCTCCAATAGAGTTTGGGTTGGATTTTGGAGACTCTCAGCTATGCCCTGATGCTTTTGAATTTTACCTAAGGATCCATTACCATCCATGAGTTGTGATTGAAGGCTCTTTTTGTGGCCAAGGAAGGACATGTTTGGTGGGAGAACATTCCTAATGTGATTTCTACCAATTTTTTTTCAAAATATTCAAGATATGGATCACATAAGCCTTAATTCAAACAAACATCTACATTGTCAAGAACTACAAAAGGGTTGTAATCTTCTCCTACATTTCATTAATACAAAATCTTTTTTTCCTATAATTGTCTTTATTTGATGCTTATGTATTTGAATTCCTTCTTGACTAATTTATTAGAGGTTTTGGTCTATGCAATGTATGTCTTGTAGCTCTCTTATTTGTTGTAATTATATTAGAGGTTTCATTTGTAATAATGGGATCTGAAGCTAAAGTTTACAAGGCAATAGAAGAGGAGGACTAGCATTGGAATCCAGGTATGCTTTCTCCTCCTTTTGCTAATTTCTCTAAGGAAAACACAAGTGTATTTGTCTCTATTGTTTCTAGATCATACAAATATATCTAGGGGATTCACTTTTGTTTGCAGGAGATAATTTTCCATATAACAATCGGGACAATCCACCATGGATGAATTTATAAATAATTTCATGAGCTTGCTGAGATATGTACCATATTTGAAAAAATAGAAATAAAAAATACATAGGTTCATTAGCTACTTACATTTTTCATATATAGAAGGATTGAATTTGACAATTCGAAAACCATGGATGAGACTATGAGGAAGTAAAAATTGTGGTTTAACAAAAAAAAAAGGTGACAATTCTAAGGGTTGGATCACCAAGAAGCACGAAAAGTTCAGGGCTAAGAAAAAATGGTTTAAGAAACCCAACTTCTATAACACCTCTAAAAGTAATCAAGGATGGAATTACAATAGAAATGTAAATCAACTGAAAATATAGGTTTAAAGGTGGACAAGGGGCACGAGCAGGAAATAGGAATTTCAGTGAATCATTCAGAACACCAATCAAATGTTGGGGCTGCAATGAGAACCATTTATGGAGAGATTGTCCACAAAACCAAGTAAAAAGAAACAACAATAAAAAACTTGCAAGAACCCTTTATAGTCAATCATATTTCTTGCAATATCCCAAGGATTAGTGCGACGCTGGAGGAGTGACAAGAAGATCAACAAGCCACTATGGTGGAAATCCAAAGTAAAATTTATGAAAAAAATGTTTTAGTACTAATTGAACCTAGTTCTAATTTATGTTATATTTCCCTTGCTGCAATTGAAAATGTGGATTGAAAAAGGAAAAACAAAGTAAGGCCTAGTTAGTTAAATTGGCCATAGGAACAAAAAGAAAAGTTATAGAATTAAGAAAATAATTTTTATTAAATCTGAATGGAATGAACACTCATCTGAATCTAAACATTTTACCTTTAGCGTCATATGATGTTCTTGTTTGGATGGATTAGTTGGAACTTCATAGGGTGACTTTTAATTGCCTAGAAAAGTATGTCATTTGTATTAATGATAAAGAAGAGGAGTGTATAATCAAAGGGGTGCCAAGATCTATTTTTGTGAGGAAAATTTCTTCTTTATAATTAAAGAAATTTTCTCGAAAAGGATATCAAATGTTTGTAGTCCAAATTGAATATATTTCAAGTAACAAACAAAAACCATCATTAGAAGACTACCCTATATTGGAACAAAATAAAGATATATTTCCTGAAGTAATACTATGACTTCCTCCAAAGAGAGATATAGACTTCATTATTGATCTCATGCCTAGAGCAGTTCCAGTATCAAAAACTCCATATATAATGAGCATTCCTAAGTTAATGGAGTTAAAAGTTCAGATACAAGAGCTTCTAAATAAGAAGCACATAAGGCCTAGTGTATCTCCTTGGGGTGCACTAATTTTATTCGTTAAGAAGAAATATGAGACTCTTATCTATGTATACATTACAAATAACTCAATAAAGTGACCATAAAAACAATATCCTTTTCCCTAGATTGATGACTTGTTTGATCAAGTCCAATGAGCTTTAATCTTCTCAAAAGTTGATCTAAGATATAGTTACCATCAAATTAGGATCAAGGATGAGGATATTCACAAAACAACATTTAGGAAAAGATATGGGCAAGATGCATTTGTTTCACTCCTATTTGGGCTCACTCATGCACCAAACACTTTCACGTGCTTGATGAATAATATAATCAATCATTTTCTTTACAAATTTGTCATTGTATTCATATATGGCATTTTGATTACTCAAAAATTAAAGAACATGATCAACACTTGCAAAGTGTTCTTCAAACACTTAGAGAGAATGAGCTGTATGCTAAGTTTAGAAAATGCTCATTTTACCATAATTAGATTCAGTATTTGGGACATGTAGTATCTGAGGAAGGGATTGTTGTGGAGTACCTAAAGGCGTAGCCAATAATGGGTAATTTATGAGAATTACAGGTTATCACAGAAGATTCATAAAAGGTTTCTCTAAATTGGCATACCCAATTATGTCTTTACAAACGAAGGGGACAAACTTCGAGTGGAACCAAAAGTGTCAAGATGAAGTTTGAGAAACTTAAGAAACTACTAGCTATTGCTCCAATATTGAAATTAGTTGATCCCAATAAATTTTTTGTTGTATGTACACATTCCTTTAAAGAAGGATTGAGAGGTTTTCTAATGCAAGAAGGTCATGTAATCAGTTATGAATCTAGGAAGATAAAAGATCATGAGAAGAACTATGCCACACATGAATTAGAACTAGAAGTTATCATTCATGCTATAAAAACGTTGAGACACTACTTTATAGGAATAAAGTTTCAGCTAAAAGAAAACAATGTTAGTCTTGAATACATATGTGACTAGCCGAATATGAATGCTAGGCAAGCAAGAGGGATGGAATTCCTTAGTGAATACGATTTTGAAATTGTGCACATTAAAGGAAGATAAGACAAGATTGTTGATGCCTTAATTAAAAAAATAAATCAGATTTTTTCCATTTCAACAACGAGTTGATTGAAAAATTTGATAGAAAATATTAAATCAACAACAAATTTTGATGAAGAATACATGTAAATTATAAGAAAAATTCAGAAATATGAACTATTAGGTGAAGGAAAATTTGTTTCTTTAGTAAATAACTATGATTTTCTAATCTATAAAGACATAATTTAATTTCCTAATGATCCACAATTGAAAATATTTGTCCTAGATGAATCACACACACAACCAACAATTAGCTATCTCGGTTATCAGAAGCTAATAACTGCATCAAGGAAGGATTTTTGTTGGCCTAACATGAAAACAAAGACAACAGCGTATGTGGCTAAGTACTTAAAGTTTCCACAGGTGAACACTTCCCATTAATACCCAACATGGTTATTACAACCTTTTTCCATTCCAAAATGGAATGGGAAACAATATCAATGGATTTGATTAATGAATTGCCAAGGACTAGGAGGAAATATGATTTTATCATTGTAGTGGTAGAAAAACTTAGTAAAGATGCACACATTATTCCTATTAACTCTACCTTTAAGGTCAATAACATAACATAAATATCCATGAAGGAGATATTTAGATTCCATGGTATGCCCAAAAATATGATTTCAGATCGTGCTACCAAGTTCACTTCTAAATTTTGGAAGGGATTATTTGAAGGTATTGATACAAATTTAAACTTTAGCACAACCTAACATCCTAAAAATAATGTTCAAGTAGAAAGGACGAATCATATTCTAAAAGATATGTTAAGAATTTATGTTATGGACATGGAAACTAAGTGGGGGGACTATCTCCATAGTTGAATTTTCCTATAATAATGGATATCAAACTTCTTTAAATATGAGCCCCTTTGAGGTACTTTATGGGAGAATATGAAAAGTGCCTCTAAGTTGGGAACATCCTGAGGGTAGATTAATATTGGGGCTAGACATTCTAAAAGAGACAAAAAAATTGGTTAAAACAGGTGAAACAAAACTTGAAAACATATCCAAATCGATAGAAGAGTTATGTAGATTTGAAAAGAGTTCAAAAGAATTCAATGTCGTGATCATGTATAAAAGTGAAACCAAATAAAAACACACTTAGACTTGGAAATTGTGCCAAGTTATCACCTAGATACTATGAACCTTCCTAGGTGTTAGCCAGAGTTGGTCTAGTTTCCTATCAATGCTCTATTCCAACAAATATAAAAGATCATATTGTATTTCATATATCTTTGTTAAATAAATATGTATATGACTCAACTCATATGAGTGATTGGAATGTTGTACATGTGGAACTAGAGGGAGGGTTCTTGGTAGAACCACTATGTATTCCAGACTGGAGGGTAGTCACACTCCAAAATAGAGATATAGCTCAAGTGAAAGTTGAATGGAAATATTTTAGCCTAGAAGAGGTGATGTGGGAGTTGGAGGATGATTTTAAAGAAGCATATCCATCTCTAATTGAGCAAGCTAGAATGAGTTCCATAGTTTATGAAGCATACACTAGGATGGTGTCAAATTCAGGCGGGGAAGGATGTGATATCCCTTGACTTGAATATTTTATTGTGAATTTGTAATATGGTTAAGTGTGATTGTGTATTAATTTTGAAAGACTTATTTGAAAACAATTTATCAGTGTGATAAAATGATAAAGGTTGAATGTAAATTTTGTATTTATAGTGTTGTTAATAAAATAATTATCTGGGACTAATGATGGAATTACACTTGGCTGAAAGAGTTATGGATGCAAGTTAATTATTGATATTGATTACCACACATTAATTCCTGGACATTTAATCTAAATGATTAAATTATTAAAGATCATGGAAGTAATTGATCATTAACTTCCCTAAAAGATAGGAAGTTGTCTTGGAAAGTGGGGAAGTGGAGCTCATAAATGAGCTAGCAACTACTAGCCACATGTTGGGTGAGGTGGAGGTAGTCACCAACTACCAACTAAATGGTAGAGGCAATAATAATTATTTTGTCCCTTGTTGAGTAGAGAAATAGGGAGAGGAAATTTGGTCAGGCAGGAAAGAAAGGACAAAGTGAATAGTGAATTGATTTACTTGTAGTCAAAAGTTCCTGGAGGGATACTGTGAAGAAACTATCAAAGGTTGGAAGGATCCAACTAATTTCCATATCAGTTCTAGGCCTTAAAACTTTCAAGTCAGTATTGTGAATTGTGAATTTGAGAATTTTTGTGTAGCAGAAAATATGCTTAGAGTTTAGTATTTGTTTCCTTGTAAATATTGAAATAAGAAAGAAATTAATAGGAATGATGTTAGTGAAAAGATATAGAGTTCATTCCTTTCAAAATCATGATAGTAAATTTGTATATGTGAAATTTATTTACAAAAATGGTTATGACTTCCTAAAAAGACGATTTCTTTTTTGTTATAGGATATTGTGAAATTATGCACAATAATTTCTTGTTGGAATTATGGCTATATGTTGTCCTTGATGTCAACCTAAATAGTTGTATTGACACTAATAATTTCACATGAACACTACATTATTCACAGGTATAGTACAAGTGCAAATTTCTATGGAGTGTGGCATTACAATTAGTCACTATTACTCATTTGGTTAATGTTTATGGGTCATTGATTATGGAGATTACAAGTCAATATGAAGTGATTCAATTCACTCACATAAATAATATTTTATTTATAGTGGTTATGATAACGAAGGTTAAGATTATTCACTATTGGACCAATTATCTTTCATAAAAGAATACTTTAGTATGAGGTTGTGGTTGTAGAGTTGGATTTTCCATCGAAGGTTGAAGTAAAAAATAAAAAATTACATGAAAATTGAAGCTACGATTGGTAAACAATAAAATAAAAGATAAAGAAAAAATAAAAGATAAAGAATCCTTGAAGTTGGTTATGTTCCAAAGGAATTTGTCATTGACAGTTGGAGGAAAATTAATTTTGGACCAAATAAAATATTCAACATTGGGACTTCAGTCCAAAGGTCAAATACACACCAGCAATTTGATCCCATGGTTTTTCTAGTTTGAGACAACCCTCCAAATATATAAATTCATAATCCTAAGGGGCATTGGATGTGCACTTGTGAGATCGATTTGTCTCGTCTTTTTCTTTGGTATTTTGTTTTCTTTATGGTTTTCGAAAGCGATGAAGGTTTTATGCGAGATGATGTAGAGAATTAGAGTGCACTGGAATGATTGACCTATGTGTTTTTTTTCGACTTGGCACCAACAGGTTTCAATGCTAGCACATAGCATAATTTTCAGAATCAATGGGTATATGTAAGTGTTGGAGGTGTGTTGTTTTGTTTTTATTTTTCATGTTATGAGTATGCGCATATCCTAGAGGTTCGTTCTCTTTTATGCACTTATTTAGCACCATAATTCTATTCAAAACATCTATAGATGTTTATCTATCTCAATATTGATACATATGGATCGAACATATGACTGAATGTTGTTGTGCACACTCAAAATTTTCACTGAAATAGAACTTGTATCACATAGTTGTGGGATCTGGAATATTCACTATTTTTTTTTTGCAGAGATAAGTGATGTTTTGGCCTTATAGATATAAATGCACTATAATTGGGACATAATCCATTTAAATCTTTCTAGATCTCTGTACACACTGTGTTTTCTTACATGGATATACACACAGACCTTTATGGTAGATCTGAATTCTTCATCAAATAAGTGTACTATAAAATATTACCTGTATGTGTGTGCTTGATCACAACAGAGAACAAAGACATATCAAGACTGTACAAATTGGGTTTAATTTAATCTTTTGAGTATACTATGCATAGATAAAAATTATACTAAGAGAATTATGTATTCTAAGATTAGCGACAGGGGTTTTCTTTTGTAGAAATCATTTGATTGTTTGTATATCCCTAGATCCCATGTGCACACTGGTAATTTTATAATCTAAGTTGTGTAATGATATTTCCAAGAGCATGCACATGTGATCTAATGTACGTAGATTTGAAGAGAGTAAGTTTAAGAGTGTAGATCTAAATTCACAATTCGATTTGATTTGAATGGCTGTGTCCTCTAAGTGTGATGGTATATTTTGCTACCAGATCTAAGTCTTTTGCTAAATCTGCACGCTTGTGATTTATTTTCTGAATTAATCTATGGACTTGATTACATAGTGATTTCACAAGGTATCCTTGTATAAATATGTGTAAAGATTAGTGCCTTGAGGTTTTTTTCTTTTGGATCTACTTTGCACACACATAAAGAATAAATTGTATGCATAGTCCATATAGTTCCCGTGTATTGTTTTGATACTGATGTGTTTGATTTGACATAGCTATGACAGAAAGATGTTTGCTTGTAAAGGTGTAGAATAGAGAATAGCATATTACGCACCAAGGGTAGAGGATTTTCTATAATAAAGTTTCTTGTATCCTTGATGTGTGCATTGTTGTTGAGTTCATAGATTGTATGCAAAATTGAGGCAGAGTATAGATTTCAGGAATGAAGGGATAAATATGTGGTTATAAGTGTGGAAAATATTTAATGACAAAGACTTCTGTTTTTTTCTTGTGCTCAAGTAATTGATTTGTGTGCATATACTAGTGTTAGAAAAGGATTTTGTGAATTTCATAAGTGTTTGTAGAGATCTTGTTAGCTTTGATAGATAAATTGTCTTGTTTTGTTAATGAAATTATGTAGGGGATGTATGTATTGTTCAGTAGGATGCAATATTATTTTCAAAAGCCATATGCAGTGAACAGATCAGAGGTATAATGTTTTCAGATATTGTATGCAGTACATAGATAGAATATCAGAGGTGATAAAATTATTATGATAATGGAGGTACAAATCCTAAGTTTACTGAAGTTGTATGAATAATTGGAAACAAAAGATAATCATGCATTGATTCAAATCTGTACTCATGATATGCTGCTATTGTCTTGCATATAATTTTGATTGTTGATTGTTTTGAAGCTTTCTAATGTATATTTTTAGATTTTAATGCATCATATTGATATATGATCTACAATAATGATGTATTAGTAGTGCATTTGAACAAGTTTGAGGGAAGAGAGTTCTTGGTTGTATTGTGGGTCAAATGACCTACCAGATCAGTATGGCTATAGGTGGTCCCGATCTAAAAGATTATGAAACATGGATCACAAGAAGTTAGAGGGATTGGTTTCTTCCTTCCAGTAGCAATTGGAAAATGCAGTGAAGGTAAGAACCTTCAACAAGTAGGATCATATGCATTGGAAAAAACATGCACTAGTGCAAGATGTAAAAAGAATATTTAATAATAAGAAGGCAAAGCAGACAATAAAAACAATGGTTTTATCCCATTTCGTATTTCCACCTAAAAATATGGTGTCTCTAAGTGTTGTTGGTGTGATGCACTGTTATGGTTTATCTGCTCTTATGTTGAATGATACCCATGTTTTCTATTATACATAGATCTACAACATATTGGGTTGCTAATGGTTCAAGAAGGCTTTGAAAATAAAAGCATAAGTTAAGTAAAGTTTGTTTGGGAATGAAACATTGATTTACACCCCCTCCCCCACTCCTCATTATTTTTAACATTTTTGAACATGGAAATGAAAAATAAGAACTTATATTACTTACTGGAATGTATTTCCTAATTGAAATGAAATCTTGTCATTTTTCTTCCATGCATAGTTACATGATAAGTTGAACTAGTAACTAAGAGACTACTAAATAAAAGTGTAAATTCATAAAAAATTGAGTGACTGAAATATGATTAGTACGATAGAATAGTGGTACAGGTGTAGGGGTTGAATACTATTTTAGAATATTCTAGACACACACACACACACATAGTCATGGAATCTACAACTTCCCAACATGAACTATAAGATTATAATAATAAGAGTTAGTATCATATATATATATATGAAGAACAAATGATTAAAGTAAGAGTATTATATTTTGGATAGAGGTTGTGAAGACTTGTCATCTAAATTGAACAACACAAATAAAGCAGAATATGTAATTGGATGCAAAACCAAAAATATCCTTACATAATGAACAACTGATACAATTAGAGAACTAGAGCATGTTACTGATAACAATTGAATAACAATTATACAAAATAATTTATTGAACAGTATAGGTTGATGTGACCTTAATAAGTTACAAATATTGAGAGTTTTGGGTTGGAAGAACCCACAATTAGGTACATCTTCAAGCATGAAAGCATATATAATCTAAAACCTTCCATGAAGGAAGAGAAAATATAATTCTTATAAGATAAAAACTAAATAACAAAAGAATCTAGTGAAAATTCCTTGAATTTATACTCATGAACACACACAAAGAGAACAATATAGGGTTTCAAGTTCGTCTGACCTGGAAGATGAAATTCGAGAGATTATTCATGAGTTTAGAGAGCCTTATATATTCACTTCGAAGTAAAAAAAATCAAAATATCATTGATAATGTCAATTCCTATAAGGAACAAGAGAGAATATAGAAATTAGTTCTCATATCATAAATTGTAAATGAACTAGAATGACTCATGTGAATGTGAACAATATTCAGAAAATGTTTTTACCTATAAAGGTTTTCTTCATGACAAGATCTAAATTCTTGTACAATGTAGGAATATTATGTTAATTTTGGGAAATTTACTTAGTTTGGATAAAAATCTAGAATATAAAATGAAAGAAATATTTAAATAACTGAACTATAATATAAAGAGGGTTTGAAAACCCCCTGTAATTCCTACAACAAAAACTTAGAGAGGAAAATAAATATAAGAATTTGTATATATATATATATATATATATATATATATATATATATATATATATATATATATATATATATATATATATATATATATATATGTTATAAACATATATAATTA
Source organism: Pinus tabuliformis (assembly GCA_031772625.1). Taxonomy (NCBI): domain Eukaryota; kingdom Viridiplantae; phylum Streptophyta; class Pinopsida; order Pinales; family Pinaceae; genus Pinus; species Pinus tabuliformis. The sequence continues at coordinate 904,130,954 of CM062811.1, forward strand.
AATTTACAAGATTTGAAAACCCTAAACATTGACTACTATATTAACCATGTGTGAACTAACAATATGAAGAGGGATATTTATCATTCATAATAGAGTATACAATAAGGCAAACAACCCATTTTTTTTGTGGGAATCAAATTATGTAAAGAAAATAAATAATACATGTATACACTAGAGAGATTAGGGTTCTTTCTTAAGAAACCTAGTAAAAATAATACTTTGATGAAGAAAAATAAGAAATGGAAAATGGATGAACATGATAAAAAAATATAGACCATTATAAAACCCCTATCATAGAATAGAAATTAATAGGAAAGAGAGTTAAATTTGAAATGATATAAGTGGGTTTCCTTGAATATTATTAAGCCACTTGAAAAAAACTGAGGTTAGAAAAACTCTGGAGTTTCAATGGCCTAGCTGACGAAGTTATATCTCAAAAACCCTGTAAATAATTACCAAAATTGTGGAAGTTAAAATCCCAAAATATTTAACCTAGAAATTGTATAAGATACAAAAGAACTTTAAGAATTTATCTTTAGAAAAGTTGCATGACATAAATGTTAAGAAATTTCTTAGAGGAAAATTGAAAAATTTAGTAATGTCTCTTATGGCTGACAATCCAAGTGAAAGGAAATGGAAACAAAAACAATTTTTAGAGAAATATCCTTGATTGTGACTACAAACACCAAAAACAAAGAGAGTTAATAGATTGAAAACAAACCTTAATAAGATGTATAAATGGAACACCCAAAAATGAAAGCAATGGCAGAAAAAAAAAGTTACCTCTAGCATAATCCTCGTAAAAACAAGAATTCACCATTTTGACTAGAAGATTTAATGAAAAAATAGTTGCAGAGACAAAACCTTAACCCTCTAAACACCGACACCGAGTAGAAAAGAGTTAAGAATGTTAGTTGCAGAGTGATGAAATCACAAGAGGAAACTGTTGAATGAATGAAAAAACAAGGAGTTGTCGAAGTAGTCATTAAACCAAAGAAAACCATAAACTCTCTATTCATTATTTATCCGAAGAGATCTCATTGCAACCGTTGAGTGGGTAAGTTGTATAATCCTTTGTGTTAGCATCAAGGGGTGAAATGTATGTACGATAGTACAACCTTAATTGTGGAATAATCTGAAAGAACCTTTATAGTTATTTCATCCCATATCAAAAACGAGACATAAGGGTTTATGAAATATATCCCACATAGAGCCGGTGATTTAAGAAAATTCCATATACTAAAATACTAGAATATGTGCTAAAAGTCATCGTTCATTTATATGACTAGCTTTCCATATGGTTGACCTATAGAAACAAATCTAAACATGAGAGAAATACAAAGGTTGTGTGTAGTGCTATTAACATGTCAATAATTGTGGTATAATTATGATAAAAGGGAAAGAGGGTAATAATATATACTTCGGTGTGTTAGGAAACAAAAACAAACTTTTCGATAATTAAATTAATAAGGTATAACATAAATACACAAACATAATGTGTATTAGTAAGTGATGAATAGACTTAGAAATTTTAGGTTTGAACGCAAATTGGAAACTACAGTGTGAGAGTAATAGTGGTGAGCCCTGGTATTGCACCAAGAATGTTGCAACTTCCAAGGGCTCCTCAACTCAAATTATCAACCCAGGGTTCATAAAAACTTTGAGGTGATAGTTCTATATGCACAACATATAGGATTCCACTCATTCCACCCTCAATTATGACATTAGATCAGAAAGTGCTAAGATACCCTTCCTCCTACTGAATTAGAATTAAAGCTTGATAAAAGGACAATTGGACATTGCTTCTAGCTATGAAAATAGAAATTCCATTGACTTAACTTGTAAAAACTTAACTAATCCATTCATGAAAGGACAAATGATAACCTACTTGCAGAAATAAAGCTATGTTATCTTGTAGAATTCATCAAATGACCTCATCTACTTGCAGAAAGGAAACTAACTTATCTTGCATAATTCATCAAACTACCTCATCTACTTGCAGAAAGGAAACTAATTTACCTTTCATAATTCATCAAAATACCAATCATAATTTCATGTACCATCTACCTAGTTCACACTTGCTCATAAATCAATAACCTACTTGCATGATAAAGAAGCTAACTCTACTATGTTTTTGCAGTGAAGAAAAGGAAGGTTTGGAGTGGCCTAGGAGATTTCCCAGATCATATTATCACATCTAGGGGTCATTATGCATCTATGCTAAGTCAAAATTGCAGTGGGGATCGAAAATGATGAAGGAAAAGGCTGCTACAAGTTTGTTACATGTGATTTCTACAAGAGGCCTCTAATTCTACATGAGGGCATCCAAGTGGTTTTTGAAGGTGAAAACGCTGGATTGAGGGTATGGAAATGTGGAAAGTAGTTGAAGAAAATGAAAGGAAGTTGGTTTGAGCCCCTAGCTAGATTCAAGACCTCTTGGAGGCCTTCCTTACACTAAGATGGGTGCTCTAGGTGACCTAGGCAGAATGACTTATAAAACAGGATTTTGGGATAGAGTTTGAAAGTGGAATTGAGAAGATGAAGGAGATTAGGGTGGAAGTGGTGAAGGTGTCCTTTCCTGCAGATCAACCAACCCTGCAATCAATGACATGCATGCATCCATTTATAATTAAAAAAATGAAACAACTTATGATGGAAAAGATGAGTTGAATTTCAATAACATCTAATTCATGCAATGCCACTGGTCTAATCACTAAACAGATTTCTAAGCTACAAAAAAAAAATGTAAAACAAGACAACTAACACTAATCTATTTCCAAGAAATCATAAACATGATCTTTTTAGGCTGTGGTTGTGAATCCTTACACTCATTCTCCCATAAGAGAGGTGATGTAGAGGCTAAAACCACAAGATTTTATAGGTTATTTTCTATTGAAATGCAAGAAACTATGAAATGCTTGGAATCAAGAAGAAACATAAGTACAAGAATAGGGACCAAATCCTATGGGTTGGGCCCAAACCCAAGGGTCTCGTCCATTTGAAACTAACTTAGATGCAACTTAAAGTCCAACTTCTAATTATCAAAAAGTGTAGGTCTAATACATCACATAAAAGTTGAAAATAACAATGTCAAGCTTGGAGCTCAATAGCTATACCTATCTGAACTAAAAATCTGAATCCTAATGAGCTCTTATTCTAGTTTATTTATACAAAAGGGAAGCTAAAGCAACTCCCTTGAAAGCAAGAATGGTTCCCTCCTTGATCTTGAAAATTGTGGATCTTGTCCTTCTTGATCTTCACTTGGACTAGGAGTTACACGACTACCAATGAGCCCAAACTAGTGAGAGAGGATATGGTGATCCCAAGCCAAGTTTAGGGAGTCAAGGAGGTGGAAAAACCCCCTAGATTCTCTCCTAGTTTTCTCCGTTAAGCTCATGAATAGTAGTAGCCTAAAAAATGCTTCATTTTCCTGTAATTAAACCACATTAGGCCACATACTATGAAAAATAACTTTTACTCCTCTTACTAAGCATAATATAATGAAAAATGTGAATTAATGCAAGAGAAGGATAGTTTTAAGGCTGGAGGATGGCATATTGATATTCAAAATGTACCTATTGATGGGAATCATCATCACCCCCTATTGAAGGTGTTTCTCATCCTCTGAGAAACTCAGTCATCCATGTGCAACTCTTTCATGGCCCTGGTGGCCTCCCAGACATCCAAAGGCTCCTCACATGGTGTGCTCTCTTGGGGGTCAAAACTTGTATTCCTTTCTATTTATGTCCATTCCTTCTGCTCTCCTACTTCATCTCTTCCTTCTTGTAAGCCTAGTAGCAAGGGTGGACTGAGATTGAGTCATATCCACCTAATTTTCATCCTCTGCATGATCCTCTCATATAATGGTGTTTTCTCCAAGGCTTTCCTTATCCTTTCAGGAGAGTCATATTCTCTGATATGTAGACCGTGGGGTAAGGCATGACATCTCTTCTAGGAAGATTACAAAATTTATGTTCCCAACAACCTGAATGTGTCTTCAAAGTGTAGAATTCCTTTCTCATGGGTAGAAATATATTTGGGTTCTAAAGAAACACCATAGGAGATGAGGCCATGATTACTAATGACAACCTTTGGGCTCACTAGCATTACCATGATATAGAATGGTTCCTTTTCTTCCTTTGTCATTTCCCTTTTCACTTCCTTGGCTCTTGTCTCCTCATGAGTAATCTAGGATGCTAAAGCCATCAGCTGCATATCTCCCAATCTTGCATTGGGATCCCAAAAATTCATATTTGTTAAAATGAGGTTGTGCATGCAAAATTCAACCAATTTTTCTTTGTCTTCCATGATAGGTTGGCTACAAAATTAAATGAATTGTTTGTAGTCCTAAGAGGGCATAGATGCATATTGTGCAAAAGTTTTGATTTGGAACTGCACCCACTGTTATTGAGAAACAAGGCTTAAGACTTTGATGGATTTGTACATTGGATTTCTTCCATGGAGAGACTTTCCATGGTGTAAATTTGTGTTTATTTATCCTACAACCTCTCTCTCAACCTCATGTTTTCTGCCTGTAGTTGTTCCTTCATTATAGACTCTCTTATTCTCAGATCGCTTAATTCTTTGCTCATTTCAATGACCTTTTATTCCATGATGCATACATCCTTTACCTTATTGGATTTAGCAATTTGAATCCACCTGTGGGTTCTACCTCTTTATATATCCAACTCATAAAGGGGTGGGATTGAAAAATTTTCAGAGATAATCCTCCCTCCTTTAATGAATTTGTAGTAGGAGCTCAAGCTAGGTTGTGGGCTAGGTTCTTGGAGCTCTTGTAGGTATTTTCCAATAGTGTTTGAGGTGGTGGCTACCTCTTGTGAGTATTTCTTTGACTCCTATAGCTTCCCCTATCCTGCCTGTCGCAGAATCTGCCCCTCCTGTAGCAAAACTTGTCTCTCTTGTAGCAAACCTTGATCCCCTTGTAGCTTCTCTTTTTCCTCTTCCTCAAAGGAAGATTGTATCCTTAGCTTTTTGAAGATGACATACCTAGTGGTAGCCCTACTCACAGGTGCTATGGGTGACTTTGTTTTGGTTTGGGAGGAGTGGCCATCTCAATTTTTCCCTCGGGTGCTATTTCTTCCTTTTGTCTTGGTGACTCATCAATAGTTATAAGAACCCTTGTAGGAGTTTGTGGCTTCCCTTTTCTGATTCTAGTGCTCTTCCTCGTTCTGAAATACATTTGACTTGGCTTTGATTGGTTCCTCTTGGGCTTGATAGGAGTGCCCAATGTAGGTAAGGTTGCAACTACTTCTTGTTCAGCGTCTTCTTCTCCTTGGGGTGGATAAGTCTTCTCAGGGATTATTATTTCTTCTCCTTTCTTCTCCTCATCTTCTCCTTTCATCCCTACTTCTCTTTCCTTTGTCTCTACTACCTCTTTTTCCTCTGTTTTTATTTCCTCTTCTTTTGTTCTTGCCAGCTCTTCCTCCTCTGTCTTTCTTTCTTCTCCTTATGATCTTGCTACCTCTTCTTCTTCTATATTTTCTCCTTCTTCTTCCTTTGTTTTTACCTCTCTTCATTGATCAATAGAGGCTAGACTATCTCTTTGTGTAAGGGATTGTGTTTCTTTGAAAGTCTCCCTATCCATGTCTACAAATTTGTTCCATAGGACAGGGATTGTCAAGTCGTTTAGGGCATCTACCACTATAAATTTGATGAGGCCATGGTGATATAAATGTTGGTGTTTTCCTTCCCTTACCTTTTGACTCATCTCCATGATTGACTGTAGAAGGAAATGAGGGACACTATTTCTTTGAGAAAGGGTAATTCTTCCTTCAATCTAAGCTCTTGGAGTAACTTGAAGTGGTAGGCATAAACCACACCTCCCTTCACAAGATATTTATTTAAGGATATGTTAAGCCACCTCATCCCAGGGGTAAGGTAAACTTTCTCTTCTCACTCCGTTCTTGTCTTCTACAGGCTTCTATTATGAAAGGAATAATTTTTTCCTAGCTATGACACTTATATGCTTGTCTTCTTTGCTCCATCTAATTCCTAGAGGCAAGATGGACACTCTGTTAATAGTTTCTGGAATGATAGAAATGACCAACCCTCTGAAAAGAGTTGTGGCATTGTATTCCCCTTGAGAGTGTAATTCCTTGGAAAATTCATGGGAAATATCATCATCATACCCCTTTAGTAGCTCAAAGAAACCCAACCACTAGTGGTTTCTAAAGATGTCAACTACAAGAGGGTGTTGGTGAATTCTCCTGGTGTTTGAGGGCTACCTTTCGTTAAATCCTCTCCCCATTTCTTCTCTATTACTCCTTGATGCTATGCAGGTGTGGAATTCAAAAATTCAAGTAGTCTCAGATGTAAAATAGTGGCATAAAAAGTGATGAAACATTGGCACAATGTTTGGTGATAATGGGGAAGAAGGGTGCTCAAATTAATATTAACCAAACTATTTTCTTTTATCTTAACCACAAAAACGTCCAAAGGGATCCCCTTCTGATCAATTGATTTCTATAGGCCCTTAATTTCATGCAGACTGTCCATGAAATTGGGTGTAGAAACAAAGAAGGAGGGTATTACTTACTTCTTATTAGAGAAATTCTGGGTGTGCATGAAATTTTTGAGACAATATCAGGCCATGTGACTCCTTTTCCTCCTCTCATTTCCTCTTGTAGCTCCTCTCAGATCTTGTTGGCTTGAGGGGGCTTGGACCCAGGTTTAGAATTCGCTGTGCTAACCAACAAAACCCTACATTACCAGCCCTTTTGGAAATAACCTGTGTATCATAGGCTACAGTTTCACCCGAGGTAGTATTGGGGGATGCTAGAACTAGGCTTCTGAATCCAGAAGGCTATGTGATGTGGTATAAGGTGGTTCCTGTCGTTTTAGTTCTAATCTAGCCTTTGCGAACCATTATTCATGAAACTCAAATGATTTTTGGTTAAAGAGAGTTATAAGCTTCGCGTAACCATCTAATCATGCATGAAATAACATCTAGCAGTTGATCTGGATCTTCCCGGAGTAATTAAGATAAATACAAATAAATGTCATTCAATTTCACATAAATATAGAAAATACACAAGTGCATAAAAATATACACATAATTTCTTCAAATATCTTTTATTACTTCAGATCTTCCTTATACAACTTTGCATACCTTGCACACATAGTTGCAGGGGCTCATGCACTCATCTACGGACTTAATAAGGTCTCCACGCACTTAGTTACAGACTTACCAAGGTCTCCACGCACTCAGCTGCAGGAGCCTTCCCCTTTGCCCAAAACACCGAAAGATCTACAATTACAAACTCAAAGTCCCCCCCCCATAAAGTACTGATTCCCTTACAGCCGCTAAGACACCTTTTTATACTCTTTTCTATTACAATACCATGGTCCACAAACCATGGAAGGATCTCAAATTAATATCAAAATATAAGGGGTTTTGACCTTCCTAAAACCCCTCAACTCTTATTTGACCTGTGCTACTCACACTCCGCTCCTCAAAATGCGGAGACATACAATATTTTAACCAAATTGACCCAGGGGACCTCGTCCCAACAGACCCCCAGCAAAATTATGTGACTCTTCCTCAAGTCACTCCACTAGTATGGTCTAGATGTTTTCTTTCAGGCTGGTGAATGAAGACTTCATTGGGTGAAGCACCTCCATGCATTGAATGGCTTCCTGTTGAACTTCTTCGACCAACTTTTCCGTAGTGGGCTCATCGACTGCTAAGACAATGGTTTGCTACATCTGCTACATACTCTTAAGTGTGCCTTCCATAGTTTATGAGAGTTTCCTTGCTTCTTCTTCCCATGGCTGCATTTGTGTAGTGATGAACTACATCTTCTTCTGTAACTCCTCGATCTATCCTTGTAGGGATGTCCCCTCTTTCAATCAGGTGAACCGTTGTATAGGGGCTAAGGCATGCGCCATTGCCTTTATCTTGTCATCTGCAACTGCTTATCCTAAATGGAAACTTCTATCTTCTTCACCTGTGGGTCCTCCTGTAGTGAGGCCCACAGTTCAAGAGTCTCTTCAAATAACTGGTTACACTCCTTGACTGCAGCATTGAGCTTCGACCTGTCTGTTCTGATGGCAGCCTTGCACTGCTATTGGATCTCTAGTGGTGTGCTGGGTTGCAGCTTCAATTGAAGCTCAATAATTTGGAGCTGCAGATCGAAGTGAACTTTATCCACCTGTGCCATTGATTCTCTAAACAAATCTACTAGTTACTACACTTTTTCTTCAGAAGCGGCCTCCAACTAAATTTGGAACTCGGGGAGCTCACTGCATACTCTGGAAATGGCCTGCTCCAACTGCGCCCTTCTCGCAGTTGTCTCATCACGGTCTTGGAGAGATTTTTGATTTTCATCACACATCTATTTACTGGTGATCTGCACATCCTTGATCACCATGACAGCCCATTTCACTCACACCTTAAGCTGATCTGATACACCCTGGTGTAGCTCATGCAATGTGGATAGGGGGAATGCCTCGAGGTTAATACTTACATCTTTAGGCAGTTAGGCACTCTCCCATTCTGTGACATCATTCAAATGTAAATATCCATTAGGCAAGGGTACAACGCAAAGCTCTAAAGTGAGGACTGATTGCACACTACCTAATTTCGTTGGCTTCTCGCTCGCTTGAGACTGGCTCACTTAAACCACACTCACTTGAACCTGGCTCACCTAAGCCTACAACTATGTGAGGCCTGCCTAGACCTTTTTCAAAATCTACTGATACTGATCTTTAAAATTTCTTCTGTCGTGGACCTAATTGTATCTCCAATTTCATCAAGGTCCCCCATAGTGAGGATCACGGTCTTCACACCGATGGACTTATCAAACTTGTGCTTCTTACATGTGCCTTCTGCACTTGAATTTTGCCACCGTTTAAGAATAAAGGGAGAATCAATGTTCTCCAGGTCTATAAAGGGGTCTTCGATACCCTAATCCAGTTCTTATGTATGCTTCTCTTAGTCGTGCTCGCCCTTTGGTTCCTGCATAGTATTTTTCTCTAGGTCGATGGTCACCATATTCTTTTCCTTTTGCATCACTTTACTGGTGCCTGCTGCACCTTTTGTACTAGTTCTTGTTATACTTTTGACAATATCTGTTGGAAGGAGTCATTCAGTCAACCATTGAAGGACTAACTGCGTGATATCGTCTTCGATGACCAAAAACGGCAATGCCATCCATTTATTCATCAAATCACACCTTGTGTGGATTTATCCATGATGAAAATCAATCTTAAAATTTGAAATTCATAGATATTCTTTGAATAGAGTGGGTGACAACTGTGGTTTCTGGTTAATCACCATACACAATTTCGTTTCAAAGAGTACCCATAACATCTTATTTTCAATGACATGAGTAGGGTCCTTCGTTGCCCACAACGAGGCAAATTTGGAAGCCTCGCACAACTCCAAATCCATCGTTGGGAACTGGGAATCCTCTGGCATCCTCCAAGCTATAAGCGCAATCAATAATAATAGCCATGCATAGCGAAATTCTTTTCCTTCCTCTTCTTCTTCGTGACAATCATCCAAGAATTCTTGGTAGAGGTACTTTTCCCAATTGAATTGGACCCCCTCGCTGCACTGCACAGCCAAGGATACCATTAGTGCTGGTACTTTATCGGCATGACACTTTATCATGATTTTTCCTGCCAAGATCTGTGTAGAAAACCACACAACTTCATCCGAGATAGAACTAATGGGATATCCCCATGACTTCTTCATCAACCCGAAGTCACTTTTCATTTGGTCCGTGAGATTTTTCTCCATTGACTTCCCCACAAAAGCATCTACAAGGTTTGCGCATGAATATGGCAGCACTGTGATTCTGTGGATTAACATATCATCAATTGGGATGCCTCCTCCTAGCTAGAGGCACCTGTCATGAACCAACACCAACAACTAGCACACACAAATGGTATTAATAATACTGTGGTTAAAATGTGGGACATACATCATATTACGCAACCCTGTGCATTCAATACCGACTACCCACTTCATTGGTTCAAGTCGTGTAACGCCCGTCTCCTCATAGTAGATTGTTTTCAAGTATTTACTGGGTTCCAATTGCAGAAATTTCTCATGATTGCCCCAAATCCCAATCCTCCATCTTCAGAAATGGTACCTGGACCAACAAGTCACCCTTAATGGGTACTTCTTCTAGTAGAAATATTGTGAATACCTTGAATTTCATAGACTCAGGGTACTTAGTTACTTTGGCGGTTGGTTTTCATTGGGGTATATATGGTGGTAGCTGATAAATTGGCTCCGCGCCTTCTACACTAATCTCCCCAATCCCCACATTCATCTCTTCTTCATCTAGGTCCCAGGTTTCCATAGGCTACTTTCTTTTATCCATACTACCCTTTTGCCTCTGCTCAGTTGGGATATTTCGCGACGATTGCCAAACCGAGGGCTACTGTGGCTTTTTCTATTATTTCTCTCTTGCCACAGAGGCAGTAGGTTTTTGGCCTCAGTAACTTGGGTGTTGTAGCAAGGAATGGTGGTGTTGCAGTCATGATGTTTCCTACCCCTCTCTTCAAGAATTCTTTCTCAACTTCTGCCCAACTCAAGTGACTAGTGATGAGCCCCAAATTTGGTAACCTGTTGGGCTCATTTGGCCTAATTATCCTTGTTCAATCCTTCATTTTTCATAGCTTATGCATTATTTTTCAGTATGTTTATGTCATTTGTACGAATAAGGGTAGTCACTCTTCCTAGGTGGCTAACACGTGCTCATTTCAGGTTTTTTGACACATGTTGGAGCAAAACCGAGCAATCATGGGCTGGAAGACAGCTAAGCTTGGGGTGAGGATTCGTAGGGGGGTTGTCTATGGCATTAAATATCCTTCCTAGGGATCTTCACCCCCAACTCCGAGCTCCAAAGGCCACCAAAACCAGATATAGAAGGCAGCCAAGCAGATTTTGGAAGAAGCTGTCTACTCACAGTTTCGGCAGCCAAGTCCCATAGATTTAGGAGGCTAGCTAGGGCCCTCGTGGTGTATAAATGTTAAGGCCTCAGCCTTCATGAGGGACTTTTGGAAACTCTTGCATACTTTGCACTACAGTGCTGGTAGCTTCATTTTGTTCTCTTGTAGCCATTTTTAGCATAACTCTTGACTTATGATCATGTTTTGATAATGAGAAGCAGTCCGATTTGATACCAACTTTGAGTTTTCTATAGGAGCCATAGCTCTCGGGGTTGGGCCCAACTTGAGAGCCTAGGGCTTCCTTCTTTGTACTGTTACCTTTTCTTTATGCATCGTGATTTTCCTTTTATGCATTTGAAACGTGTTTCTATTGAGCAGATTTAGTTGTGTTGGTTCAATAGGTCACTGGTTATAAATAGAATTGCTTCAGATGTTTAGAATAGATTGGTAAGATAATAACAGATAAAGATCCAAGAAAAGGGTCGACAATACTCTCAGTTTCACCTCATCCTTATTGGATCAGGGGCTGGAATTACAGAAACAATGCTGCCCCAACAAAAACACTAGTTTGCTTGACCATGAAATCCTTGGTGTACTGTTTTCATTTGTAGAAGTTAGTTATGAGTTCAGATCTCTGAAATGTTTCTTTGCTTGAGTGATGTACATGGTTCTCTTTACAAATAAAGTTGTTGTTCATTTGTTTCATTGACAGTTAGAGTAGATTAGCTAAGACTTTGATTGTGTGCAGGACTTTGTTGATTCGGTTAAATGTACACCATGCAGGGCATCTCTACCACTCCCTCATCTGCCTAAGCCTCATCCAAGCCAGCTGCTCCATCTCCTAGTTAGGTTCCTCATCTCACACCTGTCCTTTTGCCCACGTAACCCTACCTTCTTGCTCCATCATTGTCTTAGCCTTCTTTAAGCCAAGTCAGCCTTCTACACCCTCTCACCACTCCATCCACTAGTCCCTGGGTCACACCAGGCCCCTATCCTACCTCCCTATCCATTCATGCATCTTCCCTCACTCACCCATCCTCTAAGATCCACTTTTTAAACATCCTATAGAAATTTCTGAACATCTTGTAGAAATCTCTGAACATCCTGTAGAACCCCTGCAGACTTCCTGTAGAAGCTCACAAATGAGGTTTCTTGATAGCCAAACTTTGTGAAACTCTCCGGAAGAGTGTTAGGGACTCCTTAGACCCTCTCTGAACCTTCCCAACCTTTTCCAAGCATTTCTCCTCCTTGATCCACCCCTGCACAGTAAAAAGCCAGTTAAAAGCACATGCATGATAATTCTGATAACTTATTCAAAAATACAAAAAGATGTTTTCTTCAGATAGAGATAGTCTAGACACATGTATTTTACCTTCATAGAAGTAATGGCATCTCTTTTAGTAGTTTGCATTCTCTCCTCTGCATCAGTAGGACTAGCTGGTAGAATTAGGGTTTGCTAGGGTTCGCGTTTTCCTTCAATTTTTCAATCTCTTTTCGCAAATAGATTAGCTTCCTTCGAGTTAGCTTTCATCCATCAATTAAAAAGCTTCTTCTAAGAGCTCATAGAAGTTGGCTTAAGCTCCTAGCGGACTTATGCCAGCTGACCAAGTGACAGCTGCGGCAAGAGCTAGTACTTGTGCATACAGCACCATCGTTTCCAAGTTTGTTACGAACTACCGGGTTGATAAAAGTAAAGATGGGAGTCCCAGGAGTTGCAGCATTATTGTTGCAATACTGGAGCCCACCATATTTTTGGCGTCGTTGCTGGGGAAGCGTCAGAGTATTGGTGATTGTTGCTTTTCTTCTATTTTCCTACTCTCACCTTCTGCTAAATAGTTTATTTCATTTCCATTCTGCAATTTCATTTCCACAAAAGTAAAGTAGATATTCCATGCTTTCACAGATTAGAATTTCAATTCCGCAATTCCAATTCTGCAAGCGTAGATTAGCGTTTCAATTCAGCAAGCGTAGACTAGCATTTCATTCCTGCAATTTCATTTGAGCAGAATAGATTAGTCCTTTCATACTTTCATTTCAATTCCACATTTCCATTTCAGCAAGATAGATTAGTTGCAGTTCAATCTATTTTAGTTTTGTAGGTACCAGAAGAAAAAAACAAAAGAAATCAAAAGTCTTTCCATTTCATGCCTCGTAGGAACAGAGATAAAACTGGCAAATTCTTACCCAACACCCCCACCACTTCACGAAGTCACCCTTCTCTCTTCTTTGGTGACAGTGATCCCGAAGAACCTATAGGTGAGCCTCCTAAGATATATGAAGATCCTATAACAGAAGAAGAGTTAGAGAACACTCCATCTGAAGCCATGGCTGAAAATTGAAACAGTAGAAGAGAAGATGAGAGAATAGAAGGTTCCTTTCCCATTCGAGAGACCAATGGAGACATGAAAATGAAAAACATAAGCCCCTCCGATTTACCTCACTTCCATGGATTGACTACTGAAGACCCTGATACCTTCCTATTTGAGTTTTCTGTCCTTTGTTGAACCTATGACTATACAGAAGATGAGCAAAAATTGAAACTCTTTCCCTCTACCCTCAAGGATGCAACATTACGCTGGTTCATGGGGTTACCTGGAAACAGTATCACCACTTGGGCTCAGATGCAGCAAGATTTCAATACCAAATACCGGGACTACTTTAGGTCTAAGGAATCCAAGGGAGAAATCTTTCGGATGACCATGGGAAACGATGAGTCTTTAGAAGATTACGAGGAAAGGCTCCATCTTAGCTATAAACGGGCCAGGTGCACACTTGACCCCGAATCTCTAAACCTGGTCTTGCTCCAAGGAGTCCCTGAAGATCTTCTAGACACCCTTCACATGCTAGCTGGAGAAGATATTTACCAACTACCTTATGAGGATATAAAGACTGTGTTTAGAAACCACTCTAGGGCAACCCGGAAAAGAGGTAGGGGAAACCCACTTTCAGCTAGTACTACTTTCTCCAAGCATGAGTTTGCTAATCAGCTGGAGGACCTCAAAAGTGAGTTGAGACAGACCATTTTCCATGCAACTAGATACCTTCCGAATCCAGCAGAAGAAAGAGGAAGCTGAGAGGGCTTTGGCCATCTTCTGTCCCAGGTGTACGAGGAAGCACCCTAAGAACGAGTGTCCATTACACTCAGTAGAGGTATGTTTTGTTTGTGAGGAGGACCATCCCACAAACCAATGCCCAACCTTACCTGGATTTAAGGCCATATACCAAGGGACTGAGGCACCCACCGAACCTCTCTACTTCCTCAACCAAAGGAGGTCGCATGGACCTAGACCTTACCAGCAGGGGATGCAAGGGACATCCCAAGCTTATTATAGCCCCAACCAATCTGCTCCTATGCCTTCTTGGGGTCCCCCCGCTCATCCTTTCTGGTCTGCACCTCCTCCATGGTCTTACCCACCTCAATACCATACTCAGCCCACTACTCATTCGTTTCACTCACATGTCTTGCCATTTTGCCTCCACCACCGGCTCAACCACAACCGTTACCTCCTGCTCCTCCAAGACAACCCCAAATGCCTGCTCAATCGAACCCGAACCCCAACAATCGATAGGCCCAACAGGTATATACTGGGGAAACAACATGCCCTACCTATGCTGTGGAAATCCAGGAGATCAACTTGCGATCCGGGAAGACTCTTCCGGATCGCCAACCTCCTCCCCCAGAGGATGAGGAAGATAAACAGGAAAGTGAACCCAAAGCCATTCCACCCTTTCCTGAGAGACTAACAGTAACCACACAACCCGACCCAGAAGAGAATGAGCTTCTGGGAGAACTCAAACAGTTGTGTGTGAGAATACCACTTCTCCAAGCCATCAAAGATGTACCGATATACAACAAATTGGTTAAGGAAAAGTGTTTCAGGCACCCAGGCAAGCGAAAAAGAGATGCCTCAACTATCAATGTCATAGGACAACTGTTTGATCTTATGTTGGGGCAAGTAATTTGTCCAAAGTATTTGGATCCTGGGAGTCTTGTAGTTAATGTCCACATCAATGGCACCATCATACCCCACACCTTGATTGATTTAGGGGCTGCCATTAATGTGATGACCAGGGACACCATGCTCAAACTCAACCTTCAGGGTTCCTTAAGGAAGACCTCGACAGTCCTGCAGTTGGAAGATCGCTCCACCGTGACTCCCGAAGGGATTATGGAGGATGTCTTGGTATCTTTTGACTCTTGGGAGTATCTTGCGGACTTCTTGGTCCTTCAACCAAAGGCAAAGCATACTGGATACCCCCTTATTTTGGGAAGGCCTTGGTTAGCCGGATGCTTACATAAGCTGCCGAGCAAGAAACATGACCATCAAAAATGGTCCTATGTCCAAGCAGCTAGTCCTATACCCTCCTGCCCAACCTTTGCTAGAGCATGACTTACCACTTTGGTTGGAAGAAGGAGAAGAGGATGAGGTATACTCTGCACCCTTGTGCACCTTAGAAACCACCAGTGGAGGTCCTCAAACCGAGGATGATTTGATTGAGACCTTAATTCAGAATCCGCTTCCCAGTCCATTGTCCTTAGAGAAATTGGTGGAGGATACTCAAGCCAGCACCTTAGTGGACCTCTGTGTGACTGATCCAACCTCTCCCAGAGTTAAAAATGTGGAGTTCAGCCCCGAGAGAACGTTAAAGATCAGCTCCTCCCTATCTCCTTCCCAGGAAAAGGAGTTGTATAGCCTGCTGACCAGTCATCTAGATGCTTTTGCTTGGAGCTATAAGGAGATGAAAGGAGTCCATCCTTCGGTCTGTACCCATCACATCTACATTAAAGAAGATTTTAAACTGGTCAGGAAACCTCAGAGGAGAATGAATCCAGCCCTTAAGGACATTGTCAAAGAAGAATTGCAAAAATTGTTGGATGCAGGATTCATCTACCCCATCTCGGACAGCGAGTGGGTTTCCCCTCTGGTGTTGGTACCCAAGAAAAATGGGAAGCGGAGAATTTGTGTGGACTACAGAGAACTGAACAAAGCCACTAAGAAAGACCACTTTCCTCTACCTTTCATAGATCAAGTGTTGGATGGACTGGCGGGAAAGAAGTTTTTCTCTTTCCTAGATGGGTTCAGTGGGTATAACCAGATCCAAATCAGCCCGGAGGACCAAGATAAGACCACCTTCACTTGTCCTTAGGGTACCTTTGCTTACCGAGTCCTTCCCTTTGGGCTATGCAACGCTCCTTCCACTTTCCAAAGAGCAGTATTGAGCATCTTTTTTGAGTTGGTCCATGATTCAGTGGAAATCTATATGGATGACTTCACTCCTTATGAGTCCAACTTCCAGGAAGCATTGTCCAATCTGGGAAAAGTTCTAACCAAGTGCATTGAGATGAACCTGTCCCTTAGTCCTGAAAAATGTGAATTCCTGATGACTGAAGGGACCGTGCTAGGACATACCATTTCTCGCCAAGGATTATAGGTGGATCCTAATAAAATTGCTCTCATAAAAAGGGTTCCACCTCCTTAGAAGGTAAGAGATGTTTGGAGTTTCTTAGGCTTAGCAGGATATTATAGAAGATTCATTAAATACTTCAGTAAGCTAGCCTCGCCATTATTTGGCTTCTTAGCAAAAGATGTTGAGTTCAAATGGACGGACAACTGTCAGAGGGCTCTGAATGAATTAAAGGATAAGTTGGTGTCCGCCCCGATCTTGAGAGGTCCAAACTGGGCCCTACCTTTCCACATCCACACTGATGCCTCAAACAAAGCCATAGGGGCAGCCTTAGGACAGGTTGAACAAAAAATCCCATATGCCATATACTTTTTCAGCAAAAACTTATCCAAGGCAGAAATGAATTATACTGTAACTGAGAAAGAGTTCTTGGTCGTGGTCCATTCCCTGAACAAGTTCCGACACTACATCACTGGCTATCAAACATTTGTACATACTGATCATGCTGCAATTAGATATTTAATGAATAAACCTGATGTGAATGCTCGTATTATTAGATGGTTACTTTTGTTTTAGTAGTTTGATTTGACTATCATTGACAAACTAGGTAAAGAAAATGTTGTTGCTGACTTCTTGTCTAGACTGGATTTACCTGCAGGTGAAGATGGAACAGTGGATGACCAGATGCCAGATGAACATCTGTTTTCTATCTCAGTACTCTCTCCATGGTTTGCTGATATCTCCAACTACCTGGTCTCAGCACAGTTCCCTTCGCATCTATCCTCAAAAGAGAAGAGCAGAATCGTGAGGAAAGTACCTCATTCACTTGGATCAGGGGTAACCTGTTCAAACTTGGCCCCGATCAGATCTTAAGGCGTTGTGTAAGGGAGGAGGAAGTCTTTGACATCCTCCTAACCTGTCATGATGGGCCTTGTGGAGGAAATTTTGCAGCCAAGAGGACTGCCTTCAAAATTCTACAGGCAGGATACTATTGGCCCACGCTTCATCAAGATGTCAGGAGATATATCAGCCAATGTGACCGATGCCAAAGGATGGGGAAGCCAACTCCAAGGGATGAAATGCCTCTCCAACCTCAAGTGACTCTTGAACCATTTGAGAAGTGAGGTATGGATTTTGTGGGTCCTATCAACCCTCCTTCAAGGCAAAGGTCTTACATCATTGTGTGCACAGACTATCTGACAAAGTGGGTGGAAACCAAGGCAATCAAAGCAGCGACAGAAGAAAAGGTGGCTGAGTTTTCCAGAGAAAACATCTTCTACAAATTTGGCTACCCAAGAGAGTTAGTCACCGATCAAGGAAGCCAGTTCACCTCCAACTTAATTGAAGACTTGCTCGCTCATCACAAGATCAAGCATAGGACTTCCACCCCATATCATCCTCAAGCAAATGGGCAGGTGGAGGTCACCAATAGAGCATTAGAAGGGATTTTGACTAAGGTGGTGAGCAGTAGTAGAAAGGATTGGGCAGATCGCCTGGTTGAGGCCACTTGGGCTTACAACACCACCTGGAAGACCACAACCGACTTCACACCTTATGAGCTGGTCTATGGGAAGAAAGCTTTGCTGTCAATCGAGTTCGAGTACAACACATTGAGGATGGCAGCTCAGCTGGACCTAGACCTCAGCCATGCTCAACAAGAAATATTATTGCAGCTGAATGGGTTAGATGAACACTGAATGCAGGCCCTCCTTCACTCAAAAGTGGTTCAACTTCAGAGGAAGATATGGCACGACCGGCACCTCAATGACAAACAATTCCAGCCGGGAGATTGGGCACTGCTGTATAATTCTAGACATAAGGATTTCAAGGGGAATCTAAGGACAAGATGGCTAGGACCATGTTAGCCTCCTGTTGCAACAGGTGTTCATATTTCATGATTGACATTTTTACATGCCAAATATGTCATCTTTCATGCTGCAAGGTTCCATATTTCCAAAAGAGGTCAAAGAAAAGGCCATGAAAGTGTGCCAGTCCAAGTGCCACTGTTGTATTCCAACTTTGATGAATTAACCATTTTTGAAGAATGTTCTATAAAAGGGAGGGCCAAACAGTTTAATCTTGGCCCCCTTAGGTTTCAATTTCTTGTTTTAGAATATAGAGAATTGATATCTGACCAAATTGCTTAATTTGGGCCCTTGGCAGAAATAAGTGTAGATTTAGATAAGAGGACAGTAAAAAAAAAAAATGGTAAAGCTGGGTCTGCAAATCTAAGTGTACCCAACCAAAAGAAGAAAAAATGTTAGGCCAGTAGGCTGGGTAGGTAGTTTTGAGGTTGCAGAATGATGATTCATGATCAATTTTGTGTTTCAAAGTGTTATATCATTTCAGATCATAGGTTGGAGGCAGTGTTCCATTTGGAGGAACTCAAGCTGGACATTACTAACTTCTCCTTCTTCTTCTTCCCCAAATCACTTACTAACTTCCCTGAAGAGGTCACGATCTGCTTGATTCCTCTTAATTTCATCATTTTCCATATCAGTTGCCTTGGTGAAGATCTGATTCACTCAAGGATTGTTCAGTCCTCTTCTATAAGTCATTTTTCCCTTAAAAATAGCCTAAGATTCACATACTTAGCGCTTTCTGGTCACCTCCATATTAACTACTAATTCTATTATCTAGCTCCCTATCTGTTTCCCCTTGCCCTACTAAAAACTATGTATAAAAATTCCAAAAGAATAATAATACCCCCTTCCTGGCACTATAGCCCTATTCTTCTAAGTCTGGGAAATAACAGTCCATCTGGGGCTGTTATTAGCCCATCCGTGTCCTTACAGGGGTTATTCTAACACCTGGTCATGCTAACAACCTTTCCCCCTTAGCCCTAACCCTACAAAACCCACTTCTTCGCCTTTACCCTAAAGTCTTGCCCACAAAACACTTAACCCGCTCGCTAATAAACCCCCAAAACCCGCAAAAACCATAGTTTAAAACCCCGTCGTGCTATATTAAGATTCGAATATTCGCGTGGGCCCAAGCTTTAACCCTCCGCCACCTCATCCATTCTGCCAGCTGTCCGATCTGATGCACCCGAGATCAACGGTGGGCGGGCCCTCCCATTCCCCAACCCGCCGATGGTTAGCGTCCAGGAGATGGGTGGTTTTGCCGTCGTACTCCCGCCACGCGTCACCCTCTCAGCCGTGGTGGAGCCCCTCCTCCGATACCACCGTCTGCCCAAAGGCGGTGCGCCCAAAACCTAAAACCGCTTCCGCCCTCCTGCATCAGCACCACGTCACCCGCTGACATCATCTGCCTGTGTTAGCCTCCTGCCACCGTATTGCCAACTCACCCCGCCATGTCACTGCCACTGTGTCCTTGCCACGTCACCCGCCGTACATGCTGACGTCACCCTGATGATGTCATCATGCTGACGTAATCCACCGTACTGGGTCCCACTCGTTGACGTCATGCTGATGTCATCAGCAAAAAAGGCGCGAAGGCGAAAATCGTGCTTAGGAAGCTCGGATAAAAATTTTGAGGCAGTTTTTCAGGTGTGCGCTAATCGCGCATGGCTACGAGAAATGGGCCAAAATGGAAAGACCCTCATCGTGCAGCCCCCAGCAAGCCTGAAAGGCGTAGAATGACCCGTTTTTCTTTGCGAGGCATTCAGAAAGGAGCAAAAAATAGTTCTAAAGGAAACAGAGGGCCGAACAGCGGCCATTAAATATTGATTTGACAATTCCAGCACCACAACACATCGAAGAAGCGGCAAAGAGTATTAGTTGAATAATTTTAAAGGAAATCTGCAGTTCCCAAAGCAGGTTAACATTGAATGGCCTCCAACAAAGTCAAATAGAGCGGTGTAAGCCCATTAAAGCTCTCAAATCACAGTTAAAGCATTTAAGGCCGCCGAACAGCAATGGACCAGAGACCCATGCACAGTTATTGCAGAAACACTACACCAAGCCACCGAGGACAACACATTAACTCAGTTTTGATACGGCTGCCCTCAACGCAGCTCAAAGATATTTTCTTGCATTTATTGCTGGATAGGATTAGGTTAAAGTAATCATTTTTTAGGACCTGTTTAGGTCAAGCTATAATAGACAATTTTTGATATTTTTCCCTATATATACCACCCTCTATATTGTTTTAAGGGTTGGTTGGCTGATAATCTTCATTAGAGACTCGCACTGGATATATGAGGTCTTTTACTTAATCAAAGATTGCTGAAAAGCTTGGAGGAATGACTGTCTGCTCTGTGTCTAATGGTCTGAAGAAATGAATGTGGAATTCTTGTGCTGCAGTATGAATCAATAAGTGTTTCTTACCTCTGTCATTCCAATTTCACATATGCTTAAGTTACAGAACAAAGGATTGGTTTAAAATTTGCTTAGCCGCACTCTATGCTCAGTTTCTGTAGCTTATTAATGTTTTCCTCTTGATTTAGGCATAAATATGAATTCCTTTGTGGCTCATGTTTGATCTATTTCACATATGAATGACTATTATCTAGGAATTCTTAACTGCTCCTAGATAGGGCTCATTTATCTCCTTTCTGCTAACCTGAATGAGAGATTCTTAATTGCCTCTCATTCCTTAGCCTTTAATCCATCTTTTTACCTTGAATGATTGTTTCATATGTAGCTAGCTTGCTCCATATTCCTTCTTGTGACCAAGAAAACGCACCAGCAGTCCTACTCCTTGACTCCACGCCCAATGGTTCTAAAACTTTCATGCTATCCCTGCCTCTTTACCTGAAAGTATCATCCTTCCCACCAAAAATCAAAACAAAACCCCTTGAACTCAATAACTAGCCTAAAAACATTATCAACAAAGCTAAATCAGAAAGAGAGAGCCCTCTCTGATTGCAGGTGGGCTAGAACCTGCAGTCCAAAGATTGGTCTGTGGTTACCTCGGCCGTATCCTTTTGATGCTGACCAAAAGGACAACCTGAGTGATAACATAATGGCGACTCCACTGGGGAACATCCTCAGTTTATTTCATAAAATAGGTTGGAAAAATCCATTGGGGAACATCCTCAGTTAATTTCATAAAACAGGTTGGAAAAATCCACTGGGGAACATCGATTTTCTAATTGCTGTATATTCCTTAAAACTACAGATGAAGCCTGAATATCAGCCAGGAAGCCTTTGAAACTGTTTTTTGCTTTGCATTAATAGAAGTAAATAAAAGCTGCTTCAGTCAATCTTCATGCTAGTTTTAGGCTATAGACAGCTATTCCAAAATTTGATCAGTCCCTTGTTGATTCTAAAAGCATTCCCAGAAAAATACCAAAGACAATTCGGAAGCTAGCTCCCAAGAAGAATCCACGATACACAAGGTCAAATCCAGACCCAAATCCCCCAGTTGTTTTTGAAAATCCGAACTTAATCCCAAAGATCCTTAGGAAGCAAGAAAGACAAGAAGATTTTGTTGATTTGAGTCCCGAAGCAACTCACCCAAGCTGTGTTCCAACTCTAGTCAAAATTTTATTTCGTTCAAACCCTACTTCCCCTTGTTCATCATCCACATCACAAAGCACTCCAGCCACACCTCCATTCACTGCACATACTCCTATTACCACTACTGTCGTCACAACTGTTCCTGTTGTTCCTGTTGTTCCTATTGTTCCACTTATCCCTGTGAATATGGCTAATAGATATGGACCCCTGCAATTCCCTGCTAATCCTGGGGCCTTACCTCAAGATTACCAATCCAAAATTACATATTTTGATAGTACTGGTCCTTTCACTGCACTTCAGCATACCAAGAAGATGCAAGAATATTTTGAAAACTACGAAATAGATGATGATGGCGTGAGAATGAAAATTTTTGTTCAGAGTTTAACAGGTGATGTAAGAACCTGGTTCAGATCACTTGCTGCAAATTCTATAACCACTCCGGATGAGCTTTACCAATCCTTTACCAACAGATGGGAGAAAAAGAAAGACCCCTTGCACATATTAGCTGAATATGATACAATTAAAAGAGGTCCTCAAGAGACTGTTTTGGAGTACTGTGCAAGGTTCAATAATGTCTATAATGCAATACCACAGAACTTGAGACCACCACCTGACCTTGCCTTGTATAAATTCCCTGATGGATTCGACCCGGATATGGCATACCAGTTAAAAGAAAGAGCCCCTCAGACCCTTGCAGACATGCAAAATGTTGCTGTTAGCGTAGAGGCCAACCTAATTGCCAAAAGAAACAAAGCTAGAATGGAAAGAAGAACCACCTTTAAGGAAGAACCCTCAGCCTTAGAACAAAAGCTTGATGCTATTATCAGTGGCATGCAAAGGCTGGGAGACAGAGTAGAGAGTGTTGAGAGGAAGTCATCATGGGAAGGACAACAGTCCAATACCATAAGGAACCCAAATTTTAGGAAAACGCAGAACACAAATGTTGGTAGGTCAAGCCTAGATCATGACATAAGACCCCCTTTCCAAGAAAACTATGCTGAGGCATCCACTTCTAGTGAACCCATAGAAGACACTCACATGAATCTGATGGATCTAAAGGGTGAGCATCAAACTTTTCTGAGCCAAGAAGACCAAGATGAGCATGACTATAGTCAATTTCAGACTAAGTCTAGTGAGTCTTTTGATTTTGAACAAGGTTATGATATTGCTGTGTATAAGGTCCACAAACAATATAAGCTGAGAACTAGGACCATTGACATTTCTGAACCTAGCAAACCAAAGGATGGCAAATATCCCAACAAGATTAAAGGCAAGGCTGTTATAACAGAACCAGCTGATATACCTGTCCCAAACCCGCATCATGTGACTGTAGAAGACATAACAGAAATGTAGCCTTCTATTGATCAACCTCTGCCACCTCCTTCCTCTGAGCAAAATTCGACCAATGTTCCAAAAAGCTCTCCTAAAATAGAAAAACCGCAAGCAATCAATTCCCATAACACTGATGAACAAGAGAAAATCGCTGGTAATTCAAAAAAAGTAGAAAAAACTGCCATTATCAACACTAAGACTCCATTGGAAAAGCCATTTAACTTAGAAGTAGAGATTGGAAAACTTAAGATATCCATCCCCCTCTCAAAACTTGCCAAACACGATGTATATAGGCAACAAATTCAAAGATCACTTCAAATCCCAGAGAATAAGGACGATGTAAATGTTTTGGATGATACCCCTGAACTGCTGTTTGGTCCAGAAGTTAATGGAAAGTCAACATATGGACCTATTTCACCCTTTTATGTCAGTTTGCATATACATGACAAAGTTTTGCACAATGCTATGTTTGATTCAGGAGCATCGCACAATCTTATGCCCAAACCAGTTATGGAGAAACTGAATCTTGATATCACAAGGCCCTACAAAGATCTATTTTCCTTTGACTCAAGTCAAGTCAAGTGTTTAGGCCTCATCAAAGACTTGTGTGTCTCCTTAGTCCAATATCCCAACAAGACCATCCTCATGGATGTGGTGGTGGCTGACATCCCACCAAAGTACAGTACGCTCTTATCAAGATCATGGGGAGCAAAGCTCCAATGATCCCTTCAGTTAGACCTCTCCTATGCCACTATTTCAGTCTTTGGGCAACCAAAGAGACTGTACAGAGAAACACTCATGAAATATGTGGTAAGTAGTGAGAGCAAGCCTGAAAATTTTCCCATTTACTCAATCCATTCTGATATGGATTCTTTTATTTTGTTTAATGATGATACAAATTCTCCAACTAATGATGAGCCTTTGGCTCTAGAACAACAAGCACACATCAATGAAGAATTGGTTGCACATACTGATGAAACTGTCAAAACCGTTAATGCAACCAGCATACAAGAAGAAACTCCCCAAATAGAAACTGCAAATCTGCCCAATCCTAAAATGGCTGAAACTCTTAGTACTAACCACAAGCAAGAAATCACATGGTATTTAGAGTTTGATGGCTCTGTCAACAAGTTAGGAGCAGGAGCAGGTGTTTGGATTCACAATACACATAACAACCATGCGGAAGGCCATGCTTACAGATTGAACTTTAAATGCACCAACAACATGGCAGAGTATGAGGCTCTGCTTTTAGGCCTTAAACTGCTCAAAGCTTTAGGAGCTGTAAAAGTGTCCATTTTAGGTGACTCTGATTTAATCATACAACAGATGAAAGGTAACTTTGTTACCAATGACAATAGAATGAGGGCCTATAGGACTGCTGCCACTAATATACTCAATGCATTCACTGAATCCAAGCTTGCCAAAATCTCAAGAGATCATAACATTCATGCACATAGCCTAGCCACTTTTGCTAGTACATGCAAGCTTCCCTTTGAGCCAAATCATCATTTTACAGCTGAAATAAAACATAGGCCTGCTGTCCCAAATAACGTTAAAGATTGGCAAGTGTTCGAAAATGATGCCCAGATTAATAATTTCCTCACTCTTGAGCATGAATTTGCAAATATTAACATTGACATGGATGCTATGAATGATGCCCAACAGCAAACAAATGAAAACCAGCAGGCTATAACAGCTGCAACAGCCAAACAAATCCTGAACCCAACTGTTTTTAACAAAACAAACATAGAACAGCTGAAACAAATGCATTTGGAGGAAATAGCCAAAACAGAGGCCGAAGTCATTGACTTAAAAGATAACTTTCTGCCTGCCGGCCTAACCCCATTAGAAGACATGTTTGATGCAAATGATGTTCCTAAAAAACCAAAAATGCAACCATTGAATTCTGATATAGAGGAACACAACATTGGAATAGCAGAGAAGCCAAAAATGATCAAATTGTCCAAAAATCTGCCACCCGATCAAAAGCCCAAGTATATTGATTTATTTAAAGAATTCCAAGATATATTTGCTTGGAGTTATGAGGACTTGAAGTCCTATGACACCTCAGTGATCCAACACACCATTCCCTTAAAACCAAACCAAAAGCCCTTCAAACAGAAACTGAGGAGAATCAATCCTGTGCTTCTCCCTTTGATTGAAAAGGAAGTAAAAAGAATGTTTGAAGCAGGTATCATAGCACCCATCAGATTTTCTGAATGGGTATCCAATCTTGTTCCCACAAGAAAGAAAATAGGTGAGATTAGACTTTGTGTAGATCTGAGAAATTTAAACCAAGTCTCCCTAAAAGACCACTATCCTTTGCCCAAGATGGATCACATCCTACAAAGAGTAGTGGGGTCATCTAGAATCTCTCTGCTAGATGGCTTTTCAGGTTTCAACCAAATACTTGTTCACCCAGATGACCAAGACAAGACAACCTTTAACACACCGTGGGGAACATTTAAGTATGTAAAGATTCCATTTGGACTAAAAAACGCTGGTGCCACCTTTCAAAGAGCAATGGATATTGCATTTGCCAAGGAAATACATGATTTCCTAGTTGTTTACCTTGATGACTTGACCCCATTTTCCAAATCTGATCAAGAGCACCTCAAACACTTAAGGCAAATATTCATGACATGCAGGAAATATGGCATTTCCTTGAACCCCAAGAAGTCTCTTTTTGGCCTTGAGGAAGGCAAATTACTTGGCCACATCATATCAAAAGATGGGATTAGAATTGATCCTGAAAGAATCCAAGCCATCCTCCAAATCCCATATCCAAGAAACGTAAAAGAGTTGCAAGCATTCCTTGGAAAGATCAATTTCCTAAGGAGATTTATTCCAAATCTACCTGAGCTAATAAGATTATTAAGCAACATGTTAAAAAAGGATGCCAAGGTAAAATGGTCTCTTGAAACCAAGCAGGCCTTTGAGAGTATAAAATCTTCCTTAACCCAAACCCCTGTCCTCACCAGCCCACAATTTGACAAGGATTTTATCATTTTTTCTTTTGCATCTGATCATACTATAGCTACTGTCCTTTTGCAAAAGGATGAACAGGGAAATGAAAAGCCAATTACATTTTTCAGCCGAGCTTTGAGAGATGCCCCTTTGAAGTACCCAATCATGGAAAAGCAGGCCTATGCACTCGTTAAGGCCATCAAGGATTTCCGAGTGTACATTTTATATTCACATGTGATTGCCTATGTCCCAAACCCTATTGTAAAAGACATATGGACTCAAGAGGGATTAGAAGGAAAAAGAGGCAAGTGGATTGCAAACATCCTTGAGTATGACATAGAAATAAAACCAACCAAACTGATAAAGGGACAAGGTTTAGCCAAACTGATGTCCAAAACAAACTTTCAAGCCTTGGACATTAACCAACTGGACAATGAACAGGAGCTGGCGACTCCACAGATCAGTGAAACCTTTTTGCAATCCCCATGGTATGCTGATATATGTTTTATACTGTTAAACCTGTGTGCTCCCCCAGGATTTTCTAGAACCAAGAAAAGATTTTTGAAAACGAAGGCTTTAAAGTTTTGTGTCATAGATGGTGCATTATTTTGGAGAAATCATGAAGGTATATTGCTTAATTGTTTAACCATGAGTGAAACTAACAATGTTATGAAAGAATTCCATGCAGGTGACTGTGGAGGACATCTATATTGGAAGTCCACTGCTGATAAAATTTTAAGGGCTGGTTTCTATTGGCCCTCTCTTTTTGCAGATGTAAAGAAGTTTGCCATGTCATGTCACAAATGCCAAATCTTTGAGGGCAAAAGAAAGCTGTTGCCCTTGCCCCTGAAACCCATCTCAACCGAAAAACCTTTTCAACAATGGGGTCTTGACTTCATTGGAGAAATCCATCCCTCTTCCTCAGGCCAGCAAAAATGGATTTTAACAGCCACCGACTATTTCACCAAGTGGGTTGAAGCCATCCCCTGTAGGTAAGCCAATGACACCATCATTATCCAATTCCTTGAGTGCAATATCCTTTCTAGATTTGGCTGCCCTGAGAAGATCATCACTGACAATGCCGCTGCCTTCAAATCCAAAAAGATGATCAATTTTTGCCACCAATTTCATATTACCTTGGGCCACTCTACAGCCTATTACCCTCAAGGTAATGGCTTGGCTGAATCATCCAACAAGAGCCTCATCAACATCATAAAGAAAGTGCTAGAAGAAAACAAGAAGAACTGGCACAAAAAGCTAGTAAATGCCCTATGGGCAGACAGACTTTCAACAAAGAGATCTATTGGGATGAGCCCTTATGAGCTAGTATATGGCATGGAGGCTAGATTTCCTTCATCCTTGAGCATCCCTACTATCAGACTGTTACAAGAAATTCAGGATGAACCAAATGACATTCAGAGAAGAATTAATCAGACCATTCATCTTCAGCAAACCAGAGAACAAGTTTATGACAGAGCTCAAATTTTGCAAGAAAAGCTCAAAAAGATGTTCGATAAGAGAGTTAAGGCTGAGGATTTCTACATGGGTGACAAAGTTCTAAGGTGGGACTCACGAAGAGAAGACAAGGGCAAACATGCCAAGTTTGATTTTTTATGGAAAGGGCCATTCGTTATTTCTGCTGTTCAGGGAAATAACACATATTTTCTCAAATCTGTAGAGGGCAACTTTGCTGAAGAAGGCCCTGTTAATGGCCGTATGCTGAAACATTACCATGATCCCTTCTAAGGGATACGATGCAGCTCTGTATATATTTCTTGTACAGTAATATTTGTATATATCAGCACTTTGTTTTATTTTTCCGAATGTTGGAGGAGCAGCAGTAAATTTTGTGAAGACACAGCCAATGCAAGTATTCCAGTTTTAAAAAGCTCTGTCTCTGCACTAATCTCAACAAAACAGCAAGAGTAGCACTGTCATATCACAGCAATTCATGGCAAAAAGAAGCTGTTTGTAGTCTTGCAGTCTTAAGTTTCATATCAGCAGCTGTTTCTAGACCAAGGCTAAGGCAAACACATCAGTTTTGATCCATGTTCTGAGACTGTTTCAAAGGCACAATGCTCAAGCAACATTCTACATAATAGCAAGCACGCAGAAGAAAGCAGGCAGTGCTATGCATTTCACAATATTTCAGTTGAGGAGAAGGTTGTTCATATTACAAAGTTTCAATTATCTAACAGCCAGCATAAAGAAGTTTTTCAATCTACAACAACAACAGAAGATCAGGAATTTTGACCTGCTGTTCTTGGCTTTTCACAAGGAAAAGCCATCCCCAAGTGGAGCCACTGTTAGCCTCCTGTTGCAACAGGTGTTCATATTTCATGATTGACATTTTTACATGCCAAATATGTCATCTTTCATGCTGCAAGGTTCCATATTTCCAAAAGAGGTCAAAGAAAAGGCCATGAAAGTGTGCCAGTCTAAGTGCCACTGCTGTATTCCAACTTTGATGAATTAACCATTTTTGAAGAATGTTCTATAAAAGGGAGGGCCAAACAGTTTAATCTTGGCCCCCTTAGGTTTCAATTTCTTGTTTTAGAATATAGAGAATTGATATCTGACCAAACAGCTTAATCTTGGCAGATTTGTAGATAGGTAGAGAATCAAAGGAGCCCAACTGCTTAATCTGGGCCCTTGGCAGAAATAAGTGTAGATTTAGATAGGAGGACAGTCAAAAAAAAAAATGGTAAAGCTGGGTCTGCAAATCTAAGTGAACCCAACCAAAAGAAGAAAAAATTTTAGGCGAGTAGGTTGGGTAGGTAGTTTTGAGGTTGCAGAATGATGATTCATGATCAATTTTGTGTTTCAAAGTGTTATATCTTTTCAAATCACAGGTTGGAGGCAGTGTTCCATTTGGAGGAACTCAAGCTGGACATTACTAACTTCCCCTTCTTCTTCTTCCCCAAATCACTTACTAACTTCCCCGAAGAGGTCAAGATCTGCTTGATTCCTCTTAATTTCATCATTTTCCATATCAGTTGCCTTGGTGAAGATCGGATTCACTCAAGGATTGTTCAGTCCTCTTTTATAAGTCATTTTTCCCTTAAAAATAGCCTAAGATTCACATACTTAGCGCTTTCTGGTCACCTACATATTAACTACTAATTCTATTATCTAGCTCCCTATCTATTTCCCCTTCCCCCACTAAAAACTATGTATAAAAATCCCAAAAATATAATAATACCCCCTCCCTGGCACTATAGCCCTATTCTTAAAGTCTGGGAAATAGCAGTCCATCTGGGGCTGTTATTAGCCCATCCGTGTCCTTACAGGGGTTAGTCTGACACCTGGTCATGCTAACAACCTTTCCCCCTTAGCCCTAACCCTACAAAACCCACTTCTTCGCCTTTACCCTAAAGTCTTGCCCACAAAACACTTAACCCGCTCGCTAATAAACCCCCAAAACCCGCAAAAACCATAGTTTAAACCCCCGCCGTGCTATATTAAGATTCGAATATTCGCGCGGGCCCAAGCTTTAACCCTCCGCCGCCTCATCCATTCCGCCAGCCGTCCGATCTGATGCGCCCGAGATCAACGGTGGGCGGGCCTTCCCATTCCCCAACCCGCCAATGGTTAGCGTCCGGGAGATGGGCGGTTTTGCCGCCATACTCCCGCCACGCGTCACCCTCTCGGCCGTGGCGGAGCCCCTCCTTCGATACCGCCGTCTGCCCAAAGGCGGTGCGCCCAAAACCTAAAACTGCTTCCGCCCTCCTACGTCAGCACCACATCACCCGCTGACGTCATCTGCCTGCGTCGGCCTCCTGCCACCATACTGCAAACTCACCCCGCCACGTCACTGCCACCGTGTCCCTGCCACGTCACCCACCGTACATGTTGACGTAATCCGCCGTACTGGGTCCCACCCGCTGATGTCATGCTGATGTCATCAACAAAAAAGGCGCGAAGGCGAAAATCATGCTTAGGAAGCCCGGATTCAAATTCTGAGGCAGTTTTTCATGCGCGATTAGCGCCTAGCGTTAATCACGCATGGCTACAAAAAATGGGCCAAAATGGAAAGACCCTCATCGTGCAACGCCCAGCAAGCCCGAAAGGCGTAGAATGACCCGTTTTTCTTTGCGAGGCATTCAAAAAGGAGCAAAAAATAGTTCTAAAGGAAACAGAGGGCTGAACAGCGGCCATTAAATATTGATTTGACAATTCCAGCACCACAACACATCGAAGAAGCGACAAAGAGTATTAGTTGAATAATTTTAAAGGAAATCTGCAGTTCCCAAAGCAGGTTAACATTGAATGGCCTCCAACAAAGTCAAATAGAGCGGTGTAAGCCCATTAAAGCTCTCAAATCACAGTTAAAGCATTTAAGGCCGCCGAACAGCAATGGACCAGAGACCCATGCACAGTTATTGTAGAAACACTACACCAAGCCACCGAGGACAACACATTAACTCAATTTTGATACGGCGGCCCTCAGTGCAGCTCAAAGATATTTTCTTGCATTTATTGCTGGATAGGATTAGGTTAAAGTAATCATTTTTTAGGACCTGTTTAGGTCAAGCTATAATAGACAATTTTTGATATTTTCCCCTATATATACCACCCTCTGTATTATTTTAAGGGTTGGTTGGTTGATAATCTTCATTAGAGACTCGCACTGGATATATGAGATATTTTACTTAATCAAAGATTGCTGAAAAGCTTGGAGGAATGACTGTCTGCTCTGTGTCTAATGGTCTGAAGAAATGAATGTGGAATTCTTGTGCTGCAGTATGAATCAATAAGTTTTTCTTACCTCTGTCATTCCAATTTCACATATGCTTAAGTTACAGAACAAAGGATTGGTTTAGAATTTGCTTAGCCACACTCTATGCTCAGTTTCTGTAGCTTATTAATGTTTTCCTCTTGATTTAGGCATAAATATGAATTCCTTTGTGGCTCATGTTTGATCTATTTCACATATGAATGACTATTATCTAGGAATTATTAACTGCTCCTTGATAGGGCTCATTTATCTCCTTTCTGCTAACCTGAATGAGAGATTCTTAATTGCCTCTCATTCCTTAGCCTTTAATCCATCTTTTTACCTTGAATGATTGTTTCATATGCAGCTAGCTTGCTCCATATTCCTTCTTGTGACCAAGAAAATGCACCAGCAGTCCTACTCCTTGACTCCACGCCCAATGGTTCTAAAACTTTCATGCTATCCATGCCTCTTTACCTGAAAGTATCATCCTTCCCACCAAAAATCAAAACAAAACCCCTTGAACTCAATAACTAGCCTAAAAACATTATCAACAAAGCTAAATCAAAAAGAGAGAGCCCTCTTTGATTGCAGGTGGGCTAGAACCTGCAGTCCAAAGATTGGTCTGTGGTTACCTCGGCCGTATCCTTTTGATGCTGACCAAAAGGACAACCTGAGAGATAAAAAACCATATGTAGTGGAGAAATGTAATGACAATGGTTCTGTCCTTATTCAGACCATTGATGAAGAAGCCATCCCCATGCTCGTCAATGGGCATCGACTAAAGATCTACAGGAAACCTCTTTCGAGGCAAGAGTTCATCAAGACTGTGGAAAAATCAGTGCTAGTCATAGAGAAGGGTTCTACCTCTGTTTTGGGCATACCCTGAGCATCATAAAAAAAAAAAAAAATGCAAATAAAAAAGACCCTTGGGTGAAAACCTTTTTGAGGCACCCAAAGCAGATGGTAGGGGTGAAAACCTCATTGAGGCGCCCCTGCTGTCTCTCTGAAAAATAATTGGAATAAAAAGATCCTTGGGTGAAAACCTCTCTAAGGCGCCCAAGGTAGATAGTAGGGGTGAAAACCTCATTGAGGCGCCCCTGCTGTCTCTTAAAAAAAAAAAAAAAAAAAGGGAAAAAAGAGAGAGAAAAAGGAAAAAGAAAAAGAGAAAGAGGCAGAAACAGAAAAAACAGGCTTAATATTTGGAAATTGTTGCAGGTTGCAGGGATTCAATTCAAAAAGGAGGCCTCTCAACTCAAGGAAAAGGGTCCCTACCAAGCTACCAGGCAACCTCACAAACACTCCCTCCATGAACACTCATCTCTTCCAAGGTTTGGACGCAATCTGGTCATAGTTTAGCCTTCTACAGGAAGCTACAGTACTTTCTACAGGAAGTTCTGTATTTCTACAGGAAACATCCTGTAGAGCCTTTGGGCGGGCCAGGACCGATCATCAAGAAGAATTTGAAGCTTGAAGTCCGTTGAGGAGGCATGCAACCACTCTTTTCTTCCATCCTCCACTTGTTTCACCTCCTTTCACCACCATTGCCGCCATACGGTCAAAATATACCTGCACAGTCATACCAGAACTTTGTTTTCTCAGATATAGGAATTTTTTTTTGGGAAATAAACGCATGCAAAGGCTCGCATACTTTACCTATGAAGGCAATCTCAGGACCCTGCATCTGTGAACGTGACTCAATTATTTTGGCATGCACCCCAAGAGGAGAAATGGCTACAGGATGTCCTACAGGAATCCTGTAGCAGCTGATCCGGCTAGAGCACATACCATGGAGACACCCGAAGCTCATGAAGCTGGTGCATGCAACATTCACTGCTAGGAAACCAGGTCTCAAGGTCTTGTAACCAGTAGCAGCCAATGAAGAGGAGCTCTAGTGCTTGTGCACGAAGCAACAGCAAGCGGATCCATCATTCCTCATCCTGAAGCCTGAGAAAACTCACGTCCACGGCCGCAGATGTAAGTGCCTAACCTTATTTCATCAAATTACATAAGCTATACTCTAAACGTCCGTGACTATGAGAATGAACGGATTGAACAAGTCGGGTAGCCATTCAACTGGCCACCACAACCAGTCCGACGGCCTCGTCGGATCCGAAAGGCTTTGGTTATGTCGAAAAGACAGGAAATGGACACGTGGGAAGCGTCCAGTCGGAGAGAAGCGACAGTCTAACAGGAATGGCGACGGCAAATGCAGAGGGAAAGATTTGGCAGTCAAGGACATGCCGCAGAATGATAGCAGTGACGTCGGCCAACGGGTCGGCGGGGACAGCTCACCCCTGCGCCATGAATTCCACAACAATTCAAATCGACCGGCTGAATCACTTATGATGCATTGCAATCATTTACTCACAACCATTTTGCAGCTGAGTACGTGTCCTCAATCCTCTGAAGGTTGTTAGCCCAAGTTCTCGGCTTGTTCCAACGTCCTGTTGCTGCGTAGAAAGTCCAGAACCACTGAAGCGTTCCCCAGAAGCCGTGCACGATTTCTACAGGAAACTACGCTACAGGGAGCTCGGCATTACGGAGGAGTTTGGACTATTCACGTTGAAGGTGTAAATTCTGGAATAAGGTAGGCCTGAATATAACTCTCCCATGCAATTGATTCAAAAGGTGGTGAAGTCGACGTGTTGAAGGGGTAGGAAAATGTGAATAAAAGTCTGTTCATGAATTCACAAACCGTTTCCTTATCGCTGCATGAGAATTATCATCGTAGTCTGTATGCAGGATTTTCTCCGGGGTTTTGAATTAAAATTGAGCCACTGTCAAGGTTCACTGGTAGAAAGTTGTGAATTTTATATAACTGTGTGCATAACAGAGACATAGCTCTGCGCTCTGTCTAGAAAATCCCAAAGCTCTACTTCTGTACACGAGCAGGCAAGCTCAGAACCACAAAACAAGTTTTTTACCATGCCGGGAGGGTTCATTAGAAAAGAGCCTTCAGACTCCAAGAAGTTACGAGAAACCCCTGAGGTGGTGGACTTGTTTTCCCATGCACACTAGATGTCATTCTGTGACAAGCTTCAGGGTCACGATGACGAAATTGCAGAAGAATTCCTAAGGTCCTTGAAGCCAAAGTCAAAGACATTGGCCGTTGTCAACTTCAGAGGATTGAACCTCAGACTCACCCCACAACTCATTAGCAGAGTAACTAATCTACCGATGGGGGTACCTTGGGATAAGGAGGAGAGGAAATTGGGTCAGAAAGCTAAAAAGGAGTTCTTCTTGCCAGAGGAACAATTTTCAGAGGACAAGAATGGAGTTCGAAGAACTAGCCTACAACCATTCTGGAGTGAGGTCAGCCTCCAGATTATGAAGTATATTACATGTGAGGGGCGATTTAGCATCGTGTATGGCTATCATTTCCGGTTGCTCACAGAACTCAGGCACCAAA
This sequence comes from Pinus tabuliformis, assembly GCA_031772625.1. NCBI lineage: Eukaryota > Viridiplantae > Streptophyta > Pinopsida > Pinales > Pinaceae > Pinus > Pinus tabuliformis. The sequence goes on from CM062811.1 coordinate 904,165,134, forward strand.
TGGACCTACCCTCAGAGTAAAAGTTTAGCATTCCCTACTTCCTCCTGCAATCCATGACTGAGTGTGCAGCCAAACTGAGAGAGGGAACGCCAGACCAGCTAGCCCATCATGGGCTCATCAAGCTCCTCGTGGAAGATGCGCTCCACACTTACACCGTCCCTCTCTCCTGGGAAACGTTTCGGAATATGTCTAAGAATGATGACATCCGAATTTTGGTCGAGGAGCTCACTTCCTCCAACAACGAGGAGAAGGAGCACATTCAGGCAAAGGAGGAAGATAAAGGACAGGAAACCCCGGGCACAACACTGAAGAAAGAACTGAAGGGAACACAAGGAAAAATCCAAGCTGCCAAAACAGGGGGTGATAAAACCACACCAACACCCAGGGAGAAAAGACTACAGAGCAGGGTGGAAAGGACTAAAAAAGTCCACACCAATGAGGGCACCTCTAAGGCAGCCTCAGCCAAGCTAAAAGAAAAAGCACCCTCAGCCATGCAGGCTAAAATGGTGACGTCTGCTTCTACAGGAAGTTTAAAAATCGCTTCTACAGGAAGCCAGAAACTAGCCACTACAGGGCTTTCTACAGGAAGTCCTGAAAAAGGAAAACAAAAGGAGAAATCGGCTGAAATTCTAGCTAGTGAGGCAGCAGTTGTGCTGGCCACCCTAAGTACCTCTCCCAAGCCAAAGGAAAAACGAAAGAGGGAGACTCCTCTGTATTTGAAAGCAAGAAAAAGTGTAAGAATTAAAACTGGTAGACTCCAACCTCCATCCAAAGACCCAATTACCATTGAAGACACCCCTGCCTCGCCAAAGGAGAAGTCCCCCTCCAAAGCATCAGTCACTTATGAGCGGGGGAGCCCGAAGACATCTACCTAGAGGGAGAGAATGGAAAGATTGGCTTAAAAAACCTCTTTACAGGATGCTGAAGCTGTTTTACAGGAAACATTGGCCAGGCTCAAGGAGACCGAAAGAATGGAAGGGGAGGCAGCCAAATCACCACAAAAGGAAGAAGAGGTAGAGCACATTATGGAACCTAGCCCCCAGCCCAGCTTGGGATCTTATTATAACTTTTTGGAGGCCAGAAAAATCATTCCATAGAAATTCACAGTGCCACTTTTCGTTGCACTAGAGGAAAAAAGAGTGAGGACCCACACATGGATGAGAATAGCCAAGTCTAACGGAGTAGCAGATATAGGCCCTTTGGAGGAACATCTCAAGGAGGCAAGAAGAGAATTGGCTATGGCAAAACATGTGGGAAACTGCCAGCGAGTATTTCTATAGGAAGAAAATGAGAAGCTCAAATTACATCTACAATGACAGAGGAAAGAAGGGGACACAGCACCAGAGGACACCACAACAGAACCTCAAGAAAAAGAAGGAATGCAAGCTGATCTTGAGGAACTAAACCAGCAACTACAGGGAAGAGAATTGCAGGCAAGCATAGAGATACAAGCTCTCAAATAGCAGGTGCAAGAAGAGGAGGCGCAATTGGCCTGCATGGCCAGTTGGGCAATGGATGCTCTGCAATGTAGGCAGCTGACCAAATCTTATGGCCTATACCTATGGGACCAATGGCTGCAATTCCAAATTAACGCATTGGCACAAAGGGGTATCTCCCAAATCCAAAACCCCCAGCAGTTCACGGATTTATGTAACAACAGTTCAACAGAGGACAAGGCCAAGCTATCAGAGTTCTACCTTCATAATTTGGCCCTTCCAAATGTAACCTCATGGGACCCCAACACAGCCGTGGGAGATATGCAGCTGATGGCACTGACCTCATGGTTAAACCACGAAGAAAAGAGAGTGGCAGAGGTCAAAGATGTCATGAACCGAGAGCTACATGAACCACTGCTGATTAGAGTAGAGCCAGGGGACTCCACTACATTGATATCAGCCCGCCAGCACCTAGCAACCAACTCTCAAGCTTTATTAGAATACATGGATCGGCAGGCTCAGGCTATAGCACACTTCGAGGATATGGAGCGATTATTAGTGGACAATTGTGTTCATGCTTGCACCCGTAGGTGGAACACATTATCCCACAACCTCAAAATCACGGAATATCACACTCCAACTCGAATGAGGGAGGCCCTGGCACGGGTGCCTCTCTACAAGAAGTCCATGCAGAACCTCCAGGCCAGCTATATCGGCCTCAAGCTAAGCCCACCTTTGCTTTTGGGATTGTTAGAAGGAAGCACAGAAAAAGACAAGCATAAGCAATGGGAAGAGGTGGAAAGGAAGGCCGGATTCCATGATAGTGAGGAGGATACTACTTTAGAAGCCTGGGATGTGAGGGTGGCGATTAAAACAATGAAAGACGAGGAGCTGGACTAGTTGCTCAGAGGATGAGCAACCATTTTAGCAGGGAGGTGATGATGAGCCCCAAATTTGGTAACTTGTTGGGCTCATTTGGCCTAATTATCCTTGTTCAATCCTTCATTTTTCATAGCTTATGCATTATTTTTCAGTATGTTTATGTCATTTGTACGAATAAGGGTAGTCACTCTTCCTAGGTGGCTAACACGTGCTCATTTCAGGTTTTTTGACACATGTTGGAGCAAAACCGAGCAATCATGGGTTGGAAGACAACCAAGCTTGGGGTGAGGATTCGTAGGGTGGTTGTATATGGAATTAAATAGCCTTCCTCGGGATCTTCACCCCCAACTCCGAGCTCCAAAGGCCACCAAAACCGGATCTAGAAGGAAGCCAAGCAAATTTTGGAAGAAGCTGTCTACTCACAGTTTGGGCAGCCAAGTCCCATAGATTTAGGAGGCCAGCTAGGGCCCTTGTGGTGTATAAATGTTAAGTCCTCAACCTTCATGAGTGACTTTTGGAAACTCTTGCATACTTTGCACTACAGTGCTGCTAGCTTCATTTTGTTCTCTTGTAGCCATTTTTGGCATAACTCTTGACTTATGATCATGTTTTGATAATGAGAAGCAGTCTGATTTGATACCAACTCTGAGTTTTCTATAGGAGCCATAACTCTCGAGGTTGGGCCCAACTTGAGAGCCTAGGGCTTCCTTCTTTGTACTGTTACCTTTTCTTTATGCATCGTGATTTTCCTTTTATGCATTTGAAACGTGTTTCTGTTGAGCAGATTTAGTTGTGTTGGTTAAATAGGTCACTGGTTATAAATAGAATTGCTTCAGATGTTTAGAATAGATTGGTAGTATAATAATAGATAAAGCTCCAAGAAAAGGGTTGACAACACTCTCAGTTTCACCTCATCCTTATTGGATCAGGGGCTGGAATTGCAGAAACAATGCTGCCCCAACAAAAACACTAGTTTGCTTGACCATGCAATCCTTGGTGTATTGTTTTCATTTGTAGAAGTTAGTTATGAGTTCAGATCTCTGAAATGTTTCTTTGCTTGAGTGATGTACATGGTTCTCTTTACAAATAAAGCTGTTGTTCATTTGTTCCATTGACAGTTAGAGTAGATTAGCTAAGACTTTGATTTTGTGCACGACTTTGTTGATTCGGTTAAATGTACACCATGCAGGGCATCTCTACCACTCCCTCATTCGCCTAAGCCTCATCCAAGCCAGCTACTCCATCTCCTAGTTAGGTTCCTCGTCTCACACCCGTCCTTTTGCCCACGTAACCCTACCTTCTTGCTCCATCATTGTCTTAGCCTTCTTTAAGCCAAGTCAGCCTTCTACACCCTCTCACCACTCCATCCACTAGTCCCTGGGTCACACCAGGCCCCTATCCTACCTCCCTATCCATTCATGCATCTTCCCTCACTCACCCATCCTCTAAGATCCACTTTTTAAACATCCTGTAGAAATTTCTGAACATCCTGTAGAAATCTCTGAACATCCTGTAGAACCCCTGCAGACTTCCTGTAGAAGCTCACAAATGAGGTTTCTTGATAGCCAAACTTTGTGAAACTCTCTGGAAGAGTGTTAGGGACTCCTTAGACCCTCTCTGAACCTTCCCAACCTTTTCCAAGCATTTCTCCTCCTTGATCCACCCCTGCACAGTAAAAAGCCAGTTAAAAGCACATGCATGATGATTCTGATAACTTATTCAAAAATACAAAAAGATGTTTTCTTCAGATAAAGATAGTCTAGACACATATATTTCACCTTCATAGAAGTAATGGCATCTCTTTTAGTAGTTTGCATTCTCTCCTCTGCATCAGTAGGACTAGCTGGTAGAATTAGGGTTTGCTAGGGTTCGCGTTTTCCTTCAGTTTTTCAATCTCTTTTCGCAAATAGATTAGCTTCCTTCAAGTTAGCTTTCATCCATCAATTAAAAAGCTTCTTCTAAGAGCTCATAGAAGTTGGCTAAGCTCCTAGCGGACTTGTGCCAGCTGACCAAGTGACAACTGCGGCAAGAGCTAGTACTTGTGCATACAGCGCCGTCGCTTCCAAGTTTGTTACGAACTACCAGGTTGATAAAAGTAAAGACGGGAGTCCCAGGAGTTGCAACATTATTGCTGCAATACTGGAGCCCACGAAATAGACATACAAAAATACACTCGGCTCTTTAAGCGCAACAACACATAACAAATTCTCAAGAAGCAAAGTGGCCAAGTGTGGAGTGGGGTGCGATATTTATAACTCGATTCGAATTCAAACTGTCTGTTCCCCCATAAATATTTCTCATAAATGTGATTTTGGTAGAAAATTCTCCCATATTTGTGCCTTAAATGCACTTCCCCCACTCCTTTTAATGACAAAATAGTTGTCAAATCAACTGTAGCTGCTCCAATGATCACTTTCTGGGAAGGTTGCATGACAATCCTCCTTGTGGCGCAGCTACATCATTACAACTTCCATCTGCACGCTCTTCCAACACATCGCGCAACCTTCCTTCTTCGATAAATTTTTCCCTTGACGGTGTAGTTTATAGTCCTGCGCTTTCTTTCAACTTCCAGAAGCACTAAGACTTTCTTGCGTCCATGTAGTCATTGTGTAGGGGTGGGATCATCCATATAAACCTTTAGCCTACTCCCATTAATCCTTCCCATAAATACTTCCCCATTCAGCTTCGCAAGCTGAATTGTGCCACCATTCGAAATGTCCTTAATTACATATGGTCCCAATCAGTGCATCTAAAACTTCCTAGGAAACTTGGTAAAATTTTTCTTATACATTAGTACCAAATCACCATTTTTGAAGGTGTGCTCTTGATGTGACAATCGTACCATGCCTTTTCTCTACATTTTTTTACATGTTGATGAAATCCAATGAAAAAGCGGTCCTCCTCTAACACCAAAAACTGTGCGAGTCATTCCTTCGTGATGTTGTGATCTTCCATCTCAGTTACTACTATGATTCTTAGGTTGGGCATGATGTATTCCATCAACATTACTGCTTCTTGTCTATAAACTAGTCGAAAGGGCATTTTTCTAGTCAAGTTCTTACAAGTAGTCCCATAGGCCCATAGAACCACCGGTATGTGCACATCCATATCATTCCTATTAAAATTGCATACCTTTGTAAGGGAATTCTCCAATATCTTCTTGAAAGCTTCAACAATGCCATTTTCCTGGGGGTGATATGGCATACTCTTTTGATGGTATATCTAGAACTCTTCTGTTAAAGTTGTGATTATCTCATTCAGGAAGTGTGACCCTCTGTTACTCATCAGAATTTTTGGGCATCCAAACCTTGACAGAATAAACTCAAATATGAACTTCGTAGTAGTGTTCGCGTTGGAATCCTTCACAGGTTGTGCCTTGGCCCATCTAGTTAAGTATTTCACCGCAGTGATAATATAGTGCACTCCAGTATTTTTTTCCTGGTGGATGAATAGGTCCAACGAATTTAATTGCCCATTTATCAAATTCTTATAAAGTGACATATGGATTTAATGGAAGTTCATCCCTTTGCGATGGTCTCCCAGTACTTTGACATACATCACATGTATTGCAGTATTTCGTGGAATATTTATGTACTATTGGCCACCATAATCCTGTGCATAGGATCTTCTGCGCAATAGCCTTACCTGCATAGTGTCCTCCAGTGACAACACCATGTGTTTAAGCTAGAATACTATGTATTTCATATTTAGGCACATGTCGGTGTAGAACTTCATCTGATCCCATCTTATAAAGTTATCCTGCAATCATAAAAAATTCGGAAGCCCTGACAACTAGTTCCTTCTTTTGTTGCGTTGTATAACCTTCAGGAGCTACGCCAGTAGATAAAAACTGAATGATGTCTGTAAAATTCTCATCTGCAACCCTGACAACAAAGATATATGCATCAGGTAATCCTTCCTCAATATTTGTAGGCTCTTTTCCATTTTTAATCTGAGAAAGGTGGTCCGGTCCAACATTCAATCCCCTGGGCTTCACTATTACTTCAAAATCATATTCTTGGAAAATGAGCAACCATCTATAAATTTTCGCCACCAACACAGGCTTATTGACCAAGTACTTCAAAGAAGAATGGTCTACATACATCTTAAAGTGCACACCTAGTACATAATGCCTGAACTTCTATAGTGCATAAACCATGGCCAAACTTTCATGTTTTGTGGTTGAGTAGTTCCTTTCAACCTTAGATATTTTCTGACTGGTGAAGGTAATCGAGTGATTGATATCTCCTGCCCTTGGTTGTGTTAAAACAACTCCTAATTCTCTGCAAGACGCATCCACATGCTCACGAAATTCCTTCGTCTAATTGGGGAATACTAGGATTAGCGCCGTAACCATCTTCACCTTTACAGTATCCAAGTTCTTCTGACAATCATCATCCCAGCAAAACATAACATCCTTTTTTAACAGATTCTCCATGGGCGCAATGATTTCACATTTTCCTTAATAAACTTCCTATAGTACCCAATATGATCCAATGTCGCACATAACTTATTTACGCTCCTAGGGGGCTCTAGATTGATAATTACAATGATATTAGTAGAGTCGATTGTCAATCCCTGCTTACAGACAAAGTGGCCTAACAATATTTTGTAAGATTCATAGAAAATGCATTTCTTCAAGGTCAGAGAGATTTTGTACTTCCTACAGGTATCCAATGTCAGGCCTAGACTAGAGACATGCTTCTTGACCAGCCCAAAGAATGTCCAATCGTCGAAGTAGACTTACAAAAACTTATGAATGAACTCCTTGAATGTTGCGACAACGACTCGGGAGAAAGTTGCCGGAGAATTTTTTAGTCTAAAAGGCATAACTGTATACTAGAACGACCCCCATTCTATAGCGAAGGTTGTCTGGCTTCTATCCTCCAACACAATCTTAATTTGGTGGTATCTTGAGAATCCATCCATAAATGAGTAAGCTTCCTGTCCACCAACATTCTTGAGAACTTCATCTGTAATTGGCGTAGGGAATGGATCATGGAAATATGCATCATTTAGCTTCTGCAGATCTACACAAATCTTGATATCACCTTTTGTTTTCTTCTCTTGGACCACCATAGGATTGACCCACTCAGATTCCTCTACAGGCTCGATTATTCCGGCTACAAGCATTTTATCGAGTACCTCTCATACCTTTTCCTTATACTTGGGGTTCAACCAATATGGGTGCTGCTTAACTGGCTTCACATTGGGTTTCAAATTGATCTTCATCACCCCCAAATCTCCTACTATCCCTTTCAAGTTAGAGAACTCGGTTGGAAATAAATCCTGATATTCGTGTAATAATTCAGCTACCTTATCCATTGTATCTTGATCCCAATAGTTGCTAATGTTCATGAATTTTGGCTCTACTTTTGAACCAATGTTCACCTGCTTTGTGCGCACCGGTTGTGAAATATCAAGGATCTCTGCACTAGGTCCACCCACTTCATGTTGTCCCTCTAATTCAAGGATATTAATATTCGGTGGATTCTCATCAACTTCTTCCATTGTAACATTGTGACATTCTAAAGCATGCTACAACTGTGTACTCCAGTCAGGCTATACCCATGTGATATGTTCGACGGGTGTTCGGAAGATTGCTGCTTTAATTTCCTGAAGCGCTTCATCAATGCATGCGAACCCATCTTCAAACTAAACGTGAGCAAGAAACTTTCTTTCATCTCATCCCAGCTAGTGGTCCCATGTCGCAATTTTGTTTCTAAATACCCGTTCTTCGGGATAACATCCAGGGTATGAATAAAGATATGCACCCACTCAAGTTGAGTTATTTCACCCCACGCCTTAGTCCACCATGACAGATGTTTGTGCAGATCATCCTTCACTTTGTATTTTTTAGTGAGTCGGGTGTTCGCGTAGCCAAATCTTAATCGAACCATTCGACAATATTCCTTCCAGTTAACAAAATTATCCTTATGCGTACCCCAACATCTTGAAGGCGTATCTCTTAATGCTAGATATAAGGCCTGGAACTAATGTTCCTATGGTACATCCCTTTCAAAATGTGCAAGAAATATATGGCATCACCTAAGCCATCATAATAAGGTAACTTACATACCTCAGTAGATACATAACGTACCGATTTTTTAAGCTAATTACATCACAGCTTAGAGACCTCATGCAACCGATTTTGCCAATTTTTTGACTCTTCATTTGAGTCTGATTTGCAGGAGCTATCCTTCTCCCAACTGATATTTCCATCTGTAGTAGGATTGATCCAATCTTCATTTTGCGCAGTTAACTTATAGATGTTCTCAATGTCATCATCTTCATAATAGTCATGGTTTGGTTTTGTGTATCTCGCACCTTCAGCTAGATCCAATGAGACAATTACTCGAAGTTCATTTTTTTCAAATACCATGGTTCAATTATTTAAGTTAATGATTGCATTCATAGCGAAGGCCCAATCAATCTCGAGAAATGTTGGGTATGGATTACTATCATCGACGATCTCAATAACTTTGAAATTAGCCACTGCTCTTGCACCTTCAATATCTACAGTTACTCCATGTAGGCACCCCATTGGAATTATCTTCTGTTGATTCTCCATGCACAGTTGAATTGGCGACCACTGTAACTTAGGCTTTCCCATACGTTCCCAAGTCTGCTTCAACAGTACATTAGCATTGAAGCCCAAGTCTAGGATTACCTGATCCATTTTGAAATCACCAATCTACGCAGTCAGCCGCATCTCCCTACTGGTTCTTTTCTTGCTTTGGTTTACCTTATTGACTGTGCATTGTCCTGGTAATGAATTATCATTTTTGGCGCAGTTATCTATCAGTTCTTGCAGTCCCTCTACTTCCTTATGATCTCATAGTAACTTCATATAGGTCTACAGAAACGATTTCAACACTGTGGGATTTGAATCTTGGGTTGCAGTAGAATCTTCACATTTCTCTTTTCGTGAGACTATCAGCATCGGGTTCTGAGATGTAGAAGCACTTGGACTCATAAAATTCTTTCTTGCCTCCATAAATGTCTCTTTTTATTTATGTAAATCAAACCCAGTATTCTTCTCACTAACTTTGCAGAACCATGACTCTGATTCTAACTGTTTTCCTTCAACCTTGTCTTCACTAGTGGTTACACTAGTTCATGTGACTATGTTGACATTGGGATTGTCTTCACATGGCTCAGATCTCATCATTTGAATATTCTATGTCAATTTTCGAGTCTTCTTCTCCTGCATCTTCACTATTAAGATTAGGTAGTCTTCTATAACATGATAAAATTGATGAAAATACTGACATGAAGGGTGTGTTGGATTCTGACAGTTGCAGGAAAAGTGTCTTGGTTCTCCATAGTTGTAACAAATAATCTGGCCCCGACCTCTTCAAGCTCCCCCTCCTCATCCTCTTCCCTATCCTTGAAATCCTCCACGAGTTGTAGTTGATCCTTGGTCATTTTGCGCACAGTTTTCAACCTGCATCCTATACAGTGGAGTTCTGTTCGTCATTAGTTCATAGCTTCAACAATTCCTCTCACTGTAACCAACTGATTTACAAAATTAAAAAAAAAAGTTACTTTGGAGACTGTATAAACTTCTGTAATAGGGAACACTTATCTGTTGAATTTTGTCCTGAAACTTGGTAAACACTACACCAAGTACTTTCACTGGTGCTTGATCCAGTGGAAGAATTTGGTTTTAGTGTGTTAGAACCTCCCATAGCTATATAATCCTATAATACAAGGCTTTGATCCTTATGATGACCTTCAACCTTGCATTTTGTGCACCAAAATTTAGAATGTGTCTCTAAATTAACCTCCTTTCCCTTCTTCAAATCCTACAACTCCATATGCAGGCTTGCTAGCTGTTCCTGCATCTACTAAACTCATAGATTCATATCATGGATTGGTGAAGCTTCTAGCTTCATCACGATTTCCAATGCTTTGGCCTGAGACCCAATATTCTGCTGAGATAATGGTAATCTTAAGTGAGGTAATAGCGAAGCTATGTACCAGTCCCTATGTTGTTCATCTGAGATATGAAGGTTAGCTTGACTTAGTAAGAATTATAGTTGCTGATCTATATCCCACGTAGATTCAATAACCCTTTTCTTAATCTCCTTGATCTCAATCACACACTGATATTTTGACTTCGGCTTCGTAAATTCTCCATTTAGCGCATCCTTCATATTAGCCAATGAAGAAATTGGGTGAGTCATGATGTATCTGATATACCAGGTAAGCGCCCTGCCCTCTAGCATTGTAACTAGTTGCAATTTCTTCATATAATCATCATTGACCTGTTGTGCTTTCCACACAACTTCTGCAATGAACCAAAACTGTTTAGGATCCTCTGATCCCTGACCCCTAAATACAACCATTTTCAATGTATTTTCCATACTAAATAGAGGAGGTGGAGGTGGAGGTGGAGGTGTATGAGATGGAGGAGAAGGCGAAGGTGGAGTGGTTGGATGTTGAATTCTAGAGGTACCCTGATCTACAGTCTACGTTGTACCTCTGGCCATACTAGGGCTACTTCATTCTTCTTCACTTTCAGATTCTCCCAATAAGGTTTTGTATTCACTTTCGACAAATTTGTCTTGATCTACTCTGAATCACTTTCCACTTCACGTAGATTCAGTTGGACCCCTCTTAAAAATTAAGGTAAAGGAATAACCCTCTTTTCACACAAAAACGTTTTAATCCAAGTTTTTAACGATTTCAGGTACTTACCTCTCGGACTGTTGAAGAATTGTTGTTCAGCTTCACTATAGGACACATATGTATCTATTGAAAATTTAGTGATGAGACCTCCCAAGATACTATCAATATAGTAATGAACAACCCTTGAAACCATATAATCATATCTTTCAAGGTGTTTGACGAGTTATGGAGTCCACACAATAGGATCGTCACGCTTGTAGGTAGGTTCGCTATCCGCTAATTTGGACAACCACTCGTATAATTCACAAGGGAAGGATCAAAAGAAGGCTTCATGTACTTTTGTGTAAAGATACCTTTGTAACCACTTTTATTTTGATAAGCGTGGATTCCTATTCTCCTAGCCTGCAAACTCATGCAGCTTCTGATCTATCCACTTCTCGATTTCCTTCTTAGTCAGTACCCACTTATGCCACATCACACATCTCTCAAATAGATCTCCGTCCTGGAAATGAAACCATTTGTTAGGTTAAGGGGGCTTGGAACTAGGTTCAGAGTTACCTGCGCTAACCAACAAACCCCTACACTATCGACCCTTTCAGAAACAACACATGTAGTGCAGGCTACAGTCTCTGCTGAGGTAGTATTGGGGGATGCTAGAACCAGGCTTCTACATCTAGAAGGCTATGTGACGTGCTTTAAGGCAGTCCCTGCAATTTTAGTTATGATTTGACCTTCACGAATGCTTATTCATGAAACTCAAATGATTTTCAGTTAAAGAGAGTTATAAGCTTTGCATAACCATCTAATCATGCATGAAATAACATCTAACAGTTGATCCAAATCTTCATGGAGTAATTAAGATAAATACAGATAAATATCATTCAGTTGCGTGTAAATACAAAAAATACACAAGTGCATAAAAATAGACACATAATTTCTTCAAATATATTTTATTACTTTAGATCTTCCTTATACAACTTTCCAGACCCTGCGCACACAACTATCGGGAATCACACACTCAGCTGAGGACTTACGAAGGTCTCTGCGAACTCAGCTAGAGGAGCCTTCCCCTTCACCCAAAACATAGAAAGATCTACAATTACAAGCTCAAAGTTGTTTTCCCCATCAAGTACTGATTCCCTTAGACCCGCTAAGACACCTTTTTATACTCTTTTCTACTACAATACCATGGTCCATAAACCATGGGCGGATCTCAAAATAATACTGACATATAAGGGGTTTTGACCTTCCTAAAACCCCTTGACTCCTATTTGACCTGCGCTACTCACGCTCCACTCCTCAAAATGCAGAGACTTACAATATTTCAACAAAATTGACCCAAGGGACCCCGTCCCAATAGACCTCTTGTAGAAATTGTAGGCCTTCCTATAGATTTCTCCTATAGCACTATGCATACAAGGTTCTAAACTCCTCGGTGGAACTCTAGGCCACTCGATACACTAGATTTTCCTTCCTCCAACGATTTTTGGATTGAGTGATGGTGCAAATGAATTCGAGCCAACACATAATATCCTTTTTTGGTTAAAAGATTGGAACGCTATAGTGACTTGGCATTAACATGATTTTCTTCTTTTGGATCATTGTCCCCACTAACTGTACTCATCTCTCCCACGTGATTATCACTCCACTCTTCTAGGACACCACTTCATTTTGAGTTTAAATTTCCATGTTGCATGGGTGAATTAACTCACACTTGAGTTGACTAGTTGAGGGTGGCCAAGTTTACTGGCCGCCTCCAGCCTATTAAAACACCTTTTCTCACTTAAAACACAATTTTGTCATTCTTATGTAGAGGGAGGAGGTTAGGGTTGCCATACCGTAGCCTAATTTTGGATCAACCTACTGCAGAGGCTTGCATGTTGGGGATGAGCCATAAATAATTATGAAAAAGGGAGTTGACCTCTTTGACTTACTTCCTGTGTATGTCTTTATTTTTTATGTTGCCTTGCCTGTTGCTGTTGCTATGTGTTTGCAGGTGCCTCTTATGATATCCAAGTTGTTGCTACTAGTGGAAAGCCTCCTTGAGAACGAGGTGTATATTCATGGCTATAAACAAAGATTCATCATCCCTTATGGTGGTGGAAAAAAATACATAATGTTAGAGCCTAGATTGTGTTGAAAATGCAACAAGATGATGGAGCTTAGTGAAAAGAAGTCGCCTTCACTAAGTGGGCCCGTAGGCTATTTTTGGCGCAAAGTCTATTTTTAGACATATGGATCATGGTCTATGAGTTGCAGGATGCTATTTGTGGATGATTGGTCATGTTGGTAAAAATAGATGGACTTCTATTTTTAGACATATGGGCAGAGTCTATTTTTAGACTGTCAGTCTAAGAATAGAACAGTCGAATATTATTAGCTCTTAATAATATTTGGACTATAAACATTATCTTATCCTCTTGCAGCACTTCAGTTCGAGCTACGGATGTGGCAAATGCAACTTCCAGAAGGAAATACGCTTTTCTTATGGGTCAGTTGAGCTATTGCATGATGGAATTCAGTTAGAACTCAAGTGATTGAGTTTGGTGGAGTTGATGGAGTTGTGTTCAGTTTGACTTAGTTGAACTAGTTGTATTTAGTCTAACTGCCAAATACACTAGTGATGAGTGATGTGAATTAATTTTTAATTAATTCACTAATTATTAACTCATAAAGCAACTAAAGAATACATCAGTTAACTCAGTGCATGGAAAGTTCAGTGGATACAAGTGTTAGAGGTGGGTGAAAGAGTGAGACTGCTATCAGTTGTGACTATAGTTGTGCATGAGATTTGCACAATCAATGATGGATATTTCCAATGAGGATTGCGTGGTACAAGTCAAGGGAAAATGAGTTTGGATCAGATCTATTCTCACATTGGATTGCGTAGTAGAGGCAGGCAGACAGCGAAGGAGATTTGAACTTATGACTTGATTCAGATCTGAGCTAGTTTGTGTCTAGCTGGTGGAGATAGTACTGAGTACTTGTGAGGTGTATTGTACTATGTATTATTACATGTTCTCTATCATTATAATATACAGATAGTTGGGGGTTTTCAGCTATATGCTTTCCCCAGTACATACTGTGTTAATGTGCGCATGTGATTGATGTTTCATTGTTTTTAATTCTGTAAAATTGATGATCAACGTAGAGGAGGTTATGTATAATGCATGCATTCCACAAATAGTGTATAATCGAGATAATCTCTGTGAATAAGTGTTATATTATTAAAAATTTCTACAGATTGACCTTAGGCTGAAGGAAGGCAATCCTAGGATAACCACAAACCAAGCTTAACTTGGTAGCTAGCCCTACCAGGTCGAGAGAGGGCTCTCTCCTTGTGAATCTCAGTCAAGATGACTGGATTAGATATGGATTTTAGGCTAGGTATAGTAGCTCTAGGGTTTTTTATTGATTTTGTTAGGTTTTTTGCTGGATCAAATGGAGCCAGGCAGTTTTGGGTCCAGGAAATTAAGTCAGGATGTAGGGTGTTCTATGGGGAAAGGTAGGTAGGTGCTTTAGCACTTTAAATTGAGTGAGATGAGAGGTATAAGACTAGTGAGGAGCTGAGGAGGGCATGTAAAGATCATGTATCCTTATCAAACAATAGAAAAAATAGAAAACTGAATGGCTTCCCAAGGCAAAGCACTGTAAACAATGAATTCTACCTATCTATGTCGATATCATTCAGCTAGAAGAAATGAATTAGATTGTGGCATACATAAAACATGTGAAAAACTGATAACAGAAGAAGAAACTATGCAAAAGCACCATACCACAAGTATCCCATAAAAATAGCTGCAAATCCTGCTTATTTCCTTGCCAAACTGCTGATAATGGCATACAATGTATCTTAGAGCATCGAAGTGAGTCCAACCCTTGCTAATGATAGAAAAAATACATAATATAGACATCAAACAACCTATGCTAGCCATCAAGGGTCAAAATGAAGAGAAGAGGAGTTGTTACAACCATTTCCAAATAGGGACCAGGAATATAGGTAGTGGAACAACTTGCCTCTATAAGCATGGAAACTGATTCATTGACCCCAAAACCACCTCTAACTAATGAATCTACCATCTAAGATCATTTCACTATTACATTTACATGCCAAGTCATTAATTACATCATAAAAATCATCCATGAGGAGAGAAAAAGTGAATTTACAGAGAAGATAGGCGAAATTTGATTTTTCTGGCAAACTAGCCAAAAGCGCAGTGCCATTAGCCAAAAGCACAGCGCTGCTTTCCACCCACTTTTGGAGGCCTTCCCCTTAGCCAAATTTAGCCCACGATGGCTCATTGGAAAGGCCTTCCAGTCTAGTTTCTGGAAAAACTTGAATTTTTGCATTTGGAGGTCATTTGCCCCCTCAAAACTGAAATCTCCCAAGGCAGCTTCTGTGTGTCCAAAAAGAGACAGAAAGGTCATTTTTTGATAGTTTTTGGACCTTTTGGTGGGCTAGTTTTGCTCCAAAACTTCTAAAATTTTCTGGGATGGATGATTTCATCATGATGAATCCAAATATATAAATTTTTCCTCCAAAAAATTCTCCAGGAAGAAGCGTAGTGCTGGTGGCGCTGCACTTCTGGGCTAGTTTTCTGTGTTGAAAATTGCAAAAAATCATCAAAACTTGCCCAATTTTGGCATGGGACACCACCATTAGCTGCTTTGATGGGCTAGTGAGGCTTAAGCTAATATCCTCAACTTATCTTTCTCCTTTTTTCTCTTTAAAGCCTTCCTCAACCTAGCTTTAAGCTTCCTGATCCTCATGTTACAGATTTTGCTACGGGTCATGTAATGGTAGGCCATGTGGCGAAGCATCTTCTTATCCTGTTGGCCTTCTAAATCATCCTTTCGAGATGTTAGTTGACTCTCTCAATCCATGTTTCCCTATTATTCTCAATCTCTTTCTCAATAGAAGTCAACTTGACATGAGCCTCCTTGGCCTTTTACTTGTTTTCTTTGATCATTTGCAGCTCCATGAGGACTTGCTTGTCGCTCAATTGTTTGTTTTCCTGCTCTAAATATCTAATGATGAAATTATCTCTCTCTAAGTTATCTACCAAGGATTGTATTTCAGCTTCTTGTTCCTTTATGATAATGTCTTTGACAGTTTCCGGATCCTGAGCTTCGAAGTCAATAATGTCAACTCCATGATGAGTAAAGTGCTTCTGTGGCTCCTCATGCTCAACAAGATTAAAATCTCTTTCCTAATCATCACCAAGATCCTCTTCTTGCACCTTTTCCTTGCCCTTGCTCAACTACTCATCCTGTACCTGTTTTGCTGAAGAAGAAGGCAAAGCCCCTTCCACACCTTTTGAGATAACATTTTCCTGTGGCCTGATGACAAAGGCAAGACCCCTTCCACACCTTGTGGAGATAATATTTGCCTAGTAGTTGCAAAAAGTTTCCTAGTACCCCTCTTATATGTCACAAACACTGGCACTCCAACAGTTTTAGTCTCTTTGCTTTTTCATGGCTTGAAGGTCCACCTTCTTCATGATGTACCAATGAAAAGATTTGTGGGCCTTTTAACATCTCATGAGAAATGAAAGTCTCCCATGGCATGTTAAGGAGGTTCAGGTGGTGAAAAACAATGATTTTGATCAAAGAGTAATGGTAAATGCTATTCAATTGCTGGGGGTATGGCTTCCTCTATACAATATGTGCCATCTTCTCAATGTTTCTAAAGATGAAGTAAGGGAGATTCATCATCTTTACTCTAGTGAAATGCATGAGAAGTCTAATGTGATAGGCATACAACTAGGAGAACTTACCTTCACAAGTGAAGTACTTGATAATGATTTTCATCAATGGGGCATACTTGTCTTCCAAAAACTTGAAGGGGAATACTCTCTTTATTTGATCTCTGTATCTAGCCTTGATGTAAGGCTCATAGTACTCCTTATCAATATCCTGACCTTTGTACCAATTTTCACCCACATCTGGAATTCCTGTAGCCTCTGAGATGATAGCTAGTGATATGGTGAAGGTTATTCCAGTAAGGGTTACTTTATTACTGTGCAAATGAGTCACAAATATCCTATCCAACTCATGATGAAACCTGACTCTTTATATCATTTCACAAAAATCAAAGCATGCCTGGAATTTAAAGTAAGAAATGGAAAGTGGAAAAGCTTGTAACTCCCTTAAACTAGTGGGATCTTCTATGATAATTCTTCCTCCTTTATGAGGCTTCCTCTGCTACTTATGTCTCTCCATGGAACTATCACTGAGTGTCTCTTCCTCATAGTTATATTCACTGTCTCTTTCCATTGTTTTTTTTTATGGTTGTGAACACTTATGGTTTTATATGGACAATGATGAGATAGGGTGGAGGAATGAAATGAATAGAGTGAAGATGAAGGAATATGTGAGAGTATGATGTGTGAATAGGTTTTTAGGGATGAGTAGGGTTTTAGGGAGAGTGGGTAGGGTTTGTAGGGTTGATGGAGAGTGTAAGTAGGAATTTAGGGAAAATGTATGAGGGGAATGGGATTTAGGAAATATGGTATGTGGGAATTGGGTTTAGTGAATAATGGCAAGTAGATAGGGTAAATAAAACACTAGTGAAATGAGGAAAACTAGGGTTTCACCCTAGAAGCTAGGGTTTTAGATTTAAGAATGCAAAACACCAAACTTGGCAAACAAAACCCTAAAACATAAGATATGATAAATGTACTTACTTGTAAGAGAGAGAAATTGAAGGTTTTGAGGTGAATTTGGCAGTTTTGGAACGATTTGGGCGATTTGGGGCTTGGTTAGGCAGAAGTGTAGCGCCTCACATAGGTGCGCAACGCCACTCTGAAAGTGCAACACCTATGTAAAATTGCATAGGGAAATGCCTCCAGGTGCGTAGTGCCAACTCAAAAACGCAGCGCCCTCCTCAAAAGTGCAGCGCCACTCAAAATTTTTCAAAAACGCAGTGACTCACTTGTATTCGCCCAATAATGCTTGAAATCGATCCTTAGCTCTCCTTTTGGCACTTTGAACTTCAACACTAACACAATGAAATGATAAATAGAAGGATGGCTTTATATAGCTTTCACTTTTTGAGTTTTTGTTAGTGAAAACCCACTTTTATAATGTCTATCTGCTTTTTCCAATACTCTGTTTTTTTTTTATGCTTGGTTTCTTTGCTTTGATAAGTGGATTGATGCTCAAATTCTTTTGATTTTTTTCAGTGGAAGTACTTTGGCAACATCACCAGATTTCCAGGAGCAGCATGGAACCATTATTACATATGAGAACATTAAAATTACATCAAATTTAAAGATAAAATAAAAATGCTCTGTTTTCACCTCAAAACTAGTTTTGAGGTGAGAACTTCATTAAGCTTACAAATTAACAAACTATGACTTTTCTTATCATTATTGACCTCCTCATGTCTTTGCTGACCATTATTAGCAATAATCACTGAATTTTGACCATGGTGGAAACCATAAGACCTAATGGGACCACACCCTAGGGTTTAATAAAATGAACTACAGAAATGAACATAAATCATGACTCAAAAAGTATGAAATGAGGTCAGCGGGTATATATCATGAGGGAAAAATTGAAGTAAACCCTACCATCAGTTAATGGAATGCAACCTCATCGGAATGAGACTCCTACTATGAAATGCAAAAGAGCACATTTTGATCACTGATGGCAGTGTGAAGACACTGACACTAACATTGGCTCTGTTATGAGACCATCTCACAAAAAGATATAAAAGATAGATCAATGCCTTAGAATTCAACCTCTTCGAGGGGGAAACCTCCTTTACATTACACAAATGAATGATTCTTTGATGATTCAAATGACAAAACCTCCTTTCCATATAGGAGTCTAAGGAGTCACAATATAACCCAGCCGACCTAACAATAATAATATAAAGGCACAAAAATAACAATAGAGGGATTCTATGGGGCACAGTAATAACAATATGGGGACAATAGGGGCACAAAAATATTAATAAGGGATACAACTACAATAGTAATGGGGTAATCACTAGTATTATAGGCACCTAACATTCCCCTCTCCTTCAAAAAAGTGTTGTCCTCAACGCTTGAGTAGTTCTGGATGCTTCTGTATAAAATTCTCATCCTCCCATGTGGAATCTTCAGTGGATAAGTTCTTCCACTTGATGAGATACTACAAAATTGATTGATTTCGTAGCTGTTGAGTTCTTGTTTCTGTGACTTCTTCCGGTTCCAATATAATTTTTCCTTCCTCGTCAAGTTCTGGCAATATTGTTTGAAATGGGAGCTTGTCACCTATAACCTTCTTTAAACATGAAACATGGAAAACTCGGTGCACTCGAGAAGCTACAAGAAGCTCAAATTTGTATGCCATAGTACCAATCTTTTGCAACACCTTGTACGGGCCATGATATTTTGGTGATAATTTATTATCCTTGTTAGCTTGCTTGAGGGACATTTGTTTATATGGTTGTAGTCGTAGGAATACCCAATCACCTACATCAAAACTTCTTTCGCTGCGATGTTGATCTACCTGTTGTTTCATTCTATTCTGCGCCAACACGAGGTTATCCTTTAAGAGTTGGAGGACTTGTTGTTGATGCTTGATGTGATGTTCCACTGCTTGAACCTTAGAATTTTCTCTTAAATATGATGTGATGGATGGTGGATGATATCCATGAAGTGCCATAAATGGGGTCATTTTTGTTGCTGTATGGAAGGAAGTGTTATACCACCATTTAGCCAGAGGCAACCATTTGACCCATTGTGTCTATTTATCAGATACAAAGCAACAAAGATATCCTTCCAAACATTTTTTTACTATCTCAGTTTGCCCATCAGATTGAGGATGATAAAATGAGCTATGAGCTAACTGAGTACTAAGACAAGAAAATAATTCTGTCAAAAAATTTCCAGTGAAAATTGGATCTCTATCACTTACAATAATCTTTGGGTTTCCATGTGGCTTTTGAATTGTTCCATAAATGCAGTAGAAATTGTACTGGCTTTAAATGGATGTGATAATGCACAAAAGTGTGCATACTTGGTAAGTCTGTCAACTATCACCATGATGACACTCTTTCCCTCAGACTTGGGTAAACCTGTGCTAAAATACATTGAAACCTCCTCCCAACGTTGGCTTGGAATGGATAAAGGTTGTAATAGACCTAGGGTCTTAATTGTTTCAACTTTATTTTGTTGGCAAACCAAAAATTCCGCCACAAAATTTTGAATATCCGATTTAAGGTCATTACAAAAGAATTCCTTCTTAACCCTATGGTAAGTTTTTAAAAATCCTGAATGCCCTCCTAAGGGAGAAGTGTGCAATTCCATAAAAATCTTTTGTTTGAGTTGGGAATTCTTACAGAGGTATAAGCGATCTTTGTACCATAACGAATCATTTTGCCAGCTAAATGTATCAAATTTACTGGAATCTTGTTGTAACTTTCGAATAAGTGCCCACACTTTGTCATCATTCTTCCATTCCTCCCTTTCTTCTTTTATCCAATCTGGTTGGATAATAGAAATGGTGCACAAAAATGCTTCCACATCCTCATCCTTTCTTGAGAGTGCATCTTCCACCACATTTTGCTTCCCTTTTTTGTAGATGATTTTAAAGTCATAACCCAACATCTTTGTGACCCACTTTTGTTGCTCTTCAGAGGATAATATTTGTTCTAAATAGTATTTAAGGCTATCATGATCCGTTTTTACCTTGAAGTGTCTTCCCATTAGGTAGGGTTGCCATTTCTTAAGTGCATGTAGTATTGCCAACACTTCCTTCTCATAAATAGCTTTGTGTAAAAACTTTCCTTTGATTGGATGACTATCAAAAGAAGGGGTCTTTCATCTTGCATTAAAAAAGAATCAATTCCATTTCCTGAAGCATCACATTCCACAATAAAGGTTTTTGTGAAGTCCGGTGTAGCTAAGACCGATGCTTGGCACATTGTCTCTTTAAGATGTTCGAAGGCCTTTGTTGCTTCTGGAGTCCATGAAAATGCATCTTTCTTCAATAATGTTGTTAATGGTGCTGCTATTCTCCCATAATTCTTAACAAACTTGCGATAATACCCTGTCAACCCGAGAAATCCTCACAGATGTTTTATGGATGTGGGGATTTTCCATTCCTTAATGGATTTAATTTTTCTAGGGTCTACCTTAACTCCTTCATGAGATACAATATGACCTAGATATTCCACCTCTTGTACTCCAAAGAAACATTTGGATCTTTTTGCATATAATTGTTTCTACTCCAATAGTTGTAGCACCCTGTCAACATGTTCAACATGATCCTTCCAAGACTTGTTGTAGATTAGTATATCATCAAAAAACACTAACACAAATTTTCTAAGGAAGGGTTTGAATATGGAATTCATCAAACCTTGAAATGTAGAAGGTGCATTGGTAAGGCCAAAAGGCATGACCAAAAATTCATAATGACCCTCATGAGTTCTAAATGCTATCTTCGGAATGTCTTCAGTCTTCATTCTAATTTGATGATATCCTGAACGAAGATCCAAATTGGTGAAGTAAATTGATCCATGCAATTCATCCAGTAATTCATCAATGACAGGAATGGGAAACTTATATTTAATAGTGAGCTTGTTGAGCTCCCTATAATCATGACACATGTGCCATGATCCTTCCTTCTTGTGCACTAATACTACTGGAGCAGAGAAAGAACTTTGACTAGGTTGAATTATACCTGCCTCTAGCATTTCTGCAACCATACGTTCAATTTCACTCTTTTGGGCATAGGGATATCTGTACAGCCTGATGTTTGGAGGAACACTTCCTAGAATAAGATGAATAGCATGATCATAATCACGAATAGGTGGGAGACCTTTGGGAGTCTCAAATACCTTGGAATGATTGTCCAAGACTTTTTGCAGATCTGGAGAAATAGATGATTTCGATGTGGAAACATTTAGCAAACATAATTATGCAATTACATGTCTTTGTTCCTTTTTTAGAAGCTTTGTCATACTGTTAGAGCTGATTATCTTTCCCAGTTTCCCTGCAATACCCCTTAATTCAACTTCCTTTCCTTCCGCAGAAAATTTCATGAAAAGTTCTTGAAAATTAAAAGCTATTGTACCCAAGGATTGTAGCCATTGGACTCCTAGTACAACATCAACACCTCCCATTGGAATGGAAAGCATTAGGCTAGTTAATACATATTCTCCCATGGATAGCTTGATATTATGGCACTTTCTAGAGAAATTTATCATTCCTCCATTTGCAACCATCACTTGACACTCTGGTGCTAGATATAGGAAGCAATTCAATTCTTTTGCTATCTTACAGTGAATAAAATTGTGGGTACTTCCTGAATCAATCAACACTATTACCTTTTTCTTCTTGATTTGTCCTTCTACCTTGATGGTTTGAGGAGTGGTAATTCTAGCCAATGCATTACAAGATATGGTTGGATTCATTTCTTCTTTATCTAGGCTTTGTTCCTGGAGTATATCCTCTTCTTTTGACCTTTCTTTCTCCTTTTCTTCTTCCTCTTCACAATCTATGTAGAATAATTTCTTCTCAGCACACTTATGACCTTTAGTGTATTTGCTATCACAACTGTAACAAAGCCCTTTTTCTCTTTTTTCTTCCAATTGTTGTGGTGTCAACCTTATAGGTTTTGGAAGGCTAGGGGCAACAACACTTCCATCTTTATAGTTGTGAGTGGTATGCTTCCTAGTTGCCATAATTTTTCTTTCCATTTTTCTTGCTAACCTGATTGCCTTCTCTAATGAATCAGGTTCCCAAAGGCGAACATCATGTTGGATATTATCCTTTAAAGTCCCTATGAACACATCAATCCTATGCTCCTCTGGAATATTTTTTACCCTTATGTTCAATTTTTGGAACTCCTCAATGTGCTCCATTATTGAACCCTTTTGTTTGAGACTTATCAATTGGCTAAAAAAGGTGTTGCTATTTGTATCCTCATAATGTGTTGTCAATTCTTCTGTAAAAATTGCCTAAGAGATAATTTGTTTACGGGAGCAAAGCCATTGATACCATACAAACTGATTTGGTTTCAAATATAAAGTTGCAATACGTACCTTTTGTGTGTTTTGCACATTATTGAGATCGAAAAATTTCTCCATCTGTAATATCCATGTTGTGGGATCCTTGCCATCAAACTTCCTCATATCGATTTTTGGAATATGGTGGGTCTTCGATCCAACATTAGAGTCTATGAAATCATGATTAACATTTATTTTGTTCTCATCATGAGTTTCCTTTACTACCCTTTCACCATTAGTAAGTATTTCTTATAGAAAATTTGTCAAATCTGTCTTCAAATATGCCATGCCTGTCTTCAAATCTATCTTCAAATCGTCCATCTTAGTTTCCACGTCATTCATCTTAGCTTCTACATATTTCTTTAAACCATTCATCTTATATTTTGTTACTTTTTGTGCGAGGGACATTTGTTGCACTTGGTCTTTTAATTTTGATATATCATGTTGCATTTCTTCCTCTTCTTCATAAGTCATGCTAGAGCTTTCAGGTTGCTTACTAGGTGTTTGCATTTTCTTTCCTCGTGGCATCAGTTACCGATAGTAATGCTCTACTATGCTCTTTCAGTTCTTTCAAAATATTTTTTCAAACCAAGCTTAAACAAAAAGTTAAAAAATCTACACACCTTTTTTCACTTTGTAGGAGCTCGATATTGCCTCTGATGTATCTCTGTAATTTCGAATCATCCAGTTCTGAAATTGTGAACTGCAGTAGCCCTCTATGTCCTCTTTCTAATGCCACCAGTCTGATAGAATTTAGATTCTCCAAGGAAGAGTTATGCACAATCTCCTAAGATGGCCCGATTATATACCTTTTTAGAAGAGCGAACTTGTAGGAAGTGCCACGTGTCACTGTTTCGACCTTAGGATCTAAAAAATATACACAGGAAACTATAGCCCGTCCTCTTTTTGTAACTTCTTACAAAATTTCAATCTGATGCTCAAAACAAAAGTTATGAGTATTTTCCCCGGGCAACCTATTTGGAATGGAATTCGGGAGTCTGCAAAAATGCCAACTTCCTTAGATCATATCTCCTCAAATATAGCGCGAAAAGCTATGAAATTTAGACCTGCGGTTCAAAACGAAAGTTATAGCACAAATGCCATGATGACCTATTTGGAGTAGCGAAACCCTAGAATTCAAAGCTCTGATACCAAATGTTATGAAACCAACTCACAAAAAGATATAAAAGATAGATCAACGCCTTAGAATTCAGCCTCTTCGAGGGGGCAACCTCCTTTACATTACACAAATGAATGATTCTTTAATGATTCAAATGAAAAAACCTCCTTTCTATATATAGGAGTCTAAGAAGTTACAATATAACCTAGCTGACCTAACAATAATAATATAAAGGCACAAAAATAACAATAGAGGGATTCTATGGTGCACAGTAATAACAATATGGGGACAATAGGGGCACAACAATATTAATAAGGGATACAACTACAATAGTAATGGGGTAATCACTAGTATTATAGGGACCTAACAGGCTCGAATGGGGATGGTAGCTCCTTGGAGGTGCTAAGAACCATAGATCTCTGGGAACATGTAGATTAGTGCCTCATCCATTGGGCAATAGGGTCAAGACACTTCAAAGACTGAAACTGACACTATGAAAACTAACTCAAGACTCAAGCTGGGACTAGAAACTGAATTAAACACACAAACTTACACAAATCACTAAACTTTATAGCCTTCACCTCGGGCCCTAAGCTGAAATGATTATGTACTTTTGAAATCTTGCAAATGAAAAGGAAAATGGTACATACAATGATCACATCATGATTTTAGAAATCACCTTAGAAGAAGTAGCGCTTCAAGAGCCTACCATTGACTGGCCCTCCTGAACAATCTTGTCCATCCATTTCCTTTAGCAGGAATGCATTTTTTCCTTTGTATGCAGCAATATTATAGGGTCCTTTCCATAATTTTTCAAACTTACCATGCTTGCCCTTATCTTCATTCCTAGCATCCCACCACAACACTACATCCTCAAGCTGGAATTTATCTACTTTTGTTTTCTGGTCATAGATCTTTTTGATTTTTTCCTGCAATCTGAAAGTGTTTTGGAAAACTTCCTCCCTTGTTTGCTGTAAATGGATCATCTGATTTATTCTTCTCTAAAAATCATCCTCCTCACTGCCAGCCTCCTGTAAAAGTTTCACAACCAGAACTGCAAGAGATGTTGGAAAAATTGTGTCAATGCCGTAAACTAGTTCAAATGGAGACATACCTATGGACTTCTTCTAGCTAACTTTCTGTGCCAACCTTTCTTATTTGCTTCTAGCATATTCTTGATGATGTTCACCAATGAATTATTGGATGATTCAGCCAGACCATTTCCCTGCAGATAATATGCTGGAGAATTACCCAAAGAAATCTTATACTTGCTACAAAAATCGATCATCTTCTTTGATTTGAATGCAGTTGCATTATCTGTGATGATTTTACTAGGACAACCGAAACGAGATAAAATATTTGATTCCAAAACTAAATGATTACCATTTCTATGGCTTGTCTGGTTGGAATTGCTTCAATCCACTTGGTAAAGTAGTCGGTTGCTATTAGGATCCATTTGTGCTATGCCAACGATGTTGGATGGATTTCCCCAATAAAATCGAGTTTCCACTGTTGAAATGGTGCATTTACTTCAACTGGTTTTCAGAGGAAGAGGCAACCATTTTCTTTTACGTTGAAATACATGACATTCATAACAACTCATGACTGTTTTGTACACATCTGAAAATACGGTTGGCCAATAATAGCCTGCTCTCAATACCTTGTTTGTTGTTGTCCTCCAGAACAAGTGACCACCACAATCACCCTTGTGAAAGTCACTCATCACCTGTTGAGCCTCATCTTCTACAAGACAATTCAGTAATACTCCTCCTGGATCTTTCCAATATAGGGCATTATTAAGAATGTAGAATTTAGCAGCTTTAAGTTTGAGAGATCTACCTTTTTTCTTTGTCATCCCCGGAGGTGGTGAGAGGTGTTGAAGTACATACACTATGACTGAATACCATGGTGACTGAAGGAACATTTCAGACACTTGAATCAGAGAGCCTTCTTCTTCATCTTCTAACATGGCTGTGATAAGATTTATATCTAAAGCATGCAGATTTGATTCCGCCATTAGCCTTGCCAGGCCTTGTCCTTTGATTAGTTTTGTAGGCTTGATCTCCAAATCATATTCCAACATTGCTGCAATCCATTTTCCCTGCCTTCCTTCTGGATCGGTTTGTATCAGTACATCTTTAACTATTGCATTAGGAATGTATGCTATGATGTGTGAGTGCAGAATATACACTCTGAAATCCTTCAAAGCCTTGACAAGAGCAAGAGCTTGTTTTTCAATTATGTTGTTCTGCAAAGCACTATCTCTAATGGTCCTGTTGAAAAATGCAATGGGCTTCTCCAGCTGATCTCTTTCTTGCATCAAAACTGCTGCCATGGTATTCTCAGATGCAAATGAGAATAGAATAAAATCTTGAGTATAATCAGGACTAATCAAAACGGGGCTGTAGATAAAGCATACTTTACCAGATTAAATGACTTCATAGCTTCCTCCATCCATTTTACCACATTTTCCTTCTTTACATATTAGTAATTTCACTTAAATTCTCAGCTAGATTGGGCACAAACCTACATAAGAAATTCATCTTACCATTAAAAGTTTGTATCCCTTTATTGTTCCTAGGATAATCTATCTGTTGAATTGCTTCTACCCTTGAAGGATCAATGTGAATTCCTTCCTTTGAGATAATATGACCAAGCAACTTCCCTTCATCCATGGCAAAGAGACTTTTCTTTGGATTGAGTGATATCGAAAATTTATTACATCGCTGAAACACAATCCTTAAATGGTGAAGATGCTCATCATCAGAACCTGGAAACACTGTAAAATAATCTAAATATACAACCAGAAATACATCCTTTTCATTGGCAAAAGCGATGTCCATTGCATGCTGAAATGTGGCTCCAACATTTTTCAAACCAAAAGTCATTTTAGCATAAATAAAAGTTCCCCAAAGGGTGGTAAATGCAGTCTTATCTTTGTCATCTTCATGCACTAGAATTTGATTATACCCTGAATATCCATCGAGTAGTGACATACGCGATGCTCCAACCACTCTCTGGAGGATATGATCCATCTTTGGTAGCGGGTAATTGTCCTTCAATGATACTTTATTTAGATTCTAGAATTCGATACACAATCTGATTTCTCCTGTCTTCTTTCTTATAGGAACAAGATTCAAAATCCAATCAGAAAATCTGATTGGGACAATTATACCGACCTTGTATAATCTGTTCACCTCTTTTTCAATGGAAGGCAGCAACTTGGGATTGATTCATCTCAGCTTCTATCTGAACAACTTCTGATTTGGCTTGATGGGAATAATGTGTTGAATTATGTCTTTGTCGTACACCTTTAGATCTGACTATCCCAAGCAAACACATTAGAAAATTTAGATAACAATCTAACATATTTAGACTTTACCTCAGGAGACAATGTTTTGGATAATTTCACAAACTTGGGCTTATTTGCTGTTCCAATATTAACATCCTCAACACCTTTGTATGTAGGCACCAAGCTTGGCTTTCAAGCCACATCATCTTGATTGAAAAGTTCTTCTAAAGGTATGTGACCTTTAGGAATAGTGTTGTCTTTTAGCTACCATATCTCCATCTGGTTCACTTCAAACTCTTGGTCATCGGTGTCATTGTCATCATCTATAGAAGCATCCTTGTAATTTCCCTCATTTTGCAAAATTTATTCATATCCTTATCACACAAAAACACCTACCAATACCTCAAATTGTTCGGAGAAACAGGGCGGTGTTTGACATGGATCTCAAACTTCTTGTTGGAATTCATCGGAATCTTCAAGTTACTTGCAGCAGTGGCAAGTGAATTTGCAATAACATTTTGAGCATGAGGTACTGCTGTCAAAGTATAATATGGAAATATTTGTAAGATATCTAAAACTACATTTCGGTAGGCTCTCATCCGTGGGTGTTTAGCTTGATATTCTCCCTTGACTTGCTTGATTATCAGCTCCAAATCTCCATAGATTGATATCCTTTTTGCATTTAGCTTTTTCAGGATTTTCAACCTTGCAATAAACGCTTCATAATCGACTTCATTGTTAGAACAATCAAAGGCCAATTTGTATGAACATATTTTAACATTACTAGGAACTTTATTCGACTGGAAAACAGGGCTGCGAATCCAAATCCCTATGCCAGCACCATCCTTACCTATGACTCCATCAAAATCCATGCTTGAAAGACCCACCTCTTCTTCTAGATGCTGAAATTCTGTTTCATTCTCTTTCTTACTTTCACTGATCTCTTCATTTTTTTGCTGTTCACTGCCTTTTTGATGCTCGTATGTAGACTGCTCAGAAGTACTTGCAATTTTGTGTCTCTCTTAATTAAGGGCTGCTCTAAAATTTTCTAAAATCTCCGGAATAACTTCTACTTCAACTAACTGACTATCAACATCATTCAAACCACTATCTGAATATAATACAAATGACTCTAAATCTGTATGTACAAAATTAATTAGATGATTAAGTGGTTTCTCCTTGCTTGTACTCATGTATTTCATTTTCTTCTCCCTGTATAGTTTTCTCAATTGACCAAACACAGGAATGGTATCATAGGAGAAATCTAGTTGTAAAGTCCCTTTAAGCTTTGCACCCCACGATCTGCACAAAAGCATACCAAACCGTGGTGGAATGTTCGCAACAACCACATCCATCCGAACATTCTTGGCTGGGATTTGTTCTAAAGATACCACCAAGTCTTTGATAAGACCAATACAACGGACCCTATTGGAATCAAAAGAATACAGGTCATGATATTTTCGAGTAATGTCAAGGTCCAGTTTCTCCATAATGGCTTTTGGCATCAGATTATGGGAAGCTCCGGAATCAAACATGGCATTGTGGAGGACATACTCGTGTAGTCCGAGGCTTATATAGAATGGAGGAACTTCACTATCCTCAGATTGACCTTCTAAGGTAGGGCCAAAAATGAGCTTAGGGTGATCATCTTCTACGTTGACCATATCAGATAAAGGATCTATATGCAAAATTTTGGACACCTGGTGTTTATAGCTACTGTTCTTAATCAATTCAGTCAAAGGAATTGAAACTTTTAATTTAGCAATCTCATTTTCTAAACTAAAAGCTAAAACCTCATCTACCTCTTTGACTGGAAGGTCCTTCTTTTTGAATCTCTCTTTTGCTACAACTTGCTGATTTCTCTTCTCGTTTGCAACGCTATTTGCAGATGGTCCTTTGCTGGAAGTCGGATCAGCAGGCTCTTTCCCTTTCTTCTGAACATTTGAGGAGTCATTTTTGGGTTGCATTTCCTTTCTCTTTTGAACTGGACTGACTGGTACATCCCTCCTTCTCAATGAATATTGCTTCTGCTGTGTTGTTAATGAATTCATATATCCTCGCCGATAATCATCTGACTCATCCTCCAAAAATGCCTCATTTGCTAGTATGTAGTCTTCATCCCTTTGGGCATCTGGGACCTCCGAATATTCTTCATCTTTCGTGAGAAAAATGGGCAAATCGTCAGTAGTAAAGAAATGATTTACCTCTACCATCGAATCATCATCATCTTCATCCACTATTCCATGCACATAGTTTTGTTGCAACTGAGTTCTGACCTGCTGTTGTTGTGACGGCTGATCTTGTGCCTTTTGCTTCCTTTGTTTAATCCTGAATTGGGGCTGCTGTTGTCCTCTGAAGTTTGGATTTCTGATTGTTGTTTTAGGCTTGTCTGCAACTGTCAACCGGTCAAACATATTCTCAATTTTGCAAAGTAAATTATTTTCCTTAACATTTGAGGAAGATGCTTCTTCCTTTATAATTACTTCCTTTTCAGTTTTAATCCTTGCTCTTTTGGCCATCAGATTTTCTTCTACACTCACAGCGTTCTTTTACATATCTTCAAGTGTGGTAGGATCTCTTTCTCACAATTGATATGCCATATCAGCATCGAAACCATCTGGAAATTTGATAAATGCTAACCCCATCATTGGTTTAATGTTAATCAGAATAGCATTACAAACTGCATTGAACCTTACACAGTAATCTTGCACACTTTCACCCACATTCCTTTTGATATTTTCATAAGATAGAATTTGGAGAGGGTTTTTCTTTACCTCCCATCGATCCAGGAATTTTCTGTTGAGGCTGTTTCAGACAGTTCAGGGAGTTTTTCAGTAGTAAGGGATGATTGAGGGGAGTTCTGAAGGTTTCGGTTACTTAGCAATTTGGCCCGTTGGATTTCAAGTTCTCTGGTGGATTCTGGGTCTGGGACTATGTCCAACAATTCATTATCAGATGTGGTTCTAAACAGAGAAAGAGCAAAATACTCATCAAAAGGGAGATCTTCAAGGAACAACCACTCAACAGGGCATGAATGAGATCTAAAAACCGGTTTGGGGCTTGGTGAACTTTCTTGTCTGAGTATTCGCAGAATGAGATTAGGATTTTCAAATATAGGAGGAGGATCAGGATCAGGGTTAGACCCGGTGTATCTTCTTGAAGCCAATGTGTTCAAAGTTATTTTTAATTTTATATTGCTTTACAACTTTCCACTTTTCAGTCTAATGAATTCCAAACTTATCATCCGAAAGTACAGAACTTATTAATAGTACTGGGGTGTAATGAGATTTTCTTTCCTAGTATGGTCACCCCTATGTTAGAGCCTAGATTGACCTTAGGCTGAAGGAAGGAAATCCTAGGATAACCACAAACCAAGCTTAACCTGGTAGCTAGCCCTACTAGGTTGGGAGAGGGTTCTCTCCTTGTGAATCTCAGTCAAGATGACTGGATCAGATGTGGATTTTAGGCTAGGTATAGTAGCTCTAGGGTTTTTTAATTGATTTTGTTAGGTTTTTTGCTGGATCAAATGGAGCCAAGGAGTTTTGGGTTCGGGAAATCAAGTCAGGATGTAGGGTGTTCAATGGGGCAAGGTAGGTAGGTGCTTTGGCACATGAAATTGAGTGAGATGAGAGGTCTAAGATTGGTGAGGAGCTGAGGAAGGCATGTAAAGGTCATGTATTCTTATCAAGCAAAAAAAAAGTTATAGCACAAAATGCCACGATGACCTGTTTGGAGCAGTGAAACCCTAGAATTCAAAGCTCTGATACCAAATGTTATGAAACTAGCTCACAAAAAGATATAAAAGATAGATCAACGCCTTAGAATTTAGCCTCTTCGAGGGGGCAACCTCCTTTACATTACACAAATGAATGATTCTTTGATGATTCAAATGAGAAAAGCTCCTTTCTATATATAGGAGTCTAAGGAGTCACAATATAACCTAGCCGACCTAAAAATAATAATATAAACGCACAAAAATAACAATAGAGGGATTCTATGGGGCATAGTAATAACAATATGGGGACAATAGGGGCAAAACAATATTAATAAGGGATACAACTACAATAGTAATAGGGTAATCACTAGTATTACAGGGACCTAATAGGCTCCAATGGGGATGGTAGCTCCTTGGAGGTGCCAAGAACCATAGATCTCTGGGAACATGTAGATTAGTGCCTCATCCATTGGGCAATAGGGTCAAGACACTTCAAAGACCGAAACTGACACTATGAAAACTAACTCAAGCCTCAAGCTGGGACTAGAAACTGAATTAAACACACAAACTTACATAAATCACTCAACTTTATAGCCTTCACCTCGGGCCCTAAGCTGAAATGACTATGTACCTTTGAAATCTTCCAAATGAAAGGGAAAATGGTATATACAATGATCACATCATGATTTCAGAAATCACCTTAGAAGAAGTAGCGCTTCAAGAGCCTACCATTGACTGGCCCTCCTGAACAATCTTGTCCATCCATTTCCTTTAGCAAGAATGCATTTTGTCCTCTGTATGCAACAATCTTATAGGGTCCTTTCCATAATTTTTCAAACTTACCATGCTTGCCCTTATCTTCATTCCTAGCATCCCACCACAGCACTACATCCTCAAGCTGGAATTTATCTGCTTTTGTTTTCTGGTCATAGATCTTTTTGATTTTTTTCCTACAATCTGAAAGTGTTTTGGAAAAATTCCTCCCTTGTTTGCTGTAAATGGATCATTTGATTTATTCTTCTCTGAAAATCATCCTCCTCACTACCATCCTCCTGTAAAAGTTTCACAACTAGAATTGCAAGAGATGTTGTAAAAACTGTGTCAATGCCGTAAACTAGTTCAAATGGAGACATACTTATGGACTTCTTCTGGCTAACTTTCTGTGCCAACCTTTATTATTTGCTTCCAGCATATTCTTGATGATGTTCACCAATGACTTATTGGATGATTCAGCTAGACCATTTCCCTGCAGAAAATATGCTGTAGAATGACCCAAAGAAATCTTATATTTGCTACAAAAATCGATCATCTTCTTTGATTTGAATGCAGCTGCATTATCTGTGATGATTTTACTAGGACAACCAAAACGAGATAAAATATTTGATTCCAAAAATTGAATGATTACCGTATCTGTGGCTTGTCTGGTTGGAATTGCTTCAATCCACTTGGTAAAGTAGTTGGTTGCTGTTAGGATCCATTTGTGCTGCGCTGATGATGTTGGATGGATTTCCCCGATAAAATCGAGTCTCCACTGTTGAAATGGTGCATTGACTTCAACCGGTTTTCAGAGGAAGAGGCAACAATTTTCTTTTACCTTGAAAGACCTGACATTCATGATAGCTCATGACTATTTTGTACACATCTATAAATACGGTTGGCCAGTAATACCCTTCTCTCAATACCTTGTTTGCTGTTGTCCTCCAGAACAAGTGACCACCACAATCACCCTTGTGAAAGTCACTCATCACTTGTTGAGCCTCATCTTCTACAAGACAATAAAGTAATACTCCTCCCGAATCTTTCCAATATAGAGCATTATTAAGAATGTATAATTTAGCAACTTTAAGTTTGAGAGATATACCTTTATTCTTTGTCATCCCCAGTGGTGGTGAGAGGTGCTGAAGTACATAAATTATGTTTGAATACCATGGTGACTGAAGGAAAATTTCGAACACTTGAATCAGAGAGCCTTCTTCTTCGTCTTCTGACATGGCTGCAATAAGATTTATATCTAAAGCATGCAGATTTCATTCCACCATTAGCCTTGCTAGGCCTTGTCATTTGATTAGTTTTGTAGGCTTGATCTCCAAATCGTATTCCAACATTGCTACAATCCATTTTCCCCGCCTTCCTATTGGATCAGTTTGTATCAGTACATCTTTAACTGCTACGTTAGGAACATATGCTATGATGTGTGAGTGTAGAATATACACTCTGAAATCCTTTAAAGCCTTGACAAGAGCAAGAGCTTGTTTTTCAATTATGTTGTTCCACAAAGCAGTATCTCTAATGGTCTTGCTGAAAAATTCAATGGGCTTCTCTAGCTGATCTCTTTTCTGCATCAAAACTGCTGCCATGGTATGCTCAGATGCAAATGAGAATAGAATAAAATCTTGAGTATAATCGGGACTAATCAAAACTGGGGTTGTAGATAAAGCATAATTTACCAGATTAAATGACTTCATAGCATCCTCCGTCCATTTTACCACATTGTCCTTCTTTAACATATTAGTAATTTCTTTAAAATTCTCAGCTAGATTGGGTACAAATCTACATAAGAAATTCATATTACCATTAAAAGCTTGTATCTCTTTTTTGTTCCTGGGAAAATATATTTGCTGAATTGCTTCTACCCTTGAAGGATCAATGCGAAGTCCTTCCTTTGAGATAATATGACCAATAAGTTTCCCTTCATCCATGTAAAGAAGACTTTTCTTCGGATTGAGTGATATCCCAAATTTGATACGTCGATGAAACACAATCCTTAAATGGTGAAGATGCTCATCATCTAAACCTGGAAACACTATCAAATCATCTAAATATACAACCAGAAATACATCCTTTTCATTGGCAAAAGCGATGTCCATTGCACGCTGAAATGTGGCTCCAAAATTTTTCAAACCGAATGACATTTTAGCATAATGAAAAGTTCCCCAAGGGGTGGTAAATGCAATCTTATTTTGGTCATCTTCATGCACTAGAATCTGATTATACCCTGAATATCCATCGAGCAGTGACATACGCGATGCTCCAACCACTCTCTAGAGGATATGATCCATCTTTGGCAGCGGGTAATTATCCTTCAATGATACTTTATTTCGATTCTGGAAATCGATACACAATCTGATTTCTTCTGTCTTCTCTCTTACAGGAACAAGATTCGAAATCCAATTAGAAAATCTGATTGGGACAATTATACTGGCCTTGTATAATATGTTCACCTCTTTTTCAATGGAAGGCAACAACTTGGGATTGATTCGTCTTAGCTTCTGTCTGAATGGCTTCTGATTTTGCTTGATGGGAATAGTGTGCTAAATTATGTCTTTGTCGTACACCTTTAGATCTAAATAATACCAAGCAAACACATTAGAAAATTTAGATAACAATCTAACATATTTATACTTTACCTCAGGAGATAATGTTTTGGACAATTTCACAAAGTTGGGCTTATCTGCTGTTCCATGATTAACATCCTCAACACCTTTGTATGTAGGCACCAAGCTTTGCTTTCTAGCCACATCATCCTGATCAAAAAGTTCTTCTAAAGGTATGTGACCTTTAGGAATAGTGTTGTCTTTCAGCTACCATATCTCCATCTGGTTCACTTCAAACTCTTGGTCATCGGTGTCATTGTCATCATCTATAGAAGCATCCTTGTAATTTCCCTCATTCTGCAAAAAGGTATTGATATCCTTATCATCCCAAAACACCTGCCAATACCTCAAATTGTCTGGAACAGCAGGGCAGTGTTTGACATGGATCTCAAACTTCTTGTTGGAATTCATCGGAATCTTCAAATTACTTGCAGCAGTGGCAAGTGAATCTGCAATAACATTTTGAGCACGAGGTACTGCTGTCAAAGTATAATCTGGAAACATTCGTAAGATATCTAAAACTGCATTTTGGTAGGCTCTCATCCATGGGTGTTTAGCTTGATATTCTCCCTTGACTTGCTTGATTATCAACTCCGAATCTCCATAGACTGATATCCTTTTTGCATTAAGCTTTTTTAGAATTTTCAACCTTGCAATCAATGCTTCATACTTGGCTTCATTGTTAGAATAGTCAAAGGCCAATTTTTATGAACATATTCTAACATTACTAGGAACTTTATTCGACCAGAAAACAGGGCTGCGAATCCAAATCACTATGCTAGCACCATCCTTACCTACGACTCCATCAAAATCCATGCTCAAAAGACCCGCCTCTTCTTCTAGATGCTGAAATTTTGTTTCATGCTCGAAAGACCCGCCTCTTCTTCTAGGGCTGCGAATCCAAATCCCTATGCTAGCACCATCCTTACCTACGACTCCATCAAAATCCATGCTCGAAAGCAGCATAATACTATCGAAGAACAGAGATCTACAATCATAAACAATATAGGACTAGATATATATTGACCACACAAATGCATATATCATCAAACATACAAGAATGTGGAGGAAAACTTGAATAGCTTTATTAATATCAAGAATAGCAAAGAGGATTACAACCAATTGTTCTGACCTAGCGTCATCCTCCCAGCATGAAATCCCTTCTTCACCTCATGAAAATCTTAGATCACTTAACACTTCCACCAAGAAACCAACAACACTTCCTTACAAGATACAAAATTCCATCCTCTGGATCTCTGGGATGAGGGATCCATATATAGATGATTGCAGGGGGGTGATTCAGCTTTTGGGATTTTTATTAGTTTCCTCTCTCTGATAGTTCTTGATTCCACTTGGAGATTGATGATCTCCTACTCATCCTTGGGCGAATTCAAAGAGGCAAGTGTCATAGGAGAAGTTTTTGGAAGATTCTATGATCATCCACCTCGTAAACTATCTCTGCCATTTGTCCACTCTCACCCATCGCACCCTACAGAAGGGATTTTTAGTATGCATCGCACCCTTTACATTGGGCAGGTGGGATGCATCGCACCCTTATCATTGAGCAACCTGTATGGTCCAGTTTTGACCAGTTCTGAGTA
Source organism: Pinus tabuliformis (assembly GCA_031772625.1). NCBI lineage: Eukaryota > Viridiplantae > Streptophyta > Pinopsida > Pinales > Pinaceae > Pinus > Pinus tabuliformis. The sequence goes on from CM062811.1 coordinate 904,201,189, forward strand.
GTTTCCTGTGGAGAACTTCTAGGAGATGATGTAATCAGCTGACCTTGTTCTTTTAGGGTATGAAACAACACTTTTAGGGACTTAGGATCCCTTGGTTTAATGACATGTATGATTGGGGTTGCAGTGCCCAAAAATGTCTATAACAGTTTCCCCCTAAAGCATGAGGTCATTAATATTTTGATGTCGGGTGAAATGCTTTATCATGAGGATCAGAAGTTTTTTCGAGCTGGAAGGTGACTTATAATAAGATACAATACAATACATTATCTTCATAATATTTTTCATGATCTATCTGAGGTGGGCATTCCCATGCTTAGCTTTATAAATTCATTTTCATATACATAAGACAGACAACCGTCTATGTGGTAGACTGATGATTCTGATAGAGTCATCATCCTTTGATTCGGATGATCATTTGTGCAGCAATGATGTACATTTGATGTCTTTATTTTCTTGAATATATCGCAGCCCAGATGGATGAAACTAGATCTAGGGTCTTCAAACTCATCCAATCTTCACTCGGAGTACAAGTCGATCCATGTGAAAGATGTTCTAGAGTTGAACATGGAAAGACATCGCCTGATTACCAACCAATGATGCAAGCTGTTAACAGGTGCGAGAGGAATCACCGATAATGATGATGAGCCTCAAGGTACTACAGTACAATTCGCGTGGTGTGAAAAAGGGACTTGGTGTCAAACACCACACAAAATCTTTCGGTCGAAGGCCATTGATGTAAACCTGTCACCAAAAGTGAGAAACTTGCCATTGAGGCATGCAAGCTTCAAAGTACTGAAAGGGTTGTTCCTAAGTCGACTTCTTGGATAATGAGCTGATGTCAAAAAGAAGTGACCCGTCGTAGGAGGGCTTTAATGAATCCCACATCTACGACACGGAACAGAGTAAATGATTTTGGAGGTGAAAACGATCTGATGATACAGGGTTCAGGGTGGCAGTCATGAAAGAAAGGAGCGTGAATGTATTGCAGCGGATGAGACACAGGTGAATTCTCTGAGCGACTTCTCTTGAACATACCGACAACATTGACATGGATTGGTAGCATTAACCCCAAATATGGATGGTGCGATGGACCAATGGTGATATGACCGGTGAATGGAATAATCCAACCCGACTCGGATGTGGAGTGAAAGTTTCATGTTCAAGAGCGACTTGCTACCAATAAAGTTTCTTCAAGTTTTCTTCCCAATTTTTCCCCAGTCATCGCTGACCAGTACCTCTTTATTTTTGTCAAGATTAAGGAGGATAACATATGCTTGTTCTATAATTTTCCCTTCGGGAAAACCCGTCGCTATTTTTTAATGAGCCTAGCGACAGTGAAACTCATTCTTGTCTATATGGACAAGTTTGTCGTTATTTGGTTTTAACGAGTTTAACGACAAAGATAACTCGATCCTTTTCAATTTTAGAGAGTCTGAAAGGGACGTAAAGGAAACTCCAATAATCCTTTTTCGTCATATAATCCCTTAGGTCTGAAAAAGTATAAAATAATACGAAAGGGATGAATTTTCAGTAATTTTAACGAGCCGAACAAAACGAGCACTCGATCTTTTTATGTAATAATCCCTCAGCTCCAAAAAGATTAAAATCTAGAGGAGGGATAGCACTCCTGGTAGCTTTAACGAGCTGGAGAGGCCAATTGCTCGGCAATCTTTTCATATTTTATGAGTCAGGTGAAAATAGCTTAAAGGAGACTCGTCTTTTGAGGAACGAGTGATAATTTCAGGTAGCAGCTGATTCTAGGTAAGGTTTGGAATTTTCCAATCACAGCAGTGTCACAAGGATGGCTAACAGGATCACTCTTCGCAGCTGTTCCTCAAAAGGGGTAAACAATCAAATGAGGTGAATGATCAGCTAAAATGGAGTGGAGGTGATGGTAAGAACATGACCAGGGCTCAAAAGCTTATGATAATGAATTAACAATGGTTATTTATAGGGGATTGGTTCATTTTTTAATGAGCTTAAACTCTGGGGGAACGTTTGATCATTGCTAAGGTTTAATTTTTAACGAGCTTGAACTTTGCATAAAAATTGCTCATGATAATGGTCATTGATTATTTGATTTCACCGCTAACCACTTTGTTCCTTCAAAAGTTGTACTGCCTATTCAATTTGCTTCATCAAACTGATTAGAAATGAACAATATATGTTTGAAAAATGAGTTAAAACACTAATATTTTACTCGAATTACGTGAAAAGTAATTTAAAAGTGGTTTTTAGCCCCCATTTTACCATTTCATTTGAACTTTGGTTTGTTGGAGCTCTGGAGGTGCTTTTCCCCTTCATTTTCACTAGCTAATTCTGGGAGATTCTGTGGATGATTCTTGGCGTTGTCTGGACTAGGTAGGAGCTAAACCCAAGCTCTTCAGCTGCATTCCTTCCTTTTTGAATTCTGTGCATGTTTACCTATTTTTTTGAGCCTCTGGGGTTTGAAAAATTCGCCCTGGCTCCATCGCACCCTTCCTATATCGAAAGGTGCGATTCATACTGGCTTGGCCATTGGCCAGTCAGTATGGATCTCACCCAATACACTGTTGGGGTGCGATGGGCATGAGAAGGGAAACTTTTGCACTGTTTTCTCATGGAATTTTTGCCTATTTTTTGCCAAATCAGAATCCTGACTCTTCTCTTGCTTGTTTTGCAGAGGTTCATCAGAGCAAAATGGTTATTACATGGTGAGAACATGAGCATGAAGAAGAGGACATGGTTGCTTTACATGATCTAGTTACGGTAACTGCACTACGGAACTGTGGCCTGTTCAAGTTTTTCCGCATCTCTAACATGAGGCAACAAATCAACTTGTTGCAATATCTTCTCGATGCATGGGATCCTACCAACTAGGTGTTTCAGATCATAGGCAAATCTATCCCCTTGAATGTCGTGGACATCTATTTTTTGACCGGTTTATCGAGGCATGGTGCCCCTCTTTCATTATCAGGTTCTGCCTGTGCGGGTGAATCTGCGAGAGATTATATTCGCCGGTATTGCAGAGAGGGATCTCAGCTGAGTAGGGATGGCAAGATCAACATCTGAGCTGTCAATGACCGGTCCTTGAGGACCATTCTGTTCACTTTTCCTAGACTGGTTGGTAGTGCGGCTCTTCACGTGGCTAATAGGTCCTATATGCAGTACGCCTTGGAATGCCTTGAACTGAAGGTGTTCAACTGGTGTGACGTAGTACTTCCTGTGATGAAAGAACAAATGACCAAGGTAAAGAGCATAAAATCCAAGAAATTTGGCTATGGTTCTATTTTGACCGTTTTCGCCTTGGAAAAGATCCCATTAATGCAACTGCAGTACATTTCACTTGGCTTACCTCCACCGACTGAGCCACGGATGCAGAGATGGGTCGAACTTATGGCCCGACAAGCTGGTCTGATGCAAGCCTAAAGCTGGCAATACCTAGGAACTTCAACTCTGTCCTTATCCAAAGAATTCATCATTATATACCCAAGTCAAAACCTCAACAGTTGGCAAATTCATACAATACCATTTAATTGCGGAATCCTTCCAACATAAATCCCATACTACTCACCCATTACTTCCATTATTTGTTTCAATTCAACAACATGAGTATATAGGATCCGATCATAGTGTGAGTTCAATATTTGAATAAAAACCAATTTGCATTATAACAAAGTTCTACTTTTGAACCCAATATAAACCTCAGTCACAACTTATTATACCAGCGCTGTTCAAATTCCATTCGGTTTAAACATACCTGTGTTATTAAGCGTTGTCCAAACTTTGCTTTAACACTGTCATCAAACTCAATAAAAAGATGCGCCCTGCTACCATTTCAATCTCCATATTAAATCTCTTCTCATCAATTCCATTTAACACCAATGTTCCAATATGGCTTATAACTGAGTTCAGTCAAAAGAATGAACTTATGCTTTTCAACCTCAAACAACACTAATATCATTTGCATGCACAAAATTACCTGTTTCAACCAGCCAAAGCACCAAATATATGTGCGCCTCTTCCATTTCAGTGTACTAGCGGTCTCACTTCAATTTTTAATACAAAACTCTGTTTACTTGCGTTAATTTATCTGCAATGGTTACCAATTGCCGTGCCATCATTCTGCCTTTACTTTCATTTGCTGTACTACGTTTTGACATACTGTTATCAAATCCTCAGCACTTTCACACAAAGTCAATGTCAAACGTTTAACACACATCTAAATAGATCTGGAATTTAGAAATTTCTGGTAATTACAATCGATCACCACAGCAACACTCAAGATTTGTATCAAAAATTTATGCAAAACAAATCGATATTCAAATCGACTGACCCAGCAATAAGACCCAACTCCACTTGATCATTTCAGACTTCGATCCACTGATCACTTCCAGCACTATCCAAAACGCAGTCCTGGGCTACGTAATCCCTGCAATTCATTCACAAATTAATACTTACTTTGCAGACAAAATACCATAAGAATAGTGCTCCGTCATTTCATAACAGAAATGAGAATCGATCCGGCAATCTCATTCAACATTAACACATTCCTGGATAGAACAACGAATCTCCAGTGCTTAACGCCTTCAACGTTGTCCATATACCGAATCAGTGTTTAACGCTTCCTGCACTGCATTATTAGCTCAGCGCTGTCCATTATTAACTCAACGCTTTCTGCATTACATTATCAACATTCTGCTCCAATTCACCAATCGATTTCAACATAAAAACTTATGGATGTAACCTCAAGCTCAAACACTGCAAAGTAGATCGAATTTCATTGGAGTCTCTGTTCCACTCATTGAATCAAACCTGCACCTTACAAACTACAGATTAAACACTTAATCGATTTACCAGTTAGCACCTCCAAACTCTGATAATATCGATCCTCCTACATATTGAATTCAGTTTTTACATAAGACTATTCCGGCAATCAGTTCATTGCATCAACGCATTCACTGTCAATTGAACACACAGTTCTTTAAATCGAACTCCCTTTGATTGCTTATCAGCTTATGATTTTTTATATTTACTAGGCACTCTCAACGCACTAACGAATAGCAATTCTGCTATTGACCCCTCAAGATTACACAAGCTTGACACTGCAGACTTAAAATGTATTAAAACGCTGGTGCTCTCCTCTTTTCATTTGCAATTAATCGAATTCAGATCGATATAACAAAATCATTCATGCACAGATAACAAATGTTATATTAATCCCTTTTAGCTTGGACATCTCACAATTTCTTTCATTCGGGTTTCCTTAGGTCGATTTTCCAACAATCATTTCCTCATATATAAACATTTAACCAGAAATAACTATAAATTTCACAACCAATCACCAAATGTATATATATATAATCTGAGATCAAAACAAGATTACTTACAAATTTTATTTGGCCTGATATTCCAAATTGATGACCCTTACAATTTACCAAAGGCTTACAGCCTTGGTTGTTCCAAACCAGCTCTCCCTCCTCTCCTATTCTCAATCCTATTTATACAATTTTAAAAATAATCTAATTTAATGCTTTATCCCTTCAATTCCTCAACAAACCCTTAAATCTCTCAACATCCCTAAAAGATAGATTCTCATCCCTAAAACTTAGAAACTAATTCCCACTTAGGCTCCCTCATTAATTCTAAATAATCTAGAAACTAATTTCTCTCAAAAAATTAATTAATCACTCAAAATAATATTAATATTTACATGGAATTTTAATATTTCTTCAAAACATGAAACCCCCTAGCTTAGGTAAAATACAAGGTGTTTTTCGGAGATGATGCTCCTGCATCAGACTCCCCATGTAAGAAAATTCATGACCACCTGGTCATAAGTCTGGATATTTCCTCCTGGATCCCAAACTTTATTTTGTAATCTTTCTTTGCTTGTCAATTGCTTTACTGCTGTTGTTAACTGTTGTTGTCCTCCAGGCTTCCATATTTTGTGTTGTAGTGCTCCACTTGCTCTGCTCTTGCAATCTTTCGCTGTCTTTCTCTTGTTGTCTTTCCTTTTCTTTTTTTCTGCTGCTGGTCTCTTCCGGGATTCTTTTGTCATCAGTCTTCTGATACTTTCAATCTCTTGGTCCAATAAATCTCCCGGCTGCTGATTTCCAGCTGTCTGCTGAGCTAAGACGGCTTGCTCAGTTTGTACTGTCACTCGCTGACTTCTTGTTTCTATGCTTGTTTCTGTTCTGACTTTCTCATTTCTTACTGCCACCCAATCATCCCTGCCCTCTTGTCTTCTACAACGGAAAACTTCTTCTTTCATTTGACTGCTCAGCTGAGTCAAATGTTCCTCAGCACCTGCAATAATACCTGCATTCCCAAAACACTTGTTAAAACAAAAATCATAAGGCATCAGTGCCTTACTTCCCTCTGCCAGCACCTTAGTATGCTGTTTTGAATTCTCCTTCTCAATTAGCACATCAGTATGCTGATTCTCTCTTCCCAAAGAATTCTCTAAAGGACTCTCAAGACTATCAACCAGTCTTCCTCTCATACCATCTGCTTCCATGGTATCTTTCTGCACTCATTCACTGTACTGAACTCTTTCTTCTGCAATCTCCCTGTCATACTCCGAATTTTCCAACAAATATTCTAGCAATGCAATTTCTTTGTAACATTGCTGAAGCATAACATCACCATCACTTACAGTCCCTGCATTCATATACAACTTGTTAGTTTGAAAACTACAAGTTTCAACAACCTTAACCATTGGTTCATATAACAGCTCTTCCAGCTGATCCTCTTCTTCATTCACATGAACTTCCTCTTCAACAAAACCTGTAATCACATCACAACTGTCAGCTATAAAAACACAAGAGTTCATATTATCCAGCTGATCTGGATCTACCCAATAATTCAAGAAACCGTCAATGATCTCCTCCTCTATTTCACCAATGGAAACCTCATTTTCCAACCCAGCTGCTCTGAGTTCTTCCCGTCTCAATTGTACATCCATCATCTGCTCGAGCTTCTTTAGCTCTTCCATTAACTGCATGTTTATCTATCGATCTCTTTTCTGTTGTAGCTTCTACCACTTCACTTTCTTTCCCTTCAGTGGAAAGATCCATCCTCTATTCTGGTTTTCCTGCTCTTGCAGCCATTCCTCTAGTACCTGCAATTGTACTTTCATTACTGCAATCTCTCTTTCTCTGACTTCTGCAGTCATCTCATCGCTGTGGCATTCCTCTGAACCTCTTCTTTGATCCTCCATGATCACATTCTCCATGAGTTGTTCACGCGCCATAAGTTGTACTAGCCTTTACGACAGCAATCTCTTCTGCTACCACTTACCTCACCAAGCCCTCCTCACTCAGTGTTTTGGTAAGTACTGGTTCACTGCCTCTGGAACCTCTTTGAGCACTCTCCTCTGCTCACTCTTCAAGCTATCTCTTCAACTCACGTTCTTCTTCAGGACACTGCAATTGTCCTCCTTATTCAACCTTTAGCTGAATGCCAGGTTCAATGCCATCATCTTTTCTGCAACCATAAACCTCAATCATAAATTTCAAATCAGAAAATCATCTCACCTGCCTGATTTTGTCCTTCATTCGCCTCTGTAATTTCCTTCACTGTAATCCTGTTCACTTGTGTAGTTTGCATATCAAATTTAAAACTCTGATCTTCCTTTCATCATTCATCATACAGTCAAAAATACATTTCAGTTCTCATTCAGAAAATAAATATTTCAACAGAGCCAAGCTCTGATACCAAAAATGATGCAAGCCTAAAGCTGGCAATACCCAGGAACTTCAACTCTGTCCTTATCCAAAGAATTCATCATTATATACCCAAGTCAAAACCTCAACAGTTGGCAAATTCATACAATACCATTTAATTGCGGAATCCTTCCAACATAAATCCCATACTACTCACCCATTACTTCCATTATTTGTTTCAATTCAACAACATGAGTATATAGGATTCAATCATAGTGTGAGTTCAATATTTTGAATAAAAACCAATTTGCATTATAACAAAGTTCTACTTTTGAACCTAATATAAACCTCAGTCACAACTTATTATACCAGCGTTGTTCAAATTCCATTCGGTTTAAACATACCTGTGTTATTAAGCGTTGTCCAAACTCTGCTTTAACACTGTCATCAAACTCAATAAAAAGATGTGCCTTGCTACCATTTCAATCTCCATATTAAATCTCTTCTCATCAATTCCATTTAACACCAATGTTCCAATATGGCTTATAACTGAGTTCAGTCAAAAGAATGAACTTATGCTTTTCAACCTCAAACAACACTAATATCATTTGCATGCACAAAATTACCTGTTTCAACAAGCCAAAGCACCAAATATATGTGCGCCTCTTCCATTTCAGTGTACTAGCGGTCTCACTTCAATTTTTAATACAAAACTCTGTTTACCTGCGTTAATTTATCTGCAATGGTTACCAATTGCCGTGCCATCATTCTGCCTTTACTTTCATTTGCTGTACTACGTTTTGACATACTGTTATCAAATCCTCAGCACTTTCACACAAAGTCAATGTCAAACGTTTAACACACATCTAAATAGATCTGGAATTTAGAAATTTCTGGTAATTACAATCGATCACCACAACAACACTCAAGATTTGTATCAAAAATTTATGCAAAACAAATTGATATTCAAATTGACTGACCCAGCAATAAGACCCAACTCCACTTGATCATTTCAGACTTCGATCCACTGATCACTTCCAGCACTATCCAAAACGCAGTTGTGGCTACGTAATCCCTGCAATTCATTCACAAATTAATACTTACTTTGCAGACAAAATACCATAAGAATAGTGCTCCATCATTTCATAACAGAAATGAGAATCGATCCGGCAATCTCATTCAACATTAACACATTCTTGGATAGAACAACGAATCTCAAGTGCTTAACGCCTTCAACATTGTCCATATACCGAATCAGTGTTTAACGCTTCCTGCACTGCATTATTAGCTCATCGCTGTCCATTATTAACTCAACGCTTTCTGCATTACATTATCAACATTCCGCTCCAATTCACCAATCGATTTCAACATAAAAACTTCTGGATGTACCCTCAAGCTCAAACACTGCAAAGTAGACCGAATTTCATTGGAGTCTCTGTTCCACTCATTGAATCAATCCTGCGCCTTACAAACTGCAGATTAAACACTTAATCGATTTACCAGTTAGCACCTCCAAACTCTGATAATATCGATCCTCCTATATATTGAATTCAGTTTTTACATAAGACTATTCCGGCAATTAGTTCATTGCATCATCGCATTCACTGTCAATTGAACACACAGTTCTTTAAATCGAACTCCCTTTGATTGCTTATCAGCTTATGATTTTTTATATTTACTGGGCACCCTCAACGCGCTAACGAATAGCAATTCTGCTATTGACCCCTCAAGATTACACAAGCTTGACACTGCAGACTTAAAATGTATTAAAACGCTGGTGCTCTCCTCTTTTCATTTGCAATTAATCGAATTCAGATCGATATAACAAAATCATTCATGCACAGATAACAAATGTTATATTAATCCCTTTTAGCTTGGACATCTCACAATTTCTTTCATTCGGGTTTCCTTAGGTCGATTTTCCAACAATCATTTCCTCATATATAAACATTTAACCAGAAATAACTATAACTTTCACAACCAATCACCAAATGTATATATATATAATCTGAGATCAAAACAAGATTACTTACAAATTTTATTTGGCCTGATATTCCAAATTGATGACCCTTACAATTTACCAAAGGCTTACAGCCTTGGTTGTTCCAAACCAGCTCTCCCTCTCTCCGATTCTCAATCCTATTTATACAATTTTAAAAATAATCTAATTTAATGCTTTATCCCTTCAATTCCTCAACAAACCCTTAAATCTCTCAACATCCCTAAAAGATAGATTCTCATCCCTAAAACTTAGAAACTAATTCCCACTTAGGCTCCCTCATTAATTCTAAATAATCTAGAAACTAATTTCTCTCAAACAATTAATTAATCACTCAAAATAATATTAATATTTACATGGAATTTTAATATTTCTTCAAAACATGAAACCCCCTAGCTTAGGTAAAATACAAGGTGTTTTTCGGAGATGATGCTCCTGCATCATGGTCAGTCCCAGGTTTCCTTCTCTGATACCTTCTTCGAGTGGTTCAACCGTTAGGAGATGGTTTTTTCCGAGTATCCATATGCTGGTATGGATTTTCCAGGGTGACTCGGATTTGGTGTTGCCGGCCGGTGAGCAGTGGGGTGTTATTGATAAGTTCTCTAACCATATCTCTATTTATCGTTTCTTTTTATAATTTTCTTGTGCTTTCTTCTATCAGTACTAATCAAAACTCATATGTTCATGTAGATATTGGACCAGTTTGGCCAACAGTACGTCTGAGAGCACCAACTGCCATTCCAGTAGGAGAGGCTGTGGGGAGGGCTATCCTTCGTGACCTTGATGTGGCCGAGACTCTTTCATCATTGCAGGATCAGGTTGAGGGTCTCACTCTTGGTATTCCAGATGTGAGGACCGACGAGCTGCCTCTGAGGTTGCAGTGACATACTACTGGCGTGCCGAGTTGATGGACTAGGCTTTTACGCATGATTGCACAGGTGGTGACTTTCTATCACCAGCATCATTAGACTAGGGTGCCCCCTAGAATTTTGAGTTTTGGGTCATTTGATTGATTTTGTCTTGGTTATAGAACATTCTGTATAAACCATAAACAGTTATATATATATTTTTGATTTTCGGAGCTTCATTTTAGTTGAGTTATGTGATCTTGATGCAAATATTGATGAAATGCTTCTTTTATAAATGTTGCAAATGTATATCTAACACATAATTTGCCAAGGAGTCCGTTAATGTGTTTAAGTTTATGGAAATATGCTGATATTGAATAGAATCAAACTGCTTTTACAAAATCTTGACCCTTAGGAACATGCGTTAGATAGCTTGATTCCATACAGAGTAGATACCAGTGAACTGTAGGATGATGAGTTGTGAATCTAGCTTGACGACGAGTCGGCATATGCCATGCGTAACGACATCAAAGAGGAGCTCTATCAACGCACTGTATTCAACAATATTGTTCATTGACTGACCAATACATACCCCTATGAAACTCACTAACTCGCCGCTTGGATTGATGATGGCCCAGGCCGCAGAAGATAGGTTCTGTGAACTACGACTTGCTCTGTCGACATATCCAAAAAATGATTCCAATAGGTCCGACATCTGCAAAAAATGTGAAAGTGAATCACTTAACCAAAATAATTACCCCTAGCGAAAACAAAAATGTGACAAAAGCATAGGGGTTACTATCTTGAGTCAAGCATAGTAACACTTAAGGTACAACCTGTTGCGGGGTTGCGCCAGTGGAATCCCATCATAATCCACTAACTTGTAGGCTCCTTTTGTTAATACATGTTTGACAATATAGGGGCCCATCCACAAAGACTTGAACTTACCTGCTCCCAATTTATCGGATTCCTGGTCATAAAGTAAGACTAGGTCACCTTCTGAAAACACACGGGGTTTGAGATTCTTGTCGAACCGCGCCTTGACTCGTTTCTTATAGGCTTCGTTAGCTAAAGCGGCATCACGACGGGTTTCATCCAATTGGATTAGTTCCAAGAAACAAGCCTCCTCTTTTGAAGTTCCGGGGAGAAGGTCGACCGTGAGTTTGAGGGATGAGATTTCACACTGAACTGGTAAGATTGCTTCCAGGCCATACACCAGTTGAAAGGGTGTAAACCCGGTTTCATTCCTCACCAATGTATGGTATGCCCACAAGACTGAGTATAGGATTAGGTGCCAACTCCTTTTGTGGACTCCAGTCATCCTTTGCAGCATCCACTTCAGGACCTTGTTGATTGCCTCAACTTGTCCGTTGGCTTGCGGATAATACGGAATAGAGCTGTTGTGGGACAACCCTAATTTGGCAGCCAACTCAACCATCATGTGATTGTGAAAATGCGATCCATGATCTATGACTATGGCCTGTGGAATGTCGAATCTGGAGACTATATGATTGAAAAAGAAGAGAGCAGCCATTTTGCCGCTGTTGTTTAATGTAGGCATCGCCTCGGCCCATTTGGTAAAATAGTCCACCGCGACTATGATATACCCATGCCCCCGGCCGAGGTGGGGTTACATGTCATGAAATCTATACCCCATTTGGAAAATGGTCCAACAACAACTACTGGTTGTAGAGGTGTGGGTGGTATTCTGGTTTTTCGATCAAATATTTGACATGCATGGTAACTTCTGACTGCGGTTATGCAATCTTTGAACATTGTTGTACAAAAGTATCCTGCTCGTAAAATCTTTTGTGCCGTGGCATAAGCAGATTGATTCCCCCCAAACGCTCCTGAATGGAAATCATTCAGGAATTTTTCGGCCTCCTCATGGGTGAGGCACCTTCTCAGAACTGTATCGACACCACGATGGTAAAGTGTGTCACCGATGATCATGTAGTCTTTTGCTTGATATCGAATGCATCGTTGTTCCGAGCGGGAGGTATTAGACCTATATGTTTGGGTTTGGAGATAGATGATTATGTCTCCATACCATGAATTGCTTGAAGATATTAGAAACAAAGATTCGTCCACGATCGCTTCTTCTGATGTTGCATCGTTGGACGACGATGGGAGATCGCATAGTAACTCCGCGAAATCCAGGGATTTCTTCAGTTTGGATTTTGTAAATTACAGATCAAATTCTTGTAGAATTGTTATCCATTTTGAATATTTGCCCCCCAGCAACCATTGTGACAATATATAAGTCATGGGGTTGCAATCTGACAAAATGGTAGTTTTTCGAAAGAGGATATAGTGTCGGAATCCCTGTATCACTTGAACAGCTGTGAGAGCTAGCTTTCAACACAGGAGTACTTGATTTCTATATCATTTAAGTTTCTACTCAAATAATATATAGGATGTTCAATTCCATTGTCTTCTTGAACTAAAACCATTGCAATGGTTGTATCCGCTGCAACCAGATACAGGTTAAAGTCATTTTGATAATCAGGAGCGTACATTAATGATGCTTTTATTAGGGATTTCTTTAAAGTATCAAAGGAAGGTTGCACGACCTGATCCCAGATGAAGGGTACTTCCTTTTTCAATAGATGAGTATAACCTTTAGCAAGTTCGACATAATTTGGAATGAACCTCCTCAGAAAGTTTGCTTTCCCTTGGAGTTTCTGAATCTGAAGCAAATTTGAAGGTGGAGGCAAATTAATGATTTCCTGAACCTTACATGGGTCGAGACGAATCCCATCCTTTGAGCCCACAAAGCCAAGTAAATGACCAGAACTGACACAGAACACACATTTGTGTGGATTGAGTCGTATCTTGTAGTGTCGGTAGCATAGAAATATTGCTCTCAAATGCTGCGGATGATCGGTCCGCTTTTGCGAATGAGCCAGAAGATCGTCGAGATATGGTTGAGCGATGTTTTTGATGTCATGGAAGGCAAAATTCATTTCCCTCTGAAATGTTGCCCCTACGTTCTTTAAACCAAAGGGTAGCTTACGATATGAAAACGTGGCCCACAGAAAAATAAATTCATTCTTTGACTGGTCCTGTGGGCGGATATTTATTTGATTATACCCAGAAAATCCATCCATAAATGAATAGATTTTACATCCGGCCCATTCATCAATTATCTGGTCAATGAAGGGTGTAGGGTAGTTGTCTTTCAGACAACCTTGATTTACATCCCTATAATCGGCGCACACTCTAATCGTTCCTTGTTTTTCATTACAGGAACAATATTCGATACTCGATCAGTTAGAGGAACCGGGTAAATAAAACCAGCATGGAGAAGTTTTTCAACCTCTGCCTTGATGGCAGCGGCTTTCTTGGGGTGCACCTGCCATAATCGTTATCGTACTGGTTTGACATCTGGATACATCTTAATTTCGTGTTCAACTATGCTCGAGACAATGCCTGGCATTTCATCATACGACCAAGCAAAGACATCTGTGAACTCGTGAAAAAGAGTGTGATATATCTCCAGTTCTGAAGGAGAACAAGATTTGCTGACATGAATATTCTCTACAACATTTGTTTTGGTTGAGATATTTATGGCGATAGTCTCTTCAATATTGGACAAGTTTCGCTTGGAATCCACCGTGTTCACAGTATTTGATAGAAAATCAAAAACTGAGGGATGATGAAGATCACTAGGAGTATCTTCCTTGTAATCCGAAAGATGGGAACGATGGTGGTAATCTTCCCATGGTGCCCCATCAATTATCATTGACTGAACAATTCCTTTGTCTGTAGAATGTACTTGCGACCAAGGATCTGAAGGGGTGCCATATTCCTTAGACCTATCTATCCAAACGCTTGATGAGCGTTGATTTGGGTTTGCCTCCCATGCCGAAAACATTGATTGCTACAATATTTCTATTGGGCTTGGAGGCAATACCTGCAGATGATCCATGTTAATATCATTTTCAGACATCTTTTGAATAGAAGATATCATATTGCAGGTTCCCACTGTTGCCACTTCCACCAGATTGATTGGAGGCGGTAGGGAAAAAGTCCCCATTAATATAGGGTCTTTTAGTAGGCCTACTCTGATATTTTGAAGCGAATGAGGGCTTCCATGGATCATCGGAATGCTTCCCGTAACTTGTGAACTGTTGGGGAGAAATGTTTGTTGGTCGACGATTGTAATTCCTCCTTGAAAGGGAAATGAAATCTTCCTGAAGTAGGTCGACACAACGGTTGCCATAGCATATATCCAGGGCCTTCCCAGTAGGATGTTGTAATCGAGGTTTCCATCAATTACTTCAACATCCATTTCTCCTGTTTTGCCCCCCAGTTCGACTTGAAAGTTACTTAAAATCCCGTATCGGGTTTATGTTCATCTATCAAATTCTTTTAATGTTGTCAAAGATCGCAACAAGGGTGGAGATCCTAAATTTTTCCAACAACACATTGACATAATACATGTAGATGCCCCCTCATCAATAATTGTTCGATGAACAGTTTTGTTGAGGGCTTTCACTTGAATGGGGAAAGATGGTTGAGTTGGTAACTGAGGGTCATATCCTTCGTGATTAAAGGACACAAGATTGTAATCCATTGGGTCAATCCCACCTATCGCTGATAATAAAGCCTGCTTTTGGGAGGGGCAATTTTGCAGTACCTCAAGTGTCGACATAGCGGATGGCGATTGGGCCAGATCCTCCACTATATTATAATGTTGTGCTACTCTAGCATGAGGATTAAATGTCAATTTGTGTACTACTCCCTTTGGCGGTTTTATTGTTAGTTCAGGAATGATGGGTGGCACAACTTTGGTTGAAGTTGTTGTCAAACTACTAGGTTGATCATTAGCCTTGTTGTTCGATGGCTGTGGATTCCTGTAATCTTTATTCCTTGTCGATATCAAAGCATCCTTTTGCTGCTTCGAAACCGACAACATTAGCACTTGGGACGGGGAAGCATTGTCACTAGCAACCAGATTTGTTCCTGGATTTGGAAACGGATCAGTCAATACCGCCGAGGTTTTTGAATTCTTGAAGAATTTTCTAAGCTCAGCTTTATATGGACACTCTCTTGTCCAATGATCCTTATCACATATAAGGCATGGACGATTTGGTTTCCTATCTCCAGAAGGGTTTGTAGAATATTTTTCAGGGGACGACTCCTCCTGTTTCTTCTTCTTCCCTTTCTTTTTCTTCTTGCCTCCTGGTTGCTTGGTTTCTTTGCCTTTGTTAGTTGATACGGAATTTACTTCCGAGGCGAGAAGTTCTTCATTTGAATTTTGACCTGAAATCGTACGGGCCTTTTTCGACTTAGCCTTTACATTTTTTGTGCTGGTCATTCCTATCATACCGTCTCCGTCATGAGAGTCCTTGTTTGATTTAGGAGAGGGAGGACGGAAAATTCTGGTCTAGGAGTATCAGGGATTTTATCGTAGTGCATGCTAGACTGAGTATAGATCAAATCTAAATATTGCGCATGAGCAATGACTTGCTCTTCAGTTATGACTCCTCCCTTTGCCACATCTTCTGTAATAGAAGGTAACATTGACTAAATAAACCATTCAGCCAACAGCTGATCAGGAACATATGTTTTTACCATTCTACGACGACGGCGCCACTCATGAATATGATTGGATATGTGAGTGGCTGTCGTTTGCTTGAAATTAGTAAAAAGCTCTGTTCCCATTTCGTACCTTATGGGTAACTGAAAATGGGTTAAAAAGGTTGTGGCTAGGGTACTGAAGTTATCAAACGAAGCTCTAGGCAATTCGATATACCATTTTGCTGCCAGACCAGTTAACGTTTGATAAAAAAGGTGAAGCCTGATCGAATCATCATTTAGAGTGTTAGATGAACACCACAGGTGAAAGGTCATCACATGATTCAATGGGTCTTCACCCAGATTTCCATTAAATTTAGGAATATCTGACGGAAGTTTATGAGGAATCGTTGGCCACTAAGGGGCGTAAGCGATTGGATCATTTGTTAGCCGAATTAGATATGGTAACTCTAAAGTTTCCACGAAGGGCAAATGTTGATTCAGGTTCGGTGAAGCATACCCAGGATAAGATGGGATTGCCTGAGCAGTGGGTCTTTGCATACCAACATAGTGCATTTGATGCTGATAACTTTGGTAAGGTTGATGGGCATAACCATTATGAAATGGTTGATGTTGACCATTTTGAATATATGGCTGCCCATTACTTGCAAAGACTCGGTGCTCAGATACTTGGTAAACTTGTTGGAATTGTGGTTGTTGATATTGCACCAGCCATGGTTGTGAGACCATGTGCTGTTGTCCAATACTAGCTGTTTGACCAAGATGAGGGGTAATGGTACCCGTTTGATCCTGGGTCACTCCAGTTAAGGAGCCACTAATCGATGATTGTGGTGGCATCATAGGGACAAGGGGCTGTTGGATTGCGACCTGAGAGACTTTAGGTTGGCATACAACATGCAACGCTTGTACTTGCGACACCGTCACAATAGCCGGTGTAGTGGGGATATTTGACATAGGAAGACTTTGTTGCATTGAGTATACAACTCTTGGTTGTTGAGGCAGTATTAGTATCCAGCCACTGGATGTAATTCTAGCATAACCTAAATTCTGTTGTGAACTTTCGTATGTTTGACCTCCTGGAGGAGACAATGAAAGGGCATATTGCCCCCCATACGATGGTAATCCAGTGCTTAAGGGAATGATTTTTCTTTGAGGACTGGATTGCCCAAATTGACACTGTGAAGGATCAATTTGCTGAGACTCAACATAAGAGATTCCAGATATTATTCCGAACGAACAAACGGGAACAGACCATACTGTCGAAACAACCCCTGGATGGATTCCATCCAGCAATTGAGAGCTAGTTGCGACAGATGGTACACCGACGAACATTGTCGGAGTGGCAGCAGGAAGTTCTGCCACTGCTGTGTCAGATGACACAGTCCTAGATGTCGACGGTTGTTCAGACATATCTAGTCTATCCAAAAGATTTCCTAGCAATTCTACAGGAACTTTCGATAACGGTAGACTAATTTCTGACGAAGAAGGATATAGGGTGATCCCAAGTCCTCAATGCGATGGAGTACTAGATGGAGGATCCTCCACAATCTCTTCTATAGCAATCAAACCAGGTGGAGGAGGTAGACCATCAGGTCTGTAAAATACTTCCGGTGCCGAAGAAGGTATAGATTCTGCAGTGACAGATGTTTGGGGAATAACACCTTCCGAATCAACCATAGATGGAGCCAGTTCGGGAATAGAAGTGTTTACCTTTACACTAGGATCAATTCTACTGTCCTTTGGTGGCTACGAAACTTCTTCCGTAGAGGCAGGGATACTAGAAATGTTTGGAGTAACCAGAGTCTTCGAGGGTGTTGGAACACTTGTTCCAACCAGACCAGGGGACTTTGAACCAGTTAAACGAGTTCGATTTGTCTGGAATAGTTTTGATTCCGTGGACAAAGACGGTTGACTCGTACGTCTCCGCGAATGACGGGGTTTCAATTTACTTTCTTCCACGATTGTGGATTACTCGATCAACTAAAAATAAAGGGGAAAATGTTTCCTAATTGAATGAATTTTAGATGCTTTGACACAACTTGTTTTTTCAATTTTTAAGAGTCGAGAAAAAACAAAAGATGACTCTAGTCGCCTTCGATTTTTAATGAGCCTGAAGTGACAAGTGCTCAGATGGACCTTTTCCTTTAAGGAGTCTAAAAAGGAATGAAAGAGACTACTTTGGAAATATAGACAGAGGGATTACCAAACCAATCACAAAACTGTAGAATACTTTTTATAGTACGGCAGTCAATCTTCCCGAATGCTGTGTTCAGTGCATTGCGATCGATAGGGTGGTAGACACGACTTCCTATGGATAAAGGATATAGCCTATTATGGTCTCCCAATATATACTTGACGATACGTGGGAGCACAAGTTCGTACTGGCACTTGTCGTCTCAAAGAGGAGGAATCACCCAACCAATAGTGAAAGCGACAGTTACCAAGCTTTACGACGCCAAAATACGTCTCTAGCCTAGACTTCTAGATGTTGTGCGTTAGGTTCCAAAGCGTTTTTATGTTCATTAAATTTATTTTACAGTTGATCTTTCTTAAGAAATTTTCCTTTCAGGTTCACCATGTGATGTAGATATACAATTCCTAAAATGCAATCTAAGATGATAAACAATCGTTTAATATTCTTTTTGCAATGAAAATCCTAGCTAGTAAAGAAAGAGAGACGATATTCCTTCAACATAGAGTAGAGAGCACACACTAGATGCACTGTCCTAAATCAAACCAACAAGCAGTCTAAATGCAAATGCACATGCATGTATTTGTTTTTAGCTTTCTTAATGTGTGAATGAGAATAAGAATGCTAAGTACAAATCTGAATTATCTTTTCAAAGCGACAGTGCTAACAAATTTCTCTTCAAAAACGAAAGGAAGATAATGATGACACTTTGCTATTTTGAATTGAAAACTGCTTTCGACACTTGAAAAACTACTAATTCAAATCAAATACAAGAGTAACTATATAATCGACCATCAAGAAAAAAAGAAATCTTTTCTTTGACTGAAAACGACACTTGCGACACTTTCAAATCAAAAGACGACAGTTTGATTATGCTACATTTTGTAAAAGAGAACTGTAAATGGCGCACAATACACAAAAACATTCACAGTTCTTTGCACAATGGAGGTGGAATGATGGAAAGGAAGAGGGTTTCCACAGTGGTATATTGATCACAGACAACAAAACTCCTAAATAAAGCTGAAGAGAGTGAACACAGAAACCAAAATTTGAGAGCAGAAGAGGTCTTGTCTGATCAGCGCACCTGCAACACAGGGAAAGTGCGATGCAACGCACCTACTACACACAGGAGGTGCGATGCATCCAGGTTCCCAAGAGGAGAGAGTGCGATGGTCTAGGGATGAGACTTCAACTTGGTTCCGGGTCACAGTGTGCAACTTAGTTCAAGGATTTAGGCCGAGCAAGTGATGTTTAGTAAATATAAATCACAGGGGTTGATCTAATGAGGTTACTAGAGCCACCACTAGGGCAATTAGAAGGTTTGCAAATCAATTGTTCAGTTTATAAACAACACCTGGAGATAGACTGAAGCAGCATTGATCTACTTTGCACTTGCATAGCAAATGCAGTTCGAAGGCTAGCTGGCTTGAGTTAAGGCTCCGTGTGTAAGTTTATAAAACAAACAAATATAGACAAGCAAACAATCTATTTGCTCCCCAGCAGAGTTTCCATTTTGTTATCAGGAAATCTAGTGTCCACTCAGAGCTGCTAGTCCCACTAAGACTCATAGCTATCTTAGAAACAAACAAACTAAAACTACTTTCGCTTTCCTTTATGAGAAGTAGATAAGAGGGGAATGAAGGACACCAACCTCAGTCTTGCGCTTTGTTCCTTGCTCGGTTCCTCTCCCTTCTGACAGATCCTTGCCGCTTTTCCTTTGTCTACCCAGCTTCAAAGAGCACCTGTGGAATCAAACCAACATAATACTATCGAAGAACATAGATCTACAATCATAAACAATATAGGACTAGATATATATTGACCACACAAATGCATATATCATCAAACATACAAGAATGTGGAGGAAATATTGAATAGATTTATTAATATCAAGAATAGGAAAGAGGATTACAACCAATTTTTTTGACCCAGCATCATCCTCCCATCATGAAATCCCTTTACTCACCTCATGAAAAGCTTAGATCACCCAACACTATGACGTTCCACCAAGAAACCAACAACACTTCCTTACAAGATACAAAATTATGGCCTCTGGATCTCTGGGATGAGGGATCCATATATAGATGATTGCAGGGGGGTGAGTCAGCTTCTGGGATTTTGATTAGTGTCCTCTCTCTAATAGTTCTTGATTCCACTTGGAGATTGATGATCTCCTACTCATCCCTGGGCGAATTCAGAGAGGCAAGTGTCACAGGAGAAGTTTCTGGAAGATTCTATGATCATCCACCTCGCAAACTGTCTCTGCCATTTGTCCACTCTCGCCCATCGCACCCTACAGAAGGGATTTTTAGTATGCATCACACCCTTTATACTGGGCAGGTGGGATGCATCGCACCCTTATCACTGAGCAACCTGTATGGTCCAGTTTTGACCAGTTCTGAGTAGTTTCTTGTGGAGAACTTCTGGGAGATGACGTAATCAGCTGACCTTGTCCTTTTAGGGTATGAAACAACACTTTTAGGGACTTAGTAGCCCTTGGCTTATGGACATGTATGGTTGGGGTTGTAGTGCCCAAAAATGTCTATAACAACAATGGACCCTACTGGAATCAAAAGAATACAGGTCATGATATTTTCGAGTAATGTCAAGGCCCAGTTTCTCCATAATGGCTTTTGGCATCAGATTATGGGAAGCTCTGGAATCAAACATGGCATTGTGGAGGACATACTCGTGTAGTCTGAGGCTTATATAGAATGGAGGAGCTTCATTATCCTTAGACTGACCTTCTAAGGCATGGCCAAAAATGAGCCTAGGGTGATCATTTTCTACGTTGACCATATCAGATAAAGGATCTATATGCAAAATTTTGGACACCTGGTGTTTATAGCCACTGTTCTTAATCAATTCAGTCAAAGGAATTGAAACTTTTAATTTAGCAATCTCATTTTCTAAACTAAAAGCTAAAACTTTATCTACCTCTTTGACTGGAAGGTCCTTCTTTTCGACTCTTTCTTTTGCTGCACCTTGCTGATTATTCTTCTCATTTGCAACGCTATTTGTAGATGGTCCTTTGCTGGAAGTCGGATCAGCATGCTCTTTCCCTTTCTTTTGAATGTTTGAGGAGTCGTTTTTGGGTTGTGTTTCCTTTCTCTTTTGAACTGGACTTACTGGTACATCCCTGCTTCTCAATGAATATTGCTTCTATTGTGTTGTCAATGCATTCATATATCCTTGTTGATAATCATCCGACTCATCCTCCAAAACTGCCTCATTTGCTAGTATGTAGTCTTCATCCCTTTGGGCATCTGGGACCTCCGAATATTCTTCATCTTCCATGAGAAAAATGGGCAAACCATCAACAGTAAAGAAATGATTTGCCTCTACCACTAGATCATCATCATCTTCATCCTCTATTCCATGCACATAGTTTTGTTGCAACTGAGTTCTGACCTGTTGTTGTTGTGACGACTAATCTTGTGCCTTTTGCTCCCTTTGTTTAATCCTGAATTGGGGCTGCTACTGTCCTCTGAAGTTTGGATTTCTAATTGTTGTTTCAGGCTTGTCTGCAATTGTCAACCGGTCAAACATATTCTCAATTTTTTAGAGTAAATTATCTGCCTTAACATCTAAGGAAGATGCTTCTTCCTTTATAGTTACTTTCTTTTCAATTTTAATCCTTGCTCTTTTGGCCATCAGATTTTCTTCTACACTCACAGCGTTCTTCTACATATCTTCAAGTGTGGTAGGATATCTTTCTCGCAATTTATATGCCATATCAGCATCAAAACCATCTAGAAATTTGATAAATGCTAACCCCATCGTTGGTTTAATGTCATTTGGAATAGAATTATAAACTGCATTGAACCTTACACAGTAATCTTGCACACTTTCACCCACATTCATTTTGATATTTCCATACTCAGATAGAATTTGGAGAGGGTTCTTCTTTACCTCCCACCGATCCAAGAATTGTCTATGCAGAACTGGTAAAGTATTTATAGAGGTTGCTGGTAAGGCTCGGAACCATTTTTGAACCTCGCCTCCAAAGCTCTATACAAATAATCTCATGGACACATTTTTGGCATCTACCTCATGAGGGTCAAAGAAGTCATTCATCTTATCAACATATTGCTGCATTGTAATACTTTGAGTGGCATCGAAAAGACATATCTTACTTTGGTAATCAATAGGCATATCATCCAGATTCTGAGGCAAAATGAGAGGTGCATATCTAGTAGCCATGACTCGAGGTGGATTTGAAACTGGTGTTGAGGTAACTGGGGGATTTGGGACAACAAGGGGAGTTGATGTAACAGAGGTGATGGGTGTTTGAGGGATAGCGATAGCCTGGTGAGGGAGTGAAGGTATAAATGGAGATGACGAATTATTTTCAGAAATATGGGGAAAAGATAGTGAGGTAAATGATGCTGAGGCTGTTTCAGACAGTTCAGGGAGTCTTTCAGTAGTAAGGGATGATTGAGGGGGCTTCTGAAGGTTTCGGTTACTTAGCAATTTGGCCCATTGGATTTCAAGTTCTCTGGTGAATTCTGGGTCTGGGACTATGTCCAACAATTCACTATTAGATGTGGTTCTAAATAGAGAAAGACCAAAATACTCATCAAAAGGGAGATCTTCAAGGAACAACCACTCAACAAGGCATGAATGAGATCTAAAAACTAGTCTAGGGCTTGGTGAACTTTCTTGTCTGAGTATCCGCGGAATAAGATTAGGATTTTCAAATACAGGAGGAGGACCGGGATTGGGATTAGACCTGGTGTATCTTCTTGAAGCCAGTGTATTCAAAGTTCTTTTTAATTTTATATTTCTTTACAGCTTTAGACTTTTTAGTCTAATGAATTCCAAACTTATCATCCAAAAGTTCAGAACTTATTAATAGTACTGGGGTGTAATGAGATTTTCTTCCCCAGTATGGTCGCCACTATGTTAGAGCCTAGATTGACCTCAGGCTGAAGGAAGGAAATCCTAGGATAACCACAAACCAAGCTTAACCTGGTAGCTAGCCCTACTAGGTCAGGAGAGGGCTCTCTCCTTGTGGATCTCAGTCAAGATGATTGGATTAGATATGGATTTTAGGCTAGGTATAGTAGCTCCAGAATTTTTTATTGATTTTGTTAGGTTTTTTGCTGGATCAAATGAAGCTAGGGAGTCTTGGGTCCGGAAAATTAAGTTAGGATGCAGGGTGTTCTATGGGGCAAGGTAGGTAGGTGCTTTGGCACCTAAAATTGAGTGAGATGAGAGGTTTAAGATTGGTGAGGAGCTGAGCAGGGCATGTAAAGATCATGTATCCTTATCAAACAGAAAAAATTTATAGTGAAAAATGCCACGATGACCTGTTTGGAGCAGTGAAACCCTAGAATTAAAAGCTCTGATACCAAATGTTATGAAACCAGCTCACAAAAAGATATAAAAGATAGACCAACACCTTAGAATTTAGCCTCTTTGAGGGGGAAATCTCCTTTACATACACAAATGAATGATTCTTTGATGATTCAAATGACAAAACCTCCTTTCTATATATAGGAGTATAAGGAGTCACAATATAACCCAGCCGACCTAACAATAATAATATAAAGGCGCAAAATAAGAATAGAGGGATTCTATGGGGCATAATAATAACAATATGGGGACAATAGGGGCAAAAAAATATTAATAAGGGATACAACTACAATAGTAATAGGGTAATCACTAGTATTACAGGGACCTAATAGGCTCCAATGGGGATGGTAGCTCCTTGGAGGTGCCAAGAACCATATATCTCTGGGAACATGTAGATTAGTGCCTCATCCATTGGGCAATAGGGTCAAGAAACTTCAAAGACTGAAACTAACACTGTGAAAACCAACTCAAGACTCAAG
Organism: Pinus tabuliformis; assembly: GCA_031772625.1. Taxonomy (NCBI): domain Eukaryota; kingdom Viridiplantae; phylum Streptophyta; class Pinopsida; order Pinales; family Pinaceae; genus Pinus; species Pinus tabuliformis. Next base: position 904,225,254 of record CM062811.1, read on the forward strand.
CCGAGACTAGAAACTGAATTAAACACACAAACTTACACAAATCACTCAACCTTATAGCCTTCACCTCGGGCCCTAAGCTGAAATGACTGTGTACCTTTGAGATCTTCCAAATGAAAAGGAAAATGTTATATACAATGATCACATCATGATTTCAGAAATCACCTTAGAAGAAGTAGCACTTCAAGAACCTACCATTGACTAGCCCTCCTGAAAAATCTTGTCCGTCCATTTCCTTTAGCGGGAATGCATTTTATCCTCTGTATGCAACAATCTTATAGTGTCCTTTCCATAATTTTTCAAACTTACCATGCTTTTCCTTATCTTCATTCCTAGCATCCCACCATAGCATTACATCCTCAAGCAAGAATTTATCTGCTTTTGTTTTCCGGTCATAGATCGTTTTGATTTTTTCTTGCAATCTGAAAGTTTTTTGGATAACTTCCTCCCTTATTTGCTGTAAATGGATCATCTGATTTATTCTTCTCTGAGAATCATCCTCCTCACTGCCAGCCTCCTGTAAAAGTTTCACAACCGGAACTGCAAGAGATGTTGGAAAAACTGTGTCAATGCCATAAACTAGTTCAAATGGAGACATACCTATGGACTTCTTCTGGCTAACTTTCTGTGCCAACCTTTCTTATTTGCTTCCAGCATATTCTTGATGATGTTCACCAATGACTTATTGGATGATTCAGCCAGACCATTTCCCTACGGATAATATGTTGTAGAATGACCCAAATAAATCTTATACTTGTTGCAAAAATTGATCATCTTCTTTGATTTGAATGCGGTGGCATTATCTGTGATGATTTTACTAGGACAACCGAAATGAGATAAAATAGTTGATTCCAAAAATTGAATGATTACCGTATCTATGGCTTGTCTGGTTGGAATTGCTTCAATCCACTTGGTAAAGTAGTTTGTTACTATTAGGATCCATTTGTGTTGTGCCGACGATGTTGGATGTATTTCCCCGATAAAATCGAGTCCCCACTATTGAAATGGTGCATTGACTTCAACCAGTTTTCAGAGGAAGAGGCAGTAATTTTCTTTTACCTTGAAAGACCTAACATTCATGATAGCTCATGACTATTTTGTACACATCTAAAAATACGGTTGGCCAGTAATAGCCTGCTCTCAATACCTTGTTTGCTGTTGTCCTCTAGAACAAGGGACCACCACAATCACCCTTATGAAAGTCACTCATCACCTGTTGAGCCTCATCTTCTACAAGACAATTCAGTAATACTCCTCCCAGATCTTTCCAATATAGAGCATTATGAAGAATGCAGAATTTAGTAGCTTTAAGTTTGAGATATCTACCTTTGTTCTTTGTCATCCTTGGAGGTGGCAAGAGGTGCTGAAGTACATACACTATGTCTGAATACCATGGTGACTGAAGGAACATTTCACACACTTGAATCAGAGAGCCTTCTTCTTCGTCTTCTGACATGGCTGCAATAAGATTTATATCTAAATCATGCAAATTTGATTCTGCCATTAGCCTTGCCAGGGCTTGTCCTTTGATTAGTTTTGTAGGATTGATCTCCAAATCATATTCCAACATTGCTGAAATCCATTTTTCCCGCCTTCCTTCTGGATTGGTTTGTATCAGTACATCTTTAACTACTGCATTAGGAACGTATGCTATGATGTGTGAGTGCAGAATATACACTCTGAAATCCTTCAAAGCCTTGACAAGAGCAAGAGCTTGTTTTTCAATTATGTTGTTCTGCAAAGCAGTATCTCTAATGGTCTTGCTGAAAATGCAATGGGCTTATCCAACTGATCTCTTTTTTGCATCAAAATTGTTGCCATGGTATGCTCAGATGCAAATGAGAATAGAATAAAATCTTGAGTATAATTAGGACTAATCAAAACTGGGGCTATAGATAAAGCATTCTTTAAGAGATTAAATGACTTCATAGCATCCTCTGTCCATTTTACCACATTGTCCTTCTTTAACATATTAGTAATTTCTCTTAAATGCTCAGCTAGATTGGGCACAAATCTATGTAAGAAATTCGTCTTACCATTAAAAGCTTGTATCTCTTTTTTGTTCTTGGGAAAATCTATCTGCTGAATTGCTTCTACCCTTGAAGGATCAATGCGAATTCCTTCCTTTGATATAATATGACCAAGAAGCTTCCCTTCATCCATGGCAAAGAGACTTTTCTTCAGATTGAGTGATATCCCAAATTTCCTACATCGCTGAAACACAATCCTTAAATGGTGAAGATGCTCATCATCTGAACCTAGAAACACTGTCAAATCATATAAATATACAACCATAAATACATCCTTTTCATTGGCAAAAGCAATGTCCATTGCGCTGAAATGTGGCTCCAACATTTTTCAAACCAAATGGCATTTTAATTCATTGATTATACCTTGAATATCCATTGAGCAGTGACATACGCGATGATCCAACCACTCTCTGGAGGATATGATCCATCTTCGGTAGTGGGTAATTTTCCTTCAATGATACTTTATTCAGATTCTAGAAATCGATACCAAATTTAATTTCTCATGTCTTCTTTCTTACAGGGACAAGATTCGAAATCCAATCAAAAAATCTGATTGGGACAATTATATCGGCCTTGTATAATCTGTTCACCTCTTTTTAATGGAAGGCAGCAACTTGGGATTGATTCTTCTCAGCTTCTGTCTGAACGGCTTCTATTTTGGCTTGATGGGAATAGTGTGTAGAATTATGTCTTTGTCATACACCTTTATATCTAAATAATCCCAAGCAAACACATTAGAAAATTCAGATAACAATCTAACATATTTAGACTTTACCTCGGGAGACAATGTTTTGGACAATTTCACAAACTTGGGCTTATCTGTTGTTCCAAGATTAACATCCTGAACACCTTTGTCTATAGGCACCAAGCTTGGATTTCTAGACACATCATCTTGATCGAAAAGTTCTTCTAAAGGTTTCGCTACTCCAAACAGGTCATCGTGGCATTTGTGCTATAATTTTTTTTCCTGAAGAGAGGTTTTCACCTAGCAATCTTTTTTTTTCTCTCTTGGGCTACCTCAGAGAGGTTTTCAACCTTGGAGTTGGCCTTAGATGCCTCATAAAGGTTTTCATCCGGTTCTTTTTTTTTTTTTTTAATTTATAGGAGTTTTATGGATTGGAAGCTATGAAAATCCCAATCACATTCAATTCCTTACTGAATGAACTGGTAAACTCCTCCTTGGATAGAGGTCTTCTATATAAATTCAACCTGTAACCATTTACAAGAAAGGGAATGTCTTCCCCATCAATGGTTATGATATAGACAAATCCATTTTCATGACATTTTCCACTAGGTATGGGCCCAACCATCTTGTCATTAGCTTCCCTTTAAAATAATTGAACTTAGAATCATATAATAGGGCCCAATCCCCTTATTGAAAAGCATTTTCTTTGATATTCTTTTCATGCCAGACCTTCCTTTGCAACTATATGACTTCAGTGTGTAAAAGAGCTTACATTCTAAACTCATCTAAGACATTCAGTTGGAGCATCCTTTCTTGCTGTGTCGTGGTGACATCTAAGTCCAACTGAGCTACCATTCTCAAAGTCTTATATTCAAACTCAGTAGAAATCAGATCTTTCTTCCCATAAACAAAATCATATGGAGTGAATCTAGTGGTGGTTTCCCAAGTGGTATTGTAGGTCCAAGTGGGCTCTACTAGACTCTCTACACAATCTTTCCTGTTGCTACTAATAACCTTAGTGAGGATGCTCTCTAGTGCTCTAGTTGTGACTTCTACTTACCCATTTGCTTGAGGATGATAGGAAGTGGATGTATTGTGCTTGATATGGTGTTGCCTCATGAGATCCTAAATCAAATTGGTCGTAAATTGTTCCCCTTGATCAGTGACTATCTCCCTTGGATACCCAAACTTGTAGAAGATGTTTTCTCTTAAAAATTCTACCACATTCTGTTCAGTTGCTACTTTGACTATCTTTGTCTCAATCCACTTTTTCAAGTAATAAGTGTACACAATGATGTAATTTTTCTTCCCTGATGGTGGATCAATTGGCCCAATGAAATCCATGCCCACTTGTCAAATGGCTCTAAGGCCACTTGAGATTGTAGGGGCATGTCATCCCTAGGTGTTGGTTTTCCCATTCTTTGGCACTGATCACATCTAGTGGTATATCTCCTTGCATCTTGATGTAAGGTGGGCCAATAGTAACCAACTTGTAAAACTTTAAAGACTATCCTTTTTGGAGAAAAATGACCTTCATAAGGACCATCATGACATGCTGGGAGGATGTCAAATACCTCCTCCTCTCTTACACATCTCCTCAAGATTTGATCTGGTCCCAATCTAAAATTATTTTCCCCAATACAAGTGAAAGGAGATCTTTTCCTTACAACATTTCTCTTCTCCCTAGATGATATATTAGGAGGGAACCTCCCAAAAAACAAGTAGTTTTCTATGTCATAAAAACACTAAGAAAGCATCGAGATGGAAAAGAGGTGCTCATTTGGTAGTTTATCATCCACCATCTCCTCATTACCTATAGGCAATGTTAACGTGGACAAAAGATATGCAACCACATTTTCTTTTCCTGGTTTATCAATGATAGTCAAATCAAATTGTTGTAATAATAACAATCACCTAATTATCCTAGAATTAACATCGGGCTTGTTCATCAAATATCTAATGGCTGCATGATCAATATGAATAAAAGTTTGGTACCCAGTGATATAGTGCCTAAATTTGTTTAAAGAATGTACTGCAACTAAGTGCTCTTTCTCAGTGAAAATGTAATTCAACTCAACTTTAGACAAATTCTTACTAATGCAGTAAATAACATAAGACAACTTATCCTCTACTTGTCCCAAGGCTCCCCCAACATATTTATCTGATGCATTAGTATGGATATGGAAAGGAAATGCCCAGTTGGGACCTCTTAGGATGGGTGCAGTGGTCAACTTTTCTTTTAGCACTTCACTAAAGGTGAAGCCACTTTACTAAAGTCTTGGATGAATCTCCTGTAATACTCTGCTAGTCCCAAGAAGCTCCTAACATCCCTTTGTTTTTCAACGGTAGGGACCCTTTTTATGATGACTGTTTTGTTTGAGTCCACCTATATCCTTTCCTTGGATATTGAATGGCCAAGGACAATCCCCTCATTCATCAAGAATTTACATTTCTCAGGGTTTAGAGAGAGATTCATTTCATTGCATTTTTTCAAAACCTTGCCTATATTGGAGAGAGCTTCATGGAAGTCACATCCATAAGGAGTGAAATCCTCCATGTAGATTTCAGGAAAGTCATGAACCAATTCAACAAAAGTAATAAAACCTACCCTCTGGAAAGTAGTAGGGGAATTGCAAAAACCAAATGGAAGAACTCTATCTGCAAAGTTACCCCAAGGACATGTGAATGTGGTCTTGTCTTGGTCTTCAAAGTTAATCTGGATTTGATTGTATCCACTAAATCCATCCAGGAAGGAGAATAATTTATTCCCTAAAAGGCCATCTAGGACTTGGTCAATGAAGGGTAAGGGAAAATGGTCTTTCTTTGTAGCCTTGTTGAGTTCCCGGTAATCCACATAGATTATCCACTTTCCATTCTTCTTAGGAACTAACAAAAGAGGTGACACCCACTCACTATTCGAAATGAGGTATATCAACCTTGCAGCCAGTATTTTTTGCAGTTCTTCTTTCATAATGTCCTTAATAACTAGGTTCATCCTCCTGTGGGGTTTGCACACAAGCTTGTGTCCCTCCTTGATGTAAATATGGGACACATGCCTTTCATGTCCTTATAGCCCCAAGAAAAAGAATCCAGGTGTTGCCTCAACACTTTCCACAATTTTTTTTTTTGTTTGTTTGGCCTAGAGAGAAGGGTTGATATTTAAGGTTATACATGGGCCAAAATATACAATCTTGACATGGTCTAGACTTGAGTCAATAGGGCATAAGTCAGGTGAAATATTACTCTCAGATTCTTTCATTAACTCATCAATGGTGATGGGAGTGGGAGGTTGATTCTGAAGGATATGGTCAATGAGATTATCTTCATTAGGTTTCTCCCCTCCTGTAATTATGATGTCCATAGTACATATTGGGTTGGGGTTGGTGTGATACAGTTCATCTTCCTCCTCCTCTTCTAACCAAAAGGGCAAGTCATGGTCAATATAAGGCCAAGCATGAGGATATAATACCAATTATTTAGATAAATGCCCGTTCTTAATGGTCATGTTCTCAACCCTACAAATAATGTAAGCGTCAACATTGGCTAACCATGGCCATCCCAAGATGACAGGATAGGCATTAAACTTGGTTTTGCATTGGAGAACTAGGAAATTAGTAGGATATTCCCAACAGTTAATGCAGACCATAACATCTTCAACATCTCCCTCAGGAGCTACTATGGATTTTTATGCAAGTTGCAACACTGTGGTGGTCTTTCTCAAAGGCCCTTGGAGGTTTAGTTTTAGCATGGTGTCCTTAGTCATCACATTGATTGCAACCCCAAGATCAATCAAGATGTTAGGAATATAATGCCATCAATGTGCACATCTACTACAGGGCTTCCAGGGTCTAGATATTTTGGGAAGATCACCCTCCCAAGCATCAAATTAGATAATTCCCCACCAACATTTATGGTGGGGGTGTCTCTTTTTCTTCTCGTAGGATTTTTGAAACATTTATCCTTGATGAGCTTATTAGAGATGGGAACATTTTTAATAGCCTAGAGAAGGGGTATTTTAACACACAAATTCTTCAATTCTCCCAAAAGTTCAACCTCTTCTGTGGTGTGTTGGCTAGGGTGGATCAACATCTTAGGAAAAGGAGGTGGATTGAATTGAGGAACACTATATTCCTTCTCTCCTTCAAGCTCTTCAGGTGGAGAAGGTGGGTGGTTATCTAGAAGCACTCTCCTAGACCGAAGGTTGATCTCTTGGATTTCCACAACACAAGCAGGATAAACTGTCTTTCCACTCTAGACCTATTGTGCTTGCTTGTTGTTAGGGTTCGTATTTGGTTGAGTAGGAATTTGAGGTTGCTTAGGTGGAGTAGGATGAGTGAGTTGTGGCTGAGGTTGGGGTGGAGGCAGTAAAGTAGGAGGCTGGTTAACTTGAGGCCTCTACCCTTTTGATGGGTTGCCCCATTGAGAAGATTGAGGTGGATATGGATGAAAAGGGTGGTTGACATGTTGAGGAGGATATGAAGGAGAATAAGGCCAGGAAGGAGGTGTGGACCAGGATGGGTGCGTGGAAGAGTACCGAGGTTACAACGGTGCATTCTTCTTTGGATTATAATAAGAGTAGTGTGCACCTTGCATGCATTGTTGATATGGATGAGGTCCTTGAGGTCTTCTTTTATTGATGAAACAAAGTTGCTTTAACTCCCTTTCTACTCCTTGATATACAACTTTTAGTCTTGGAAAAGAAGGGAACTTGGCTGTTGCATGATTTTATTCATAGACTAGGCATACCTCTATGAAATTTAATGGGCACTCATTCCTAGGATGCATTTTTTTGCACATAGGGAAAATGATAGCTAGTGCCATTTATGCTTCCTCCTATTTTCTTTTGATTTTCACAGTATCCATTTGTAGTGCAAAGGTATGTAACATTTCACTGTTGAAATCCTCCAACATGTTACCTATCTCATTCATAATGGATGTTTTGGAGGCAGAGGAATTGACCAAGCTTTAACTAGCCCTACCCTTATTCCTAGTAGCCCTAGAGTGATTATTGAACATAGTTTTAGTGTCATCATAGGATAACTAATAGATATCTCCTACAGACATCATGTTGAGGGTTTCCAACATGTCTTCCCTGATCCCTTGGAGAAGAACTAGTTTGAGTGATTCAAGATGAAGGGTGCAACTGACCCTCCTATAACTGAGTTGAAATCTCTCCTCATAGTCTTCTAGGGATTCATCAAGTCTAAGATTCATCCCAAATATTTCTTCCTTGGTTTCTTTGGACCTACAATAGTACATTTACTTGTTATTGAAGGATTGTTTAATTTGGTCCCAGGTAGTGATGCTACCCCCAGGAAAACGCACAAACCAACTCAAGGAAAAATCTTTAAGGGTAGAGGTGAATAACTTCAACTTCTTCTCATCAAAGGCATAGTCATAGGTCCTATAGAAAACAAAAAATTCAAACATGAAGGTATCAAAATCGTTCGAGGTTAAGCCATGGAAGTGTGGAAGGGTAGTAGGGCTTATGTTCTTCATTCAAGCCTAATAATTGGTATCTCTGATAGGGAAAAACTCATTTTCCATGTTTTTAGCCATAGTTTGGGTAGGTGAAATGGGTTCTTCTTCTTCCCCAAGAGGTTCTTAAAAAATTTCAGGTTGCTCACCTAGAAGGTCTTCTAACTCCCCTGTAATTAGAGAGGTAAGCTCACAGTCACCAAAGAATATTGAAGATTGACTATTTTAGGGTGTATGGGTTTTTAGTAAGAATTTTCCTTAATTATCCATACTCCTACAAGGCATGAAAGATATATTTTTTTTCTTTTAATTTTTCAAAAACTATATGAAAAATAGAAAATAATGCTTAAACAGAAACAACATCTACTTAGACACCTCCTCGACAACGACGCCAAAAGGTGGTGAGACCTGGTATTGCACCAAGAATGTTGCAACTCCCAAGGGCTCCTCAACTAAAATTATCAACCTGGGATTCATACAAACTTCGAGGTGATAGTGCTATATGCACAACAGATAGGATTCCACTCATGCCACCCTCAATTATGACATTAGATCAGAAAGTTCTTAGAGACCCTTCCTCCTACTGAATTAGAATGAAAGTTTGATAAAGGGACAATTGGAAATTGCTTCTAGCTATGAAAATAGAAATGCCATTGACTTAACTTGTAAAAAATTAACTAATCCATTCATGAAAGGACAAACGATAACCTACTTGTAGAAATAAATCTATGTTATCTTGCATAATTCATCAAATAACCTCATCTACTTGCAGAAAGGAAACTAACTTATCTTGCATAATTCATAAAACTACCTCATCTAATTGCAGAAATGAAACTAATTTACTTTGCATAATTCATCAAACTACCAATCAGAATTGCATGTACCATCTACCTAGTTTGCACTTTCTCATAAATCAATAACCTACTTGCATGATAAAGAAGCTAACTCTACTATGTTTTTGCAGTGAAGAAACAGAAGGTTTGGAGTGGCCTAGGATATTTCCTTGATCATGTTATCACAACTGGGGGCCATTATGCATCTATTCTAAGTCAAAATTGCAGTGGGGATTGAAACTGATGAAGGAAAAGGCTGCTATAGGTGATTGCTATAGGAGGTTTGTAATGCTACCAGAGGGCATCCGAGTGGTTTTTGAAGGTGAAAATGCTAGCTTGAGGGTATGGAGAGGTGGATAGTAGTTAAAGGAAATGAAAGTAGGTTGATTTGAGCCCCTATCTAGGCTCAGGACCTCTCAGAGTCAGGTCTTGCACTAGGATGAATGTTCTCGGTGACCTAGGAAGAATGACTTATAAAATAGGGTTCTAGGACAAAGTTTGGAAGTGGAAGAAGAAGATGAATGAGCTTAGGGTGGAAGTGGTGAAGGTGTCCTTCCCTATAGATCAACTAGCCCTATAATCAATCACATGCATGTATCCATTTATCATTAACAAAATGAAACAACTTATGATGGAAAAGATGAGTTGAATTTCGGTAACATCTAATTCATGAAATACCACTAATATAATCACTATACTAACCTCCAAGCTAAAAAAAACAAATGTAAAATAGGACAACTAATAAGAATCTATATCCAAGAAATCCTAAACACAATCTTTTTGAGTTGTGGTTGTGAATCCTTCCACTCATGCTCCCACAAGAGAGGTGATGTAGAGGCTGCAAACACATGATTTTATAGGTTAATTTCTACTGAAATGAAAGAAACTATGAACTGCTTGGATTCAATAAGAAACATAAGTACAAGATGAGGGACCAAAGCCTATGGGTTGGGCCCAAACCCAAGGGTCTCAACCCTTTTAAACTAACTCAGATGAAACTTAAAATCTAACTTCTAATTATTAAAAAGTGCAGGTCTAATACATCACATAAAGGTTGAAAATAACAATGTCAAGCTTGGAGCTCAATAGCTACACCTAGCTGAACTAAAAATTTGAATCCTAATGAGCTCTTCTTCTATTTTATTTATACAAAAGGATAATTAAAGAAACTCCCTTGAAAGTAGGAATGCTTCCCTCCTTGAACTCAAAAATGGTGGATCTTGTCCTTCTTGATATTCACTTGGACTAGGAGTCACTTGGCTGCCAATGAGATCAAACTGGTGAGAGGGGATATGGTGATCCCAAGTCGAGTTTAGGCAGTTAAGGAGGTGGAAAAACTCCCTATATTCTCTCCTAGTTGTCTCCATTAAGCCCCTGCATAGTAATAACCTAAAATATGTTTCATTTTCATGCAATTAAGCTACATTAGGCCACATACTATGACAAACACCTTTTACTCCTCTTACTAAGCATGATATAACGAAAAATGTGAATTAATGCAAGATAAGGATAGTTTTAAGGTTGGAGGATGAAATATTGATCTTCAAAATGTACTTATTGATGGGAATCATCAAATAGTGCAGGTTAAATTTTAATATACCATCATATGAAATACAAGGAAAAAAGAGAACATTAGAGCATCCAAAGATATGAGATGCAGAACATATGTGGAATAAAAACTTAGTGGATCTAGAGTTAAATGAGTTGAACCAATTCTATAAGGAAGAAGAATTCCTTGGTACAATATACTAAATATACTAAACAAATTTACCATTGAATATTGGTTTTGAGGATACAAATAAAAGGGTAAGGGGAAATATTGGAAGACAAAATAATATATTAGAGAAGAGATCTTATGATTAAGTGGCAGGTTAATAATGTAGATCTTTTAAAACTAATCATTGTAAAAGCGTAATTATATAATTATTAAAATATGATTTAGTGAAGAAAAAGAGAATAACGGACATAAATTATGTATCCTATATAGTTAGTTATTTCATTTTAAAAAATATAAATTAGAGAAGGGTCATTATAGATAACATTATAAACTAAAATACGTAGAACTAAAATCTTAAAAATAAAAATAAAAAATAACTATGCTTATTCAACATTTTGATTTCATCTCTCTTTTTCAATTATTCCTCTCTCTAATCACTTCCAACTTTCCTATGCTATTTTTTCCTTATGTTAGTTTCTAAAACTCCTTAATGAATGCTTCATTAAATGCTCACATTTAAGAAATCAATATTAGTTTTTCTCTCTTTACTTCCTTCAAAGTCATATTCTATTTTGTCATATTATCTACATTCATTTATTAGTCCCTGCCATCTGGCATCCGGCAGGGACTATAATAATTGATCGGGTCCGACTTAGCATTAGTTTGAAGCTGTAGTCCTGTGTTATACTGTGATTATTACAAAGTTTTCAAACGCTCTCAAATGCGCTGTGCCGGATAACCAAAGTTTTATTTCGAACTTAACTTTTGCCATCTTATTTGGCCTCTTCCCGAGGCGGAAGAGGCCCGACCATAGCTTAAAAGCAACAAGCCCGGTGCATTTTTTCGCTAACTGTCAGCGGTGTGGTTTTAATGTTAACATTAATTTGATTGCTATTATCTGCTGGGGTATGCGAAGCTTTCCTAAGGTTTCCTGTTCACTGTTACAGGGTTGTGCATTGGCAGCTACAGGGTTGTGCATTGGCAGCTGGTGCATGCGGTGGTTCAACAGCTGTTATTATAAGAGCTCCGTCCATCAAATATTACAGTTCAAGTTTGCCGGTTTCAGCAAAGGCGTAAGGCGTAAAAGAGTAAAGGGTTAGTGCCCGGTAACAACCTGAACCTGGTCCTCTCGTTGCGCTGGAGTTTGAATGAAAACCAATGCTCTGTTTGCTATCACAGATGCGCTGCGGAATGAACGGCAAGGCTGCTCTGTGGCTGGACTTGGAAGCTTTCCCCAGATATTCTCCTTGTGGTAGTATCTGGCCCTGCCTCGGACTATAGTAATCGATCGGGTCCGACTTAGCATTAGTTTGAAGCTGTAGTCCTGTGTTATACTGTGATTATTACAAAGTTTTCAAACGCTCTCAAATGCGCTGTGCCGGATAACCAAAGTTTTATTTCGAACTTAACTTTTGCCATCTTATTTGGCCTCTTCCCGAGGTGGAAGAGGCCCGACCATAGCTTAAAAGCAAGAAGCCCGGTGCATTTTTTCGCTAACTGTCAGCGGTGTGGTTTTAATGTTAACATTAATTTGATTGCTATTATCTGCCGGGGTATGCGAAGCTTTCCTAAGGTTTCCTGTTCGCTGTTACAGGGTTGTGCATTGGCAGCTGGTGCATGCGGTGGTTCAACAGCTGTTATTATAAGAGCGTCGTCCATCAAATATTACAGTTCAAGTCTGCCGGTTTCAGCAAAGGCGTAAAAGAGTAAAGGGTTAGTGCCCGGTAACAACCTGAACCTGGTCCTCTCGTTGCGCTGGAGTTTGAATGAAAACCAATGCTCTGTTTGCTATCACAGATGCACTGCAGAATGAATGGCAAGGCTGCTCTGTGGCTGGACTTGGAAGCTTTCTCCAGATATTCTCCTTGTGGTAGTATCTGGCCCTGCCTCGGTTTTCTGTCGGGGGAGCAGATCGGGGAGCTCGCACTCGGACTGGACGGCAGCGGGCAGAGCGAAGCCCTCATGGTCCTTTTCTTCCGAACAACGGTAAAATCAGAAAGAATCAGTCTTATAGCATTTCAATTTTCTTTTCCTTTCATATATTGTCGAAAGCAATTTGGATAAACAAGCTGTATCGGGTGCTAATTGGTAGCCAGAAAACAGGGAAACAGAAGAATCACCTGCTTAATAGCGTCCTTCGATGACGTAGAATCGGCGTATATGTGTAATAGCAAAGCTTGAACCAGAGAAACGGCTGGATCAGGAAAACTGGTGCCCGTGTATCCGCTGTGCAGAGTCCTGAACTTCTCCCAATGGTAACAGCGTGAAAACAATGCATTGACGCCGACGGTGTCTACGCGTCTATGCCCTCCCGCCGTTATGTCGTGTTCCATCACAATTTCCCAGAGACATTCAATGGAAGAAGTCGAATCTTGATTGCAATTTCAGACAGCAATTTTGCGCCCAATTTGACGGTTTCGCCAGATAGCAGCGGCTTTGCCCTATTAATAGACAAGACATCACAACTGCACGTTTGGACATCCAGCTGAAGTTTAGTAGTTTTAGACAAAATTTGAGCTGGATGGAAAGGTCAGGGCTCCGGCAAAGTACCAGTAAAGTAGACGCCCTGGGCCATGCAGGATGACGAGGCGCCAGGATGAGTGAATTTATGTGAAAAAGGTAAATCCTAATCGTTTACATGCGACAATGGTGCGATGAGCGAATGTGCCTGAATCATTCGAGCTGTCGCCCGGTCTTGCGCAATGCTTCGGCGTCGGCTCAAGAACACCCAACTGTGCTCAAAGGACACACAAATTTGATCTGTTGATTTCTTTCTGTGTGATAGGAAACTTAGAAAAGCTCTTACCTCTGAAATTTTTTTAAGCAGGGTTCGAAACTAGCTGCTCCTCCTCAGAATCAACCAAATTATATTGCCATGCCAAATGTAGCATGCTGGACCATATCCAACCTGCAATTTCTGCTACGCGGTGACCGTGTATAGTCTCGGATTTGCTAAAACAAACATATGGCATTTTCACTACGCAGAGGTACCTTTGTGGATTTGTTGAAACGAACAAATGGCAATTTGATGTCATGACGGCTTGCCTGATATCTTCCCGTGAATTGCGTGATTCAAGGAAGTCTTCCCTCACTAAAAAGTGAAAAAAATATATTTTATAATATTTATCAAAGTCTTTTCTGTGTGGTGAAAATAGTAAAATCTTTACTAATAATTATATAACAGTATGTCAAGAAACATTATTAATTTAAGACGGGGTTCGGTGATGTCGCCATCGTTGTAATAAAGTTTGATAACTTTTGAAAGCAAGCGCCAAGTGGGTCTAGTGGCCTGTACAACTGGGTTTGGTTTCTAATTTGTTTTTAGTGAATTCTAAATAGGATTGATTTGCTGCCCATTTCTAGTCTTTGTCCTTTCATTCTGCTGCTGCCCAAGTGCTGAGAAACTTCTGGGCCTTCTGATTGTATCTGGCAACTAGAGGACAGTGTAATGAAAGGAAACTCTTTGTGGTTTTAGTTTTTTAAATGGCGGCTCTACGTCTTACTCTTGGGTCAAAGATTGGTTTCTCTGCAATCTAAGAGGTGAGTTTCAAGACCTTCCATAAGAGGTGATGTTTTCTTTTGTGTGAAGGTCGAAGGGAAAATAGCTTTTATGTTGTGGGTTTTAGGATTGAAAATCTATATGTTTATAGACTTGAATCTAATTAGATTCCCCTGATTATTTTTTTGTGTTACATGACCTTAACATGGACTTTCTGTGTTCTTTTTGTTTTTTCTGGTGGTATTGTCTTGAAAATGCTTCAAGAAAACACACCTTGAAAGGTTGCTCTGCAAAGAATAGAAAATTGCTTCAAGACAACACATGTTCAGGGACTTGACTCGAGCTAGATTCCCCTGATTTTTTTTTGGTGTTACTTGACCTTAACATGGACTTTCTGTGTTCTGTTTTTTTTTTTTTTTTTTTTTTTTTTTTTTTTTCTGGTGTTGTCTTGAAAATCTTCAAGAAAACACACCTTGAGAGGTTGCACTGCAAAGAATAGAACAATGCTTCAAGTAAATGCACCTTGAAAGGTTTCACTGCAAAGAATATACTTTCTTTGGCGCTGATGACATCTCACAGGTTAACTTTTCTGCCCAAATTGTTTGGTACTTCAGCTGAGCTTAATTCCTATGAAACTCATGTTGTACAGGTCGGGAGACCAAGGGAAATGGAACGCTGGTGGATGTCTTAATACTCTGTCAACCTCACGAGTGAACCAATGCCCACCTTATATGGCTTTTAAACTACTAGGATAATAATCTTGATACTACCTTTCCATGGGTTTTGTCATGTGCAGGTCCTAACTTTCGAGACCTCCATTATTAAGGCATTGATATGCGTCGCAACACCATATTTCTGAGAATGACGGATAGATAGGAATAATCTATTATTTGTAGGTTGTGGTATGAGTGAGATCCATTGGTTGGGGTTGCATCCTTTCTTGCATTTTGCAACTTCTTTCTCTCTATGTAAGTGCTCTGGGCCTTGGCTATCTCAAGGCTGACTGTGTTGCGTTCTTCATGCCCGTAACCTATAGTGAAACTAGTATGTTTCAACCGAACTCATTGCTCATATAAAACACGTATTCTCCATATAGAGATGATATCATGACATATTAGTACTAATTCTGTTGTGATGATTACAAACACTGTTGACATGTACTATATTGCTAGCTGCTTGTATTTGCATAATGATTGAGTACCACTAATCACCACTTCTATTATATTGATTGCTATGAACTATTGTTTACAGGATACACTATTTTGAAATATGAACCTTATTTTATTACATAGAAAATGTGCTTAGTTGTGCCGATGATATTGGAACTAATCTGCCCTATTACTGATCTGATGGTATTGTATTGACATAATAAGTATGGACTCCAATGTGTATCATATCCAGTTTTATGCTATCGTTTATTCCCATAGTCAACACGACCACTGTTGAAAGATCAAGAACTTTCCACATCTGTCAGCCTCACGACAAGTTTTGGTATTTATATGTTGAAGTGGGACTATATAGCAGATATTTCATATGGCATTGACAGTTTCGGTGATAATTTTGGGGATTCGGATGAAAGGAACAGAGATTTGAAATAATTTGAAGAGCTTGTAAGCTTCACCTGTTATTCATTGTCATATCAGTAAGCTTAGATTGCTATTATGGTTCCACATTCAGTGTTGACGGGTATTATATTCACCTAGACTGAAACTGGTATGCCGTCTAAGATTTTGTGGTGCACAACAAAATTTTTGCTTTCACACAATAGCTGCAGTTTCCATCTGTTAGTCCTGTTTCATAAGGATTTCATGCGGTAACTACTCATTGTTTTTTAATGTCCAATTATAAAAAATGTCAATGCCAAGTTTGCTTCGTTTCCTTGATCAGGAAATTCATCAAGTATTAAGTACACATCCATGCCTGTTAGATGAAGATTTTAGGGATAGCTTATTCTTTACTGGGCTAGTTTTTGGAGGTTTTCTATGAGATCATATTGGTGAATTACTTTTGGTCCCTAAGCTACTTGGCAAGTGTAAAAATTTATGCCACTTTTACCAAAATTCCATGCTATAATATGAAGCGTTTCATTTTTTTATATGAACTACTTGCTTTATAGATGTATAGGGTGCATTTGTAGGTGAGGCTGAATTCTAATCTCATTTTGTTATTGGTGGATTGAACTGATGGTATTGCCTTACTATATAAGGCCATTGTAATTAGTTACTGTTTTCTCTTTCTTAGGAGGAGAGATGCTTGCCTGGAACAAGCTAGAACCAAATTAGTAGAGGGAGATGTTAAAGGTGCTATTGAACTTATTCGTTTTATTGTCACTGTTTATGAAAACTATATCTTTCTTGTGCTGAAGTTATACTTCCCAGGAAACAGGGAACCTAGATTCTTCCATCAGAAAATAAGAGGAGACCAAGGGAAATGGAACGCTGGTGGATGTCTTAATACTCTGTCAACCTCACGAAAATCGCCATCAGAAAGTAAGATTTTTAGAGCACAATCAGCAAAGTGAATATTTTTTTCGTGGTTTATAGAAGATTTTTTGTGCTGCTGGCATTCTTTTTCAAATAATTTGTGATTTCTTTCAGAGCATCATAATATTTTGGTCACTATTTCATTTGGGTGTTGAATTGCAGGAAAATCGACAATTCACCAATTTTTTGATGGTTTTTGCAACATTGACCCCAAATATTCTATATTTCTTGGGTTTTGTTACACATGTGACATAGCTATTAAGGTTCCATACCCGCATAATTCATGCATCGATATGCATTGCAATGCCCAATTTCTGAGAGTGAGGGGCAATTTGTAGATTGTGGTGTACGTGAGATCCATTGATTGGCAATTCCATCTCTTTTACATTTTGGTACTTATTTTCTGTATATATTAGTGCTTTGGCAATCTCTGGACTGCCTCTGTTGCATTGTTCATTCCATCGATCAAGTTATTAGGCTGTGAGAGACATCAGGTTTGATGAGAAACCTCGGGCTTAAGAGCTACATGTCAAAGGGTTCCAATCCGCCAATATTACCCTGGACTTGCTCTGGCATGTATGGCTGCACTGGCTCTGTAAGGCTATGACTGGCTGTGTCTGGCTGTACTCAGGCGTATGACCCTCAAAAGGCGAATTGCATATAACAAGTCTCGGAAGCTAAACGGGCTAGATAGAACTATGTGCCTGTGTCTGGCTGTATGGCTATGTCAGTTACTTATGTGCATCTTGTATGACTCAGGCGTATGACCCTCAAAAGGTGAATTGCATATAACAAGTCTCAGAAGCTAAATGGGCTAGATAGAACTATGTGCAGGGACTAGCTGCTTCGCAGCCTTCCTTGTTTTACCTATAATTCTTCAAATACTTCTCGAGTGCAATTTCCTTTATCTATAATTCTTCAAATACTTCTCAAGTGCAATGTAATGTATTATTCACATCACAACTTTTTCACGAGACATTAAATTCCTAGTAAAAATAAAAGCATTTGTGAAAAAATAGTCGATTTCTTTTTTATTTTTTCTTTGCAATTATCAATCATTGCTTGGAATCAATTCCATATTCATGTTCTCTATAATTAGGTGTTTCCATTAGTTATTTTTTGGACTTTACCTAAAACCCTTAGATTCCAATTCACTAACCTTCAATATTATGCCAATTGATAAAACAAAAATTACCAAACATATTTTCATATATTTCCACTTTCCAATAGCTTTTGAATTAACATAAATTTTTTAACTATCATTTAGGGACCCTCCAACACACTAAACTTGTATTTTTTTAATTCCAAATTTCAATACTCATCTAAAATTTCATTATGTGATGTCTTCTTTTCAATATTATAGATCCTATTGTCGTTTTTCACCCCGAGATAATTATAACAACTTTCCCAAACATTAAAGTAAATTTAGAGTCTAAAATGAGTTTCACAAACAAAATTATTATTGATGAGTTGGGATTATTTTTTAAACACAAATGAATAATGATTATATTAATTTTATTCCTGATCGCAAGAAATGAACGAGTAATTCATTACATTGCCATTTGTTCCCTGAGGTCTTCCACTGAGGTAATGACTAAATTCATGGGAGGCAAATCCCAATATTTTCCATAAGTACTGTTATCTTGGTGGGGCCTGACCCAGGTTTAGCGTTAGTTAGCCAAAAAAATCCCTACACTACTGGCCCTTTCGGCATCAGCCCGTGGAGCACAGACTGATGTCTCACCCAAAGGAGTATGGGGGGATGTTGGAACCAAGTTTCCGCACCCTGAGATGGTCATGATGTCGGTTTATTCCTTCTATTCCTTCTTTCGCACAGTTCGTTAAGTTCTAGGGCTCTGTCTACCGAGCTCCTTATTCATCCCTTTGATACCTCTGTAAAAGGGTACGACTGACCTTCACATAGCCCTAACCTTCAGTTCATATATTTTCGCGCTGCTAAGGTAGTGTATTTCATAGATTCCCAAGTTATCCTTAAGTGTCTTACTTATCTTATTAGATAATCATAGTTAGCACCACGTAAGCAGATATTCTTATTTGCGTTCAATTATCCAACATAATTACATACATTCACGCATCACATAAGTATTATAAATGAAATTCATACACAATATGACAAGATTCATTAACAGGAAACAAAGACACAGAATTTGTAGAATACTTCTCTTTATTGATATCTTTAGTTGATTACAGAATCTATCCACCCTGCACACACTGTAGGGGTCTGCACACTCAGCTGCGGGCTTCTAGCCTAGGCCTTTGTGCACTCATCTGCAGATCCTCTACCTATGCTACGACCTAAACTTAGACTTCTCTCCTTATTGCTCAAGACTTCTTACTACAATTCATGACAACTTTGAACTTCTTAGAGCGAGCTTACTTAGCTCTTTTTATACAATCCCATGGTCCGTGAACCATGGGTAGATCTTTTATAGCCGACTTTACTTTACAAAATAATGGTGGACAACCCTTTATGACTCATAACACCTCTGCGCTCCGTGACCACAAATTGCAGAGACTTTACAAATTTATTACAAAATTTGACCGAAAACATGGGCTTTTAGCCCCAAAACTGTGCTTTGGGGATCCCGTTCCCAACAAGTACTACAACTGAGTCCTTCTACATGTTACAAGAGTAAATTATTATGTATTGCAAACATAAGAGTATGCAAAAAAAAATACATTTCACTATTTGGGAGGCTTTTGGAACAAAGACTCGACGCGGAGTTGGGAAATTGAATCTAAGTTAGAATATGTTTTTCGTTCCCATTTTTCTTTATTGGATATCCTACATCTTGTGAGAGGTGGTTGTACTGCATTCAAGGAGAGATATTTTTCAGCGTTGCCTCTCGTGCGTGACTTTGCATGAGCTACACCAATTTCCATAACTTTCTATTAAAACTTTGGTCATATCTCTTCATCACCATAAGAGCGGAGGGTGTCAATTCCAATGCTCTTTCATCAAAATATGACTATTGATCTGGAGAGGTGACCCATGAAGGTGCTTTCTCTTCATTCTCCACAAGAACTTTTGTATTTCCTTGATCCTCATTTGGGGTTTCATCCATAAGGGTATCTTTGTTTTTCTCTGGATCTTGAAGAGCCTCAAAATGAATTTTGTTGAAGGAAGGTTCTAGCATTGGATTTTCTTTAGTAGAATTCTTTGGGGTTGTAGCATTATTTTATTGATTCCTTCTTCACTTTTGTGTTGGTTGGAAAATAGCCTCTTTAGAAATAGGGGCTTGCACCTGCTCGTCTTTTTTTCATTAAGGGAAGTTTTTGGATAAGTTCTCATGAGTATGACAATCATTTCATTCAAAAGGAATCTTCTCATGGTCCAATTCCTAGATATATTTCCATTCTCCTAGATTTATCTTTAGGTATTTTGCTAAGACCTCATTAAGATTTGTCTAAACACATATGGGAGCATATGAAATCTGACCTCCTTTTGGATCTTCTTTATTTAGATAACAACCAAGCTTGTTTCCAATATATTTTAGTGCATCAGGCCCCAAAGATGAAGAGAGAGGTGTGGCAATCGAACACACACCAACACCAAAATAATCTCATAATATGAACTGAAATTCAGAGTCTATGGAGTGATAAAGAGGCCTCTAGACCCCATAAAATATAGTCTTGATATCAATATCAAATATCTTTCCATTTTATTAAAAAACAAAATGACATAGAAGCCCCTTCCTACCGCAAAGAAAGTTACCTAACCTTGAAGCTTAGATTTCGTGATCCAGGTTTCAACAACTTTTGGATTTGGCCACTGGATCATAAACTTGTCAACCAATGATTTTTCTAAGAGAGCTAAGGCTATGTTGCATGGATAAGAAGGAGAGAGTTTAACAATAGAGATCTCAACTAATTTCTTCACAATTGTTTTGGGAGAGAAGAAGTCCCTTGAGGTTTCTAAGCTTGCACAAGGGCTATAAATGCAACCTAGTCCTCCATTGCATGGTGAATAGAGGTGCTATGCAAATGCACTATTGAATCAATTGTGAGTATGTGGGGACTAGGACAAAGCAATAGAGACATACACTGTTAAAAAATAATATAGGAATCCACATAAAAGGAGCCTTGCTCCAGATTTACAATGTCTCCTGCAATAATAGCTCAAATCGATTGCCTTAGACCTATAAAAAACTACAATGACTAAGGAAACCGTATTCTGCAGAGCTCAGTTTCATTCTAACTCTTAATGAATTGGAAATTTAAAAACCAATAAAATTAAAAAAATTAAACATACAACAACAGTTAAATGCTTTATAATATTCAAAATGAATGTGTAATATATTTTTATTTGACAATAATTAACTACACCTAAATCTCACCTTAAATAAATTTTTGATAAAATTATAACACATGATAAACATTAAATATACATTATTTGAAAATAATTAACTACACATAAATCTAAACAATGGATCATCTTGGATGTGGGGAGGATGGCTCTCCGGTTAGACTTTCGTGAGGGTTTTGGTTGAGTTTCTTTTGAGGTTTTGGGTGCTGCATGTTACTGCAGTCAGCCCATGACCAGGCTACGGTACTACCCTGAGACTTCTATCCGTGCACATATTTTACCTCTACAGTTACTACCTACCACATCTTCCAGCTTACTGTCAGTGTTTTAGGGATTTTTTATTATCTGTTGGTATTGTCTACATCCGGCTGTTACATTTTCTGTCATCCGTGTGTTAACCCTGCCATCATCCTTGGTAGCCTGTAGCCATTCTTTTGTATATTCTTCATTTTATCATCTTTCTCAAGGTATCATCTGTTCCTAGGTGCAGCTGTCAACATGGGCGACCTCGATGTCGTTGATTACTTTGAAGATACGTTGGAAGGGGTTTCCATCTCGTGTTCCACATACTCTGCATCTGTAGGTATGTATAACTCTGGCTTCTTAGGTAATTTCCCTACATACTCTTATGCGAGGCTGTCTCAGTCATAACCTGTCGTTCTCTTGGATGATACGCCCACATGGCTGTCACTCTCAACTCCTCCGTCTTCTCTAGGTTGTCACTGACTGTCTAAACCCTAACTCTAGTTTGGGCCTCCTTGTTTCTATGGTGCCACCCCGACAGGTTGACCCTTAGGTTATACCTGTCGGATCTACTAGCTTATCTTACCCGGTTTCCTTTGCTCCGCCTTCTAGAAGCTTCACAGCCGTTCCACCACTTACTGGTTCCTACCCTTTTTCTCCTAGAAACCCTAACCCCTCCTCGTCTAACCCTAACCCTACCAGCCCTGTTTCGGGAGGGGTGCCATATCAATCTCACTATCAAGGGTCTAAGAAGAAATACAGGTGCCATAAGTCCAAGGCGGATGACATTTTTCTCAGATTGGAAGAGGACATATAGTGGGGTGAAACAATGGATTTCGCTGACAGAGTATTGGTAGGGTGCATTAGAGGACAGAACTACATGATAGCTCATTTGAAGACTTGGGCTGCAGAGGTTTGGGGACACCATCTGGTGGACATCCCATTTGTTCAGACCTTCGTGAGGGGTTGGTTCGCTCTTAGATTTGCTCGAGCTGACCACACCAACTGGGTTTTGTCCTCTTATTGGCATTTTGAACATGCCCCGGTTCTATTGAAGCGCTGGACGCCTCTTTTCTATCTGGAGACTGAGCAAATTGGGGTTGGACCGGTATGGATTCGGCTCCCGGATCTTCCCCTACAATACTGGTCTGAGGATATCTTCAAGAGGATTGGAAATGCTATCGGCACCTACATGGAATACGACAAATCATACCAATACACGGGTATGATGGCTTATGCCAGGATCCTTATCAACTTGGATACTAGAGGTGGCCTATAGGAGCATATAGAGGGATACCTCCCGAAAACAGATGATTGACTACGAAGGCTTACTATACCGATACCGTAGATGCCACAAGGTGGGGCACTTGTTTAAGGATTGTCCTCTCAATCACAAGAACAAGGGTACCGCTTAGGACATGGAGATGGAGTAGCCCAAGGAAAACCCTATTCAGCCTGACAAGGATATTGAACCGACAAAGAATGATAAGGACACTGAAGATGCCAGAGGAATACAAGAGGAAGCAGGCACCGACAAGGGACTCAATGACACAAGGAGGACAACACTCCATCGGGTATGTCATCTACAACCTCCTCACTCTATTCTCCTCTTTCTGGTATTTTTGTTGCTATTGCATCCATTTCAACCTATTATGCATCCCCCCCATCCTCATTAACTCCGGTTTCCACTGCCCCTCTGGAGCATGTTACTTTTGGTGCCCGGGTCATGCTTCCCCCTCCTCCATTCATTGTACTCTTCCCCTTCCACCTCCCATCATCGCCCCCTGTCACCCTACTCTATCTGCATCCTCCCTCCCCTCGATCCCCCCCCTTCTCCCACTGTATCTCCCCGATACTCTCTTCGCTCTAGATCGCGGGATAGAGGGAGTGATGCATTTGGTTTGGATCTGGAGATTACCCCGACCTCTCATAAGCCCACCAGGGGCCGCCCATCCCATCTCACTAGAGCCAGACACACTGCGGGTGAAGAGGTTGCCCTTGGGCGACAACAAACCATAGATAGGGCCCTTAGAGCAAGGAATGGCCCTTTCTCACACCCTCCATGAAGTTTCTTTCCTTCAATTGCAGAGGGATTGCTATCCCTCCTAAAAAGCTAGCACTCAGGAGACTTCTCACTTTGAATCTGGTAGATATTATATTTTTACAAGAAACCTTATGTTTAGTTGAATCCCTTACATCCATCCTAAATTCTTGGTTGCCGCATTGGACCTTCCATGCCCTGGATGCGATTGGGAGATCAGGGGGCATTGCTATAGGTTTTAGCAACTAATGTGCAATTCTTAGGAATATCTGGGGAGGTAGGGGATATATTGGAGCGGATATATATGCCTCTTCATTGGATGCTGAGATTTGTATTATCAATGTATATGGTCCTTGCATGGATAGGGAAAATTTTTGGAGATGCCTACTTGACTCTGAGTTATTGCAGACATACAACATCATACTTGGAGGGGATTTAAATTTCTCACTGGGTTTCAGTGAATCTTGGGGTCACATGGCTTAAGTAGATGGTTTAACTGACACCATTTCAACCTTACTGGAGGAGCATCAGTGGGTGGACATCCCATCTGCCAGGATACAACATACTTGGACTAACAATCATAGTGGAGATCATAGTTTGGCCAGAAGGTTGGACAGATATCTTATTAAAGAAGCATTCTTAAACACACATCCTCGCATCAGACAATGGGTCGGTATTGAAGGTATTTCTAATCATCGGCCTATTTACATGGAGTTAGAAGATGTTAATCAGAGAACAAAAGGCCCTTTCAAATTCAACGCCTCTTGGCTCAAGGATCCTTCTTACATTCAATTGGTTACTGACTTCTGGCAGTCCAACCCTATACTGGCACATGAGGATCATACTGAGGGATTCATCCGAAAATTGAGGGAACTGAAGGGGATCTCTAAAATTTGGGCACATCAGAAGTGGAAGAGTGATGAAAACACTCTTAGGGAAGTAGAGTTGGCCATTTCCACTCACGAGGAATCCTCGGATGGCACCTTCATATCACAAGAATGTAAAGATCACTATACCTCCCTCATCACGAAGCGATCTCAATTTTAAAGGAAAGAGAGGAGAGCTAGAGACTGAGAAGCAGGGCTATCTGGCTCTCTGAAGGTGATGACAATACCAAATTCTACCATAAATTTGCAAATGGTAGGAAAGCTATCAATACTATTTGGGAACTTAAAAATGATCAGGGACAAACTATTACATCACAGCAGGACCTGGCTAGTCTAGCCACTGAACACTTTAAAAGTATATACAAGGCTCCTAGGGCTACAAATATCATGGAAATCATGCAGATGACTGAACGCTTTCCTAGATTTGTGGAACAGGAGGATGTGGAGGACCTAACGAAGGAAGTATCGAAGGAAGAGCTTGAGGCAACGATAAAATGGTTCAAGAAGGACAAGAGTCCAAGATTGGATGGGTGGACCATTGAGTTCTATATAGCATTCTTTGAAATCCTGGGGGATGACTTACTCAAAATTGTGGAGGATTGTAGGAGGGGAAGATTATCATCTGCCATCAAATCCACCTTCATAGCCCTTATCCCAAAATCCAACCATCCCTCTTCTTACAATGATTTTAGGCCCATATCTCTTTGCAACTGTTTATACAAAATCATCGCCAAGATCGTCGCCAATCATCTGAAACCTAGTCTATCTAATCACATATCCTTTGAACAATTTTCCTTCCTTCAGCACAGAAAGATACATGAAGCCATTGCTACGGCCCAGGAACTCCTCCATTCAGTGCAGTTGAGGAAACTTAAAGGTATGATTTTGAAGGTGGACCTTTCAAAGGCTTTTGACAGATCAAATTGGCTCTATATTAGACTGTTGCTGACTCATCTTGGCTTTCCTTATGCATATATTAAATGGATTATGTGATGTATTATGGATGTTTCTTATAGTGTTTTACTAAATGGGGAGGCCACACCTTTTTTCCTATCGGAGAGGGGCCTCAGGCAGGGATGCCCACTCTCCCCCCTACTTTTTCTACTAATCATGGAAGGATTAAGCAGAGCAATCATATCTGCCCGTAATAGGAATCAATTGGCAGGTATTAAGATCACTGAGAACTACATACTTACCCACCTCTTATTTGTTGATGATGTTCTCATCTTTCTAAATGGCAGCATTGGTTATACCACGGTCCTTCAGAACATTTTCAATCTCTTTCAGCAGGCAACGGGTATGATTATCAATGAAAATAAGTCTACACTTATAGCATTTGGTTGCACACACCATGAGATTGTGTACACCACTCAACGCTTTCCCTCTGCATTACAGAATTTGGAAAATGGGCTAAAATATCTAGGCTTCAGGCTTAAGCCCCATGGATACAGAATCGTGGACTGGACTTGGCTCATAGCAAAAGCGGAAAAGAATCTTCATGTTTGGTATCGTAAATACCTCTCCCGTGTGGGAAGATAGGTTATTATAAAAGTTGTGATTGAAGTTACACCTGTTTTTTGGATGACCCTTGCTTGGATACCGCGGGGCATACTGAGTAGACTTCAAAATTTATGCTGCAGATTTCTATGGAGAGGCAACCAATTGTGTAGGTTATTTGCTTGGGTCAAATGGGAAATGATAGCAAAGCCCAAGAAATGGGGAGGATGGGGAATTAAAAGGTTAGACTTATTCTCCAAAGCTCTGGCGGCTAAACTTGGTTGGCAACTCATCACCACAAATAGCCTCTGGACCAGGGTTGCACATGCAAAATATATCTGGACTTTGAATCTGATGGACTAGCTCAGGCAGTAGCATAAAGTTAACAACAATGCATCCAATATTTGGAAGGCTATAATCAACGCTATTCCACTCATCCAGGAGGGTATTACTTAGAGAATCAAGGAAGGCAATGCTGTCTGTATAGACACAGACCCATGGATTGGATGTGGCAATGCACATAGATTGCCTGTAGAGTTGGTTTGGTACTTACATAGCAAGGATATCACTCACATCAGGCATATTGGAGATGACAACAATTCCACCTTTCTACAGCAGGCGTGGAGAACAACTCTCGATCTAGACATTCCTTTACAATGGCACACTGATTGGCATGACTATACAGAAGCACTAACCCAGGCTCATATCCAGCTAACTGAAGGCCTAGATGAGATTATATGGGCTTATGCCAAACATGGATCATACACTCCTAAGGAGGGTTATATTAGATTGATGGATCCGTATAAACCCCAAGATATCAACCCAATATGGAAACTACTCTGGAAGCTCAAAGCTGCTCCATGAACCCGTTTACTTATGTGGAACATTCTTTTTGACAAGATACCAATGGGTCTTAATCTGATGAAAAGATCTTTCCATGGCCCTTTCTGGTGTCAACTGTGCCGGAATGATGAGGAGAGTACAAAACATCTCTTCTTTAATTGTCCCATCACCAAGGAATATTGGAACACCATTATCGCTCACTTCCCTGGCTTAAAGAACTGGCATGGAAACAACATTATGGAAGCTTGGAGCTCTTGGTGTCATAATCAAAATGGAAAACCCAGGAACATGCCTCTTCTTATTTGCTGGTCACTATGGATTGCAAGAAATCAATCTATATTCAATCACAAGATTCCCCATTGGCCCACTATTACTATCAAAACTATTGTTGATTTTGATCTTCTTCCTGAGGAAGACTCCAACACTCCTTCTTGCATTATCAAGCCTGAGACCATAGATAAATCATTACCGTGGGAATATTTTGATGGTTCTACTCAGGAGGCGGGTTGTGGCGGTGGGGCCATACTATATCTCAATGAATCTCATTGTTTCAAAATCCAAATGAGTCTTGGCAGGGGAACCAACAATTATGCTGAACTATGCACTGCAAAATATCTCATCCATTTTTCATTAGAAAAACATTGCAGGCATCTTCAACTATTTGGTGATTCCAAAATAGTTTGCAATTGGTTAAATAGAGCATCTCACTGCAATGCATATTCATTGAGGCATATATTAGATGAGGCTCTCAGACTGATATCCACCTTTGACTCTTTTTCCTGTCACCTCATTTACAGGGAGCGAAATTCAGCAGCAGACTTCCTTTCCAAAGAGGTAGTGCTTAGATAGAGCGATGACTAGCTGATACAGGAAGAGCTCGATGGGACTTTTCACCAGCACTATCACAGACCTTTTGTGGAACTCAGATGAAATGGGCTATAGGCCCTTTATTTTTCTTAATTATTGTATATACTATGTTATCTTTATTTTACTGCACTGATGTACTACACAAGACATATGATACTGGAATTAGATACTTAGTTTTCTCTCTCTGAGAATGAGATAGAATACAATTTTGATTTAGTTTTTTTCTCTCTGTTAGAGAGCTGGCATAGAAACAGTATGAGATATTACCAAGAATCCCTGCGTGGAGAACAACTGATAACTTTTTGACTTATTTCTGAACTCGATAGGCAATAATGCCTCCATATGCATATGCTCTAGCATCTACAAAATGTAATTTCTTTTTATTAATAGAAATTATGACTTTTTTCCAAAGAAAAAAATTAACTACACATAAATCTCACCTTAAATAAACTTTTGATAAAATTGTTTTCAAAAATAATAAACATTAAATATAAATTATTTTATGTTATCGCTACTTCTCATTTATTAAAAAATACTTTATTTGATATTACCACTACTTTTCATTTATTTAAAAAAAGGTACATTAATTAAAGTCATAATGAAATCACCTTGATATTAATTATCGTTAATCTTTAATTTTTTAATATCATTAATCTTGACAAAATTAAATGATATTTAAATTTTAAAACATTTTAATATAATAAATTTAAAACTTAAAAATATTATAATAAAAATTAAGAAAAAATAAATAAATTTAATTTGAAATAAATAAACTTAAAAATCACTTTATTATTTAATATTAATTAAAATAAAATTTATATAATTAACAAAAACATATTATTCAAAATTTAATTAAAAAAATATTATTCTTAATGAGAAAAAGAACATAGATAATATAGAAAGGTTCTATTTCCCTTATTAAAAATGATATTTAGCTTTAAGAAAAGTTTTTTGGTAGAAATCAGATAAGATAAATTTTTGGCGACGCGTTTCGAACCAATAAGTGTGGTTTATCATCAAGATCAAATGAAGAGGCAGACTATGGTAAAGGCTTAAATAGAGAGACATGTAGAGACCATAATTTCATAATTTAGTTTTGTAAATTTATTCCCGATCACAAGAAATGAATGAGTAATTCATTACATTTCCATTTGTTCCCTGGGATCTTCCACTGAGGTAATGACTAAATTCATGGGAGACAAATCCCAATATTTTCCATAAGTACTGTTGGCTTGGTGGGGCCTGAACCAGGTTCAGCATTAGTTAGCCAAACAAATCCCTACACTAAGAGCGTAGACCAAAGTCTCACCCGAAGCAGTATGGGGGGATGCTGGAACCAAGTTTCTGCACCCTGAGATGGTCATGATGTCAGTTTATTCCTTCTATTTCCGCTTTCGCGTAGGTCTTTAAGTTCTAGGGCTATGTTTTCCTAGCTCCTTATTCCTCCCTTCAATACCTCCATGAAAGGGTATGATTGACCTTTGCGCAACCCTAACCTTCAGTTCAGATACTTTCGTGCTACTAAGGCAGCGTATTCCACATATTCCCAAGTTATCCTTAAGTGTCTTACTTACCTTATTAGATAATCATAGTTAGCATCGCGTAAACATATATCCTTATTTTTGTTCAATTGTACAACATAATTACATATATTCCCACATCACATAAGTATTATAAATGAAATTCATACACAATATGACAATATGCATCAACAGGAAACAAAGACAGAAAATTTGTAGAATACTTCTATTTATTAATATCTTTAGATGATTATAGACTCTATCTGCCCTCCACACACAGCTCCAGGGGTCCACGCACTCAGTTGTGGACTTCTACCCTAGGCCTCTACGCACTCAACTGCAGAGCCTCTCCCTACGCTACGATCCGAACTTAGAGTTCTCTCCTTATCGCTCAAGGCTTCTTACTACAATTCATGACTCCTCTGAACTTCTTAGAGCTTACTTACTTATCTCTTTTTATACAATCCCATTGTCCGTGGACCATGGGTAGTTCTTGTACAGCCAAAGTTCCTTTACAAAATAAGGGTGGACAACCTTTTATGACTCATGACACCTCCGCGACCACAAATTGCGGAGACTTTACAGCTTTATTACAAAATTTGACCCAAAACATGGGCTTTTAGCCCCAAAATTGTCCTTGGGGGATCCCGTTCCCAACAACCCCCCAACACAAACATCGTGACTCACCCTTGAGTCACTTGGTAGGTGTGGAGATCTTAGTGCAAATACCTTCCAGCTTGATTTGTATGACTGCAATCTTAGAAGTGCACTGTGCAGCCACCTGCTTCATGTCTTCAACCATCTGCTTAGTGTTAGGCCCCTATACTACTAGTGTAACCCCTTATTTTTATTAGTACAACCCACTTATCATATTGATGTACCCATGTAGTGCCCATATTGTTACTATTGTGCCCCATAGAAGCCCACTATTGTTATTATTGTGCCCTTACATTATTATTGTTATGTCGGCTCTGATTATGTTATGACCCCTTAGACTCCTATATATAGAAAGGAGGTCTTTTCATTTGTATCATCTAAGAATTGTTCATTTATGTAATGTAAAGGAGGTTGCTCCCTCGAAGAGGCTGAATTATAAGGCATTGATCTATCTTTTCTATCTTTTCTTGAGCTGGTTTCATAACATTTGGTATCGAAGCTTTGGATTCTAGGGTTTTGCTGTTCCAAACAGGTCATCGTGGAATTTTCACTATAACTTTGTTTTTGCGACGTTTCAGAAGCTAAAAAAAAAACCCATTTCAGAAGAAATTGTGCTGAACCTCGGGTCCAAATTTAGAGCTTTTCGCACTATATTTGCGGAGATATGATCTGAGGAAGTTGGTATTTTTGCAGACTTTTGAATTACATTTCAAACAGGTGACCTAGGGAAAATCGTCATAACTTTCTCTCTGAGAATCGGATTGAAATTGCGTAAGAAGGTATAGAAAGAGGACAGACTGTAGTTTCTTTTATATAATTTTTAGAGCCAAAGGTCAAAACAGTGACACGTGGCACTTCATACAAGTTCGCTCTTCTGGAAAGGTCTATAATCAGGTCATCTTGGGAGATTGTGCATAACTCTTTCTTGGAGAATCCGATTTGGATCAGACTAGTGGCATTGGAAAGAGGACACAAAGGGCTACTACAGGTTGCAATTTCAGAACTTAAAGATCTGAAAGTATAGAGTTACATTCATTTCAAGATCGAGCTCCTAAAATCAAGAAAAAGGAAGATGAGGAAGTTTGATGGCAAGGATCCGGTAAATTGGATACTTCAAATGGAGAAATATTTTGATCTGCATGGTGTACCACTGTTACAAAAGGTATGTATTGCATCTTCATATTTAGAACCAGATCATTTTTTATGGTATGAAAAGCTTTGTTCTCATAAACAACTTGTTACGTGGTCCATTTTCACGGAGGAAATGATAGCACATTATGAGGATACAAAGAGCAACACCTTCTTTAGAGCAACACCACAACATGTGGAAAGAGTAAAAGGGCTTTGTGACATAGTGGAAAGAAAAATTATGGAAACCAGGAAGCATACCCCTCACAAAGATGTAAGTGTTGTTTCTCCTAGCCTTCCACAACCTACAAGGGTTACACCACAACAATTGGAATAAAAAAGAGAAAAAGGGCTTTGTTACAATTGTGATAGCAAATGCACTAAAGGTCATAAGTGTGCTGAGAAGAAATTATTTTACATAGAATATGAAGAGGAGGAAGAAAAGGATCAAGAAACATCAAAAGAAGAATATATACGCCAAGACCCCACCCCAGCGAAAGAAGAAATGAATTAGACCATATCTTGTAAAGCATTGGCAAGAATTACCACTCCTCAAACTCTCAAGATAGAAGGACATATCAAGAATAAAAATGTGCAAGAAGTGAAAGATCACATCGAGAAAGAAGAAATGAATCCAACCATATCTTGTAATTCATTGGTTGAAATTACCACTCCTCAAACTATCAAGATAGAAGGACATATCAAGAAGAAAAATGTTCTAGAAGTGAAAGATCACATCGAGCATCAAGAAATGAATTCGACCATATCTTGTAAAGGATTGGAAGAAATTACCACTCATCAAACTCTAGAGATAGAAGGACATATCAATAAGAAAAAGGTTCAAGCAGTGAAAGATCACATCAAGCATCAACAACAAGTTCTCCAAATTTTAAAGGATAATGCCACTTTGGTGCAAAATCAAATGAAACAACAGGTAGATCAACATTGTAGTGAAAAATGTTTTGATGTAGGTGATTGGGTATTTTTACTGCTATATCTCAAGCAAGCTATTTATGAGAAGAAAATTTTGGCAATACTACATGCACTTAAAAAATGGCAACCTTATCGAATGGGAAGACTCTTCAAGGACGAGGATGTGGAAGCATTGTTTTGTGCTATTTCTATTATCCAACCAGATTGGATAAACGAAGCAAGGGATGAATGGAAGAAGGACGAAGAAGTATGGCCACTTATTCAAAAGCTGCAAAAGATCCCAATTCAAACAATATTACCAGAAATTGAAGAGGAAGGAAAAATCATATTGGAACGTGGAGTAGTCACAGAAACAAGAACCCGACAACTACGAAATTGATCAATTTCAGAGTATCTCATCAAGTGGAAGAACTTACCTGCTGAAGATTCCACATGGGAGGACAAGAATTTTATATAGAAGCATAAAGAACTACTCAAACATTGAGGACAACGCTTTTTGAAGGAGAGGGGCATGTTAGGCCCCTATACTACTAGTGTAACCCCTTATTGTTATTAGTACAACCCACTTATTATATTGGTGTACCCATGTACTGCCCATATTGTTACTATTGTGCCCCATAGAAGCCCACTATTGTTATTATTGTGCCCTTACATTATTATTGTTATGTCGGCTCTAATTTTGTTATGACCCTTTAGACTCCTATATATAGAAAGGAGGTCTTTTCATTTGTATCATCAAAGAATTGTTCATTTATGTAATTTAAAGGAGGTTGCCCCCTCGAAGAGGCTGAATTATAAGGCGTTGATCTATCTTTTCTATCTTTTCTTGAGCTGGTTTCATAACACTCAGCCACTTCTCCTGAACTATCGGCCTGAAGCTTTTTCAAAGTTGCTTGCAAAGTTGCAAGCTTTCATTCAATAGAGGCTGTCACCGTGTAAGCCTCATCCAGTCAGGGCTTCAGTCGTGCCTTCAACACTACGTCCTTGTGCAGCATTGCATTCCCCTGTTTCTTTAGCTGCTTGGCATCTTGCAACTTCGCTAGTCTTTGTGTGAGTGTGATGGTTCGTGCTATGCCTTTGACCTCATCATAACGCTATTGTGGCTCATGTGCTTCTGTCTCAAGTCATTGTACATTTGGGTCCTCCTTGAAACTCATCAAGACCTCGAACGCCTGCTCAAAAAGTTGCGTGAATTCTGCTACTTCACTATCAACCACTTCTACTACTTCTGTGACAACGGTTGCTCGCTGCTCCTTTACTTCTGGTGGAGTTGAAGGCTAGGCCTTCAACTGTAACTCTGTGATTTGCAGGTTCAACTCCAAATGAACCCTCACCATTTTTGTACGAGTGTCGCGCACCCCCGTGGCCAGCTTACGGACGCGCATATTGATTGGTTCTTCCTCAGGAATGGCCAACTCTAGGACCATTCGGCATGCCTCCTCGACAACTTGTATTATATGCTTGTTCTGATTGGTCACTTCAGTCACAATGACGATGGAAGAGTCTCCCTGTAGTGCCATCTGCTCATTGTTAATCTGTTGTTCACTAATCACCTGGAGGGTATGGTGCTCATAGGTCCTCAGCTCTGCAATCACTCCATCCTACAAGACATGGAGCGCTTCACTAGGGAGTGCTGCTAGATTCAACCTACTCCCTTTAGGGCGCTGACAGTGGGCTTATCAGCTTCGTTCTCCATGGTTAGTGCTCCATCAGGCAACACTATCGCACTGGAGGCCTTTGCTCACTGCATCACGATAGCTTCTGAAGTGCCGATATCAAGGCTGGTAGATACCGTGCTAGCCTATGATGCGTGGGTCTGCACCTTCTACAAACCTGTCTGGATAGCCACTGAGATTATTTGTTGTGGCTGCTCAAATTGTTGTAGTGTCTTCATGGTGACATCCCACACCATGTCACCGATGTCATGCAGATCACCCTCTGTTAGCGTGATAGGGTCCAGTGAGGTCTTAATAGCCTTTGATTTCTTCCTGGAGCCCCCTTTCTCCTGCTCCCTTGGATGCTTGATGTGGGTGGACGTCGCCTGTGGGTCCACGCCGTGCTATTATGTCTGCTCATTCATCTCCTCCTCTGTCTTAGGTGAAGGTTACCTCGTGAATTTTTCAGAGCCTCACTCTGTTCCACCCGTTTGCTTCTCTGTTTGTTGAGCGGCATTGCGCTTCGCATGGGCCTTGTTAGCGGCCTCCTTCTTTCTCTTTTTGACCAGCTATGTCATATTTAGCTTGGCCTCCTCCTTCTTTCTCTGCGCGACGGACTTGCCCCCTCCCACCATCAAGTCTGCTGTGGTGCGCCACTCTGCTGACCATCGATCAAGTATTGCATCAATGGCATCATCTGTTTCCAGATAAGGCAAGTCATACCACTTTTGTGTAGGGTCCTTTCGTGCCCTAATGGCCACATAGTGAAAATCTACTTTAAACTCTGCGTAGCTCTGTAGGTTTTCAAACATCATAGGCGACAACCACAGTCTGTGATTGATGGCCATGTAGATGTTCATCTCCATCAAGATCCAGAATATCTTGCTATCCTTGATGCGCTTTGCATCCTTGGTCGCCCACAACGAAGTGTACTTCGCTGCTTCTGGTAGGTCTAGTGCAACCGAAGGGAATTGGCTATCCTTTGGTAGCTCCCATGCTACCAGCATAATTGACAACAAGAGTCATACATAGTGGAATGTCTTGCTGAGCTCCTGTGCTTTGCGACAGTCTAGAAGGAACTCACCGTGGAGATAGTTTGCCCAATTGAAATGAACTCCTTCAGTGCACTAGGCTACTAGCACGACGATAGGTGCCGACACCTCATCGACGTGACACTTCCTCATCACCTTCCCTGCTAGAATCTATGTAGCCACCTTTACAGCAGGGCCACGGATGCTAGATATGGCATATCCATGCAGCTTCTTTACCAACTTAAACTTTTCTTTCATGGCCTCCGCAAGGGCTTGCTCACCACCTTTTCCACCAAATATCATGGCCGGATTTTCTCCTATGTAAGGCAACCATGTGATCCTGTGGATCAACCTATCAGTGATGGGTACTGGCTCCTCCAGCCACAGACACCCATCATGCACCAAACATAGTAGCTATTTGATGACCAATATTGTAATCGGGGTGCGGTTGTAGTGCGACACCCAAATTAGGTTGAGCAACCCTACCTTGTCTACTCCTTTGAGCCACCTCCGTGGCTCCAATGCAGTCATTCTGGTGGTTGTGTCAATAATGTGACACATTAACTGCTTGGTCGCCAGGTGTGGGAACTTCTCATGATTAGCCAAGTCCCAGTCTTCAAGTTTTAGCAGAGGAACCTGCCCCAAGTGCGGCCCTTCAAAAACAATTTCATTCGAGAATAGAGGGGTTTGCAAGGGGACCTTGCTCTCATCGACATCTTTCAGCACCTTAGCCTTGCCCTTATGCAGAGGGATACACTCAGGCAACCGAGTGATAGGGTCATCACCCTAGGCTTCAAATTCCTCCACATCTATTCTCACATCCTCATCATCCATCGGGATGTCTTCGATTTCTTCCTCCTCTGACTCCAAATTGATGGCTTTTCCCTTCTCCTGTGTGGTAGGCTTCAATGGGTTTCTTCTTGGTGATGCGCGCACCAGTATTGCAAGTTGCTTGCCCTTTTTATCCTTTTCCATCTCCTCGATTGGGTTCGGCTTTGGTCTCAACGTCCTCGGTGATTTGGGGACTTCCGCTAATACTTCGGTAACCTCGGGAGCAGCTTCTTCGACCTCCATCTCAACTTCCGGCACCGACTCCTCTGCTTCGGTATCTATAGCTTCTGTGGGCACTGACATGATGTTCTGCAAGAACTCCTGTGTCTCCTTTGGCAATGTCTCAAATACTGAACTGGCTATCAGAAGTTCGTAGTGCTCGCGATTCATGTGTGCCTGAGAGCTCAATAACTCAATTCTCAAAATTCCAAGTGTTTTTTGCTGGACAACCACTTGTAATTTATAGGGAATTTTGAATTCAAATCCGACTGTTCCCCCCAAATTCGGTTCATTAATGCCGGATTTACGACAAATTTTCAAGGATCTAACCCATAAATTTTGTCTTAAATGTCAGGCGCCCGCTCCATTTGGCCGCATTTCTACCATCAAATCATGAACAATGACTTTAACAGTCACTTTCCAGCTAACCTGCATGATTTTTTCTTGGGTAGTGCAACTCCCTTCATCCTACCGCAAACCTTGTGACGCTTCGTTGCTTCGTACAATCCTCCATTTGTGTAGCTCCCGAACTTGGGCAGTGTAGTTTATAGTCCCACGCCTCCTTTCAGCTACCTGGAGTGCTAAGGCTATGCTACCTCCATATAGTCACATGGATGGACCATCAGTGTATGGCTTCAATCAACTGCCATTCACCTTTCCTGGGAAGGGATCTCCATTCAATTTGACTAGCTGCACCGCTCCTCCATCGGTAATCTCTTTAATGACATAGGGCCCTAACCAGTGCATTCTGAATTTTCTTGGAAATTTATTAAACTTGCTGTCATATAAGAAAACCAGGTCATTTACCTTAAAGGTGCGCAACTTAATGTGCCAATCATGCCATGCTTTTTCGCGCTGCTTTTTGACGTGTTGGTGAAATCTAGCTAGAAATCTCTCTTCCTCAAGCTCAGCCAGCTGCGTGAGCCTCTCTTCCAGGGCTCCAAGATCAGTCATACCCATGTGTGCCGCTATGCGCAGACTAGGCACAATGTATTCCATGGACATCATTGCTTCAACACCATATACAAACCTAAAGGGTGTCTGGTCAGTCAGCTTCTTGCATGTTGTCCAGTAGGCCCATAGTATCGCGAGTATGCATAGGTCCCAATCACTTCATTGAGCATTGCAAACCTTGGTGAGTGCATTCTCCAGCACTTTATTGAATGCTTCCACTGTCCCATTAGGTTGCGGATGATAAGGCATGCTCTTCTAGTGATATCCCTGAAATTCCTTCTTCAGGGCGCTGATTGTCTCATTCGGAAAGTGCGTATCGCGATCACTCATCAAGATCTTTGGACACTCGAATCACGTCAGTACATACTCAAAGAGTAACTTTGCAGTAGTTGTGCTTGTACAATCCTTTGCAGGCTGTGCCTCCGCCCATCGAGTATTTGGTGATAATGTACCTTGCTCCCATCTTTCCTGGGGTTGGATGGGTTCCACAAAATCCATTGCCCATTTCTCAAAGGGTTGTAATGTCATCTATGGATTCAAAGGTAGCTCATCCCTCCATAATGACCTGCCAGTCCTTTGACACACATCACATGCTTTGCAGTATGATTTCGAATCATGAGGGAGGGTTGGCCACCACAACCCTGCGCATAGAATCTTCTGCGCAGTCACTATCCCTACATAATGTCCTCCCACGACGCCCCAATGAGCATCCACGAGGATACTGCTCCTTTCAAAATCAGGTACATACCGTCGTAATATCTCATCAGTCCCCATTTTATATAGATTCCCAGCATTGACAAAAAATTCTGCTACGTGCACCATTAACTCCTTCTTCTACTGGACAGTGTATCCTTCCAGGGTAGTTCCTATCATTAGGAACTGTATGATATATTCAAAATGACCATTTGTGACATGCACTGCAAATAGCTGTGCGTCAGGCAAGCCTTCTTCCAAATTAGTGGGCTCTTCCCATGTCTCTATGCGTGATAGCTAGTCTGGTCCTACGTTCAATCATTCAGGCTTCATAATAACTTCAAAATCATACTCCTGGAACAATAATAGCCATATGTAGATTCTCCCCCCCAACACAGCCTTATTGACCAGGTATTTCAGTGCGAAATCATTTGTATACATCTTAAAATGGCCTCCCAGCAAGTAGTGTCTAAACATCTGGGGTGCATATACCATGACTAACCCTTTGCGCTCGATGGTGGAATAGTTCTTCTATACCTTGGATAACCTTCTGCTTGCGAATGCTATAGGATGGTACAAGTCTCCTCCACCAGCCTGTGTCATTACTGCTCCCATCACTATACATGACGTGTCAACATGTACATGAAACTCCTTCTTCCAATCTGGGAAGACTAAAATCGATGCGGTGACCATCTTTTCCTTCAATAATTCAAAGCTCTTCTTATTGTCCTCCTTCTAGTAGAATGTGACATCCTTCTTCAACAACTTCTCCATAGGCACGGTGATTTGGGCATAGCTTTTGATAAACTTTTTGTAATATCCAGTATGCCCTAGGGTAGCACGCAACTGTTTCACACTCCTCGGTGCTTCTAAGTTAAGTATCACCGTGATCTTTGCAGGATCTACCATCAGTCCCTGTCTACAAACCACATGACCCAGCAGGGTCCCAAAAGGAACACAAAACAGGAACTTCTTCAGATTGAGCGCGATCTAGTATCTTCGACAAGTATCTAGCATCAAGGATAAACTAGCGACATGGTGTTTTACCAGCTCAAACACAGTCCAATCATAAAAGTATACTTCCAGGAACTTGTGATTAAATTCCTTGAACACCGCAACGACTACGTGCGAAAAAATCATAGGCACATTCTTCAATCCAAA
The DNA here is from genome assembly GCA_031772625.1 of Pinus tabuliformis. Lineage (NCBI taxonomy): Eukaryota > Viridiplantae > Streptophyta > Pinopsida > Pinales > Pinaceae > Pinus > Pinus tabuliformis. The sequence continues at coordinate 904,263,463 of CM062811.1, forward strand.
AGGCATTACAGTGTACTGAAAACACCTACACTTAGTCGCAAAGGTTGTCTTGCTCCTATCCTTTGGTGTGATTTTGATCTGATGGTACCCAGAGAACCCATTAGTGAAGGAATAGGCTTTCTGGCCACCTACATTATCCAACACTTCATCAGTGAACGGAGTCGGGAAAGGATCATGTAAGAAAGCATCATTCAACTTTCTGAGATCCACGCATATCCTTATTTCATCCTTTTTCTTCTTCTCCTATACCACCATTTGGCTTACCCAATCAGATTCTTCTATGGGCTCAATGATGCTTACCACAAAATCTTGTCTAGCTCTAAGTGGACCTTCTCCTTATACTTTGGATTGAGATGGTACAATCTTTACTTAACTAGCTTCGCGTCAGGCTTCAAATTGATCTTCATAACACCTAGGTCCCCAATTATCCCTTTTAGATCTGTAAAATTGGTAGGGAATAAATCCTGGTATTCGCAGAGTAATTCAGCTACCTTATCCACCGTCGCGTCGTCCCAGTAGTCTCCAATCTTTGCAAATTTGGGCTCCACCTCGGTACCAATATTTACCTATTTCGTTTTTAGTGGTGTGGTTATATCCGGATTCTCAATCTGCGGTCCTTCAACCTCACGGTGACCTTCTATTTCAGGGATGTTAATCTTTCGTGGATCTTCATCCTCTTCTTCAGCGGTTACGTTATAGCATTCCAACGCGTGACTCAGCTGAGTAGCCCAATCAAGCTAAATCGGGTCCAAAGGATCTTGCAGTATCCTGAAGATTGCTGCTTTCACCTCCTGAAGCACCTCGTCAATACAGTCAAACCCGTCTTCAAAGCTAAATTTCAATATGAATCCTTCACGCAGAATATCCCATTCAGCTGTACCATGGCAAAGCTCTATTTCTAAGTACCAGTTCATCGGGATGACATCCAGGGTGTGATAAAACAAGTGCAACCATTCATGTTGGGGCTTCTCTCCATAAGCCTGAGCCCATTTATCTAAGTGCGTGCACAAATCATCCTGCCCATCTGTTGAAGCCCTGAAAATCGAGTCTACAACAAGGGGGATACCCACCCGGTCTGGACCTTGGTTAGCAGCTCCTTTTCTGTTTAGTATAGTGGGTACGACTGGGGATATGGGACCAATTTCCCAATTTATGTGTGTGTGTTGAGATTTGATATTTCCTTTCTAAAAGTTCCTAAGTGAAATGCTTTTACTTTAACTCTAATCTAATAACATGCAATTGTATTCTAATAAACAGAAATATCTAATTCTACACTAACCCAGGGTGTAATCTTTCCGTTATGTGATCTAAAATGATTTCAAATAACAATTGGTAATAAAGATCATTCAACTGTTATGAGAAAAGAATTCAATAGAGATAAACCACTTCGTATAAAAAGTTAGACGAAATAGTTGTGAAAAACATATCGCATAATAAGCTACTCATACATTAAGCATAAATAAATAGCTATCACCATACAGAAGTGCCAAATGATAACTCAACCATTCACGCATCAATATATAAACAACTGAACATAAATACCACTTTAACACAAAGGCAGAAATAATTAAGAGATAGAAGTACCATTTATAACTAGTTCTACTCATGAGCTTCAAGAGATAATGATTTATCTCTTCTTAATCCAACATCCACTAAGAATATAGAAGTGCAACATCAGTAGTAGATATTAAATGCAGATAGCAATAAATCCTGTTCCATTCATTCATCAAAACCTCCTCGAAGGGTGCAAAAGTGCATGTTCTGAGGACAAGTCTTTGACAAATTTCAGGACCCTTCTCTAAATGCATGAGAAGGGTTTAAATACTACTAACTAAATCTAAAAATAACTTATTACAAAAATGTAGGATATGGTTTAAATGACTGTCCTCATTTTAGGCAAAAATAAAGCAAATTTAATACTAACATTAAATCTAAAATTAAAACTAACAACTAACTATTTATGTATTTGTTCCTTGAAATCGCAAGCATTCAGCATTTGTTTGAGAAGAGTCGGCTGACCGACTTCTGACTTTTACTGTCCTGCGAAAACGGCATCAGCAAGAGCTGGTGCCATCTTCTCGGCAAAATTGATGATACATTTGAGAGTCATGCACTGACTATGTGGTTTTATCAAATATGCCCAGTAAGAATCCCAATTCAACTTGTTAGCTACCTATACCAATAGGTTTCATATTTCATGATTGGCAAAGAAAGTTCCAAATATGCTCTGCTTTGATGATGCAAAGATCCCATATTTCCAAGAGAAGACAATGTGTGTATATAGCTCGATGTGGACTCAATTTTGATGGATGGTCCAACAGCCTAATCTGGATCATGCCATGTTTCAATTTTCTGCTGTAGAATAGAGAAAGAAGTCTGTCCAAACTGTTTAATCTTGGTAGACCAGTAGCTTAGGTAGAGAATTAAGGTTCCCAACTGCTTAATCTGGGACCTTGGAAGCAATAAGGGTAGTTCTAGATAGAAAATCAAAATAAAAAGCCAAGAGAAAAGAAAAGGCAAATAAGGGTCTGCAAGTCTAAGTGCACCCTCCAAGCAGAAACAAAAAATGCTAGGCAAGTAGATGGGTAGGCAGATGGGGTTGCAGAAGTGTCATTCCTTACAATTGAATGTGTGCTAACCTATTCACAAAGGAAAATCAATGGACTGAGAAGGTCTTCTTTTCCATCATGTTGCAGCAAAGCAAAGAAGCATAACTAACTTCCTTTTCCCCCTTTTTTCACCTTCATTACTAACATCCCTTCATCAGTTGTGTTCATGGAAGAATTTGAGGTTTTATGGTGGTTCTTATTCCTTTAAAGGCCACATTTCTTGTCTAAAATTCTTTTCATTTTGATCTACTCCCTAAACTAAGTGATTTTCAAATAAACTTAGTGATATCACTCCTCATTCACCTGTTCATCCATATTAACCCCTAACTTCTACTATCTAAATCCCCTATGTTACCCTTTCCCTACTATTATAACACTATGGTGTATAAACCCCAAGCATCGTATAAATATCCCTCCCCTTGGCATTATAGCCATGTTTTCACTGTCAGGGATCTAATTGACATCCGGTCAGTTTGAGAACCCTAAACCTTACCCCTTTTTCCCCTTCTGAAGCCATTTGACCCATTAAGCCCTTCATTTTCTAAGAAACCTTGTGAAAAAACCCCTTTTCACCCCTAACCCGCTTCATTTGCAAAAAACATATAAAAACCCACTTTTTCCCGTTTACCCAAAGTTTGGCGCTATGCGCATTTTTTATAAAAAACATTGAAAAACATGGAAATCCACCAAATTTCCAAAGTCCCCGCCGGGCACAGATCTCGAACAAAATATTATTTTATTCCCGCTCTCGTGCATATCGCACCGGCCCCGACGTCCGAAAGATACCTTCCGATATCTGTCAGAGGGTGACGTCAGGCCTCTGCCATGCGTCACCCCCACAGCGTATCGGAGGTACATCTAACATTTCCGCCTCCGTATCATAAGCGGTGCGATATGAAACCGCTAACCACTTCCGGTTTCAGTTAATCTGCCCTGCCTACGTCACTGCCAGCATCACTGCTACGTCAGTGCCGCGTCGGTACGCCCCGTCCGCCATTACTCCACCTGTCCGCCACCTCACCATCCCCGTGGACCTCTCTTATGCCGCCACGTCACCCGACGACGTCATGCTGACGTCACCCAACCTTGACCCCACCTGATGACGTCATGCTGACGTCATCCAAAAAAGGCGCCAATGTTCCAAAAAATCCATATTTTGGCCAAAAATTCGCGTTTTTTGCACTATTTTCCAAAAACGCTGTTGTTTTCTCTGCATGGTTTTTACATCCAGCCGCGCACCAACCTGCTGAATTCAACCTGAAGACCGCTGGCGCACCATTTCCACCTGCATTCGTGACCATTGTTCTCTGTATACCAGGTATTTATCCCAGTGAATCCTTCCTGCACTTGTTTCGTCTGTGAATTGCCATAAGAAAGCTTAAAACACTTAGAAACATATAATTCACCAGCAAATCCCCTATGCCTGGTCCTCATTTGCACCTACAACGTCGAAATTCACCAGCTAAGCCTCGTTTTCCCGAGTTTCTATAAAAAATGCATTCTGTTTGCGCAATCGCGAACTGGTAACCCAAACTATACCAAATTTGCTGAGAAAAAGAGTTAAGACCAAACATTTGTCTTATCCATACTTTAAGCAGTATTTCAATTGCTGCAATTGACCATTTACCCTTTGTCCCTCAGTAATTTACCTTTCTGTTCAAAGAAAACCTTTTGGTGTTGCTCTGCACAGTAACACTAGTCCATAAACTATAGAATCTTAAAAGGAAATGATGGATCCACCAGTAGCTCCTGTAGCATTAAACATTGCTCCTTTAAATGCCCCTCAGAGAGAATTGGAGTGGCAACCCCTAGCAGACCTGGACTATCAAATCTCAGAAGAAATGCTGATGCACAACAAGTTTCACATCCACTTATTGAATGAGTTAAAGGCTAAACATGAGAGTGGAACAGAGGTACTGGGCATATGGGACTCCTTTCTCCCTATTTTTAAGCTCCCTCAGGTCAAACAGTTCCCTAACCTCATTCACCTATGTGCCGAATGTTATGACCCTACTCAGAGGGTTGTGCTTGACCCTTCGGGCTCAATCGTTTTCTATATCACCCCTGAAGCTATCAAAGAGATGTTGCACTTCAGGACTCAGAAGAAACTAGTTCCTTTATCACTGATAGACTTGATAAACCAAGGAGCTAGATTGACAGATGCTCAGGTCACCAAACTCAATCAGCTGTACATTAACTCTGATGCTGTGAAGAACCCTCCTATTTGTCATGTATATCTCAACCAACTGGGCAGAGACCTTGCAGATATGATTAGTCCCATTTTAGGCTATAATTCAATTGAACATATTGATGAAACTGTGCTGGTGATGATGCTTATGTTTGCTCCTGGCAAGTCTCCTACCTGCTATGACTATGCCACCTACATATCAGACAAAATACATGAGCAATTGATGAACTTGTCAAGAGAAAGGGTGTTCAGATACACCTCTTACATCTACCACTTAATCCTATATTATCAATATGAAAAGTTTTCTTTTGTTGTGAAAAGAGAGGATGCCCAAGGCAATCCAAGGTCAGTGGTTTATTGGTCCTCTGTCTTCCATCACAGAGCTCACTCTCCATATACTTACTGTGAGTTCATAGACCTTTTCATACATCCAGCCATGTCCCTGCTTATGATCTCACCTCCTCCAAGACTAACTGATGATATGCAAAGGATACTTCAGTTGTCTAAGTCATACAGCATTGGGGACTGGTACTTCTACCAGAACCACATAGTCATCAGGATATATGGGTGTGAATTGCCCCCATACCGATTGCCCAAATATGTACCCATGAGATTGTTTGCCCTTGAATATTTCAGGCAGTTCGGGAATGCTGATGTGCTACATTTTTCAGGCAAAGGCAAGAAAGCACAACTCAAGGTCAGGAACCAATTAGGCCACTTTATCTACAACAAAAGGGAGGAAGGCTGGCTAGAGGCAGATAGAATGTTAGAATCCCTTGGCCTGCAAACCAGTTTCCTTTGGAAACCATATGACCCCAATCACTTCATAACTTTAAGAAGGGTCAAGTATAGGTTGTCTGGTTATGATCATGTAAGGATTCCTCACATAGAAAAATATGCAAATCAAATAAAATGGAGGAGAGGAACCTTAGAGGAAGCTGTCACACAAGAAGAGTTAAATGAAAGAGCAGTAAGAAATCTGAGGAAGATGGCTGACCTTGAGCTTTGTTCACAGGTGTTTACTCTTCCAAGCACTCAAGTGGGAGCAGCTGCCTCTTCCTCCACAGCAAATCAGCAAGCAGTTAAAGCTACTGGGCAGACTTCTAGCAAAGGCAAGGAAAAAGAGATGGAAACCGAAGAGCCACCTCATGAGGAGGTGCAGCAGCAACAGGTACAACAGCAGCAAGAGAAAGAGCAGCCCTTACAGCAAGAGAAGGCAACTGGGGCCCCAATTTTCACTGAGCAGCAGGCTCAGGACACTGTACCTCCCAGGCAAGAAACAACCACTGAAGCCTCAGTCCTCCAAACCCCACAAAAGGAGGATATAAGTAGAAAGAGGGACAGAGAAACTCCCCTCACAGAATCCACCAATCAGGGAGAAAAGAGACACAGAATGAATCCCCTATCAGAGGAGGAAATGCCAATAGGACAATCTCTGGGCATGGGCCCACCTAGTAGAGAAGCATCTGCAAGTTCCTTTCAACAGGGACAAGACAGAACAGTGGGAGGAGAAGTCAGCTCCTCAAGCCACCAAAGAGAAGGTGAATTGGGCATCAAACATCAGTTCATTGACATAAAGAGGAGAAGTGAGCCCATAAAAATACAACTATATAATCATTTGTTGAAGATGGCTCCTACTAACCAGCAAAGACTCATGTCCGCATATGATGTCAATGAGGGCAAGATGATCATGAGTCACTTTTTGCCAACTACATTGCAACCACAGTCCCCCTCAGACTACTTGAGGACCAATCTTGAGGTCCTTGCCAAGGACATCCACCCAATTGACAAAATCGAATTGCATAAGCAAACGGGTGAGATGGTGTATGTCTCCTTGGCAGACAAGACATTGGATAATTATAGGCTAGTAAATAGCCTAAATAATACAACTGCTCAACTGGAGTTGGAGAGAGCATCCTCTCAAGCAAAGGACAATAGGATCAGGTCCTTAGAAGATATAATCATAGAGATTGGGCATGATCCCAAGGACATCAAGGGCATACAAGAAATATTGAAATTGAGGGATGCAGACATGGCAACTATGAGGAGAAAGATCAAAATTTCAGCAACAATTCACCCTCAAACAGATGAAGTTGCCCAGCAAAGACATGATCAAGATGCCTCAACTTTGCTAGTGTCTTTATATAAACAGCTGATCCAAACACAAGAGAAGCTGGGAGAATCAGAGGCTGCATAGGCAGCATTACAAGAAGCATTACAGCAAAAGGAAGGAGGTCAAACATCTCAGCCTCCTCCAGAAATAATTAATCTTGAGGAGCCTCCTCAAACTACTGCTCCTCCCACTCAGCAAACAGACTAGGCAGCACCTTCTACATCAGCAACAGCGCCAACAACAGAGCAGGCTCCAAGCCTGGATATGCAGAAGCTCAAGAATGAAATCCAAGCCCTGGAAGCCCAAATGGCAGAATTAAAAGAGGCCAGGGAAAATTTGGTCAAGTTGAACGAAAGATATGACAAATCCAAGCAGACTATAGTAGAAAAGGGCAGGGAAATAAAGGCCCTTAAAGATAAGATAAAAGAGCTGGAGAAGGAGCTCACACTTGATAAAGTGACAGCTGAGCTCAAGACAGTCCTATGGGCCAACATTGGCCAATCCGTAACTGATCAATGGCAATACATTGAGACAATTCATGAGCAAATAGAGCTCATAGGAAAAGCACACAGAGAAATCCAGAGATCAAGGGCCTCTCTAGGCAATATGCCTGAAGTTGCCAACAGGATGATCAATGTGCTTAATAATAGAACAAGTGCTCAGTTAGCAAATATGGGAATCTCCAACAGGACTGAGACTATTTCATTGATAAAGAGGGTCCTAACACTGAGAAGCCTAGTGCAGACACTAGAGAGAAGGACCCAGGATATGCAGACCGAGGTCAATAGATTCATGGACAAATTTGTGGCATTGCAAAACGGAGGTCTCCCTGGCTTACTGAACAGCGCAGGAAGGCTACTTACACATGAGCAGTATGCCAAGAGGGTCAACACATTCGCCACAAATCAGATCACTGAAAGGCCCAGCAGCTCAGAGGAAACAGGGCCAGCTACAGGACAAAGTCTCTACAACAAGGTAGAGAATTTATTCTTTATAATGAATGAAATTAAACATCTGTTTGAAGTGCCTCCAAACTTCTACAAATACACAGAGGCAGATGAGACTTTGGAGGCAATTCTTAGACATCAATTGCCCACACAGGAATACTGGACCAAAATGATACAGCTGATATTGTAAGCCAGAGCCTGTAAATCAAGTTTTTTTTGTTCAAATTCATAAGTGGTCATGCACAGGACAACTTAGTAAAATCAGCATGCACGAAAAGGGAAGGGCTGAGCCAACTCAGCAGATCATATTCGGCCAACAAAGCAAGATTGACAGCTAACAGGTAACAGGGCCGAAAAGCTATAGCACGACAGCCATAAAGGCACATTTCCAGCATTAAAGCAGAACGTTCAGACCGACTCAGTGGCCTCCAAAGGTCAAAGTATCTCCTGACAGATATAAAGAGCATTTATTTTGTATTCAATGATGTAATAACTTTCTTATCTACTATCTTGAAAAGTTGGTGAACGTATTCATTTCTCAGATGACTCAACACTTCAGATATTTTGTATGAGCGTTTGTATATATTCCCCCTCGCATAAGTTTGCGGGGGTTGTTGTTGATTTCTCTTCAAGAGTTCTTTTGCTGTAAATTTTCAGAGTTTAATACAAAGGCCGATGGAATTTCCAAAGTCTGTGTTGTCTGAGGGGTTGTGATGCGATTGGTGTCTGCTACAGGATTCCTGCGTGTTTTCATGGCTCAATAAGTTTCCTTAAACTTTCGTTATGTTGCTTCTGTTATTTTCTCATAACTCATCCATGTTCTAGATCTCACAATTAATGGCAGAGAAAAAGACTAATTCCAGGATTTATTCATAGAATACCCTGAATTCAATCTATGCTATTATAAATGTTTCTCTCGGTTATGGTCATAAAGGTGTAATTCTTAATTGCTGAACCTCTATACTGTATCTTTCATAATAATTATTGTTTTAGGAATTCAAATCTGCTCCTTTACAATACATCTCTTTCTCACAACCAAGCTTAGTGGAAAATTCTTAATTGCTTTTCACTGGTTAAACACACTTCATCATTATAATATCAAGTTTGTTTCATGAGATATTCAAAAGGCCCTGCTGTTTCAGAAATCCCAATCTACCTCTCAAACAACCAGTAACCAAAGACTCCATTGCCCAATGGACTAGAATTATCTGAAGGTTTCCACTTTAGGTACAGAAGACATCCCTCAACCAAAACACAAAACCAAAACCCTGAACATCATAGCTAGGCTAAAATACTATCAGAACAGAGACAAATCATAAAGAGAGAGCCCTCTCTGATTACAGTTTGGCTAGGAGCTGTAATCCAAAGATTGGTTAGTGGTTACCCCGGCCGTATTCCCTTGGGAGTCAAAGGGAACAACCTGGGTGTTAACACAACTTAGTCAATATTTTGATTGATTCTTCCTTTTCTTGAGCTTTCTGTCTCCAACCTATCTGCAGTTGCTGAGATTTTGGTAGATACCCTGGAGTGGTTTCTGAGATCAGATTTTCCCTGTGCAAATTTTCATTTATGCAGTCAATAACACTGTTCGCTGCTGTGGCTTCTTCTTCTGCCACTTGCTCTGCTTTCCTGATTTGTGCATCCCATTCGTTAAAGAGCATTTATTTGTTATTGTCGTTGATTATTGGTGTGCCTGCTCTTTTCTCCTCCTATGTTTCTTGTCAAGCCAAATATTCAGTAACTCTTTTATCAATTAAATCATAATCATGTCGTAAGTCCATGCCTTGATTAGTGATTTTATCACTTATTTCACAATAAGAGTTCCACTGTGATATTCTTTGGCATATTGCTTCCTATTGCTGCAATAGTTGATCATTTAAGGAAATGGATTATGTAATGAATTTTGTAAGCTTAGGATCATCCTTGTGCATCTCTTGCATATCCTGTAACTGTTTTTCTCTTTCAGCCAAACTGTTCTGGTAGCCTATCAGTATTTGTTGGAAGTCCTGCTGTAATCTTTCAAGATGTTTCTGTGCTTCGTTGTTCGCGTTGGCTTGTTGCAGCTGTTGCTGCAAAACCTGTATTTGATATTCCTTCTCTTTCAGTAGTTTTTGTACCTCAGATGTTTTATCAATGGTCGCAGAGGCATATGATCCTGCGATCTGAGATAATTTGGTGAGATTTTCAGTGGGATCAATGGTAGGATCTTGCCATAGGATGTCTAATTTCTCTGCATCATGAGAGAGCATGTTTTCCAATTTTCTTTTTCTTTCTTTGTCTTCTCACTACTGCCTTATGTTGTGGACTATAAAATACGTCAAGAGGAGGAATCTCCTCTATTTTTAGCATAAGTTTAGAGGATGGGGTAATGGGAATATGTTTCATTTCTGAGACGTTGCTAATTGTTCCTATGACTATATCTTTTGTTGCATGTATATTACTCACAGGTGTCTTTGTGCTTTGTCCTTCAATATTGATTAAATCATTGAATGTCTCCCATTCTTTATCTAGATTGGTTCTGATTGATGGTGGCTGGACGATGAGAGGGGGAGGATCTAGCTGTGGAGAGATCAAATCCTATTGATGTGGGAGCTCTTTTGACTGGGCAGTATCCGTTACTGACCCTTCGCTTTTATCATGGCCACTTTCGGATCTCTTAGAATGTTCTGATGTTTCTTTCCCAGATTTAAATTTAGATCTGTCTATGGCTAAACTTCCATTGAGACTGATACTTGGAGTTGGTTCCCTTACGGGTTCCAAGCGTAGTTCTTCCAAATGGATATTAGTTAACCTTCTTTCCCTGTATATCTTGAACTCTTGAAATTCTGCTGGAGGGAATCGCACTTGGGCCAAATGCAGAACTTCTTTAAGCGTACTTTTCTATTGGAACATGTCATCAAAAAGATTATCTTCTTTAGAAAACACCTTTATTTTGACTGCAGTAGTGAAATTCTTAGCAATATCATAAGGGTCGAACGGTCTTCCTGGAAATTTGAACAATCGTAGACATGTTATGTTGTTTACTTCTTTGAATGCATGGCCTACATCAAATAGTGAAAAGGCCCCACAGGTCATAGGAAATTGTGGCCAAATAGCCTTCTTTTTATCTTTCAACTCTTTAGTCAAGCCTCCTTCTCCGCAAGTTTGATAAGCAATTTCTCGTGCCATGAGTTTATCAAGAACATACAAAGGTAAGACATGAGGGGAAGCGAGACTTCCGAATACCCTGACATATGTAAACAGTTCTTCTCCGAACCATCTCGTGACAGGGAGTATATCTACCTCTGCTTCAGGAGAAAATCTTGGAGCATCTTTATCATACAATATTTTGTACAGGGGCAGCATGATTCCATGACAAATCTTGTAGAAATATGGAGTGAACTTAGAATCCCACAATTCTTTATGATAAATATGAATGGGTAAGGGGTCTTGAGTCATCCTTTTCCAACCCATTAAAGGAAACTTGAAAACATAACAGATTTCATCCGTCACATATGCAGATAAGTAGAAAGGGGGGTAAATTCTCTAAGAAACAATTCTTTTGGACTGGTAACTTACAATGGTTGTGGCTAAGTTGTCAAACAATATTTTAGCCCAATCCATAACAGTACCATTAATGATGGCATCCAATAATGGTAGCCATTCAGATGAAAATTTGTTAATGTCTAGCTTCCCAAAAAGTCTATAGAGCATAGCAGCAGCAAAGAAATATGGGGAGGTGAGAGAACCAATACTATACATACCATGTTTATCCCTTTTCAGTGGTTCATCCCTCCTTGACCATTCTTTGGTACATTTTGTCAGTCTTTCATTTTATTTAGCAAAATTCTCTATGAACTGTCCGTTATAAGTCACCTGTGGCTCTGGTAAATGATACATGAGCTTCAAATCTTGTGGAGCGAATGAGCCAATGAGTCCTTGACCCCGAGTCTTAAATTGTCTATTTTTCATGTCGGCGGTGTCCAGTACCCATTTAACCATGTCTGTGTATGGAAGAATTTTGGGCCTCGCCGCTATTCGGTCTAAGAATGAGCAAGCTAGCTCTGTAATAGACGCCTCAGAAGACCCGTCTGAGCCTGTAGTAGCTGTAACCTCAATTGTTTTGGGATTCTCTTCCTCAAGTAGACTATACATGCCTTCCCAAGTAGTAATACCACCGTCTCTGTTACAGGCGATGTCTGTATACAAGGGCATCATTTCTTGATCTTCAAAACTAGGAGCTTTGCCTTTCTTTCCCATAGTATCCTGAATACTACTTTGTATAATTCTCTGTTATTTGTTCCTACAGTTTACAAATGAGGTGAGAATCATGATAAGGAAAAGGTGACGGGATAGCTTTAAATGTCGAAGACATATAAAATATACCACCTTACGTGAAATGGCTCTTCGATAAGCACGAAATCCTATTTCATTAATGATTGAAAACTAACTCATTAATTAGCATTAAAGCACATAACCAGGTCTCGGTTTATGGAAAATACTTTTTTGAACAACGAGCCCGAAAGATTTGCGATGAAGCAATTTTGCGATTTGCTTCACAATATCGTAGTTCGCAACATCGCAACATCACAATATCACTCTATTGCAATATCACAATATAAAAATATCACTGGAGCATAGCATATGACAATTATCCGTTAATGTGTTTTCCACGAAATGCGATTTGCGATATGCGCCATCGCATATTGGCAGTTTGAGGTTTTTCAACGTAAGTGATATTTGATGCATGTGATGCGATGAAGTTTCACATTGCGATCTCACAACCTTAGAATTGTGTTTGTAAGGAGGTATCCATTATCCTTTTTGTGATGCGATATTTCTTAAGGAGTGATTTTATTCTACCTTATCATAAAACTTAACCTTTTTTAGATTTTTCAAGTGTATTCTCCTAAGTTTATGAAGGTAAATATTATTGAAAAAGGAAATTCAAGCACTAATTGATTTTTAAATTTTTTGACTAAGGGTCCCCACTTATTTAGTATTAGTAATAACACTAAATAAGAAGGGGGGTTGTTGCTGGCCACAACAATTGGCAATTCACTTGGAAGAACCAATTATCTTTGCTTTTCTTTTGAATTTTCTAAACTTCCAAAACAGAAAATTTTCTAGAAAATCAAAATTTATTATAGAAAGACAAAGTACATTATGCTTTTACATATCAATGATATTTTGTTTCTTCTATTTTTATTTTTGATTGTTTACTCCCTCAAGCTAGTCCTTGTATCTACATCAATCACTACTTGATTTATAAAGATAAAAACAAAGCCTTCTTTGTAAATCAGTTTTAAATATGCTCATTTATCGTAGGTAGAGCCTCTGCTGTCAGCAAGCGTTTATAGCCTCGACAGAGTTACCAGTTACCCAACAATGATCCTGTATCCCACTTAGAGAAATATACAATTTTCAAAGAGTTATCCATATTCACACTTATTGCTTTCATTTTTCTTTTTACCCTTAAAGAACAATGTCTTGGTTTGGTAGCCAATTTATGACAGTGCCATTCACTTGATTTATAACTTTGTTGAACAAGCTGGCTCGTGATGAGACCCCTTGTCTTTTGATTGCAACAATCTTTGAGTCATTGCCCTGTTGTGGTATGCAGTATTGGAAAAGTCAGCAAGCTATAATATCTATGATCATGATAAGTCGGCTCGTGATGAGACCTCTTAATCTTTAAGTTAAAGTGTATCATTGGATTATTCCTTGAACGATGTAATTTCCTAGGTGGGGAGGAAGTCATTGTTTCCTTAAGATAGCTTTGGACGATAATGGTAGAGTTTTTGGAAAGAGCTTTTCTACAGAGAATCTTCGTTTTGTTATTGATACCTTTCATTTGACTGATATAAAACAATTTCCCACTAAAGGTCGTTTTTCATCAAAATTTACAAGGTTGAAACTAGTATCGCTTCTAGGCCTAGAGCCTTTGACTGTATCTTTCAGTGATAACGATCAATTTTCTAAAAGAATTCTATTTATACAAGTGAAAAAACAAAATCTAAAAGAGAATTTGTGTCTTTTTCGTGAATTCCAAATGTAACCATTTACAACTGGTTTTATTATGAAAATAAAAATTAAAATAAAAAAATAATCTACAAGATAGAAGAATGATCTCCTATGGAAAATATTTTTTGAGGATCTGTCCATTAACAGGTAAAGATTCTCTTTTTCTTGTTAAATCCTGTAACATAAAAGTAGATGGACCTATGACTTCTGCGATTTGAAAAGGGCCAAGCCACATTCGTTGAAATTTCATATGTTTCCCTTTTTCCTCATGAGCCTTGTCCCATTTTAGAACTAGATCTCCCATCTGAAAGTCCTTTCTGGATATTATGTTTGAATCAAAAGAAGCTTTTACTAATGCTTGGTGATGAGCATGCGTTATTTTGGCCTGTTCTCGTTTCTCTTCTAACTTAATTATTTCCAGTTGCCTTAGTTGTAAGGAAGAAGTTGGTGCTTCGTCAATATATTGAACTAAGGCCAAAGAGGGAATTGCTAAATGAGTTGGAAGAATGACTTATTTCCCATAAACTAAATTAAAGGGGGAAGTGCCAATGGAGGCTTTCTGTGTTACTCGATCTTCCCACAAAGAATATATTAAGGACTTGTGCCATTTTTTGTGATTTTGATCAATGGTTCAATTAATGATTCTGATTAAGTTTTTATTTGTAGATTCAGCTAACCCATTCCCTTGGGGTAATAATTAGCAGAGTATTTAAGCTTGAAACCCCTTTTGAGTGCAAATTCAGTCATTGCATTACCAGAAAAATCTGATGCATTATCAAACATTAAAGCAGAAGGCAACCCAAACCTAGTAATTATGAACTGATCTATGAACTCGATGATGTGTTCGGCATTATCCGTCTTGAGAGGAACTGCTTCTACCCATTTAGTAAAGTAATCTGTTGTTGTAAGGATATATCTATGTTGTTTAGAGGAGTGAGGAACGATCTCACCTATTATGTCCAATCCCCATTGATCAAAAGGCTGCTCAATGTTGATTGGTTGCAGCGGCAATGATGGTTTCTTTTGTCTCCCAGTAGCGATTTGACAAACATAACATTTCCCTACGTAGTTATGTGAGTCTTTGAATAATGTGGGCCAGTAATAGCCTTCACGTAAGATTTTATGTGTAATAGCGTCTCCAGAATAGTGTCCCCTAGCTGGCCCATCATGGAGTTCCTGCAAGACTTTTTCAGCTTCAAATTTCTCAAGACATCTAAGGAGAACAAAATCATAATTTATTCTAAAAAGAACATCGTTCACTAGCTGATATTGTTTAGCCTTCAACCTTAGAGCTCTTTTCTTGGTATGATCGAGGTTTGAAGGAGAATATCAATTCTTTAGATAAAATATGATATCAGCGTATAATGATTCAACATCATTTAGGCTTACCTCATACATTTGTATCTCTGTAGATGGTATTTCGGAAATAAGCGATGCTCCAGTCAGCATTTTGTAAAAGTCTTGACCTTTTACAATACTTGCTGGTTTGATTTCTACGTCATATTCCTGTAAGGTAGTAACCCAATTGGCTCTTTTCTCACCCACATCTTTCTGTACTAAGAGATTTCTTACCGCTGGAAACGGTACTATGATTTTTGTATGGGTTTTAAGTAGAAAGGGTTTGAAATATTTAATTGCTTTGAAAATAGCATAAGCTTGCTTCTCTACATCTGAATAATTTAACTCAGCACCCTATAAATTTGAACTACAAAAAGAAATTGGAGCTTCTGCCTTGTCTTGATTTGCTTGAGTGAGTATCGCGGCATATGATCTATCAGAGGCAAATGTATAAAAAATAAAAGGATTGGAAAAATTTTGAGTTGCTAAAGATGGAGCGTTAACAATTGCTTGTTTGATTAGGTTGAATGCCTCATATTCGCCTTGGCCCCATTTGAAGTTTGAGTTCTTTTTAATCATTTCTTGTAAAGGAGACACGATTCTTGAAAAATTTGGAACAAATCTCTTTACAAAATTAATCTGGCCAAGGAAAGATTGCATAGCTTTCTTGTTGTGAGGTAGGGGTATTTCGAAAATATCCTTGATTCTGTCAGATCAATATGAATTCTAGATTTTGACACTATGAATCCAAAAAGCTTTCCTTCACTTAATTCGAAAAAGGATTTTTTCGGGTTAAGTGAAATTCCATACCTTTGACAACGTTGGAAGATTTGTTTTAAATCTCCAAGATGATTGCCTCGTTTCTTGGAATATACAGTTATATCATCCAAGTAGATTACCACTAATTTGTTAACTAATCCCTTGAATGCGATGTCCATGGCTCGTTGAAATGTGGCACCAGCGTTGATCAGACCAAAGGGAATTTTTTGATATGCATAAGCACCCCATTTGGTTCTGAATGTAGTTTTTAATTGATCATCGGGATGAACCAACACTTGGCTGTATCCTAAGAATCCATCCAAGAAGGAAATTAATTCTGATCCTGTGACTGCCTGCAGTATTTGCTCCATGGGAGGTAAAGGAAAATTATCCTTTTGATAGGCTTTGTTAAGGTTTCGAAAGTCAATGCAAATTCTAATGTCTCTATTTTTCTTTCTAACAGGAACCATATTGGAAACCCATTTGGAATGTCGAATGGGAAAAATGATTTTGGATTTTAATAACTTATTGAGTTCGGATTTGATCTGGTTTTCTAGATTGGGATGGATATTTCTCAGCTTTTGCTGGACAGGTTTTTCATCATTTAGCATTGGGATAGTATGTTGGATGATAGAAGTGTCATAAGTTTTGAGTTCATCGTAGTTCCAAGAAAAGACACTTTTGTATTGTCTTAAGAGACGAATATATGCTAATTTTTCTTCAAGAGCTAGGCCAAGGCCTAGGTTGATATTCTGTGGTTTGGCATCAGTTCCTAGATTTACTAATTCATAGTTCAAAGTTGAACTTTGCAGTTTTGAATTGGTAGATCTTTTGAATCGATCTTTCAAATCATAAAGGTCTTCTAACTTGACTACTGATTTTGGCATAGCATTATTAGTGCTATCTTGTTGCAATTGTCTGTCATGTTGGTCCTCATCAATTATCTGATTGGTGTAAGATCCTTTAGATGTGAGAAAGCTCACAATATCAGGATCATCGTTAAAAATCCTCCAATTGGTAATGTTATCAGGAATTGAAGGTCTAAAGATTAATTCAATTGAAAATCAATCAGGGCTATAGTCTTCTGAAGGAATGAGCTTGGAAGCTACATTAGCTAGGAGGTCTGCACTAGCATTCTGGAGTCTGGGAATTGATGAAATATTGAATGCTATAAAGTGTTCAGTTAGATCTTGAACTAAAGATTGGTAATGCTTTAAATGACCTGATAAACAATGTATAGTATTGCGTACCTGTCTGATTACAATTTCAGAATCTCCAAAAACTTGAAGATATTTGATGTCTAATCCGATTGCTTTGTATAATCCTTGGACTAAAGCCTTGTATTTTGCGGTATTATTGGTGCAATTGAATTCGAGTCTACAAGTTAGCATAGTTTTGTTTCCCTCTGGACTAATTAACACGCATCCTGCTCCTGCTCCTTCGTTAGACTTAGAACCGTCAAAAGATAAGTTCTAAAATAAAGATTTATTTATAGGTCTGTCTGTAAAATTAATACATTTAGAACTATCTGTTTGAGAGAAATTTTCTACTTGAGATAAAACAGAATGTTTTAAGTAAGGTGAAGTATGAGCATTAAAATTTCCTAAGAAAGAATCTACTGAGTAGTTTCCAATGATGTTATTGTTGTATGCTATCGGTTCATTCTCTCCTTCCAACTCCGTTACTATGAATTTCTAATGTCTTTCTCGCTCAACTTTTATCTGATTTGGTTTACCATTATAAGGGAGCCATATGTGCAACCAGTCAATTGCAAAGTATCCATAAATTTTTTCTGACCAATCTCTGCTAAGAATTAAGCCATAAAATTCTGGAATATCAGCAACTAAAATGTCGATAACTTGACATACCTTTGGATTGGATGACAACCTTATGGTAACCTGATTTAATTCGCCGATCACTTCAACTTGTGATCGATCTAGCTGAACTATGTGCACAACAGATTTTTGCAGTTGAACGTTCAACTTTGCACATATTGATTTTGGTAGAATATTAGATGAAGCTCCAGAATCCACTAAGAAATTATGCAAATTTTTATTGAAAACTTCATAAGTAAGAAGAAATGGGGGAGTATGAGATCTCGACCTTCCTCCAATTAAAGCGATGTCATTTGGATCAACTTTATTAATCACGTTAGTTGGAGGTCTTCCCATTTCATGGGAAGCTTGAGAGATTACAGTGGTGGGCAAAGGTGCAACTGGTACAACATGTAATTCTTTCAAAAGTACCTTTTGCTGGTGTTTTAACTTGCTCAATTCGTAAAAAGTGATGTTAGCCCTAGTCTTTTTCATGTCTTCTATGATATTATACTCCATTTCATCCAAAACGATCAACATTTTTGATGGAGTTGATGAATCTGTTTGGACTGGGCTGGTTTGAGTCGCTTTAGGTGTCGTTTTCTTAGCTGCGACTTTATCCTTAGTCATTGAGCTTGCGCTCTTTGGCTTAGGAGTGGGTTGAGGAGGATCAAGTTGATTTCTACTTTGAGTACTAACCGGGGATGCCTCTTGATCCTCTTCATCTAGGAGGATGAAGTCCCACATACCTTGTACCTCTACAACTTCTTCTTCATTGGTATGTTCTTCAGTAGCAATTTCCTCTTCTTCTTCTTCTGATTCAACACTTGTGATAGCATTTGGCGGCTTTGAATCGGTTGAAGGGTTTCTTCTATAAGGCTTGTATGACTTTTTAGAAGAAGTTTCTGCCACTTGTTTCTTAATGTCAACCATTTCGTTAGACATGGTTTTCAAAACTTTTTGTAATCCTTCTAAATTGAATGGATCTTTTGATTGTTTTTTCTTGGGGTCTTCCTTGAAAGTAACCTTCTTGGATTTTCGTTCTTCTATCGCGTTTTTCTTTTCTAGAGCTATGATATGTTTCTCTACCGCTATTGCTTCTTTCATATTGTCGGCTAAAGTTGTTTTATTAGCCCTATCAACGAAGATTGCTATGTTTGATGGTAAAGCAGAGATGTACCACTCACTTCACACTTCTTCGCTAGGCTTGGAAGCAGTAGGAATTTTATTTAACAATTTATTGAAACGTGAATTAAAATCTTTGATAGGTTCCTTTGACTCGGCCCTAAGGTTAGACAGGTCATTGATCAGTGTCGCCATAGACCTGTCATCACCGAACTTAGTCAGGAATTGTTCTTGGAAGATATCCCAACTAGAGATAGATCCAGACGGTAATGAGAAATACCATGATCTGGCTGCTCCTTGCAGAGTATAAGGGAAAAGTCAGACGACGGCATCTTTGTTGGTAACTTCATTGAGATTTATGGATAACATAAAGTTATTTATATGTTTTTCTGCTAGCATGCCTGCTTCATGATTAAACTTAGGTAGCCATTTTTCAGGATGGGCTGGTATCTAACTCAAGGGCGCAGGCATTAAGACTGCCCTTGGGTTATTCCATGGAGATTGGGCCATTGCTGAACTACAAATAGAGGAAAGTGTAGAAGGTGATCCCTGCGATTAAGAAGATGAGGATATTACGACTCCAGATGATTGAGAAAAAGGTGTGGAAGTTCCTGTGGATTGGTTGACAATAATCTGAATTGGAGGAGTGGATGGTTGACTTCACGGTGGAGAGGTGGAGATGGATGATGATGATGAAAGACTCTCACTATCGGACCCGTTACGCGATTTCCTTGCTCTCTTTCTTATAGGCAGAGGTAACTCAGTTGGCTGAACACAAAACTTTTCGCTCTTTAATTTGGTAAGAGGATGAGCAGGGTTATATTGCGAAGTCATGCTACCTTGAGATTTATCAGATCTCTGAGGTGATATAGAAAATCGTTGAAGTTTATGGATCAAAGATTCAACTTCAGGAGGTTCAATAGTAGATTGTTCTGAAATGTCAGGGTTTGTAGCAGCGGCTGTTGTTCTTTCGACTTCTGGCTCTAGATTTAAAGATTTTAAGTGTGATGGAGAAGTCGAGGAAGATGGTGAGGGCGATTTACTCTCAGAATGGTATTTAAATTAATACTTACTTGCCATTCATAGTTCGAGCCCTCCTTCTAGCGCCAAATATGTTGAAGCCCCGAAAATCAGGTCTACAACAAGGGGGATACCCAGTCGGTCTGGACCTTGGTTAGCAACTCCTTTTCCGTTTGGTATAGTGGGTCCGACTAGGGATATGGGACTAGTTTCCCAATTTATGTGTGTGTGTGTTGAGATTTGATATTTCCTTTCCAAAAGTTCATAAGTGAAGTGCTTTTACTTTAACTCTAATATAATAACATGCAATTGTATTATAATAAACATAAATATCTAATTCTACACTAATCCGAGGTGTAATCTTTCTGTTATGTGATCTAAAATGATTTCAAATAACAATTGGTAATAAAGATCATTCAACTGTTATGAGAAAAGAATTCAATAGAGATAAACCACTTCGTATAAAAAGTTAGACGAAACAGTTGTGAAAACATATCGCATAATAAGCTACTCATACATTAAGCATAAATAAATAGCTATCACCATACAAAAGTTCCAAATGATAACTCAAACATTCACGTATCAATATATAAACAACTGAACATAAATACCACTTTAACACAAAGGCAGAAATAGTTAAGAGATAGAAGTACCATTTATAACTCGTTCTACTCATGAGATTCAAGCGATAATGATTTATCTCTTCTTAATCCAACATCCACTAAGAGTACAGAAGTAAAACATCAGTTGTAGATATTAAATGCAGATATCAATAAATCCTGTTCCATTCATTCATCAAAACCTCATCGGAGGGTGCAAAAGTGCATGTTCTGAGGACAAGTTTTTGAAAATTTTCAAGACCCTTCTCTAAATGCATGAGAAGGGTTTAAATACTACTAAGTAAATCTAAAATAACTTATTACAAAAATGTAGGATACAGTTTAAATGACCGTCCTCATTTCAGGCAAAATTAAAGCAAAATTAATACTAACATTGAATTTAAAATCAAAACTAACAACTAACTATTTTTGTATCTGTTCCTTGAAATCGCAAGCATTTAACATTTGTTTGAGAAGAGTCGGCTGGCCAACTTCCGACTCTAACCGTCCTGCGAAAACAACATCGGCAAGAGCTGGCACCATATTCTCAGTAGAATTGATGATACATTTGAGAGTCATGCACTGGCTGTGTGGTTTTACCAAATATGCCCAGTAAGAATCCCAATTCAACTTAGTCAATCTTTTGATCGATTCTACCTTTTCTTGAGCTTTCTGTTTCCATCCTGTCTGCAGTTGCTGAGCTTTTGGTAGATACCCTGGAGTGGTTTCTAAGATTAGATTTTCCCTGTGAAAATTTTCATTTATGCAGTCAATAACACTGTTTGCTACTATGGCTGCCTATTCTGCCGCTTGCTCTGCTTTCCTGATTTGTGCATCCCATTTGTTAAAGAGCATTTATTTGTGATTGTCGTTGATTATTGGTGCACCTGCTCTTTTCCCCTCCTCTATTTCTTGCCAAGACAAATATTCAGTAACTCTTTTATCAATTAAATCATAATCATGTCGTAAGTCCACGACTTGATTAGTGATTTTATCGCTTATTTCGCAATAAGAGTTCCACTATGATATTCTTTGGCACAATGCTTCCTGTTGCTGCAATAGTTGATCATTTAAGGAAATGGATTCTATAATGAATTCTGTAAGATTAGGATCATCCTTGTGCATCTCTTGCATATCTTGTAACTGTTTTTCTCTTTCAGCCAAACTGTTCTGGTAGCCTATCTGTATTTGTTGGAAGTCCTGCTGTAATCTTTCAAGCTGTTTCTGTGCTTCGTTGTTGGTGTTGGCTTGTTGTAGCTGTTGCTGCAAAACTTGTATTTGATCTTCCTTCTATTTCAGTAGTTGATGTACCTCAGATGCTTTATCAATGGTCGTAGAGGCATATGCTCCTGCGATTTGAGATAATTTGGTGAGATTTTCAGTGGGATCGGTGGTAGGATCTTGCCATAGGATGTCTAATTGCTCTGCATCATGAGAGAGAACATTTTCCAATTTTATTTTCTTTCTTTGTCTTTTCACTATTGCCTTGTGTTGTGGACTATAAAATACGTCAAGAGGAGGAATCTCCTCTATTTTGAGCATAAGTTCAAAGGATGGGGTAATGGGAATATGTTCCATATATGAGACATTGCTAATTTTTCCTATGACTATATCTTTTGTTGCCTGTATATTACTCACAGGTGTATTTGTGCTTTGTCCTTCAATACTGATTAAATCAATGAATGTCTCCCATTCTTTATCTAGCTCGGTTCTGATTGATGGTGGCTGGATGATGAGAGGGTGAGGATCTAGCTGTGGAGAGATCAAAGCTTGTTGCTGTGGGAGCTCTTTTGAATGGGCAGTATCCCTTACTGACCCTTCACTTTTATCATGGCCACTTTCAGATCTCTTGGAATGTTCTGATGTTTCTTTCCCAGATTTAGATTTAGATCAATCTGTGCCTGAACTTCCACTAAGACTAATACTCGGAGTTGGTTCCCTTACGGGTTCCAAGCGTAGTTCTTCCAAAGGGATATTAGTTAACCTCCTTTCCCTGTATATCTTGAACTCTTGAATTTTTTCTAGAGGGAATTGCACTTGGGCCGAATGTAGAACTTCTTTAAGCGTACTTTTTTGTTGGAACATGTCATCAAAAAGATTATCTTCTTTAGAAAACACCTTTATTTTGACTGCAGTAGTGAAATTCTTAGCAATATCATAAGGGTCGAACGATCTTCCTGGAAATTTGAACAACCAGAGACATGTTATGTTGTTTACTTCTTTGAATGCATGGTCTACATCAAATAGTGAAAAGGCCC
The DNA here is from genome assembly GCA_031772625.1 of Pinus tabuliformis. Lineage (NCBI taxonomy): Eukaryota > Viridiplantae > Streptophyta > Pinopsida > Pinales > Pinaceae > Pinus > Pinus tabuliformis. Next base: position 904,286,236 of record CM062811.1, read on the forward strand.
TGCAAGTCACAGGAAATTGTGGCCAAATAGCCTTCTTTTTGTCTTTCAACTCTTTAGTCAAGCCTCCTTCTTCGTAGGTTTGATAAGAAATTTCTCGTGCCATGAGTTTATCAGGAACATACAAAGGTAAGACATGAGGGGAAGTGAGACTTCCGAATACCCTGACATATGTAAATAGTTCTTTTCCGAACCATCTCACGATAGGGAGTATATCTAGCTCTGCTTCAGGAGAAAATCTTGGAGCATCTTTATCATACAATATTTTGTACAGGGGCAGCATGATTCCATGACAAATCTTGTAGAAATACGGAGTGAACTTAGAATCGCATAATTCTTTATGATAAATATGAATGGGTAAGGGGTCTTGAGTCGTCCATTTCCAACCCATTAAAGGAAACTTGGAAACATAACAGATTTCATCCATCACATATGCAGATAAGTAGAAAGGGGGGTAAATTCTCTGAGAAACGTTCTTTTGGACCAGTAAATTACAATGGCTGTGGCTAAGTTGTCAAACAATATTTTAGACCAATCCATAACAGTAGCATTAATGGCGGCATCCAATAATGGTAGCCATTCAGATGAAAATTTGTTAATGTCTGGCTTCCCAAAATGTCTACAAAGCATAGCAGCAGCAAAGCAAAACAGGGAGGTGAGAGAACCAGTACTATACATACCATGTTTATCCCTTTTTAGTGGTTCGTCCCTCCTTGACCAATCTTTGGTACATTCTGCCAGGCTTTCATTTTCTTTAGAAAACTTCTCTATGAACTATCTGTTACAAGTCGCTTGTGGCTCTGGTAAATGATAAGTGAGCTTCAAATCTTGTGGAGTGAATGAGCCAATGAGTCCTTGACCTTGAGTCTTAAATTGTCTGTTTTTTATGTCCGCGTTGTCCAGTACCCATTTAACCATGTCCATGTATGGAAAAATTTTGGGCCTCGCTGCTATTCGGTGTAAGAATGAGCAAGCTAGCTCTATAATACATGCCACAGAAGACCCGTGTGAGCCTGTAGTAGCTTTAACCTCCATTATTTTGGGATTCTCTTCCTCAAGTAGACTATACATGCCTTCCCAAGTAGTAATACCAGCGTCTCTATTACAGGCGGTGTCTGTATACAAGGGCGTTATTTCTTGATCTTCAAAACTCGAAGCTTTGCCTTTCTTTCCCATAGTATCCTGAATACTGCTTTGTATAATTCTCTGTTCTTTGTTCTTGCAGTTTACAAATGAGGTGAGAATCATGATAAGGAAAAGGTGATGGGATAGCTTTAAATGCCGAAGACATATAAAATATACCACCTTATGTGAAATGGCTCTTTGATAAGCATGAAACCCTATTTCATTAATGATTGGCAACTAAATCATTAATTAGCATTAAAGCGCATAACCAGGTCTCGGTTTATGGAAAATACTTTTTTGAAAAAAGAGCCCGAAAGATTTGCGATGAAGTGATTTTGTGATTTGCTTCACAATATCGAAGATCGCAACATCGCAATATCGCAATATCGCTGGAGTGTAGCATATGACAATTATTCATTAATGTGTTTTCTGCGATATGCGCCATCGCATATCGGTAGTTTGAGGTTTTTCAGCGTAAGTGATATTTGATGCATGCAATGCGATGAAGTTTCGCATCACGATCTTGCAACCTTAGAATTGTGTTTGTAAGGAGGTATCCATTATCCTTTTTGCGATTGATATTTCTTAAGGAGTGATTTTATTCTACCTTATCATAAAACTAAAGCTTTTTATTTTATTTTTCAAGGGTATTCTCCTAAGTTTATGAAGGTAAGTTTTATTGAAAAAGGAAATTCAAGCACTAATTGATTTTTAAATTTTTTGACTAAGGGTCCCCACTTATTTAGTATTAGTAATAACACTAAATAAGAAGTGGGGTTGTTGTTGGCCACAACACCATCATATTTGTCTATTATTCGTACCTTCGGCTTCCCAAAGCATGTTCTCATCATCCTCCTACATTCGCGCCAATCATCAAAGCTACCCTTGTGCATACCCCACCATCTTGTGGGCGTAGCGCGTAGTGCCTAGTCCAACCCCCGGAAGCATTGCTTCTCTGGTACCTCCCTCTCAAATGCATCCAAAAATATAATGACATCATTTAGGCCATCATAAGTGGGTATATTTCTTACCTCCGACGACACACAACATAACAAATAGGTCATCACGTTACAGCTCAGTGTGGTTACTTCATGTAACTGATTCTGCAAGCGCTTTAATTCTTCATCAAAGTCTAAGGTGCAGGAACTCTCGTGATCCCATGTAATTCATCCATCCACTATTGGATTCACCCAATCTTCGTCTCATGTTGTTATCTTATAGATACAGTCTAAATCTTCATCACTCGCATAATCGTGGAGTAGTTCAGTATAGTGCGATCCTTCAACAGGATATAGGGGTACTATTATGCGGAGCGATTTCTTCTCAAATATCATCTTTCGCTTCTTTAGATTGATTACCCCATTCATATCAATAGCCTAATAAATTCCAAAGAGTGCAGGGTAGGGGTTGCTATCATCCACAATTTCTATTACTTCAAAGTCAGCCAGTGCGCTCGCGCCTTCAATATCTATAGTCACCCCTTATAGCTACCCCATGGGGATGATATTCTATTGATTTTCCATCCTTAACTGAATTGGATACCACTACAGCGTGGGTCTTCCCATCCTTTCCCAAGTCTTCTTTGGTAGGATGTTCACATCTGACCCCAGGTACAAAATAACCCGATCCATTTCATACTCTCCTATCTACACGGTTAACCTCATCTCTCATCCTGTCCTTGTTTTATGCTTACCAATTTTTCATACCATGCGTAGTTCACCTGGAGTGTTTCCGACGCATCTATTTATAAGCTCCTGTAATCCCTTCATAGCCTTGCTATCGCACAACAACTTCATGCAGGTCTCTAGGAAGGTTGTAAGCATAGAAGGGTCCATTTCCTGATCAGGCTTATCCTTGCTTCCTGAGGTGGAGGCCTCAATGAAGCTCTTCTTTGCTTCCATGAATGTTTCATGTGCGCGCTCCAAATCGAATGCAGCTTCCTTTGCAGGAGCTTTGCGAACCCATGTGCTATCTTCAGGCTATTTCCCCTTGTCATCTCCTATTGTGATTCCACTTCAGAGCACTATATTTATGTTCAGATCCTCTTCGCGTGGCTCAGACCTCATCATCTGTAGGTTCTGAGTCTGCTGAGGTGGTGGCACCCCTTTGTCACGTATCCTTGCTATCAGCGTAGGACAATCCTTAGTTTCATGATCAAACAGAGTGCAATATTTTCACGACGAATGTGTTGGGTTAGTGCAATTGTGGGCATAGTTTCCTGCTTCTTCGAAATTGTAGAAAATTAGCTTTCCTTGACCCCTGCTAGGTCCTCCTCCACCTCGGCCTCGTCCATGCCCCTGAAAGCCTGTTCACACCATCCCCGTGCTCTGGTAAGGGAGCCGCATTTCTTCCTGAACCTTATAGGTGGGTGTTTTATCCATCATCAATTAATAACTTCTGTAGTTGTGGTCATCATGCCCTACCAACCTACATAAGTTGTAGAACAATTGTTGTGGCATTTGTACAAACTTCTGCAGCAAATGACAATTATCCGTGGCGTGTTTTCCTACTACCTGACATATAGTGCACCAATGTGTAGGCCCTGTTCTTGGTCGTGCTTGAGCTTCCGACCTCAAAGGAATTGGTTCTCATCCTGCCATTTAGTTCACAAAGACCAGGCAATGGTCTTTGTTATGCCCTTGACCCTTGTATTTTCGGCACCATGCTTCTTCGCGCTGTAGAAATTTCACCTAGATTAAACTGATTATGAAATGTACTAAAGCAAAATATTTAATTTACTTCTACAATAAAACTTGCGGAAGCTTAATCGATTTTGAGAAATATAAAATAGAACACATATAACAGAGAATAAGAAATCAATCACACATGAACACAGAAGAACACTCTGGGGAAAGCCTCAACTAAATCCCTGCTATTTGTATTATTATACAAGTGGAAATATCTTAGGATTACACAAAGATTTAGCTCACAAGCTATCCAACTCTCAGTAAAATCCCTCACTGTTGCTCATAGATTGAATAGACAACTCATATGCCTTCCTTCAGTCCTCCAAGCCTCCTATTTCCTTGCGCAGTTTCTCCTAGGCCCTCCAGCTGCAACCTGTGTGATTCTCACCTCACACACAACACTGACCTCTGAAATAACTGCGCAATCCTGAAGGAGATAATTCCTTCTGCATGGCTGAGTTTTCTTTATAGGAAAATTCCTCCGACTGATAGTACAATGTCCCTATCAGTTATGCATGAGTTATTTATGAGAGAATATTCAGTTATCTAGAGAACACTAGTTGCATGCATGCATACATTAACTGGCTGAACTCACAATTAGGTCCCCCAACTATTTGAAACTAATTTAACTAGACTTAACTCAGTTAACTGAGCTAACTAATTACAACTCAAATACAACTCATCCTTATCTCCTTAATTAAGGGATAACTTCCTCAATCAAAGGGATAAATGTTGCATGTCTTAATATAGACTTCATGTTTGATTTTCTCCAACTAATTAACTCAGGATGAATTAAGTAATTATTTTTCAAACAACTGCTGAGAATAAATTCAAATTTTAATTCAGGGATTAATTAAAACTGGAATCTATCCCGAAATTCTATTTATAGCAATGCTATTTATAGCAATGCTATTTATAGCATTTCTATTTTTTCTATTTCCAACAGAGTTGGAGTATATCCTAAAATGTTATTTATAGAAATGCTATTTTTAGAATTTCTTGTTGCCATTTTCAACACTCCCTCTCAACAAGAAAGGCATTCAACTTGAACCCAATCATGAACCTTTGGAATGTTCTACATGCAACACTTCTCTCAAGTGTTGTTGCTCCAACAACTCCATAAACAAAAAATATCCAACCTGAATCAGAATGATGCTTCTGTCATCAAAGTCTCTGACTGCTATTGCTTCTATCGACTGAAAACTCTACACCTCTGTGCTCTTCAGTATCTGACTGCTCTAGCCTCTGTCACTTTGATCTCTGACTGCATCAATCACACTGATTCCTCCTGTTGCATCCATGCTGCTGCTGGTCCTATCTCCCAGCACTGCATCCACACTGCACCTCCTCTCATCATGTTGCAACGTGCTGCCCACTACTACACTGCAACTTAGTTACTGAGAAGTAAGTAATTGATCTCCCAATTGACCTCCCTTTTGAGCTAGAAACACCCTCTGATGCTAAAGTTCCCTCTGCCACTAACAAGTGCTCCCTCTCTGACCTCTGCATTGTTGCAACAACTCCATGCATCTCACATCGTTGCACACCTCTCTGTGCCATCCTGCACTGGTGCAACACTCCTGTGCCTCTCACATTGCTGTAATCTACTAGCTCTGTGCTATCTTAGCACTCCTGCACTGTAGCTATCTCTGTCACTCCATCTGCATGCATCTCTACCCACTCACTCAGTCTTGATACTCCTCATTGGGGCTCCCGTAGCAAGTTCTAACCAAAGAGGTTGGGTACCTGAAGGATCCTACCCTTATTTCAGCCTTCTTGGGACTATCACTTCACATCACCCCACCTCCCACCTGGAGGTATGGATGCATGTGATCCCTCTACCCACTTGGCTCAAAATTTCCCCCTATTGGAGGTCTCTGCATGAGTGGATGCCTCCACTCGGTCTCCTCTCGGATTCTCCAGTTGTGCCTACTCCACAACCTCCTAAAGTTGCTTCACAAATTGTGGCTCCTACACAATTGTCTGAGACTTCTTTTGGCGCTGCATGTTGAGAGATAATGTACTCTCCCTCTCAACCACCAAGTCTCCAACATTTGCCTTGCTCCTCAAGGCTTTGCATGCATCTTGTACTTCAAGTGCATACAGGTTCTTGGCTAGCACACTAATTTGTTTCATCTTTCCCGCCGTCACGAAATTTTCTGGAAAAAGAGTTGATTTTAAATCAATGATATCTCCCTCATCTAAACTATGATTTAGCTGGTTTTTTTTTTTGAATTTGGGTATTTTTCGCAAGGAATCCAGATCTGTTATTTGTTTCTAAAAATTTTGCATAAAAATTTTCAGATCTGCTCTGCAAAGTTGTGGCCCAATTTTTTTTCTTACTTCGAATTCCCTTCTTCGAATATTGTTCACTGATTTGATCACCTTTGCTCTAATACCATGCAAAAATTTCTCTATAGATCAGCTAGCTCTAATACCATGTAGAAATTTCACTGTAGATTAAATTGATTATGCAATATACTAAAGAAAAATACTTAATCTACTTCTACAATCAAACTTGCAGAAGCTTAATCGATTTTGAGCAAGATAAAAAAGAACACATATAATAGAGAATAAGAAATCAATCACACATGAATACAAAATAGTACTCGGGGAAAGACTCAGCTAAAAACCCTGCTATCTGTATTATCATACAAGTGGAAATATCTCAGGATTACACAAAAATTTAGCTCACAAGCTGTCCAACTCTCAGTACAATCCCTCACTACTACTCATAGACCGAATAGACAACACATATGCCTTCCTTTAGTCCTCCAAGCCTCCTATTTCATTGCGCAGTTTTTCCTGGGTCCTCCAGTTGCAACCTGTGTGATTCTCACCTCACACAAAATATTGACCTCTGAAATAACTGCGCAATCCTAAATGAGATAATTCCTTCTGCATGGATGAGTTTCCTTTATAGGAAAATTCCTCCAAATGATAGTACAATGTCTCTAACTTTAATCTCAACTAGGTTTTTCTCTGAACTGACATGCATGAGTTATTTATGAGAGAATATTCAGTTATCTGGAGAACACTAGTTGCATGCATGCTTGCATTAATTGACTGAACTCACAATTAGTTCCTCCAACTGTTTGGAACTAATTTAATTGGACTTAACTCATTTAACTGAGCTAACTAATTACAACTCAAATACAACTCATCCTTATCTCCTTAATTAAGGGATAACTTCCTCAATCAAAGGGATAACTGTTGCATGTCTTCACATAGACTTCATGTTTGATTTTCTCCAACTAATTAATTCAAGATGAATTAATTAATTATTTTTCAAACAACCGATGAGACTAAATTCGAATTTTAATTCTCAATTTTAATTCAGGGACTAATTAAAATTGGAATCTATCCCAAAATGCTATTTATAGCAATGCTATTTTTAGCATTTCTGTTTTTTGCTATTTCCAACAGAGTTGGAGAATACCCAGAAATGCTATTTATAGCAATGCTATTTTTAGCAGTTCTTGTTGCCATTTTCAACACGCTCACCTCTGGTTGAATTGTTCTGTCTTGCTTCAAACTTTGCATCTCCAGGAAAATATTTTTCAACTGCACATGGATCTGTTGAACCCCTAGATTTGGATCTTGCATTGGTGTTTCATGTAGTCTCATTGCAATCTCCAAGGCCTCTGCCTGAGTCGTTATCTTCTGTTGTGACAATGCAACCCTTAGGTGTGGCAGGAGCGAAGCCACAAACCACTCATGATGTTGTCTGTCTGTTAAGTTCATATTAGCTTTGCGGATTTGACACTTCAACCTCTGATCTAATTCCCAAGGTGTCTCGCCTAGCTTCATCATGATTTCTTTGAACCCCACAATCGACTGTGCCTCAGATTTAGGCCTACTGAATTCTTTGTTCAGCACGGTCTGGATGTCTGCCACTCTAGCGTTTGGGTTATCATTAGAGTACTTAATGTACCAGGTTAGCGCGCGATCCTGCAACGCACTAACCAGTGTTGCCTTCTTCAAGTGATCATCTGTAATGCCTTGAGCTTCCCATATAGCTTTCACCACAAACTAGAACTGGTCTGGGTCCTCATTTCCCAAGCCTTTAAACAAAGGCAGCTTCACTAAATTTGCCTTGCTGAATCGTGGTGGAGGTGGAGGTGGTATGGGTGAAGTCGCAGGTGACAATGGTGAAGTTGGAGGTGGTGTGGGTGGAGGTGGCAGTCACGAGAATCCTTGTCTTATTAACTGAATAGCACTTCACAGAGAAGCCTGCACTACTCCTTCTTTGTCACCCAATGGAGGTGAAATCAATGGACTATATTCAGGACCCTTTCTTCCTTCATTCTTGTAATTTTTTCTACTTCGCGTAGCTTTGAACATCAAGGTAGATGCATAACCTATTTTTCGCACAATAACATTTTAATCCAGGTATTCAAAGATTTCAAGTACTTACCTCACGAACCTTTGAAAAAGTGCCGCTCTGCCCCATTGTAGCTGACTGAGGTATCGACCGCGAATTTAGTCACAAATCCTCCTGTGATGTGATCGAGCTAATGATCGACAGTGCGGGCTATCTTATCCTGACAGGTTTCCAATCTCTGTACTAACTTCGGGGTCTAGACAATAGGACCATCAAGTCTGCACCTTCCTTGGCTATATGTTAGCTTCACAATCCACTCATATAGCTCAACCGGAAAGGAAAAGAAAAAGTTCTCATGTATTTCTGTATATAGGTACCTGTGCAGCCACTATTACTTTTTCAGTTGTGGATTTATGTTCTCCTATGCTGCGAATTAGTGGATCTTCAACCAGTCTCTGATCTCTTTCTTAGTTGGATTCCAGTGATATGACATCACACATCTTTTATGTAGATTCCAGTCCTGACAACAGGACCATTTTTTGGCTTGGAGGGGCCTGACCCAGGTTCAGCATTAGTTAGCCAAACAAATCCCTACACTACTAGCCCTTTCGGCGTCAAATCGCGGAGCGCAGACCAAAGTCTCACCCGAAGCAATATGGGAGGACGCTGGAACCAAGTTTTCACACCTTGAGATGGTCGTGATGTCGGTTTATTCCTTCTATTCCTGCTTTCACGTAGGTCATTAAGTTCTAGGGCTCTGTCTACCTAGCTCCTTATTCCTCCCTTTGATACCTCTATGAAAGGGTATGATTGACCTTCGCGCAGCCCTAACCTTTAGTGCATATACTTTCGTGCTATTAAGGCAACGTATTGCATAGATTCCCAAGTTATCCTTAAGTGTCTTACTTATCTTATTAGACACTCACAGTTAGCACCGCATAAACATATATCCTTATTTGCGTTCAATTATCCAACATAATTACATACATTCGTGCATCACATAAGTATTATAAATGAAATTCATACACAATATGAAAAGATGCATTAACAGGAATAAAAGACACAGAATTTGTAGAATACTTCTCTTTATTGATATCTTTAGATGATTATAAACTCTATCCATCCCGTGCACACAGCTGCAGGGGTCTGCGTACTCAACTGCAAACTTCTACCCTAGGCCTCTGTGCACTATTTGTAGATCCTCTACCTACGCTACGATCCAAACTTAGTCTTCTCTCCTTATCGCTCAAGACTTCTTACTACAATTCATGACTCGTCTGAACTTCTTAGAGTTTACTTAGCTCTTTTTATACAATCCCATGGTTCGCGGACCATGGGTAGATCTTTCACAGCCAACTTTTTTTTACAAAATAAGAGCGGACAACCCTTTATGACTCATGACACCTCTGCACTCTGCGACCACAAATCACCGAGACTTTACAACTTTATTACAAAATTTAACCCAAAACATGGGTTTTTAACCCTAAAACTGTTCTTGGGGGATCTTGTTCCCAACAAGTACTACAACTGAGTCCTTCTACATGTTTACAAGAGTAAATTCTTATGTATTATGAGCATAAGAGTATGCAAAAAAAATACATTGAGCTATTTGGAGGCTTTTGGAACAAAGACTCCATGCAGAGTGGGGATATTGAAGCCAAGTTAGAATATGTTTTTCGTTCCCATTTTTCTTTATTGGATATCCTACATCTTGTGAGAGGTGGTTCTATTGCATTCAAGGAGAGATATTTTTCAGCGTTGCGTCTCGTGCATGATTTTGCATGAGCTACTCAAATTTCCATAACTTTATGTTAAAACTTTGGGCATATCTCTTCATCTCCATAGGAGTGGAGGGTGTCAATTCCAATGCTCTTTTATCAAAATATGACTATGGATCTGGAGAGGTGACCCATGAAGGGGCTTTCTCTTCATTCTCCACAAGAACTTTTGTATTTCCTTGATCCTCATTTGGGGTTTCATCCATAAGGGTATCTTCTTCTTTCTCTGGATCTTGAAGAGCCTCAAAATGAATTTTGTTTAAGGAAGGTTCTAGCACTAGATTTTCTTTAGTAGATTTCTTTGGGGTTGTAGCCTTATTTTATTGATTCCTTCTTCACTTTTGTGTTGGTTGGAAACTAGCCTCTTTAGAAATAGGGGCTTGCACCTACTCATATTTTTTTCATTAGGGGAAGTTTTTGGATACGTTCCCATGAGTATGAAAATCGTTTCATTTGAAAGGAATCTTCTCATGGTCCAATTCCTCGATGTATTTCCATTCTCCTAGATTTATCTTTAGGTATTTCGAGAAACCCTCATTAAGATTTACCTAAACACATATGGGGGCATAGGAAATTTGACCTCCTTTTGGTTCTTCTTTATCTAGATAACAACCAAGTTTGCTTCCAATGTATCTTAGTGCATCATCCCCCTAAAGATGAAGAGAGAGGTGTGGCAACCAAACCCACACCTACACGAAAAAAATCTCATAATATGAACTGAAATTTAGAGTCTATGGAGCGATAAAGAGGCCTCTAGACCCCATAAAATATAGTCATGATATCAATATAAAATATCTTTCCATTTTATTAAGAAACATAATGACATAGAAGTCCCTTCCTACCAAAAAGAAAGTTACCTAACCTTGAAGCTTAGATTTCATGATCCAGGTTTCAACAACTTTTGGATTCGGCCACTAGATCATAAACTTGTCGACCAATGATTTTCCTGAGAGAGCTAAGGCTATGTTGCATGGATTAGAAGGAGAGAGTTTAACAATAGAGATCTTAGCTAATTTCTTCACAATTGTTTTGGGGGAGAAGAAGTCCCTTTAGGTTTCTAAGCTTGCATAAGGGCTCTAAATGCAACCTCGTCCTCCATGGCATGGTGAATAGAGGTGCTATGCAAATTCACTATTGAATCAACTGTTAGTATGTGGGGACTGGGACAAAGCAATAGAGACATACATTGTTAAAAAACTAATATAGGAATCCATGTAAAAGGAGCCTTGCTTCAGATTTACAATGTCTCATGCAATAATAGATTGAATTGATTGCCCTAGACCTATAAAAAACTACAACGACTAAGGAAACCCTAACTACAAGAAGCCATATTCTGCAGAGCTCAATTTCATTCTAACTCTTAATGAACTGGAACTTTAAAAACCAATAAAATTTAAAAAATTAAACGGAAAATGACAGTGAAATGCTTTATAATATTCAAATATGAATGTGTACTATATTTTTATTTGAAAATAATTAACTACACCTAAATATCACCTTAAATAAATTTTCGATAAAATTATAACATATGATAAACATTAAATATAAATTATTTGAAAATACTTAATTGCACATAAATCTCACCTTAAATAAACTTTTGATAAAAACGTTTTGACGATGATAAACATTAAATATAAATTATTTTATGTTATCACTACTCATTTATTAAAAAATACTTTATTTGATATTACCACGACTTTTCATTTATTTAAAAAAATTTACATTAATTAAAGTCATAATGAAATCACCTTAACATTTAATATCATTAATCTTTAATTATTTAATATCATTATTCTTGAAAAAATTAAATGATATTTAAATTTTAAAACATTTTAAAATAATAGATTTAAAATTTAAAAATATTATAATAAAAATTAAGAAAAAATAAATAAATTTAATTGGAAATAAATCAACTCCAAAATCACTTTATTATTTAATATTAATTAAAAGAAAATTTATATAATTAACAAAAACATATTATTGAAAAGTTAATTAAAAAAATATTATTTTTAATGAGAAAGAGAACACAGATAATATAGAAAGATTCTACTTCTTTTATTAAAAACGATATTTAGTTTTAAGAAAAGTTTTTTGGTAGAAATCAGATCAGAGAAATTTTTGACGACGTGTTTCGAACCAATCAGTGTGGTTCATCATCTGGATCAAATGAAGAGGCAGACCATGGCAAAAGCTTAAATCGAGAGAAATGTAGAGACCATTATTTTATAATTTAGTTTTGTAATATTATATAGTATGTCATAAATCATAATTTGTGTTTTTCTTTTTTCTCTTTTAAAAAAAAAAATTCTCAGTTTGACGTGAAAAGATTATTTTAATTAGATTTGTATTCAATTTTTATTCATGGAAAAAAAAATCATTATTTTTATAAATTAACATATATTAGTTTTTAAAAATTTAATTAAATCATAATTTATCAAAAAACAAATTATAATTGTGAAATAAAATCACTGAGTTATGATAGGTTTTCCCACCTTGGAAAAAAACACAATATTATTATTATTATCATTATTATAATAATAAATAAGAGCTTGAATATTTTAGTATAAAGTTATATTTTTATTTATTTTTTTGTTATGGTTAATTGATAATTTGTTAGAGTAATCTAGGTGAGGCCCATGATAAAATATATTGGCTGCCACTATAATGGCAAGAGTATATCTAACAACTCATAAGTTAGATATACCTAGAATTTATGACTTAAGCCTTATCACAAGCCAAAGATGTCATTTTGGGGATGGAGAGTATGGGGTTGAACACTTTTTCAAGAGATGTTTCAAATAGTGACAAATATTTAGTAGATTACCAAGATAATTCTTTGATTAAAAATGAAGTTTTTTTCAGATACTTGTAGCCCACCATACAAGATTACAAAGGACATTATTAGTAGAGGAGGTTTCTAGATGACCTATTTTGAAAAATGCAGCAAGAAATTCTCAATTTTATTTTTCCTTGATTAAATCGAGAAAATTAGAATTTTCACATTAACAGACAACATGGATGATGTTAACTTGAGTGACATGGCTTGTGTCACCTATTTTACCTAGAAAATTCGAGTTGGAGGAGTTAGAGTTTAGTTTAGCATTTGTGGTTGCTAATTTGTAGTAATCAAGGTCAGCTATCTAAGGTTGTTTCAGTTAAACTAGTTCCAACTATTGGAAGAACTAGTGGAGGGTGGAGAATGCTTACCTTGCCTGCGCATTGGGGGTAGCCAAGTTAGCAAGCGTTTGGTGTTTCGTAGGTTAGACCTTCGTTGTTTCAAGGTTTTTATATTGTAACACCTATGAAAAGTCAAATTAAGATGCTTGCCTCTGCTATTTCTGTGATGGCAAGCCCCTACCTAAATGAAGAAAAAGTCAAAACCCGAAACTCACTGGCACAGTCAGTCTGCTAAACACGAAGTGGGCATGCTATCCAAAAACTAACCCGACACAAAGCAGGTAAGACTTCCTTCCGGTTTATATCTAGGTATCCCTTATCTATATGTATCTATGTCTCTATATATCCATAAAGGGGTGGGGTTGGGAATGGCTCGCCTCGCTAGTCTTGCTGCTGGGATGATTGCTTGCTGAATGGGATGGCTGGTCATCTTCCTTCTTGCTTGAGGGCATGGCTGGAAGCAGCAGGTCTTATTGCAGAACGAATGTATGGAGACAAGGTCGATCTCAGGCATGCAGCAAGTTCTCAACAGGTCGAAGGCAGCAGCAATAGATCTCAGGCAGGTAAAAAAAACCAAAAATAATTTCTTCGCATTCAGGATCGATGGTCGATTTAGTGGAGCGAAGCGTTCTGGCAAGCTCTTCATAGATCGGGTAGAGCAAGATCGATAGACGGTCAGCAAGAGAGATACGGGCTAGAGAGAGATCCAGGTATCAAGATAGAAACGGGTCTAAATCGATAAGATCTCATCGGTTCTAGATCGAAGCAATCGGGCAGTTCCAAGGATGCGTAAGCAGGCTCGACCATAAGCCCCCCCACCCAATAAGTAAAATGAATCCCACCCACCAACCAACTGAGCGGTCTCTAAAGCAAGTAGGCTTAAAAAGGTAATACCAATGGTCTTCGTGCCCAAGCTCTTCCAATTTAGTAGTAAGGCTGTAACTAAATCCAAGCAGTTCCAATGATCCGATCCAACCTGTCTAACTGCAAGATGGGGGAATTAGATTCTAATCCGTGCCATCCAGCAATCGATCATGGATAACTCAGAAGAGTAAACAGGTAGTAAACAGGCTGAGCAATCAGCATATTTGAGATGTTCGGGAGAATCCAAAATATGAAAGATGAAGTAACAAAAAAAGAGCTTTGTGGCGTTGAAAGTGAAAACAGGATGAAGGCCAATTTGTGCAGTGGGACTTCATTCAAACTCAGTGATCATCCAGTTAACTGATCAATCAACCCAAAATAGCTAGTGCATGAAAAGAATTCTAGTTACCTAGTTGAGATGGAAATTCCAAGGCAGTGTAACATCAATTGTAGACTAGTTCTGAGTGTACATATGTTGCATCTAGTTAGAGGAAGGACCTAGAGGAATTGCACAATTCAATTGAGGGAATTTTCTAGGAAATTGACGCTAATTACACTAGGAATAGCACAAGGAAATAAGAGCTGAAGCCAAGGCAGAATTTGACTAAGTCTAGGTTAGAGGTCTTTAGTGAGAAGTGAGATAGGTTGAGCACTTGCAAGGTGAGCTCAGTTGAGCAAAGCAATATAATCCATCTCTATTCTTTTGATTAATGTAAGAGGAATTGGTTTTTTTTATCATATTGCTTTCCCCAGATAAAAATACTTGTTGCGTGTATGATTTTTTGTTTTCTATATTGTGAAATAATATCTACAGAATATTAGAGTAGGTTTGTTTCTTGTAATTTTGATTAAAGCTTCATTAGCAGTTGCAAATCTACAACATAATTTCTACATGGTATCAAAGCTAGATTCACAGTAGAGAAGAAATTCGAAGTTGTTTCTCAAAGGCTCGAATTTGGAGATCAGTGTTGCAGGTTTTCTTTAGAACTGAGAAGGTGGCTTTCAACGGACTAAGGCTAGAGTATGCCTTGGAAAGCACCTCTAATTTTGTTGCATGGAAGGACCGCATGGAGACATTATTGGATGATAATGAATTGCTAGAATACATCACATTAGGTGTTGTATAACCACCTGAACCTAATGCTCATAACCGTGCTCAGTGGAAGAAAGATGTATCCAAAGCGAGGAGAATCTTGTTAGAGGGTGTATGGGATCGTATTGTCTCGAATCTCCATGGAAAGGAAATTCTGTTCACGGCGTGGAAAGGATTGTCACAACTGTTCGAGAATAATAGACTACAGGAAGTTGGCGCTCAAGGATAAGCTTTGAAGTATTGAGATGCAGAAGAATGACACAATTTCGTAGTATCTGAGCAGGTTCACATAATTATATCATGATAAACTTGGATAAGTCGAGCTCAATGTCCCTGAAGCATACTTGGTAAACATAGCCTTTCTAGGCCTTCCCAAGAGCTAGCACAATTATCAAGATTCAGTGACTGAGAGGGAGAAACTACCGAATTAGGAGCATTTGTGATCTGAATTGGTACAGGAGAAAATAAGGTAGAATACCAGAGAGTAGACTTCATCTAAGGGCAAGGATGAAGAGAACTTTGTGTTGGATGGAAAGGGAAAAAAGGGAAAATGGAAGAAATCCCAATCCAAACTAGAATCTAATCAGGGGGGCAAGAAGAAAGATTTATCAAAAATTAAATGCTTCCATTGTCATGATTTCAAGCACTATGCCATGAAATGTCCACACAAGAAGACACACAATAATACCTCAGGAGGAGAAGTAGGTGAAGCCTTGGCTTCATAATTAGAGCTTGACTTTACCCTCATTTCATGCATGGCCAACACAATGATGGGGAGCATGTGGTACTTGGATTTAGGTGCCTCATTCCATATGATGAGGAACAAATATTTTTTTAGTGACTTGAAAGAAAAGAACTTGCAGATGCACATCCAGATGGGATATGATGGAAAGTACAACATGACCAAGGTCAATATAGTAACCTTTCAGAGGGAGTTGGGCTATGCCCTCGGGCTCAAGGATGTCATGGTCGTGTTGGGTGTAAAGAAAAATCCAGTATTCGTTGGAGTTTTGGAAGACTGTGGACATGATGTGATCTTCATCAAACGAAAGAAATTCTCGATACACATAGCCATGGTATAGGTGAAGAAAATCAGGGTTCGGGTGAAGAATCTCTACAAGCTAGATGTGGATGATTGTGTTTCACTGAGCACATAGGCGGAGAAGGTGCAAAGCTATTATGTCAACAAACTTTGGCATAGGGTACTTGGACATTTGCATTATGGCGCTTTGAAGATCATGCAATAGATAAACACGAGTCTCCACAAAGAAGCACTTGAGTAATAGGACGCATGCAAAGGGTGTACTTTGGGGAACTACACAAAATCCATTTTCCATGAGCGAGACAAGAAGGCGCAAGCAATCCTACAAAGGATACACTTTGATGTTTACGGAACTTTCTCAACAACCTCCACTTCCTGGCACAAGTATTTTGTCATTTTCATTGATGACTATTGACAAAAGTGTTGAATCTTCTTCTTGCGGAAGAAGGAGGAGAATTTCTCCAAGTTTAGAGTTCAAAGCACTAGTGGAGAAAGAAATGGGAAAGAAGGTGAAGGTTCTCAAGAGTGACAATGGAGGTAAGTATGTGTTGAATGAGTTTAAAATTTTTTTTGCAAAAGAAGGCATTCAACAAGAGGTAACAACACCTCACAACCCACAGAAGAATAGGGTGGCTAAGAGAAAGAATCACAGCATTGTGGGAGTAACGACGACAATCTTGCATGACTAGGGCCTACCTATGGAATTATGGGCCGAAGCATGAAATACAAGGGTCTATTCGTAGAACCAAATTCTGCATCATATTGGGCATTATTATAATGAAGGAGGTTTTCTCAGGGAGGGAGCCAGATGTTTCACACTTCAGGATCATTGGAGGCCTTGTCTATTGCCATGTCTCCAAATATGTTAGGAAGAACCTAGAGCTGACAACATAGTTTGGGATATTTGTGGGTTACACTAAAACTCCCCACAATTACCGTGTGTACTTTCCATCCCTCAGAATGATGTTGGTGCGAAGGGATGTAAAATTTGATGAGAAGAAAGTCATGTGGTGCTCTCTTGAGATGGAGCTTTAGATCCCACTTGCAAAGGATCTTTTAGCTCCAAAGGAGGAACCTCAAGAAGTTATGGAGCATCCACAAGTCAAGGATCAGAGAGTGGAGACAACCACTCAAGCCTTGCCATCCATAGAGCACAGGAAAAGGACTTGGGAAGCTGAGAGACTTGAGCAGGATGCGAGGGAGAATGTGGGTGCTCCTTCAAATCAATGTAGACAAAGAAGGTCACCAGATTGGTACATTGGACACGTGGCTTTGATGACAAAGATGGTAGAGATTGATTCATCCTATTTCGAGGAAGCAGGAGAGAAACCTGTATGGGTTGATGCATTGGTGGAGGAGCACAAATCCATTGCAACAAATAGTGTTTGGGAAGTGGTCCCAACACCAATAGAAAAATCAGTGGTTAGGTCGTGGATCTTCAAAGTAAAGCATGCAACAGATGGAAGCATAGAAAAGTACAAGGCCAAATGTTTGGCAAAGGGGTGGTCTCAGGTTGAAGGGATTGACTCTCATGAGGATACCTTTTCGCCTGTAGCAAGGTACTCATCCATTAGATCAATTCTTGCTCAAGCTGCACAGATGGGGTGGAAGATCCACCAGATGGATGTGAAAACAACATTCCTCAATGGAGTTATTAAGGAGGAGGTGTATATCAATCAACCATAAGGCTTTGAGACTTTTGATTGAGATTCTCATGTGTACAGACTCAAGCGAGCATTGTATGGTATCAAGAAAGCACCCTATGCTTAGTACGCCAGGATCGATAGCTATGTCACCGGTTTGGGCTTCATCAAAAGTGAAGTGGGTGAAAACCTCTATCATATCTTGGTAGAATGTATTTTTTTTATTATTTTCATATATGTTGATGATTTTATTTTAACTGGTGATGAACAACTAATTAGATCCTGAAAGGAGGACCTTGCAAGAGAGTTTGATATGGAGGACATGGGCCTCATGCACTACTTCCTAGGATTGGAAGTGTGGCAAAGAGAATGGGAACTTTTTTCCTCTTAGGGCAAGTATGTCAATGATATACTTTAAAATTTCCACATGGATAGATGCAAATTCATGGAGACTCCTCTAGTGACCAACTGGAGGAAAGAGGATGCCACTTCAGGTGAGGAAGTAGAGCTACCTAGTTGGTAGGTTCACTCATGTATCTTGTGAACACATGACTAGACATGTGCTGTGCAGTAAATCAATTGAGTGTAGCCATGGTTTGATAGACCAAACTAAAGCTAAGCATGTTCTATGGTACCATAGAGGCACCATCTAGTTTAGACTATGGTACAAATGGGCAGAGGGAGTGAAACTGCATGGCTTCACAGATGCAGATTTAGCGGGAAGTCCATCAGACCAAAAGAGTACATCAAGTGGAATTTTTAGTGTTGGGTCTGCATAAGTTTCTTGGTACATCGGGAAGCAAATATCAATGGCACTGAACTCAACAGAAGCAGAATACATGGCTGCTAGTCAAGTAACTTGTGAAGCTATCTGGATGAGAAAGATAATTGCTGGATTATTTGGTCAGATGATGGATCCAACCATGATCTACTCTGATACTCAGAGTTGCATCGAAATATCTGAGAAACCTGTTTTCATGATCGATCCAAGCATATTCATATCTGATACCACCATCTACGAGACTATGTGCATATGTAGATAATGATGTTGTAGTACATTCTGAAAGAGGAACAAGATGTTGACATTTTGACAAAAGCCTTGTCAAGAGGGAAGTTCAATTTCCATAGTTGAAAGATAGGGGTGGTTGATAATCCCTTTCTTACTGAGAGGGAGCATTGAAAAATGCAACAATAAATTCAAAATTTGATTTTTCCGTGATTAAATTGAGAAAATTTGAATTTCCACATTAACAGAAAACTTGGATGATGTTAAATTGAGTGACATGGCTTATCTCACCCAGTTTACTCAGTAAATTCAGGTTTGATGAGTTAGAGTTCAATTTAGCATGTGTGATTGATAATTTGTAGCAATCAAGGTCAATTATCTAAGATTGTTTTCAGTTAAACTAGTTCCAACCTTTGGAAGAACAAGTGGAGGGAAAGTTGTGAAGTGGCAATTTAATCAAACTCAGTGATCATCCAGTTATCTAATCAATCAGCCCAAAATAGCTAGTGCATGCATATAATTCGAGTTACCCATTTGAGATGGAGATTCCAAGGAAGTAACATCAGTTGTAGACTAGTTCTGGGTGTGCATATTTTGCATGTAGTCAGAGGAAGGACCTAGAGGAATTGTGCAATTAAAATGAGAGAATTTCCTTGGATATTGAGCTTAATTCCGCCAGGAACAATGTAGCAAAATAGGAGCTTAATCCAAGGAGGAATTTGACTAATTTTGGGTCAGAGGCCTCTTGGATAGTTGGTATTTTATGTTTTTCTAGTGTCAGTAAGTGTGTTGGCATTGATTTCAACATCCATGCTGGGAGATCAATTTGGGTAGTTCACATAGCTTGACAGTTAGAAAGTTTGCTGGAATTTATTTCAACATCCATGCTGGGATATAAATTTGGGTAGTTGTCATAGCTTGACAGTTAGCAAGTGTGTTGGCATTGATGTCAACCAAATCAACATGGATGTATGTGCTAGCATGGTGTTAGGAAATACAACATTGATGTCCACTAGGCTAATTATGATGGCAATAGATGCTAGCATTGATGTCCTTGATGTGTCAAGCTCAGGGGGAGTCCTATGGTTGATGCAATACTCTGTAGAGAATCATCATAATAGTAGGATTATTAGAGAAGCCATAAAATGTTGTTTGTGATGGCTAGGAGTCCTGCACTTTGCATGAGATTATTCCACAAGATATTAGCTTAGATACTTTTGGAGTTATCACAGTTGGCTAGTGCTCATAAATATCTTTCCAATGATATGAAAAGTCCATGAATGGGTCCCAATATCAAAAGTTATTGACAGTCGAAGTAAGGACCTTGAAGTCCTTTAGAGGAGGCCAAATTTCGGGACCTCGGAACCCAGGCGAATATTGGAGGCAGGAAGTACTCAAAACTTCGATAGGCTCACAAACTTGGAATATTGGAGGTCATAATATCGAAGGTCATAATATCAGAGGGTTAGAGTCTTGGGATCCAATTATTAGAACGTAGGATATCAGAAGGGCTGATTAGGAAGAACATTGGAACCCACAAATTTTGGAAGGTTGGTCATATCAGAACCTTGGAGTAGCTGAATTTGGAAGTAGGCTGAAGTATCAAAATTTCGGAGATCGGAACCTTGTAAATTATTAGTAATGAAATTCTTTAAAAAACACCAAGGTTGCAAGGAGATGAGATTAACAAAGAAATTCATTGCAAAACAAAGGTTTGAGGGACCCTTTCTCTCTCCTCCAATAAGACACATGACAATAGTTGATTGGTCTTGAGGTGCTAACAGTGGCAGATGATGTCATCATGACATGGAGGTATGAAGGACACATGGCAATCAAAATTATCACTATTCGGTATCCTAATGGGGAAAACATGTGTGATACGTGTCACCACTAATGAGGTGCCATGTGGAGATGATGATAACAACATGATGTCATCTCGGAGGTTGGAATATCGAAGGAAGGAGATTTCATAACTTCATTCTAATTGAAATTTAAAAAGGTTACGATGTAGGGGGATTCTGATGTGGATTGGAATTTGGTCATGGAGACCCAAACAACCAAGTTTGCAGAGTAGGGCTAGCACCTAGTTTCTATGGAGAATATCGAAGAATGAGGATTCTAGAACTCTGTTGTAATTTCCTTTTGAAAAGGTTACAATACCAGGGAGCTTTGATGTGTTGGCACTTGGTTGAGGCAACTAACAAAACCAACGTTAGAGAGAAAATAAATAGGGAGATAGGCCCCAGCATGAGTCTAAAGGCCTTAGAACTTAAGTGCTAAGTTGATAGTCACAACACTCGGTGATATGGGAAAAACAAGAAGGGGCTAAGAAAAAGGGGCTTGGAATCTCGATCTTTCATAACATTTTTTTTATTAAAAGTTATGAAATTAAAGGCTCTGATATTGCATCATAGAGGCGTATGTGGATGGATGAGTCAGAAGCCACATAAATGCATGCAAAAGATTTAGTCGATGGAGTCAATGGAAATGGTCATAGAAAGGAGACAAAGACGAAGATCGCCAGGTCAAGGAAGTGAGGACCACGATTTCCAGAGAAGAACAACGCGCTTATTGTGAGTTGAAAGAAATCTTCCTCTGATCTCCCATGCACACCTCATCAAATTAAATGAATAACAAAGAAGCCATGCCGAAGTACTTGTCAAGCTCTGTGAGCCATGAATAAGCATGGAGAGCCTCATTGGAGTGTGCAGTTTGACTAAGAATTAATTCTCAGTATGGAGAAATGCTCAGATGCCCATTCTCGATGGTTAATGATGAAATAGTGGCCTAGTCAGATGTAAATACCAAAATGGAAAGCCATGAAGGAGTACACTCTCAAGAACTGTGGATGGAAGTGTAGGTAACATCGACCAGTGTGCAGTAGAGGAACAAAACCCAGGATTGCAGTTGAGCAATGTGGGGGAAGCAACATTGTTATTTATGTGCTGTGAGAAGAGCTTTGTGTGAGTGTGCACACTTCTATGTCAGGTCAAGTGAAATGTTTTGTAGAGAAAGGCCAAGAGTTCATATGCAGAGGAAAGAAGACCCTGAGAGAGCCTGTGTTGCTGTGCAAAAGGCTAAAAGTTCTAGAGAAGAAGAAGGAGGTCGAGAGCCTATGTTGCTAAGAAGAGGCTGAGTGATCTTGTGTTGTGTGAGAGGCCGAGACAGTCCTTGGAATACAAGGGGTCAAGTTCTGAAGTGTATGTTGTTGAAGAGCATAGGAAAGGGTGTTGTGTGGACTGTGATGAGTGAATAATGTTAAGAAGAACAACAAGTTATAGCAAAGTGAGCAGAGGATAGAGGGTGTTGCATGGGCCAAGGGATGTGGTGAACAAAGATAATATCAGGTAGAGTGGTTGCCATCTACAAATAACATTGGTTTCCTTATTGGGTGTGGGTTGGTGCCTTCATATAGGAAGTTGGTGCTTTAATCTATAATGGGTGTATGAAGAAGGCTTGGGGGTTGGTGCCTCCTACAAGTTGGTTCTTGCATAAATCCAAGGAGTTGCAAGTTGGTGCTTGCAACAAATCCATGAATTTAATGCTTCACATGGTGCTTCTGGTAAGATGATCAGGTGGGTGGTGGCTCACGAACAGATTGATACAATAGAGTAGGTGATATTATTTCAAATCAATAACAACAACAAGCTTTGTTGATTTTTTCCCGAAAGGGTTTCCACATAAAACATTTGTGTCGCATGTGTTTTTTGCTCATAATGTGCATGCTTGTGTTGGTTGATATGACTATTGTTATCGTTTGTTAATGGTTTCTCTCATATAATGGATGCCAAGTTTGAATGAGTAAAAATGAATTGGCATAAAAGTTTAAATTAGCCTTAATACTGATTCATCTCCCTCTCAGTATTAACATTGTTTCCAAAAATTGGTATAAGAGTGAGGTTACTTAAGGAATAACTTAACCGCTAGAAGGTAGATTAAAGGGAAACAATGGCTAATCAAACTTGGCTTACTTTGGAAGAAGTTCCATTCTTAAATGTATCAGAGTATGTACTCTGGAAGGTTAGAATGGAAGTCTATTTAATTTACTTGAATGTTGATATATGGTGCTCTGTATTGAATGGAGAAAATAGTGAAAAGAATGAGAAATTCAAGGAGGTTATCATGAAAGGGATGTCTAAGACAAATGTTGATAATGTAAGGAATTGTGATATAACCAGGGAAATGCTAGACAGATTGCATTGTCTGTGTAGAGGAGATAGCCATGTGGCTCAAGAGAAGGCCGAAGAACCTTGCTGCTCAAGTAGTGAACAGAACATGTAGGTGTTGGTGATCAAAAGAGAAGGAAGAAAAATGAGAAGGAATCTAAAAGGAAATATGCTCAAAATATTGAAGATATTTATTCCTGTGAGAAAATTGTTAATATTCACTCCAAGGATGGTGAAGAGGAAGACCTGGATGAGAGGCCATGTGACTTTGAATGTAAGCTATTGATTTGTGATAATGGTAAAGAGATAGGTCATTTAGCCATTAGATGTACATTTTATTCTTTTGAAGATAAAGATAGTCATACATCTAGTCATTGTGAAGAGAGACCTACATTTGTAGTGGTAGAAAATGAGAGCACCTCAGAGGAAGAAGAGAGGTCCCAGGTGTGATAATCCATAGGAGAAAATAAGAGTACCCCTAGTAGTGATGAATAAGGGATACCCCTTAGTCTTGTGGAAGACTCCATGGCCACAGAGATGATTTTAGATCTTTGTGGTGGCTCATCTATCACCTCTGATAGCAAAGAAAAGGATCTAGATGAAAGGATCTATTTGAGGAAGAAGTTGATATATTCTCTAAAAGAGATCAAGGAGATATTAGAAGAAAATCTCATGAAAAAGGAGAAGTTGCACGAGTATGAACTTGAGAATGAGTAGTTGAGAAAAACAATAGTTGATATTAATTCTCATCAAGAAGGTGCTAGTAGACTCAATGGGATGTTGACCAATCAGGTAAATGATGTAGAAGCTTACTCTAAGAGACTAAAAAATGTAGTGTCATTGAGACATGGCCTAGAAAGGGAAAATGAAGAGTTGTATCAATATCAGAAGCTTTAAGAGAGAAGAAAAGATTTGAATGAGATGCTTGTTAAGTAGGGATCCCCTCTCATCAAAGTTGGTTTGGGTTTCAAATAAAAACCAAGCTCTAAGAAGGAATAGGCTGGGAGGTCAACCACCCATGTAAGGGAAGTTGGAAATTTCAATAACAATAAAGGAAAAGAAGTTGTTGGACATCAACATCAGAAAGGAAAGCATCAACAATAGGAAAAGAAAAGGCAAGAGCATAATGGTAAGAAACAACAACAAGGAGATCAACAAAAGAGAGCTAAGTAGCAACAAGAAGGAATGCAAGGTAGTAATGAAAACTAACATGGAAGGTATATGAAGAACCAACATAGGTCCTTTCCCCCTTAAGGAAAAATCCCTCAAGGTAAAGGTTTCTTCAGTCCTCAAAAGCCCTTTTATGGGTATTGTTTTTCTTGCAATAATTTTGGAATTAAAGCCATGGATTGTAGATGGAAAGCAAGAAAAGAAAGTGTGTGGAGAAATAACAGAAGAAGCCATGAGGTAGCACACTGAATATATGATAAGAAATGGCATGCTTCTCATTATATGCATGCAAATGTAACAACTCGGTATTTGAAGATAAGAAGAAACAATGGAGGTGTGACATACGAGTTTTTATTTAGTGCCTTGTGTCAAAAGAGCAATATGAAAAGCGGAGGAAGAAATCAGAAGAATTATCCTCCTACTCATGTAGCAAACCTAAACGTAAGGAAAAAAGGTAGGAAGAGGATTTGGGTGAAGAAAGAGGATTTGAAAGAAAATATTCCTCTAGTAATGTGCAGCCAAGATAAATCCCAAACATAGGAAAAGAAGAAGCTAAAAAGTAATGCTTCTATCAGGATTTGACCATTGAAGGTTTGGAAGAAGAAGGAAGAATATCTACTTAGGGGGAGTATATCCTTTGTTTCTCTTCAGTAAAAGAAGAGATTGGCCTCAAGGGAGTATGAATAACTCAGATGCAAGAAGCTAGAAGGAAAATATAGAGAGGCGTGTCTAAATGTTGAAGGTATTGTCGAGTCCCCTTGCTAATTATAGTGAAGAATTTGTTTATTTTGAATGTATAAAATGTATAAAATTTGCAAGAGAAGAAGAGAGTGCATCCAGTTTGGTTTTAGGGGGAGTACACAACATACTTTATGTTGTGAAAAGAATATGAGCTACAAAAAAAGTGTGGAATTATAGGAAGCCCACAGTCATGTCATTTCCACAGGATCAGTCCCCACACAAATGCAAAGAAGCAGCTGCAAGAGATCAGAGAGCATTGGCTTAGGAGGAACTGCTTTATTTAGCAGTAGCAGGCAACAATTGTTCACCTCAGGAAGAAAGATTGCTAAGTAAATGAAATATTTGCACCTTGGGTGGAATACTCTTATTTCATTTTGTTGGCTTCTGGGGGCCTGACCCAAGTTCAGAAGTGATTTAGCCAAACAAATCCCACACTACTGCCATTTCAGCAACAGTTCGCAGAGTGTGGACTGAAGTCTCACCTAAGGTAGTAGGGGAGGGTGCTGGAACTAGGTTTCTACACCCTTGGGATGTCTTGATGTGGTCTGGAGGGGTCGTGAACTGATCTGTGGCCTTGCGACACTCTGCACTGCTGTTCGGCTTCCGCGTAGATCCATGCTGATGCGCTTTATTATTAATGAGTTTATTACAGTTTTGTTCTCCTTCGTACAGTCTTTAAGCAAACACTTAACAATGAAACCCAGTGTTCGCAATCATAAATATGCATAAATCCAGACCATAAGCAAGCAGATAAATTCGTGATAAAACACACAAGGATTCATAAACTCTTATCTCTATTTATCTCTTATTCAGTACAACTAGATCCGCCCTGTGCACTCAGTTGCAAGGGTCCGTGCACACAACTACGAACTTGACCAGGACTCTGTGCACACAGCTGCAGAGCCTTTATCTATCTACCAACACCCTCGACTTGGACTTACAGACGCAAAGAGAATATTTCCTTCATAAACCCATAACATTCCATATCCAAAACCCAAAACTAACCTCTAACCTTAGGGCCTTGCTCTATTTATACATTCCCATGGTTTGCGGACCATGGGCAGGTTGACTCACTTTCTATTTTGTTACATTATTTTCGGGGTGACAACCCTTTGACTTGATTCATTACAATTCGCGCTTCACGCACTCCGCGGAACCTTTACCATCCTTTTACTCAAAATTGTGGACTTTAAGCCCCAAAATCGTTACGCGGGGGATCCGCTACCCAATAGGCCCCCAACACAATCATTGTGACTCGTCCTGAGTCACTCAGATGGCACGACAATCTTTGTGTAGAGGTCATCCAGTAACTTTTGCACTTCTCTTACACTTGCAACAAAGTCTTCCGCCATCTGTTGTACCCATTGTATGCGAGTCACCGATGCATCAGTATTAGTTTCAGTTGCTTGTCCGGGTTCATATAGTGCCTACATGTGTGCTAACTTTCGCTCGATAGTGTGGAAATCGTGAATGCCTCATCAAGCCAAGGCTGGATGCGTTCTTTAATCACTGCTTCCTTCATCTGAGCGGTGTCAACTTGTATCTTGAGAGCCTGGGCCTCCCTCATCTTAGCCAAGCACTGCGTAATAGAAACCATCTGTGCAGTCCCCCTGACATTATCATAGGCTTGTTGTAACTTCCTTGCTTCTATTTCCAACTACTGTAAGGTTGGGTCTTCTTGTAGTGAAGTGACTGTAATAAGTGACTGATCCAACAAGCCGATGCACTCTTGCATGGCACATGCTATTGTTCCCCACCCATATTGAATGAGGCCTTTCTGCTACTCTGTGACCTCCGGTGGTGTAGAGGGTTGTGATTTCAGTTTTAGTTCTGTGAGCTGCAAGTTGAGGGCTAACTGGATCCTCGCTTCTTCTTCCTTTGCTTTGAGGAATCCACTGGCCAACTTGTGGATCCGTATGCCGACAGGTAAATCTACCACAATTTCAAACTCAGGGGCACGACAACACACTTCCTCCACAATTTTCTCTAACTACTGATTTTGTGTGACTACTTCATCATGTTGGAGGCTCAACTGCTCGATGTTAATTCACTGTTCAATGAGTACCTGTACTGCACGTCCTTCCCTAGTGCAGAGCTCCGTTGTTATGTTGTCCTGGAGTTGGTATAAGCTCTCACGGGGGAGGGTAGCCAAATTTAATCCAAGCCCCGTAAGTCAGCCTATGACAACTCTATCCACTATGTTGTTTGTTGTCAATGCTACTGTCGAGAGTGTGAGAGTATTAGCCATTTTGGCTTGTAGCAGCTGCTTAGTTGTTGACATACTCGTAGCCCCATGGGTAGAGACTATTCCTGACTATGGGGCCCGTGCTCTGAGCTCCTGCAGCTATGCGCTGAGCGCCCCCAACATAGTCTGTTGCTCTATCATGGCCTCATCGAGCGCCTCCCAGATGACTTCGCGAACTGTATTCCCTATTTCACATAGGTCACCTTCGGTCAATGTGATAAGTTCCCCGTCCAACTTGGACGCCTTGGTCTTCTTCCATGACTTTGACCGTTCTGTCGCACGCAATCATTTTAAGGGCGAACAAGTGGTGGATGGCGCCGCACCTTCCATCCCCGTATCCATTTTTGGTTCTGTGGTCACCTTCAGGCTACTTTCATCCTCTATCATAGCAGCCCCTCCTGCTGTCGCCTTGCCTGTGGAAGCCTGCGCTGCCTCCTGGGCCGCCTGTACTTCCACAACATGTTGTTCATTCCACTTCTCTTGTGCTAAGAGCTTGGCCTTAGCCTTATGTTTTTGGATGGCAGTCTCATCGCGCCCTACCACATCTAGTCCATGCCACTCTAGTGGCTAGGTATCCAGCACTGCGAAAACAACATCGTCGATGGCAATGAAGGGAAGCGTGGTCCATGTCTGCTCTGGATCCTTGTGCACCCAGATGTATACATGGTGCATATCCGCCTTAAAATCGGCTACGTTCTTCACACTGTCATATACCTCGGTAGATAGATGGGGTTGCTGGTTGATCCACTGTCGTATGTTCGCATCCATCAGTATCCAGAAAATCTTGACTTCTCAGATTCTTGTGGTGTCCTTCATCACCTAGAGCGATGCGTATTTTGCGGCCTCTGGCCAATCCTGGTCCAGGGAAGGAAACTGACTATCTTCAGGAAATTCACTTGTAACCAATAAGATGGATAAGAGCAACCACACATAGTGGAAGGTCTTACCCTCCTAGTGGGCCTCCCTGCAGTTGGTTAGGAATTCGTCACAAAGGAACTGTGCCCAATTGAACCGTTCCCCTTCTGTGCATTTCTCAGCTAACATGACGACCATTGCTAGGACCTCACTTCCTCAGAATTTCCTCATTACTTTTCCTGCCAGCAACTGGGTAGCAATGTGGACCCTTTTGTCCTGGATACTAGTAATAGCATACCCTCTCTACTTTTTCTCCAATTTGTATTTCTTTTTTAGGGCTTCCATCATCGTCAAATCACCACTCACACCAACTATTTCCATGGGGTCCCTTCCTTCACAGGGAAGCCAAGAGATATTATGATTGAGCTCTGCCGTGATGGGGACAGGTTTGTCTATCCATAAGTACCCATCGTGCACTAGGTAGAGCATTTTCCTAATGACCAATATTGTAATGGGGGACTGATTAAAATGTGGAATTGATAGGAGGCATAGTAGCTCGACGTCCTCCACCTTTTGCAGCCATTCTTGTGGCTATAGTGTCATAATAGCCCCCTCCGTGCTTTGCTCCATTAGTTCACTAGTTTCCAAATGGGGAAACTTCTCAGTATCCGCAAGGTCCTAGTCTTCAAATTTCATAGTAGGGATGTGGTCGGTCATCGTTCCTTTGAACAGAACCCCTTTAGGGAGAGACGGGGTGATGAGTGTGCAGTTAACAACATCCAAATATTTAGGTACCTTGGCCCTCCCTTTTCTTGGAGGAACAAACTTAGGCCACTTTGCTGGAGCCCGTACTAGTTGGATATCTTCTTCCGTCTCTTCTTCTGGTTCTATTTCTTCAACAAAGGTTGAAGGATTCTCTTCCTCTTCATCACTCTCAATAGTAATGGTTTTGCCCTTTTCCTCCATCGACAATTTTCTGAATCGCAGATTTCTCAGAGACATCCGGACTGTTCTTGCTACCTATGGGTCCTTCTTGGTCCACGATGTTCGGGGTGATTTAGGGACTTTGGTTGTCCTTCCCATTTGTGATGCAGGGCTCTGCGTAACGTCCTTGGTTGTGGATATCGACTTGAGTAGGGACTCTTGTATTTCCTTTGGAAATTCTTGAAACCATGGGCTTCCTTTTACGACTGCCTCATTCATCCTATGCCTCTCTATTTGAACACAGAACAACTTAATGGGGCCAAAGGATGTGTTGTAACAAGCCATTTGTGCTTTATATACCTTTTCAACTTCAAATTCGGCTGTGCTCCCCGTTCGTTGCTCATTTATGCGATTTTGGCGGCAACTCCATTCAGCCCTGCGTCTTAATTGTTAACCACCCATTCCTTAGTGTCTTAAATGGGATATCTTGTCATGAACAGTATCTGCAATGGTCACCTTCCATCCTTCCCACAAGGTAGTGCAGTCCCTGGTACGTGGACGCATTCTATGCTTCTTACTGGTCCTACGCGCCACGTCCAATCCACGCAACCTTCCTATAGACTTCTTTATAGTCTCGCGCCCTCTTCCAACTGCGTGGAGCACTGAGACTGGGCCTCCTAAAAATAGTCAGGTGGTCGTACCCCTTGTGCGAGACTTCCTCTTCCTTGCTAGCCCAGGCTGCGGGCACCCTGCGTGTGCCTTTGAATCTAGTAGCGCATCACGTTCTGTGCTCCCTCGTTCAGTAGGGTGTGGTCACAACCATGATAGCAAGGTCACGGCTTGTTCTAGTATCGTAGGAGGGTTGGCCAGGTCCGGTCCCCTTATTCTCACATTCACGCAGCCCGTTTGTGCAACTCTGATTTTTATTTTGCTAATTTCTTCGTCCAGCCTCGTGCTTTTCCTCCTTAGCCTTGCCCCTTCTTCCTCAAGTTTGCAAAGTCTCAAGCTGTCATGCTGAATGGCTTCCTGCAACAACCGGATACCTTTGTCTAGGTCATCTCGTTCAGTTCGAACTGCAGGGGCAGTGGTCGGGGAAATTCTCTTCACTTTCCTCGTTTCATCGCGTCTGACTGCGGATAGAGTTATCTCTGCACAACCTATTTTGTTTATGGTCTTATTGGCCCAGTGAACCCCTATCATGTGTAGATTTAGTTGGGGTGATGGTTGTACAACATACAACTATACCCTCCGTCATAGACGGGTGCCCGAACCACTTCGTCATGGCTACCCTGGCTGCATTCGCCACAGAGGTCCTCCAACTTGTACACGCATCAGCCTTCTACCTTCGCGCCCATTCCACCTCATCTTCCTATGTGCACACCACATTGGTGTGATTGTCATGCACAACGCTCCTTCTAATGCACCATGCCACTTCTGCTCTACGATTGAAGTTTCACAGTGGTTGATGAAGTCCTCCCCATTTGTTGTGTCATTGTCCGCTGGTCATTTCCTTACCTCGGTTGTCACGCATCACAGTGATCTAATCATAATGTTATAGTTGAGCGTTGTGACTTCATGCAATCGGTTCTCCCATCGTTCTATCTCCTCATCTGAATCCGAGGTGCAGGAACTATTACGCTCCCATGAGATTCTCCCATCGGCTGCAGGATTCACCTGATCTTTGTCTTGCGCTGTTATCTGGTAAATGAAGTCTAGTTCATCGTCGCTATCCTTGTCATGCACCGGTTTGGTGTAGCACGCTCCTTCGTCTGGTTCTAGTGGAACTATAACATGGAGTGAATTTTTCTCGAATGTCATCTTTCGTCTTTTTAAGTTGATGACCCCATTCATGTTAGTGGCCCAATATATTCCTGGCAATGCAGGGTATGGATTACTGTCATCAACAATTTCTATTACCTCAAAGTCTGTCTGCATACTTACGCCTTCAATGTCCACTCACCCCTTACAATCTTCCCATTGGTAAGATCTTTGTTAGTTGGCCATCTGTAGTTGAATAGGAGACCACTGTAGTGTGGGCGTGCCCATGCGTTCCCATGTTTGCTTGGGAAATACATTCACATCCGACCCCAAATCCAAGATGACCTAATCCATCTCATAGTCACCAATTTGCACCGTCATTCGCATTTCCTGCCCGGTGCTCAAAGCATGTTTTCCAAGTTTCCGAACTATGTGCAACTCCCTCGATCCTGCGCACCTAGTGATCGGCTCTTGTAGTCCCATAACTGCCTTATTGTCACGTAGTAGCTTCATACATGTCTCTAAAAAGGTAGTAAGCATAGAGGGATCCATTCCCGGCTCAATTGGATCCCTACTACTTGGAGTAGAGGCTTCCATGAAGCTCTTCTTAGCTTCCTTAGATGTCCCCTTCACATGTTCCATCTCAAAGTCAGGTTCCTTTGTAGGAGCATTGCGACCCTTCACATCTTCTCCGGGTTGTTTCCTCGCATCTCCCCCTGTAGTTGCACCGCTCCTCAGTACCATGTTTATGCTGGGGTCCTCTTCGCATGGTTCAAACCTCATCATTTGGATATTTTGAGTTGGAGTAGGTTGTAGTACCCCATTTTCGTGCAGATGGGAAATCAGCGTCAGATAATCTACCATTTCATGGGAAAAATGCTCACAGTATGGACAAGATATTCTCATCGGGTTAGTACAATCGCGAGCGTAGTGCCCTGACCCTCCGCAATTATAACAGATTAGCTGTTCGTGCCCTCGTCTAGGTCCTATTCCTCCTCTCCCTCGTCTGCGTCCTTGGAATCCACCGCGTGGCCCCGCAGCTGGGTCAAAACTCCTCGTCTCAGTCTACATTCGATAGGCTGGGGTCCTCTCCATCATTAGCTCGTAGCTTTGACACGTTTGCTCGTTGTGACCCACAGATCTACAGAAGTTGTAATACAGCTGCTGCAGGGTCTGGGTATACTTCTGCAACAGGTGATAGTTGTCTGTTGCGTGCTTTCCTCCTACTTGATAAATCATGCACCAGAGTGCTGGCGCCGCACTTGGCCTTGCTTGTACCTCCAGTCTTAATGGCATGGCCCTCCTCCCACCAGATAGTTTGTGAATATGGGGCAGTGATCTTTTTCGTGACCTTGGCCTTTGCATTTGATACACCACACTTCTTCACGCACCTCCGGTCGGGGTGCCCTATCTTGCTTCAAACATTGCATCTCGAAGCATAGGTTTTGTAGTTGTGCATGGATTTGTAGAACTCCCAATGCCAGATCCTATATTGGAGTTTCATGCAACCTCATCTCTATCTCTAATGCTTCAGCTTGGGTTGATATCTTTTGCTGTGACAGTGCCGTCCTCAAAGGTGGTGTCAAAGATGCCATGAACCACGCGCGGTGTTGCGCATCTGTCAACGTCATGTTAGCCTCATGGATCGTACTCTTCAATCTCTGATCCAGATCCCACGGAGTTTCACCTAGAAGCATCATGATCTCCTTAAACCCAATAATCAATTGCATCTCTAATTTTGGCCAACTAAATTCTTTGTTCAATGCATCCTTGATCTTCGTTATTCCCGCATTCAGATGATCGCTAGAGTGCTTTATATACCACGTCAACGCACGATCCTGCAACGCGCTTACCATAGTAGCCTTTTTGATGTTATCAACCATTACACCTTGAGCTTCCCATACAGCCTTTACCATGAACCAGAACTGATACCGGCAACTTGATCGCACTCGCCATTCCAACCCTCGGTGGTGGTAGAAGTGGGGTAGGTGAAGATGGGTTTGATGTAGGTGAAGTGGGTGACGATGTGGATGATGGTGGTAATAGTGGTATGCACTGCTTTATCAATCAGACTGCACTTATTGGAGAGAACCTCACAAGCTCCTCCTCGCTTTCTTGCGAAAGTGAAATCAGGGGACTGTTCTCTAATCCTTTGGTCCCTCGGTAGCCTCTTTCACTCCGTGTTACCCCAGACATCAATGGATGTGCATAACCCATTTTCCACATAACAACATTTTAATCCGAGTATTTAATGATTTGATGTACTTACCCCATGGTCCTTGGACAAAGCGTCTTTTTGCTTCACTGTAACTCATAGTTGTGTCTATCACGAACTCAGTGATAAACCCTCCTATTATCCGATCCAACCAATGATCTACTACCTGTGCGATTTTATCTTTAGATGCTTCTATCCTTTGCACCAATTTTGGAGTCCACACGATGGGTTGTTCCAATATTTAGCTTCCCTGACTGTCAGCTAGCCTCGTGATCCACTCATATAGTTTTGTTGAGAAGGACGCGAAGAAGATCTCATGGATTTCTGTGTATATGTAGAGATCTAACCACCTTTCCTCAGATATCCACGGATTTCTATTTTCCTGTACCATGAACTCGTGAAGCTTCTGATCCAACCAATCTTCACGTGCTTTCTTCATAGAGTTCTAGTGTTCTGACATCAGACATCCCTTAGGTAGATCTCGGTCCCGACAACAGAACCATTTGTTGGCTTATGGGGGCTTGACCTAGGTTCAGAAGTGATTTAGCCAAACAAATCCCACACTACCAGCCCTTTCGACAACAGTCCATGGAGCGCGGACTGAAGTCTCACTCGAGGTAGTAGGGGAGGGTGTTGGAACCAGGCTTCCACACCCTTGGGATGTCTTGATGTGGTCTGGAGGGGTTGCAAACCGATCTACGCCCTCGTGACACTCTGCACTGCTGTCTGGCTTTCACGTAGATCCGCGCTGATGTGCTTTATTATTAATGAGTTTATTACAGTTTTGATCTCCTTCGTGCAGTCTCTAAACAAACATTTAACAATAAAACCCAATGCGTACAATCATAAATATGAATAAATTCAGACCATAAGCAAACAAATAGATTCATGATAAAACACACAAGGATTCAGAAACTCTTATCTTTATTTATCTCCTATTCTGTACAACTAGATCCGCCTTGCGCACTTAGCTGTAGTGGTCCACGCACATAGCTGTGGACTTGACCAAGCCTCTGTGCACATAGTTGCAGAGCCTCTATCTATCTACCAACACCCTCGACTCGGACTTATAGACACAAAGAGAATATTTCCTTCATAAACCCATAACATTCTAGATCCAAAACCCAAAAATGACCTCTAAACTTAGAGCCTTGCTCTATTTATACATTCCCATGGTCTGTAGAACATGGGTAGGCCAACTCACTTTCTATTTTCTTACATTATTTTCGGGCGGACAACCCTTTGACTTGACTCATTACAATTTGTGCTTCGCACACTCCCTAGAACCTTTACCATCCTTTTACTCAAAATTGTGGACTTTAAGCCCCAAAACCGCTATGTGGGGGATCTGCTACCGAACACATTTATGTTGTGAATTTTATTATGGCTAGTAGTCTTATGTTCATAAACACACTTATTATAGCTTGTGTGAGTACCTTAACTTTCAATTGGTATCGCTATGTCATTTGATACTTTGCGTTCATATTGAGCAACCTTTTGTGCAAATGGCCATTTTTTTTTAGAAAAATCTATTAGAGTTTGCCTATTTCATAACATCCAATTTGTATCAATTTCTTGGTGGAGTTGGCATTATTGAAGTACCAACCCCTTTTGTAGAAGTGTGATCTCAGGGGGAGAAGAAGTGGTTAAAATTCTTAGGATAAGTGAGCATAGAGGATGAAGCAACAACAACAATGAACAAAAAGCTCAATGCATCACTAGTGATTGGTATTTGTAGCAACAACAATACCATGAGAAATTTTAATGAGTACCAATTCCTTTTAATTGATACAAAATATGCATTAGTGGAGAGAGTACTTAACCAACAACCTAAGGAATTGAGAACTGGAGAAAGTCAAAGAAGAAGAAACTTGTAAGTTCAATTGATCTCAAAGGGGGAGAGAATTATTGGAGAAGTTGTGATGGCCTGTGCAGAGGAGATAAATTCGTTGGTGGCTCATGTAAGAGAAGCGTGGAAGCATCATGAGGATTGGTCATCAAAGTGGAGATATGATGAGGTGTTTCTATCAATGGAAAATAGGGAGATTATTGGACAACAGGCATTGTCTGTTTGGCTAGTGGTAGTAAGTGTGTTGGCATTGATGTCAACAACTATGTTGGGAATCAAGTTGGGCAGTTGGGATTTCCTGACAATTAGCATGTGTGTTGGCATTGATGTCAACTAGATCAACATGGATCTATGTGCTAGCATGATGTTAGCCAAGACAACATTGATGTACAATAGGCTAGTTGTGATGGTAGTAGATGATAAAATTGATGTTCTTGATGTGTCAATCTCAGGGGGAGTCCTATGCTTGCTACAATACTCTATAGAGAATCATCATAGTAGCAGGCTTATTGGAGAAGCCATAAAATGATGGTTATCATGGTTGGGAGTCCCAGAATTTGGAGGAGATTCCACCTCAAGAGACCAACTCAAATACTCATGGAGTTAGTGCAGTTGACTAGTGTTCAGAAAGATCTTTCCAATGGTATATGGAAGTCCATGAATGGATTCTGAGAATCATCACAGTAGTAGGCTTATTGGAGAAGCCATAAAATGATGGTTATGATGGTTGGGAGTCCTAGAATTTGGAGGAGATTCTGCCTCAAGAGATTAGCTAAAATACTCATGGAGTTAGTGCAGTTAGCTAGTGCTCGGAAAGAGATTTACAATGGTATATGGAAATCCATGAATGGGTCCCGAGATCAAATGTTATTGAAAGTCAAAGTAAGGAACTTGAAGTCCTTAGGAGGAGTCTGAATTTTGGACCCTGAATTTCGGCACCTAGGAACCCAGGTGAATATCGAAGGCAGGAATTCATTGGAACCTTGAAAGGCTCAAAATATCTGAATACCAG
The DNA here is from genome assembly GCA_031772625.1 of Pinus tabuliformis. Lineage (NCBI taxonomy): Eukaryota > Viridiplantae > Streptophyta > Pinopsida > Pinales > Pinaceae > Pinus > Pinus tabuliformis. The sequence continues at coordinate 904,321,907 of CM062811.1, forward strand.
AGGTTAGAATACTAGAGGGTCAGAGTCTCGAGAGATGATCGTTGGAACATTGGATATCGGAAGGGCTGAGCAAGTAGAACATCGAAACCCTCGAATTTTAGAAGGTTGGTTATATCGGAACCTTGGAGTAGCCAAAATCGGAAGTAGACTAAAGTATCATAATTTTAGAGATTAGGACCTTGTAACTTCTTCATAATTTAATTATTTAAAAAACACTAAGGTTGTGATGATCGAAGATTGACAAAGAAATTCATTGCAAAACAAAGGTTTGAGGGACCCTTTCTCTCTCCTCCAATAGGACACATGGAAGTAGTTGATTGGTACTGAGGAATTGATGATGGAAGATGACATCAACATGATGTGGCCATACAGAGGACATGTTGCAGTTAGAATCAACACTATTGGGTGGCCTAATGGGCCAAATTTGTGTGACACATATCACCACTAAGAAGGCATCACATAGAGATGATGACAACAACATGACGTCATCTCAGAGGTTAGAATATCAGAGGAAGGAGATTTTGTAACTTCATTCTAACTGAAATTTAAAAAGGCTACAATATAGGGGGCTTTCGATGTGGATTGGAGTTTGGTCATGGAGACCCAAATAAACAAGGGCACAGAACACAGCTAGCACCTAAGTGATATGGAGAATATCGGAGGACAATAATTTCGTAACTCCACTATAATTACCTGAAAAAGTTGTGATACCAGGGAGCTCCAATGTGTTGGAACTTGGTTGAGGAAGCTGTTATAGACATTTTTGTGCCTAACAGCATGGAGCATGAAATGTCAATAATCTGAGGGATCCAAAGTCCCTAAACATGTTGTTCTTACCCTTAGAGGAACAAGGTCAGCAAACCACAGCACTGAAAATCAGTTCTCCACCTAAAAACACTCAAAAACAAGCTATTTCTGGATCATGTCAGCTGCTCCACTGAGCATCTGCGCTGAATGTCAACTACTCCACTCTGTACCTGCGCTGAATGTCAAATCTAATGAAGGCTACCTACGCTGGGCGAGATTGGCCAAGTGGCACAGTCATTCTGCAAGGTGTCAATTGCCCAGGAAGCTTCCAAACTGACACTTGGGTCAAGGAATTCGCCTTGTGATGAGTAAGAGGGTCTTGATCTCCAAGTGGAAGCAAGAATCTCCAAGTGGACTCAAGAACTGAAGATTAACTAAAGTGGGAGAGGACACTAGTCAGCTTCATGTCAGTCTCAAGCTGACTCATCCTTTCTCCAAAAACCCTATATATAGAGCTCTCTCATGAGGTCTAGGGAGGCTGGAATTTTGTGCAAGTAAGGAAGTGTTGTTGGTTTGTGTATAGAACTATTGGGTGATTGCTTTGAAGGAGGTGAAGAGGATATTTCTTTCTGCTGGGAGGTGTTGCTGGATTGGGCCTCTTATGGTTGTAACACTCTCAGAACTTTACTTCTTCCATTAATAAAGCATTTGAGGTTCTTCTATATGCATGTGTCTCTATGGTGAATTGATGCTTGTATATTTGATTTATTCTAATCCTTGAATCAGTTATGGATGTATGCTTCTTGTAGTTTCCCTTTCTTGTGCTTTTGTAGGATCTTTGTGTAGCTGGGCCAGTTAAAGAGCAAGGAGCTGGGAGCAAGCAGCAAAGAGGGAAGATTGGATCAATCATTAGTGGAAGATAACGGTTAGTGGATCTCTTTCTCCTCTCTCTTACATCTCATAAAGAAGTAATCTTAGATAGCTTTGCATTCGGTTGTTGCTGAGGTACTATCACCCTTAGAGTGGGATAGGGTCATTCCGTATTGGATACTTTTCCCAACAACAAATTGGAGACTCCGCTGGGGATCATATCTTGTTGGTTGATTGTGTTTTTGCTATTCATTTCATAAACAAAGGGAGTACCGAATCGAACTGTGTTTGAATCTTTCAAATACAAAGTAGAGGGCAGCTACTCTAGCTCAGTTTCTGGGCAAGTTTATGATTTGAAGAGCTGATCCACAAGGACTCTAATAAGCTCTTAGTGATAGCTTTTCATCCTCCTTGTCATCCCTTAGTGTGTCCTTAACTGATAGCTTCTGATTTGAGCAAAAACTGTGAATTTTTGAGCAATCTGTGACCCGGAAACCACCAGAAACGAAAGTTTCGTTCTTCAGTGTAGGCTGTACAAAGGCTGTTTGCATTTCAGCGCAGTTCCCGAAGGGGCTACCTGCGCTGAAGGTCAAACAGGCAGTGTTCCACCTGCGCTGGACCAGTCCTGCCTTGTGCTGCTGGGGTTTCCTGCTGGTTCTTGCCTTGTTTTCACTGTTGTTTTTTGCTGTTTGTTACCAGTCAGTGTGCCTATCTGAAACCAACTTTCCTTGTCACTATTCCGCCTCGGTTGTATAAAGAAACTGTGTTTGTTCTTTGTGTATTTCTTATGCATTTACAGTTTCCCATAATGAAAGTGAACTAGTCTTGCTGTGACCTCTTAGATCTAGACCTGTGATAAAGTGTCGTTTTGGTCTTAAGAGTTAGTTTGTTTGCTGTTCATAGCTGATTGAGCTTTTGCTTTCGTCATTTGGTTTGAATTTATATATATTTCTAGTGTCGAAACAAGTAAATCTTAAGGTGTCTTTTGATTTTGGACAAGCTTGTTTGCTTTCACTTGAAATTGAATTCAAAATTATACAACAGCTTTCTTTTTGTATTGTCGCACAAACATTAAGAAAGAGAAAAGAAATACCTGCATCTTTGCATTTTGCATATAAGTTTGTATGTTGATTTAGGGAAAAAGTGCATTAGCGAGTGCTCTTTGATCTGTGTGAAAAGATTTTGTCTCTCTTTTCCCTCAGTAGTTAAGATTTTCATAAGTCAAAAAGATTGAAAAAAAGCTTGCTTCTCATCTTAGACTGCATTTAGGAATTTGTATCAATACATCTCGTGGTGAACCTTGAAAGGCAAACTTTAAAAAGATCAACTTAAAATATATTGAATGAACCTAACAACGCTTTGAAACATAACGCAAACATCTAGAGGTCTAAGCTAGAGACGTGTTCCGGCGTCGTTAAACGTAGTGACTGTCGATCTCGACGAAGGTGGGTGATTCCTCCTGAGAGTCGGTGGCACTAATACGGACTTGTGCTCCCACGTACCGTCGCGTATATATTGGGAGACCCCTATAGGAATAAAGCCTTTATTCAATAGGAAACCGTGTCGGCCGCCCTACTGATCGCAATGCAGTGAACACAGCATTCACGAAGATCGACCACTCGTACCGTAAAACGTATTCTGTGGTTTTGCGAAAGGTTTGGCACACCCTCTGCCTAGATCTCCAGAGCAGTTTCTTTTGGCCTTTTTCAAACTCTATAACTGAAAAAGTCCAACCGAGCATTTGTCACTTCGGGCTCGTTAATACATCGAAGGAGACTAGAGTCATCTTTAGTTTTTTCTCGACTCTTAAAAAGTGAAAAAGCAAGTTGTGTCTAAAAGCGTCTAATAAAATTCATTCAATTCGGAAACAAAAATTTACCCTTTTAATATTTTAGTTGATCGAGTAATCCGCAATTGTGGAAGAAAGTCAATTGAAACCCCGTCGTTCGCGGAGGCTTACGAGTCAACCGTCTTTGTCCCCGGAATCAAAAACGGTACGGGCAAAGCGAACTCGTTTAACCGGTTCAAAATCTCCTTTGAAAGTTAGAACAAGTGTTCCTACTACATCCGAGGTTCCGGTTACTCCTAACATTTCTGGAAACCCTGCCTCTATAGAAGAAGTTCAACAGCCACAGAAGGACAGTAATATTGATCCTAGTCTGGGGGCAAATACTTGTGTAACTGAACCAGTTCCATCTGTAACCGGTCCAGAAAGTTTTGTTCCCCAAACAACTGTCGCTGTCGAAACAACCACTTCTTCGGCACCAGAAATATTTTATGGACCTGACGGTCTTCCTCTTCCACCGGGTTTGATTGCGATAGAGGAAATTGGAGAGGATCCGCAAGCAAGTACTCCAACTCATTTTGGAGTAGGGGTCACTCTCTTTCCTTCATCAGAGGTTAATCCACCACAAGTGGAAGTCCCTGTAGAATCGCTAGGCAATCTATTGGATAGACTTAAAATGTCTGAACAACCGTCATCATCTAGGACTGTGTCAAATGACACAGCGACAGCAGAAGCCCCTGCCGTCACTCCAACGATGTTTGCCGGCATACCAGCTATCCCAACTAGCTCTCAACAGCTAGAAGGAGTCCACCAAGGGACTATTTCGACAGTATGGTCTGTTCTAGTTTGTTCATCCGGAGTAATACCCGGTAATTCTTATGTTGAGACTCGACAGATTGATCCTCATGGAGGTCAATTTGGGCCATCTAGTCCTCAAGGACTAACAATCCCTCTGAGTTCTGGATTGCTACCATATGGGGGGCAGTATGCCCTTTCATTACCTCCTCCGGGAGGATATCCATATGGCAGTTCTCAACAGTATTCTGGTTATACTGGAATTGCATCAAGTAGTTGGGTACCTATGCTACCTCAACAACCAAGGATTGTATATTCTATGCAACAGTGTGTACCTGTGACGAACATCCCAACCACCCCGGCTATTGTAACCGTGTCCCAAGTTCAAGCGATACCTGTTACATGTCAACCTCAGATTTCTCAGGTTGTAATGCAACAGTCGCTTGACCATGGGTCACAACCACAATTGCCAACTGGTGGGACGACACAAGTACAAACGGGTACAATTACCCCACACCTTGGTCCAATGGTTAGCATGGCGCAACAGAACATGGCGTCACAACCATGGCTTGTACAATACCAACAACCGCAGTTCCAGCAAGTGTACCAAGGTTCTGAGTAGCAGATCTTTGCGAACAGTGGACAACCGTATATCCAAAATGGTCAAAACCAACCACTTTACAGTGGTCAAGTCCACCAGCCGTATCAGTCATACCAACATCAATTACATTATGCGGGTATGCAAAGACCCACTGCTCAAGCGATTCCATCGTACCCTGGTTACGCTTCGCCTAACCTGAATCAACAGTTACCATTCGTGGCAACTTTAGAGTTACCCGATTTACACCGTTTAACAAACGATCCGATTGCTTATGCCCCTTGGTGGCCAGCGATTCCTCATAAACTTCCATTTGACATTCCTAAATTCAATGGAAATCCAGGTGAAGACCCGTCGAATCACGTGATGACTTTTCATCTGTGGTGTTCGTCGAACACCCTTAACGACGATTCGATAAGACTTCGCCTTTTTCAGAGGACATTGACAGGTCCAACGGCTAAATGGTATATTGAATTGCCAAGAGCCTCTTTCGACAACTTTAGTTCCCTAGCCACGACTTTCTTAACCCATTTTCAATTACCGATAAGGTATGAAACGGGAACAGAACTCCTTACCAACTTCAAACAGACGACTGCCACCCACATATCTGATCATATACATGAGTGGCGTCGTCGTCGTAGGATGGTGAAAACATATGTTCCTGATCAGCTGTTAGCTGAATGGTTTATAAAGTCGTTACTTCCTGCTATAACGGAAGATGTGGCCAAGGGGGGAGTCGTAACAGAGGAGCAAGTTATCGCTCATGCACAGTATTTGGACTTAGTTTATACTCAGTCTGGCACGCTCTACGACAAAATACCCGACGCTCCTAGACCGGAATTTTCAATTCCTCCTCCTCCTAAATCAAACAATGACTCTCACGCCAGCGATGGCGTGATTGGCAAGCACAAAATTTATAGTCAAAATGCAAATGAAGAACTTCTTTCCTCAGAAGTAAATGCCATGTCGACCGACAAGGGCAAACAACTGAAGCAACCAGGGGGCAAGAAGAAAAAGAAAGGGAGAAAAAGGAAACCCCCAGCAGGGTGTCATATATGCGATGAGGATCATTGGACGAAAGATTGTCCACATATAGCTGAAGTTAAGAAACTCTTTAAGAGTTCAAAAACCCCAGCAGTATTGACTGATCCGTTTCCTAATCCGTTTCCTAAAAGACCCTGCCTTAATGGGTACTTTTGCCCTACCGCCTCCAAGTAATCTGGCGGAAGTGGCCACAGTGGAATATGAAACCTTCTATGTCTGATGGATTTGGACTCCGAGGACGGTTCTTATCTCATGTCAACCTCGTTAAAAAATGAAACAAGGAGTCAGAGGATGGTTCTTATCTTGTGTCAACCTCATTAAAAAATGAAACAAATCCCCTTTCTCAAAGGTAAACCTTCATTCCAACCACCGAGTTGAATGCAATGAAGCTTGGGGGGCATGCACCTCGATTTGCGTTATTATGCTAGGGGCATGCGAACTTATCACCGAGCAGTTTTAGCACATAGTTCATGCTCGTTAAAAAATAAACATAAGATCGAGCAGTTTTACCGCGGAATTTATGCTCGTTAAAAAATAGAAAAGCGTGAGCAAGAGTTTCCTCCAGAGTTTAAGCTCATTAAAAAATGAACCTATACTGGTAAATAACCATTGTGATCGTAAATTTATTAACCATAAAAGTCTTGGTCGTGTTTGCACCCGCCACCTCCACCGTCATTTGGCCGATCGTTCACCTCCATATGATTGTTTACCCATTTTGAGGAACAGTTGCGAAGAGTGATTTCACCTAGCCATCCTTGTGACACTGCCGTGATTGGAAAATTCCAACCTGTACCTGGAATCAGTTGCTATCCCTGTTTATCACTCGTTCCTCAAAAGACGAGTCTTCTTTGAGCTCTTTTCATCTGACTCGTAAAATATGAAAAGTTTGCCGAGTTTTGGCCTTCCAGCTCGTTAAACGACCGGAAGAGCTATCCCTCCTCTAGATTTTAATCTTTTTTTGACTTGAGGGATTATTGCACAAAAAGATCGAGCGCTTGTTTTGTTCGGCTCGTTAAAAGTACCGAAAACTCATCCCTTTTGTATTGTTTTATATTTTTTCGGACTTAAGGGATTAGATGACGAAAAAGGAATTTTGGAGTTAACTTTCTGTACCTTTTCAGACTCTCTAAAATTGAAAAGGACTGAGTTTTCCTTGTCGTTAGACTCGTTAAAATGATTAAATAGCGACAAACTTGTCTTTAGACGAGAACGAGTTTCCCTATCGCTAGGCTCGTTAAAACATAGCGATGGGCTTGCCCGAAGGGCAGGTTATAGAACAAGCATATGTTATCCTCCTCAAGCTTGACAAAAATAAAGAGGTACTGGTCAGAAATGACTGGGGAAAAATTGGGAGAACCTCAAAGCTTTAATGGTAGCAAGTCGCTCTTGAACATGACACTTTGTCCTCCGTATCACATCGGGTTGGGTTGTTTCATTCACCGGTCTCATCACCATGGTCCTCGCCAAACCATCCACATTTGGGGTAATGCTACCGATCCATCACATCAGTGTCGTTATATGTTCAAGAGATGTTGTTCAGAAAGAGTCAACCGTGTCCCATCCACTGCCATACATTATCCTTCATCCACCCATGATCGCCACCCTAAATCATATTTCACAGATTGTTTTCACCTCCACTAAAATCATTAACTCTGTTCCGTGTCACTGATGTGGGATTCATTAAGGCCCTCCTTTGACAGATTGCTTCTTGTCGACTTCAGCTCATTATCCAGGAAGTTGATCTAGGAACAACCCCCCCAGTACTTTGAAGCTTGCATGCCTCAATGGCAAGTTTCTCACTTCCGGCGACAGGTATACATCAATGACCTTCGACCAGAAGATTTTGCGTGGTGTTCGACGCCAAGTCCTTTATTCACACCACGTGAATTGTACTGCAGTACCTTGAGGGTCATTGTCATTATTGGTGATTCCTCTCGCGCTTGTTAACGGTTTACATTATTGACCGGTAATCAAGCGATGTCTTTCCATGTTCGACTTCAACGTAATTCTCACATGGATCGACTTGTACTTAGAGTAAAGATCGAACGAGATTGAAGACCCCGGATCTAGTTTCATCCATCCGGGCTGCGATATATATTCAGGAAATATAAAGACATTTGTTATGTACATCATTGCAACAGATGATCATCCTACTCAAAGGATGATAATTTCAGCAGAGAATTATCAGTCTACCATCAGACGATCGTCTGTTCTATGTACCAAAATGAATTTATAAAGCTGAGCATGGGAATGCCCGCCTCAGCTAGATCATGAAAGCAGAATGAAAAATAATGCATTGTATTGTATTTTATTACAGGGCACCTCTCAGCGATTGAATGAACTTCGGATCCTCCTGATAAAGCATTTCACCCGATAAACGACCTCATACTTTAGGGGGCAACTGTTATAGACATTTTTGTGCCTAATAGCATGGAGCATGAAATGTCAATAATCTGAGGGATCCAAAGTCCCTAAACATGTTGTTCTTACCCTTAGAGGAACAAGGTCAGCAAACCACAGCACTGAAAATCAGTTCTCCACCTGAAAACACTCAAAAACAAGCTATTTCTGGATCATGTCAGCTGCTCCACTGAGCATCTGCACTGAATGTCAACTGCTCCACTCTGTACCTACGTTGAATGTCAAATCTAATTAAGGCTACCTGCGCTGGGCGAGATTGGCCAAGTGGCACAGTCATTCTGCAAGGTGTCAATTTCCCAGGAAGCTTCCAAACTGACACTTGGGTCAAGGAATTCGCCTTGTGATGAGTAAGAGGGTCTTGATCTCCAAGTGGAAGCAAGAATCTCCAAGTGGACTCAAGAACTGAAGATTAACTAAAGTGGGAGAGGACACTAGTCAGCTTCATGTCAGTCTCAAGCTGACTCATCCTTTCTCCAAAAACCCTATATATAGAGCTCTCTCATGAGGTCTAGGGAGGCTGGAATTTTGTGCAAGTAAGGAAGTGCTGTTGGTTTGTGTATAGAACTATTGGGTGATTGCTTTGAAGGAGGTGAAGAGGATATTTCTTTCTGCTGGGAGGTGTTGCTGGATTGGGCCTCTTATGGTTGTAACACTCTCAGAACTTTACTTCTTCCATTAATAAAGCATTTGAGGTTCTTCTATATGCATGTGTCTCTATGGCGAATTGATGCTTGTATATTTGATTTATTCTAATCCTTGAATCAGTTATGGATGTATGCTTCTTGTAGTTTCCCTTTCTTGTGCTTTTGCAGGATCTTTGTGTAGCTGGGCCAGTTAAAGAGCAAGGAGCTGGGAGCAAGCAGCAAAGAGGGAAGATTGGATCAATCATTAGCGGAAGATAACGGTTAGTGGATCTCTTTCTCCTCTCTCTTACATCTCATAAAGAAGTAATCTTAGATAGCTTTGCATTCGGTTGTTGCTGAGGTACTATCACCCTTAGAGTGGGATAGGGTCATTCCGTATTGGATACTTTTCCCAACAACAGAAGCTCAAAGAACTAAGGCCGGAGAGAAAATACATAGGGATATAGGCCCCTGACAGGAGCCTGAAGGCCTTAGAACCTAAGTGCTAAGCCTCTGATCACAACACCTGGTCATATGGGAAAAAAAGGGGGATACGAAAAAGCGGCTCAGAATATCACTCTTTCGTAACATTTGTTTCAATTATGAAATGAAAGGCTCTGATATTGCAGCACAAAGGTGTGTGCGGATGGTTGAGTTGACAACTGAGTAAATGCATGTAGAAGAGTTGGTTGTTGGAGTCAATGGAGATTATCGTGGAAAGGAGACAAAGACAAAGATCGTCGATTCAAGGCAATGAGGACAATGATTTCCAGAGAAGAGTGACGAGCTTGTCTTGAGTTGAAGGAAATATTCCCTTAATCTCATGTGAATGACTCATTAAATTAAATTAAGAACAAAGAATCCATGTTGAAGTACCTGTCAAGATCTATGAGCCATGAAAAAGCATGGAGAGCCTCGTTTGAGTGTGAAGCTTGATTTAGAATTAAGTCTTAGTATGGAGAAATTCTCAAATTCCCATTCTCAGTGGTTAATGGGGCAACAATAGCCTAGTTAGATGTAAACAAAAGAATTGAAAGCCATGCAGGAGTACACTCTCGGGTAGTGTGGATGGCAGCAGAGGAAACATCGACCAGTGTGTAGTAGAGGAACAAAACCCAAGATTGTAATTGAGTAATGTGGGGGAAGCAACATTGTTACTTGTGAGTTGTAAAAATATCTCTGTGTGAGTGTGCGCACTACTGTGTGAGGCCAAGTGAGCCTGTTCTGTAGAGAAAGGATGAGATTGCCTATGTATATGAAAGAAGACCTTAAGAGAGCCTGTGTTGTTATGTTAAAGGATAAAACTGCTAGAGTAGAAGAAGGGGGTCGAGAGCTTATGTTGCTGAGAAGAGGCTAAGTGAGCATGTGCTATGTGATAAGCCGAGAGAGTCCATGGAACAGAAGGGGCTGAGTGTTGAAATGTATTTTGTTGAAGAGAAAATGGTAGAGTGATGCGTGGACTATGATGAGTGACTTCTATTGAGCAGAACAAGAAGTTGCAGTAGAGTGAGCAGAGGAGAGAGAGTTTTGTGTGGGCCAAGGGCTATGAAAAATAGAGATGATATCAGGTAGAGTGGCTTCCATTTATAGAGAGCATTGGTTTCCTTATTGAGTGTGGGTTGGTGCATGCATACAAGAAGTTTCCATATCTAGTGGGTGTTTGAATAAGGCTTGGGGGTTGGTGCCTTCTTCAAGTTGGTGCTTGCTTAAATCCAAGGAGCTAAAAGTTCATGCTTACAAAAAATCCGTGATGTTGGCGCTTCACATGGTGCTTCTGGTAAGATGATTAGGTGTCTACAAAAGGATGGAGTTGGTGCTTCTTATTGATGGGTGCTAGCAATCAATCAAAGGGAGTTGGTGCTTCCTATGAGTGGTGGCTCGCAAATAGATTGATTTAATAGAGTAGGTACTTTTATTTTACATCAATAACAACAACAAGCTTTGTTGGTTTTTTCTCGAGGGTTTCCATGTAAAACCTCTGTGTCTCATGTGTTTGCTTCTCATGATGTGTATGCTTGTGTTGGTTGATATGGATGATTTTATCATTTGTCAATGGTTGCTTGCATATAATGGATGCCAAGTTTGAATGAGTAAAAATGATTTGACATAAAATTTTAGATTAGCCTTAATACTGGTTCACCCCCCCCCCCCCCCCCCCCCCAAGTGTTAAAATTGTTTCCAACAAGGCCTTCAGTGAGTGGTGAGATAGGTTGAGTGCTTGCAGGGTGAGCGTAGTTGAGTAAAGCAATTGTAATCCATCTCCATTCTTCTGATTAATTCAAGAGGCATTGAGGTTTTTTGGAAGATTTCTTTCCCTAGATAAAAATACTTGTTGCATGTGTGTGATTTCTTGTTGCATGTCTAAATTTTTTGTTCTATATCATGAAATAATATCTGAAAATTAGTATAGTAGGTTTTGTCCTGTGATTTTGATTAAAATTTCATGAGTAGTTGCAAATATACAACATAATTTCTACAGGCTACACCAAATTTAGTTGTGCCATATTTATAGGTATCATTGGACATTACATTTAGCCATGACAATTTGGTGGAAGGTAGGAATGGTTCTTGGGTTGGCTCCCCCTCATCTAAATGATTGATAAATTTAGAGGTATAGTTGCGAGATAGATCATTGACATGATTTCACAATAATCCCTTGCGGGGATGACCATAATGGGGATAATTCCTTTTGTCTTTTCACTTTTTTTGAAGATTCAATGACTGATTGAATTTGGAATTCTATTGACTCTGCAATAGTGAGGGATGGGGTGTTAGGGCTTGTTATTATAGATCTAAGTTTCAACTAGTTACAAGGGTATTGTTTGGCCACCTACAAAGGCCCCCTTATGAGAAGAAGAGGAAAATTATTAAGTGCAAGGGGGGAGGATATAGCCTTGGTAGTGGGGAAGGATATTACTTGGATGGTATTATGGAGTTGGATATAAAAACAATGTTCGAGAAATTTGTTGGTTGCAAAGTTGCACATGCTAGCCTAAGGGATTGGATTACAGAGTAGTGATCTCCATCGTTGGGATAGTCTCTGATTTTCCACATTCTTAGCAAATGATGGATATGTTTTCACTTTTGCGTTAAGGCAAATGTTGAGAAAATTTACATGGTATGATGGTCATGGGATTCATAATTTTTGGTTGCTCGACATTGGATGCCAAATTTCAACCCAAACGATGTTGGTTTATATGAAAACCCAATTTGGATCAAATTACCTAGATTTCCGTTGGAATGGTGGTCACAGGAAGGCTTGATGATGATAAACGATCAGCTAGGTAGCACCGTGGCAATCAATGAAATTTATAAATCTAATAACATGCATATAAAGGTAAGGGTTCTGATTAGTTTAGAGATAAAAGATGGCCATTTTGACTTTATAGACTTGTTGTGTGATATCCATAGTTATCTAAAACCATAAATTACACGAACGTTCATTTTCATTATGTTTGGTTTCATAAGGTAGGTGTAACACCCTCATGCCACATCTACCCCATTTACCAGCCAACTGGGGTAAATATGTGATGAGAGGCCACTATAATGGGATTCAACCTCCTAGGTCACCTTAAGGAAGTGGAATCAATAGAAACACACCATACAAACCTTCCACATCAGCAACAAAACTTCCAGGAGCCATCCCAACCACTCAGGTAACCAACCCTTGAGACCAACTGAATTTTTAGACCATTAAACCCCCGGGCGCTTCCTTGATATGGGCATGCATGCATCTAGGAGGCTCTAGACGCTCCCAAAACATGGTTATGCATGCGTCCAAGAAATTTTCTACCCATTGCTATGCCTATACCTCTAGGATTTCTGCCACTTTTTCAGGCCCAAGGCACAGGTCACTGCCCATAAATCAATGACACTTACGAAAATTTGTTTACACAACATCAAAATGATACAAATGCAATTAATTGAACAAGGAATTGACTAGACCTCTACTAGCCATGACAGCAATTTCATCAAACATGTCACAAATATGAAATCTACATGTTTAAATAATAGATATGAGCATAGGGGTCTCATACTTATCTGAGAATCACTAAGAAGCATTGTTCCCTTATATCATTAGTTGTATTATTATCTATTAGGTGATATATACATTTTTCATTCATTTCAAAAAAACATGAGGAGAGGCATACATCATCACTGTCATAATACATGCTTATAACCCACAAAATAACAACAAAAATATCAAGGATACATCAACCATAGAAACACGTATAAAATATTACATTTACACATAAGACATCAAGGATAGAACCTGTTATTAGTGAATGAAAAAGCCAACCTAGTATGGGACTACCACATTCCACCTAACCATAGATTGGTTGAGCCAAATCTATCTTCATCCAATCAACCCCATGCCATATTCCAAGCATGAATGTGGGACTCAAACCAAAAGAACCAATCAGGGCAGCCTAAGGCTAAACCACCTCACCCTCTTGAATAGAAGTTAGGCTTTACCATAATCCATCTCGGATCACTATGCCAAAAAATAAACATGTAATGACAGGATTTACAATGATCTCCACTAGATCACTAGGCCAAAACAACCATGGATTCCACCAGATTTCTCTACCAACACTGTGAGGAATTTTCCTATCTCCTAGTCTCTCAGGCTTTAATGCAATCCATAGTCCAATCCAAGGATCACTAGTCCCTAAACCGAGACCCACTCTCTAGGATCTACTGCATATCCCATCCTGGGATTACTAGGCCTGGTGGAGAGCACCCACCTCTAGGATTTACCGTATATCCCGCCATTCATTGATCAAGGATTCCTAGGCCCATCAAGGCAACACAAAATCTAGATTTACCGCAACAAACCTTCCGGTTCAGGGGTTACTAGGTCATGTGTTCTTTCTTTTGGAGATCCACCTCACTCAACTTAGAATCCATCTGGCAATCCAACTCAACCAAAACATGAGAAACCCATCACACCATGGCTATTCGAAAATGGAAAGACTAGGGTGAAAACACTGTCACACCTAGAAAAACCCATGCCATAACATCAAAGAACGACATGCAATACCATGCATTCCAAATCTAGCAGAGATCAAGAAGGAAGCATGATTCTTGCAGTTATCGATTTGCATGTGTGATTTCTCTACTTGATCCTACTCTTCCTTGCTTGATGTCTACTTCCTCTTTCCTTCTTTCCCTTTCTTTATCTAATGCCAAAGTGCTCCAAGAAAACTATAAGTTTCCAAGAGTGAAAGAGAGAGAAATAATAATGAGAGATCTACAACATTGAACTGACAAAAATCCATGAACTAATCCTCAAAAGCCTTTTTATTAATGAGGCCTCTATTTTCTTCATTTTCCATTATTTTCCTTCATTTTCCTCCTCGCATGCAACCTATGACCTTTCACCTTCTTTTTCTCCTAATTTCCATTATTTTCATAAATAAATGTGTAAAAGATGACATTTTTCCTTTCCAAAGCCTTTGCCATTTCCTTTGCCAATTTCCATAGCCATAATAACCTAAATGAACACCCACTCCAGGATGTCTTGCATAACATTCATCTTGGAATTTATGTCCTATGACCATGGTATTATATTTTTATATTTACATGGATTTTTAACCAAGGCTATTACAGAATCCTCCCCCTTGGGGGACAATGTTCTCAGTGTTCAACCACACCTATACCTAAAAAAAGCCACTGAAAATAGAACATAATGCCCATGGATATTTATAAAATATCTCATTGTATTATTTATAATGAATATCTGCTAAAACATGACAAACATACCATTTACTAGAGCTTTATAACACAACTCATTACGATATTTACAATAATAACCATGTATACGCATACACACATTTTCCAAATGATCAAATAAAAGGATACAATGTTGGGTTGTCTTATATTCTTTCACGTAGTTAACATGGGGTTTGAAGGGCAGCCATAACCCCATTTTACGGGGTCTGGGGCAGTGCCCTAGAAAATTTTGGTTTTGGACCCTATGTTAGGTTGGGCGGACCCACCTATGGTTTTGTGCATGATTTTCGCACATGTTTTTTGGACGCGGTGGTTTTCGGTCCATGGTATTGGACGCGATGGTTTTAGGTCCATGGTATTGGATGCTTCGTCATGTATAAATATGTATTATAACATTGAAAGGAACATAATGAAAAATCAAGCTGGTAGTCTCAGTTTTGGGATCCAGTGGGAAAATCTCTGTGTATATGTGTTTTATGTGTTATGCTCTCGCATTGTTTTATTTTTCTGTGTTTTAGAATTCGTATGCAGGTAATTTCTTAAAGGGGTTAAAACCTACATACAATGCTTTCATCCACAACAAGGGAACCCAGAGGCTCACACTGTTACAGGGAAAAGTTTCTATTTAGAACTACTCTATCCCACTAAGGTGTGACAGCTACCTTAGAAACAAACAGAGAAAAACTACTTTTGTATTTCCTTTATGAATTATAGATAGAGAGGAATAGAAAGAACCAACATGTGTCTTGTGCTAATCCTTTGATCCAATCCCTCTCTTCTTTGATGGTCTCCAGCTACCTACTCCCTTGCATGCCCAGCTTCACAAAGTACCTGTAAGATCACAGAAGCAGAGCACTATACAAAGACATGGATCTATATTCATAAACAACTTAGGATCAGATTTAAGTTAACCATACAAATGTAGCTAGCATCAATGATACAAAAGCATGGAGGAGAACTCAAATAGTTTTTATTGATAAACAAGAAAAGATCCAGGAGGAGTTACAACCAGTGGTTCCGACCCAGCATCAACCTCCCAGCAAAGAAGCCCCTCTTCACCTCAAACAAAGCATAAATCACCCAACAATCTGATGTTTTGTCTCTAGAAACCAACATCAATTCCTTACAATATGCAAAATTCCAGCCTCTCTGGATCTCTGGGATGAGGGATCCATATATAGATATCTGTAAGGAGGATGAGTCAGCTTGTGATTTGATTAGTGTCTTCTCTCTGTCAGTTCTTGCTTCCACTTGGAGACCGAGGGCCTCTTACTCATCCTTGGTCAAATTCAGTGAGGCAAGTGTCACAGGAGAAGATTCTGGAAGCTTCCATTGCCTCTCCACCTCACGGAATGACACTGCCATTTGTCATTTCTCGCCCATCGCACTCTACAGAAGGGAGTTTTGAAATGCAACGCACCCTCACAGTGCATTTGGGTGAGATGCAACGCACCTAGCCAGTGGAGCAGCTGCAATGATCCTAATTTGACCAATTCTGAGCAGTTTCTGGTGGAGAACTTCTGGGAGAAGCTGTAATCTGTTGACCTTGTTCCTTTAGGGGTTAGAACAACACTTTTAGGGACTTAGGAGCCCTTGGTTTATGGACATTTCATGCTTGGAGTTGTAGGGCACAAAAATTTCTATAACAGTTGCCCCCTAAAGTATGAGGCCGTTAACCTTTTGGTGTCGGGTGAAATGCTTTATTATGAGGATCCGAAGTTCTTTCAATGCTGGGAGGAGACCTGTAATAAGATACAATACAATACATTATCTTCATACTGTTTTCATGATCTAGCTGAGGCGGGCATTCCCATGCTCAGCTTTATAAATTCATTTTCATGTACATAGGACAGACAATCGTCTGAGTGTAGACTGATGATTCTGATAGAGCCATCATCCTTTTGGTAGGATGATTATCTGTGCTGCAATGCTGTACATTTAATGTCTTTATTTCCTTGAATATATATTGGAGCCCAAATGGATGAAACTAGATCCGGGGTCTTCAATCTCGTCCGATCTTCACTCGAGGTACAAGTCGATCCATGTGAGAAATGTTCTGAAGTCGAACATGGAAAGACATCGCTTGATTACCAGTCAATGATGTAAACTGTTAACAAGCGCGAGAGGAATCACCGATAATGATAATGATCCTCAAGGTACTGCAGTACAATTCACGTGGTGTGAATAGAGGACTTGGCATCGAACACCACGCAAAATCTTTCGGTCGAAGGCCATTGATGTATACCTGTCACCAGAAGTGAGAAACTTGCCATTGAGGCATGCAAGCTTCAAAGTACTGAATGGGGTGTTCCTAGATCAACTTCTTGGATAATGAGCTGATGTCGACAAGAAGCGATCCGTCACAGGAGGGCCTTAATGAATCCCGCATCAATGACATGGAACGGAGCAAATGATTTTGATGGAGGTGAAAACGATCTGGTGATATAAGGTTCAGGGTGGCGGTCATGAAAGAATGGAGTATAATGTATAGTAGTGGGTGAGACACAGGTGACTTCTCTGGATGACTTCTATTGAACATATCGGCGACACTGATGTGATGGATTGGTAGCATTAATCCCAAATGTGGATGGTATGGCGTGACCATGGTGATGTGACCAGTGAATGAAACAACCCAACCCGACTCAGACACGGAGTGGAAGTGTCATGTTCAAGAGCGACTTGCTACCAACAAAGTTTCTTTGAGTTTTCTTCCCAATTTTTCCCCAGCCATTGCTGACCAGTACCTCTTTATTTTTGTCAAGCTTGAGGAGGATAACATATGCTTGTTCTATAATTTGCCCTTCGGGCAAACCCATCGCTATGTTTTAACGAGCCTAGCGATAGTGAAACTCGTTCTCGTCTAAAGACAAGTTTATCGCTATTAATCTTTTTAACAAGTTTAACGACAAAGATAACTCAGTCCTTTTCAATTTTAGAGAGTTTGAACAGGAACATAAAGGTAACTCCAAAATTCCTTTTTCGTCATCTAATCCCTTAAATCCAAAAAAGTATAAAACAATACAGAAGGGATGAATTTTCGATAGTTTTAACGAGCCGAACAAAACAAGCGCTCGATCTTTTTGTGTAATAATCCCTCAGGTCCAAAAAGATTAAAATCTAGATGAGGGATAGCACTTCCTATCCCTTTAATGAGCTGGAGAGGCCAATGGCTCGGAAATATTTTCATATTTTACGAGTCAGTTGAAAAGAGCTTAAAGGAGACTCGTCTTTTGAGGAACGAGTGATAAAACGAGTAGCAGCTGATTCCAGATAAGGTTTGGAATTCTCCAATCACGACAGTGTCACAAGGATGGCTAGTGAAATCACTCTTCGCAGCTGTTCCTCAAAAATGGTTAAACAATCAAATGGAGGTGAATGATCGGCCAATGAAAAGTGGAGGTGACGGTGCAAACACGACCAAGGCTTTAACGGCTGAAGTACTACATTCACGATGGTTATTTACCGGGGAATAGTTCATTTTTTAACGAGCTTAAATGCGGGTGGAAACATTTGCTCATGTCTTATGTTTATTTTTTAATGAGCTTGAACTATGTCATAAAACTGCTCGATTAAATGGCCTTGTTTTGATTTTACCATAAATAGCTTTGTCCTTTCAAAGATCGTACTGTATTTTCAACTGCTTCATCAAACTAGTCAGAAATGAACAATATATGCTTGAAAACGAGTTAGAACACTAATATTTTACTTTGAACTACATAAAAGTAATGAAAAAGTGTTTTTACCTCTCATTTTACCATTTCATTTGAACTTGGTTTGTTGGAGCTTTGGAGGTGCTTTTCCCCCTCGATTTTCATCAGCTAATTTTGGGAGATTCTGTGGACGATTCTCGGTGCCGTCCGGACCAGGTAGGAGCTAAACCTGAGCTCTTTCATTTCATGGTTTCCATTTTGCATTTTGAGCTTGATTCCTAGCTTTTTCGAGTCCCTGGGGTTTAAAGAACTCGTTCTGCCATCAGCGCACCCTCAGTGTATCAAAAACTACGTTGAATGTTGGCCTGTCTAAAGGCTATCTGACATTCAACGCACCTAGAACACTGCTGCAGGTGCGTTGGGCGCAAAAAGGGAATTTGATGCACAATTTTTGATGGAATTTTTGCCTATTTCTCACCAAAATCAGGACCTAACTCCTCTCTTGTTTGTTTTTCAGAGATCTTTGGAGTAAGATGACTATTACATGGCGAGAATGTGAGCATGAAGAAGAGGACATGCTTGCCCTACATGATCCAGTTACAGTGAACGCGCTGCGGAACTGTGGCTTGCTGAAGTTCTTCCGCATTTCTAGCATGAGACAGCAGATCAACTTACTGCAGTATTTTCTCGATGCTTGGGATCCTACCAATCAGGTTTTCTAGATCAGGGGCAAATCTATCCCCTTGACTGTAGTAGACATCTATTTCTTGACTGGCTTGTCGAGGCAGGGTGCCCCCATATCTTTGTCAGGTTCGGCTCGAGGAGGCGATTCTGTGAGAGATTATGTTCTCCGGTACTACAGAGAAGGATCTCAGCCGAGTAAAGACGGCAAGATCATCATCCGTGATGTCACTGACAGGTCCCTCAGGACTATTCTGTTTACTTTTGGTAGGATGGCTGGTGGTGCGGCTCTTCATGTAGCCAACCGATCTTACATGCAGCATGCCTTGGAATGCCTCCAACCGAAGGTGTTCAACTGGTGCGACGCAGTACTTCTTGTGATGAAAGAACAGTTAACCAAGATAAAGAGCGGGAGGTTGAAGAACTTTGGGTATGGTTCTATTTTGACCGCCTTTGCCTTGGAGAAGATACCACTGATGCAGCCGCAGTACATTGCACTCGATTTACCTTCTCCTACTGAACCACGTATGCAGAGATGGGTTGACCATATGTCTAGGCATGCTGGCCAGTCTCAGATTTCATTTTCTGATACCTTCTTCAGGTGGTTTTATCATCAGGAGATGGTTTATTCAGAGTATCCATACGCTGGCATGGAGTTCCGGGGTGATCCAGATTTAGTACTGCCAGACGGCGAGCAGTGGGGCGCCATTGGTAAAATCTTTGACCATATTCCTGTTTATCGTTTTTTTTTTTTTTTTTTTTGTTTATAATGTCCTTGTGCTTTATTCTATCAAGAATTTAATCAAACTCATGTGTACATGCAGATGTTGGTCTCGTTCATCCAGTAGTTTGCCTGAGAGTACCAGCTGCTGCCCCAGCAGGAGAGGCCGTCGGAAGGGCTATTCTTCGTGAACTTGATGTGGCCGAGACTCTCACAGCATTACAGGAGCAGGTTGAGGGTCTCACCCTCGGTATTCCAGATGTGAGGACCGACGAGCTACCTTTGTGGTTACAACGGCATACTACTGGTGTGCCCAGACGATGGACTCATCTCTTACGAATGATCGCACAGGCTGTGACTTGCTATCACGAGCATCATTAGACTAGGGTGCCCCCTAGAACTTTGAGTTTTTGGGTCATTTGACTGATTTTGTCTTGGTTACAAAACATTATGTGTAAACCATAAACAGTTATATATATTTTTGATTTTCGGAGTTTTATTTTGGTTGAGCTACATGATCCACATGCAAAACATTGATGGTGTGTTTCTTTTTATAAATGTTGCAAATGTCTATCTAACACATAGTTTGCTAATGAGTCAATTAATGTGTTTAAGTTTCTGGAAATATGTTGATATTGAATAAGATCAAATTGTCTTTCCAAAATCTTAACCCTTAGGAACATGCGATAAATAGCTGGGTTTTGGACAGAATATATACCATTGAGTTGTAGTATTACGAGTTGTGAGTCTAGCCTCACAATTAGTCGGCGTATACCATGTGTGATGGCATCAGAGAGAAGTTCTATCAACGTGCTATATTCAGCGATGTTATTCGTTGATCGACCAATACATACACCTCTGAAACTTACTAACTCGCCGCTTGGATCAAAAATGGCCCAGGCTGCAGAGGATATGTTCCACAAACTACGACTCGCTCCGTCGGCATATCCAACACATGACTCCAATAGGTTTGACATCTGCAACAAATGTAAAAAGTGGATTACTTGACCAAAATAAACACTTTAGCGAAAACAAAAATATAACAAAAGCACACAGGTTACCATTACGCATAGTAACGCTTGAGGTACAACCCATTACGAGGTTGCGCCAGCGGAATTCCGTCATAATCCATTAACTCGTAGGCTCCTTTTGCTAACACTCATTTAACAATATAGGGGCCCATCCATAGAGACTTAAATTTACCTGCTCCCAATTTATCGGATTCTTGGTCGTAAAGCAAGACTATGTCACCTTCTGAGAAGACACGGGGTTTGACAGTTTTGTCGAACTGCGCCTTGAATCATTTCTTATGGGCTTCGTTAGCCAAAGAGGCATCACGACGGGTTTCATCCAATTGGATTAATTCCAAGAAATGGGCTTCTTCTTCTGAAGTTCCGAGGAGGAGATCAATTGCGAGTTTGAGAGACGAGATTTCACACTGGATTGGTAAGACTGCTTCCAGGCCATATACCAGTTGGAAAGGTGTGAACCCGGTTGCATTCCTTACTGATGTTCGGTAAGCCCACAAAGCTGAGTACAGGATTAGGTGCCATCTTCTTTTGTGAACTCCAATCATCCTTTGCAGCATGCGTTTGAGGACCTTGTTGATTGCTTCAACTTGTCCGTTGGCTTGCGGATAATATGGAGTAGAGCTGTCGTGAGATAACCCTAGTTTGGCAGCTAATTCGACCATCATGTGATTGCGAAAATGCGATCCATGATCTGTGACTATAGCCTGCGGCACGCCGAATCTGGCGACTACATGATTGACGAAAGAAGAGGGTAGCTGTTTCACCAGTATTATCTAATGTAGGCATCGCCTCGGCCTATTTGGTAGAATAGTCAACTGCGAATATGATGTACCCATGCCCCCCGGTCGAGGTGGGGTTACATGTCATGAAATCGATGCCCCATTTGGCGAATGGCCCAACAGCAACTATTGGTTGTAGAGGTGCGGGTGGTCTTCTGGTTTTGCTATCGAAAATTTGACAAGCATGGCAACTTCTGACTGCGGTTATGCAATCTTTGAACATTGTTGGCCAGAAGTATCCTGCTCGTAAGATTTTTTGTGCCGTAGCATATCCAGATTGATGCCCCCCACACGCGCCTGAATGACAATCATTCAGGACCTTTTCAGCCTCCTCATGGGTGAGGCACCTTCTCAGAACTGTATTGATACCACGACGGTAAAGTGTATCACCGACGATCATGTAGTCTTTTGCTTGGTATCGAATATGTTTTTGTTCGGAGTGGGAGGTGTTTGGCCTGTATTTTTGAGTTTGGAGATAAATGATTATATCTCCATACCACTCATTGCTTGCAGATATCAGAAACAAACTTTCATCCACGATTGTTTCTTCGGATGTGTCATCGTTGGACGACAATGGGAGATCGCACAATAACTCTGCGAAAACTAGAGCTTTCTTTGACTTGGATTTTACAAATTCCAGATCAAACTCTTGTAGGATTGCTATCCATTTTGAATATTTGGCCCCCAGCAACTGTCGCGACAATATATAAGTCATGGGGTTGCAATATGACAGAATGGTAGTTTTCCGAAAGAGGACATAGTGTCGAAATCTCTGTATTGCTTGAACAGCTGCGAGTGCTAGCTTTTCAACGTAAGAATATTTGCTCTCTGTATCATTTAAGTTTTTACTTAAATAATATATAGGATGTTCAATTCCATTGACTTCTTGAACTAAAACCATTGCGATGGTCATATCCGCTGCAGCCAGATACAGGTTAAAATCTTTTTGATAATCAGGGGCATGCATTAATGATGCTTTCATTAGGGAATCTTTTAAAGCATCAAAGGAAGCTTGCGCAACCTGATCCCAGACAAAGGGTACTTCCTTTTTCAAAAGACATGTATAACCTTTAGCAAGTTCGGCGTAATTTGGAATGAACCTCCTCAGAAAGTTTGCTTTCCCTTGGAGTTTCTGAATCTGAAGCAAATTTGAAGGTGGAGGCAAATTTATGATTGCCTAGACCTTACATGGGTCGAGACGAATCCCGTCCTTCGAGACTACAAAGCCAAGTAAATGACTAGAACTGACGCAAAATACACATTTGTGTGGATTGAGTCGTATCTTGTAGTGTCGGAAACGTAGAAATATCGCTCTTAAATGCTGCGGGTGATCAGTCCGCTTTCGCGAATGAGCCGAAAGGTCGTCGAGGTATGGTTGAACGATTTTTTTGATGTCATGGAAGGCATAATTCATTGCCCTCTAAAACGTTGCCCCTGCGTTCTTTAAACCAAAGGGTAATTTTCGATATGCGAATGTGCCCCACGGACAAATAAATGCAGTCTTTGACTGGTCCTGTGGGCGGATATTTATTTGATTATACCCGGAGAATCCATCCATGAATGAAAAGATTTCGCATCTGGCACATTCATCAATTATTTGGTCATTGAAGGGTGTAGGGTAGTTTTCCTTTGGACAAGCTTGATTTCCATCCCTATAATCGATGCACACTCTAATTGTTCCTTGTTTTTTCATAACAGGGACAATATTCAATACCCAATCGGTTAGAGGAACCGGGTAGATGAAACCAGCATGGAGAAGTTTTTGAACTTTTGCCTTAATGGCAGCGTCTTTCTTGGGGTGCACCTGCCGTATCCGTTGTTGTACCGGTTTGACATCTGGATACATCTTAATTTTGTGTTCAACGATACTCGAGTCAATGCCTGGCATTTCATCATATGACCAAGCAAAGACATCTCTGAATTCGCGAAAAAGAGCGTTATATATCTCTAGTTCTGAAGGAGAACAACATTTGCCGACATAAATATTCCCTACAACATCTGTTTTGGTCGAGATATTTATGGCGATAGTCTCTTCAATATTGGACAAGTTTCGCTCGGAATTCACCGTGTTTACAGTATTTGATAGGAATTCAAAAACTGAACGATGATACAGGTCATCTCTATTATCTCCTCCACAATCTGGAAGAAGGGAACGATGGTGGGAATCATTCCATGGTGTCCCTTCAATTACCATAGATTGGACAATTCCTTCATCGGTGACATGCACTCGCGACCAAGGATCTGAAGGGGTACCATATTCTCTAGACCTATCTATCCAAACGCTTGATGAGCGTTGATTTGGGTTTGCCTCCCATGCTAGGAACATTGATTGCTACAATATTTCCGTTGGGCTTGGGGGCAAAACCACAGCATGATCCATGTTGATATTGTTTTCTGAGATCTTTTTAGAAGATATCATATTGTAGGTTCCTATCGACGCTACTTCCGCCAGATTGATTGGAGGTGGAAGAGCGAAAGTTCCCATTAGTATAGGATCTTTTAATAGGCCTACTCCGATATTCTGAAGTGAATGGGGGCTTCCATGGATCATGGGAATGCTTCCAGTAACATGAGAACCATTGGGGAGGAAGTTTTTTTGATCGACGATTGTAATCCCTCCTTGAAAGGGAAATGCAATCTTTCTAAAATAGGTCGACACAACAACTTCCATGGCATATATCCATGATCTTCCTAGTAGGATGTTGTAATCAAGATTCGCATCGATGACTTCAACATCTATTTCTACTGTTTTCCCTCCTACTTCAACTTTCAAGTTACTTAGGATACCATATGGGGTATACGTTCTTCCGTCGAATGCTTTTAATGTCGTCGAAGATCGCGACAAGGTTGGAGATCCTAAAGTTTTCCAGCAACTCATCGACATAATGCATGTAGATGCCCCCTCATCAATAATCGTTCGATGAACAGTTTTGTTGAGGGCTTTCACTTGAACAAGGAAAGCTAGTTGAGTTGGAAATTGAGGATCATATCCTTTATGGTCGAAGGATACTAGATTAGAATCCTTTGGGTCTATCCCACCAATGGCTGATAATAAAGCCTGCCTTTGGGATGGGAAATTTTGTAGTACTTCAAGAGTCGACATTGCGGATGGCGATTGGGCCAAATCTTCCACTATATTATAATGCTGTGTCGCTCTAGCGCGGGGATTAAATGTCGACTTGTGTACTACTCCCTTTGGCGGTTTTATCGTCAATTCAGGAATGGTAGGTGGCACAACTTTTGTCGAAGTTGTTGTCGAACTACTTGGTTGATCTTTATCCTTGTTATTCGATAGCTGTGGATTCCCATAATCCTTGTTCCTTGTCGATATCAAAGAATCATTTTGTTGTTTTGAAACCGACAACATTAGCACTTGAGACGGGGAAGCATTTCCACTTTCAACCAGATTTGTTCCTGGATTTGGAAACGGATCAGTTAACACTGCAGAGGTTTACGAATTCTTGAAGAATTTCTCAAGCTCAGCCCTGTGTGGACAATTCGCGGTCCAATGATCCTCATCACATATAAAGCATGGATTTTTTGGTTTCCTATCTCCAGGAGGGTTTGAAGAAGATTTTTCAGGTGATGATTCCTCCTGTTTCTTCTTCTTCCATTTGCCCTTTTTCTTTTTCCCTTGTTGTTTGGTTTCTTTGCCTTTATCTGTCGATACGGCATTTACTTCTGAAGCAAGAAGTTCCTCTTTTGCATTTTGACCTGAAATCTTACGGGCCTTTTTGGATGTAGCCTTTGTTGATTTCGTGTTTGTTGTGCCAATCACGCCATCGCCGGCATGAGAGTCATTGTTCGATTTAGGAAGAGGAGGAATTGAGAATTCCGGTCTAGGGGCGTCAGGTATTTTATCGTAGAGCATGCTGGACTGAGTGTAAATCAAATCCAGATATTGCGCACGAGCGATAACTTGCTCTTCTGTTATGACTCCCCCCTTTGCCACATCTTCCGTGATGGAAGGCAGTAATGAATTGATAAACCATTCAGCTAATAGCTGATCGGGGACATACGTTTTTATCATTCTACGACGACGTCGCCACTCATGTATATGATCAGATATGTGAGTGGCCGTTGTCTGTTTGAAATTGGTAAGAAGTTCTGTCCCGTTTCGTACCTTATTGGTAACTCAAAATGGGTTAAAAAGGTTTTGGCTAAGGTACTGAAGTTGTCGAATGAAGCTCTAGGCAATTCGATGTACCATTTTTCCACCGGACCCGTTAACGTCCTCTGAAAGAGGCGAAGTCTTATCGAATCATCATTTAGGGTGTTTGACGAACACCATAGATGAAAGGTCATCACGTGATTCGATGGATCTTCACCCGGATTTCCATTAAATTTAGGAATATCTGATGGAAGTTTATGCGGAATCGCTGGCCACCAAGGGGCATAAGCAATTGGATCGTTGGTTAACCAGTTTAAATTAGGTAACTCCAAAGTTGCCACAAATGGTAACTGCTGATTCAGGTTAGGTGAAGCATACCCGAGGTAAGATGGGATTGCCTAAGTAGTTGGTATTTGCATACCGGCATAGTGCATTTGATGCTGGTACGTTTGGTAAGGTTGGTGGACATGCCCATTGTAAAATGGTTGATTTTGACCGTTTTGAATGTACGACTGTCCACTGTTAGCAAAG
Source organism: Pinus tabuliformis (assembly GCA_031772625.1). NCBI lineage: Eukaryota > Viridiplantae > Streptophyta > Pinopsida > Pinales > Pinaceae > Pinus > Pinus tabuliformis. The sequence goes on from CM062811.1 coordinate 904,348,031, forward strand.
ATTTGTTGCTCAGAACCTTGGTATACTTGTTGGAATTGCGGTTGTTGGTATTGCACCAGCCATGGTTGTGAAGCCACATGTTGTTGCCTGATACTAACAGTTTGACCAAGATGAGGGGTAATTGTTCCCATCTGAACCTGGGTCGTTCCACTAGTTGGCGATTGTGGTTGAGTCGCAGGGTCAAGGGGCTGTTGCATTACAACCTGAGAAACCTGAGGTTGGCATACAACAGGCAGCGCTTGAACTTGCGACACCGTCACAATAGCTGGTGTAGTCGGGATATTCGACATAGGTACGCATTGTTGCATTGAGTATACAACTCTTGGTTGTTGAGGTAGTATAGGTACCCAACCACTTGAGGTAATTCCAGTATAACCTGAATGTTGTTGTGAACTCCCGTATGGATATCCTCCCTGAGGGGATAATGAAAGGGTATACTGTCCCCCATACGGTGGTAATCCAGAACTCAAGGGAATTGTTTTCCCTTGGGGGCCGGACTGCCCAAATTGAACTCCAAATGGATCAATTTGATGAGACTCAACATAAGAGTTTCTGGATATTATTCCAGATGAACTAATAGGAACGGACCATACTATCGAAATAGCCCCTGAGTGGGCTCCTTCTAGCGGCTGAGAGCTAGTCGGGACAGATGGTATACCGACGAACATTGTCGGAGTGATAGCAGGGAGTTCTGCCGTCGCTGTGTCAGACGACACAGTCCTAGATGTTGACGGTTGTTCAGACATTTGTAGTCTATCCAAAAGATTACCTAGCGATTCTACAGGAGCTTCTGCTGGTGGTAGACTAACTTCTGACGAAGAAGGATATAGAGTAATCCCAACTCCAAATTGCGTTGGAGTACTTGTTTGAGGATCTTCTACAATTTCTTCTATTGCAATCAGACCAGGTGGAAGGGGAAGACCGTCAGGTTCGTAAAATATTTCTGGTGCCGAAGAAGGTGTGAAATCGGCAACGACAGATGTTTGAAGAGCAAGACTCTCCGAACTGGTTGTAGATGGAACTGGTTCGGTAACACAAGTGTTTACTCTCAGACTAGGATCAGTATCACTATCCTTTTGTGGTTGTTGAACTTCTTCTGTAGAGGCAGGGATTCCAGAAATGTTTGGAGTAACCGGAGTCTCTGATGTCGTTGGAACACTTGTTCTAACTTTAATAGGAGATTTGGAACCAGTTAAATGGGTTCACTTTGTCCGTACTGGTTTCGATTTCGGAGACAAAGATGGTTGACTCGCAAGCCTCCGCGAACGACAGGGTTTCAATTGACTTTTTTCCACGATTGCAGATTACTTGATCAACTAAAATAAAGGGGAAGTATGTTTTCGAATTAAATGAATTTTAGACGCTTCGACACAACTTGTTTTTTTAGTTTTTAAGAGTCGAGAAAAAACAAAAGATGACCCTAGTCTGCTTCGATTTTTAATGAGCCTGAAGTGACAAGTGCTCAGATGGACCTTTTCCGTTAAGGAGTCTGAAAAGGAACGAAAGGGACTGCTCTGGAGATCTAGGTAGAGGGAGTACCAAACCAATCGCAAAACTGCAGAATACTTTTTATGGTACGACAGTCAATCTTCCCGAATGCTGTGTTTAGTGCATTGCAATCAATAGGGCGGCAGACACGGCTTCCTAAGGATAAATGATTTAAGCCTATAGGGGTCTCCCAAAATATACTCAACGGTACGTGGGAGCACAAGTCCGTACTGGCACTTATCGTCTCAAAGTGGAGGAATCACCCAACCATCAGTGAGGACAACAGTTACCAGGCTTTACGACGCCGGAATACGTCTCTAGCCTAGACCTCTAAATGTTTTGCGTTAAGTTCCAAAGCGTTGTTAGATTCATTGAATTTATTTTAAGTTGATCTTGTTTATAAAGTTTTCCTTTCGGGTTCACCACGAGATGTAGATGTAATTCCTAAAATGCAATCTAAAGATGATAAACAAACTTTTATCTCTTTTGTGCAATGAAAATCCTAGCTACTAGGGGAAAAGAAAGACATAATCTTTTCACAAAGAGCAAAGAGCACATTGTAAATGCACTTTCCTAAATCAAGCCAAACAAACTGTCTATATGCAAATGCACATGCATGTATTTGTTTTCGACTTTCTTAGTATTGATGCTAAAAAGAAAGTTGATGTACAAATCTGAATTTCTTTTCAAGCGACAAATATAAACAAGCTCTTTTTCGAAATAAAAAACAGAGATGATTACGACACCTTATGATTTTGAAATGAACACTTGTTCTTGACACTAGAAAATTACAAATTCAGACCAAAGGCAATAGTAACAGGATAATTGACCATCAACAGCAATCAAACTTTCTCCTATGATCGAAATCGACACTTGCGAGAGATTCAAATCAAAGGACGACAGTACGACTGTGCTACTTTTGCAAAGGAAAACTGTAAACGACTCAACAAACACACAAAAACATCTACAGTTCTTTTGTACAAAGGAGGCGGAATAACAGCAAGGAAAAGAGGTTTCAAACAGCCATATACTGATCACAGGCAACAAAATTCAGGGATAGAATTGGAAAGAATGAAGCACAGGAATCACAGCTACACAGAGCTAGTCTGATCAGTGCACCTGTAACACAGAGAATCTGAAATGCAGCGCAGGTTGCCCCTTCGGGAAGTGCACTGAAATTTAGGATCTCTGAACAGTACCTATGCTGGGCCAGAAATGAGACTCTGTCTGGGTTCCGGGTCACAGTTTGCAGTTCAGTCCTTGGTTTTTGGTTGAGTAAAAAGCAATCAGTAATGCAACAATCAGGGGTAGATCTAAGGAGGATATAAGAGCTATCACAAGGGCAATCAGATACTTTGTGAATCAACTGTTTGAATCATAAACAGATCCAGTGAATGGATTGAAGCAGCAGTTATCTACTTTGCATTTGTTATGGCAAATGCAGTTTGAAAGCTACTTATAAGTTTATGAAACAAACAACAAAGAATGATACACAAACAAACTAATTAGACATTCCCCAGTGGAGTCGCCATTTTGTTACAGGGAAAAGTGTCTATTTAGAACTACTCTATCCCACTAAGGCGTGACAACTACCTTAGAAACAAACAGAGAAAAACTACTTTTGTATTTACTTTCTGAATTATAGATAGAGAGGAATAGAAAGAACCAACCTGTGTCTTGCGCTAATCCTTTGATCCAATCCCTCTCTTCTTTGATGGTCTCCAGCTACCTGCTCCCTTGCATGCCCAGCTTCACAAAGTACCTGTAAGATCATAGAAGCAGAGCACTATACAAAGACATGGATCTATATTCATAAACAACTTAGGATCAGATTTAAGTTAACCATACAAATGTAGCTAGCATCAATGATACAAAAGCATGGAGGAGAACTCAAATAGTTTTTATTGATAAACAAGAAAAGATCCAGGAGGAGTTACAACCAGTGGTTCCAACCCAGCATCAACCTCCTAGCAAAGAAGCCCCTCTTCACCTCAAACAAAGCATAAATCACCCAACAATCTGATGTTTTGTCTCTAGAAACCAACAACAATTCCTTACAATATGCAAAATTCCAACCTCTCTGGATCTCTGGGATGAGGGATCCATATATAGATATCTGTAAGGAGGATGAGTCAGCTTGTGATTTGATTAGTGTCTTCTCTCTGTTAGTTCTTGCTTCCACTTAGAGACTAAGGGCCTCTTACTCATCCTTGGTCAAATTCAGTGAGGCAAGTGTCACAGGAGAAGATTCTGGAAGCTTCCATTGCCTCTCCACCTCGCGGAATGACACTACCATTTGTCATTTCTCGCCCATCGCACCCTACAGAAGGGAGTTTTGAAATGCAACGCACCCTCACAGTGCATTTGGGTGAGATGCAACACACCTAGCCAGTGGAGCAGCTGCAATGATCCTGATTTGACCAATTCTGAGCAGTTTCTGGTGGAGAACTTCTGGAAGAAGTTGTAATCTGTTGACCTTGTTCCTTTAGGGGTTAGAACAACACTTTTAGGGACTTAGGAGCCCTTGGTTTATGGACATTTCATGCTTGGAGTTGTAGGGAACAAAAATGTCTATAACACACACCTCCACCCTAAAAATAATACTAGGATTCACCTCCTTCCCAGGAAGTCAAGAATCCACTGCAAAGTCAAACTTGTATCCAATGTCCAATGTTATAATCCTGCGCCAATTCTCCTCTAATTGAACAGTTATTGACTCATTGTTCGGGGGTGCACTCCCAATGTGCATATGATTCCATCTGGAAATGCTAATGACAAAAAAAAAAATCCATCCCCAACCTTCCCTTCTCTACTACATAGTCCCTCAGGAAATCTGGTCACCCCTTCCATGCAATTACTCACCTTTCAAGTTCTCTGACATCCCCTATCGTGGGTGATTTGGCAAGGCTTCCTCGCATTGGAAGGTCAAAAAACCAAGGCATATAGCTCCGTCAAAACTATCATATCTTTCATAGCATGCTCATGGAAATCAATGGACACTATTGGGTACCATTGTCCCACAATGGCCCTTCTCCTGAAGTGATTTACCAACATACTACTACCTATTCCAGTTTATTTCACTGTTGCTGGTAATTCTAGCAGACGATTTCAACCACCCAACTGGGAATTTCCTATGCTTTCCTGTACCAAGCACATAACTACAATTAGATTTAAAATAAATTGAAATAAATTCACATCATACCTCATTGGTATCTCATCAATAAGGTACACTGCAATCCTGTTTACTTCCTATCACAACAAGTCAAACTAGCATCTTTGACCAAATCATCATGTATAAACAGATCACATCAAGTTATCTCAAAACACAACCATCATAGATCAAAATCATAAATCGCATGTAACCATCATAAACCAGAATCATAGATCACATGTAATCATCATAGACTAGAATCATAAATCACATGTAACCATCACAAGTTAGAATCATAGATCACATGCACTATAATACTGAAATAAAATATCGATACTTATCCTTCATCGATCCTTACTTCTACCTTTGTTCTTTCTGTACACATATTAGATCAGGTTCCACACCCAGCAAACACCTAGTGCCTTTTTCTTTTCTTATATCACGTACATATACACAATGTACATCACACACATACATCCAGACACAACGTTCAACACCGCACAATGCATACACCTACACCTGATATACAACACAACACAAATACGTACACCGAGTACAACACAATGAATACATATGTCACGATACCACGACTACACAATGCACATACATACTACCACATGCACACAACACAACATGTATGACATGCACATAATACCACATGTACACCTATACCATATATACAAAATGTACACAGTACCACTTGTACACAACACCTCCTACACAACATGTGCACAACATCACACGTACATGACACCACTTGCACAACGTGTACATAACGCCACATGTACATTATACCACCTGTACAACATGTACACAATGCCATATATACATAGCACCAAATGCACATGTACATGATACCACATGTACACAACACCACCTACACAGATACCACATGTACAACATGTACACGACACCACATGCTCACAAAAACACTTGTACAATCATGCACAAAACACCATATGTACATATCACCACATGTACAACATACACACAACACCATATGTACATAGCACTGCATATACAACTTGCGCACAACACCATATGCACACAACACTGTATATCCATCATGCGCACTGTATGATTTGTACATAACATCATCTATACCTAGCACTACACCATATGTACATAGCACCGCATATACAACACACACACACAACACTATATGTACAATCACTGGATACAGAATATTCACATATACACAACAACAACATTGTACACCCAAAACCACACTGTCTCTATCGAGAAACCTTGCTTCCCGCCATCCATGCTTATACTAGCATGTCGTGAATCACACTGTTTTCATTCCATTGATGTATCTCTCAACATTAGCCTATCCATAAAATAAACATAGTTTAATCACATAATATCAATTCATATCGACATGATACTGACCTCATAGATCTGTCAGGCTGCTCTTCCCACTTGATTCCTCATGAACAAGGAATCTCTTCATGCCATTCACCTACATAAGCAATCATTCCTCCACAAGAATGATTCTTGATGACCCTAACATACAGAGACATAAATACATGGATACATACATACACATACATAAACATTATCATAAAACAATCATGATCCTATCATAAAATAACATTCATACACAAATTTATACATATAAACATTAGCATTGAAAAACCATGATCCATGATGACCCTGTGAGACATGACATGCATACATACATACATGTATACATATATAAACATTAACATAATCATTATAATTACCAGATATCATAAGGTCAATTTTAAGAGAACACCCTTTATCCATGCACAACATGCGCACCTTTGAGAACAACAATTCCAAATCATAGCCAAGGCATTTGATGACTCAAATCTATTTACCTTACCTTTCCTGATTACCTTTCTCATGATTGTACTGTCACTATCCATTTTTTTTCCAAAGAAAAAAGCGAACTCTTTTTATAAGATATAAAAAAAGTTACAAAGCACATGAGTGAACATTCTGCCACGGAAATCGCCTGAAGACGGCTGAGTACTCCTCCAAGGAGGATCAACAAAGTCTCATCCGAGACTGATAAAAAATATTGGAAATTGTTCGCTGCCAGAGCAGCCATATCCAAAAATAGTCCATCATAAAACTAGACAGTCGCTTGGGCCTCCTTACATAAGGAAAACAACCCACGCATCCATAGTGTTTCTATCATAAACAAAGTCCATCATAAAACAGGAATTTTGCACCATATATAAAACCAGAACTACATATGCCATCTGTTATCAAAACAACCTGATAGAACAGTGCATATAACCCGAGACAAAGCAAACCAAGAAACAAAAAAACTTAAACAAAAGGGGGCTGATCCGACACACGGATCTGATCAGACTGTTGTTCGGTTATTCGCCACGAGCCCACAATTTGCTGCAAACCTGACTTAGAAAGCCCATCTGCTTCCTCGTTGTGTTCCCTGTATATATGGTCAATGTAACACACGTTAAACTGATGCATTAAGGATTGTATTTCTTCTACTAAAGGTAATAAAATGTAGTGCTGGCATCTAAACTTCCCAGAAACCCAGTTAACCACGTTCTTAGAATCTCCAAAAATCTGAACTGTGAGGATATTTTTTTGAATTAACCAGCAAAGAAGAAGCTTTAGAGCAGAGAGTTCCGCGAAGTTGTTTGTGCCCATTCCGATTCCTACCGAGGCCTTTATAGAGTGAGAGGCATTTAGGTGAATACTAAGACCCGCTCCTGCTATATTATCTTGTGCAGCACCGTCAAAAAAGGCCCAAGGGACCCCATCTCTGATTCGAAATTCCTTCTTCCGGTTATTGTTTGATTTATCTTCCTGAAGAGGAATACTATCCAGAATAGCTTTGCTCTGGATGGCAATGACTACCTCCTGGGACTTGGAGTCTCTGAATATACTTCGATTTCTGGCTATCCATATCCCCCAACAAATGATAGGAGGCAAGTTTCTCAGGTTCTTTTCTTTGAAGAGCTTCCACCATGATTCCCAAGCAGTGGCGAGGCTGTCTCCTTCCCATTTTAATTTTACCGCTGTTAGCTTCTCCACTTCTATCCACACTTGTCTAGTGAAGGGGCATGAAAGGAAAAGGTGGGAAATTGTCTCAGAGTCTGCACAACATAGCGGGCATCTCTCGGGCCCCTGCATGAAGCGGGCCTGTAGAACATCCCAAGTTGGGATCTTTTGGTTTAAAGCGCACCATAGGAAGACTCTAGATTTTTTTGGGCACTTTAATTTTAACAGCGGTTTTGACCACCATGCTGGGGGGAGCCAACCTTTGTTTTTCATAAGGAAACTATAACCTGCCTTTGGAGTATACGCCCCAGTTTCCTCATGAGCCCATACCAAAGAATCCGGTCTGTCCAGTAATCTCACATTCGACCTTTTCAATTCTTGGATAAATCTTTGCCATTCATCTCTCCATAAGATATTTACCTCTAATTCCTCTGCCGACTTCCAAGCTTGCCCCCAAATAGTGGACTGCTCCGAACATGCAATTTGCCGAATACATCTGATTCCCAGGTCATCCAGATGAAGGAGCAAGCCGGGAGAGAGTGCGAAAGCCTCACTGCACCCCACCCAGGGATCCCTGCCGATCCTCACATTTTCTCCGTTCCCTATCCGCCAAGCCAAACCTTGTTCAATTATCTTAAAAGCCTCTGAAGTAGCCTTCCAGATTACTGAACAGTTTCTGCCTTTTTTGAGGGGAGATCTTATCCAATCCTCAAGAGGAGTAGGATCGATATATTTTCGCCTAACCACCCTTGTCCAGAGATTCTCCATTGAAATAATTCGCCATCCTGACTTTGCTGCAAGGGCTTGACTAAAATCCGGGAGGATTTTTATGCCCCATCCCCCCCAGTCTTTTGGTCTTGCAATTTTATCCCACGCCACCCATGGAAGAACAGAATTCTCCTTTGATCCTGACCACAAGAATCTGCAACAGATCTGTCTAATTTTATGTAAGATCCCCTTTGGTATCCAAGTCAGTGCTGCCCAGAAAACCGGAATAGCCTGGAGTACTGAATTTATCAAAGTGAGTCTCCCTGCCCTAGACAGCCACTTGTAGCTCCAATGTGAGATTTTCTGTTCGATCTTCGCAATTAGCCAGTTCCAGTCCTGCTTTCTGTATGAGGAAGGCTTGAGCCAGAATCCAAGGTACTTAAAAGGTTGATCCATGCTACTAGAGCCAAAAGACAATTCTGCAGAAATTTGAGCCTCCTCTTGTCTACTGAAACCTTCAAAAATTAACTGAGATTTCCTGTCATTTATTTGGAGTCCTGTTGCTTTTAGGAATTTTTCTAAGATAAGCTTTAATTCAACAATTTCATCTAAATTCCCATTGGTAAACAACAGAATGTCATCAACAAAAAGCAAATGAGTAATGAAAAGGTTTACAGCCACTTCCAAACCTTTGACCAAACCTGAAGTCTTTGCTTTAAGAATGAGTCTGCTTAATCCTTCTGCTGCTAAAAGGAATAGCAGTGGAGAGAGAGGGCATCCCTGACGAAGACCTCTTTGGCTTTTGAAAAAAGGTGAGGCCGCTCCATTTATCAAGACAGCAAAACTTACGTTTGAAATGCATCCCATGATCCATTTAATAAAACCAACCTTGAAACCGAGGTGAGTCAAGAGCATCTTCAGGTAGGTCCAGCTGACCCTATCATAGGCTTTTGATAAATCAATTTTAAGCACTGCCCCCTTCTTATTTGCCTGCCTGAGAGAATGAATTGTTTCTTGTGCTACCCCTATTGCTTCGTGAATTTGCCTTCCGTCCAGGAATCCAAATTGTTCATATGAGATGCAATTTGATAAGCTTGGTTTCAAACGGACTGCAATGATCTTTGCTATAATCTTGTAGATGGTATTGCACAAAGAGATGGGTCTGAAATCTTCGAAAGTTTCGGGGTCCTCTTTTTTAGGAATCAGTGCAATAAAGGTTGCATTGAACGGTCCGTATATTTCTCCTTTTGTTCTGGATTCCTCAACTACTTCAGTCAGTTCTGAACCTATAGATTCAAAGAAATGGGAAAAAAGCTCTATGGTCCACCCATCCGGCCCAGGGCTTTTGTCTTTTGCCATGGACTTGATGACACCTTCCACTTCCTCCTTCGTCACTTCTCTAAACAAATCTTCCGCCTCCTCCTCCTCCACAAAACGGGGAAAGGCCTGAGCTGTTTGGATAATTTCCGGCAGAGAGATCCCCCCTGGGTCAGCAAAAAGTTCCTGAAAATGATTCTTCCCTAAGGCAGACAATTCTTCAAAAGAGGATGCCATTCGACCTTCCGAGTCCCGCAGCTTCCAAATGGTATTTGCATTCCTCCTACCTTTAGCATAATTATGAAAGAATTTTGTATTTTCATCCCCTGCTTTCAGCCATATAGCCCTGCTTTTCATTCTCCATTCCTCTTCTTTGTCTAATAAGATCTTCGCTCTCTGCTTCTCTAATGCCAAGATTTGTTCTTTTGATTCCATAGAGACATAGGCATCCGAGGCTGGATCTTCAAGAGCCCCCAGGGTCTCATCAATGAGTTCTAGATCTTCCATTTGTTTTTTCCTTCGTGCAGCAGCCCATTCAATGGCTGCTTTTTTGAATCTCTTTAAATTTTCCATTAGAAAACTCGCATGATTCCCCCTATACTCCATCCCCGGATGTCTCCAAGTTTCGGAAAAGAGCTTTGAAAAAGACTCCTCCTGAAGCCATAAGGGATTGAATTTGAAAGGTGCAGCAGGCTTGGGCGGGGCTTTTGATAGTTCCAGAAAAATGGGGAAATGGTCCGAGTTCCCCCCTTCCCCTACCCATTGACGAAAACAGGGAATCCTGGCAGCCAACCTTTCACTGATCAAAAACCTGTCCAACCTCTTCGCTATTCTCTCCTCCCCTGTCCTTCTATTCCTCCAAGTAGGTTTTGATTTTAGTAGATTTACATCAATCAACTGATGATCCTGAAGAGCTTTTACAAAGTAATCAGAGAGGGGATCCTCCCTCGCTTGCGGCCCCCATGCTTCAGAGACCCCCAAAGAAAAATTTAGATCCCCCCCAAGAATGAGGTTCTCTACATTCAAAAGGTCTTTGGAGAGGAGATTATTCCAGAAAGAGGCCCTTCCCTGACAAGGGCCGTAAATATTTACAAAAGTCAGAGGGAAGTCAAAATCAGTAGATGACACCTCCATTCCCAGTACATTATGAAACCCCCACGATCTCAAAATCTTCAACCTGCCCATTTTAAAACCAATAGCCAGTCCTCCCGAATGACCTGCCGCATCCATAGCTAGAAAACTCCAGCCCGGAAGAAGAGAGCTAAGAGCCAATTCCACGTCTATACTTTTGCCTAAAGTCTCTTGAAGAAAAACTATATCAGGATTGCACCGAGCAATGAGGTCCTTAAGAGCTAGTTTTTTTGGCTTACTAGCTAACCCTCTACAATTCCAAGAGAGACAAATCATTTAATCACCGACTCGGGGGGTTTTGCAGCTCTAAGCGCCCCAGGAATTGTCATCTGCTTGCCATCGGCCACATCGAAAATTGCTTTGGCTTGGGTTTTCGAGAGCATGGACTTTCGCCCTCTTCCTTTTTTTGAAAGGCTTTTAGATGTTTCTGCCCCTAACCCTCCTACAGGCTCAGAGAGCTCGGATGAGACGATAGGCTTTTTACAATGGGATCTTAAGTTATAGTGACGAGCGGAAGAAGACTCAACTCCCATACCCAACGGTGGAAACTCCTCACAGTTCAGATTTATGGAGGGAATGACCTCAGACAGATTATCAATACTATGATTATCTTCATTTCTAATGTTAAATTTTGACAGAGCCCCCCCTACATCATCAATATTAAGCGAGGTAGATGGCATACCCAGAAAATCGTCTCCCATGGCAGCTTCCTGAACTGGAGCGGATGAATCCAGGCGGTCCTTGTCTTCTGGAACGGGCTTCTGAATGTCGACGTCCATTGAGAGCTCCTTCTCGTCCCGGGCTACAGGTGCTGCCGCTTCCTCTTCCACCACTGTCTTCTCATCCTTCTTGCTTTCCGCTTTCTTCAAAAATTCGGCCCAGTCCTCATCATCCCGCTGAGTCCTCCTTTTCCGTCTTCCCAACGGACAATCCCTCGCCAGGTGCCCATATTCGTGGCAGCGATGGCAGCGAAAAGGAAGGAGCTCATAATCTAGCTTCTGCTCAATCTCGAACTCCTTGTAGCACAGCGTGATAGATTTTGCAAGGCCCTCTTTTGGATTGAGCCTCACCAGTATTCTTGCTACCCCCATCTCGAAAGTGTGTAGATATGATCTGTCCGCGTCCAAGTAAGTTCCTAGCATGTCCCCAATCGACTTAAACACAGAGTCCGCCCATAAAAAGGGTGGCAGACTTGGCGCCCGAACCCACACCGGGAATTCTTCCACTTTCTCTGTATCCGCGTCAAATAGAGGCGTCCACCTCTTGAAGAAGACCGGTCTGCTGCCAAACGCCCAATTTTGCCCTTCTACCCACTCCAAAGCTTCCTTGCAATCTAATCTGACCATAAACCAGCCTTTAACGAGCGCGTTTATTTTGAATGATGCCGCAGGCGTTCCAGCCCACAGCTTCTCCGCCCACGATCTGAGGTCCTTGCCTGCCACCGGTCTTCCTCTAATTCTGCCCACCAGCGTTACTTCGGCCACATCGAGGACGTCTTCCACCTGCACATCCATGCCCAAAACCAATTTTGCGAAAACCTTCGTCTTCAGGGGCTTAGATTTCTTTCGCTTGTTCCCCACCCTTCTTATCTCCGTCTCATTAGGCTGATCCCCCAACTCCGGCCCTTGACCTTCATTTCTTCCCCGTCCCTCATCTTCCGTTCTTGCTGTGCTTGACAAGGGTTTGTCCAGCCCTTCATTCGTCTTCCCATTCTGTCCGGTCCCCAAAGGGTCATTTGCCCCGACGAGTTCTGCCTCCAAACCTTGTTTGACTGAATTGCCCAAATCAAAATCCTCCTCTCCCGCAATCCTCTCAGGGACGCCCTTTTGGAACAAGACCCTGTTTATCGCCGAAGATTTGATAGACCCGCCATGCTCGCTTCGTGGCGTCTTTATGCCTCCTACCGGTCTCCAAATCCCCACCTTCTGCGCGGAATTGATTATATCCTCTAACCCTCCAGATGGGTAAGGGATTTTTGAGGGCGAGAGCCCCTTAGCAACCGAATCAGAAAACCCCTTAGCAACCGGATCTGAAAACCCCTTACCTCTGGATTTCTGAGCGTCTACTAGGGTTTCTTTCGGGTGGCCTTCCCCGTTAAAACCCAAACTCCCCGACCGATCCCAGCTTTCCTCCAAAAGGACTTTCGCATAGCTTGAAGTTCTTGTGCCCGAAACCCCTGCCGCGACAGCTCCGAAGCCCTCTGCCTTCCCAAGAAGCTCTCTTAGAGTCTGAGCGTTTACCTCCTTACCCCAGACAGTGAGCAGGTCTTCGGGAGATGGGTCCAAATCCACCGCTTCATTAGAAATTACCATTGTAAAAGGATAAAAACCGAAATAGAGACTTACAACCGTTACCCGCGTCTGTCGCTGAAACCGCCTTCAGGCCAGCAGTGAGGGGGTGCACAGTTTGTTTTGAACAGGAAACTAGACAATGACCAAGCTCACGGGTATATGAAACCCCTATACCGCCTAAACACTGATTTCTTGCCCGGAACAGGAAACCGCCCGCCGTAAAAAGAAAAAGGTTCTTTCGCTGCCCGATGACTTTTGGCCCGTCCTGCATGGCACTGCCCTGTGATGCTGCCACCTTTGCAGGTCCCGTACCTGCGTGTCCGCTGCATGTGGCTGCCTCACCTAGGTCTAGGACCTAGGGTTCCGCCATCGAAACCCTCTACCAGCTTCAGAGCCTTGTTATCTTTTGTTGGAAATACTCTAAAAAACTCCCTGTCACTATCCATTTACACCAATGGACTGAACCAATCCAACCGATTGCAATATTCTTACCTTCAACTTCCCTTACTCATGCACCGAGCTTCATTCAGGTTTTACATTAACTGCTAGGTTTCATTCAACTCTCCCTAAGCTCCATTAACTTTCCTCTTTTCCAACCAATTCCCAAGACCCTTAAAACATAAAAGGCAAGAACAAAAAAAACAAAGTGAAAACCATTGGAAATATGACACCACAAGCAATGTGGTATGGCCATACACTAGACATAAACATAGTCACAAATCAAGTGCAAGAAATCACAAAAAACCAAAAGAAAAATATTGGCAACAAACACCATGACTCAATCCCCATGGTTCCCAGTTCTTCCAAAGGAAATCTCATCCTGAGCGTTCTTCAGAATTTCATGGCAGTCTCTTTTCCATGCAATCCCCTACATCATATTTCCATAAACACATAACTGTCTGTGCATACATAAACATAACAACATACTACTTACCTTACCTTGTTGTGCCAAACACATTTCCTTGTAACTGAACACGCCCATGCCATCTCTCAAGGGACTCCAATTCCCTTGGCGAATCCATCCATAATTGGAAACTAGTTGATATACCTGTCAAATACATGTTTGTGACTATAGGACATATCCACATAATGTCAGACAAAATCAAGGTTAAGAATACTTCCTGTATGAAAAACACTCACTCATTTGGAATAAGGTTTCCAAACATAGCCAAAGGAATTCTTGCCCAATTCCTTTCTTTTACCTTTTACCTTGTTTCAATCAACTCTTACTATGTACTGTCACATCACCCAACTGTTAGTTATGTAAACATATCAATTGTTACATTGTCACACTAATACCAAGCATGCTTTCATACAATTGTTTACACATGTCAGTCACATGTTCCAAGAATCAAGGAATGGTCACATGTTCCAAGAATCAAGGAATGATGTCTATGAATTTGAAGTCAACCTTTACCAAGACTAACAAACATGTCCTACCAAACACTTAACTCACATTCATCAATCATAATACATAATGATTCAACTATCACCTACTTACACTCAAGTACATATCAGTTGTCTCAACACATGTATTAGTACAAGCATCATAAAACAAGACCATTCATTCGTACAATATTTTAGGCACATACTCATATCATGCAATTAATCAAACATTCAAATAACTTGTAAACATAACATGCTAGATAAACCACATATATGACATAATCAATCTCATACCTTAATGTATCTTAGGGGAGGCTATATTGTCTGCACAATCAACCTATATTAGCACGATATAACTTCACAACATATCAACTCAAACATAAGTAAGGCCATGATATCCATAACAATAACTAGCTAACATGTTCACATCATAAGCTCATAAACAATTGTCATTCATGCATAGAAATCACATATGCATAGTCAGTCTAGATTAGTACAACACACTATCACAAATAAGTCGACTCATACCTAAATGTCATAACCCTAACCATCTGCATAGGCCAATCCAATTAAGCATGATACATATAACATCAAGATGTTAATGCTATAATCATAATCATCAAGTTAACTAACATATAACAACAATAAGTTAAATATAACATGCTTATCAACAACATATAACATAATCATTGAGCTAACTATAAGTTAACATATAACATATTCATCAATGACATATAACATAATCATCAAGTCAACTAACATAAAAAAACAACAACAATACATACAACCGTAGGTTACTATCATTCATGACTATCTGAAACATGTGTATATGACTACACTGATCAACTAGCATTTATCATATATGTAACCATAATAATAGAATGACAAACATATAAGTAACCCTAATGCTTACAACAACCATGAATCACATACCTGCATTCCAAACATAAAAACTTGTATGACAACATGCTCTTGCCTCAAGGTCCAATGCTGCAACTTCACGTTGATGGTATGCATCGCCTGCTCTATCTCAGTCAACACGTTAGAATCATAACATAACAACTACATCATGATGACATAACTACATATAATTTCCTCACAATGCATATCTAACCTATTATGCATGGATAACCATGACCATGACAATGCATGCATAATAACATATGGACACTAAAATGCGTAACAAATGCATATACAAATGACATGAATTCATGACTAAAGCATCCCAACAACAACACCATCAACCTTCACATGGTGACATCACTACAACCATGATCAACACCATGAAAATGCAACAAGTGCATGGTCTTACAGCACAAGAAACACATATGCAACCAACATTAATGCATGACCAACACACAACCCATCTAGTCCGAGGGGTGAACCACGCTCTAATACTACTCTGTAACACCCTGATCTCACATCTACCCCAGTAACTATCCAACTGTGGTAAATATGCGATGAGAGGCCACTATAGTGGGATTCAACCTCCTATGTCACCTTAAGAAAGTGGAATTGATGGAAACGCACCATACAAACCTTCCAAATTAGCAAAAAAACTCCCAGGAGCCATCCCAACCACTCAAGTAACCAGCCCCTAAGACGAACTGAAGTTTTAAGCCATTAAAACCTTAGACTCTCCCTTGATATGGGGATGCATGTGTCCAGGAATCTTTGGACGATCCCATAACATGGGTATGCATGCATCCAAGGAATTTTCTTGCTAGTGTTGTGCCTGTGTCTCTAGGATTTGTGCCACTTTTTCAGGCCCAGAGCCTAGGTCACTGCCCAGAACTCAATGACACTTTTGGAAATGAATTTACACAACATAACAATGATACAAATGAAATTACTTGAATAAGGACTTGACTAGACCCCTACTAGCCATGACTGGAATTTTGTCAAACATGTCATGAATATGAAATCTACAGATTTAAACAATAGATCTGAGCATAGGGGTTTAATACTTATCTAAGAATTGCTAAGAATCATTGTTCCCTTATATCATTAGCTACATTATCATCCATTAGGTCATAGATACATTTTTCATTCATTTACAAATAAAAACATGAGGAGATCCATACATCATCACTGTCATAATACATGTGTATAACCATCATAATAACAACATAAATATCAAGGATACATCAACCATATAATCCACATATAAACTAGTACATTTTCACATAAGACGTCAAGGAAATAACCTCTTATTATTGAATGCAAAAGCCAATCTGGTATGGGACTACCATGTTTCACCTGACCATAGATTGGCTGAGCCAAATCTCTCTTCAACCAATCACCCCCGTGCCATATTCCAAGCATGAATGTGGGTCTCAAACCAAAAGAACCAACCAAGGAATCTTGAGGCTAAACCACCTCACCATCATCAATAGAAGCCAATATTTACCGTAGTCCATCCTAGATCACTAGGCCAAACAATAAACATATAATAACAGGCTTTACCATGATCTCCACCAGATCACTAGGCCAAAACAAGCATGGATTCCACTGGATTTCTCCACCTACACCGTGAGGAATTTTCCTATCTCCTAGTCTCTCAGGATTTACCGCAATCTATAGTCTGATCCAAGGATCATTAGGCCCTAAACTGAGACCCACTCTCTAGGCTTTACTGCATATCCCATCATAGGATTACTAGGCCTAATGGAGAGAAACCACATCTAGGCTTACCTTATATCCCACCATTTGCTGGTTGAGGATTCCTAGACCCACTGAGCAAAAAAAAATCCGGTTTTACTACAAACCACAATCCGGTTCAGGGGTTACTAGGCTATGTGTTCTTTCTTTCGGAGATCCACCTCACTCAACTTCAAACCATCCAGAAATCTAGCTCAACTAAAACATGAGAACGCCATCACATGATGGCTATCCAGAAATGTAAAGGCTAGGCTAAAAACACTGTCACACCTGGAAAAACCCATGCCATAACAGAAAATAACCACATGCAATACTATGCATGTCAAATCTAGCAAGGATATAACACATGAAAATCAATACCTCTAAGAATCTTGTTGTAGATGCTTGATCCTACTCTTCTTTGCTTGATATCTTCTTCCTCTTTCCTTATTTTCCTTTCCTTATCCAATGCCAAAGTGCTCCAAGAAAAATCTAAGTGTCCAAGTGTGAAAGAGAGAGAAAAAATAATGGGAGAGCTCTAAAAATGAGATAGAAAAAGTCCATGAACTAGTCCTCAGAAGATGTTTTTATTAATAAGGCCTCTATTTTCTTCATTTTCCTCCTCACATGCAACATGTGACCTTTCACTTTCCTTTTCTCCTATTTTCCATTATTTTCATAAATAAATGTGCCAAAAATGCTATTTTTCATTTCCAAAACCTTTGCCAATCTCCTTAGCCATAATAACCGAAATGAATACCCACTCTAGGTTGTCTTGCCCAACATTCAACTTGGAATACATGTCCCATGAATGTGGTCTTATATTTTTATATTTACATGGATTTTTAACCAGGGTTGTTATAGCAAGCCACCTTTTAAAACAATTCCCTATAAAACCTTTTTTGAAAAATGGGTTCCAAAAGGTTTCAATGTTGATTTTATTCACACTGATGGTGTTGGGTAAACTTTTGACAAATTAGATTATAGAGAAAAAGGATTCATGTTTCTAAAATGGAAAGGTCACAAAGCTCTCAAAAAGCTAACTCCTAAGATCCAATATTGAATATTTGTTGCTAAATACATGGAATAAAGGAGAGCACTACATGAGGAATTGACACTCAACAAAGGAATTGAAGGGCTCTCTTTGGCTGATGACCATGACTGTGAGGTGCCAAAGGCTACAAAATGGGAGAAGCTCGTTTCCTCTCTAGTTATGATAAGACATCAATAATTACAACCAACTTTAAGGGGGAAAGCTCATGTTACAATGAATACAATGTATAAGACAAGACATGATAATCATAAGACCAGGTCTCCTTTCTATGTGTGTGTGTGTATGAGTCAAAGGGTACACATATAATAAAATGGGACCATGAAAGGTTCTAACTTGCACAACAATATAACAATAGAAATGTTATCAATGAATACCTAGGGCTTAATAAGGGGTTTTAGGGTTAACATGAGGCTTATATGGGGCTTAACATTCCCATCCCCTTCCAACAAGTGTTGTACTAAACACTTGGTTGTATGTGGGTTCTCTTGCATGAAAAACCCATCTTCCCATGTTGCCTCTTCCACAAGTAGGTTCTTCCATTTGATGAGGTACCAAGTAATTGCTCGATTTCTTGGAAAATTAATCCTTGTTTCTAGTTCTAGTATTATTTTTCCTTCTTCATTAATATCTTGTAAAATATTTGGGACTATAATCTTGTCATCAATTACCTTCTTTAAGAAAGAAACATGGAAGATTGGATGTACACGTGAAGATGGAGGTAACTCCAATTTGTAAGCCATATTACCAATCCTCCAAAACACCTTATTGGGGCCATAATTCCTTAGTGATGTTTATTGTCCTTATTATTTTTCTTGAGGGACATCTATTTATATGGTTCTAGTCTTACAAATACCCAATCCGCCACTTTAAATTCTTTTTCACTGTGATATTGATCTATTTGAAATTGTTACATCCTCTTTTGTGCTATAACGAAGTTGTCCTTCAATAGTCTTAGAACTTGTTGTTGGTGTTGTATGTTCTCCTCTATTACTTGAACCTTTATAGTCCCTTTCAAGGTGATGTGATGGAGGGAAGATGATATCCATAAAGTTCCATAAATGGTGATATCTTTGATGAAGTATGGAAAGATGTATTGTACAACCATTCTACCATGGGAAACCATTTGACTCATTGTGTCTATTTATCAAGTAGAAAGCAACATGATTTCATTCTAAAATTTTATTCACACTCTCCATTTTCCCATTAGATTGAGAATGGTAAGATCAACTACGAGAAAATTGAGTACCCAAACAAGAAAATAATTGAGTCCAAAAATTTCCAGAGAAAATTGGATCTTTGTCACTTATAATAATATTTGGTATTCCATGTAGCTTTTTCATTGTTTCCATTAATTCTTTTACTAATATACTTGCTTTAAAAGGATGAGAAAGAGAACAAAAATGGGCATACATTGTGATCTAATCTACCACTACCATAATGATACTCTTTCCTTCCATTTTGGGTAAACCTGTAATAAAATCCATTGAAGCTTCTTCCTATTGTTGACTTGGTATAGCTAATGGTTGTGTTGGCATTGATGTCAACCATGGATCTAATTAGTAAGCTTGGCATTGATGTCAACCAATGATGAAGTATTTGTATGATTATCTATTGGTTGCAAAAGTTTTCTGAAGTGTCTTGAGGTGTGTATAGGTCCTTTAGATGCCTAACAAGAGACTTGAAGCAAGTTACAAAGATACAGGTTAGTGAGAGTTTAGTTTTTGACGATTCACAATAGTGGCATAGTCTCCTAATGCCCATAGAGTGGCACTGGCTCAGTGCTACTCTCTTCTTTTGTTATTCCTATGTAGTGTGTTGCTAGCTTCCAATTTAGTGCCAACAACGCTTTCCTAAAGCTCCCAAAAAGAAACCAAAAGCTTTTATTGTTTTATTTTCCCACAATTTTGTTTTGAACATTCGATTGGAGGTTGAATTGATTTGGTCAACCAGGGAAAATTTTAAGAACCCCCCCTAAATTTATAAATATAATAAATTAGCGAATCTCCATGGTATATAGGAAAAATGGAAGGCGATTTTATCAATAATATAATATGTATATATAATTTTTTGGCGAATCTCTCACCAGGCATGGCGAATATTTTACTCAATTATAAAATCTTGTAAGATCTTGGCGAGTATTTCACTAAATAATAAAAATTTGTAAAGTCCTAGTGAATCTTAGCATAGGCTACATGCTGGTTTAATTCCCCCATTTAAATAGGCTACATTCCAGGTGAATACCATGGGTCAATACCATGTGCCATTTTGGTGAATACTATGGGTCAATACCATGTGCCATTTTTATTTTTATTAATTCTAATATTACGGTTAATAATGGTTTTTTGCATGGTATTAATAACAATCTAGTCCATGGTATTTGTCCCATAGTATTTTGGCCATAGGTTTCACCTAAATATAACCCATTTTTTGAGTGTTCGTAAACATAAGATGACTTATGGAGTAAATATAAAAAAATGTTTTATTTGTTTACCATACCTCTCGTTTATTTATATTTTTATTAATTTACCATACCTCTTTTACAAATATGGTATTTGGCCCATAGGATTCACTTAAATAAAACCTCTTTCTT
Organism: Pinus tabuliformis; assembly: GCA_031772625.1. Lineage (NCBI taxonomy): Eukaryota > Viridiplantae > Streptophyta > Pinopsida > Pinales > Pinaceae > Pinus > Pinus tabuliformis. Next base: position 904,368,790 of record CM062811.1, read on the forward strand.
GAGCCTTCATAAATAGAACGAGGGTTATGGACTAAATATAAAAAGTGGTTTTATTTATTTACGATACGTCTAGTTTATTTATATTTTTATTTATTTACCATACCTTTTGAGTAAGTATAAAAAGACGTTTTATTTATTTACCATACCTCCACTTTACTTATATTTTTATTTGTTTACACCCTTACATGTATATAAGGTGACTTATGGAGTAAATATAAAAAATGTTTTATTTATTTACCATTCCTCTCATTTATTTATATTTTTATTAATTTACCATACCTCTTTTATAAATATGGTATTTGGCCCATAGGATTCACTTAAATAAAACCTATTCTTGAAAATGGGCGAATGGATTCACTTAAATAAAACCTAATCTTGAAAATGGGCGAATGGAAGGTTGTAAGTCCTAATTTCAAGGGCTAAATTTACCTTTTTTACCCTCTCCCTTAAAATAAGGTGGGCTATTTGAGGTGATTTCTAAAAATGTACTATGATACAAAATATTCGCCCACTAAAAATTTAAAACCCCTTAATTTCGCCAAAGGGCGAACATTCGCCCCTAAAATTATCCTTGTGGTCAACAATGTCTAACTTGAATTGGTCATCAATTGGAGTGTGAATTCATTTATGATGAGACCATTTGTGTTATGGGTCAATCTAGTCTTCATGAGTTAATGTGGAGTGAATTTTTTTGTGAGTGATCATGGATCTAGTATAATGTAAGTGTTAGGCATCTCAATTTAATGGGCATGCCATGGATTGTTTGATGGTTGGATACAGGGCATATTCTCAGGTCTAGAGTGAGAACATGCACATGAAATGGAGTGGATCAATCCCAAGAAGCAAGTGCATTGAGATCATAGGAAATGGTGTGATCTAAGCTTTAGATTAGAAGTAAACTATGCATGAATTTGTAGAGATATTGCACATGGATAAATGTGGAGATACCTATAGCTAAATACCATGGAGACTGCATGTTGGTTTGAGGGGGCTTGACCCAGGTTTAGAGTGTGTTGTGCACCAACAAAACCCTCAAATACTGGCCCTTTCGTCAATGACCTGCAAGCAGATTGCAGTCTCACCCAAAGCAGTTATGGGAGGCTTCAGAACTAGGCTTCTACAATCGAAGGGATATCCATGCAATGACGTCGTGTGTTTATTTCTACTCTATATTAATCTTATAAATTTGCGTGCATAATATCTTCACACAAATGATTAATTTAACATAATCACATTAAAATCATAAACTTTGACAAATAATAGTATATCTTACAGTTCTTTTCATAATTCAGTGAAAAGAATACATAACGATACTAACAACCATAAAGACTGAACACAAAAATATATACAGTTCTTCACCAAGACTTCTTTATTAATATAAATCTTCAGTACATATACATCTTTGACCTGTGCACGCATCTGTATGTGGTTTGCACCCTCAGTTGTAGACTCTTCTAGGTCTCCGCGCACTCAGCTATGGAGCCTTCCCCAAAACTACAAACTATAGATGCGAACACAAAGATTCAATTCAGCTATGATGATATGATATTATTCAATCACAAAGTATTACATCGCCTTATAGACATTTCATCTTTACAAAACCCATGGTCATATATTGTTACACAACATTTTGTCACTGTCCCTGTACTCCCCGTTCCTTGATCCTGGAGGACCACTACAGTGAACCCTACATGCTTACCCTTCATCAAGAAACCCCCATTGTGTCCCTCTTCATGAGAAGATCAATTCCATTTTGCACCATTTCCCCTGAAACTTTTGTTTTTCCCAGTTTACAAGACCGGTGCTAATGACCCTTGTCTTCCCCGTGTCAATGTGTAGAGATTAGCACTGTCCCTAGCGCCGTCCAGAGCGACTAAGCTGTGTTCTAATCGCATCGGTCTTGTTATGGAAAGTTTTCTAAATTAAGAGCCAATGCTTCAAGCTCTAGAAGCTTCGTAATGGAAGTCTGGTAAATGGTTTGGCCAGATGGGGTCGAGGATGTCAGTTTGGGCTCCTTTCCCCTAAAATGATGGAACTACCTCAAGGAATAAGAATTTATCCCGTGATAAGAGGATCCATCTCTCATCCATTCATCCTATATAAACCTCCCTCTTTCCCAAGCACAAGCTAGTGTTAGAGTAGTGTTGATGTTGGTGTGCTTATGCTATTTTGGTTTGGAGTAGACATCAATCCATTACTAGTTGTAGCTATCTAGTTGTGTGGGGGAGAAGTGTGATTTGGTTTGGAGTGAAGCCTAAAGGGAAGAGCCTTAAAACTATTGTTTCTTGAGGCCATCATGGAATGATAGCAGAAGTGTGTGAGAACCTGGTATTGTCAGAAGAGGACTGTAACATCAAGACAAATGGTTGTAATCTCTCATTGATATTAATATATGCAACTATCGATTGATTTCCTACATGTTTTGTTATATTATACATTCATGGCTTAATGTTTCTTGACTTGTTAAGTAGGTTGAATTGCAATTTGTCTATTGTCACGTTTGTTGTTTGTTGTTGTTTACTTGTTTTAGGTGCTTGAAGAAGGAAGCGAGAGATAGCTGGAGTGTGCAAGCAAGGACATCATCAAGAAGGATAAGTGGACCAAGAGGTAGGCCCTCTTGATTGATCTTAACCTAAGGAAATATTCCATAGAATGTATCTATTGTGGCTAGACCCATCATTGGGCTAGAGGAATTCATTCATGTTCGCACTTATAATTTTACTTCACCACAAATTGGCGACTCTGCTAGGGAACCAATCCTTTTGTTTGTCTTGGATTTCATGATTTCATGTGAAATTTTCTAGTTCCACTTTTTTCCTTTGGTTTTTTTTCTTTTCTCCTGCTTATTGGTATGATTCTAAAATTCATAATAGCGAGTTTGGTCTTTGTTTCAATTTTTTTTTTTTCCTTTGCTCCCTCGATCAGTGCAGTTAATTCACTGACAGTCATGTCAATCAGTACGAGTTGCTGAGAAATAGACATGCCGACCAGCCTCTAGCACTTGTTGTCAGTTAGGAAGTCGCGCCAATGCCTGTAAGTGAAGATTAGGGTTCACCCCAAATCTTGACCAGTGTGTTTTACTGTCATGATTTCGACCCTGTAAGACTTTTAGACAATCTTCTCCCTGAATAGAGAGCTTCATTTAGCTTGGTATAGCCCACCCTCTGATGTGTTAAGTCTGGCCCTGTGTGAAGTTTTTTTATTTTTCTTTGAATCCCTCGATCGACGCTATTTTTGGCCAAAATGTTGCGTTGATCAACCATCAACGCTAGTTGTAGTACTGGTCAGTCGTGCCGATTGACACTACTTTTGGCCCAAAAGTCACTCCAGTCTCTGAGTTAAGAAAAAATTAAAATTTCTCCCATTCCAGTGCCAATGTGTCTTGACCCTCAGACTCTCTTCTTTCAACCAAAAGTGACTAGGGTGCTTTGTTTTCAATTGAATGAGTGAAAGAGTATCGTTTGTTCTCTTATTTCGAGTGTCTCTTTTCTCTTTCCAAGCATAGATTACATTGCTTAGTTCCTCGATTGAAGCATTTATGTGTTTGGTTTGTTTGATTAAGGGAAGAAGTTGCTTTTAGTTTCATTTATAATGATTTGGATTTGATTGATGCTAATTTGTTTGGAATTGTGAAACTTTTCATGTGAAAGATTCATTTTTAATTTTATGGAAAGGGTAACGCCATTCTAGTTTACTTAAGCAAAAATATTGCATTAGTAGCGTTATTGAGAAGCTATAATTGCATTATCATAGGCATGAGAAATGAAATGAAACTTATTTGTTGTTATAACAAGATTAAGTGCATTTAGGACATAGCTTGGTGAAAGATTTCATTATTTTATTGTTGCATTAATTTTGTGTTCTCTATCTCTCAATTAGTGATAACTTTCATCAAAGACAAAGATCTCTTTTCTCATATAGTTGCATATAGAAGTTTTCAGATGACAACGGTAGCACGTTGTAATTGAAACCTAATTCAAGATCAACTATTAAAATTTATTGAATTAACCTAAGGAAGCATTGAAACTTAACACTCACATTTAGTGGTCTAGGCTAGAGATGTGTTCCGGCGTCTTTAAACCTAGCAGCTGTCATTCGCTTCGGCACTAGATAGCACTAGTACATATTTGTGCTCCCTGTGCCATCAAGTCTATAACGGGAGACCCCTCTAGGCTGCAATCCTTTATCCATAGGAAGCCGAGTCGACCGCCTTGTAAACATGATACACCGAACACAACATTCAGGGAGATTGCCTGCTCATATTTCTTGGTTCGCCAAGAGGTATTTTGTAGTTCACGGTTGCCTGGTAATCCTGTTTACCTAGATCATCCAGAGCAGTCATTTGATCTTTTTGACTCATTAAAATTTAAAGATCATTTTAGTACTTGTCCTTTCGAGCTCATTAACTTTGAAAGCAACTAGAGTCATCTTTCATCATTTTCTCGACTCTTAAAACATGAAAAGGTAAAGTTTTATTTTAGTGTTCTAAAAGTAACTTCCCATGAAATATTCCTGGTAAAATTTATCTTCCTTAGTAATTCTTTAGATTCGATTCTAATGGCAACATTTCCAGAGTCTACCAGTCAAGGGTTCCCCTCAGATGGGAATCCTGGTCCTTTTCCTTCTTTTGGAAATTCTGGTGCTCCTTATATGGTGACGTTGTCCCTCCCTGGGTTAACCATTGGTTTACCTGTCTGGTTATTTTCGACCTCGGTGATCCCGAGTGTCCCAACTCCTGCCCAAAAACCTCCTTCATTTGAATCACATCACATTGATTCTAAAGTTTACCTCTCACCTTCTTCCCCTATTTCTTCACCTTCCTCTTCTACTTCACCTCATGAAAGTTTCAAATACAGTAACTAGGAGGCTAAGAAAAAGAAGAAGACGAAGAAGAAGAAGTTAGATAAGTGAGAGGCCAACCATGCAGCTGTTACTCCAAAAGCAAGCCCTGTCAAGAAACCTTCTGATCCTTCGCGGAAGGTAAAATTCCCTTGTAGGTTGTGTAAGGGTGACCATCTCCTTCGAGACTATCCTGGCATTCCTAGAGTCTTAGAGGTATGGTCTCAAGACCTGAATCGACCATCCCCATCGACCTCTAGATATCATGTTGATGCTACACCCTCAGTTAGTGATGGTAAGAAGAAAGGGAAGATTAGATTCCCCTGTAAGTTATGTGAAGGAGAACATCTTCTTGACCTTTGTCCTCTTATGGATAAAGCTTCCAAAGTTTTGGAAAACCTTGCAACTCCTCAACCCCAACTCCCTATTGGTTATCAGAGTCTTTCTTCTTACCCTCTCCTGGTTGGTAAAGAGATTGACTTGGATTCATCTCTTTCCCGTTCTGCTCTTCCTGGGCGAGACTCTCTTGTGTCTGTTCCAGACCAACCATTGGTCAAAAAGAGTGTCGAATTAGTTCTGCCACCAGTTTCTCACTCTGTTTCGGAAGAGAGTGGTGATCGTACTTCTCATGTTCTTCTCTTCTCCTCATATTCTCGTGAATCAAAGAGTGACCCTCCCATCCTGGTTTTTCATGAGAGTCCTTCATCTATTCCTGTCTAACATGGGGGCAATCATATGATACCCCCACCAAGTAGTTTTGTCGTCTCTTTTGATTGGGGTCCATTGACTGCTTTTTGCCTCCCATCTTATGTGAATTTCCAAATCACAGTACAAGCCTTTAATATGGTAGTACCTGACACTATATTAGATGAAGGTGCATATGTTAGCATCATGTATTCTACTACTTGGCAAGCTTTGAGTTCCCCACAGCTTGTGACTATCAGCCAAAATCTGTTGGCTTTCAACGGAGGAAACAATCAACCTTTAGGGATCCTTCTGAAGTTCCCCATTACTTTGGGAGGAAAGACTATCTATATAGATGTAATGGTAGTCCAAGATCCCTTAGATTTCAATCTTCTCCTTGGACGTGACTATGTTTATGTCATGGGAGCTCTTGTTTCTTCACTTTTCCGTGTGGTTTGTTTTCTGCACGAAGGGAGAATTATGACTATTGATCAATTGTCATTCATTGGTCACCAAGTACCTCCGTTGCAACCATTGTCCCCTATTGGCTCTTGTTTTTAGGTAGTACCTTCCCTACCATAGGTCAATTATGTGGCTACCCATTCTGTCTCTGCGTGTGCTGATGATCACACAGATGGTATAGTACATTATGTACTGGGGGCAATGGAGCCCAATTTGTCTTTGGTACCAAATGACATATATTCTTCCCAGAGCGTGGTTCTTCCATCTAGTGAAGACCTCTTGGGATCCATGTTCTTGTATGGTCTATGATCAAATAAAAAAGGATAGTTCTTTTTCTTGTGTCAACTTCATTAAAAAATGAAACAACGTATGAGGATAATTCTTTTTCTTGTGTCAACCTCTTTAAAAAATGAAACAAGAGGTGAGCATAGTTCTTTGTCTTGTGTCAAGCTCGTTAAAAAAATGAAAGAAGGGTTAGAGGATAGTCCTTTTACTATGTCAAACTTGTTAAAAAAGGAAACAAATCCCCTTTCCACATCGAGTCTTTGATTAAGATCTCGTAAAATTGTAGTTGAGTCTTTTCGAGATCTCGAAAGTGAACCTTCATTCCATCCATCTGGTTGATTGAAATGAATCTTGGGGGGCATGTACCTCAATTGAGTCATTATTCCACTGGCATATGAATTTATTCAAGCATAGTTTTTCGTTTCGAGCTTGTGTAAACATGAAACTGAATCCAAGCAAAGTTATCCATGGTTCAAGCTTGTGTAAAAATGAACCCATGCCTAATTTACATCTCATGATTGTTGTTTTATCAGCTATTTTTTGTTGGATGAGCCTTGGTTGTTTCATTCCATCACCACCATCTCTTTGGCCAATCATATGCTTTCACTTGGTTGTTTTTCCTTTCTTGAGGGACCGCAGTGACGAGTGGTTTTATTAGCTAGCCTCTTGACCATTACATGTTTTGAGCAGTTCCTCCATTACCGGAACTAGTTGCGACCCTTTATACCACTCGTTCCTCCAGGATGAGTCACGTTTCAGCTCTTTTCTCGACTCGGTAAGCTCATATGAAAATATTGCCAAGTGTTTTTCTCTTTTGACTCGTAAAAAATAAAATGGAGGGTTCACTTTCAGCTCTTTTCCGACTCTTTAAAATCGAAAAGATGGCCGAGTCCTTGTCATTTCAAACTTTTTAATGGATGCGAAACATCGTGCGCCCAGTATAAGTTTACCCATTTTTTAGGTTGGGAGGCACTATTTACAAAAAATATAGTCCTTGGCTGAAATGGTCAAGCGGTTCTCTCAAGTATCATTTTCTACCTTTTCGGGCTCGAGATACACAAACATACGAAAAGGGACCATGTGGAGTTTTCTTTTACATGTCTTTTTCAAACTCTCTAAACATGAAAAAGATATCGAATTAAACCTTTGTCGGACTCTTTAAACTATTAAACGACATCAGATTCGTCACCATGATGAACGTGAGCTTCTCCTTCCAAGGGCTCGTTAAACTTACTAGGTCGGATTCGTCCAAAGGATGAACTTATAGTACAAGCATATGCTATCCCCTTCAAGCTTGCAATTAAAAAATAATTGGGGTACCTACCAGAAATGGTGGGGGAAAATTTGGAAATCTATTAGTTGTGTCGGTAGCTCACTCTTAAACATGACACTCTTTGCTTCGTGTCGGGTTGGGACATCCTCCTTTGAATCATTGACCTTCTTGGGTTGGGCTGTTCATTTTTGCCTTCCATTTGATCTCTACCACATCATCATGACCACCGATCTTATGGATCCAAAAGCTACCAAACTTCTAGTTGTGTCACCGATATGTTCAAGGGTTGTCCTTCTACAGTTACACTTACCTCCGATTCTTTGTATCATCCAAGATCATTTTGCATCCTCTCGTCTCGTGTTGATGATGTGGGATTTATTATGGCCCTTCTTCGACACAGTCTCTTTTCGTCGACTTCAACTCATTATCCAGGAAGTGGACCAAGAGATTCCCTTCCAGTACCTTAGAGCTTGCATGCCCTAATGGCAAGTTCTTCACACTTGACAACATGTTCACATCATTGGCTTTCGATCGAGTGATTTCACGGGTGTTATACTTCAGTTCCTCTATTCACATTTCTTGATCATTATTGGTGGTTTCTCTCACGCTTGTTAATAATTTACATCATTGACTGGTAATCAAGCGAATTTATAGCATGTTTGACGTCAACAAATCTATTCACATGTTAGAATTTGTACTTTGATCGGGTCGTGTTGGAGCGCAAGACCCTAGACTCAGATCAAAAAAGTCTAGTTTACGAAGTGATGTGACATGTTTATGATGATATGCATGTCTCTTTCAGATGGTTGGTTGCGACCAGACCATGAGTTATCATATGTGATCCTTCTCATTATTATATGGCTGCGACCATACCTTGGTTTCAATATCATCCTCTTTGATGGGTGGCTGTGCCCATACCTAGATCCATTTACATGATCATTCTCTGGATGGCTATGTCCATGCCACGATTCATGCATCATTTGACATAGATCTCAGTTTATGTATATGTATATGTACTTTCTTGCAGGTTTTCTGACAGTGGACTAGTTCCCCGCACTGATTTATAATACATTTCATCCCTCACTCTAGTTCGGCATTCACACTTTAGGGGGAATCTGTTACACATAATTTTGTCACTATCCCCATACTCCCTGTTCCTTGATCTTAGAGGACCTCTATAGTGAGCCCTACATGCTTACCCTTCAGAAGAAACCCTCATTGTGTCCCTCTTCATGAGCAGATCAATTCCCTTTTACACCATTTCCCCTGAAACTTCTATTTTTCCCAATTTACAAGATCGATGCTAATGACCCTTGTCTACCCGAGCGACTGAGATGTGTTCCAGTCACGTCGGTCCTGTTATGGAAAGTTTTTTAAATTAAGAGCCGAAGCTTCCATCTCTAGAAGCTTCATAACATAATTTTGGTAAATGGTTTGGTCGGATGGGGTCGAGGATGTTAGTTTGGGCTCCTTTCCCCTATAATGATGGAACTACATCAAGGGATAAGACTTTCTCCCATGAGAAGAGGATCCATCTCTCATCCATTCATCCTATATAAACCTCCCTTTTTCCCAAGCACAAGCTAGTGTTAGAGTAGTGTTGATATTGGTGTGCTTATGCTATTTTGGTTTGGAGTAGACAACAAGCTTTTACTAGTTGTAGCTATATAGTTGTGTGAGGGAGAAGTGTGATTTGGTTTGGAGTGAAGCCGAAAGGGAAGAGCCTTAAAACTATTGTTGCTTGAGGCCATCATGGAATGTTAGCAGAAGTGTGTGGGAACCTGGTCTTGTCAGAGGAGGGCTACAACGTCAAGACAAATGGTTCTAATCTCTATTTGATATTAATATATTAAACTATCGATTGATTTCCTACATGTTTTGTTATATTATACATTCATGAATTAATGTTTCTTGACTTGTTAAGTAGGTCGAATTGCAAGTTTTCTATTGTCACATTTGTTGTTTGTTGTTGTTTGCTTGTTTCAGGTGCTTGAAGAAGGAAGCGAGAGATAGATGGAGCGAGCAAGCAAGGAAATCATGAAGCAGGATAAGCGGACCAAGAGGTAGGCCCTCTTGATTGATTCTAACCTAAGGAAATCTTCCATAGAATGTATCTGTTGTGGCTAGACCCATCATCGGGCTAGAGGAATTCATTTTTGTTCGCACTTATAATTTTACTTCACCACAATAACATGGATCCACAAAACAAGGACTAATACATGATACTCATTACAAAATAAGGGCTTTTTCCCGATCCCCAAAGCCCTAAAAGACTTCATGATGAATATATCTTCGCCAGTTCCATACGATCCGCTCCTTCTATGCGGTCTTTTACCTAAAACTTGGACCAAGTTGGGCCATGCCCAATAGGCCCCCAACACTCACTCATGAATCATCCTGAATCACTCAGCTTCGACACCCTTGATATTTGTTGCGATCCTGTTGTACACTGCATTGTACTACTAGAGCATTTCTACCATCAAATTTTGTTCCTGGCGTGCCTACTTTAGCAAAGCTTATGTAGTAGGTCCAATAGTCTTTTGCAGTACTTCCACTTCCCTTTTCTTCAATTCCTTTAGCATCTCATCCACTTCCTGTGAAATTTGTAGGGCTTTCTCCTACCACAACTGAGTTCTCTCCTTCAAGATCCATGCTTTCCTCCGAATATCATCTATTTGCGCCTGGAGGTTCTTTCCTTTAGTAATGTTGGCAAGCCAATGCAAGTCTAGTAAGGTCTTCATAGCTGTCAGTGTTAGAAAAAAATTATATATGACAGAGAAATGCAAGACATATAATATGCGGAAAAACAAAAACACATAAAACCAGAGAGACATAGATATACGTGGTTCATCCAGTTTGTGCTACGTCCACCCCAAACAGCTAGTCCTTCCTTTCTATTATCTAGCAAAATGAAGAGACATAACCTACAATATATCCATTGTAATATCCTCTATTTTCTCTCACAATCTCACCACTTTGTTTCTCGCTCTGAGAATACACATATATCGCACAACCTCAATACAATACCCTCATACATAGAGAGGGTTGCCTTCTAGGGAAAAAGCCCTAAACTAAACATAAATTCTACCGTCAAATCATCTGCCTAATGAACGGCCTAGATTAACTAGAAATTACTATAATTTTACAAGGCAATTTTACATCTGTTTTTAGCTTCGGGGGCGTTGCCCCCGAAACCCCCACTGGGGGACCGCTGGCCCCCAGACCCCCAACGGGGGGGGGGATGGCCCCCCCGAACCCCCTCAAGGGGGACAAATCACCTGCGCACCCTCCGACGTGGAGGGGTGTACAATCTTCATGGGGTATACATCCGGCTAAAACAAAGACCTCTAAATTAGGATGATAATCATGCTCTACACCCAACAATCCCACTTGGATAATGATTGTAGCAACTCCACCGCTGCTTCATTTGCTGGACAATGACTCCTCTTTGGACTTGGGTGTTTCTCATCTTCATCATCATCCTTGAAGACCACATGAAACTAAGCATATTCTCAGTTTCTCCCTGGTTACAACTTTTGTTAGCATATCTACAGGATTTTGGCTAGTGTGTATCGTTTCCAACATCAACTCTCCATATTTCAACACTGATCATATGAAATGGTACTTGAGTTGTATGTGTTTAGTCCTAGAATGAAATGCTGAGTTCTTTGCAAGATGAATGGCCTTTTGGCTATCACTGTATAACGTGCCCATATCATGCTTCTTACCCAATTCATCCATAAACCTTTGTAACCAAATCATTTCTTTACTAGGCTCTGTAGCAGCAACATACTCTGCTTCTATTGTTGAAATTGCAACAACACTTTGGATTTTTGAAACCCAACTGACATTTGTTCCACCTACAGTAAATACATATCCTGTAGTGCTCCTCCTATTATCTCTGTCACCTGCCATATCTGCATCAACATATCCCTGTAGAGAAATGTTTGAACCACCAAAGCATAATGCTTGATTTGTAGTACCTCTCAAATATCTGAGAATCCATTTCAATGCCATCCAATGTTCTTTTCCTGGATCGTTCATGTACCTGCTTACAACTCCCACTGCATGTGCAATATCAGGGCTTGTGCAGACCATTGCATACATTAAGCTTCCAACTGTTGATGCATATGGAACTTTAGACATATAATCCATGTCTTCTTGGGTCCTTGGGCACATCTCCTTACTAAGTTTGAGATGGCTAGCAAAAGGTGTACTAACTAGTTTTGCATTGTGCATATTAAATCTTTTCAACACCTTTTGTATGTACTCATTCTGAGACAATGTTAATTTGCCATTTTTCCTGTCTCTAGTTATTCTCATACCAAGGATTTGTTTTGCAGCTCCCAAATCCTTCATTGGAAATGAATTTGCGAATTTTCTTTTGAGCACATTTATTTCCTGCATGTTAGACCCTGCAACAAGCATGTCATCTACATACAATAACAATATAATATAGCTTCCAACATTTTGTTTTCTTAGATAAACAAAATGATCATAGTGACATCTAGTATAACCTTGTTCAGACATAAACTTGTCAAATTTTAGATACCACTACCTTGGAACGTGTTTTAAGCTATACAATCTCTTCTTCAACCTACACACTAGTTTCTCCTTCCCTTTTACCTCATATCCTTGTGGCTGCTGCATATATATCTCTTCCTCCAAATCCCCATGGAGAAAGGCTGTCTTTATGTCTAATTGCTCAAGATGAAAATCTTCAACCGCTACTAGACTTAAAATAGTTTTGATTGAAGTCATTTTAACAACAGGAGAAAATATTTCATCAAAATCAATACCTTTCTTCTGTGCAAACCCCTTCACCACAAGTCTAGCTTTGTACCTCTGTTTTCATCCATCTTATTCCTTCAGCCTGTAAACCCATTTATTCTGCAATGTAGATTTACTTGCAGGCAACCTGACTATGTCCCAAGTCTGGTTATGCATTAAGGAGTCCATCTCTTCTTCCATGGATAGCTCCCACTTCTTCCTCCTTTCAACCTGCATTGCTTCTTCATAACATTCAGGTTCACCAGAATCAGTCAACAATAAATAATATAATGAAGGAGAGTATTGTTTAGGGGGTCTACTTATCCCGATAGATCTTCTAACACCACTTTCATGTGTTTGGGGTGCCTGTTTCTATTGTCATTGTTGTTCTGGCTATTGATCATTATGATTTTCAGGCACCATCACTTTTTTTGTGATCTCGTTAAGCACTGTGTATTCTCTATTTTCTTTTTCATGTTTCTTTTCCTGCAACTGATCCTTATACACAATGATTTTGTGATTTTCATAATCATATAAGCGATAACCAAAATCATTAACACCATATCCAATAAAGGTACATTTCTTTGATTTTGCCTCAAGCTTTGTTCTATTTTCTTTATTAATATGGACAAAGGCCTCACAACCAAAAGGCTTTAGAAAGGGGTAGTTTACCTTTTTACCTGTCCATGCTTCCTCTGGAATACCACCATCCAAGGAACTTGAAGGCCCTCTGTTTATTAGATAAACAGTAGTATCTACTGCATCTGCCCAAAATTGTAAAGGCAATCCTGCATGCAATCTCATGCACCTTGCATGCTCCATGATTGTTCTGTTCATCCTTTCTGACACACCATTTTCTTGTGGTTTTCTTGGAACTGTCTTCTCTTTGCGAATTCCATGCTCTAAATAGTACCTATCAAACTCTTTGCTACAATATTCACCTCCATTGTCTGATCTGAGACACTTCAATTCCTTTCCTGTCTCAATCTCAACCAAAGCTTTCCATTTCTTGAAAGTATCAAATACATCAGATTTATTTTGAATACAATAAATCCAAGTTTTTCTAGTTGCATCATCAATAAAAGTAACATAATAATGAGAGCCACTGAGAGATGATACCTGAGCAGGTCCCCATACATCTGTATGCACAAGCTCTAATTTTTCGCTCTTCTTCTCTTTCCCAACTCTGAGAAATCTGACTCTCTTATGTTTTCCATAAATACAATTCTCACAGAAGTCCAAATCAACATTCTTCAAACCCAACAACAAATTCCTTGAGTGAAGAATCTTCATCCCCTTCTCACTCATGTGTTCGAGCCTATGATGCCATAATGCTACATCTGCTCCTTTGGAAGTTAAAGCATTAACAGAATTAGAAATACCATTGCATAAATACAATGCACCAACCTTTTCGCCTTTTGCTATTACCAAGGCTCCTTTGGTGACCTTCCAAGCTTTATCTGTGAAAGTTGTCACACAACCTTAACCGCCTAACTACCCTGTTGAAATCAGATTTTTCTTCAGATCTGGAACATGCCTTACCTCCTTTAGTGGTCATTGGTTTCCATTTTGCTATTTTACAAGAACCTTACCCATTCCAACAATTTTACAGGGTTTATCATCACCCAAACGGACTTGTCCAAAATCTCCTTGAACATAGTCATGAAAATATTTCTTATCAGGTGTGGCCTGGAATGAGGCCTCTGAATCTACCACCCAGGAATCAGTAATATTTTCAAAAGAACGAATCAAAGCATCTTGTAACACCTCACCTGTCAAATTTGCTTCATGATTGTTTTCTTGTTGTGCATCTCCTTCTTTTCCCTTCCGAGATCTACAATCTTTATTTGGGTGTCCTTTCTTTCCGCATTTCTAACGCAATATCCCCGATCTAGACTTGGATCTACCTTTCCTTGATTTACTACGATATCCTAAGTTCTTTCCTCTTTCCATTTTTCTTCCCCTAGACTCTGCACTCAAAGCATTACTTGATGTCTCATCGAAGCTTTTCCGTCGCATTTCCTCACTAAGGATAGCACCGACAACATCATCAAACTTTAAAGTACTAGATCCAGAAACAAAGTTACTAATGGACATTACTAAACCATTCCAACTTTTTGGCAATGAGCACAAGAATAACAGAGCTCTAACTTCATCATCAAAGTTTACCCCTACAAAACTTAACTGACTTGTAAGTACATTAAAATCATTTAAATGGCCTGCAACAAATCCACCTTCTGACATCTTCATATTAAATAACCGTTTCATATGAAATACCTTGTTTGAGGCCGAGGGGTTTTCATATTGTTTTTCCAATGCCCGAATCAAACCCTCTGTCGTTGTTTCCTTCGAAATGTTGAAGGTGAATAACACTGCGAGGCACAACCATATTGTTCCGAGTGCCTTTCTATCGAGAATGTTCCATTGTTCATCTGTCATAGCCATCAGCTTCTTTGTTTTTCCACTCAATGGTGGGTACAGATCTTTCTGATACAGATAATCTTCCATCTGCATCTTCCACAGTGGAAGTTTTGGCCATTAAATTTCTTGACCCTAAACTTACCATCTTCCACCATTTCTCCCACTCGAATGAGAAACCCTTCTTTCCTACGAGTTTATCATCCAAACAGACCTTTGGCTCTGATACTAGTTGTTAGAAAAACATTATATATGACAAAGAAATGCAAGACATATAATATGTGGAAAAACACAAACACATAAAACCAGAGAGACACAGATATACATGGTTCACCCAGTTTAGGCTACATCCACACCGAACAACTAGTTCTTCCTTTCTATTATCCAGCAAAATGAAGAGACACAACCTACAACAGATACGCTATAATATCCTCTATTTTCTCTCACAGTATCAATACTTTGTTTCTCACTCTGATAATACACATTTATCGCACAGCCTCAATACAATACCCTCATACATAGAGAGTGGTTTCCTTCTAGGGCAAAAAACCCTAAACTAAACATAAATTCTACCGTCAGATCATCCGCCTAATGAATGGCCCAGATTGACTAGAAATTACTATACTTTTACAAGGCAATTTTACATCTATTTTTAGCTACGGGGGCGCTACCCCCAAAACCCCCATCAGGGGACTGCTGGCCTCTGGACCTCCCAACTGGGGGGATGGTCCCCCTCAAACCCCCGCAGGGGGGACAAGTCCCCTTCGCACCCCCCCCGCGTGGAGGGGTGTACAATCTTCCTGGGGTAAACATCCAACTGAAACAAAGACCTCTAAATTAGGATGATAATCATGCTCCACACCCAACAGTTAGGATCTCATTGCCTTGATTCTACTTGGCCCATAGTTCCTCCTCAATCTTTAGGATGTTTGGATCCTCCTGCAGTGAGGTCCAAATCTTCATCGAATCATCGAGCAATTTTCCACAATATTCCATCGTATTAGATATGCCTTTCAATGTTGCACTGAGGTCCATTTGTCTCTATTCTCGAACCTTTGGTGGCATCACTGGCTGCAACCTTATTCGCAGCTCTGATATCTTCACGTTTTACTCAAATTTCAACTTATCCATAGTATATTTTGAGTCCTTAATCCCGAGGGAAAAATTCACGACCTTTTCTGTTGGTGGTTCATCCTCATGGACCTGCACGTCTGGTACTGTGCTACAAGTCTCATCAATGGATTTCTTTAGTTGTTGTCATTGTTTCCTTTCTTCTTCCCTATCTTTGGCAAATTCCTCCAGTTCCTTCTTCATCGATGATTTTTCTGACTCCGCCTTGGATTTTAACAATGACATACGCTTCTCTCGTTCCTGTAATTCTACGGTGATACCTTGGTGAAATTCATGTAGCATCTAGAAGGGTAGCACAACGATATTCATTTGGAAACTACAACATGATTTGTCTCTCTCTTTTTCTCTTACTGCTTAAAACTTTAGTGCCGCAATTGGAATGTGTAACATCCTAACTCCATAAGTTGTGTCTAGCTTTTGTTCTAGCTGAAATAGCTGGGTTACCTACTCTAATTTCCTCACTACTTGTGGGAACGCCTTTAGCTCCATGATGCCCTACTGCACCTCAGCTAAGATTTCTTTGCAACAATCATCAATCTTGTCCTAAGTTTCTGTGTTGATCTCCTGGATATTTTTTGCTATCTCATTGATGTTCCCATCAGTGAAGACAAGCGGCACTGCTCCCTTACTCTTATCCGCCTTCTGCTTCTTTCTTGGCCACATTTTCACCACAAAGGGTTAATCTTATGATACCTTCACATCACTGAGGTTTTCTTTGTGTTCCTGTCCTCACCCTATTTCCTTTGTTTCTTCATCGACATCTTTTCTACTCATACATGCACCCTGTGAGGTACCCTTCTCTATTTCCACTGCTCCAACCACTCCACTGGGTGGAGTCATCCATTCCTCCGACCAATCCTACACTACTATGAGGAGATCATATTCTGTTACCAGGTATGGCAATGGATGCCATGTCTCCATTGGGTCCTTCATTGCTTTCACATATGCTCTATGAAATTCTGCCTTGAACTCCGCACTATGACAATATTGTTTATGCAACCTTAGTGACAGTCTAAGATACTGATTCACCACCATATGCAGATCCATCACCATGAATACAAAGAAGATATTGTTTTTATGTTGCACGTGTCAACTCCTTTGTAAACCATAGCAAATCATACCTCGCTTCTTCGCACACATCTACCTCAATAGTCAAAAATTGAGAATCTTGTGTCTCCTTCCATTCAACAATTGCAATAAGAATTAGCAGCCAGGCATAGTGGAAGGTCTTTCCTTCTTCTTGTTCTTCCTTGCAATCCATAAAAAACTCCTTGCATATATAGATAACCCAGTTGAACTGGACCTCTGCACTGCACTACTCAGCCAATGACCCTACTGATGCAGGCACCTCATTGGCCATGCACTTTGTCATGATTTTCCCTGCTAAGATATGTGTGGCGAAGCACACACCCTGATCCTCGATATAGTTTATCTCAAATCCATGGGATTTCTTCAATAATCCAAAAATTTATTTCATCATCCGTGCCATCTCCTTGTCTTTGTTTTTACCCATGAATTCATTGATCGGGTCCTTTCCTTGATATGGCAGCATTGTTATTCTCATGATCAACATCTCATCAATTGGGATCCTTGTCCCTAGCCAAATAAAATCATCATGTACTTGTGCGAGGAGCTGCTACACATAGATTGTACTGAATGGGCTTCGACTGAAGTGTGGTACATTCAACATGTTCAAAAACCCTGATCTCTGCACTCCTCCAACCCATTGTTGTGGTTCCAATCTTGTAACTTTGTTATCCAGGTAGCAGACTTTCTTCAGGTACCTACTAGGCTCAAACTTTGAGTATTTTCTTCTATCATTGAAATCCTAGTCTTCCATTTTGAGTTGGGGGATATTCCCTAACACTTCTCCTTCAAAATTTACCTCATCTGGCAATAGTGGTGTATAGGTAACAAATTTACCTTGCTTTGGCTCCCTAACCGGCTTTGCGCTTGACTTTCTCAATGGCATTTATGGTAGGAGCATAGAAGGAATATCCACGTCCTATGTCTCCTCACCGCCATGGACCTAGGCTTCTTCCTCATTATTGTGGACCTACTAAGGTCCTTCCTACTGCATCAGTTTCTTTCCTTTCTGCATGGGCTTTTTGCCTTTATTATCTATGTTCTTTGCCCACCCTTTCTTCTACGTCTTCTTCCACAATGATGTTCTTAATTCTACTGCAGAGACTTCAGCTGGTCTCTTCTCCTTCCTCTTATGTAGCTACGATTGTGGTTGTGTCTATGCTTGTGGTTGTTCTTGTGGCTATACAGACGCCTTTCTCGGTGACCTTAAGTGGATTGGGGACATGGGTACATATGCCCCTACAGTCTTTCCTACTTGTGACTCCATGGTACTAGCTATCCATTTCTTTGTAAATATTCTAACCAATTCTTCCCAACTCCTCTCAGACATGCAATAACTCTTGTTCAGTTAGGTGCAATTTCTGATCTCTTTATGCAACAAAGTTTAAAATGTTGCATGGAATGTGGTTTTTATAACAATTTTGAATTCCCAGGCTCATGATTGGTTTAGATTTGTCTCATTTAATGCATATATAGGCTACATACATCCATTTGTGTTTCATAAATGCTTTTCTCCCATGCCCCTAAATGATAATTTCCTTTTAACGGTGCCCTTTTTCCTTCCAACATTCATATTTCCAGCTAAATTTGTCATATTTCCTCTTTGCTGTAGTCAGCTCTTCTTCATCACAGCTCCCTTGGTCTTCATCATACTCCTGTGTATTGCGTAGTAATATTCATTTGGCGAAGTCCCTTCCTACATAGTAGTTTATAGTCTTGTGCCCACTTTCAACTGTAGGTGGAACTGAGACTTCCTTTCCTCCATTTTTCAATGTGAAGCTCCAGGGACATAGTCGTTCCTATATATCTTCAATCTACTACCATTCACTCATACTGGAATCATCTAACTATTTAACTTGGCAAGCTGAACAACACCCCCATCTAAAATATTCTTGATGATATATGGCCCCAAACAATGTGTTTTTAATTTTCCTAGGAATTTCGTGAACTTAATGTCATATAATAATATAAGATCACTTTCCCAAAATATCTTCTTCTTGATGTTCCTATCATGTCAGGATTTCTCTCTTGCTTTCTGCACCTACTGATGGAATCCTGCTATGAATTTGTCTTCTTCTAAAGATAGTATCTGCGACATTCTGTCCTTCATCATGTCGGGGTCTACCATATCTGTGACAACTGAAATTCTTAGACTTGGCACAATGTATCCCATAGGGATAATTGCTTCTTGTCCATATACAAACCTGAATGGTGTCTTCCCAGTCAATTTCTTGCACGTCATTCTGTATGCCCAAAACACTGTTGGAATCCTCAAGTCCCAATCATCTTTGTTTATTTTGCATACCTTGGTCAATGCATTCTCTAGAATATTATTGAAAGCTTCCACTATTCCATTTTTCTGAGGATGATAGGGAGTGATCCTCTAATGGTAAACTTGAAATTCCTCAGTTAGTGCTTCAATTGTCTTATTCAAAAAATGTGTCCCCTAGTCTCTCATTAAGATCTTCAGACAACCAAATCTAGACAATATATATTCGAAAATGAACTTCGCAGTGTTTTCTACACTACAATCCTTCACTGGTTTTGCCTCAGCCCACCTTGTCAAATAATCAGTCACAGTGATGATATATCTTTCACCAATCATTTTCCCTGACAGACTGATAGGTCCAACAAAGTCAATTTCCGATTTATCAAAAGCCTGTAAAGTCACATGTGGTACTAGTCACATTTCATCTCTTTTGGATGGCTTTCCCATCCTTTGACATATATCACATGTTTGACAAAAGTCTTACACGTCCTTATGCACTGTAGGCCACCATAATCTAGCTCTCAAAATATTTTGCGCAATGTCTTTTCCTACAAAATTCCCACTTGCGACTCCTCCATGAACTTCTGTCAGAATTCTTTGCCTTTCATGTTCAGGGACATATATACGCAGTACTTCATCTGCTCCAATTTTATACAAGCTGTTATGCTCTTAACCTGTGAGAAGATGCCACAATACTAAATATACGAAGAAAGACAACCCAGAACACAAAAAAAATGAGAAATAACAACATGTATTTTATTATTCAGAGATGAAAGCAATGTTCACTTGCCTCTTCGAGGGGGAAACCTCCAATAGAGCAAGACTCGATTAAAAAATAAGACATGACTCTCCTCAATGGGGAGTCTTTATCCTTTATATAGGATTCATACATGCAACACCATGGGTCAATACCATGGTTCTCTTAATACCATCTATCTAATACCATGGCCTGTTTGCAACTTACTGTGGTCCCTTTCTTTAAATGTGAGTCAACCACTTACAGTTATTAATATGGGATTTATTGACTCTTTAACTAACTATAACTATGACTCGACCCTATTACATAAATAAGGGGGTTAGGGTTGGACCCTAACATGCCCTCCCCCATAAAAACAACCTTGTCCTCAAGGCTGAAGCTTCGGAAACTGCTAAAGAATAGTGGTTGGTTCCTAGGTTGCATCTTCCAGAGAGGTGTATTTCCACTTGACGAGGACTTCCTTGATCGTGCAGCTGCACAGATGTCATTCTCGCTTTTCCAGGACCTGTTCAGGTTGGAGCCAGATTGAACCTTCTTCATCCAATTCAGGTATATGGGTTTGAATTCTACAATTGTTCCCCACCACTTTCTTGAGGCATGATACATGGAAGATGGGATGGATTTTTGTAGTGGGTGGCAAGGCTAGCTTGTAGGCTACTTTGCTAATGCACTGAAGTATTTGATAAGGTCCGTAGAATTTTGGAGATAATTTCTAACGACCCTTGTCTTTGAGTGATGTTTGGTTGTATGGTTTCAAACTCAAGAATATTGATCCCCTTCTTGAAATGTGCACTCCAAACGATTTTGGTCTGCCTGTTGCTTCATGCGATTCTGAGCTTAATGGAGATTATCTTTAAGACGGGCTAGCATGGTTGCACAGTTTTGTAAGAGTTGATCCACTGCTTGCACCTTAGACCATCCTGGGATATAAGAAGTAGGTGAAGGGGGGAGTTTACCATAAAGTACTTCATAGGGAGTCATCTTGGTGGCAGCATGATAGTTAGTATAATACCACCATTCAGCTAAAGGTAAACACTGTACCCATTGATGTTGCTTTTATGAAGTGAAGCACTTGAGGTAGGTTTCCAGACATTTGTTGACGACTTCAGTTTGACCATCAGTTTGGGGATGATAGGAAGTACTTGGTTGTAGTTGGGTAAATTGTAGCTTGAAAAGTTCCTGCCAAAAGTTACTGGTGAAGATTGGGTCACAATCAGACACAATGGAAGTGGGCATGCCATGCAATTTGAAGATCTGGTCCATGATAGATTGAGCCACCAAAGTGAGTGTAAAAGGGTGGGGTAGGGCACAAAAATTAGCATACTTAGAAAGTCTATCCACTACCACCATGATGACTTACTTGTTTCCTATATTCGGAAGACCAGTAATGAAATCCATAGAAACATCCATCCAGATTGAGGCAGGGATGGGCAATGGTTATAAAGTGCCTAGGGACTTGACTATTTCTCCTCTGTGGTGCTGACATATATCAAAGTCAGCTACAAAAGTAAGAACATCTATTTTCGTGCCTGTCCAAAAGAAGGAATGACGAGTATGAGCATAAGTCTTTTGAAAGCCTGCATGGCCTGCAGTGGGAGTTGAGTGCAACTTTGCCAAAATGTGCATTTTGAGGGGGGATGTTAGTGATATCACTACTTTGTCCTTGTAGCGAAGAATCTCATCCTTCCAAGAGTAGCCCACTGTGGAATTAGGATCTGCTCGCAAGTTATTAGTGATTTGGGAGAGCGAAGGATGTTAAAGCAATTCCTTGCGAGCTTCTTCAATCCAATTTGGAATGGGAAGAGATATTGCTAGTAGGGTGTTGTCCTCCTCAAATTGGCATGATAAAGCATCTGCTACGACATTTTCGTGCCATTTCTTGTAAATTATCTCATAATCATATCCCAACATTTTGGCTAGCCATTTGTTTTGTTGTGGCGAGGGTAGCCGTTGCTCCAAAAAATATTTAAGGCTTTGATGACTGTTGCAGATTTGGAAATGCTGCCCCAATAAGTATGGTCGCCAGGTATCCACTGCATGTAGGATGGCCATCATCTCCTTCTCATAGGTAGATTGTCCCAGAGGTTTCCCACTTAGTTGTTGGCTAGTGAAGGCCAAGGGTCAGCCTTCCTACATTATGATAGCCCCAATACCCGTACCTGAAGCATCACATTCAATCACAAAAGACTTGGTGAAGTTGGGTAGTGCCAATATGGGAGTGGAAAACATGGCTTATTTGAGAGTTATAAACGCCTGTTGTGCTTCATCAGTCCAGAGGAATGAATTTTTCTTGAGAAGGTGAGTGA
Source organism: Pinus tabuliformis (assembly GCA_031772625.1). Taxonomy (NCBI): domain Eukaryota; kingdom Viridiplantae; phylum Streptophyta; class Pinopsida; order Pinales; family Pinaceae; genus Pinus; species Pinus tabuliformis. The sequence continues at coordinate 904,391,070 of CM062811.1, forward strand.
GGGGTCTAGCAATGCGACCATAATTGCAGACAAATTTGTGATAGTAGCTAATGAGACCCAAGAATCCTCTCAAACTCTTCAAGGTCTTTGGTTGGGACCAATCTTGTATTTCCTGGATCTTTTTGGGATCCACCCTGACACCTTCACGCCCCACAATGTGGCCCAAATACTTGACTTATTTCATGCCAAAAGAGCACTTGGAAAATTTGACAAATAATTTATGCTTTCGGAGTAGTTTCAAGAGTAGGTCTACATGCTAAAGATGTTTTTCCTAGGTGAGGCTGTAGATGAGAATGTCATCAAAGAAAACAAGGACAAATTTTCTGAGATATGGTTTGAGCAAGTGATTAATGAGGCTCTAAAAAGTGGATGGGGCATTACAGAGACCAAATGGCATGAACAGGAATTCATAATGGCCTTCATGAGTTCAGAAAGTAGTCTTCTAAATGTCTACTTCTTTCATGCGTATTTGGTGATAGCCCGAGTGAATATCTATCTTAGTAAAGAATTGAGCCCCATTTAGTTCATCCTGCAAATCATCAAAAACTAGGATGGGGAATTTATCTTTGACCATAAGCTTGTTGAGGGCCCTAATGTGTGGACACATGCACCATTCCCCATCTTTCTTGAGCACCATGACCATAGGTGATGAATAAAGCCTGATGCTAGGACGAATGACACTGGCTTCCAGAAGTTCCTTGATGATTTTTTTAATTTCATTATTTTGGGCGAAAGGGTATCTATATGGGCGCACATTCGATGTCCGTGCCCTTGTGTTTCCGGGAAAACTAGTGTCCATTCAGAGCTACTAGTCCCATTAAGATGGGTAGTTATCTTAGAAACAAACAATTCAATGTAACTTGTGTTTTCCTTTATGAGAGATAGATGAGAGAGAAGCAGAGAGTACCAACCTCAGTATTTCGCTTGGCTCCTTGCTTGTTTCCTCTCTCCTTTGATAGAGCTTCACCACTCACTTCTCACTTGTCCCGCTTCAAAGAACACCTGTAGAGTCAAAGTAGCAAAGTACCATCAAATCATAGAGATCTATAACCATAAACAATGTAGAATCAGATGTACATTAACCATACAAATGCATACACAAATACAAGATTCAGAAATATGCAAGTATATGGAGGAAAACTCAAATAACTTTATTGATAGAAGTAGTAGAAGAGAGGATTACGACCCAGATGTCTGATCCAGCATCATCCTCCCAGCATGAAAGCCCTCTTCACCTCATGAAAAGCTAGATCACCAAACAATACAATGTCTCAAAGAGAAACCAACAACACTTCCTTACAAATTACAAAATTCCAGCCTTTGGATCTCTAGGATGAGGGATCCATATATAGATATTTGTAGGGGGGTGAGTCAGCTTCTAGGATTTTGATTAGTGTCATTTCACTGATAGTTCTTGGTTCCACTTGGAGATTTCATGATCTCTTACTCATCCCTGGGAAAATTCAGAGAGGCAAGTGTCATATGAGCAGTTTCTAGAAGATTCTTTGGGTTTACACCTAGCAAACCACCTCTGCCATTTGTCTGCTCTCGCTCATTGCACCCTACAGAAGGGCTTTTCAGTATGCATCGTACCCTTTGTGTGTAGTAGGTGAGATGCATCACACCCTTAGCATGGAGCAGTTTGTATGGTCTAGTTTTGACCAGTTTTGAGCAGTTTTTCAGGGAGAACTTCAAGAAAATGATGTAATCAGCTGACCTTGATCCTTTAGGGTATGAAACAACACTTTTCCAGGTTTGAGAGCCCTTGGTTTATGGAAATATGTGATTGGGGTTGCAGTTCCCAAATATGTCGATAACAGTTGCCCCCTAAAGCATGAGGTCGTAAATCTTCTAATGTCGAGTGAAATGCTTTATCATGAGGATCCAAGGTTTTTCGAACTGGAAGGTGACCTGTAATAAGATATAGTACAATACATTATATGCATAATATTTTCATGATCTAGCTGAGGCGAACATTCCCATGCTCAACTTTATAAATTTATTTTCATGTACATAGGACAAACAATCGTCTGTGTGGTAGACTGATGATTCTGGTAGAGCCATCATCCTTTAGCTTGGATGATTATCTATGCAGCTATGATGTACATTTGATGTCTTTATTTCCCGAATATATCGCAGCCCGAATGGATGAAACTAGATCCGAGGTCTTCAAACTCGTTCAATCTTCGCCCCAAGTACAAGTCGATCCATGTGAGAAGATGTTCTGATGTCGAACATGGAAAGACATCGCCTGACTACCAGCCAGTGATGTAAGCTATTAACAGGCATGAGAGGAATCACCGATAATGATAATGACCCTCAAGGTACTGCAGTGCAATTCATGTGATGTGATGGAGTGAAAGTGTCATGTTCAAGAGTGACCTGCTACCAATGAAGTTCTTCAAGTTTTCTTCCCTTTTTCCGTAGTCATTACTGACTAGTACCTCTTTATTTTTGTCAAGCTTAAGGAGGATAACATATGCTTGTTCTATAATTTTCCCTTCGGGCAAACCTATCGCTATGTTTTAGCAAGCCTAGCTACAGTGAAACTCACTCTTGTCTGTATGGACAAGTTTGTCGCTATTTTTTTAACGAGTTTAACGACAAAGATAACTTGGTCACTTTCAATTTTAGAGAGTCTAAAAAGAGATGGAAAGGAAACTCCAGTATTCATTTTTCTTAGTATAATCCCTTAAGTCTGAAAAGGTATAAAATAATACGAAAGGGATGACTTTTCTGATCACTTCAGTGAGCTGAAAAAGACAAGCACTCGATATTTTTGTATAATGATCCCTCAGGTCCAAAAAGATTAAAATCTAGAGGAGGGATGGAAGTTCCAATCACTTTAAAAAGCTGGAGAGGCCAATTGCTTGGCAATATTTTCATATTTTATGAGTCTAAAAAGAGCTTAAAGGAGACTCGTTTTTTAGGAACGAGTGATGTTTTCAGATAGCAACTGGTTCCAAGTAAGGTTTGGAACTTTTCAATCATGGCAGTGTAAAGAAGGTGGCTAATAGAATCACTCATCGCAGCTATTCCTCAATAGGGCAAACAATCAAGTGGAGGCGTATGATGGGCTAAAAAGAGTGGAGGTGATGGTAAGAACATGAACAAAGCTCAAAAATTGATAGTTATGCATTCACAAAGTTTATTTACTGAAGGTGGGTTCAATTTTTAATGAGCTTGAACTCTGGGGAAACATATGCTCATTGCTAGGTTTATTTTTTAACGAGATTGAACTTTGCGTAAACCTGCTCGTGCCAGTCGTATATTAAGGATGTCTCTCATCAGTAGGTTCATTTTTTAGGGAGCCTGCCCCATGCGCAACTTTGCTCTGAGCCTTTTGTATGCAAGCTAGGAATGACCAAATATTGTCCTAAGGGTTAAAGAACTACTGAGGTTAGGTAGGATAGTTTTCGTAGAAAACATTTCCTTTACTTTGCCGATGCCGATGGCCCTTGCAAAGGTGAATGGTTGACCAGACCAATCACCTAACTTAAGCAGTTGAAGTTAGTAAAACTATGGGGTTAGAGTTACACTGGTCACCTTTCACTTGCGTACAAAAGGTTTGCATGCCCCCAGGTATAAAGAAGAATAAAGTTTCCAGGTTACCATATGGAAGTTCTTGCATTAAAGCAAGATTGTTCCATCCGCGTAGCAGACAAAACACTCCCTTGGCTCTATCCATCGAAATAGACAAAGGTGAATGGTGTGAGCTTCCAATCACATAACCTTCAACGAGGGAATCTTATTCTAGACTGATCCCATTTTCCTAAATGGACAGGTGTGTCAGACTAGTCATATATCCTATGAGGAAACCTACCTTATATATGGGGTTTTCCTGCCGAAGCAGACCATGGCGCATGCCCCCTGGGTTTAGTCACATTCACCGAATCACTTGTGATCATCAAGTGGATGGACTGGAGGTTGATGAGACATTCCTTGTGCAAAAAGACCATTTAGGGATGGCATTTGACTAGTAACTATGTTTGAACTGGGGAATGAAAGCTGGTCAACGAGCTAGACCATTTTGCCTTCATATGGGAAACACATCACCCAAAAGAGTGAGGAAGCAATAGCTCCCATGCTATAAATGTAGTCACGCCCAAGGAATAGATTGTAATCTATAGGCCTTTGGACTACCATCAGATTCAGATGAACGGTTTTCCTTCTCAAAGTTATAGGCAAATTTGGAAGGATTCCTAACGGTCGACTGGTTCCTTTGTTGAAGCCTGACAGATTTTGAATCTCGGACAGAAGAAATGGGGAACCAAGCGCTTTCCAAGCAGTTGAGGACAAGATACTCATAGAAGCCCCTTCATCTATGATAGTACTAGCCATGATCATTCTGTAAGCTTGTACTATGATTCGGAATGGTACATTAGATGGTAGGCGGGGTCTCGCTAGTAGATTCCAATCGAAGGAAACGACTAGATTGCTTGTAGGAGGGATCGAATAAACGGCCAGATGAATCTCTTGAACTGAGGAATTTCCTTCCTGTGGTAGAGGAATGGGTAGATTTCCCCCCTGTTCATTGGATTCTTTGTTAACAAAAAGAATCTGAATGGTGTCATTCTCATTCTCTTTGAAAACTATATCATCTAAAGATGGACTTTCTGAAGAAAAAACTGGGTCGACTACCATCTTGACCTGTTGACTTTGGTTCGGTGTAGACTCAGAAGGTTTATCTTCAATGATATGTGTTTTGACTGACAATAGAGGTGTGTCACTCAGATTTTCAACTAGCAATGGATTTGGCAAGAGTTTCTTGTATCAAGGAGGAAGTCGCTACGGTGAAGCAGGACGATTATACAAGACTCTTTTAGCTTCGTCCAGGAAAGGGCAACAGTGGAGGGCATGATCGCCTTCACACAACCTACAAGGAAACTTATATCTTCCTTTTTTCCCATTGACTTCATTTTCACTAGTTGACAGTGTACTCTCAACATGATCGACAGAGGTTGAAGACACCAGATTGTGCAAGCGGGGAGACCAGTCTCTCAAGATCCGTGGGATGCAGGGACAATCTCGATGATAGTGGTCTCCTTTGCAAATGACACACGGAGATTTGGGTTTGGATGGTGCAGTGTGTGGAGTTTCGCTAGACGAGGCATGGTTTTCCCCTTTTGCCGTTGGCTTCTTCTTCTCTTTCTCCTTCCCTTTCTTCTTCTTCTTAGTTACTTGGTTTTTAGTATTACTAGTTTCACCAAGCAAAGAAGAAGAAGGAGAGGGAGAAACAAACGAAGTAGAAGGTGGGTGAGCAACTTCAGTATCATCTGGTTGTTGATTTGATTTTTGAGGAATTATAGTGTTTTGAATGACAAAGGTCGAGAAAAGCCATACTGGCAGGCCAATTGTGAATCTTGGAAGGGACAATGTAGCCATGTGTGGAGCACCAACATCTCCCCAAGAGGAGAAAGGATTAGGATTCCCCCCAAGGGGAAATCTTTGATTGGTAGAATCCATTTTCTCAACCTAAGACCAATCAGGGAAAAATGATGTTATTCCGAATTAAAATAAATTTTATCACGCTTTGACACAACTTGCTTTTTCAATTTTTAAGAGTCAAGAAAAAGCTAAAGATGACTCTATTCACCTTCGATTTTTAATGAGCCTGAAGTGACAAGTGCTCAGATGGACCTTTTCTTTTAAGGAGTCTGAAAAGGAACAAAAGTGACTATTCTGGAAATCTAGATAGAGGGATTACCAAACCAATCGCAAAACTGCAATATACACCTCGGTGGTAAATTATAGAGAAATTACCAAGGACTTTACATACAGCAATCAATCTTCTTGAATGCTATGTTCAGTGCATTGCGATTGATAGGGCGGCAAACATGGCTTCCTAAGGATAAAAGATATCAACCTATTGTGGTATCCCAATATATACTCGATGGTACGTGGAAGCACAAGTCTGTACTGGCACTTGTCGTATCAAAGAGGAGGAATCACCCAACCTACGATGAAAAACGATAGTTACCAGGCTTTACGATGCCAGAATACATCTCTAGCCTAGACTTCTAGATGTTGTGCGTTAGGTTCCAAAGCATTTTTATGTTCATTGAGGTTTATTTTATAGTTGATCTTCCTTAAGAAGTTTTCCTTTCAAGGTTCACTGCGTGATGTAGATCTACAACTCCTAAATATGAAATCTAAAATGATAGACAGTCGTTTATTTTCTTTTAGCAATGAAAATCCTAGCTACTAAGGAAAGGAAAATATGATTCTTTCAACATAGAGTAGAGAGCGCACACTAAATGCACTTTTCCTAAATCAAATTCCTCATGCAGTCTAAATGCAAATGCACATGCATGTATTTGTTTTTCAGTTCCCTTAATGTGAGAATGACAAAAGGAAAACTAAGTATAGATCTGAAATATTTTCTTTCAAAGCGATAGTACTAACAATTTCTTTTCAAAAATGAAAGGAAGACTAAGTTGACACTTTCTACTTCGAAATGAAAATTGTTTTCGACACTTCAAAGAATTGATAATTCAAATCAAATACAATGGAAAAAGTGTAATCGACTATCTAAAATAGGAAGACTTTATGACACTCTTTTTTTTGACTGAAAATGACAGCTATGACACTTTCGAATCAAAAGACGATAGTTCGATTAAGCTACTATTTGCAAAAGAGGACTGTAAATGATGAAAAATACATTAAAAAAGATTCACAATTTCTTATCAATGGAGGTTGAATAATGTGAAGGAAGAAGGTTTCAATAGTGATATACTGATCATTGACAGCAAAACTACTGAATAGAGCTAAAATGAAGAAAAACCAAAATCTAGAGGCAGAAACAATATCATTCAATCATCACACCTGTCCTTAAGGGAAACAGGGATGCATCTCACTTGCAACACATGGGAGGTGCAATGCATCCAGATTGCCAATGAGAGATAGTGCGATGGTCCAGTGACGAGACTGAGCTTGGTTTTCACCCATAGTTTGCAGCTAAGTTCAGGGATTTAGGCTGAGCTTATGATAGACAGTGAATATAAAGTATAGGGGCTGATATAGTGAGGTTATTGAAGTACCACCAGGAAACTTAGGATGTTTGCAATTTAGATGTTCAGTTCATAAACCAACCCAGAGATTGACTGAAGCAACATTGATCTACTTTGCAGTTGCATAGAAAAAGCAGTTTGAAGGCTAGCTAGCTTAACTTCAGGATCCGTTTGTAGTTTATAAAGCAAATAATAGGAACAAACAAACAAACTATTCGCTCCCTAGCGGAGTCGCCATTTTGTTTCTAGGAAAACTAGTGTCCATTCAGAGCTGTTAGTCCCACTAAGACGGGTAGCTATCTTACAAACAAACAATTCAAAGTAACTTGTGTTTTCCTTTATGAGAGATAGATGAGAGAGAAGCAGAGAGTACCAACCTCAGTCTTTTTCTTGGCTCCTTGCTTGTTTCCGCTCTCCTTTGATAGAGCTTCGCCACTCACTTCTCACTTGTCTCACTTCAAAGAACACCTGTAGAGTCAAAGCAGCAAAATACCATCAAAGCATAGAGATCTATAACCATAAACAATGTAGAATTAGATGTACATTAACCATACAAATGCATACACAAATACAAGATTCAGAAATATACAAGTATATGGAGGAAAACTCAAATAGCTTTATTGATAGAAGTAGTAGAAGAGATGATTACAACCCAGATGTCTTATCCAGCATCATCCTCCTAGAATGAAAGCCCTCTTCACCTCATGAAAAGCTAGATCACCCAACAATACAATGTCTCAAAGAGAAACCAACAACACTTCCTTACAAATTACAAAATTCCATCCTTTGGATCTGTAGGATGAGGGATCCATATATAGATATTTACAGGGGGGTGAGTCAGCTTCTAGGATTTTGATTAGTGTCATTTCACTAATAGTTCTTGATTCCACTTGGAGATTTCATGATCTCTTACTCATCCCTGGGCGAATTCAGAGAGGCAAGTGTCATATGAGCAGTTTCTAGAAGATTCTATGGGTTTTCACCTAGAAAACTGCCTCTGCCATTTGTCTGCTCTCGCTCATCACACCCTACAGAAGGGATTTTCAGTATGTGTCGCACCCTTTGTGTGTAGCAGGTGAGATGCATCGCACCCTTAGCATGGAGTAGTCTGTATGGTCCAGTTTTGACTAGTTCTGAGTAGTTTTTCAGGGAGAACTTCTGGGAAATGATGTAATCAGCTGACCTTAATCCTTTAGGGTATGAAACAACACTTTTAGGGGTTTGAGAGCCCTTGTTTTATGGACATATGTGATTGGGGTTGTAGTGTCCAAATATGTCTATAACACCCTAGGACCAAAGTGATGCTATGATCATGTTCCCCTCTAGAGGGTGGAAGCTCATGAGGTTTGTCAAAGACCTGTGGGTGGCTGTTTAAGACCTATTGCATCTCAGGATGAATATGAAGAGTAATAGGCTCAAAGGCCTGGATGGCATTAAATTGGGCGATAACTCCACAGTGGCCCTTTTTTAACAACTTTTCCATCTGATGCGAGCTGATGATAGAAGGAGTACCTGCCTGGAGTTCGTGGAGGGTATGTGTGTGGTCCTCCTACTTAAAGCTCATATATAACTCCTGGAAATCCATTCTGATTGGGCCAAGTGTGTAGAGCCATTAAGCACACAAGACAATGTCACACCCACCCATGTTTATGGAAAACATGTGGGTCTTTAGGTGGTAATATCCCATCTGAAGTTTTATATTTTCATAGCGGCCTTCACATTTCATTGTCCCCCCATCAGCAATCTAGACCTGGAAATTAGAGATTTCTTTGAAAAAACAATGCACAGCTTCTACAACTCTCTGATAGATAAAGTTATGCATGCTGCCACTATCAATCAATACTAATACAAGGTGATGTTTAATAAAACCTATGATTTTGAGAGTTTGGGAGAAGAAATTCCTGCCAAAGCATGAAGCAAGATAACTAGTTCTTCTGGAGTATCTAGGATCTCATTTTCCTGCTGGTTGTCCTCATCTTCCTCCTTTGGTCCATCAAAGGGTGGGGCTTCCTCAGATGAACTGTGATCAGTAGCATCAATTTTAAATTATTTGGGTTCCTTGCATTTATGCTTCGGGGAGTATTTGTCATCACAGTAGTAACAAAATCCTTGCTTTCTTCTTTCAGCCATTTCTGCAGGGGACACCTTTTGAACCTTAAGTGTTTGGGTAGTGCCTTGAGACTGGGTGGGGTGTCCCTTGGCTATGAAATTTGGACGAGGCGACTGGGCCGCTAAAACACATTCCACTTCAATAGCCTTTGTGCAAGCTTCCATCCATGTGGCTTGGTGGTGCATCCAGACGTGGGCTTGGAAGGTGTATTTGAGACCACTTATAAAACATTACAAGTAGAATTCATCTCGTAGACTTGCTGTGTGGAAGGCCAATTTCTCAAAGGCTGTAATATAGTCGTTTACTGTGGTTGTCTGTCTAATCTTAGTAAGATGAACCAAAAAATTAGATTCACGGTGAAAGCAGTCACCAATGGATTTTTTGAACACCTACCAAGTAACTGCCCTTGGATAGCATTTATAATGCCACTACCACCATTGCCATCTTTCATGGTCCAAGTAAAGGCCTCCCACACATAGTTTAGTTTCATCATCTACGATGTGATTCAGAGAGAAATATTGTTCCATTTGTGTTACCCATATTGAAGGATTAGAGCGATAAAATTTGTACATGTCCAGCTTGGGAGGTCGAGGGTGCGAATGCTGGTGATTTCCATGGAAGTGAAGATGATGGATAGATTCTCCTTCATGGTCTTCACTAAAAGCATATGCCTCCAATTGTAATGCTGAATTTCCCTTTGTGATAGTGTCTTGTAATGTCTGGATCTGCATCGTTAACTACAGCAACCTTTTTTCAATGGTCTTGATCATCTCATTGGCCATAGCTTGAGCTCTGGTTTCTACCATACACAGATCCTGGTCACTTGTTGTCACTATGAAAAAATTTGGGACCACCTGAAAATTGAAGCTAACAAGTGAATGGTACCACCATGCTCAACACCTTGTCCTGATCCTTATGGGCTGAGTCTCTTATAAGCGTCCCAGGCAGGCATGGGGGCTTTAGTGGGGGAACAATACCATACCATGTGGGTTCAGATTGGGGGATATTTATTGAGGAAAAAATGACATAATATATTGGGTGATATATAGGGGTAGAGACTTTTTATATTAGAAGGTATAAAAAATGGAGCCTAAAGTTAATGAAAAAATATAAAGGGGTATAAAAAATGTTAATGAAAAAATGGATACCTCCAATATCTAGTGAAAGTAGGGGTTTTTAAATTAGGAAGGTGTACTGGTTTCATATTGGTAGGGGGTTAAACGATGTGTTTTTTAGAGATTCAAGTTAAAGGTATTGTTTAATATGCCACTAATGCACGTGATATGTCTGAGGTTCATTGAGTGAAGCCCCCGTGCAGGCGGACCTCAGAATTTTTTTTTTTTTTTTTGCTCCGAATGGAGTTTTACTCCCCACTTATCAATACTGTAGTAGCCAATTTCCAGAAAAGTTAATCCTGCCCAATGTCCTGCAAGAATTGCCCCAGGGTATAGGAGCCACAAGCCTCCCTGCCCAAATGGTCATATCTGTCTGCGAAACCCTCAACTGTTGAATGTTTGTTGGACTATAGTAGTGACTGAACCCTAGCTACTAGATCTGAATGGTATTGTGGCATTAGACCCTGAGCTGGTGGCTCTGATTTTTGCGGTGGCGATAGAACCCCAACTGATAGATCTGATCTGGCGAAGAAGATGATGGGAAATCTTCAGAGAGACGAGGGAACTATGGTCTCAAGGAGTCTCAGGTGCTACAAATTGCAATATACATAAGGGTCCAACAATAGTACTTGGCCCAATCTTTCAAGGCCCTAATTAAGGAGGATCAACTATACCCTTAGCCGTACTACTCGACTACCATATCGTATGTGTGAGTAATCTCCCTAAGTGTTGTTCTTGATGTACTGTAACAGCAAGACGACCGACAGTTTATCTACGACGAGGTTTCAGGTGAGCCTAGGGGGCTTCCAATATACCCAGAGGGTACGTGGAAGACAGTCCGTGCGTGGTTCTCTCTAATGCGCTACTACTCGAAGGGGTACTCACAGAGGTTACAAGGGAGTCCAACAAGCGTGACTACCTATTGTATTTCCTGCATGCATGCCTCCCCAAATCCATAGGTTTATGCACTCAATGACAGATTTTGTGGTTTAAAGACGTCAGAACACGTCTCTAGCCAAAAAAAATTATGCTAAAAATGGAGATACCACCGGCCCTGGAAAGCGCTCTGATACCACTTGTTATGCTCTTGACCTATAAGAAGATGCCAAAATACTGAATATACGAAGAAAGAAAACCCAGAACACATAATAAAATGAGAAATAACAACATGTATTTTATTATTCAGAGAATAAAGCAATGTTCACTTACCTCTTCGAGGGGGCAACCTCCAATAGAGTAGGGCTTGACTACAAAATAAGACACGACACTCCTTAATGGGGAGTCTCTATCCTTTATATAGGATTCATATATGCAATACCATGGTTCTCTTAATACCATCTATCTAATACCATGGCCCACTTGCAACTAACTTTGGTCCCTTTCTTTAAATGCGGGTCAACCACTTACAATTATTAATATGGGCTTTATTGACTCTTGAACTAACTATAACTATGACTCGACCCTATTACATAAATAAGGGGATTAGGGTTAGACCCTAACACAAGCATCCCACAATCAATGAGTAATCAGCTACACGAACCACCAATTCCTTCTTTTTGCTTTGTAGTGTACCCTGTGACGCCAATCTTGTGGACAAAAACTGAATAATATCCATGAAGTGATCATCTGCAACTTTAATTGTCCACAACTGTGCATCGGGAAAGTTATCTTCAATATTCATGTGTTCTTCTCATATTTCTATACTAGATAGATGATCAAGCCTAGAATTTAATCTTCCCAGCTTCGCTATAACTTCAAAGTCATATTCTTGGAATAATAACAACCATCAATAGATCTTCCCTCCTAAAAAAGGCTTATTCACCAAGTACTTTAGCACAAAATAATTTGTGAACATCTTAAAGTGTGCTCCCAACAAGTAATGTCTGAACTTCTGTAGTGCATACACCATAGCTAACCCATCCTTTTCTATTGTGTTGTAATTCTTTTCTGCCTTAGACAACTTCTTACTTTCAAATTCTATGGGATGATCAATATCCCTTGCTCCCAACTATCTTAGTACTACTCCCAATGCTATGCAAGATGCATCAACATGCACATGAAAGTCTTTATTCCAATTCGAGAAAACTAGAATCGACGTAGTTACCATCTTTTCTTTTAGCACATCCAAGCTCTTCTCGCATTCTTCATCCCACTGGAAGGTCACATCCTTCTTCAACAACTTCTTCATTGGCACATTTTTTTGTGCATATCCTTTTATAAATTTCCTGTAGTAACTAGTGTGTCCTAGCATAGTACGTAGTTGTATTACTATTTTTAGTGCTGGCAGGTCCACAATGACTATGATCTTTGCTGGATACACCATTAATCCTTCTTTACAAACCACATGTCCCAACAATATTCCAAATGGCACATAAAATATTCACTTCTTCAGGTTCAACAATATTCGATACTGCCTACATGTATCCAACATCAATCTTAATCTCACCACATGCTTCTTTAATAGCCCAAATATTGTCCAATCATTGAAGTAAGCTCCCAGAAATTTGTGTATGTACTCCTTGAAAGATGCAATTAAAGCTTTGGAAAATATAGCAGGCACATTCTTTAATCCAAAAGGCATCACCATGTACTGATAGGAGCCCCAATCCATTGGAAAAGTCATTTTATGTCTATCCTTTGGTGCAATTATGATATGATGATACCCTAAGAAGCCATCTATAAAAGAGTAAGCCACTTATTCTCCTACATCATCAAACACTTCGTCTGTAAATGGTGTAGGAAAAGGGTCATGTAGGAATGCATCATTCAAATTCCTCACATTGACACAAATTCTAATTTCCCCTTTCACCTTCTTCTCCTGAACTACCATGGGACTTACCCATTCAGACTCTTCGACAGGCTCAATTATCCCCATTATTAATGTCTTGTCCAATTCTTCTTTTACCTTTTCCTTATACTTTGGATTCAATCTATAAGGCCTCTACTTAAGAGGCTTTGCATCAAGCTTCATAGGAATTCTCATAACTCCCAAATCCCCTATGATGCCTTTCATGTATGAAAACTTAGTGGGAAACAACTCCTAGTATTCATGCAACAAATCTATTATCTTGTTGTGTATTTTGGTTTGGCTTCTGACCCTATATTCACCTTCCTCATGTTCAATGGCTTCGTTTACTTCGCGATGTCATTCTAATTTTTTGATATCAATGTTGCGAGGACCTTCGTCCTCTTACGCAGTGAGATTATACCATTCTATCACATTTCATACTTGCAAAACCCAATCAGGTTGCTAGCTAATTAGAACTTCGTTTTCAAAAATATTCTTCTTTACTATATTCAAAGCTGCATCTATATGTGGATAGTCATCTTCAAATCTAAATTTCATCACAAATCCATCCACCTTCTTCACCCAGCTAGTAGTACCATATCGAAGCTTGGTTTCCAAATACCAATTCTGAGGGATTGTCTCCAAGGTATGGATGAAGCCATGCACCCATTCTTCTTGCGGAATTTCTCCCCAAGCTGCCATACAGAGCTATATGTGGTATCTAGGGTCATTCTGGCCATCATACTTATCTGCGAGCTCTATTTCTACTTATCCAAATCTTACCCACATCAACCTCCTACATTTTTACCATCATCCTATATTCTTGTTATGAGTACCCCACCATCTAGCAGGAGTAGCTCTCAGTGCTCAATCTAGAGCTATCAGTCTCTGACATTTTGGTACCCATCTTTCATAATCTCTAGAGAAAGTATTTACATCACCCAAACTCAGTTGTCATGTAGTGCACATCTCACTCTATGGTACCTCCTGAGAAGCATAAGTGTTCATCAGTTCCTGTAATCCCTCCACAACCTTCTGATTTCTCGACAACTTCATGTAGGTCTATAGAAAAGACTTCAAAATATTGGGATCCACCTCCTGTGTCACAATTGATACTATCTCATGGTTATCCTTTTGAGTCGGCTACGTAGTAGAGGTCGAGGCCCCATCATACATGAAAATTCACCTCGCCTCAATGAATTATTTCTTTTCCTTTAGGATATCAAATGTAGGAGCCTTTTTAGTAGTTTTTCTTATCCACGTAGCTTCATATTCCTTCTTCCCTTTGACCTTATCATTCCCGGTTGTGGTTCCTCTTCTTGTTACAATTCCGATGTACGGTTGAACTTATCTTGGCTCAAGGTTCATAATTTGGGCATTTGATGTAGGTTGTTGGTTTCTTTTCTCCTGCATCTTCACAATAAGGATGGGACATTCGTCTATCACATGATCAAAAGACTTACAATAATTGCAGTTTGTCGACAGGTTCTGATAGTCTCTTGCAAAGTGTCCTGCTTGTCCACAGTTGTAATAGATAATCTGGCCACGTCCTCGACCAAATCCTCCTCCGCGTCCTCCTCCTTGTCCTTGAAATCCTCCTTGACCAACATGTTGGCTTGTCTCTTCATGTGCATGTCCTTCTTCTTGTAGTCAATAACTATCAACAGTGTGTTCCATCGTTAAGTCATAACTTTGATAATTTTTCTCATCATGGCCTACTGATCTACATAAGTTACAAAACATCTTCTTCAGGGTCTATATATATTTTTGTAATAGGTAGCAATTTTCAGAGTGATTCTAACCTCGCGTCCTGCAAATCTCACACCACAGACCTGTATTTACTGGATTAGGCGCTCCACCTGCAATATAATCTCTGAACATGGGGCATTGATCCTTATAATGACCTTCTGCTTTGCATTTTGTACACCACACTTATGATCTTTCTGGTCTGATCTCTTTATCCTTCTTTAGATACTGCAATTCCAGGGTCAATGTAGCTAGCTAATTCTATATCTACTATACTCCTGTGTGAGTATCTCCAACCAGTGAAGCTTCCAACTTCATCATAATCTCCAATGCTTCACCTTGTGTTGCGATATTCTGTTGCGTCAATGGTAACATAATATGTGGTAGTAGCGCAGATACAAACCATTCTTTATGCTGTTGTGGTGGTATCCCAAAGCTCAATTGACCCATTAACACCTTGAATCATTGATCCAACTCCCACACAGATTCAGTCACTGCTTGTTTATTTTCTTTTAGCTCCATGATGCACTGTGATTTTTACTTTGGCTTCTTGAACTCTGCTACCAATTCTTTCTTAATTTCATCAAACGTAGCATTTGTCTTACTCATGGAGTATTTCATGTACCATGTTAGCGCTCTCTCCCTTAGATACATGATGACCGAGACCTTCTTTACATTATCATTATTAATCTATCTTGCTATCTATACTGCATCAGCTATGAACCAAAACTGGTCAGGGTCCTCTGATCCTAGTCCTTTAAAGACATGTAGCTTAATGTCATCATTCATTCTTATTCTTCTCAATGGGCTAGGTGGAGGTGGAGGTGTAGGGGAATTATGGGGAGGGGGATGGGATTTGAGGGGGATGGATGGATGGGGAATCCCAAAGATGCCCTGATTCTTCTCAGTTCCTGACTTCGACGCACCTTCCGGATGGGCAGGGGAATTTTGCGGGGTTGTAGGATTAATTCTTTCTTATTTTCTCTTAGATCCTAACAGAGGGATATAGTCAGTCTCAATATAGTTCTTTGGCCCTATTATATATTGCTTACCACTTCGCGTAGCTCCTGGTTCTACATTCATAGAATCCCCTTTTCACACAATAACATCTCAATCTAGAGCTTTAGAGAATTTAAGAACTTACCTCATGGTCCTTAGAATACTCTTCGTTCAACTTCACTATAGGAAACAAGTTCGTCGATCACAAACTCTATGATAAATCCTCCCAAAATGTTATCGATCCAGAAATCAACAACCCTTGAGATACTGTATCAAATCAGGGTTCCAGTCCTTAGGTTCGTCGCCTTTGAAACAAGCCTTATGCTCAACTAACTTAGATATCCACTCAAGCAATTCAATGTGGAATGAACCAAAGAAAATCTCATATTGATCTTTGAAGATATATCTCTGGAACCAAGCTTCAGTTGATAAACATGGGTTTCTGTTCTCTTTTTCTGCAAATTCTCTTTCTTTCTGTTCAAGCCACTCATGGAGTTCTTTCTTCGACAAACGCAAAATAATATCCATTTAAGTGGATCATGGTCCCACTAACAGAACCATTTGTTGGTTTGAGGGGACTTGACCCAGGTTTAGATTGTGTTGCACACCAACAAAACCCTCAAATACTGGCCCTTTCAGCAACAACTTGCAAGATGATCGTAGTCTCACCCGAAGTAATTATGGGAGGCTGGAGAACCAGGCTTCTAAAACCGAAGGGATATACGCATAGTGGCATCATGTGTTATTTCTACTCTATATTGATCTTATAACTTCGCATGCATAAGAAATTCTCGTAGATGATTAATTTAATAGAATCACATTAAACTTATAAACTCTAAAAAATAATAGTATATCTTACAGTTCTTTGCATAATTCAGTGAAAATCATATGTAATGATACTAACAACTATAAATACTGAACATAGAAAGATATACAGTTCTTCTCCAAAGGTTCCTTTTTATTAATATAAATATTCAATACATATATGTCTTTGGCCTATGCACCTAGCTACAGGTGGTCTGCGCACTCAGTTGTAGACTCTTCCAGGCCTCTACGCACTCAACTTGCAGAGCCTTCCCAAAAACTACAAACTACAGGTGTGAATACATAGATTGAATTAACTTATGATGAAATGATATTATTCGGTTACAAAGTATTACATCCCCTTATATACATTTCATCCTTACAAAAACCATGGTCCATATACCATGGATCCACAAAACAAGGACCAATACTTGATATGTTACAAAGTAAGGGCTTTTGTCCCATCCCGTGCGATGAATATATCTTTGCTAGCTCCACGTGGATCGCTCCTTTTGTGAGGTCTTTTACCCAAAACTTGGAGAAAGTTGGGCCATGCCCAATAGTGCACTTAGACAAAGCTGGAGGGTTGAAAGAATGTGCTTTGGAAGAGATAGATAGTATGTGCTATTACATAGATTAACTTGCATATGTTTGCAACAAAGATAATGCAGAGAGTAAAGGCGAAGCATGTATCTTACACCTGTGAAAATGAAGAGTAGCAAATCAAACTTGTGTGCATAAAACGATGAATAAATTGACCTATAATAGAGCTATGGTAGAGATTCATTCATTTAGTTCTAATTTTATATGCAATGGGACATAAGAGAAGAGTATGTTGATGCATTTTACAAAGGAATGATCTAAAGGGTGTGCGCACTTCATGTAGATCATTTTTATAGAGATTGTGAGACCAAGGACAAAGCTAGTTTGTGCTCTAGTGCGCTTGGATTATAGTGTTTTTTTATGACATTTTTATTTTGTAGGGGTTGTTATGGATTGTATTGTCTCAACTCTGTATTTATATTACGTGCCATGTAGTTTATATGGTTGTACCTTTGATGTATGGGTTTATTTTTGCAGAGATCCATTGATTCATGTGTTTATTTGGCTTTGTATGTTGATATGTTTCTAGTATTGTTGAGACTTATATTGTGAGAGATGTGTGTACATAGTAGAGAACCATGTATTGTCATATCTTGATGTATGTATTTTTTTGAGCAAGAGGTGTCTCAAGAGTATGCTGCTAGTTTGATGTGAGAGCTAAGTTTGATGGTTGTATTGCAGAGGCTTGATTTAGTTGCTGAGCAAAATAGTTTTAATGGGTACAATGTGAAAATTGTGAAATGAGGTCCACGAGAGCTTGAGGTTGGGGCCTTCAATGTAGCAATTTGTGGCTTTCTAATTCAGGGTGTAGTGGCATCCTATGAGTTGTGGCATAAGAACTTGGGCGTGGTGGTTGGAAAAAATATTGAAGGTGGTTGCATTTAGTAGGTGGTGGCCTACATAGTCAAGGGAGTAGTGGCTTCTGGTAGGTTATGGCTTTCATAGTTTAGGAAGTGGTGGCTTCCATCAGATAGTGGGTTGGAGTGATTCATTTCTTGCATGATCACAAATTGTGGCTTGCACACTGGTGGTGGCTAGGGATTATGTAAAAGAAAGATTTTGATTAATAAGAAAAAGAGTGAAGAAGACCAAAGTAGATGGTGTTTTTTCTCTCAGAAGGGTTTCCACCTTACATCAGTATTCTTATGTGTTGATCTCTTGATCAATGTTTTTTATGTCTTGATGCTCTCATTTTTATGTGCGTTTATGTTTAATATGTTGCTATGGATTATGTTGTGCTATTGATCTTTGTATGGTTCAATTAATTGGGAAAGAAAGGAAAAAGTTGGTAAAGTGAACCATTAGCTATAACACTGATTCACTCCCCTCTTAGTATTGTCAAGCCTCCAACAATTAGTATCAGAGCGAGTGCTTTGAGGTGCAACTTGATTGATGAAAAGTAGATTTGGGAAGATTTCATAAATTTTGATTTTTTTGGAATGGATCATCAAAGAATATACATCCACTACTATAAAGTACTAGTTATGGGCTCAAAAGGTTAAATATGAGTTATTAGCTTGTCGATATGAAATTTAGAAGTTATTGTGTGAAGGTTATGGTAAATATCCTCCCCCATATAAAGTGATGTAGCAAAATGCTCAAGCATGGTGTGTGATGTATGAGAATCACCATAATCCATATTTGGAGAAGATAGTTGATTTGAAATTTACCAAGGAGATTTGGGATATATTATAGGTGTTGTATGGAGGCAACAATAGTAGTAGCAATGGAGAGAAAGAGAATAAGAGAAAAAATAAAAATAATAAGAAGGCCTTGCAGAACAAAGAATCCCATCATGAGAAGATCAATCCCCTTAGTGTGAATGTAGCAGCTAATAAATTAGAAGATAAAGGCTCAAAAAAACCAAATGTTCTCCAATGAATCATATTTAAAGGTATAAGTAAATATGAATTATTTTTTAGTTATGTTTTAGACAGATTTGACAATAGCCATGTTGAGTAGAATAATGAAGATGAGAATGATGTTAAGCTTATTAGAGATGAGTATGAGTCAACAATGGTGGTTATTGAAAAAATATCTCTTGAAGAGAGCAGGCTGACAATTGTAGAGATTAGGAGAAATTAAGGTAGATATTGGATGAGAAGGAGAATGAGTTGATGGAAGAAGTCGTCATTCTAAAGATCCAGTTGTAGGAGGATACAAGGATTGAAGAGGTTATGAGCAACTAGCAAAAAGAGAATGGGGGATGAGTTGAGGAGCTTGAGGCTGAAGTTGTCACATTGAGGAAGCAACTGGAAGAGAAGGATAATCAACTCAAGCAAGTGAAGAGATCCAAGGATTTGGACTAAATACTCAATAGTCAAACATCTCCCTTGATCAGATCTAGTATTGGTTTTTGAAAGGGAGAGTCTAGCATGTAGGCACATGCAAAGAAGGTTGCAGATCCTAAAGAACCTGTAGCATGCAATGGCATCAATAAGAGAAATAAAATAGGTAACAAGAAGAAATTCCACTAGTAGTAGAGGAATGGAGAAAGAAGAGGACCTACATCTAGAAGTCCATTCACTCCAAGAAAAGAATGTGGTAGATCTATCAGTTTTCAAAGGAGAAGCATCAATCCCTTTCCTCCTTTGATGGATGAGATTGAATGTTATAACTACCATAACTATGGAAATATTGCAGCTAGATACAGAAGTAGATTTTATAGATATAATCTTCAGAGCATGGAATGATATGGGTAGCCAAGGAGATCATCCATAAGGTATGCTAGTTCATTTAATGGTTTTCATTTTTCTTATAACCATTTTGGCCACAAGATGATTAATTACAGATCTAGTTCACCTAGTAGAGGCATGTTTTATGCAAATGATAGATACAGAATGAGAAATAGAAGGTTTGATCCCCTAGACACATATCTTAGTCAAGTGAGATGCTATTCATGTCAAAATATTGGTCACATGGCTAGAGATTGCCAACTATTCAATTGTTTTAAGACAAATTTGGAAAAATGAGCAGCAGATCAAGAGTAGGACTCGCAAAAAATCCAAGAAGAATGCACATGTCAAGAAGCATCCTACTACGATATGGGTGAATAAGGAGAAATAACCCATGAAGTAGGAGAATATTGTGCCCACTGTAGTCTATTATTACCTGATGCATACTTATAAAAGATTGTAGAAGAGCTATGAGGCTTGCATGGACTCAAGGGGTGTGCATGGTATGTGTATGAGTTACAAAAACATAAATGTGGTGTGATTGAGAGCCTATATGCATATTTAGGTCCACGGGATCAACAATAAGGAAAGAAGGTAAACAATCTCATGTAGAGCTATGCATGCATTAGGGTTTCAAGGGTTTTGTGTCGTTTTCATCATGCTTTCACTCCCTGTGTTTGTGGTAGCTTCATACATTGCATTCAAGAGTGAAAGAGATTATTTTCAACCATATGTATGTATTTGTATATCATTGGCAAGTTGGATTAAAAAGGCCCTTTTACCAGTTTTATACACAAGAATATCTCTTGTTTATTCATGCATAGGAAGAGCATGGTTCAACCATATGTTGGAGAGAGGTTTGAGTCATTGTTGCAACCATGTATGGGATTTTGATGATGTTGTTACAAGATTGTATTTCATGGTTAAGCCATGTACTTACATTGTATATCATTTTCATCATTGAGTTGTTGGTTGAGTGGTTATTGTGTTAAGTGCATTGTAGACATGAGTCATGTATGGTCATTTTGGAGTCATTGATGTAAGCCCTATATGTACATTTGCTTGAAATTATGGATGATTAGTCTTTGGAAGAGTAGTACTTATCATGGAGAGAGTAATTTGTTTCAAGCTATGCATATAAGAGAAGTTATGTATGGGTGAATAGGCTTCGCATAGTCATTAATGTTCATTGGTTGGTGATAGGAATGTATAGAGATGATTCATACTTCATTCTTGTGTGGAAATTCGAATGTCATAATTGTAGCCATGTATTCACACTATGAATCCCTACACTATTATTGTTAATAATTGGTCATGGTGTATTGTGACTCCTTGGTCTGCTTGGTGTAGTCTTTAGCATATGGAAAGAAAGCATGGGCTTCAATAAGGATAAGAATTGAACAATATAATGTGTTTTACAATAGTTTGGAAGATATGTTTTCATCATAATATAGCGCCATTACATGTTCATGGGGAATATGTTCAGTGAGAGTTGGCACGTGGCAAAGTTTTTTTGTGCTTCTAATGTATATTTTGCAAGGATGTTGGAAGTTTATCTAATTTCATTAGCAAAAAAATGGTATTACCCTTACCTATTAGTATGAACATGGTGTATTTTGTCTACCCCATAGCATCTCCTCTCTTTGCCTTCCTGGCCTAAAGCTTTGTAACACAGGAGTTCAGCCTCCTCAAACTTATTTTGGAATATAAAACAATACCCGATTATGTTGAAAAAAAAAATACATGGTGTATTTTGTGTGTTATTATGGTGTTTCAAAAAGACATGATCAACCTTTGCCATTGATGTCAAGGGGGGAGAGTGACACAACTGTAAGTGAAGAAGAGATCAACCAATTAGCATTGATGAAGATCAATTTGATGGAGTGGTTGAAGGTTTCCATCAATGCCAAAGCGGGATAATATTAACATCATGGTGTTGGAATTGATGTCAACCATCTATTGTAGTGGCTACAACCACCCTCCAAAATTTTTCCTTAGCTTTGTTTTGGAGCCTCCCTACCAACTTTTCATAGCACCTTGTCTTGCTTCGTTAAGGACACAAGCTTCAGTGTTTTTCTTGCATCAAGGCAGCCTATTGATCACATCTTGATGCATTCCCCTCACAGGCTGTTCATTCGGACTTGGTCCAGCTATAGGCTGAGCATCTCCCCCAAGAAATTATGCAATTCTGGAAGTCAACTAGCATTCCCTCCAAAAATTGCGCAATCCTGACTGGCACCCTACTGGGCTCTAAAATTGCGCAATTATGGAAGACAACACTCATACTGAAAATTGTACAATATTCCCCAGTAGGATTGCTCAACCCATATTTTGCTACTCTTCCTAGAAATTGCTCAAATCTCCTGGGAAACCGGCCCAGCTCCCAGCCAGAAATGTGCATTTTCTCCTAGCAGTCGAACATCCTCTTACATGTGCAGCTGAGTTGACTGGTTCCCTTCAAGACCGAGCAAAACAAACTTGCATGCATGGGCTGCCTCTCCCAAGGTACCATGCAAAGGCATCCCTTGTTTCAGGGATCTATTTGTGGAAGTTGGATGTTACATGCAAGGATCATTTTAGAAACTGCCCACCAAGTGTCGCTTTCCCTAGATTTGTGGCATGCACGTCACAACCTCAATTTTATCAAAAATCATCAACTGAATACTGCAAAGCTCATTCCTCACATCAACCTTGCATCTATGACATATCACATTACATCTAAGGGCTGTCGGCACATTCAACTCAGCTGTTTTGAGGTAAGCCCGCTTTCCATGCCTTATGTTGCATTTCTGTCACTTTTTGTGATTTCTCTTGTGTGAGTAATATTTGCTTGATTTCTTTGAATGATTGCTATCATTTACATGTATACTAGCTTGTCTTAGCATTGTTTCAGTTTTTGTTGCTATCTCACTGTTGTCGCATGCATGAAACTATTTTTCTTGAACGGTCATCAATTCGGTGACTCACCTCACCCACATGCATGTTGTGCCATTTTCAGAATCTGTCATTCACCATTTTCATGCATGATCATTCACTTATGCTTACACTTATTATCACCATGCATTCACATTCATGTTCAGTTGCCCGTCGGCGAGTCTGGCCAACCTTGGCCCGGACTCTGCCTTCATTGAGACAACATTGCGCAATCCGGGGAAGGAAGGCTCTGTCTTCCTCTCCAGAAATGCACATTTATGACTAGGCACTATCCTCTAGGACTATTTTGTGCATTTCTGAGGGACAGTGACTGCTGGCCTAGAAAATTGTGCAATGAAGTTCCTAAGCTTGCAGTCACTCCGAGCTGGAATTGCACATTGTGAAATACTAGCAGTCAATAGTCAAACTGGACTATGCATTGTGCAGTTCCAGCAATCAGTCAACCTTCTGACATGCTAGACCATGCCTTGCGCAGTTTTGGAAGTCAATCTCCCGACCTCCCAGCCAAAATTGCACAACCTTCATGATCAGTTACACAGGAATGTTGCAAGTCAGTTCTCTAGTTCATTTTGGTTTTCGACTGACAAATTTCTTGCCATGAGTGTTGCCATGTACTAGGTATCGCAGGTGTTCATCTGCCTCTCAACTGCACAGGTACAATGGTTTCCAAGAGAATAGATTCAAAGACACCGTTCATAGAACACTTGGGGATGCATTTGATCAAGTGTCTATGAACTTGCCTACCCAAGAAGACATCAAGTTGTTCGTAGATGAGGACATTAAGATATGACGACAGTAGCATCATAGCGAGTAGCATCATGAACAGAAGCTAAAGGAAGCATACCGAATTCAACGAATGCAAGAGGAAGGTTGTTGACAACACAGAGGCAAAGCAAAGTTGCGAGCTCAAGCAGATCCACTGATGATGAAAGTAACTTTGGAGACTTAGGCTATGAGGTGACGGTGCGACATGAAGATCATGTGAAGACATAGAATGGAACAAAGAAGGAGTTGCATGTGCTAAAGCAACAATTCAATAAAGAACATGAAGCTGCACAAACAAACGAATGCGTTACAGTAGGAGTAGGAACAACAATGGACACAACATGCACTCGTGGATGAAACTACGTCCATAAATAGTCCCTCATAACTCATTGTAAAGGCTTTTAGTCAGCTAAGCTTTCGATAAGACTATCTTGTGGAGAGCTTGGACAATATTTTAATGAGCCTTGGCTTCTCCACTGCGCAGAGCTAGTATATATCTTTGGAGGATTAGGTAGATGTGGCTGTAATGCTCCACTATTAGAACTAGTGGTTGGAAATGGATGTATTGTATGACTGGAACTTGCACTTCTTTATATAAGAAGAACTAGTACGTTTTCATGCATATGTTTTTATTGTAGTTGGACTATTATGGCTGTTGTAGAAATGTATGTTGTTTAACTTACGTCGTTGTGTATGAACTATTTTGTATGCAATTGTATGAATCTTTTTGTAGATGTTTTGTTGGTTTGAACATCACTTTGGATTTCTCACTATCTTTCTTTCCAACCGGTGATGCATCTTTGCTCATGTGTTCTCTTCCAAGTCGAGTACTATTACAGGTTTCCAAGGGGTGCACTCACCACACTCCCCATGTGTTAGAACCTCTCATGCACCTTCCTTGACTCATTGCAGTTGTCACACCCTTGCTACCAACAGAGTTATATTACTTTCCTTTGTGCGAAATCATGATCAAGGCATTACCATATGACCCACTGCTGGGACTCCTACACCAAACAGTCTAAGGTTTAATTGGGACTTCTTACCGGGGAGATCCCCTGACATGTTAGTGGGTCCAACACCGTAACATTTCTGGCACTAGAATGAGGGCCAGCTAACAAGTTGTGTTCTCTCATCTAGTTTTGAACCTTGCATATCTTTCATGGATTCTTGCACTCTTCTCCCTCCATGATGTTTTTCGAACCATGAAGATGTCACCATCACGAGGGAGTTTTTTGATCTCTTGTCCACTTACACGTATGATGGTGAAGACCAAGTGGCCTGGCCTGATTACTTACATTACTTTCTTTCCATGCTTCATGAGGAAGATGGGTGTTCTGACCAATAGGCCATCTTTCTACTTGCATACACAGTTCATGAATCTCCACTTTGATGGCTGTGCAGCCTACTGGCTGACAGCACTCACTTGAGAACTTGTGTGATCTCATTGAAGACACTTTCTATCATTTTGATCCAAACCATCTTGACCGAAAATTGTTACAACAACGATGGCTCCACATGAATCGATTATGGATTTTTGGCAACACTTCTGTGACTTGCAGTTTTAAGCTCTGAGGAGCCAGATGAAATTTTTCTATATTTAGGACCAATTCGAGTATTGCCTTAAGAAATATTCTCATCCCAAGAAGAAGCTTGAAATCAAGCGTCACTCAACACTCTTCATTAATGGAGCTGTGCAATCTCATGTGGATGCAGCCACTGTCTTGACTGGTTGTCTACTATCCCATCATTCAACAGCTCTACCACTGTTGAGTGATGTTGAGGATCATGATCACTCACTTGTTCAGCTTGCACATCCTCCCAACATCACTTCACTCAATTTTCGCACAATGTTGGTTGTGAGTCCTTCGAGCTCCCATATGCATTCTATTCCACAACCTTCATCTTCACACTCGGATGTTCCTTTGGATGATATTGTCTTGTGTTCTTCCATTCCGGACTCTTCACTTGTTATGAATGAGGAAAAAGCCATTGATGAAGTTGGTGTTGCAAAACCAACATGCGCTGTCATTCATGAAGAGTATGAGTGGGAGCTTGAGCATCAACACTCAGTGAAGGATGACTCCCTTCTATCTGAGCCCCGTCAGTTCTTTCCTAACATCTTTGGTGAACCCGCCATCCATGATTTTGCATGTCTATCTTCATCCACGAATGCACCCATTGTTGATCACTCGCAGGACTCACCGGATGTTGGTCCATCATTCAACAACGAAGAGGATAAGTTATTCATTGAAAATCCACTTGATCTTTCATCTGTCTTTTCCAGAAACACAGAGGATGTGTTTGTTCACTTTTCATCTACCCCTTTGTTTGATTCATCAGATCATGAGGATGCTAATGAAATCATTGATTTTTTTGATCATGGATGTCGCGGTCCATTTACTCCCTATTTGATTACGATCATGACTATATCACAGTTGATATTTTGAAGCCACCAGTTTATGATGATCTATCTGATGATGAAGTTGAAACACCCAAGACTTTCGAGGCACTTCAACTGAGGCTGATGGTTATGTTAGGCCATCACTCCCTTGGGGATAGACTCACTTCCAATCAAGAGACTTTTCAATCACCTAAGGCTCCTCATCACTCATTTGTATGCATTGAAGATCATCTCATACGTAGATCATACTTCCTCCACTTCAACTGCACAATCCCATTGCTCATGCATTGGAGGAGTCTTACATTGAAAGTAGTTATGCACGAAGTTATCTTTGTTTCTTTTGTTTTCTTGCATGTCACAATCAAGAGTGTTCTTATGCTTCAAAGTTGCACGTAGTGTCACACAACACCATGATAAGTCCACAGACTGCTCGTCATGCACTTGTACTCACTTATGTCTCGTGGGAACTCTGAAAAACAAAGTGTGGTTGTCTTCATTGTTATATCTTTCTTGCTTGATGGTTCACACAACTGGGTTGCTCGTGGAGAAAGCCTTCACCAACATGGGTCAACCAATGCGCCGGTGGTTGAATTGGAAATATTACTTCACGTGATCAGGCCCATGCACCATTAGCTTAGGAGTAGAAGTAGTGTTTTCTTTCAGTCATTTTGCTTGCATGCTTGTCTTCTTACTCGCTTTGTTTGTTTGATTTCTTGTTTGCTTACTTGCTTTTCTTTCACTTTTGCTTCTGCTTTTGCTTTTCTTTTTGTTGTTTGTTGGTTCACTTGTTTTGTTCGTACCTAGTTTCACATGAAACCATGTATGACTCTTGTAACAAGCTGGGTGAAGTACAAGAGGGCTTATACAACTATCACTACTTGGTTATCTATCATCTTGCCTCTGTATGAAGAACTTGTTACTTTTATTCCATGATACGTTGAAGTAAAATAAATATTGTTCAAATTGAACCTTGGTGAAAACACAATGCTTGCGCGCTAACTAGTATCACCTACTCTAGTTGGTTGTTTTAGGTTAACCCTTGTCAGCTCAGTCAAGTAGAGTAAGGTCAGGGGGAAAACCTTAATGGGCATATTAGAGATATAATAAACTACTTCTTTGCTGGAAAAACCTCTTATGCTCTCAATAGGTCGGGATCCCTCTTCTGCCTCCGAAATTAATAAGTTCTATGCATAGTTGGAAAAATGAAAAAATGTAAAGTGAAAAAATTCAAAATGAAAAATGAATAAGGTGAAAGAAGAGAAAGGCTTCCTGCATAGGGAGGTGATGCAAGTAACTTCACCGGGGTAATGAATAGGCTCACTGGTAGTGGAGCCATGCTTGTGTTCCTATGTGACTCCACCAGGGTACTGTTCAGGCCTGTTGGTAGTGGAGCAACACCAGAGATGAAACTAAGACTCCGATGACTATACTTCTTGTGCACCAATATACCCCTCAACCCCAATTGAAACAATTATGTTCCATTGTCTTGGAATGTGTGTCAATCGACCAAGATCTTGGCAAATGCTACATCTTACAATCAAGCTAGTGTGAAGCCAAGACGAACTGAGAATTGAAAAATACTTCTAGAGGTGTTAGACTTTCTTTTCATGAGCAAGGTCCATTTAGAGAGCTGGAGTTATACCAGTGTGTCACCAAGTGTTGTAGTAGCTACAGCCACCCTCGAAAAGTTTTCCTTAGCTTTTTTTTGGAGCCTCCCTACAACCTTTTCACAACACCTTGTCTTGCTTCATCAAGTACACAAGATTCAATGTTTTTCTTGCACCAAGGCAGCCTGTCGATCAAAGCTTGATGCATTACCCTCATAGGCTATTCATCCAGACTTGGTCCAAATGTAGGCTGAGCAAATCCCCCAAGAAACTTTGCAATTCTGGAGGGCAACCATCCCCCCCATAAAAATTGTGCAATCCTGACTGGCAGTCTGCTAGGCTCCATAATTGCGCAATTCTGGCAGACAACACTCATAGTGAAAATTGTGCGATTTTCCCTAGTAGGGCTACTCAGCCCATAATTTGTGCAAATATGGGTAGCAGTCAGCTGCTCTACCCAAAAATTGTGCAAATATTCTAGGCAGCTAGCCCAGTGCCTAGCCAGAAATACGCATTTTCTCCCAGCAATCAATAGCCTCTTACATGTGTAGCTGAGTTGATTGGTTCCCTCCAGGACCGAGAAAAATAGACTTGCATGCATGGGTTGCCTCTCCCAAGGCATCATGAAAAGGCATCCCTTGTTTCAGGGATCTATTTGTGGAAGTTGGAGGTTACATGCAAGGATCATTTTGGAAACCTCCCACCAAGTGTCGCTTTCCCTAGATTTGTGGCATGCACGCACAACCTTGATTTGATCAAAACTCATCAACCGAATGCTACAGAGCTCATTTCTCACATCAACCTTGTAGCTCTAACATCCCACATCACATCTAGGGGTTGTCGGCACATTTAACTCAACTATTTTGGGGTAAGTCCACTTACCATGCCTTGTGTTGCATTTCTGTCGCTTTTTGTGTTTTCGCTTGTGTGGGTAATGTTTGCTTGATTTCTTTGAACACTTGCTATCATTTACATGTATACTAGCTTGTCCTAGCATTGGTTTAGTTTTCATTGCTATCTCACTGCTGTCGCATGCATGAAACTGGTTTTCATGAATGGTCGCCGATTCGGCGACTTGCCTCACCCACATGCATGTTGTTTCATTTTCTAAATCTATAATTCACCATTTTCATGCATGATAATTCACTTATGCTTACACTCAGTATCACCATGCATTCGCATTCAGTTTCCTATCAGCAATTTTTGCCAACCTTGGCTCAGACTCTGCCTTCACTAAGAGAGCATTGTGCAATCTGGGGAAGGAAGGCTTTGTATTCCTCTCCAAAAATGTGCATTTCTACTTAGGAACTATCATCCAGGACTATTTTTTGCATTTCTGAGGGACAGTGACTGCTTGCCCAGAAAAATGCGCAATGCAGTCCCTGAGCCTATAGTCACTCCCAGCTAGAATTGTGCATTGCGCAATTCCAACAGTTAGCAGCCAGACTGGACTGTACATTCCACAATTCCATCAATTAGTCATCCTCCTAATAGCCCAGATTATGCCTTGCACAGTTTTGGTAGTAAGTCTCCTGACCTCCCAGCCGAAATTGCACAACCTTCATGATCAGTTACACAGGTATGTTACAAGTCAATTCTCTAGTTCATTTTGGTTTTCCACCGACAGATTGCTTGCCATGAGTGTTGCCATGTCTCCAGGTATCGTAGCTGTTCATCTGGCTCTTAGCTGGACATGTACAATGGTTTCAAAGAGAAAAAAGTCAAAGACATCGTTCAGAGAACACTTAGGGATGCAGTTGATCAAGTGTCTATGAACTTTCCTACCCACGAAGACATCAAGTTGTTCATAGACGAGGACATCAAGATATGATGGTAGCGGCATCAAAACGAGTAGCATCATGAACAATGACTAAAGGCAGCATACCGAATGCAACAAATGCAAGAGGAAGGTTGTTCACAACACAGAGGTGGAACAAAGTTGCGAGCTCAAGCAGATCCACTTGTTATCACTCAGGTTGTTCCCCAAAAGCTGTGAGAAAGGGGAATACGGCCGAGGTAACCACTAACCAATCTTTTAGATGTAGATTCTATCCAATCTACAGCCAGAGAGGGCTCTCTCTTTATGATTTAGCTTTTTTTTGCTATATGTTAGGCTAGTTATGAAGTACAGGGGTTTGTTTGATTTTTGGATGGTGACATTTGATAGAACAAGGGTGCAAAGTATGAGAAGTTCAGGCCATTGGGTTAATGGAGTCAATGAAGGTGAACTGCTGGGTATGGTTTCTTTGACAAAAGGAGGAACTACAGAGCAAGATAATTAATCATGGAACAATTTTCAAGCTGGAATCAGGTGAAATGGAGTCAGGGGATGAAAGGCAATTAAGAATCTTTCATCATGTTGACAGAAGGAATGTGGGTGAATATTACCAAGGAGCAGTTAAGAATTCCTTAATTATATTCAGGGTGTAGAACTAGGGAAACAGGAGCAGTTAAGAATTCCTGCCTATGCTAGTCCTGAAGAAAACATAAAAAATAACAGGAATTGAACACAGAGTACAGTTAAGCAAGTTCTGAGCTATTATTTTTCCCTGCAATTTAGAGTATGATATGTAAATGATATATAAAACACAGAAAAAGTAAAACATGAGTTAGAAAAGACTTATTGATCCATGAAATAATTCAATAATTCTGCAACATGGGCTTCTGCCATCAATTCCATAACCAAAGAGTTCATCAGCAAAGCATTCCAGCAACCTTTTATTTAGAAAAGTTATCAAATTTACAGCGCAGTTCTAGAATGATGTCACCAACCCCTAACACTTAGCTTGGGGAGGTATTTGTACTAAATTGTTTACAAAATATCTCAAAGAGATAATATCTTGCAATAACTTCTTTCACCTACTCTACAGAAGGAGTAAATGCTCTTGGGAACAGAGAGAAATGAATGCAGAAGTAAGAAATGTTGTGTTGGTCGTTTTGTTGGTGAGATGCATTGATTACTTGCTCAGCGAGTCGGCCGATGGATATTTTAGTGAAATCCTACGCTGCTGGCGTCGCTTTCCTGGGTGCTTTGATTGCGCTTTGATTGACTGCCCAACGCAATTTTTTATCTGCTCTTTTCTTCACTTTATGGCATCTGTTATGTTTTGGAAAAATAAACAAAATTTTGAAATCCGCCCTACAAAATTTCCAGCATGCTTTGCCACCACTAGTCATCTGGTAATTGGTGTTTGTGCATTTTAATTAGAGTTTCATCAGCATCCGTGTACCTGAAGAAAGTAGGCTAGACTGTGAAAAGATGCCTCACTTCATGTTCATTAAAAAATAGATTTTATAAATTGACATACAGGCTCTATCTAGATGGGAGTGCCTTCTCTCCTCCAGAACTTGATGATGTTGTGGCTTGGCTATCCACATATGTATTTAACCTGTGTACATAGGCTGCATGTGTCATTAGTCTATAGTCATCAGTTAACAAACTGGGCAGACCCTTTTCCTCCAAAGCTGTAAACTTCTGTGTGAAAGCATTTATCTCCATTTGCATTTCCTGGCACTTCCTTTCCAGATTTTGTATGAAATTCCTCATGGTCAGAACCCTTTTAATTATTAAAATAGTGCTTGTCCTGTCCCTGATATCCAGTACTGCCAGATCTTCCTTGGTGTGGGTATTCAAGAAATGTATTAGCCTATTGGCCTGTTCGGGCATGTTTCCCAATGAATCCCTGGCCTTTTGAATTTCTTCTTGAGCTGCTGCTACCAAATCAATCTGCTCATGAATTATCTGTATTGATTTCCACATATCAGTGATGGATTGGCCAATGTTGGCCCACAAAATGCTCCTAATTTCTGCCAGAGGTTTGTCTAATAAGAGGTCCTTTTCCAAAGCCTTTACTTTATTCTCCAATGCTTTTACCTCTCTTGTTTTTTCTACCACAGTGATTTTAGTTTTATCATAACTAATTTCCAACTTGGCCAGTTTCTCTTTAGCATCCTTTAATTCTAACACTTGGAGTCTTAAATCCTCCATAGCCTTTATCAGTTGCTCAGTAGTCATGGTGGTGTTGCTGCCTATTGTTGTTGTTGTTGAAGTACATGGTTTTGTAGATGCTGGGGTAGTAGTAGGGACTGATGTTGTGACTGTAGAAGGAGCAGTTGTAGCTATTGGAGTTGTTTGAGATGGCTGGGAGGTAGACCCTCCCTGCTTTCCTTACAGTGCTTCCTCCAATGCCTTCTCCGTTTCTGCCAATCTCTCATTCATTTTCATTAGCAGGTCCATCGTATCTTCCTGTGATTTCTGTTCAACAATCTCTGTAGTTTTGGGATGCATGGTAATAGGTAGCTTGAGCTACTTCCTAAGAGCTGCAATGTCTTCTTCCTTTTTTTTTGTTAATGCTTGGATGCCTTTAGTATCCTTGGGATCATGTCCCAGATCTATGATAATCTCTTCCAAGGATTTGATTCTGTTATCCTTGGCTAAGGAGGAAGCTTTTTCCAACTCGAATTGGGCAGAGGTATTATTTAAAGAATTCTGCAATTTGTGGGCCAGCAATGCCTTATTTGCCAATGTGGAGTATACCATTTCTCTTGTTTGCTTATGTAATGCTAATTTGGTCCATTGGCTGGATGTCCTTGGCTAATATTTCTAGATTGGTCCTGATGTAATCAACAGTTGACTGTGGCTGCAACATTTTGGGCTTGAAGTGACTCAGGATCATATTTCCTTCTTGGATGTCATATGCTGACATTAACCTTTGTTGATTTGTGGGGGCCATCTTTAGCAAGTGATTATAAAGTTGAATCCTTATTGGCTCATATTTTGCCTTTATTTCAGTAAATGTTCTCTTAATGTCAGAGCCTTGCCTACTTTGCTGCCTGGCAGAAGAGAATTCCACACTATGTTGTCTTCCAATCTCCTGCCTGTGTGAACTGGCTGATGTTTCTGTGACTGGAGATGTATCCTGGCTGACTGCTCTTTCTTCCCTTAAACTGTCTGTGGTCTCCTGAATAAATTCCTCCTCTGATAGGGGGTTCAATCTCTGCCTTTTCTCCCCTGGTTTCTCTTCAGGACCGCTGATCGGTGTGTCTTCTTGCCTGTCCCTTTTCTTGCCTCTCTCCTCATTTAGAGGAGTTTGTAGTATAGGGATTTATGGGGCCTTTGTTTGTGCTGGGGGGACCTACCCTTGGCCTTGTTCCTTTGATGTAGCTGGCTAGTCTGTCATTATGTCCTGCTCTGAACCTATTACCTCTTTGCCTTTTGTTGACCCTGCGCTGGCTTTTTGTGTGGGCTGTTGAGAGGTCCCAGCAAAAGATGTATCACCTCCTATGTGCTATGGCAGTTTGAAGGATACCTGTCCAAAAGAGTCCAGGTCAAGCGTTTTTTCAAGCTCTTTCATGGATTTTTCCAATTTCTCTTCCTCAGTAATCTCTTCTACTAATGTGCCTTCTACCCATTCTTGTTGGTTAGCATACTGTTGAATTTCAGGGATTTTGTGGTGAACATATGTTGTAAGCTTGTTTTTCACTTTTTTATAACTTATGAAATGTTTAGGGTCATATGGTGCCCAATAAAAACTTTGTTTTAGCTTAAGTTGCTCCCCTAAAATCTTATCAGCCTCTTCCTAGGCTTCCCTTTTATTGAAGATAAAAGGGCTCAATTGATTTCTTATTTTGAGCTATGCCTTTTTCCTATCACCATAGAAATGAGTCAAATCTGAACTAATAAATTGCCTGAAGTATTCCAGGGCAAATAGTCTCATAGGCACATACTTTGGCAACTTGTAGTGGTATAATTCACAGCCATATATCCGGATCTCTATGTGATTCTGGTAAAAGTACCAGTCACCTATACTGTAGTATTTTGAGAGATGTAAAATTTTCTACATTTTAGCAGAGAGCCTGGCAGGAGGAGTTGTAATCAATAAAGAAGTGGCTAGATGTATGAACAGGTCAATGAACTCACAATAAGTATAAGGAGAGTTATGGACTACACAGAATACTGAGGTCCAGAATATCACAGACCTCCTTTCTCCTTTGAGATCCAACTTTCTAAGAGGAATTTGAAAACTATCAAGTTGATTGTATAGCAGCAAATGGTATATGTATGATGTGTATTTGAACACTCTTTCTCTATCCAAGCTCATGCATTTCTCATGGATTTTATTAGCTATGAAGGTTGCAAAATCATATTTGATAGCAGGGGGCTGTCCTGGAGTAAATATGGACATCAAAACTAAGGTAGTCTCATCAATATACTCACTGGTTTTGAATCCTAAGATGTAGGATATCATGTCTACAATGAATCTCCCTACTTCAGTGAACCAAGAATGCAGATAAGGAGGAGGTTGCTAGGGTTGGAAATTTGGTTTCATGAATAGTTGAGCTATTCTGGTTATCTCTGAAATAGGCAGTTTTGCACCTTGGTCAAGTAAGAATCCCATGGAGAGAGGGGCCAGAGGCTAAGTTGGCTTAAATTGCAGCATCTCATTTATGGATTCAGGGGTAATGTGAAATAAGACAGTCCCAGATGGAGCCAAAACTGCTCTTTGAGTGGGGTCATAATTGGCACAACATAAATGGATGATATCAGGGAGCACATTTACTGAAGGGAGGTAGTAGATGGGCATGTTGGACTCCCAAATTCCATAGACATCAGTATTGCTGCGATAGCTATTTCTAATTTCACAAACTGCTTGGAGGTGAGGCTTGTCACCAATCATATCATTAATTTGGAAATCTCTGTCAGCAAGGGGCAACCATTCCAATTCTTTGTGTGGTGCATTCAGGGGGGCAACATTCAGGGCCACTAGAGCCTCCATTATTCAATCTTTTGTGATCTTTGAATTTGAAATTTGGGCTTTATGTAACAACAGTAGGTAAAATGACAGTTTCTGGGGGGTTTCTCAGAGAATTTGCAGGCCGAAACGAGCTTGAATTTAGCTTAGTGGGCGAATTTGCAGAGGGAGACGGGATTTGAGGGATCTTTTTGGTAAAATGGATAAAAACAGAGGTTATAGCGTGCGGTTTGAACATAGCACTGCGTTTCTAATTTAAATTTGGGTGCTCCGGGCAATTTTACAGAGAAAACTTAGAAAAATAGGGTTTAGGAGTAGAACTCGGGTAAATACCTGTTTAATGGATGCCCTGTGCAAAATGTAGGTGGCAGACCGAGCTGAGGGGCCGCGCTGTGGAGTCAATTTCTCTGGGTGGTGGACTGTGCAGTTAAAATGCTGCTTCGGATGTAAAAGAACATGCAGAGGTTGTGCAGAAGGAAAAACAAAAACAAACAATAAACGACATTTTACGCCTTTTTAACAAAAATTTGATTTTGGTGGGTTTTGGCGCGCTTTGGTCAGGTGACGTCAACATGACGTAATATTTGTCATGTAGCGGGGGTACGGAAGCTGACTTGGCAGTGAGGTGGCAGACACGGCGGATGATATAGTAGTGAGGTGGCATATGACGTGGGCGATGATGTGGGCGATGACGTCAGCGGCGGGAAGCGAGGGGCGGTATATGGTATTATCGCACCACTTTTCGACAAAGGCTATTTTGGGTTGAGGGAACGCGATAAAACCAAGCGGTGACACGTGGATCCTGTACGATGGTAAAACCGCCAATTTCCCGGAGGCTAACGTTCGGTCATCGGAGGGGTTTCGATATTGATATGGGTCATTGGATCTACGTGTTATGATCCAACGAATGGCGACAAACACAATAGGTGGAGGGCTAGAGTATGGGACCCGCGCGATAATATTTAACATTTTGTAATGTTTTTGCAGGGTTTTGTAATGTATTTCAACTTTGGGTTTGGGCGGGTTGGTTATTCATTTAACCGAATTTTAAACGAAACCCAATATTTATATGGGCGTGCGGGGAGGGTTGTCCATGAGGTTTCAGATAAACCTTGGACCCCCTTAAAACGTTAACATATGGCTATACATAAGCTCGGGGCGGGATATTAAGTTTTTTTTGGGTTTTTATATAAGTTTTATATAATAGGGGTGGGGAAAACTTTATATAGGAGTTATATAATAGAGTTAGGATGTTAATATGAAATGGTAGGTTTGATCAAGACACTAAGTTAAAAGAGTAAAACTTAGGCTTAGGGAATAAAAAGGGATCCAAGTCATGAGCCTGGAAAACTTAGCATAATAGAAGAACAACCTTTTACACAAGAAATGTGGCTTAGTTCTCTTAAGCAAAACCAAAATTTCACTTAGTCTTTCTCATGAAATGAAGTGAACTAGGAGTACTGAGCAGATTTCAATGTCCTTGAGGGGATGTTAGTAAGTGTTCTTGGAAAAATGGGAAGGAAAATTAGTCATGCTCCATTTGTTTTGTAACCACCTTGCCATAGCACTTTATGATATCCATGAGATAAATCATTTTGAAAGGACAAAATTGCTCACAACCTGCTTCAGCAACATCAAAACTGCCTACCCAGCCTATTTAACCTAACATTTTTTTCTTCCTTTTTCTTGGGTGCATTTGAACTAGCAAACCCTTTTTCTCTTGTTTTCTTTTAGCTTCCCTCCTATCTAAGTCTGCCCTTATTTCTTCCAGGGGCTCAGATTTTGCTGGTGAGCTCCCTTGCTTCTCTAGCTAACTACTTATCTGCCAAACCTGAACTATTTGGATAGATCTTATTCTCTAGTTCTAAAACAAGAAATTTAAACATGGACTAGCCAAGATTAAGCTGTTTGGCCATCCATCAACTGTGACAGAAGTCACTGATTGCACATTTTGGACTTCTTTGCAAAAATAGGATAGAAGTGGCATTTTGGACTAGCACACTTTCTTTGTCCTTTCTTTGGGGTTCATTTTCTTTCCTTTTTTGACCAATTCATTCTTTTTGCCCTTTGATTCTTCTTTTAGGGCATAACCTCTTTTCATTTTTTATTTTTTGAAAATATGGAACCTTTGCAGCATGGAAAAGATGAACATATTTGGCATTTTATCAGTCAATCATCAAATATGACACCTATTGGTATAGGAACCTAACACCACTGATGATGAAAGAAACTTTGGAGACTCAGGTTATGAGGTGAAGACACGACATGAAGATTGAACAAAGACAAAGAATGGAATAAAGAAGGAGTTGCATGTGCTGAAGCAGCAACTCAAGAAAGAACATGAAGCTGCATAGACAGATGAATGAGTTGCAGCAAGAACAGGAACAACAGTGGGTGCAACATGCACCCACGGATGAAACTGTGCCCGTACAAGTTAAAGATCCATCCCAATAGTTGGCACAGAGTAGACATGGTGAGAAATTTTCTTGGTTGCATGCAATGGATTCAATAGCATGCATGTCATTTTGCGCACGCATGCGATCCAACCCATTCAACACACTCACCAAGGAAAAAGCAAGAAGCAAGTCTAACTAGAGCTGAACATGTACTTTGGCAAGTTGATGCATATGACCACCAGCACATGCTTGAAGATCAACACGAACACTATGCATCATTGTGTTACCGGTTTGGCCACACCCAACAAGACCATGCACATGTTAGTAGATGAGTTGGATGAAAGAGCCGAACCAATGTACCAGTTGCAACAGAGGCAAGAGTTCGCTTTAGCAAGATGTCACCATGGGGTGCATGCACAACATCACAGACAACCAAGCTTAGCATCAACTCACTACCTTCACCATCACAAGCATGTCAAAGAGTTGGTCTCATCACAACAGATCAAGTGTCAATGATGTCTTGCATGGCTTGCTCAAGCCATGTTGTCTCACATGAGTACATGTGCATTGTAATGTAACATCATGTCAAGTGTAAGTCAAGTGTCGATAGTTGGATGTAACAATCATAGAGTAGATGAAGAGTCGTGAGGGTAGATGAACTATCACAAAGGGGAATGTCAAGGGTCACCCCACCCTTTGCTATAAATAATCGCTTATAACTCATTGTAAAGGCTTTTGGTCATCCAAGCTTCTGATAAGATTATCTTGGGGAGAGCTTGGACAGTATCATAACGAGCCTTGGCTTCTCCACTACGCAGAGCTAGTACATCTCTTTGGAGGAGCAGGTGGATGTAGCTGTAATGTTACACTATTGGAACTAGTGGTTGGACATGGATGTATTATATGACTGGAACTTACACTTCTTTATATAATAAGAGCCAACACATTTTCATGCATATGTTGTTATTGTAGTTGGACTATTCTGGTTGTTGTAGCAATGTATGTTGTTTAACTTACGTAGTTATGTATGAACTATTTTGTATGTAATTGTATGAATCTTGTTGCAGATGTGTTGTTGGTTTGAACATCAATTTGGATTGCTCACTATCTTGCTTTCCAGCCAGTGATGCATCTTTGATCATGTGTTCCCTTCCAATCCGAGTACTATTACAGGTTTCCGAGGCACTCACTCACCTCACTCCCCATGTGTTAGAACCTCTCATGCACCTTCCTTGACTCACTGTAGCTGTCACACCCTTGCTACCAACAAAGTTATCTTACTTGCCTCTGTGCAAAAATCACGGTCAAGGCATTACCATACAACCCACTGTTGGGACTCCTACACCAAACAATATGAGGTCTAATTGGGACTTCTTACCAGGGAGATCCCCTGACATGTTGGCAGGTCCAACACCATCAACACCTTCATAGCCAACCGGTAAGCTTGGCATTGATGTTAACCACTGTCAAAGTATTTGTATGATGATATAATGATCGCAAAGGTTTGTTGAAGTATATCAAGGTGTGTATAGGTCTTTGAGATGCCTGGAAAGAGGCTCGAAGCAATTTCCATAGATATGAGTCAGACATAGTTTAGTTTTCCATGATTCACAATAGGGGCATGGTCTCCTAATGCTCACAGAGTGGTACTGGCTTAGTGTTGTGCCCTTCCCTTGTTGTGCTTGCGCAGTTTGCTACTGGCTAACAATTTAGTGCCATCAACACTTTCTTGTAGCTGCAAAAAATAAACCACGAGCTTTTATATTTGGATTTTCCCACCTTTTTTTGGAACAATCGATTGGAGGTCGAATTGATCTAGTCATCAATGTCCAAATTGAATTGGTTATCATTTGAAGTGTGAATGCATTTATGGTTAGATCATTGGAGTTATGGGTCAATATGGTCTTCATGAGTTAATGTGGAGTGAATTGTTTTGTGAGTGGTTGTGGATCTGATCTAATGTAAGTGATGGGAATCTCTATTTAATGGTCATGTTAAAGATTGTTTTATGGTTGGATCTAGTTTGTATTCTTAGAGCTAGAGTGATATTATTTGCATGAAATGGAGTGGATCGATCCTAAGAATCCAATGTGTTTGATCAAAGGAAATAGTGTGATCTAAGCTTCAAATTAGAAGTACTATGTGCATGAATTTCTAGATATAGTGTGCATGGAGTAATGTGTAGATAATTGTAGCTAAATACAATGGAGAGTGCACTTAGACTGAGCTAGAGTGTTGAAAGAATGCACATTGGCAGAGATAGATAGTGTGTATTGTAGAGATTAACTTGCAGATCTTTGCAATAGAGATAGTGTGCAGAGTAAAGAAAAAGCATGTATCTTACACTTATGAAAATTAAGAGTAGAAGATCATACTTGTGTGCATAGAATGATGAATAAATTCACATGTAGCAGAGTTATGGAAGAAGTTTGTTGGTTTAGTTCTAATTTTCTATGCAATGGGATAGAGACAAAGAGTATGCTAATGCATTTTGTAGAGGAACGATATGAAGGGTGTGCACACTTCCTGTAGATCAATGTTACAGAGATCGTGAGATCAAGGAAAAAGCTACAATGTGCTCTAGTGTTCTTGGATTAGAGTGTTGTTCGCTGACATTTTTCATGTTACAGGGGTTGCTATGGATTGTATTATCTCAAATATATATGCATATCACATGCCCTATAGTTTATATGGTTGTAGCTTTGATGTATGGGTTGAGTCTTGCAGAGAGCTATTAATTCATGTGTCTATATGGATTTGTATGCTGATATGTGTCCAATATTGTTGAGAGTTATATTGTGAGAGATGTGTGTATGCAATATTGTTGAGATTTATATTGTGAGAGATGTGTGTATGCAATATAGAGCCATGTATTGTCATATCTTTATGTATGTATGTTTCTATGTGAGAGGTGTCTTGAGAATATGTTGCTAGTTTGATTTAAGAGCAAAGTTTGATGGTTGTTTCGCAGAGGTTTGATTCAGTTGTTGAGTGAAAGAGTCTTAGTGGGTCCA
Source organism: Pinus tabuliformis (assembly GCA_031772625.1). Lineage (NCBI taxonomy): Eukaryota > Viridiplantae > Streptophyta > Pinopsida > Pinales > Pinaceae > Pinus > Pinus tabuliformis. The sequence goes on from CM062811.1 coordinate 904,430,789, forward strand.
ATGTGAAAATTGTGAAATGAGGTCCATGAGAGTTTGAAGGTTGGGGCATTCAATGTAGCAATTTTTGGCTTGTAGATTTAGGTTCTAGTGGAATCGTTCAAGTTGTGGACTTAAAACCTGGAAGTGGTGACTTTCTTCCAGTGGTGGCTGGAAAAACTATTGATGGCAGTGGAATTCAATAGGTGGTATCCTACATAGCTAAGGGAGTAGTGGTTTCCAGTGTAATATACCTCTTGAAAACACCCTAAATTTTCGTTTTCTTAAAAAATCAAATACTCATACAATAATTGTTTACATTTAGACTACAATGTTTCACTCATGTTATCCTCTTAGTTATTAATAGTTTTTGGACATTTAGCACCATTATAAACTAATCTCAGATGTTATACACAAAGTTCCCTTCCTATCCCACTCATTACCAATGTATTCGTTTATTGAAATCCAAGGAATATATATATCAAAGTACCCATATCAAAATTCTATCCCTTCCCTTAATTTACCACACAATTTTGAAAGTACTTCTTGTTTCCTAGGCTTCGTTGTTCTTAAATCCTTCATTAGGATTATTACAAGGCTAAACATATATATATACAATTACAATCAATCTTAATCATCAAGGGACAAACCTCATAACTTTAATGTCTATTGTAACTATTTCATTTGGTATTTATATTCATACAATATATGCATCATGATTTTATAGTTTAACATGTTTATATGTACCAACGTTTTCCTATTCCTCATGATACACCTACTAATTTGACATGTTATCATGCTATCTATTGACACCTGATTTTTAGGGATTAGGAAAATATTTTAAATATTGTAAATATAAAAAATAAAAAGGTAAAAAGACATTGGAATACAAATCCCAATAAGCTCCCTCTCCTTGTCTATATTACTAATTTTCCTAATAAAATACAACATTCGTGGAGTTATCAATACCTAGCCTAACATGGTATCAAATAACAAATCCCAATTTATCCCTTTCGTACTCAGTAACTCCTCTGCTCTCTGCTCTTCCTTGACATAAAATATGTCTTGATTCCTTGAAACTCTAGAATGAAACTATGTCCCTATTCTCTACATTTGTATAGTCGTAGAATCCATGGTTGATTTTTGTGTGTTGGAATGGGAGTTTGTGCATTGGCTAATATTGCAGTCCATACACTTGTCCCTCTCCATTGAAATTATTCTTTGTGCATTATATGTGTCCTATGGATGTCGTTCCAACCATATTTCGTGTGTTGGTGCATACAAAATTGGATTACAATTGTCCTTGACGTGATTTATGTGTGTTAAACGCTATATTTTGAACCATTTTTTATTGTTGGTGCATTGAATAAGATCCAGTTCGTGCTTTATATATGTGTTGGCACTGGTTCATGTTGGTTCATATATAATGTTGGTTCAACCTGTTGGGTTCATATTGATGCGTTGGCATTGTGCGATGAATGGAGCATGTGAATGGTATGTTTCGATGGTCGTGGGATTTGATGGAGCGGTTAGAATGGTGATGTGGTGAACTATTGAATTACAAAGTCTGTTAACTGGTATTGTGTTGACCGTTGATTGGTATTGTCTAGGATTGATTAAATTTGATATGTGCTCACTGTGCGTTGGTTTGAGAATGCTATTTCATGTCCATGCGTTGAATTCCAAGACTGAGTTGTATTGTTGAGCACCGTATTGTAATATACAAGTCATCGTCCATATTATATGATGGCATACGTTGGTTGATATTCAAATATTGTGTTGGTCCATATTTAATTTTGAGGCATGCATTCGTTTTAAGCTAGTTCAAAATATTCATGTAGGTTGGATGGTTTATGTATAATGGTTATTTGAGGCATGCGTTGATGGTATATTATATCCGTTGGTTCATGTGTTTTTACATATGTGAGTTGGTCAATATTAAAAGCCTAGAACATCGTTTGCATCATTATTTTATATATATATATATAAAAGACAAAGTTGTAAGGATGTCAACTATTTGTAAGAGACATATATTAAATCTTTTACTATTCAGAGCATAGCTCAAATTTCATTTCCTAATTAATTTGCTCATATCCATAATTGGAGTAGTTCTCACTGGAAAAGAGAACTACCATGAATGGTTTAGAAAGATAAATCATACCCTCATATTCAATGAACTGTGGAAAGGAGTGTTATCACAAAACCAGTACTAGGGGCTGCAACCAAGCCAAGTTTCATGTAACTGTTTCAGACCATACTTTAGATTAGGAATTAGCCTTCCTAATCAGAGAGGGCTCTCTCACGACTCTTGACAAAATCCTTCAAACACTAGAGGGCTAACTCTTCACACATTTATAAAAATATAGCTGGTTGGACATACATCAAATCAGTCTTCATTGGGCTATGGAGTCTCTCACAGTTAATAAACCAAATCACAGTCATCTCATAGAAGCCAAGGCTCTTTGCATCATCAGAGGTTCAAACATAATTTACCTAAATAAAAGCCTGTTGAACATACAGGAAGTCAGAGCATTAAAAATGAATTCTGAGTGATGTTCTAACATGCTTCACCAAAACCTACAGCTTGTCAGGCACACAGGAAGTCAGAGCATATAATATGAATTCTGAGGGATTGTGCCATAACAAGGCTGTAAAAAGAACATTAAGAAACTAAACCACCATCACATTTGAATAAAAAGATGCATTGAGAATCTTGGGAAGAAAAAACCCTGTTTGCCATTACTGTAACAGTCCTTACATAAGCTCTAAAAACTCTGTTTTTGTATTAACAGTCCAACCCTTTTTACATCCTAACTTGGCCCATATATAGGCAAGCAAACTCAAACACCTCGAGCTTCCTCCTCCAGCATGAGGGGAGCCTCGAAGGTGGCTATTAACTCTTCCTACATGCTCTTAACTACTGCATTAATTACAAACATGCTGAACTAAAATTACACACAATCCTAATCCAACTAAAATACTAATTTCATTCTCCTCGCAGACTTGATGCTTTCTTGGATGCTGGACAGCTGTATGATTTTCATTATGGCTAAGATATGTTAAGGGAACAATCACCGAGCAAGCTGGTCTCGGATGCTAGCTGTAAGGCAGCTTATTAATTGATAAAACTAATCACCCTACATCCACGGTCCCCTGTCTTCCATTCCTCTTCATCATTTAAAGACCACACTCCGAGTTCTTTGAACCTTCAATTAATCAACGCATAACCACCATATGTTATATGATCTGGATACTTCAAGGACCAACAGGTGTATCAACCGAAGATTCTGGTAACCCCACCAATATGTTAGTAGCTCGGTCATAAATTGCCTTTGAGAAAACTTTGTGAAAATAAACAAAATATTTTATCTTCTCTTCAAGAGCTACACCTGTCACTGTTTGAGTGGTTATGAAACACATGTATGATCTCACTGCCTGAGTTTGAGACCTTCTTTCACCATTAACTGACCTCATCATCAAAATTCATTGTTTTTCCACAAAACAGCATTCTACAGCAGTTTCGTAGTGCGCTACGAAACTGCTGTAGATAACCTCTATTTGTTCCGTAGCGAATAAATCTTGAGTTGGTAAATGATCTGCTTGAGAATCTGTGTTTTCTCCGGTTACTTTGACTATGATTTGAGTCACTATGAGCTCCTTTACTGTTTTGATGCTGTGGTGCAACTTCAAATCGGATCTCTGCAACCTGAGAAGTTGACTGAACCAATAACACTGTATTAACATTATTGCAACCAGGGGCCATCTTCAAAATGTCAAATACTCCAGCTAATGCTGTTGGAATGATCACAAATAAATTAAGCATTCACAAGAAAATTATGAAGCATTCTGTTTTAAGCTATCAACCCTGATGATCTGATAAGAACCATCCAATATCTAGTCAAATTATTTTAGCATAAATCTTTGGAGTCCGAGTGCACAAAATGATATTGAATGCTACTCACAGCCGTGCATCAAACATCCAAGTTGCATCTAGTTAGAAACTAGAGTGTTAAAAACTGGAAGGGTGGTTCCGGAAAATCTCAGTTTCGTTTCACAGATATGAAACATGTATGAAGTTCAGCTACCCAATTTTACACTTTTTATTTAGCAGACTATCCCCTCTCTGGCTGGCAATTGGGATTCTGTTGAAACCAACACCCATTGAGCTTCGATCCCTCCTATCCTTCAAAATGTTGTATCGTTCAGCAAATTTTCATCTTCCTCACAAACAATTCTTCTATCTCTGCCATAGTATAACGATACAGAAGACACTGCTGACCTGGGTTGCATTTCACAAGGTCATTCTTGTATGTTGTAGACAAACAAAAGCACCTGGTGTTAACTGCACACAACAACAGAAAGATGTAAAAATATCAACATATAATACATTCTGGATCCTCCTCAGTACCGCCAACATGTTCAGGATACTTTTAAATTCACATCTTCTGCGCAATTCAATCTGCAATTGAAACCCTTGCGGTTGTAATTTGAACTCTGAGATATACTCTGAACCTTCTCCTTCCGGGCACTATTATGCAAATCTGACATTGATGCTCTCTGCGCGCCTTTTCAACAATTAGATACTTGAAAGTACCACTGTGCAACGAAACCACTGATTGCATACACCTGAGCCTAAACATGGTTGTTGCAGAGCAGATAATTGTGTAAATGACTGTCTCTGTTTGAATAAATGACCAAAAGAACGTTCCCACATCAAGCAAATATGAACAGAAATGTAGAAATCCTGAGAGCCAAGCTAAAACACATCCTTTGCAACGTTGATTGACTGTACAATGTATAATGTCAAGTTAATCCGGCGATGAGACCCTGGTTCTACAAACTTATCATAAGAAGCCGAGAAGTATAAGATACTGGATGCCGTGATGAACTTTCCAGTTCTTACCTAAACTTATCTAAACTTTCCCATCCAATATCACATCTTCTGGTAATGTTCTTTTCTTAATCCATGGCTTTGAAGTGAGCGCTAATGATATATGACAATCCCCCTTCTCAAAGCTAATAGCTGAAGCATATAACGGGCACGGCAACCACGTTTATAGCAGACAACACCTACACGATACAGTCCATATTGACTGAGGAAACTTATCTATTTCGAACTCTTTACCATTTGCTTCCTTGTAACTACGACAGTGATTTCTCTTCTCTGCCACCGACATTTGATTATGGAGATGATTTGAAAAATTAATGCCAAACAGAGATCATTTGGAGTGTTCAGATCAAGAAGCCCTGTATTGATAGTGTCTCTCGTAGTACTTGCACCACCCTTCTTTTGTTTTGCGCACACATCTGTTAATGACAGCAGTTAACATAATTCCCGCTTTTGTGCCACATTTCTATCGCGGTGTCACCGATAATGGCGACCTTGTGGCGACCAAAACTTTATGAAAGCTACTTGACACTTGGCGTTAACCACTACATCTCATAAGAGCGTTTTCATAACTTCATAACATGCATTAATAATGAAACAACGTGCTTAATAACATTCACGCCATTTTCATTTATATCAGTCATTTTTAAAACCTGTGTGCCTTGAAGAAACGGCTGCAATGCATTTCGCATAAGCCATGAAAGAGGAGTTGCTTGCTTTTTTTTTTAGGTAGCAGGGTGTAACTTAAATCACAGATAAATCCCTTTTCTAGCAACAGCTTGGCTTGCAAATTCTCAAATGATACCATTCGCAAATTCTCAAACGATACCATTCGCCCTTCAAGAATTCAATTACTAAACTCTTCTTCTACATTGCTACCACTCGGACCATTGTGATGACAAATACAGGGGCTATGGTTGCTGAGAAAAGTTCTGGCCTCATACCACGTTACCAATGCACAATAATTATAAAATCAACACCAGAAGAATTCGGCCTCTAATATCTCGTTTTCTGGCTGAAAAGTTCATGTTTTATAGAATGCAATAGATGAACTTTAATATAGGATTACTCAATAGCTGGGAAGAAGCGAATCTCAGCCTCTTACACCGGTTCCAAACAGAATTCTCAGCGTCCCTTTTTCCTTCTGCCAGCAATAAACACAATGCTGCCTATCTGTAATACTGGCACAAACTTGCTAAGCACACACTTCGATAATGGTGAAGGGATAGTTTTAAAGTTCCACATCAACTCCAGGAAATGCGCTCCTTAACATTCCCTTTAACTGGACTCAATAGACTGACCTTCCATCGTACATTTCTAAGATCTTGACAAAACTCACATGAATGATTTCCAACCTGTTGAAGTAGCTTTTCATTCCTCCACCAGCAGAACTTGGATAGTAAATCATAACACTGTGGTCATATCCATGAACTGGTTTTTTCACAAAAGGCTTCATAATTCACTTTTCATGAACTTGAACAAAATCTCTTGCTCTACAAAATAGTCCAACTCTTGATAGAGGTAATCCCTGTTTACAAGTGCATACTTGGAGTGAGAATGCCTAGAATTTTGAAGGCGCTCATATACCTTTCGACTATTATGGAGAGGATGTTAAGATCTAAGTTCATTCAGAAGGAAAGGCTTTCAAAGAGTAGCATAAGCTTCAACTTTCTCAAAAGGATAGCTGGTTTAATAAAAACAATCACAAATTGGCCACTCATCCACAGCAGTTGCAGTCAGTGTACAATAGACATGCTATGATTCAGGCCTCCACTGAAAACTCAAACAAATCCCCAGTTTCGTAGCACGCTACGAAACCACTCAAACAGGTAGCGCTGCGAAACTGCTAAACAGAACTCAGGCGCTGCGAAAACACCCTGACTTTAAGCTAAGCTAAAAATTTTTGACAACTGCATTTTCAGTGATAACAAGGAGCATGTGGCTAAGAAAATGGGAATCCATAGGAAAATCCCACTTTAGACAAAGAGCTTTCCATATGGGAGAAGAATAATAGTAAGGAATATGCTTTGATTGTTGTACTAGTCAATGAAGAGTAGAGTCAACATATTCCACCATTTATAAATGCTTTTAGTGCTTTAAAGAATCTAAAATACTTATATGACTCACACTTTAAGCTTAAAGTAGTCCAAATTATGATCAAACTCTTCAATATTGAATTGAAAGATGATGATCCCCTTTCCTTAGACTCTAAAATTAGAGATATTATGCATGATATATAATCTACCAACGTTAAAATAAATGTTCCTGCCATAGCTTTCATCAAGCCACTATATCCCACTTATTCTCATTATCTTGAGTTGTTACAAACTAGTGGGAAACTTAAGGATATTTCCTTTGATTGCCTTGTGGAGAAGTTTGTAGAAAGAGAGAAATATTTTGGGAAGAAGAAGATAGTTGCTCAGTCTTTTGTTGACGGCGCTATAAACTCGTCAACCAAGGGCGTCTCTTCGATGTGAATTCCTAATTAGACCTCAGATCATTTGGAATAGGAGCCCCATCAAGAGTATTGACCTGGTTGCCATATATTCTTATAGATTTGCCTTGGATTTATTTGTCAGTAAGAGAGAGAAGCATGTATGTGCCTTTTACAAAAAGGCAAGTAAGTGTGCCTGGTGAATGTTCAGTTGTAGGTGTACCAAGGTTCTTTTACTACAGAGGGTGGAAAATGTGAGATTCTAAGAGATAGGTAATAGTACCACCCTAGTATAGGTGCAAACAAGTGAAAAGAGAATCCCCTAACATCAAGCATAATAGTCCAAATAGATGCGATAATTGTTACAACTATTACCACACATTTTCAATTACATAAGCACTAAAATAATCGAAATAGTTCAACTACTTTAGTATAGTGAAAGTAAACATGAATCAGAAACATTCACAGAATAATCTTACAAATGCTCACAATCCATGCAAGTACTGGCAATCAAGCTCTAAGTAATAAATAAAAGTCCTAACATACATGGACACAATGAACATCACTAGCTCCAATAGCGGAGCGCTGGAGCCACGACTTTCTCCCCAAAAGCATTGACTTTGTCTCTCTGATTCCTTATGGGAGAAGCTAAGGTGAAAATTCATTTTCTTGTACAATGAGGGTGTATATATAACAAATGGGGTGATCCTTCACCTCCCTTGTCACTCTTGGACTACTCTCATGATTGTTTGACTTATCTATGACCTTTAGACTTCCTACATGAATTTTCACATTACATGAATGACTCTTGGACTTCCACTTTACATTATATTTCTTTAATATTGAATTATGTATTCCACAAAATTATGTGGCACATGATGACTCATGACATGAAATTACATGACACTGATGACATGGTGTTGGGTAGGGTTCCCATAGGTACAAGTTTTTTCTAAGTCATGTAAAGTCTCTGCATTTTGAAGAGCGAAGCACGATTCACAAAAAGTTCTAGGACTCAAAGGGTCTTTAGGGCGGGTGGGTCAAAGCCCCTTATTTTTTGCTCCTCCCATGGTTTACAGACCATGGTATTGTAAGGGTAAAAGATATATAAAGGGATGTCTTAATGAGTCGAGTGAAGGAATCGATTAATTTAGGATATGATGTGAGTCAATAATTAGGAAATATTTTCGTATTCAAGCGAAGGTGAAGGCTCCTGCAACTGTGTGCATGGAGACCTTGGTAAGTCTACAACTGTGTGTGCAGACCCCTACAATTCCATACATAGGGTCATAAAGATTGTATCAGTGAAGATTTGAAATAATAAAGAAGAATTTGGAACATATATGTGTATTTTTATATGTTCATCTAGTTTCTGTTTTTTAGTTTGATTATGGTTTGCTTTTGAATATTTCTCTCTAATTGCATCACGAAGGTTCAAATACTATTTTATAAGATGAATAATGCATGTTAGATTAGCTACGCGTAGCTCACGAGATTTTTAAGTAGGAAAACGCTCTACGATTGTAACAATAAGGTTAACAGTTCGCGAAGGTTGAATTAAGCCCTAAACTGAAGAAACCTTAGAACCATTCTATATAGTCCCTTCAAATGCAGAAACCTAGTTCTAGCATCCCTCAATATTGCCTTGGGTGAGACTGCGGTCTATGCTATGCGGATCGTTGCCGAAAGGGTCGGTAGTATAGGGTTTTATTGGTTAACACAAATAACTCTAAACCTGGGTCTGAGCCACTCAAGCCAACAAAAAATCTAGTGGCACAAAAGGATAAAAAGGAGAAGGTGCTTCAGAAGGTCACAATTGACATTGAGAATAACATTGCATGGGAAACAGAGCATGAAGTTGAATAGGAGGAACCAGCCACCAATGAAGGTGATCATGGTGGTGAATACCCTTTTGTGGACACGGAGGAATTCAATTCCCCATTTATAGTAAAAAGGCAGAAAAAAAAAGTGTTGGAGGCACATGGAAGAAGTAGAAGTCAGACAAATTCGCAAGCATAGAGCCGATGGTCCTCATTGAGGGGCAAATTGATGAGATAGGGGACACAATTCGCATTGTGGTAGAGGACTTATGGGGAAATATTGAGGACTAGTATAAAGCAGTGTTTACAGAGGTCCAACATGGCCTCAAGAAGCTAGAAGTTCATGTTGGAAATAATACTGAGAGGGGGGGTGAATCAGTATTATCAAGCCAAATATTCCCTTTTTAAAATTCAGAGGATATATGCCACTTCAGTTAGTAAAACCCACGTATATACGCAACTATGTAGAAGGAAACCCGCGTATACAATGCAAACTTATGATTTACTTTATCTTTCATATGCTGATTATTAATCTATGTATCTGAGTGAAATAGACAGTAACCAGACCAGTAAAACAAAACAGAAGACAGTGACACACAAGAACACAAGATATAAGGTGGAAACCCAATGTGGGTGAAAACCACCTGCTGCAATTCGTCTCTATCTTTCTTTAATTAGAAACTTCTTTTTACAATGTACTGGTGCAGTCCTTTACCAGTACGCAGGCTACAACCTACAGAGAGCTACAACCCTCTCTCGTTTTCCAGCTTCTCCTGGAAGGGAGCTACAACCCCCTTAGCTCTTGTACTAGCCAAGATACTAGTACGTAGGTGCTGGCCTACTAAAGGCTACAACCTTCTCTTTCTTCCAAGGACCACGTTTCATAAATTTTAAGACTGGATCCATGAACATCAATCAATTATCAAGTATATATGCATCAAACAATCTCCTTTTCCCCAATTAGCACTGAATCAAGTAAAAACTTCTCTGACAGCTGTACCCAGAACATAGTAACAGTAACCACACACCAAATTTTGAACCCAGAATACTGCAGCAATAAACAGAGGTAGCTAGATCATAATTTAAAAGATATACGCTACTTCAACAACCTGAAACCTGCGTGCATACGCTCCTGTGTTTGGACCAACCTGCGTATACGCTATTTTCATTCACTGAACCAGCGTGTATACGCTCTTTCACTTCACTGAACCTGCGTACAGATCTATAAAGAATAATTCATTCTTTCAAATATTCAGACACTAATTAACCCAGATTGTTAGATTTATAGATCAAGCATGCGCCTCATATAACAGATCAAAATCATACAAAGATACTATTATTCAAGCTTAAAGATTATGACCCATCAATAGAACTTATCCTTCTTTATGCGCTAAGGTTCCTCCTTCATTCAGATCCATATCTGCACCATAACCCTAATCACAAATATTTCAGATCTAGCACTTATTAGATATTCAATTCATTTAGATTGATTGCCTTGCCAAATGATCTCCTTCCTCTTTTATAGTCTTACGCCTTTCACAATACCATGGTCGAAAACCATAATAACACAATACCATGAACCCAATACTTGGGGTCAACACTTTTGGATGCAATACCACGAACCAAAACCATAGGATCGAAAACTGTCGGACAAATACCATGAGCCAACCATGAAAGTGCGTGAACTTTTCTCTTCATGAAAGGAACTTTTCTCTGCATGAAAGTGCGTGAACTTTTCTCTATATGAAAGAAACTTTTCTCTGCATGAAAGTGCATACATGAAAGAAACTTTTCTCTGCATGAAAGTGCGTGAACTTTCTTTTTACATGAAAGAACCTTTTATCTTGATGAAAGTGCGTGAACTTTTCTCTACATGAAAGAAACTTTTATCTTCATGAATGTGCGTGAACTTTTCTCTACATGAAAGAAACTTTTATTTTCATGAAAGTGCGTGAACTTTGCTGCACTATAATTTATCATCTGAGATGAGTGGGTTTCCATCAAGTACAACATATGTATCATAATGCCAACAATCTCCCCCTTTGGACTTGATGGCAACAACAACCAATCACTCTCCCCCTTTGTCATCAAGGGCAAAGGGCAGACCAAGATAATCTCTTTCCTAGATAAACTTTCCGCTGCCCATACTCCCCCTGAGTACCTGCTGAAATCTCTAAATGAGCTCCCCCTTCGTATATGCCAAGGTGTACCACTCTGTCCATGCTTCCTCTGAGTACATGCTAAAGTCTTTGCTCTGCTGAAGTGTGTTGTTCATGCTCCCCCTGACTATAAGCAAGGTCTGCAAAAAGATGTTTTACAAGAAGAACGATGACTTATACATCATAAAAGACCATCCTATCACCAAAAGACTCAATACATACATCCATCACCCAACCAAGTGGGGATCATCCACCCAACCAAGTGGGGATACATCAGAAATGTACATATGACAACCAAAAACATTACATATTCATCCCAGGCATAGTGGGGAAACCAAGATAGGCCGTTACATGACCTTGACACCATAGAGACGAAATATCTAGAGCAATACTTATGAAAGACACCAAAAAATGATAGCAGCAGCATCTGTTAATCACCATTCAGATCAGCAACCATGATTTCCTTATGTTCTTTCTTTGCATTTGTTCCACCTGAAACCAACAACAACTGTGAACTAGAACCAAAAGCTTCTAAGATAATGCCAACAATGAATCATTAGAAGTTTATCTACTCCCCCTGAACCTATGCCAGAAGGTCTCTGTCAGACCCAATTCAAATTATCTCCACCATAACTAGAGCCTGTCCCTACTGATATCCATCAAGTGTCCATATACGCGACTATATCTGCACAAACCTGCGTATGTATGCGGATCTTCCTCAGGCAACTCGCGTACACCCATTTTTCTCTGAAATAGACAAGATTTAACAACAAGATGATGCATCAACTACCCCCAGCTTCTGTCTGAGGTATTCAACAACTTGTTCCTTAGAAGGAACATACTCCAACTTGACCTTTTGTTCCAACACTTGTTCACGGAGAAAGTGATACTTGATTGGTATGTGCTTGGTTTTTGAATGCATGACTAGGTTTTTAGAAATGCTGATTGCACTTGTATTATCACATAAGATGGAGATAGGTGGAGTACAAGTGATTTGAAAGTCCTGCAAGGTTTGCATCATCCAAAGAAGTTGAGTGCAACAAGATGTAGCAGCCACATATTCCGCTTCAGCTGTAGATAAATCAATTGAACTCTGTTTCTTGCTGAACTAAGATACTAATCTGGAACCCATAAAGAATGCTCCACCACTTGTGCTCTTTCTGTCATCCACGCTTCTAGCCCAATCTACATCTGTATAAGCATGTAGAGTGAGATCTGTATCTCTAGGATACCATTAGCCATAGTTTTGAGTTCCTTGAAGATACTTGAAAATTCTCTTTACTGCCTAAAGATGGGTTTCTTTAGGATTTGCCTGAAATCTTCCAACTATTCCCACTGCATGCATGATGTCTGGTCGAGTACCTATCAAATAAAGAAGACTTCCAATCATGGATCTATAGGTTGGTTGATGCACTGCTACAGATTCATCATTTGCACTGAGGCTGCATCTTGTAACCATAGGGGTGCATACTGGTTTTGCACCTTCCATGCCATATTTCTTCAAGACCTACTTGAGATACTTGGTTTGAGACAAAAAGATATTGCCTTCATTTTGTTGGATTTGCAATCCAAGAAAATATGTCAGTTCTCCAAGCAAAGACATTTCGAATTCTTTCTGCATTACCAAGGCAAAGCTTTGACTCATAGCTTCTTCATTGCTACCAAAGATAATATCATCTACATACACAACAAGTATTAGCAATTTGTCATTTTCAATTTTTATATAAAGATTGCTATCTGCTGATCCTTTTGAAAAACCCTGTTGATGAAGATATTTGTCCAAATGGTAGTACCAAGCCCTTGGAGCCTGTTTAAGACCATAGAGAGCCTTTTTTAGTCTGCATACAAGATTTGGATCATTCCCAAGGATGAAGCCATCTGGTTGCTCAATATACACTTCTTCTCTTAAGTCTCCATTCAGAAAGGTTGATTTCACGTCCATTTGAAATACTTTGAACTTCTGAAAGCTTGAGAGAGCAAGGAACATTCGGATGGCCTCAAGTCTAGCAACGAGAGCAAAAGTTTCTTCAAAGTCTATACCTTCATGTTGAGCATACCCTTTACAAACAAGTCTGGCCTTGTTTCTAATAACTTCCCCATTTTCATTCAACTTGTTTTTAAAGATCCATTTTGTCCCTATGACATTCTTATCTTTTGGTCTAGGAACCAACTCCCAAGTGTTATCCTTTTTGATCTGCTCAAGTTCTTCATCCATTGCCTTAACCCAACATTCATCTTTGCATGCCTCTTTTACATTTTGAGGTTCAGTGGAGGAGAGCAATGCCAAATAGCTTGAGGCTTCTGCAATTGTTCTTCTTGTTTGTACACCTGCCTCTTTCTGCCCCAAAATCTGAGATTTTGGATGATTCTTCTGAACGTACCTGGATGGAGTCTTCTCTTCTATCCTTATCTGTTCCTCTGGTGCCTCTTGAGGTTCTTCTTCATCATCAATCTGATTTGGAGAGTACTCTTCATCCTCTTCGATATTTTCATAATTTACTTGCCTAGGAATGTATCCTTTTTCATCAACCACTACATTAATGTTGTCAACAATTCTTCCAAGTCTTTTATTGTAACACTTATATACTTTGCTGTGGGGAGAATAACCAAGCAGAATGCCTTCATCTACTCTAGGTTCAAGTTTGCCAAGCTGTTCATCATTATTCTTAATATAGCATTTGCTTCCAAAAATTTTGAAATGCTTTATCGAAGGAGTCTCACCATACCAGAGCTCATGAGGAGTTTCAGTGCTGTTCACTCGGACATTTGTTTTGTTGAGAATAACAACCGCAGCAAATGCAGCTTCACCCCAGAAGGTTTCGGGAGTTCCAGACTCATCAAGCATAGCACGCGCCATTTGTTGGACCATTCTATTCATCCTTTCCACCACTCCATTTTGCTGAGGAGTCCTAGCTGTAGAGAATTCCCTTCTTATTCCATGTTCTTCACAGAAATCAAAAAATTCATTTGAGGTAAACTCCCCACCTCTGTCGGACCTGAGGCACTTAATTTTGTGATCTAATTCGTTTTCAACCAAGGCTTTGAAGGATTTGAATTTTTCAAATGCTTCGTCTTTGTGCTTCATAAGTCCTAACCAAACCATCCTGAAGAAGTCGTCAATGAATAATACAAAATATTCTTCTCCTCGAGGTGACCTTGTCCTAAATGGACCACATACATCTGTATGGACTAGCTCAAGAGGCCTGCTAGCTGATCCTTCCTTCTCAGGGAAGTTAGTTCTGGTTTGCTTACCAAATTGACATGATTTGCATATTGTGTTGTCTAGAATTTTGATATTTGGAAGACCACGAACTGCCTGGTATTTGCATGCTTTCCTTATTTGTGAAAATCTTAGATGCCCCAACCTCCGGTGCCATAACTAGTGTTCATCATCCTTGCTCAAATAGCATTGTTGTTGTCCTTTTTCAAATATGTATAAATTATTTGGAGTTCTTCTACCTTTGATCACTGTTTTTCCTGTATCAAGATCACGAACACTACATCCATTTGATCGAAATATTACCTCGGTTCCTTGATCGCACATCTGACAGACACTTAGTAGATTATGCTTCAAGCCATCAACACACAAAACATTTCTAGCCTTGACCTTTTCTTTCAACTGAGCAGTGCCTCTTCCTTTTATGACTGCAGGGGTATCATTTCCAAAAGAAACTTTCTTTCCCTTTTCTAAAACAATATATGATTCAAGTTTTTCTTTATCACCTGTCATATGCTTCGAACATCCACTGTCAATGTACCATAGATTTTCCTTTCCTTCTGCATAAAAGGCTATCCCACATCTTTCTGGTTGTGGTTCCTTTATTCTCCATGTTCTGGTGCTTGAGGCTTATTCCTTTGTCTACCGAAACCTGCTCCTGCATTCAGAATCTTCATGACCGAAGTTATTACAAATAGAACATTCAATTTCATTTTCAAGGGCCGAAAAGTTGTTATAGGTCCTTTCGTAATCCCAGTCATACTTCTTTGTTTTTGAGCTTCTCTAGTCATGATTGTCTTATAGGCAACACATTGAGCTACTTTGTGACCAAAGTTATGGCAAGAGAAACATTGGCCATTGAAGAAACTTCTGCGATTATCAAATCTACCAGCCAAATGATTGTAGTTTCTATTGTCATCCATTCTTGAAGCAAATTGAGAAGTTTTCACCTATGGCTGGTTGTAGCTTTTGTTCACCCTTAAGATGGATTGCCCCTGGTTTACCTGGTAGTCTTTATTTATTCTTGATGTAATTCGTCCCTGTTTTACCTGGTGATCTCCATTGGGCTTTTGCTCATTCCTCCTTGCAGCATCAAGATAACTCTTTGAGGTGGATGCTTGAGATGCTTCTCCATTATACCCCAGACCTGTCTTGATTAGTGGAGAACGCTGTACATTGATAATCTCATCCAGAGTTTCAGATCCTTTAACAAATTTAAGATTAAGAGCCGTTGTTTTCTCAATTTCTTTTCTAAGGCCAACAATTTCACATTCTAACTTCTCAAGAAATTTTTCATTTTCATCAAGTTGGAATTGCAGAGTATCAATGATCATATCTTTTTCTTCTAAACATGTTTTGAGTCTAGAAATCTCTTCATAAAAACCATCTACATCTATAGCATCCATGTAATCATCATCTTCAAAAGCCATTAAAAGTTTATAATCATTACCTCATTCATCTTCGTCACTATTTGATAGGCCATCACTGTCTTCATGAGTGTAGTAACTTTTCTTAGTTGCATTTTGTTTCTTGTTCCATCTAACAGGTTCCTTCCCTTTGTCAATCTTATCCTTATGAGGACACTTGGCAGCATAATGACCGACTCTTCCACAAGCAAAGCATTTGAAAGGTAACTTACCTCGGAATCTTCCAGCACCCCATTGAAGATTCTTGACAAAATTTGATTCTTCTTCTTCTTCTGACACGTGTCCTGACTCATAGTAGTCTCCTTTGCTTGAAGCCTTGAAAGCAGCTTCTCTCTTGTCCGATGGTCCTCATTTCCTCATTTCATAAGCAGTTAGAAAACCGTGCAGCTGTGACATGGTAAGGTTTCGTAGATTCTCTTTTTCTTCTATTGCAGAAACTTTAGATTCAAACCTAGGGGACAAAGATCTTAGAACTTTTTCAACCACAACAGCCTCTTTTATTTCTTCACCCAAGTTTTTCATACTATTAACAATCTCATCTACATGAAGGAAATAGTTAGCCACACTTTCATCATTGTGCATTCTGAGATTTTCATACTAAATTCTGAGGGTTTGAAGTTTTGCTTGTTTTACCTGTTCATCTCCTTCATAGCTCAGAACAATCTTGTCCCATATTTCCTTTGCGGATTTATACTGCATAATCTTGACGAATTTTGATTGAGATAGACATCCTAATAGGGTATTGACTGCCTTTGCATTTGTTTCATATTTCTTCTTCTCAGCCAGATCTGTAGGAGTTGCCGATGGAAAAGTGTACCCTATATCGATGATATCCTAGACTTCTCTACCAAGAGATTGAAGATAGGCAGTAACTCTTACCTTCCAATATACGAAGTTTGTCCCATCAAAAATCGGTGGCCTGATAGATGCTTCTCTCTCGTAGTTGCTCATGATGATGGATCTTCCTCCAAGCGATCAAGCTTCTTCTGATGGACCTGCTCTGAAACCAATTGTTGGAAATAATACTAAGAGGGGGGGGGTGAATCAGTATTATCAAGCCAAATATCCCCTTTTTAAAATTCAGAGGATATATGCCACTTCAGTTAGTAAAACCCGCGTATATACACAACTATGTAGAAGGAAACCCGCGTATACAATGCAAACTCATGATTTACTTTATCTTTTAGATGTTGATTATTAATCTGTGTATCTGAGTGAAATAGATAGTAACCAGACTAGTAAAATAGAACAGAAGACAGTCACACACAAGAATACAATATATAAGGTGGAAACCCAATGTGGGTGAAAACCACCTGCTGTAATTCGTCTCTATCTTTCTTTAATTAGAAACTTCCTTTTACAATGTAGTGGTGCAGTGCTTTACTAGTACGCAGGCTACAACCTGCAGAGAGTGACAACCCTTTCTCGTTTTCCAGCTTCTCCTGGAAGGGAGCTACAACCCCCTTAGCTCTTATACTAGCCAAGATACTAGTACGTAGGTGCTGGCCTACTGAAGGCTACAACCTTCCCTTTCTTCCAGGGACCACGTTTCATAAATTTTCAGATTGGATCCATGAACATCAATCAATCATCAAGTATATCTGCATCAAACAATCTCCTTTTCCCCAATTAGCACTGAATCAAGCAAACACTTCTCTGACAGCTGTACCTAGAACACAGTAACAGTAACCACACACCAAATTATGAACCCAAAATACTGCAGCAATAAACAAAGGCAGCTAGATCATAATTTAAAAGATATACTCTACTTCAACAACCTGAAACCTACGTGCATACGCTCCTGTGTTTGGACCAACCTGCGTATACGCTGTTTTCATTCACTGAACCAGCGTGTATACGCTCTTTCACTTCACTGAACCTGCGTACAGATCTATAAAGAATAATTCATTCTTTCAAATATTCAGACACTAATTAACCCAGATTGTCAGATTTATAGATCAAGCATGTGCCTCATATAACAGATCAAAATCATACAAAGATACTATTATTCAAGCTTAAAGATTATGACCCATCAATAGAACTTATCCTTCTTTATGCGCTAAGGTTCCTCCTTCATTCAGATCCAGATCTGCACCATAACCCCAATCACAAATATTTCAGATCTAGCACTTATTAGATATTCAATTCATTTAGATTGATTGCCTTGCCAAATGATCTGCTTCCTCTTTTATAGTCTTATGCCTTTCACAATACCACGGTCCAAAATCATAATAACACAATACCATGAACCCAATACTTGGGATCAACACTTTTGGATGCAATACCACGGACCAAAACCATAGGATCAAAAACTGTCAGACAAATACCATGAGCCAACCATGAAAGTGCGTGAACTTTTCTCTTCATGAAAGGAACTTTTCTCTGCATGAAAGTGCGTGAACTTTTCTCTATATGAAAGAAACTTTTCTCTGCATGAAAGTGCGTGAAATTTTTTCTACATGAAAGAAACTTTTCTCTGCATGAAAGTGCGTGAACTTTTCTTTACATGAAAGAACCTTTTATCTTGATGAAAGTGCGTGAACTTTTCTCTACATGAAAGAAACTTTTATCTTCATGAAAGTGTGTGAACTATTCTCTACATGAAAGAAACTTTTATCTTCATGAAAGTGCGTGAACTGCTGCACTATAATTTATCATCTGAGATGAGTGGGTTGCCATCAAGTACAACATATGTATCATAATGACAACAGTTCAGGTGAGAGTGACTCAGGAAAGCGTGGGTCAAGTGAGCAGGGCTAAATTTAGTACCACTACATAAATCACATTTGAGCTCCGAGCTGTGAAACTACCAGGGGGCTCTCTACATTTTGAGATAATAGAAGACTAGGAGTGCATGCAGCACTGGAAAAATATGAGTCTAAACCTTGCGGTGCTCCCCATTCAGACATTGCACGATTTGTACCAGGGATTCTATGATGAACTGAAGATACGGGAGAAGCGATCTATGTCGGTCATAAAAGAAGTGAAAAGCAACGACCAATAGATGTTTGATGAAAAGAATCAAGCAATACAGGATCAGGATGAGGTAGCTAGTGCAAACAACAGCTGGACAAGGCTATTACTAAAGCTTGCAGTGAGCTTCCAGAGCTCTAGATCCAAATAGAGGCCACCTCAGAGGAGAAGCTTCAGAAGCTTGCAGCAGCAGTCAAGGAATCCAAGGCAAAGGTGGATAAAGTCAGATTTGAGATGCAGATGCAGACTACAAAACTCCAGATGAAGTTGAATCCTACTAGCCCACCTGAAGTTTGAGGGTAGCACGAGGCTGCAATAAAAGCCAACATGGAAGTTACTACAGTGAAGGGTTGTGGTCAGATTTTTGAGGATATAATGGAGATATGGGTCTCGCTGCAGGAGGACCCACATTTGCAGAAGATCAAGGCAGAAATATGAGTTAAACAACTACAGTTCTATGATCTCAAAGCAATGACGTCGACCTTAGCACCTGTGCAACATTTTTCTCGTCTTTGGGAGGGAACGATTCTACAGGGACAAATTGATGAGATGTGGTGGAAGGCACATATAATCTCTGCACGGATGAAGCCTTGGGCATAGGAGTCTAGTCAACTCTCACAGACAGTGGAGAGAAAGTTGAAGAACATGTAGCAGACATAGAGAACAATTGGTCTTGGGGTAGAAGGGTCGACGATAGAGAAGATCATAGAGGAAGTTCGATAGGCCGCAACGCAGTGCATAGAGACACTTCATCCATTAAATTTTGCCTACAATGGAATCAAAGTAAAGGTTCAATACATACCAGTTGAGTGAATCGAGGATGAGTCACATCTTTGTGCTGGGGGCCTATAGGGTAGGGGCCTCCTAGGTCCGAGTTTTGTCCAAGTCATGTAAAGTCTCATCATTTTGAGGAGCGAAGCATGATTTGCGTAGAGTTCTAAGAGTCAAAGGGGATTTAGGGTGGGACAAAGCCCCTTATTTTGTAAAGGGATGGGATAAATTCGGGCAATTTTTAGCTCTGCCCATGGTTTTCGGACCATGGTATTGGAAGGTTAAAAGATATATAAAGGGATGTCTCATTGAGTCGAGTCAAGGAATCAATTAATTCAGGATATGATCTGATTCTGTAATTAGGAAATATTTATGTATTCAGGTGAAGGGGAAGGCTCCTATATCTATATGTGTAGACACCTCGGTTAGTCTACAGTCATGTGTGCAAGCTCCTGCAACTATGTGTGCAGGGTTAGAAAAATTGTATCAATGAAGATTTGAAATAATAAAGAAGAATTTGGAACAAATCTATGTATTTTTATATGTTCGCGTAGTTTCTGTGTTTTTGCCTGATTATGGTTCTCTTTTGAATATTTCTTCTATAATTTCATCGCAAAGGTTCAAATACTGTTTTGTATTATGAATAATGCATGTTAGACTAGTTACGTGCAACTCGCAAGACTGTTAAGTAGAAAAATGCTCTACCATTGTAACAACAAGGTTAACAGTTCACAAAGGTCAAATTAAGCCCTAAACTAAAGAAACCTTACAACCACACTACATACTCCCTCCAGATGTAGAAACCTGGTTCTAACATCCCCCAATATAGACTCGGGTGAGACTGTAGTTTGCACTACGTGGATCGTTGCGGAAAGGGCCAGTAGTATAGGGTTTTTTTAGTTATAGCAGTTAACTCTGAACCTATGTCTAAGCCCCTCAAGCCAACACATGCTCTGCGTGGTGACATGTAAATGTCAAGCCATTCTTTGTTGCTTCTTCCTTTGTGTCTTCTAAAATATGGATCGTGATCTTCTTCTTTTTCCTCCAAATGTCTTAGAGATGAGGAGTCTTTAATGTAACTTGATCTCCAGCTGCTATTTCAATTTGGTGTCCCTTTGATTCCTCTCAATTGATCAACTTGTCTTTGTAACTAATGAAGTTTCTTATGGTAAGGCCACCTTCTCCATCTCCTTCAACATCATATTTTCATAGCTTGATAGAGTACCTGCATCTGCAATTAACTCATGGCAAGAGAATATCAATTTGATAAATCCCTAGTACAAGATGGTGCATGATGATTCATAGACTGAGTCGAAACTGGGTGGCAGGATGAGGAAGAGGCTCAGTGACTATGGAATTGCACAACTCAACAAGTCAAGGGTCAGGTTTGAGCCTTGAGATTGCACAATGAATAATTCAACCTGGGCTGAGCAAGTCAACTACAATTTTTTGGAGTTGAAGGAGCCAGGATGAGGGATTGAGCACTATTTTTGTTTATTGCATAGTTTTGGAAGGTAGAGGAGGCTAGATGATTACATAATTTTTCATTTTAGGTGTTCAAGGCTGAGACCCAAGCCTTGAGACTGCACATTGCACAGTTTTGGATGGTTATGAGAGAGAGATTGTGTAGTTTTGGAGGTCAGAGGCTAAGATTGAGCACTATGACTACGCAGTGCAAAGTTCTGGAAGGTAGAGACTATGCATTGCACAATTTTGAAAGAAAAGGGAGTTGTTTGAAGGCTATGACTATTATGAAACCAGCTCAAGAAAAGATAGAAAAGATAGATCAACGCCTTAGAATTCAACCTCTTCGAGGGGGCAACCTCCTTTACATTACATAAATGAACAATTCTTGGATGATACAATTGACAAAACCTCCTTTCTATATATAGGAGTCTAAGGAGTCACAATATAATCCAGCCGACCTAACAATAATAATATAAAGCCACAAAAATAACAATAGAGGGATTCTATGGGGCACAGAAATAACAACATGGGGGTAATAGGGGCACAACAATATAAATAAGGGGTATAACTACAATAGTAATGGGGTAATCACTAGTATTATAGGGACCCAACATGCCCCTCTCCTTCAAAAAAGTGTTGTCCTCAACGCTTGAGTAGTTCTGGATACTTCTGCATAAAATTCTCATCCTCCCATGTGGAATCTTCAGCGGATAAGTTCTTCCACTTGATAAGATACTCTGAAATTGATCGATTTCGTAGCTGTCGAGTTCTTGTTTCTGTGACTGCTTCCGGTTCCAATATAATTTTTCCTTCCTCGTCAAGTTCTGGCAATATTGTTTGAACTGGGAGCTTGTCGCCTATAACCTTCTTTAAACATGAAACATGGAAAACTGGGTGCAATCGAGAAGCTGCAGGAAGCTCCAATTTGTATGCCATAGTACCAATCTTTTGCAACACCTTGTACGGACCATAATACTTTGGTGATAATTTATTATCCTTCTTAGCTTGCTTTAGGGACATTTGCTTATATGGTTGTAGCCGTAGGAATACCCAATCACCTACATCAAAACTTCTTTCACTGCGATGTTGATCTGCCTGTTGTTTCATTCTATTTTGTGCCAACACGAGGTTATCCTTTAAGAGTTGGAGGACTTGTTGTTGATGTTCGATGTGATGTTCCACTGCCTGAACCTTAGAATTTTCTCTTAAATATGATGTGATGGATGGTGGTTGATACCCATAAAGTGCCATAAATGGGGTCATTTTTGTTGCTGTATGGAAGGAAGTGTTATACCACCATTCAGCCAGAGGCAACCATTTGACCCATTGTGTCTGTTTATCAGATACAAAGCAACGAAGATATCCTTCCAAACATTTGTTTACTATCTCAGTTTGCCCATCAGATTGAGGATGATAAGATGAGCTATGAGCTAACTGAGTACCAAGACAAGAAAATAATTCTGTCCAAAAATTTCCAGTGAAAATGGGATCTCTGTCACTTACAATAATCTTTGGGTTTCCATGTAGCTTTTGAATTGTTTCCATAAATGCAGTAGAAACTGTACTGGCTTTAAATGGATGTGATAATGCACAAAAGTGTGCATACTTGGTAAGTCTGTCAACTACCACCATGATGACACTCTTTCCCTCAGACTTGGGTAAACCTGTGATAAAATCCATTGAAACCTCCTCCCAACGTTGGCTTGGAATGGATAAAGGTTGTAATAGACCCGGTGTCTTAATTGTTTCAACTTTATTTTGTTGGCAAACCAAACATTCTGCCACAAACTTTTGAATATCTGATTTAAGGCCATCCCAAAAAAATTCCTTCTTAACCCTGTGGTAAGTTTTTAAAAATCCTGAGTGCCCTCCTAAGGGAGAAGTGTGCAATTCCATAAGAATCTTTTGTTTTAGCTGGGAATTCTTACAGAGGTATAAGCGATCTTTGTACCATAACGAATCATTTTGCCAGCTAAATGTATCAGACGTACTGGAATCTTGTTGTAGCTTTCGAATAAGTGCCCACACTTCTTCGTCATTCTTCCATTCCTCCCTTGCTTCGTTTATCCAATCTGGTTGGATAATAGAAATGGCGCACAACAATGCTTCCACATCCTCATCCTTTCTTGAGAGTGCATCTGCCACCACATTTTGCTTCCCTTTTTTGTAGATGATTTCAAAGTCATAACCCAACATCTTTGTGACCCACTTTTGTTGCTCTTCAGAGGATAATCTTTGTTCTAAAAAGTATTTAAGGCTATCATGATCCGTTTTTACCTTGAAGTGTCTTCCCATTAGGTAGGGTCGCCATTTCTTAAGTGCATGGAGTATTGCCAACATTTCCTTCTCATAAATAGCTTTGCTTAAAAACTTTCCCTTGATTGGACGACTTTCAAAAGCAATGGGTCTTTCATCTTGCATTAGAACAGCACCAATTCCATTTCCTGAAGCATCACATTCCACAATAAAGGTTTTTGTGAAGTCCGGTGTAGCTAAGACCGGTGCTTGGCACATTGCCTCTTTGTTCAAAGGCCTTTGTTGCTTCCGGAGTCCATGAAAATGCATCTTTCTTCAATAATGTTGTTAGAGGTGCTGCTATTCTCCCATAATTCTTAACAAACTTGCGATAATACCCTGTCAACCCAAGAAATCCTCGCAGATGCTTTATGGATGTGGGGATTTTCCATTCCTTAATGGCTTTAATTTTGCTAGGGTCTACCTTAACTCCTTCATGAGATACAATATGACCCAAATATTCCACCTCCTGGACTCCAAAGAAACATTTGGATCTTTTTGCATATAATTGTTTCTCCTCCAATAGTTGTAGCACCCTGTCAACATGTTCAACATGATCCTTCCAAGACTTGTTGTAGATTAGTATATCATCAAAAAATACTAACACAAATTTTCTAAGGAATGGTTTGAAAATTGAATTCATCAAACCTTGAAATGTTGAAGGTGCATTGGTAAGGCCAAAAGGCATGACCAAAAATTCATAATGACCCTCATGAGTTCTAAATGCCGTTTTCGGAATGTCTTCAATCTTCATTCTGATTTGATGATATCCCGAACGAAGATCCAACTTGGTGAAGTAAATTGATCCATGCAATTCATCCAGTAATTCATCAATGAAAGGAATGGGGAACTTATCTTTAATAGTGAGCTTGTTGAGCTCCCTATAATCCGGACACATGCGCCATGATCCATCCTTCTTGTGCACCAATACTACTGGAGCAGAGAAAGAACTTTGACTTGGTTGAATTATACCAGCCTCCAACAACTATACGTTCAATTTCACTTTTTTGGACATAGGGATATCTGTACGGCCTGATGTTTGGAGGAACACTTCCTGGAATCAGATGAATAGCATGATCATGATCACGCATAGGTGGGAGACCTTTGGGAGTCTCAAATACCTTGGAATGATTGTCCAGGACTTTTTGGAGATCTGGAGAAATAGATGATTCCAATGTGGAAACATCTAGCGAACATAATTGTGCAATTACACCTCTTTGCTCCTTTTTTAGAAGCTTTGTCATACCATTAGAGCTGATTATCTTTCCTGGTTTCCCTGCAATACCCCTTAATTCAACTTCCTTTCCTTCCATAGAAAATTTGATGAAAAGTTCTTGAAAATTAAAAGCTATTGTACCCAAGGATTGTAGCCATTGGACTCCTAGTACAACATCAGCACCTCCCATTGGAATGGAAAGCATTGGGCTAGTCAATACATATTCTCCCATGGATAGCTTGATATTATGGCACTTTCCAGAGCAATTTATTGTTCCTCCATTTGCAATCATCACTTGACACTCTGGTGCTGGATATAGGAAGCAATTCAATTCTTTTGCTACCTTACAATGAATAAAATTGTGGGTGCTTCCTGAATCAATCAACACTATTACCTTTTTCTTCTTGATTTGTCCTTCTATCTTGATGGTTTGAGGAGTGGTAATTCCCGCCAATGCATTACAAGATATGGTCGGATTTATTTTTTCTTCATCTAGGCTTTGTTCCTGGAGTATATATTCTTCTTTTGACCTTTCTTGCTCCTTTTCTTCTTCCTCTTCACAATCTATGTAGAATAATTTCTTCTCAGCACACTTATGACCTTTAGTGTATTTGCTATCACAACTGTAACAAAGCCCTTTTGCTCTTTTTCTTCCAATTGTTGTGGTGTCAACCTTATAGGTTGTGGAAGACTAGGGGCAACAACACTTCCGTCTTTATAGTTGTGAGTGGTATGCTTCCTGGTTGCCATAATTTTGCTTTCCATTTTTCTTGCTAACCTGAATGCCTTCTCTAATGAATCAGGTTCCCAAAGGCGAACATCATGTTGGATATTATCCTTTAAAGACCCTATGAACACATCAATCCTATGCTCCTCTGGAATATCTTTTACCCTTATGTTCAATTTTTGGAACTCCTCAATGTGCTCCATTACTGAACCCTTTTGTTTGAGACTTATCAATTGGCTAAAAAAAGTGTTGCTTTTTGTATCTTCATAATGTGCTATCAATTCTTCCGTAAAAATTGCCCAAGTGATAAATTTTTTACGAGAGCAAAGCCATTGATACCATACAAACTGATTTGGTTCCAAATATACAGTTTCCATACGTACCTTTTGTGTGTTTTGCACATTATTGAGATCGAAGAACTGCTCCATCTGTAATATCCATGTGGCGGGATCCTTGCCATCAAACTTCCTCATATCGATTTTTGGAATATGGTGGGTCTTCGATCCAACATTAGAGTCTATGGAATCATGATTAACATTACTTTTGTTCACATCATGAGTTTCCTTTACAACCTTTTCACCATTAGTAAGTATTTCTTGTAGAAAATTTGTCAAATCTGTCTTCAAATCTGCCATGTCTGTTTTCAAATCTGTCTTCAAATCTGCCATGTCTGTCTTCAAATCTGCCATGTCTCTCTTCAAATCTGTCTTCAAATCCTCCATCTTAGCTTCCATGCCCTTTATCTTAGATTCCACGCCATTTATCTTAGATTCCACGCCACTTATCTTAGCTTCTGTTAGCTTTTGTGAGCGTGACATTTGTTGCACTTGTTCTTGTAATTTTGATATATCATGTAGCATTTCTTCCTCTTCTTCATGAGTCATGCTAGAGCTTTCAGGTTCCTTACTAGGTGTTTGCATTTTCTTTCCTCGGGGCATCAGTTACCGATAATAATGCTTTACTATGCCCTTTGAATTCTGTTAAACCAAGCTTACACAAAAATTTAAAAAAAAAACTACACACATTTTTTCACTTTATAGAAGCCTGATATTGAATCTGATGTATCTCTGTAATTTTGGATCATCCAGTTCTGAAATTGCAACCTGTAGTAGCCTTCTACATCCTCTTTCCAATGCCACAAGTCTGACCCAAATTGGATTCTCCAAGGAAGAGTTATGTGAAATCTCCCACAGTGACTTGCTTTTAGACTAGTTCAGTAGAGCGAACTTGTACAACGTGCCACGAGTCACTGTTTCAACCTTTGGATCTGAAACATGCATAAACGAAACTACAATCCGTCCTCTTTCTGTACCTTCTTACTAAATTTCAATCCAATCCCCAGAGAGAAAGTTATGACGATTTTCCCCAGGTCACCTGTTTTGAATGTAATTCAGGATTCTGCAAAAAGACCAACTTCCTCAGATCATATCTCCGCAAATATCACGCGAAAAGTTCTGAAATTCGGACCCAAGGTTCAGCACAATTTCTTCTCAAATGGGTTTTTTTTGCGACTTCTGAAACATCACAGAAAAAAAGTTATAGCGAAAATGCCACGATGACCTGTTTGGAGCAGTGAAACCCTAGAATCCAAAGCTCTGATACCAAATGTTATGAAACCAGCTCAAGAAAAGATAGAAAAGATAGATCAACGCCTTAGAATTCAGCCTCTTCGAGGGGGAAACCTCCTTTACATTACATAAATGAACAATTCTTGGATGATACAATTGACAAAACCTCCTCTCTATATATAGGAGTCTAAGGAGTCACAATATAATCCAGCCGACCTAACAATAATAATATAAAGCCACAAAAATAACAATAGAGGGATTCTATGGGGCACAGAAATAACAAAATGGGGGTAATAGGGGCACAACAATATAAATAAGGGGTATAACTACAATAGTAATGGAGTAATCACTAGTATTATAGGGACCCAACAGTGACTATGTAGTTTGTAGTTTAGGATGGGTAGAATGAGGTTGAGTGGCCCAGTTGGGGAGTTTCCCTAGTTGGAATAATTGTTGGATTAGTGAGATGAAGGTGATAAAAAGAGAGACTCTAAGCATGATCACACACTTAGATCACTTGGTGACACAATATGGAACACTCATAACATATGAAAAATGTACCTTCCTTAATGCAACAACTTTGTGATGACTCCTACCAAGTGCGACACAAGTACACTATGCAATGAAAGTGGAGACACTTGTGCGATAATGCTTGAAACTTTGGAAATGAGCATGAAACATGTACATGAATGATAAGAAAAAATAATTATCACTAATATTTCCCCTTGAAACAATCCAAAACTCCACTTTACATGATAAGCGACAATTCCCATGCCAAAAGACGACACTTGTGATATGACAAGAAAAGTGCGAACGACACTTGTGATATATGAATGATAGTGAAATCAACACATGTCAAAGTGAAGATAACATGAAAATGACACCAATTAGAGTGAAATCAAGCAAAATTAACACTCAAAATCATGAAAATGACACTCCCGAAAGCAATAGTGCACAAAAGTGACACTTTGCAAAACTCATCGAAATAGAAGTACAAACATAGCTAGAAGTGATAAACTGTCAAAGTCAATGTGCATTAACTGTTGACATGGATTGAACATAGCGCAAGCATTTTCTTGATGGAATGTGCTAGGATTATTCAAGCTTGCGTGAAGGAATGCACTCATGAATGCATTACGGATTGAGCATGTGCGAGCAGGTGACTTTGACACTTACAATCTAAAAGGAAGTTGAAAAACTTAATAGAGCTAGAAGTGACTACAGAAGGGTTGATTGCAAGATTCATAGTAGGCTCCAAAATTCAAGTATAGGAAAAATTTTGGAGAGTGTTTATTGCAATGACAACACTTGGCAACACACTAGTAGAACTCCAACTTCTTTGCCTTGGTAATTTATTTCGTCAAGGGTCTAGTTCTCTAGGAAGTATTGACTTTTCATTTAGATTACCATGGATTCCCCACTTACCCAGTGTGTAAACATAGTACCATTCATTCCTTTACTCGGTTAAGCACAAACATAAGATAAACGATCACACAATGTTTCAAATTAAGAAAGGGTAATGAAGTTCATGAGATTTAGATTTTTAGAGTATAGTTTTTCATCTCCAGTGTTACTATGCTGCGAGTAGTCCTAGGCAGTACCCCGACGAAGTCACTTCAAGGACACAAACATTGCTCCACTGTCAGCAGTCCTAGAAAGTACCCCGACAAAGTTTCTTGCTTCACCTCTCTGCGTAGGAAGCATTTCTCTTCTTTTACCTTTATTTATTTGTTTTATATAGGATTGTGCATTAGAAATTATTTATTTCATGGGCATAAGAGAGATTTCAACTTATTGAGAGAATAAGAGGTTGTCCCTTAAGAGAATCATATATAAGACCTATAATATTGATTGTCTCATCTACATTTTCTTCTTTTCCTTCTCTACTTGAGTGGCTCAACCTGAAAAAATTGACACATAAAGACCCGAGTGTAGGAACGGGGTTTCCAGAATAGACATGGGGATCATGGTTCGACATAAGGATTTACTTATCCACAGATCATATTTTATGTTAAAATATCATCGACCAAAAGGTGTAACCAAGTTAAGGAAGAAGGATAGAAAGTTAGCCAAATGTTGCAGAGCCGCAAATTCATTTTCCATTTTGCCACACTGTCTTTCGAGCCCAAATAGGACACCCTTAATTTAAAGTCTCATTAAACAAATGCAAATGAAAAAAGACAATAAGGAAACAAAACTAGGAGGACAAAACAAAAGGAGGCTAACTGAAAAGATGATGTAAAGCCAAAATGATAAAACACAGGAAAAACTACATAAAATAAATGCAAGATGAATGTGAAGGTACACTAATATGCAATTATACCTTTCCCTAACCTAACCACCTAAAAGGTCAGGATCACGTATAATGAAATTTCCAATGAAACCACCGTAGTTGTTCCTGACCTACAATCACAAAGATATGATTGATTAAAACTGAGATAAAAAAATGTGCAACAAAAAAGATTAGAGCTTGAATAACTTACACAACACAAAGAAGGTATTTCCTGTTGGAAAAAAGACGTGTCACAACCACTAATTCTAACTAGTTCACATTCTTTCCCTTTTGAAAAAGACTATAGTTAAAAAAACCTTGGAAGTTTCTTGTGAACGTATCTTCATATGCACTGTACTTCTTAGAAAGCATGAGAAAAAATCGAAACATGTTATTCACGATGGAGCTTTCCAGGTAAGATTTCTCCAACCATTCAAAAATTGGATCATAAAAATCAGAACAATGTTGTTGAGAATCCTGAAATATTTGAAAAGATGAATGTTCAATTAAAATAGTGGGAACAATAAGAGAATATTGTGAGGGAAAAATGGATCTGATCATAGTCAGCAAGTATGCCAAGATAATGAGGACCTAACATAACCATTAGCGAGTGTAGAAGTGGCTCAACTATTTGAAAAGTACCCAGATAGTAAGATGTTAAACCATTCAAATTAAAGGATGTAAAAATCTTGTCATTGGATATGTTGATGGGAAAATGGTAAGTTGAATGAAAGTCGTCAGAGACAAAATCATGATCATATAGGCTTATTAAAGCATTATATTCCCAGTTTTTAATTAACAAGGATAAATCAATTTGAATAGTTTCGTGAATGCTGTACATAATAGAAACATCTTCCTTGCATGATGAGTGTAACAAATTGTTTTCTTGTAACTGGTTATACATTGCAAAACAAATGAAACTAGTTAGTGTAAAATGAGTGAAGAATAATTTGATTCATCAAATAACCCATGCATTCACTAGCTGTAGGGAGTATTTTAAGTGTGATGAAGAAAAATATTAACAATATAACACATTCACATGACAAACTAGGAGAAATATATCCTAAAATGCATTTGATAGACATGATTCTTTCAGCAAAAGATAGTCTTTGAAATAATAAACTTTGTAGTTCCATGCTTCTGTGAGAGATACACACTCCAAACCTAGGTTAAGAGCAAGAGATTTGCAAGGAGGTGAATCAACTCAAATGGAATCTTGAATCTGATCAGAAAACAAATCTTGAAAGTTTGAAAGATTATATACACAATGCCAAACATATTTCAATAACGAATTTACATCGAATGAAACCATGCAGAAAGAAGAGCTTTGTGAGGAAAACCAGACCTGACTCAGTTTAGGGATATTACTAGAGTTGCAAGATCTTGACATAAACATCAACGAAAGTTGAAGTGCCTCGACAACCTAAAAAGTCTCGAAACATTCAAGGATTGTAAAATCAAATTTTGAACTTTGAACCAGATCATGCATGGTGGCAGTATATCTTCTTTCAATTATTTCAATGGGGTCACTATTAATTGAATGGCGGACATCTATGTCACCATTTTGATCGTATTTTACAACTTTAACAACCATATTACTCAGGTCGAAAGATTCTTCTAATCACAAATCTAGAGATGTATGAATTAGATAAATTTCATGAGCAAGCTGATTTGAAGAGTTGTCTTCATGCAAAAACAGAGATGATGTGGGATGAAAAGGATACTCAATGATCTGATTATTTTATCTCTCATCATGGAAAACCTCACTACCTTATGTCAATTGAGAAGTGAACTCATCCAATGAAGAACTTGAAGAACATGGAATATCTTCATCGCATGTAGATACACCGCAAACAGTAGAGCACAAGGGATAGTGAGATGAACAAGAAGTTTAGACAAGAACATATTCTTTGAAAAATTAGATTCTAGATCTAAATTTTTTGAATTAAAATCTTCATGAGAAACTGAAAGATAAACTAGTGTAGTTGGGCATTCATCATCACTTACGCCAACAAAATTATTGCCATCAGAATTATTATTGCTCAAGACTATAGGTATAAAAAAATTGATTTCATTTGATTCATTACCGTGATTAACATATTTAATATCAGCCAAGAATGAGGAAATTCTATATTCACACGAAGGAATTTGAAAAAGAGAAGAAAGATTGAAAGAATCTTCATCTTCCTGCTCCTCTCCCTGCAAAACACGACTACCTTGCTTTTTTTCACTGCTCAGATTTTGAAAATATGGATTAGGAAGATCAAGGGACAAGGGGTCATGAGAAAGAGATGGTAGAGGTTGACATGTATCCAAATTAGTTTAAAGACCAGATTTTTCAGTGTTAATACCCACTTGAGGAATGTAAAAACTAGTCTTCACAATAAGATTCATAAGCCATTCGGTATTTCATTCATGGGACCCAAGTCATGAAAAGTGGAAGGAGGATGAGAAGATTGATTAGGAATTTGATGTGTATATTCCCAACTTTATTATCATTGTAAGGAGGCACCCTCATCAAAACTAGAAAAGGAGGAGGGCAAGGAACAAAAGGAATGGTAGGTTCCTCCTCTGAAATTAGAGGTGTCTCATGATTTACAAGAGTTGAATAGGAAGAAACATCAAGTCATTGGATTCACCGTGCAAAGAGATATGAACCAAATGCTCAAAATTTTGTTTCAAGAAATCCCAATCCGTATGTTTTTCAATAAATTCATAACAAAGGTGAAGGAATTGATTAGATAAATCCTCAACTCATTCATCAGGCTTCATTCTAAGTTGATTTATTCTTTTATAAACATCTCAGTAATCATACCTATCAAATGTTAAATGAATCTCATCGACGAGATGGTTAAGAGAATGAATGGAAGCATGTGGTAGAGTGTGACATCATCAACTAACTTGACCTTCAAGGGTGAGGAAGAAAACAATACAATCCACATGTTCACAATCAATTTCATAGTATTCAAAAAAATTAAGGAAACGAGATGCATGCTCAGTAATGGATGTATCACCCTCACTATCAAACTTGAATTGGGACAAGTCATGAATATATTCATTGGGGACTGAAATCTCACCAGGGGATAGGTTAGAAAAACACCCTAGGATTGTGATTTGAGGATGAGCCATTTAGAAGAGATTAAAAAAAGACTCAACAGGCACAACTTGTCATCTAGCCCTCCTCCTAGTGCCATTTTTTGATGGTGTTGGAAATCCATCAACCAAGGGGGTCTCCCTAATGTGAAGTCTTAATTAGACCTCACACAGTTTGGAATAGGAGAGCCATTTATAGCATCGACCCAGTTTCCATATATTCTTATAGATTTTCCTTGGCTTTAGCTGTCAGCAAGAGAGAGAAGTGTGTATGTGCCTTTGAAAAAAAGAAAGTAAGTGTGCCTGGTGAATGTTTGGTTGTAGGTGTACCAAGGTTTTTTTACTACAAATGGAGGAAAACGTGAGCCTCTAAGAGAGAGGTAATATTACCACCCTAGTATAGGTGCACGGAAGTGAAAATAGAATCACCGAACATCAAGTAAAATAATCCACATAGATGTGATGATTGTTACAACTATTACAACACATTTTCAATTACATAAGCACTAAAATAACTAAAATAGTTCAACTACTTTAGTGCAGGTGAAAGTAAACATGAATAAGAAATATTCATAGAACAATCTTACCAATGTTCACAATCCATGCATGAAAACGTGCAGACCATCAGGCTTCAAGTATTAAGTAAAATTCCCAAGATACATGGATACAACGAACATCACTAGCTCCAATAGTGGAGCATTGGAGCCATGAATTTCTCCCCAAAAGTACTAACTTTGTCTCTCTGATGCCTTATGGGAGAATCCAAGGTGAAAATTCCTTTGCTTATACAATGAGGGTGTATATATAACAAATGGGGTGATCCTTCACCTCCCTTGTGACTCTTGGACTACCCTCATGAATGTTTGACTTCTTTGTGACCTTTTGACTTCCTACATGAATTTTCACATTACATGAATAATTCTTGGACTTCCACTTTACATTATATTTCTCCAATATTGAATTACATATTCCACAAAATCATGTGGCACATGATGACTCATGAAATGACATGACATGACACTGATGACATGGACTACATGATGAGATGGAAATGTCAAACCATTATTTGTTGTTGACTTATTTGTGTCTTCTAAAAGTTGGATCATTATCTTCTTCTTTGTCCTCCAAATGGCTTAGAGACGAGGATAATGAGTGTAACTTGATCTCCAATTGCTTTCTCAATTTGATGTCCCTTTGCTTCCTCTTGATTGACAAAATTTTCTTTGCAACTAATGAAGTTTCCTTTGGCATGGTCTCCTTCTCCAACTCCATCATCATCATCATCATCTTGTCATATCTTGACAAAGTACATGCATCTGGAATTCACTCATGACAAGACAATATAAGTCTGATAAACCCCTAGTCTAAGATGCTGCATGAGGATCCATTGACTGAGCCGAAATTGGGTGGAAGGCTGAGGAAGAGGCTTAGTGACTACACAATTACACATTTCAGATGGTCAAGGGTTAGGTATGAGTCTTGATACTGCACAATGTGCAATTTAGGCTGGGATGAGTAAGTAAACTTCACGATTTTGGAGTTGAAGGAGCCAAGATGATGGATTGAGAATTATTTCTACTTAATATGTATTTTTGGAAGGTATAGAATGCCAGGTTATTGTGAAATTACACAATTCAAGATCTCAAGGCTAAGGCCCGAGCCTTGAGACTGCACAATGCATATTTTTGGCTAGGTGGGAGAGATATATTGTGTAGTTTTGGAGGTCAAAGGTTGAGCTTGAGCATCGTGATTGCGTAATGCATAGTCTTGGAAGGAAGAGAATGCAAAGGGACAAGGGAGTTCCAAGGGACAAGGGAGATGCTTGAGGGCCAAGACTTTGCAGTGCACAGTTCATGCTAGGCAGAATGGGGTTGAGTGACCCTTTTAGGGAGTTTTCCCAGTTGGACTAAGTGTTGGATCAGTGAGATGAAGATGATAAATAGAGAGACTTTGATCAATATCATACACTTAGATCACTTTACTACATGACAAGGAACACTTACAACATATGTACAACATACCTTCCTCAATGCAGCAACTTTGCAATGGCTCCTACCAAGTGCAACACAAAGGATACACTTTGCGATGAAAGTTGAAACACTTGTGTGATAGTGCTTGAAATTTTGGAAATGAGTGTGAAACATGTTTGCATGATAATAAAAACTCATTATCACAAATATTCCCCTTGAAACAAGTGAAAACTCCACTTTACACAATAAGCAACAATTCCCATGCCTAAAGATGAAAGTTGTGATATGACAAGAAAAGTATGAACGACACATGTGATATACGAATGAAAGTCAAAGAAAAACATGTCAGGGTGAAGATAACATAAAAAAGAAAATAATTAGAGTGAAATAATGAAAAAGTGACAGTCAAAAGCATGAAAATAAAACTAGCGAAAGCGAGTTTGTGCAAAAGTGACATTTTGCAAAACTCATAGAAATAGAAGTACAAACCCAGCTAGAAGTGAGAAACCGTCAATGTCGGTGCGTGCTTACCATCAACATGGATTGAACATAGTGCAAGCACTGTCTTGATGGAATATGCTAGGATTATTCAATCTTGCATGAAGGAATGAACTCGTGAATTTATTGTAATTTTAGCATGTGTGAGCAAGTGATTTCTACACTTGCAATCCAAAAGGGAGCTCAAAGACTTAGCAGAGCTAGAAGTGACTACAGAAAGTTCGATCGCAAGATCCACAAAGGCTCCAAAATTCAAGTATAGGAAAACTTTTGGAGGGTGTTTGTCACAGTGACAACACCTTCTAAAGAAGTTGTGTGCCTTGCACAAAAAAAGAAGAATCAGGCACATGATTCTTCTATAAGAAGAGGCAACGAAAGAGGGCATGGAAAGAATAATAATAGAGGCAGGGGGAAAAGATTATTGAGGAGGAAGAAAAAATCACCATTGCATACACTGTAATAGAAATAGACATGATGCTTCCACATGAAATATCACTTAGTACAGAATCATATAAGAAAATAATGAAGAGAAAGGAAAATCACCATATCCAGGGAAAGGTTGTTGAGGTATAAAAGGTGTCTTTTTAACTCCTAATTATCTTCACATTAGTTATCAATCCGGGCAAGATTTTCTATTTCAAGAGTGTACACAGTTTGTGGTGGCTATTTACTCAAGAGTAATGTTTCTAAATTGTAGTACAATGCTTTCAAATACAAGAGTAAATGGATGCTTTAAATAAAACTCACTTGCAATTAAAGGAAACTCAATGCTCTGAAACTAAATCATTTATTCGACAAAGTAACAACAATTATCAGTCAAGGATACAGTAGCAATAACTCATTCCTTGTTTAACTGATGTAAACTAAATCAAGCATAAATAAGATCCTCAATCTAAGAGCTTTGACAGTAATAGCCAATGTTCTTTACAGTTGTTGATCTCACACACACCACACTAAATAACCAATTGGAAATGACAATGAATTAAATCAATAATGCTACTGCAACTGATCGAAATGAGATAATTATGCTAACTATAAAAATGCTAAAAGGAAAAACTAAATGATTGCAAAAAGTAAATGAGTAGCAACTCTATATAATAGAAATGAATAGCAAAACTTATGTAATTGCAATGAACAACAAAGCTAAGTTACTGAAATGAACAACGAAGCTCTGTAATTAAAATGAACAGCACAACAATATACTTGCAAAAAGCAGTGATCTTGTTATGAGGGAAACGAACAACAATGCAATTCAATTACAACATATAAAACAGATCAATTCATTAAGTCTGGAAATACGAAACAGTAAAGCGATGCGACTATAATAGATAGAAATGAAACCAAAGCATCACACGGCATAAATCGTAAAGGAATGATACAAGAACAACAAGTGAATCCACCATGGTCGGGCCCTTAGCCGGTAGTGAACACTGCCATATTACTTCAATATGAAGGAAGGAACAACAACTGTATTATATATTAATCATATGAAAAATAGTTACAACCAGTTCATACTCTGTTTCAACAATGAGTAGATGATCAAAGTAAAAATACAATGTTAGGTCCCTATAATACTAGTGATTACCCCATTACTATTGTAGTTATATCCCTTATTAATATTTTTGTGCCCCTATTATCCCAATATTGTTATTACTATGCCCCATAAAATCCCTCTATTGTTATTTTTGTGCCTTTATATTATTATTTTTACGTCGGCTGGGTTATATTGTGACTCCTTAGACTCCTATATATAGAAAGGAGGTTTTGTCATTTGAATCATCAAAGAATCATTCATTTGTGTAATGTAAAGGAGGTTGCCCCCTTGAAGAGGCTAAATTCTAAGGCATTGATCTATATTTTCTATCGTTTTGTGAGCTAGTTTCATAACATTTGGTATCAGAGCTTTGGATTCTAGGGTTTCGTTGCTCCAAATAGGTCATCGTGGCATTTTCGCTATAATTTTTTTTCTGCGATGTTTCCTTAGCAAAAAAAAAAACCCATTTGACATGAAATCACACTGAACCTTGGGTCTAAATTTTAGAGCTTTTCGCACTATATTTGACAAGATATGATCTGAGGAAGTTGGTCTTTTTGCAGACTCCTGAATTACATTCCAAATAGGCGACCTGGGGAACATCGTAATAACTTTCTCTCTAAGCATCAGATTGAAGTTTCATAAGAAGGTACAAAAAGTGGACGGACTATAGTTTCTTCTATATATTTTTTAGAGCCAAAGGTCGAAATAGGGACACGTGGCATGTCATACAATTTTGCTCTACTGAACTAGTCTATAATCAGGTCACTGTGGGAGATTTGGCATAACTCTTCCTTGGAGAATCCAATTTGGATCAGACTGGTGGCATTGGAGAGAGGAAAAAGAGGGCTACTTCAGGTCGTAATTTCAGAACTCGATGGTCTGAAATTATAGAGATACATCAGAAGCAATATCGAGCTCCTACAAAGTGAAAAAAGGTGTGTAGATTTTTTTAAATTTTTGCTTAAGCTTGGTTTGAAAAAATATTTTGAAGGAATTCAAAGGGCATAGTAGAGCATTATTATCAGTAACTGATGCCTCAAGAAAAGAAAATGCAAACACCTAGTAGGAAACCTAAAATCTCTAGCATGACTCATGAAGAAGAAGAAGAAATGCTACATGATATATCAAAATTACAAGACCAAGTGCAACAAATGTCACTCTCACAAAAGCTAACAGAAGCTAAGATAAATGGAGTGGAATCTAAGATAAAGGGCATGGAAGATAAGATGGAAAATTTGAAGATAGATTTGAAGATAGATTTGAAGAGAGACATGGCAGATTTCAAGATAGATTTGGAGACAGAAATGGCAAATTTGAAGATAGATTTGACAAATTTTCTACAAGAAATACTTACAAATGGTGAAAGGGTAGTAAAGGAAACTCATGATCTGAACAAAAGAAATGTTAATCATGATTTCATAGACTCTAATTTTGGATCAAAGACCCACCATATTCCAAAAATCGATATGAGGAAGTTTGATGGCAAGGATCCGGCAACATGGATATTACAGATGGAGCAATTTTTCAATCTCAATAATGTGACAAACACACAAAAGTTATGTATTGCAACTTTATATTTGGAACCAAATCAGTTTGTATGGTATCAATGGCTTTTCTCTCGTAAACAAATTATCACTTGGGCAATTTTTACGGAAGAATTGACAGCACATTATGAGGATACAAAAAGCAACACTTTTTTTAGCCAATTGATAAGTCTCAAACAAAAGGGTTCAATAGTGGAGCACATTGAAGAGTTCCAAAAATTGAACATAAGGATAAAAAATATTCCAGAGGAGCATAGGATTGATGTGTTCATAGGGACTTTAAAGGATAATATCCAACATGATGTTCACCTTTGGGAACCTGATTCATTAGAGAAGGCATTCAGGTTAGCAAGAAAAATGGAAAGCAAAATTATGGAAACCAGGAAGCATACCACTCACAACTATAAATATGGAAGTGTTGTTGCCCCTAGTCTTCCACAACCTATAAGGTTGACACCACAAAAATTGGAAGAAAAAAGAGCAAAAGGGCTTTATTACAGTTGTGATAGAAAATACACTAAAGGTCATAAGTGTGTTAAGAAGAAATTATTCTACATAGATTATGAAGAGGAAGAAGAAAAGGAGAAAGAAAGGTCAAAAGAAGAGGATATACTCCAGGAACAAATCCTAGATAAAGAAGAAATGAATCCGACCATATCTTGTAATGCATTGGTGGGAATTACCACTCCTCAAACCATCAAGATAGAAGGAAAAATCAAGAAGAAAAAGGTAATAGTGTTGATTGATTCAGGAAGTACCCACAATTTTATTCATTGTAAGGTAGCAAAAGAATTGAATTGCTTCCTATATCTAGCACCAGAGTGTCAAGTGATGGTTGCAAATGGAGGAACAATAAATTGCTCTGGAAAAGTGCCATAATATCAAGCTATCCATGGGAGAATATGTATTGACTAGCCCAATGCTTTCCATTCCAATGGGAGGTGCTGATGTTGTACTAAGAGTCCAATGGCTACAATCCTTGGGTACAATAGCTTTTAATTTTCAAGAAATTTTCATGAAATTTTTTGTGGAAGGAAAGGAAAGATAATTAAGGGGTATTGCAGGGAAACCGGGAAAGATAATCAGCTCTAACGGTATGAAAAAGCTTCTAAAAAAGGAACAAAGAGGTGTAATTGCACAATTATGTTCGCTAGATGTTTCCACATCGAAATCATCAATTTCTCTAGATCTCCAAAAAGTCTTGGACAATCATTCCAAGGTATTTGAGACTCCCAAAGGCCTCCCACCTATTTGTGATCATGATCATGCTATTCATCTGATTCCAAGAAGTGTTCCTCCAAACATCAGGCCGTACAGATATCCCTATTCCCAAAAGAGTGAAATTGAACGTATGGTTGCAGAAATGCTAGAGGTTGGTATAATTCAACCTAGTCAAAGTTCTTTCTCTGCGCCAGTAGTATTGGTGCACAAGAAGGATGGATCATGGCGCATGTGTTTAGATTATAGGGAGCTCAACAAGCTCACTATTAAAGATAAGTTTCCCATTCCTATCACTATTAAAGTAATTTCTGAATGATCTCTCCTTTTTGTTCTTCACAATCACTGTCCCTTTTATAATGGCCAGGTGGATAAAATAGTAACAGTGGATAAAATAGTAACAATGATCCCTCAAGATCAAGAGATCCTGAGAGATCCGCTCAATCTTCCATCTTCAGTTAGCTCTTTGTCTTTTGCGCTGATGTTGTGATCTTCTCTGTCTTTATCATAACTACGCGCTCCATCCTTGGCTTGTTGCCTATATGTTGCTTCGTGGTGAAGGAACAACAATTACTCCACTTTGTCTTTTTCCTTCTCTCGGGTAGGGAACGATAGTTTTTCCATTTCATCTTTTTCCTACATGATAAAAGACAATAATTAGCTAAATTGTAATAATAAATATTTCCCTAGTTTTTACTATAATCCCTTGATATATGAACATGTTTAGAATATAAAAGGGATATATTTAAAGGAAAGGATGATGAAATAAATGGCAAAATTCATACCTTTTCCATAGCTCAACACACTCCCCTACTTACCCTTTTTCATGCCCTCATGAAAACCATGTAGTTTGTGTGCAGAGCAGTCAAAGACTAGGCTGGAGAAAGGATGTCATGAGGTCGTCTAAAACCATGACTTTTAGCCAAAATTTCAAAGATGTGCCATGTTCGTCCTTCAAGTAATTCATATATAGCTTTATACCCTTCTGCAGGATACTAGACAATAGGACAATGAAATCGACAACCTAACAAATATGGTCCTTCCCTCAAAATGAGGTTGCTATAAGTAACCAAGCAAACTATAGCTAATTTAAAGTTTTTATAGTTAAATGGTTCTTTGTCTTGTACATTACGATTGGAAGTTTTCCATCTGAATTTAGTTGCTGCCAAGGAATTGTCTTTGATAGAGAGAAAATACTCCACCCCTTGCTGGACAATTCCTTTGTGGATGGGTCCCAAGGTCTGGATTACTCCTTCCTTTTGCATTAGACTCTTATGTTTGGTTAGCAGTTGTAATGGGTTTTTCGGTTCACCCCTGACCCAAAGGTCCAACCCATTTTCTTGTCTCTGGAAAGTGTTATGGACTTTGAACCACTTCAATTGGTTAACAACAAATGAAATGAACGCTTGAAACTATACATCACCCACAAAAGGGTTGGGGTTCTTCTCCATTTCTTCTTCCAATATAAAATTATGCAAATAAAACTCACAGAGTAATCGTTGAACTTTTACTCCATGGTGTTTACAACAGTTTATAAAATCCTCAACAGTTTTTAATTCTATGGGTTTCCCTGCCCTAACAGCCTTAATTTTTAACTGTAAATACCTTTCTAATAAAAATAAAGCATAGTTCTTGGCAGGGGACCTGCATGCTAAAACATCTATGTAAAGGGAACAGAGAGTATCCATCTGACA
This sequence comes from Pinus tabuliformis, assembly GCA_031772625.1. Taxonomy (NCBI): domain Eukaryota; kingdom Viridiplantae; phylum Streptophyta; class Pinopsida; order Pinales; family Pinaceae; genus Pinus; species Pinus tabuliformis. The sequence continues at coordinate 904,471,553 of CM062811.1, forward strand.
CATGACTGTTTCCAGTCTGTTTTTTATCTTTTCAATTCTTTCTTCTGCCCTCCGACATTTCTCGAAGGCCTCACTTTCTGACGCGTTGATATTCCACAATTGCCTCTGTAATTCCTGGTACCTTTGTTGGGGAACAGTCCCTTCCTCAAGCTTTTCTATAGTCAGTTGAGCCTGTGCTAGCTTCTATTGAATATTTGTTATACTAGGATCGCTACTTATCAAAACATATCTGGCTTGGATATCTGTTTGAGTGTCCACACTGTTGGAGGGTATTGCCTCCGTTTGAACAACTATATTACAGAAATGTGTAGTCTCTATTTGGGCAGCCGCTTCTGTAATGGTTGTATGCTGTTCCTTATCGTTTTGAATGAGTATGGGTTCAGTTTGAGTCTCCATAGCCCTTGTATCATGGAATTCAGTTTGAATGGCTGCATTCCCCATTTTCGGGGTTCTACTTGCAATTTTTCTCCTTTTTAATACTTTTATTCCTTGTCTAAGTCTTTTCACTAAGCTCTGCAACTTCTGATGTTCCTTTCGCAACCTCTTAATTTTGATTTTATTCTTATTGGGAGGAACAACTATTTCACTAATCGTTTCTACTCTTACTGAGCTTGGTTGCTGTTATAGATCTAACCCATAAATATTATAGATCTGATATGAAAATATAAGACAATGCAAATAAACCCAGAAATAATATGAAATGATTCTTTATTGATCAAACCCTTAAGGTAGGGAAACACCATACATTCACTCCTTAAGGAAGGAGAACACTCCACAAGCCATATGCCTGTTCATACAATAATCCTTGACACCATTCCTTGACATGGAGTCTCTAGCCTCTATATAGGCCTCATACATACAATACCATGGGTCATTACCATGGTTCCCTCATACCATCAACTAATACCATGGGCCCATTACATTATTACTAACTATTTGTGGTCCCTTACATGATATGGGTTAACCACCTTATTTATTACTATGGCCCATCCCATTATTACATTATTACCTTGGGTACCTCCCTTGGTACCCCATATTATCCCCCCTAGGTATATAACATTCCACCCCCCTTAGCATGTTTCATCCCCAAAACATGGGAAGAACACAAATAATAAGATCTACTCAAAAGAGTAGTCCACTGGTACCATGCACGTGCATCTAGCCATCCAAGAGAAAGGTGAACCCTCAATCTTGCTAGTGCCTCGCTCGCTTGAGATGGAAGTTGACCATGGCAGCTCTTCTGTGTTGATGTGTAGTAGGTGGATCTTCGCTCCTCGCTATCCATCATACAGGGGTTGTTGTCCTTGTGGCTAATTGGTTGCCATCTTGTTGGTTGTTTTCTTGCGGGGTGATGTGGGTGATGATATGTTGAAGTTTTAACCCACGGTGTCTTTTTCTTTAATTCACCCTGTTGTGGTGCCTGTTGTGGTGTCTTCTTTTCCAATATGACTTCAACCACTGAACCCTCATCTGAGGTACTTGTAACCTTGTCTGCTTCAACCTCTGTTTGTGTTTGATTGTCGATCATCAAAGGCTCATCATCTGATATGTCAGTCCCTGGAACATCTTCTGCTTCAACGTTCGTGGACTCTACCTGTTTATTGATGGAAATATCCTGTAATGTAATTTTCTTCTTTTTATACCAGAGCTTCAAGAATTTCTTCTACACATTAATATTGATAGTACCCATAGATTCCATCCAAGGATATCCCAAAACAACATCCATATTATCCATCTTTGAAGTATAAAAATCACCATGCAACACATACTTATCCATAGAAAGCTTCAAATCCTTATAAATTTGAACATCCTCGTCATCAAGCTGCGTATTTTCAATTTGTTTTGCTGGAACTTGCAATTTGTTTACCAAATTAACAATGATGAAATTACGCTTGCAACTAGGATTTATAGAAACAATGATCTTCTCTTTCTGAATCAATCCATGAACCTGCAATAAGGAGATACCAGCAGAAAATAACGCTTTAGGTTCCTTGGTTTCCTTCTTTTCTATAAAAATAAAATCTTTGCTAGGCTGTGTGTCTGTCTATGTGAGCTTATCCACAAGATTAGTTTTACGGTCAAAGTGGTCCATAAGATCTTTTGTGAATGTGTCCCAAGTCAAGGGCCTTCGATAGCAACGTCGATGCCATTGCCACCATTGCCGTCTTTCATTGTCCAAGTACAGTAATCCCACAATCAACTGAGTCTCATCATCCATGATCTAATTCAATTCAAAATATTTCTCCATTTGTGCTAGCCATTTGGCTGGATGAGAGCCATAAAATTCATACAAGTCCCTGAAATTTAGACCTAGGGCCACCGTCACAAAAAAAATTGGCGAAAAATTGAAATGGTCACAATTCTGTCAATATTGCTCAGAATTCGTATTATGACCTGTTTTCGGAAATGGACCAACCATTCTGCATTTTCCCATGTGATAGAAATCCTGATCCAGACACTGGAATTTCAGATCTATGCTGCAACTCTCCTGCCGTCCCCAAAATTTCTGCAAAAAGAGCTGATTTTAAATCATTGATATATCCCTTATCCGGACTCCGATTCGACCGATCTTTTTTTTGAAATCGGGTATTTTTTCACATAGAATCCAGATATACAATATTATTTTGCAGATATTGAGCCAGGACATCTAGATCTGTGCCGCAAACTTGCTGCCTTGAAAATTTGTCTGCAACCTCACTAAGTTTTAGATCAGCGATATCTCCTTCATCCGGACTCCTATTCAACCGATTTTTTTTTGAAATCGGCTATTTTTTCACAAAGAATCCAGATCTGTAATTAGATTTTGCAGATCTTGCACCAAAACATATAGATTTGATCTGCAAACTTGTCGCCCCCGAAATCCTGCAAAAAATAAAATAAAAAATTCTCCACTTTTGCCCAAGAAAGTGCTCTGATACCACTTGTTATAGATCTGATCCAAAAATACAAGATAATGCAAATATACCCAGAAACAATAAGATAGAAATAGAGAGAAATGCTTCTTTATTGATATCAAACTCTTAAGGTAGGGCAACACCATGTATTCACTCCTTAAGGAAGGAGAACACTCCACAAGCCATATGCTTGTTCATACAATAATCCTTGACAATATTCCTTGACATGGAGTCTGTAGCCTCTATATAGGCCTCATACATACAATACCATGGGTCTTTACCATGGTTCCCTCATACCATCAAACTAATACCATGGGCCCATTACATTATTACTAACTACTTGTGGTCCCTTACATGATATGGGTTAACCACCTTATTTATTACTATGGCCCATCCCATTATTACATTATTATCTTGGGTACCTCCCTTGGTACCCCATATTATCCCCCCATAGGTATATAACATTCCACCCCCCTTAGCATGTTTCGTCCTTGAAACATGGGAAGAACAAAAATAATAAGATCTACTCAAAAGAGTAGTCCACTGGTACCATGCACGTGCATCTAGCCATCCAAGAGAAAGGTGAACCCTCGATCTTGCTGGTGCCTCGCTCGCTTGAGATGGAAGTTGACCATGGCAGCTATTCTGTGTTGATGTGTAGTAGGTGGATCTTCGCTCCTCGCTATTCGTCATACGGTGGTTGTTGTCCTTGTGGCTAATTTTTTGCCATCTTGTTGGTTGTTTTCTTGCGGGGTGATGTGGGTGATGATATGTTGAAGTTTTAACCCACGGTGTCTTTTTCTTTAATTCACCCTGTTGTGTTGCCTGTTATGGTGTCTTCTTTTCCAATATGACTTCAACCACTGAGCCCTCATCTGATGTACCTGTAACATTTTCTACTTTAGCCTCTGTTTGTGTTTGATTGTCAATCATCAAAGGCTCATCATCTGATATGTCAGTCCCTGGAACATCTTCTGCTTCAGCCTCCATGTACTCTACCTGTTTATTGATGGAAATATCCTGTAATGTAATTTTCTTCTTTTTATACTAGAGCTTCAGGAATTTCTTCTACACATTAATATTGATAGTACCCGCAGATTCCATCTAAGGATATCCCAAAAAAAAATCCATATTATCCATCTCTGAAGTATAAAAATCACCATGCAACACATACTTATCCATAGAAATCTTCAAATCCTTATACACTAGAACATCCTCATTATCCACTTGTGTATTTTCAATGTGTTTTGCTGGAATTTGCAATTTTTTTGCCAAATTAACATTAATGAAATTATTCTTGCAACTAGGATTTATAGAAACAATGATCTTCTCCTTCTGAATCAATCCATGAACATGCAATAAGAAGATATCATCAGAAAATAACCCTTTAGGTTCCTTGGTTTCCTTCTTTTCTGTAAAAATAAAATCTTTGCTAGGCTATGTGTCTGTCTATGTGAGCTTATCCACAAGATTAGTTTTATGGTCAAAGTGGTCCATAATAGCTTTTGTGAATATGTCTCAAGTCAAGGGCCTTTGATAGCAACGTTGATGCCATTGCCACCATTGCCGTCTTTCATTGTCCAAGTATATGTTTCCCATACGCAGCTGAGTCTCATCATCCCTGATGTAATGCAATCTAAAAAATTTCTCCATTTGTGCTAGCCATTTGGCTGGATGAGAGCCATCAAAATTATACAAGTCCCTCAAATTCGGACCTAGGCCCGCCATCACCAAAAGAAAAAAAAATGGGCGAAAATTTGAAATGGTCACAATTCCGTCAATATTGCTCAGAATCCCTATTATGACCTATTTTTTGAAATGGAACAATCATTCTGCATCTGCCCATGTGATAGAAATCTTGATCCAGGCACTGGAATTTCAAATCTGCGCTGCAACTCTCCCGCCGTCACCAAAATTTCTACAAAAAAGAGCTGATTTTAAATCAGCGATATCTCCCTCATCCGAACTCCGATTCAATTGATTTTTTTTTTTTGAAATTGGGTTTTTTTCACAAAGAATCCAAATATACAATTAAATTCTATAGATATTGCACCAAGATGTCTAGATCTGCACTGAAAACACACGGCCCCCAAAAATGGTCTGCAACACCACTGATTTTTAGATCAGTGATATCTCCTTCATCCAGACTCCGATTCGACCGATTTTTTTTGAAATCAGATATCTTTTCACATAGAATATAGATCTACAATTATATTTTTCATATCTTGCACCAGCACATCCAGATCTACGCTGCAAACTCGCTACCCTAAAAAGTTGTCTACAACCCCACTGATTTTTAAATCAACGATATCTCCTTCATTCGGACTCTGATTCAACCGATTTTTTTTTGAAATCGGGTATTTTTTCACATAGAATCCAGATCTACAATTATATTTTATAGAACTTACACCAAAACATACAGATCTGATCTGCAAACTCACTGCCCCCGAAATCTTGAAAGAAAAAACATCTCCACAGTTTGCCCAAGAAAGTGCTCTCATACCACTTGTTATAGATCTAACCCAGAAATATTGTAGATCTGATATGAAAATATAAGACAATGCAAATAAACCCAGAAATAATATGAAATGATTCTTTATTGATCAAACCCTTAAGGTAGGGCAACACAATACATTCACTCCTTAAGGAAGGAGAATACTCCACAAGCCATATGCATGTTCATACAATAATCCTTGACACCATTCCTTGACATGGAGTCTCTAGCCTCTATATAGGCCTCATACATACAATACCATGGGTCATTACCATGGTTCCCTCATACCATCAACTAATACCATGGGCCCATTACATTATTACTAACTACTTGTGGTCCCTTACATGATATGGGTTAACCACCTTATTTATTACTATGGCCCATCCCATTATTACATTATTACCTTGGGTACCTCCCTTGGTACCCCATATTATCCCCCCTAGGTATATAACAGTTGCTCAGTTGGGTTTTGTTCTCCAAGGGCTGTGTCTTTGCCCTGACTAGTTTCCATTTCCTCTATTTGGCCCACATCTTTTGTGTTTACATCGACCTGACTAGGTTCTTCTGGAGAGGTAACCCTAGTTTGGTCTACTTTTTCTTGAGTGGTTTCTACCCCTACTTCTACTTCACCAACTATTTCCTCTGGTATACTCCTATTATCAGCAAAGTTTTATTCTGATTGTGCTGCTTCAACATTGAAGTTGAGCGGACTTTCAGACTGAATATATTCACTCATATTGGCCAAAATATGAGCCCATTCCACCTCATATAATGGGTCTTGTGGTGGACTTGTGCCAAGAGTTAGGGGAAGTTCTACTTCATCCCTCTCTTCTTCACTAGTATTCTTTGTTTCCTCCTCAAGTTATGATTCTTAGTTGTCTCTTCCTTCCAGCTGTAAGGGTTGCTCATTTTCAAGGCTAGATAATTCTAAGGCTTGGCTGCTAGTACCCTAGAGGTTTTCAACTATTCCCATGCTTGTTCTCAATCTGGAAGAGTGTCTACATTTTTGTGGTCTATTTTCTGTATTGGTGGTCCTTTTGCTTTTTGGGGTAGGTAAGGCTAATTCCCCGTCTATAACAAACATTAACTCTTCCCAACTGGTTTGCTACTGGACAAGATTGTAGCTTACTATCAACTGAATTAGACAATGATGAATTACAACTGTATTTATATACCAGGATTTCTTTATACTTTGAGCAGCATCATGCAACAAAAAATTCAAATATGCAGGCAGGTTTACAGAACATTTCTGTTTTAAAACTGCTAGTAATTTAAGGTGGTGTTGTCTTACCACATCCTTTCTTCCACCACATGTAATGTAGCTTTGAAATACTCTAGCCAGCTCTGTCCATGGTTCTCCCAGAGATGAAGGCTGGACTCCTTTACCTTTGACAATCACGTTCTGTCCCTTGTCTCGGAAGATGGCCATGGCATCTTGAAGCCTCAATTTTTTATGTGTCCATATGGGTCCGACTGCTGGTAGTCCAAATACCTCAGCTATTACTGTATCCGTCACTGTTATTCGTCTTCCTCTTACTATAGAATGATCATCTTGCAAATTCTATAAAAATTCGATAGCCACGGTTTCATTGGGTTGCTACAGTAGTGTAAAATATGCAACCCATCCAGCCCTTACTAGAATTTCTCATGCGACATCGGAAACTACTAGTGTCTGTGGCTCGCTGCGTACTGATCATCCTCCCATTTTGTCTGAATTCTGCACACTATTATTTTTACACAACAATGCACAGAGCCAACAATGGAACAACAAACTGTAAATATCGGATAATACCTTTTTTTAACATAGATACCGTTAAAACTTGCTATTATGGGATATTATCCAGCCTGGTACAACCAAATAAAAGACTGACACATATGCAAAAGTGCTTTGGAAGTCACCCGCGCCCCCCTAAAAAATGATAGGTCGCCTTCGACCGGTTAAATGGAGGAACAACGTACTGACGACAATCGTACCGTGGTGAAAAAATGGCAAGGTGTACATATTTATGACAAGATCACAAAAATATCGAGTTGCTGAAATCGATGCATTAGAATGGAAATTATGAATAAATATGGAGATGCTATGGAGTGATGCGAAAAAGGGAAAAGGACAACTGACGTAGGTAAGATGCTATGCAGTCATTATTCCACTTAAACCGTTATGATTGACTTTTTAAATGATATTTCATGCATAAAAGGTTCAAAAGGAATTGGGAACATAATCTCTTTTGAAATAAAGATAAAGAAATAAGAAAAGGGTTTATAATTACTATTGATGTTTGAAACATATGACTCCAATACCATCAGCAGAGCTCTATTGCCCACAGGTGTTTATAACCTTGACAAAGTTGATTTTTCACCCTTTGGAACCATAATCCTTTATGTATGCCTAGGAAAGTGCCTTGTGATGTCAGAATGGAGGCCATTATGCTAGCTTGGTAACGAGATGGATCACAATGCCATTCACTGGGAAGGAGTGAAAGGTGGACAGGCTGGCTCATGATGAGACCTCCTATTCCAAGGACTTTTATTTTTCTAATGTATCCATTGGATCATATCCCTGGTGTGGTGGCCATAGTGGGAATACCACTTCACTGCTTCCTTATGATCATGGTAGGTTGGCTCATGATGAGATCCCCTATCCTCCATCTGTCAAATCATAGAATTGTTAGTAAACATATCTATATATATATATTTCTTCTTCTTCTTTTTTCTTTTCTTTTATATAGCACTTCCTATTTATATATAGAGGATGGCTCAACACTCCTTAAGAGTAGGGATGGTGGAAGAAGTCTAAACATATCAATAGAAGAAAATATGCCCTTATTCTTATTTACTAATTAATAATCAAAGAGAATTATGAGAATTAGGGAAGAACCAACATGATACAAGTAATCAATCAATTTGAGTTCTAATGAAGATAAGGACAACAAAGTAATATAGATAGCTATGTCCTTCCCTTTTTCTAATCAATACAAAGCAATCTCATTAAAGATGATAATTTTTCTTTGATTTGCTTATTCTAGTAACCTCTAATTTTGTATCCTTGCATATATTTGTATTCTTGCTTCCAAAGGATCATGAAGAGTGAAACATTATTCACAATAAATGCACTCAAAGAAAGAGGTGTTGTTCCTTAAATGGAATGGCTATTGTTCCTTAAGAGGAACAACAACTGTTCCTTAAGAGGAACAACTACTATTCCTTAAGAGAAATAACAAGTAAAATGGATGCAAGTGAAAGTGCTGATCCTTCGGCAGAATAGCATAAAAACAAATTGAAGTGAAACTGTTGTTCCTTAAAAGGAACAGCAACAAGCAAAAAAATGACAAAATTGTTATTCGTTAGAAGGAACGACAACTGTTCTTTAGGAGGAACAACAATTGTTCCTTAAATGGAACAGCGTAAAGCACGCGCATACCTAAATGCTATTCCTTAGATGGAACAGCTACTGTTCCTTTTAAAGGGAACAACAACTGTTCCTTAAACGAAACAACGTAAACAAATGTAAATGGGACTGTTGTTCCTTAACTGGAATGGTTGTTGTTCCTTAAGAGGAACAACAACTGTTCCTTAAGAGGAACAACAACTGTTCCTTAAGAGGAACAACAACATACAAAAATGCAAAACTACTGTCCCTTAAATGGAACGGCTTTTGTTCCTTAAGAGGAACATAAAACATTTAAAAACGCAAAATTGTTGTTCCTTAAATGGTATGGCCGCTATTCCTTAAGATGAATAGAAAAAATATAAACATGCAAAACTATTGTTCCTTAAATGGAATAGCTGTTGTTCCTTAAGAGGAACAACAACTGTTCCTTAAGAAGAACAATAAAAATACAAACATGCGAAATTTCTGTTCCTTAAATGGAACGACTGCTGTTCCTTAAGAGGAATAATAGCTATCCCTTAAATGGAACAACAAAAATAGACCACATGTGGCACTATTGTTCCTTAAATGGAACGGTTGCTGTTCCTTAAGAGGGACAACAATTGTTCCTTAAGAGGAATAGCAAAAAATGCAAACACCTAACATTGTTGTTCCTTAAATGGAACGACTATTGTTCCTTAAGAGGAACAACAAAAGTATAAACACGCAACACTGTTGTTCATTAAATGGAACGACTATTATTCCTTAAGAGGAACAGTAAAAAGAAAAAACACGCAAAAGCTGTTGTTCCTTAAATGGAACGGCTGTTGTTCCTTAAGAGGAACAACACGAAAATTAAATAAAGAGAAAAGTGTTGTTCCTTAAATGGAACGGTTGTTGTTCCTTAAGAGGAACAACAATTGTTCCTTAAATGGAACAGCACTAAAATCTGTACAAAAAATAGTTTATACAAGCAAATTTAAAAAAAAAAAAGTTTATATACAAAATTCAAAAACAAATGAGTTGTTTACTGGATTGATGCTGAGGATGGGTTAACCTCCTCAGCGAGAATTTGCATGGTGGAATCTTCCCGTAACTGTTGGTAAAAGGACTCCCTGGTAAGCGGTTTGTGATAAAGTTGCACTCGATGACCATTCGCTTTGAAAGAATATCCAGATCCATCAATGGTTGTCAATGTAATGGTGCCATTATCATGCACTTTTTGTATCTCATAAGGTCCTAGCCATCGGGTTTGGAGTTTTCCAGGGAAATCCTGGAACCTTGAATCGTATAGGAGTGCCCAGTCTCCTTTGTGGAAGATCTTCTTTTTAATAAGGGCATCGTGCCATTTCACCCTCTGTTGTTGAATTAATGCAGTGTGTTGAAGAGATGAGAGCCTAATTTCATCTAATTCATTGATTTGCTGTAACCTATTGGTCTGAGCTTCATTTAAATTCAAACCCACCTCCTGCACTGTTCTTAATGTTTGAATCTCAAATTCGATTTGGAAAATGGGTTCCTTACCAAATACTAATTGATATTGTGAATATCCCTTGGTGTTTCTCCATGTTGTGCAGTATGCCGACAAGGCTTCTGGCAATCTTGAAGCCCAATCATGTCTATGTGATGCAACTATTTTTGTAAGTATTGCCTCAATCACCGTATTAGTACTTTCTACTTGGCCATTTGCCTGTGGGTGGTATGGAGTTGTAATTTTGTGCAGAATATCATAATTTCTTAATGTTGCGGCAATCTTGTTACCTATGAATTACGGTCCTCCATATATAATTATGTCTCTCAGCAAGCCATATGACACAAATAATTGGAAAAGAAAATGTATTACCGAATCCTCTGTAGCTCTTGGCAGCACCTCTGCTTCAACCCATTTAGTAACATACTCTTTTGCAACCAGTATGTATGTTTTTTGATTGGATGATGGGTTAATAGGACCAACAAAATCTAACACCCACCGCTCAAAAGGCTCGATTACTAATTGCGGGTTCAGAGGCATCTCATCAGATTGTCCAAGGCATCCTGCCCTCTAGCAGCTATCACAGGCTTGAACAAACTTTTTAGCATCTTTAAAGATAGTGGGCCAGTAATAGCTTGTTTGTAAGACTTTGTGACTAGTTTTGTGGTCTGCAAAATGTCTGCCACACAACCCGTCATGGAATGCTTTTAGAATGTCAAACACTTCATCTTCCCAGATGCATCTTCTGATGTGAATATTTGCCCCTGTATGGAATAAATAGCCCCCAATCCACGAGAATCGGGTACTGCGTTGTACTATTTGTTTTCATTCATTAGGCATTAGCTGCCTGGGTAATTTGCAACGTCGGCATACCATGATGTTCTGACAGTAACAACAAATAAATGTTCATCATGAAATTGATCCTCAACTGCTGCTGCGTCCGCTGGCTTTGGCATTCGTGAGAGAAAATCAGCTACAAGGTTTTCTTTTCCAGGTTGATCCTTAATTGTGATGTCAAATTCTTGCAAGAGAATCAACCATCTTGTCACTCTTCCATTTGTAATAGGTTTATTTGCTAAATACTTAATGGCAGAGTGATCTGTATATAAAACTATAGGATATCCAGTTATATAATGTCTAAATTTATTTACAGCATATATTATAGCTAAAAATTCTTTTTTAGTCACAGTATAGTTTAATTCAGTAGGAGATAGATTTTTGTTGATATAATATATTGCATATGGATTTTTATCTTCTTCCTGTCCAAAAACTGCTCCGATTGTTGTGTCTGAAGCATCAGATGAAATTTGGAATGATAAATCCCAGTTTGGGCCCCTTAGCACTGGGGCTGTTGATACAAGTTTTTTTAGATCCTTAAAAGCACGGTCACACTTATCAGTCCAAATGAAATTAATATTTCTTGTTAGTGCATATAAAGGTGAAGAAATCTAAGAAAAATGCTTTATAAATCTTCTATAATAACCAGAAAATCCCAAAAAACTATGTACCTCTGTTTGTGTGGTAGGGGCAGGTATTAATTATCTGAATTTTAGCCTGATCTACCTATATTCCAGCTGCTGAGATATAATGACCTAAGATGAGTCCCTCAGTCATCATCATATGACACTTTTCATGGCTCAAACAGAGCCTGGTGGCAATGCATCTTTGCAGCACTTTTTCTAATGTTTTTAATGCTGGCTCAAAGTCATCCCCATAAGCTGTGAAGTCATCCATATATACTTCGAGCCCTTCATTTATTAAATTTGAAAAATTGATGAGTACAACCCTCTAAAATGTGGCAGGTGCATTGCATAGCCCAAAGGGTAAGACCTTGTAAGCAAATGTTCCCCAAGGACAGGTAAAGGTAGTTTTATCCTAATATTTAGGGACAATCTGGATCTGATTGTATCCACTGAAGCCACCTAGGAAAGAAAATAATTTCTTTCCTATTAAAGTGTCCAAGATCTGATCAATGAATGGAAGGGGGAAGTGGTCTTTCTGGGTTGCTTTATTTAGTTCTCTATAGTCAACACATATTTGCCACTTTCCATTCTTTTTCGACACCACTACTAATGGAGAGACCCACTTGCTCTCAGATATTGGGTAGATAAAGTTTACATCTAAAAGCTTTTGCAATTCGGCTTTCACAATATCCTTAAGATGAGGATTTAATCTTCGTTGGGGTTGGCAAACGGGTCTAACATCCTTTTCTGTATAGATGTGGTGTGTACACAATTGGGGATCAATTCCTTTCATGTCTGGGTAATCCCATGCAAAGGCTTCTTTATATTTTCTTAGAAGTTGAACCAGCTTTTCTTCTTGTTCAATAGTCAGGTTTTTGTTAATGTTCAAATTTTTTCCTAGCTTAATTTCTATGGTTTTGCTATTATAAACAGATTTGGTCAGTATTTGTTGATCATGAGTATCTTTTAGGGGATCTTCTTCTACTTCATTTTTGAATGCTGCTTCGATCATGTGACATTTTAGATGGGATCTGGTTTCTAGTTGGTTAATGAAGCTATTAATGATGTCATCCTCTGTTTTGTCTTTAAATTCGAGGGCATCTTCTATGGTTAGTGGTGATCTAATGTTTTTAGTTAGGTATGGTACAGGTTGTTTTTTTGGTTTGATTATTGTTAAACTTGGCTGGGCTGGAGGATATAAGGCTAAATTATTTACATTGCTTCCTCTTACTATAGTCATGCTGCTTTTTTGACAACCAATGTAAGCATAAGCAGTTGCTAGCCAAGGTCTAATTAAGGGGTCTCCATCCAGTCGGTTTTTAGGATTGATGATCAGAAAGTCTGCAAGGTATTCCTAGGTGTTTCTGGGAAAACTAGTGTCTTTTCGATCTGCTAGTCCCACTAGGATTGGCAGCTATCCTAGAAACAAACAATCAAAGCAATTTGCGATTTCATCTATGTATGATAGATAAGAGAGAGGTAAAGGGACCAACCTGGATCTTCCGTTAACTCCTTGCTTGATTTCTCTCCCCCTTGATAGAGCTTGCAACTCCTCTCCTACTTGTCCCACTTAGAGAATACCTGTAGAAACAAAGTAACAAAACACCATCAAAGCATCTCGATCTATTATATCATAAACAATGCAGAATCAGAAATACATTGAACATAAAATAGCATTCACAAATAACAAGATTCACAAATACACGATTGTATGGAGGAAAACTCAAAGAACTTTATTAAAATAGAAGGGAGAATACAACCCAGCTATCTAATCCAGCATCAAATCCCTCTTCACCTCATGAAAAGCAAAATCACCCAACAATATAATGCTCTTTCTCAAAGACAAACTATCAGCACTTCCTTACAAATTACAAAATTTCAGCCTCTAGATCTCTCAGATGAGGGATCCATTTATAGATGTCTGCAAGGGTGTGAGTCACCTCTAGGTTTTTGATTAGTGTCATTCCACTTGTTGTTCTTGGTTCCACTTGGAGATTTCATGGATCTCTTACTCATCCCTAGGCGAATTCAGAGAGGCAAGTGTCATATGAGAAGTTTTTGGAAGATTCCATGAGCATCCACTTAGCAAACTGTCTCGGACATTTGTCCATCCTTGCTCATCGCACCCCACAGAAGGCCTCTTCAATATGCATCGCACCTGGCTAGTGTAGAAGTTAGTATGCATCGCACCCTAACAGTGGAGCAGTCAGTATGGTCCAGTTTTGGCCAGTTCTGAGTGGTTTTTCAGGTGGAACTTTTGGGGAATGATGTAATTAGTTGACCATGATCCTTTAGGGTATGAAACAACACTTTTAGGGGTTAAAGAGCCCTTGGTTTATTGACATATAAGATTGGGGTTGCAGTTCCCAAATATGTCTATAATAGTTGCCCCCTAAAGCATGAAGTTGTAAATATTTTGATGTTGGGTGAAATGCTTTATCATGAGGATCCGAGGTATTCGAACTGGAAGGTGACCTGTATGAGATACAATACAATACATCATAATCATATTATTTTCATGATCTAGCTGAGGTGGGCATTCCCATGCTCAGCTTTATAAATTCCTTTTCATGTACATAGGACAGATAATCGTCTGTAGTTGCAGACTGGTGATTCTTCATATGAAGAGTCATCTTCCCTGGCTTAGATGACTATCTGTGTTGCTTCTGTGTACATTTGATGTCTTTATATTCCTGAATATATCGCAGCCTGGATGGATGAAACTAGATCCAGGGTATTCAAAACTCATTCAATATTTTCCCGATGTACAAGTCGATCAATGTGAAAATATGTCTTGAAGTCGAAGATGGAAAGACATCGCTTGATTACCAGCCAAAAATGTAAGTTGTTAACAGGTGCGAGAGGAATCACCAATAAAGATAATGACCCTCAAGGTACTACAGTACAATTCACGTAGTGTGAAAATATGATTCGATGTCGAACACCACTCAAAATCTTTCGGTCGAAGGCCATTGATGTAAACCTATCACCGGAAGTGAGAAACTTGCCATTGAGGCATGCAAGCTTCAAAGTACTGAAAGGGTTGTTTCTAAGTCAACTTCTTGGATAATGAGCTGATGTCGACAAGAAGTGACCCGTCATAGGAGGGCCTTAATGTATCCTACATCTAAGACATGAAACGAAGCAAATGGTTTTCTGGAGGTGAAAACAATCTGATGATACAAGGTTCAGGAATGACGGTCATGAAAAATGGAGGGTGAAGTTATTGCAGTGGATGAGGCATTAACTAGATGGTGAATTCTCTGAATGAATTCTCTTGAACATATCAGCTACATTGAGATGGATTAGTAGCGTTAACCCCAAAATATGGATGGTATGGAGGACCAATGGTGATATGACCGGAGAACAGAATAACCCAACCTGACTCAATCAGGGTGGAGTGAAAGTGTCATGTTCAAGAGTGATTTGCTACCAATAAAATTCTTCAAGTTTTCTTCCCTTTTTACCCAGTCATTGCTGACCAGTACCTCTTTATTTTTGTCAAGCTTGAGGAGGATAACATATGCTTGTTCTATAATTTTCCCTTTGGGCAAACCAGTCGCTATGTTTTAGTGAGTTTAACGATAGTGAAACTCGTTCTTGCTTGGGTGGACAAGTTTGTCGCTATTGTTTTAGTGAGTTTAATGACGAAGATAACTCAGTCCTTTTCATGTTTAGAGAGTTTGAAAAGGGATGAAAAGGAAACTCCAGCAGTTCTTTTTTGTAGCATAATCCCTTAAATCTGAAAAATATTAAAATAATACAAAAGGGATGACTTTTCTGATCACTTTAGCGAGCCAAAAAAGACAAGTGCTCGACCTTTTTTGTAAGATAATCCCTCAGGTCCAAAAAATATTAAAATATACAGGAGGGATGGCACTTCCAATCAATTTAGCGAGCTGGAGAGGCTAATAGCTTGACAATGTTTTCATATTTAGCAAGTTTGAAAAGAGTTTAAAGGAGACTCGTTTTTTGCGGAACAAGTGGCGTTTAGGGTAGCAACTGGTTCCAGGTAATCTTGGAACTTCTCAAAACATGGTGATGAGAAGAGGGTAGCTAATAGGACCACTCATTGTAGCTGTTCCTCAAAATGGTAAAAAATCAAGTGGAAGCATATGATTGGCCAAAAGAATGGAGGTGATGGTAGGAACACAACCAAGGCTCAAAAGGTTGATGTAATGGCAATCACAAAGGTTATTTACCGAAGGTAGGTTCATTTCTTTTAAAGAGCTTGAACTTTGGGGGAACATATGCTCTGTTGGCAGGTTTATATTTTAACAAGCTTGAACCTTGCGGGAACATTGCTCATTTGGCAGGTTTATTTTTTAACGAGCTTGAACCTTGCAGAAACATTGCTCATTGCCTTTTTATGTAGGCTAGAAATGACAAAACTAAAAAGATAAGAAAACTAATAAATCTAAGGAACTATTGAGGTTAGGTAGGATGGTTTTATTAGCAGTTTAGACAAAACCCTTCCTTTGCTTTGTCTACTACTCAGACAAAGGTGAATGGTGGATCAGACGAATCACCTGACCTTAGGAGTTAAAAAAATAAAAAGCTAAAAAAAAGAAATTGGTCATTTTTCGCTTCCATAAAAAGGTTTGCATGGCACCCCCAGGCATCGAGAAAAGGAGAGTCTCCAGTAACCATATGGGAATCATTGTAGTTAAGTACGATTGTTTCTGTCAGCGGTTAGACAAAAACACTTCCTTGGCTTTGTCTGCCAGTTAGACAAAGGTGAGTGGTGTGTCAGACCAATCACTTAACTTATAGGGAAATTCATATGGTAGGATGGTTTCATCCATATAATAGACAAAAAACTTCCTTGGCTTCATCCGTAGTGTAGACAAAAGTGAATGGTGTTTCAGACCAATCACATAACCTACAGGGAAACCTATCTTTTCAGCTGGGTTCATTCGCCAAATGGACAAGGGTACATGCCCCCTAAGCTTTGTTACATTCACCAGACTACTCGCGGTAATTAGGTGGATGGAATGAAGGTTGAAGAGACACTCTTGATGCAAAAGGACCATTTAGAGATGATGCTTGACTTGAAGCTATGTTTGAACCCGAAAATGAAAGCTGGTCAACAGTGACAATTTTTCCTTCATGTGGGAAACACATCACTTGAAAGAGTGTGGAACCAATAGCTTCCATGCTATAAAAATAGTCACATCCAAGGAGGAGATTGTAATCTAACGGTCCTTGGACTACCATCACGTTCAAGTGAACGGTTTTCCTTTCCAGAGTTATTGGTAACTTAGTAAGGATACCTAATAGTTGACTGGTTCGTTTGTTAAAGCCTAATAAATTTTGTGTAATAGGCATAAGCGATGGTGAACCAAACACTTTCCAAGTAGTTGAGGAAAGGATACTCACTAAAGCCCCTTCATCTATGATAGTGCCAGACATGATCATTTTGTAAACTTTTACTATGATCTGGAACGGTACATTAGAAGGAAGGAAAGATCTTGCTAGTCGATTCCAATCAAAGGAAGTAACCAGATTGCTTGGAGGGGGTACCGAATAAATGGTTGAATTAACCCCTTGAGTCATGAGAACTAGGGGATTTTCTTCCTATTGTGAAGGAATAGACGGATTGCCCCCAAGTTCATCAGACTATGAAGTGACAAAAAGAATTTGAACAGTATCGTTCTCACTCTCTTTGGGAATGATATCATCTAAAGGTGGATCTTCTGAAGGCAAAACTGGGTCGACTGCCATCTCAACCTGTTGACTTTGGTCCAGTATGGACTCAGAAGATTCACTTTCAATGATAGGTGCTTCGACCGATGGTTGAGTTATGTCAGTCATATTTTCAACTAATAAAGAACTTGAGGTGAGTTTCTTGTATCTAGATGGAAGTCGTTGTGGTGAAGCAGGACAGTTACACAAGACTCTTTTGGCCTCATCCAAAAAAGGACAACGGGGAAGGTGATGGTCCCCTTCACATAATCCACATGGAGTTTTGACCTTTCCTTTCTGTCCAGGAATTTCATTTTCACTAGTTAATGGTGTGCTGTCAACATGATCACCAGAGGTTGATGACACCAGATAGTGTGAATGGGGAGACCATTCTCTCAAGATCCATGGAATGCAAGGACAATCTTGATGAAAATGGTTTCCTTTGAAAATTACACAAGGATATTTTGGAGATTTAGTGTGCAGATTTTCACCAGATGATTCATGGTTGCCCCCTTGCTTAACTGACTTCTTCTTCTTCTTCTCCTTCCCTTTCTTCTTCTTCTCAGCTACTTGGTTACTAGTATCACTATTTTCACCAAGCGAAGAGGAAGAAGGAGAGGGAGAAATAAACGAAGGAGGCAAAGGGTCAACTTCAGTATCAACTGGTTGTTGATTTGATTGCTGAGGAATCACGTTATTTTGAACCATAGAGGTTGAGAACAACCACACTGGCAGGCCAATAGTCAGACCTGGCAGAGACAATGTGGCCATATGAGGAGCACCAATATTTCCCCAAGAAGAAAATGGACTAGGATTCCCCTCAAGAGGGATTCCATGATTGGTGGACTCCATTATCTCAACCTAAGATCAACGAAGGAATAGGGATGTTATTCCAAATTAATAAATTTTAATGACGCTTTGACACAACTTTTCTTTTTCAATTTTTAAGAGTCAAGAAAAAGCTAAAGATGACTCTAGTCCCCTTCGATTTTTAATGAGCCTATAGTGAAAAGTGCTCAGATGGACCTTTTATTTTAAGGAGTCGAAAAGGAACGAAAGTGACTACTTTGGAAATCTAGATAGAGGGATTACCAAACCAATCACAAAACTGCAAAATACACCTTGGTGATAAATTAAAGATAAATTACCAAGGACTTATGTACGACAGTCAATCCTCACGAATGCTATGTTTAGTGCATTGTGATTGATAAGGAGGCAGACACGGCTTCCTATGGATAAAGGATATAAGCCTATTGGGTCTCCCAATATATACTTGATGGTATGGGGAGCACAATTCCATGCTAGCACTTGTCGTATCAAAGAGGAGGAATCACCCAACCTTCGATGAAAATGATAGTTACTAGATTTTACGACGCCGAAACACATCTCTAGCCTAGACCTCTAGATATGTTGCGTTAGGTTCCAAAGCGTTGTTAAGTTCATTGAAATTTATTTTAGAGTTGATATTTCTTAGAAGTTTGCCTTTCAATGGTTCACCACATGATGTAGATGTAAAATTCCTAAATATGCAATCTAAAATGATAAACAATCGTCGTTTATTTTTAGCAATGAAAATCCTAGCTACTAAGGAAGGAAGATTACGATTCTTTCAAACAGAGAGCAAACAACACACACTAAATGCACTTTTCCTAAATCATTTTTCGCACACAGTCTAAATTCAAATGCAAATGCATGTATTTTTTTTTGTTCCCTTAATGTGAGAAATGCCAAAAAGGAAAACTAAGTATAGATCTGAAGTATGTTCTTTAAAGCGACATTTCGACAATTTCTTTTTCAAAATGAAAGGAAGACTTAAATGACACTTTTCAATTTCGAATAGAAGATGCTTTTGACATTTCAAATATCAACAAATCAAATCAAATACATAACAAAAATTTCAATCGACTGTCTAGAGAAGGAAGACTTTACGACACTCCTCTTTTTGACAAAAAAACGACAGTTACGACACTTTTTGCACCAAGACGACAGATCGATTTAAATATTTTTTTGACAAAGGATTGTAAATGATGGACAAATACATAAAAGAATCTCCTAATCCTAATCAATGGAGGCTATTCTATGTAGTTCAAGGAGGCTTTAGCAATGAGATACTATTCATAAGCAACAAAACAACTAAAGAGAGCTGAAAACAAGGACAAAAAACCCAAATTTCAAGGAAAGAAATATGATTACTCAGTCATCGCACCTGTGCTTCACAGAAATAGGGATGCATCTTACCTGCTACACTCGGGAAGTGCGATACATACTGGTTTCTAGTGACAGACAGTGTGATGGGCTAGGGAGTGCAACTGAGATGGGTTTTGGCTCAAATTTGCGGTTGATTTCAGTGAGTTAAGCTGAGCTATTACGGACAGTAAAAAAACAAAGTACAGGAGTATGATCTTGGGAAGTTATTGAGCTACCAATAGGGCATCTAGAATTCTTGTAAACCAGATGTTCAAATCATAAACTAAACTGGAGATTGATAGAAGCAACATTCATCTACTTTGCAATTGTAGAGCAAGAGCAGTTCGAAGGCTATCTGGCTAACTTCAGGCTCTGTCTATAGTTTATAAAACAAACAATCAACAACAAACTAACAAACTATTTGTTCCCTAGCGGAGTCACCATTTTGTTTCCGGGAAAACTAGTGTCTTTTCAATCTGGTAGTCCCACTAGGATTGGCATCTATCCTAGAAACAAACACTCAAAGTAATTTGTGATTTCCTCTATGTATGATAGATAAGAGAGAGGCAGAGTGACCAACATGGATCTTCCGTTTGACTCCTTGCTTGATTTCTCTCCCCCTTGATAGAGCTTGGAACTCCTCTCCTACTTGTCCTGCTTAGAGAATACCTATAGAAACAAAGTAACAAAACACCATCAAAGCATCTCAATCTATTATATCATCAACAATGTAGAATCAGAAATACATTGAACATACAATAGAATTCACAAATAGAAAGATTCACAAATACGTGATTGTATGGAGGAAAACTCAAAGAACTTTATTAAAATAGAAGGGAGAATTACAACCCATCTATCTGAACCAGCATCATCCTCCCAGCATCAAAGCCCTCTTCACCTCATGAAAAGAAAAATCACCCAACAATACAATTCTCTTTCTCAAAGACAAACTATCAACACTTCCTTAGACATTACAAAATTCCAGCCTCTAGATCTCTCAGATGAGGGATCCATTTATAGATGTCTGCAACGGTGTGAGTCACCTCTGGGTTTTTGATTAGTGTCATTCCACTTGTTGTTCTTGGTTCCACTTGGAGATTTCATGAATCTCTTACTCATCCCTGGGCGAATTGAGAGAGTCAAGTGTCATATGAGAAGTTTTTGGAAGACTCCATGAGCATCCACTTAGCAAACTGTCTCGGACGTTTTTCCATCCTCGCTCATTGCACCCCACAAAAGGCCTCTTCAGTATGCATCGCACCTGGCTAGTGTAGAAGTCAGTATGCATCACACCCTAATAATGGAGCAGTCAGTATGGTCTAGTTTTGGCTAGTTCTGAGTGGTTTTTTAGGCGGAACTTTTGGGGAATGATGTAATAAGTTGATCATGATCCTTTAGGGTATGAAACAACACTTTTAGGGGTTAAAGAGCCCTTGGTTTATCGACATATAAGATTGTGGTTGCAATGCCCAAATATGTCTATAACACCAGGAGTCTACAAACACCATTACAACATGTAATGTGCCTTCTGGTCTGACTACCGATTGGTTAGCCAACTCTAATAAGGTTGTGTTTGGGTCTAATGATGTAATGCAAAGTTTTTGACAAGTGGTGGTTGTAAGAATATTGATTGTAGCTCCTAAATCAACTAAGGCATTAGGGAAGGAGCATCCATTGATTTGCACTGTGACTATAGGATTTCTTGGGTCCTCATATTTTACAGGTGCTTCTCTTCCTGATAGTAAGTCAGATAGGGTACCGACTACATGGACAGTTGGATTTGTTGTTATTTTCCTCTTTGGCTTTTTCATACATAATTCTTTGATAGTTTTTGCATAAATCGGGAGGTCTTGAATAACCTGGAGAAGTGGAATTTTTATACACATTTTTTTTAGTTCTCCTAGATGATCAAAATCAGGATGTTCTATTGGGCGAGGTGTGATCAGTTGTTCTAGGAATGGTGGAGAAGAGGTGGTTGCTTGTTAATGAGTTTTCTATCTAAGAATATTCTCTTCTTGTAGTGTTTGTTCTATAGGTAACAGATTTTTAGTTTGAACATTTTTATCTCCCTCTGATTCTATTATATGCCCAGATCTTAATTGAAGGTTGTTGCACTCCCTTAACTCAGTTTCTGGTTCTGGTCCTTCAATTATTTGCACAGATTGAACGGTCTATTGTTGGGGTTCGGGTTGGGTTGGGCTAGGAGCTGTGGTCTTAAGTTGGTCTGGGGGTTTTGTTGCAATGTATAAGGTGTTGGCAGTGTGGGTTGAGGGAGAGGGATCGTTCCAGCTGGCTGATTTATAGGTCTTTGCCAGTTCGACTACCAGTTTTGACTTTGCAAGGTGGAGGGTGACCATTGTGTTGAATATGCATTATTTTTCCAAAATGGTGGACAGTAAGGAAAGTTTGGCCAATTGGTTTGATTTGTTTGATTTGGCCATGGTGATATGGGGAATGGCTGCTGTGACCAGCTAGAGAAAGGTGGTTGATTCTGCCACATTCCATTATACTGCTGAGCATTATATTGAGGAGGCTGAAAAGAAGAGGATGGATCAATGGGCATACCTGTTTGTCGTGACTGCCACTGGCGGCGCTGATTTAGTAGGTAAACTAGTTTTGTTTCTTCTTCTACTTCTTTGTAGACTTCTTTCAGTCCTAGGAGTGATGGGCAGCTTTCTTTGGTGTGATCTTTCATATAAATAGTGCAAATTTTGACCGTATCTAGCGGGCACTCTTTGTGCCTATGTTTCTTTTTGCATCTAGGGCAGAATATCGCCAAATTTTATTCCACTTTTGCTTGCTTTTGTTTAGCTTGCATGATGTCCAACTGCGTTGTCAGAGTCCCTGGAATATCAGTTTTGAAATTTTCTAGTGGATTACTAATTTCTGCATGGTTTATACCTCCACCGGAGATCTTTATATCCCTTGTGCTCATGTCACATTCTGCTAGCTTCAGTCTTGTGTTGCCTCTTCAACTCCTAATACACAAATCAATGATGTCAACAAAAGTTTCCTGATATATGTCACTATTATGAATAATGTTTAATGTTTCAATCCATTGTTCTTTCATCCCTTTAATTAGTGTAGTTTTTAACATGTTGTCAGGCAAGGGTAAAGATGCATAAGGAGATCTCTAGAGATTGTATTGAAAGCATTATACATATTCCCCCAGTGTTTCACTAGGTCTTGCTGTCATTTGAAATATCTCATCCTTTAATTTTCTAGATCTGCAATAGTCCTGATATTTCTTTAGAAAAGCAGTTTTCATCTGATCCTAGTTGTTTATAACGCCCCCACCTAACCCCATAAACCATCGTAAAGCTGCTCCTTTTAATGTGGAGGGAAATAATTTTAGTTTTTGGGGATCGGTGGTATAGTCATACCCCCAGCATAATACATCAAACTCAAACAGAAATGCATCTAGATCCTCTGATGTTAGGCCATGGAATGTAGGAATATTCTGGAGAGGAATGGCCTTCATAGGTGCATTAACTGTAGTGTCCACAATGGGATACTGCAGTGTGGAGGTTTGAGGTGTTTGTTGGTTCTGGGCCATTTGATCAAATATGTGCCAATACCCTTCTAGGATTTCCAGAGAGTTATTCCTAGGATGACTAGAAGGAATAGGAATGAGCTTAACAGCACTTCCCTGGTCTGGGATAATGAGTGTTCCTTGCTGAACTACTACCTAGGGGGATCTTGGCTCCTCAGGTTCTTCTACTTCGTTTTGGATAAACTTAACAGCACTCCCCTTATCTGGGCTGTTGAGTGTTTGAATTATTTCGAGAGGGGATCTTGGCTCTTCTGTTTCCCCTGTTTCTCCTCCTCCTTCATGGAGATTACTAGAATTCCCTTCTTGTAAAGAAATTGGGTGAGAATTCTCAATTTCTTGAAAATCTTGCTCAGTTTCTTCTGTTTTGCTGTGCACCTCAACAAAGGCTACAGATGGTGAGTCTGTGGCCCGAAGGGAGCCAGTAGGTTGTCTAGAAGAAACTTTTCTAGGTCCTACTTATGGTTGAGATTTGGATTTCTTAATGATATCGTTTATGAAGTTTGATCAACCAAGGGTCACCAGTCCCGTAACTTTGTCGGGTTTGGGTAGTGGTTTTGGATTATTTTCAAGTTTTTTCTTCTTAGTCATACACACAAACGAAATATTTATTTCTACTCTAAGTTCTTTAACAATCCTGCTGGAAAGTGGGCGGGGGAGTAGGGCTTTTACATGCTTCGTACACAGGTTCTTACCTTCCATTTTTAATACCCAACTCTTTCCTAACAAGCACCCATCAGATGCACACTAGTCTTTAGAAATGGCTACACTGTCCCCGACAACAGCGCCAAAATGTTGAGGTATAAAAGGTGTCTTTTTAACTCCTAATTATCTTCACATTAATTACCAATCCGGGAAAGATTTTATATTTCAAGAGTGTACACAGTTTGTGGCGGCTATTTACTCAAGAGTAATGTTTCTGAATTGCAGTACAGTGCTTTCAAATACAAGAGTAAATGAATGCTTTAAATAAAACTCACTTGCAATTAAAGGAAACTCAATGCTCTGAAACTAAATCATTTATTCGACAAAGTAACAGCAATTATCAGTCAAGGATACAATATCAATAACTCATTCTTTGTTTAACTGATGTAAACTAAATCAAGCATAAATAAGATCCTCAATTTGAGATCTTTGACAGTAATAGCCAATGTTCTTTACAGTTGTTGATCTCACACACACCACACTAAATAACCAATTGGAAATGATAATGAATTAAATCAATAATGCTACTATAACTGATCGAAATGATATAATTATGCTAACTATAAAAATTCTAAAAGTCAAAACTAAATGATTGCAGAAAGTAAATGAGTAGCAATGCTATATAATAGAAATGAAAAGAAAAACTTATGTACTTGCACTGAACAGCAAAGCTAAGTTACTGAAACGAACAACGAAGCTCTGTAAGTAAAATGAACAGCACAAAAATAGACTTGCAAAAAGTAGTGATCTTGTCATGAGGGAAACGAACAGCAATGTAATTCAATTACAACATGTAAAATAGATCAATTCATTAAGTTTGGAAATACAAAATAGTAAAGCGATGCGACTACAATAGATAGAAATGAAACCAAACCATCACACGGTGTTATATACATTCTTGGGCACTACAACCCCAATCAAACATGTCCATTAAACAAGGGCTCCTAAGTCCCTAAAAGTGTTGTTTCATACCCTAAAGGAACAAGGTAAACTTATTACATCATCTCCCAGAAGTTCTCCACAGGAAACCGCTCAGAACTGGTCAAAACTAGACCATACAGGTTCCTCAGTGCTAAGGGTGCGATGCATCCCACCTGCCCAGTGTAAAAGGTGCGATACATACTAAAAAGCCCTTCTGTAGGGTGCAATGGGTGAGAGTGGACAAATGGGAGAGACAATTTGCGAGGTGGATGATCATAGAATCTTCCATAAACTTCTCCTATGACACTTGCCTCTCTAAATTTGCCCAAGGATGAGTAAGAGATCATCAATCTCCAAGTGGAACCAAGAACTATCAGAGAGAGGACACTAATCAAAATCCCAGAAGCTGACTCACCCCCCTGCAATCATCTATATATGGATCCCTCATCCAAGAGATCCAGAGGCTGGAATTTTGTATTTTTGTAAGGAAGTGTTGTTGGTTTCTTGGTGGAACATCATAGTGTTGGGTGATCTAAGCTTTTCATGAGGTGAAAGAAGGGCTTTCATGTTGGAGGATGACGCTAGGTCAGAACAATTGGTTGTAATCCTCTTTGCTTATTCTTGATATTAATAAAGCTATTCAAGTTTTCCTCCACACTCTTGTATGTTTTATGATATATGCATTTGTGTGGTCAATATATATATGGTCCTATATTGTTTATGATTGTAGATCTCTGTTCTTCGATAGTATTATCCTGCTTTGATTCCACAGGTGCTCTTTGAAGCTGGGTAGACAGAGGAGAAGCGGTAAAGATCTATCAGAAAGGAGAGGAACCGAGCAAGGAACCAAGTGCAAGACTGAGGTTGATGTCCTTCATTCCCCTCTTATCTACTTCTCATAAAGGAAAACGAAAGTAGTTTTAGTTTGTTTGTTTCTAAGATAGCTACCAATCTTAGTGGGACTAGCAGCTTCGAGTGGACACTATATTTCCCGATAACAAAATGGCAACTCCACTGGGGAGCGAATAGATTGTTTGTTTGTCTATATTTTTTTGTTTTATAAACTTACATACGGAGCCTGAAGTCAAGCCAGCTAGCCTTCGAACTGCATTTGCTATGCAAGTGCAAAGTAGATCAATGTTGCTTTAGTCTATCTCCGGGTTTTGTTTATAAACTAAACAATCGATTTGAAAACCTTCTAATTTCCCTAGTGGTGGCTCTAGTAACCTCATTATATCAGCCCTTGTGATTTCTATTTACTGTACATCACTTGCTCGGCCTAAATCCCTGAACTGAGATGCAAACTGTGACCTAGAACCCAGTTGAAGTCTCGTCCCTGGACCATCGCACCTTCTCCTCTTGGGAATCTGGATGCATCACACTTCCCGTGTGCAGTAGGTGTGTTGCATCGCACTTTCCTTGTGTTACAGGTGCGATGGTCAGACAAGACCTCTTCTGCTCTCAGTTTTTGGTTTCTGTGTTCACTCTCTTCAGCTCTATTCAGGAGTTTTGTTGTTTGTGATCAGTATACTAGTGTGGAAACCCCCTT
Organism: Pinus tabuliformis; assembly: GCA_031772625.1. Classification (NCBI taxonomy): domain Eukaryota; kingdom Viridiplantae; phylum Streptophyta; class Pinopsida; order Pinales; family Pinaceae; genus Pinus; species Pinus tabuliformis. The sequence continues at coordinate 904,497,842 of CM062811.1, forward strand.
CCTTTCCATCATTGCACCTCCATTTTGCAAAGAACTATGAATGTTTTTATGTATTGTGTGCCATTTTCAGTTCTCTTTTACAAAGAAGTAGAATAATCAAACTGTCGTCTTCTGATTTGAAAGTGTCGCAAGTGTCGTTTTCAGTCAAAGAAAAGAATTCTATTGTTCTTGATGGTTGATTATACAGTTACTCTTGTATTTGATTTGAATTAGTATTTTTTCAAGTGTTGAAAGTAGTTTTCAATTCAAAATATCAAAGTGTCATCATTATCTTCCTTTCATTTTTGAAGAGAAATTTGTTAGTACTGTCGCTTTGAAAAGATAATTCAGATTTGTACTTAGCATTCTTCTTGTCATTCACAGATTAAGAAAGCTAAAAAAAAATACATGCATGTGCATTTGCATTTAGACTCCTTGTTGGTTTGATTTAGGATAGTGCATCTAGTGTGTGCTCTATGCTCTATGTTGAAAGAATACCATCTCTCTTTCTTTAGTAGCTAGGATTTTCATTGCAAAAAGAAGATTAAACGATTGTTTATCATCTTAGATTGCATTTTAAGAATTATATCTACATCACGCAGTGAACTTGAAAGGAAAATTTCTTAAGAAAGATCAACTGTAAAATCAATTTAATGAACCTAAAAATGCTTTGGAACCTAATGCACAACAGCTAGAAGTCTAGGCTAGAGACGTATTCCGGCGTCGTAAAGCTTGGTCACTGTCACTTTCACTGTTGGTTGGGTGATTCCTCCTCTTTGAGAAGACAAGTGCCAGTATGGACTTGTGCTCCCACATACCATTAAGTATATATTGGGAGACCACAATAGGCTATATCCTTTATCTATAGGAAGCTGTGTCTTCCGCCCTATCGATCGCAATGCACTGAACACAGCATTCAGAATGATTGACTGTCGTACCGTAAAAAGTATTGTACAGTTTTGCGATTTGTTTGGTAATCCCTCTGTCTAGATTTCCAAAGTAGTCTCTTTCGTTCCTTTTCAGACTTCTTAAAGGAAAAGGTCCATCTGAGCACTTGTCACTTCAGGCTCATTAAAAATCGAAGGCGACTAGAGTCATCTTTTGTTTTTTCTCGACTCTTAAAAATTGAAAAAGCAAGTTGTGTCAAAGCGTCTAAAATTCATCTAATTCGGAAACATTTCTCCCTTTATTTTTAGTTGATCGAGTAATCAGCAATCGTGGAAGAAAGTCAGTTGGAACCCCATCATTTGCGGAGGCTTACGAGTCAACCGTCTTTGTCTCCAGAATCAAAACTATTTCGGACAAAGCGAACTCTTTCAACCAACTCAAAGTCCCCTGGTCAGGTCGGAACAAGTGTTTCGACACCATCAGAGACTCCGGTTACTCCAAACATTTCTGGTACCCCTACCTTTATAGAAGAAGTTCCGCAGCCACTAGAGGACAGTAGAACTGATCCTAGTATACCTGAACCAGCTCAATTTGTAGTTGATTTAGAAGGTGTTGTTCCCCAAACATCAGTTGCTGCAAAATCCATACCTTCTTTGGCACCGGAAATATTTTACGGACCTGACGGTCTACCTCTTCCACCTGATTTGATTTCCATAGAAGAGATTGTGGAGGATCCACCATCTACTACTCCATCACAATTTGGAGTTGGGGTCACTCTATATCCCTCTTCATTAGAAATTAGTCTACCGTTATCGGAAGTTCCTATAGAATTGCTAGGAAACCTTTTGGATAGACTAGATATGTCTGAGCAACCGTCAACATCTAGGACTATGTCATCTGACACAGCAGTGGTAGAACTTCCTTATGCTACTCCAACAATGTTCGCTGGCATACCATCTGTCGCAAATAGCTCTCAATCGATGGATGGAATCCGTCCAGAGGCTGTTTCAACAGTATGTTCTGTTCCCGTTTGTTCGTTTGGAATAATATTTGGAATCTCTTATGTTGAGTCCCAACAAATTGATCCTTCGTAGTGTCAATTTTGGCAATATGGTCTTCAAAGGAAAATCATTCCATTAAGCACCGGACTACCATCGTATGGGGGGAAATATGCCCTTTCATTGTCTCCTCCGGGAGGTCAAACATACGAGGGTTCGCAACAGAATTCAGGTTATGCTGGAATTACATCCAGTGGTTGGATACCAATACTACCTCAACAACCAAGAGTTGTATACTCAATGCAACAAAGTATGCCTATGTCAAATATCCCCACTACACCGGCTATTGTGACGGTGTCACAAGTACAAGCGTTACCTGTTGTATGCCAACCTCAAGTCTCTCAGGTCGCAATCCAACAACCCCTTGTCCCTGCGACGCCACCACAATCATCGGTTAGTGGCTCCTTAACTGGAGTGACCCAGGCTCAAACGGGTACCATTACCCCTCATCTCGGTCAAACAGCCAGTATTGGACAATAGCACGTGGTCTCATAACCATGGCTGGTGCAATATCAACAACCACAATTCCAGCAAGTAATGGGCAACCATATGTTCAAAACGGTCAACATCAACCATTTCATAATGGTTATGCCCATCAACCTTATCAAAGTTATCAGCATCAAATGCACTATGCTGGTATGCAAAGACCCACTGCTCAGGCAATCCCATCTTATCCTGGGTACGCTTCACCGAACCTGAATCAACAGTTGCCCTTTGTGGCAACTTTAGAATTACTAGATCTAAATCGGCTAACAAACGATCCAATCACTTACGCCCCTTGGTGGCCAGCGATTCCTCATAAACTTCCGTCAGATATTCCTAAATTTAATGGAAATCCGGGTGAAGACCCGTCGAATCATGTGATGACCTTTCATCTATGGTGTTCATCTAACACTCTAAACGATGATTCGAATAGGCTTCACCTTTTTCAGCGAACGTTAACTGGTCCAACAGCAAAATGGTATATCGAATTACCTAGAGCTTCGTTTGATAACTTCAATGCCCTAGCCATAACCTTTTTAACCCATTTTCAGTTACCCATAAGGTACAAAATGGGAACAAAGCTTCTTACCAATTTCAAGCAAATGACAACCACTCACATATTCGATCATATTCATGAGTGGCGACGTCGTCGTAGAATGGTAAAAACATATGTTCCTGATCGGATTTTGGCTGAATGGTTTATTAAGTCATTGTTACCTTCTATTATGGAAGATGTGGCAAAGGGAGGAAGCGTCACTGAAGAGCAAGTAATTGCTTGTGTGCAATATCTAGAATTGATCTATACTTAGTCTGGCACGCTCTACGATAAATCCCTGATGCTCCTAGACCGGAATTTTTCATTCCTCCCTCTCCTAAATCAAACAAAGACTCTCATGCCAGGGATGGCGTGATAGGAATGACCAACACAAAAATCGTAAAGGCTAAGTCGAAAAAGGCCTGTACAGTTTCAGGTCAAAATGCGAATGAAGAACTTCTCACCTCGGAAGTAAATTCCATATTGACTGACAAAGGCAAAGAAACCAAGCAACCAGGAGGCAATAAGAAAAAGAAAGGGAAGAAGAAAAAACAGGAGGAGTCATCCCCTGAAAAATCTTCTGCAAACCCTTCTAGAGATAGGAAACCAAATCGTCCATGCCTAATATGTGATGAGGATCATTGGACAAGAGAGTGTCCGTATAAAGCTAAGCTTAGAAAATTCTTCAAGAATTCAAAAACCTCGGCAGTATTGACTAATCCGTTTCCAAATCCGGGAACAAATCTAGTTGCTAGTGACAATGCTTCCCCGTCCCAAGTGCTAATGTTTTCGGTTTCGAAGCAACAAAATGATGATTTGATATCGACAAGGAATAACGATTACGGGAATCCACAACTGTCAGACAAAAAGGCCAATGATCAACCCAGTAGTTCAACAACAACTTCGACCGAAGTTGTGCCATCCATCATTCCTGAGCTAACGATAAAGCTACCAAAGGGAGTAGTACACAAATCGACATTTAATCCTCGTGCCAGAGCAGCACAACATTATAATATAGTGGAGGATCTAGCCCAATTTCCATCCGCTATGTTGACACTTGAGGTACTGCAAAATTGCCCCTCCCAAAAGCAGGCTTTATTATCAGCAATAGGTGGGATTGACCCAACGGATTCCAATCTTGTGTCCTTTAATCACAAAGGATATGACCCTCAGTTACCAGCTCAACTAGCTTTCCTCATTCAAGTGAAAGCCCTCAACAAAACTATTCATTGAACAATTATTGATGAGGGGGCATCTACATGTATTATGTCGATGAGTTGCTGGAAAACTTTAGGATCTCCACCCTTGTCGCGATCTTCGATGACATTAAAAGCATTTGATGGACGAACATACACCCCATACGGGATTTTAAGTAACTTGCAAGTCGAACTGGGGGGCAAAATAGTAGAAATAGATGTTGAAGTAATTGACGGAAACCTCGATTACAACATCCTACTGGGAAGGCCTTGGATATATGCTATGGCATCCATCGTGTCGACATATTTCAGGAATATTGCATTTCCCTTTCAAGGAGGAATTACAATCTTCGACCAACAAACATATCTCCCCAATAGTTCACAAGATACGGGAAGCATTCTGATGATCCACGGAAGCCCTCATTCGCTTCAAAATATCGGAGTAGGCCTACTAAAAGACCCAATATTAATGGGGACTTTTGCCCTACCGCCTCCAATCAATCTGGCGGAAGTGGCAACGGTGGGAACCTGCAATATGATATCTTCTATAAAAAGATCTCTGAAAATGATATTAACATGGATCATTTGTAGGTATGGCCTCTAAGCCCAATGGAAATCTTGTAGCAATAAATGTTTTCGGCATGGGAGGCAAACCCAAATCAATGCTCATCAAGCATTTGGATAGATAGGTCTAGGGAATATGGTACCCCTTCAGATCCTTGGTCGCAAGTACACTATACAGACGAAGGAATTATTCAGTCAATGATGATTGACGGGGCACCATGGGAAGATTGCCACCATCGTTCCCATCTTCTGGATTACAAAGAAGATACTGCTAGTGACCTTCATCATCCCTCAATTTTTGATTTTCTATCAAACACTGTAAACACGGTGGATTCCAAGTGAAACTTGTCCAATATTGAAGAGACTATTGCCATAAATATCTCTACCAAAATAGATATTGTAGAGAATATTCATGTCGACAAATCTTGTTCTCCTTCAGAACTGGAAATATATAACACTCTTTTTCGTGAATTCAGAGATGTCTTTGCTTGGTCGTATGATGAAATGCTAGGCATTGACTCGAGCATAGTTGAACACGAAATTAAGATGTATCCAGATGTCAAACCGGTATGACAACGGCTACGACAGGTGCACCCCAAGAAAGCCACTGCCATCAAGGCAGAAGTTGAAAAACTTCTCCATGCTGGTTTTATTTACCTGGTTCCTCTAACCGATTGGGTATCGAATATTGTTCCTGTAATGAAAAAACAAGGAACGATTAGAGTGTGCATCGATTATAGGGATGTAAATCAAGCTTGTCCAAAGGACAACTACCCTACACCCTTCATTGACCAGATAATTGATGAATGCGCCGGATGTGAAATATTCTCATTTATGGATGGATTTTCCAGGTATAATCAAATAAATATCCGCCCACAGGACTAGTCAAAGACTGCATTTATTTGTCCGTGGGGCACATTTGCATATCGCAAGCTACCCTTTGGTTTAAAGAATGCAAGGGCAACATTTCAGAGGGAAATGAATTATGCCTTCCATGACATCAAAAACATCATTCAACCATATCTCGACGATCTTCCGCCTCGTTCACGAAATCAGACCGATCATCTACAGCATTTGAGAGCGATATTTCTACATTGCCGACACTACAAGATATGGCTCAATCCACACATATGTGTGTTCTGTGTCAGTTCTGGTCATTTACTTGGCTTTGTGGTCTCAAAGGATGGGATTCGTCTCGACCCATGTAAGGTTCAGGAAATCATCAATTTGCCTCCACCTTCAAATTTTCTTCAGATTTAGAAACTCCAAGGGAAATCAAACTTTCTGAGGAGGTTCATTCCAAATTATGCCGAACTTGCTAAAGGTTATACTCATATATTGAAAAAAGAAGTACCCTTCGTCTGGGATCAGGTCGCGCAAGCTTCCTTTGATGCTTTAAAGGAATCCCTAATAAAAGCATCATTAATGTACGCTCCTGATTATCAAAAAGACTTTAACCTGTATCTGGCTGCAGTGGATACGACCGTCGCAATGGTTTTAGTTCAAGAAGACAATGGAATTGAAAATCCTATATATTATTTAATTAGAAACTTAAATGATATAGAAAGCAAGTACTCCTATGTTGAAAAGCTAGCTCTCGCAGTTGTTCAAGCGATACAGAGATTTTGACACTATATCCTCTTTCGAAAAACTACCATTCTGTCAGATTGCAACCACATGACTTATATATTGTCGCGACAATATATAAGTCATGGGGGGAAAATATTCAAAATGGATAGCAATTCTACAAGAGTTTTATCTGGAATTTATAAAATCCAAATCGAAGAAATCCTTGGTTTTCGCGGAGTTACTATGCGATCTCCCATCGTCGTCCAACGATGTCACATCAGAAGAAGCGATCGTGGATGAATCTTTGTTTCTGATATCTTCAAGCAATCTGTGGTATGGAGACATAATAATCTATCTCCAAACCCAAACATATAGGTCTAACACCTCTCGCTCGGAACAACGACGCATTCGATACCAAGCAAAAGACTACATGATCGTCAGTGATACACTTTACCGTCGTGGTGTCGATACAGTTTTGAGGAGGTGCCTCACCCACGAGGAGGCAAAAAAAGCCCTGAATGATTGCCATTCAGGCACATGTGGGGGGCATCAATCTAGTTACGCTACCGCACAAAAGATTTTACGAGCAGGATACTTCTGGCCAACAATGTTGAAAGATTGCATAACCGTAGTCAGAAGTTGTTGTGCATGTCAAATCTTTGATCGGAAAACTAGAATACCACCCACACCTCTGCAATCAGTAGTTGTTGTTAGGCCATTTGCCAAATGGGGCATAGATTTCATGACATGTAACCCCACCTCGGCCGAGGGGCATGGGTATATCATAGTCGCAGTAGACTATTTTACCAAATGGACTGAGGCGATGCCTACATTAAACAACAGCGGCGAAACGGCTACCCTCTTCTTTTTCAATCATGTAGTCTCCAAATTCGGCATTCCACAGGCCATAGTCACAGATCATGGATCACATTTCCGCAATCACATGATGGTTGAATTGGTTGCCAAATTAGGACTGTCCCATGACAGCTCTACTCCATATTATCCGCAGGCCAACGGACAAGTTGAGGCAATCAACAAGGTCCTGAAGTGGATGCTGCAAAGGATGATTGGGGTCCACAAAAGGAGTTGGCACCTGATCCTATACTCAGCCTTGTGGGCATACCAGACATCAGTGAGGAACGTAATTGGGTTTACACCCTTTCAATCGTTGTATGGCCTGGAAGAAATCTTACCGGTTTAGTGTGAAATATCGTCCCTCAAACTCGCAGTCGACCTTCTCCCCGGAACTTCAGAAGAGGAGGCTTGTTTCTTGGAACTAATCCAATTGGATGAAACCCATCATGATGCCGCTTTGGCTAACGAAGCCCATAAGAAATGAGTCAAGGCGCAGTTCGACAAGAATGTCAAACCCCGTGTCTTCTCAGAAGGTGACCTGGTCTTACTTTACGACCAGGAATCTGACAAATTGGGAGCAGGTAAGTTCAAATCCTTATGGATGGGCCCCTATATTGTTAAATGTGTATTAGCAAAAGGAACCTATGAGTTATTAGATTATGATGGGATTCCACTGGCGCAGCCTCACAACAGGTTGTACCTTAAGCATTACTATGCTTGACTCAAGATAGTAACCCCTATGCTTTTGTTACATTTTTGTTTTCGCTAAGGGTAATTGTTTTGGTTAAGTGATCCGCTTTTATGTTTGTTGCAGATGTCGAACCTATTGGAATCATTTTTTGGATATGCCGATGGAGCGAGTCGTAGTTCATGGAACCTATCTTCTGTAGCTTGGGCCATCTTCGATCCAAGCGGCGAGTTAGTGACTTTTAGAGGGGTATGTATTGGTCCATCAATGAACAATATTGCTGAATATAGTGCGTTGATAGAGCTCCTCTCTGATGCCATTACGCGTGGCATATGTCGACTCGTTGTTAGGCTAGACTCACAACTCATCATCCTACAGCTCACTGGTATCTACTCTGTACGGAATCCAACTATCTATCGCATGTTCCTAAGGATCAAGATTTTGGAAAAGTAGTTGGATTCTATTCAATATCAGCATATTTCCAAAAACTTAAACACATTAACGGACTCATTGGAAAATTATGTGTTAGATAGACATTTGCAACATTTATAAAAGAGGCATTTCAGCAAATATTTGCATCAAGATCACGTAACTCAACCAAAATAAAACTCCGAAAATAAAAAATATATATATAACTATTTATGGTTCATACATAATGTTTTGTAACCAGGACAAAATCGGTCAAATGACCCAAAACTCAAAATGCTAGGGGGCACCCTAGTCTAATGATGCTGGTGGTAACAAGTCACCACCTGTGCAATCATGCACAAAAGCCTAGTCCATTGACTCAGCACGCCAGTAGTATGTCACTGCAACCTCAAAGGAAACTCGTCGGTCCTCACATCCGAAATACCAAGAGTGAGGCCCTCGACCTGATCTTGCAATGCTGAAAGAGTCTCGGCCACATCAAGGTCGCGAAGGATAGCCCTCCCTACAGCCTCTCCTACTGGAGCGTAGCTGGCACTCTTAGATGTACTATTGGCCGAACTGGTCCGATATGTGCATGAGCACATGAGTTTTGATTAGTCCTGATAGAAGAAATCACAAGAACATTATAAAAAGAAATGATTAACAGAGATATGGTCAGAGAATTTACCGATAGCACCCCACTGCTCACCAGGCGGCAACACCAAATCCGGGTCACCCCGGAAATCCATACCAGCGTATGGATACTCGGGAAAAACCATCTCTTGACGATTGAACCACTCGAAGAAGGTATTAGAAAATGGAATCTGGGACTAACCAGCATGTCAGGCCATAAGGTCAACCCATCTCTGCATCTGTGGCTCAGTCGGTGGAGGTAAGCCAAGTGAAATATACTGCGGCTGCATCAGTGGGATCTTTTCCAAGGCGAAAGCGGTCAAAATAGAACCATAGCCGAAGTTCTTCAATTTTCCATTTTTTACCTTGGTCAGTTGTTCTTTCATCATAGGGAGTACTGCATCACACCAGTTGAACACCTTTGGTTCAAGGCATTCCAAGGCGTACTGCATATAGGACCTGTTAGCCACGTGAAGAGCCGCACTACCAGCCAGTCTAGCAAAAGTGAACAGAATGGTCCTCAAGGACGGTCATTGACATCTCGGATGTTGATCTTGCCATCCCTACTCGGCTGAGATCCCTCTCTGCAATACCGGCGAATATAATCTCTCACGGATTCGCCCCCATGGGCGGAACTTGATAATGAAAGAGGGGCACCACGCCTCGATAAACCAGTCAAAAAATAGATGTCCACGACAGTCAAGGGGATAGATTTGCCTCTGATCTGAAACACCTGGTTGGTAGGATCCCATGCATCGAGAAGATATTGCAACAAGTTGATTTTTTGCCTCATGCTAGAGATGCGGAAAAACTTGAACAGGCCACAGTTCCGCAGTGCAGTTACCGTAACTAGATCATGTAAAGCAAGCATGTCCTCTTCTTCATGCTCGTGTTCTCACCATGTAACAACCATTTTGCTTCGATAAATCTCTGCAAAACAAGCAAGAGAAGAGTCAGAATCCTGATTTGGCAAAAAATAGGCAAAAATTCCATGAGAAAACAATGCAAAAATTTCGTTTTTCGCACCCATCGCACCCCCAGCAGTGTATTGGGTGAGATGCATCGCACCTTTTCATGTAGGAAGGGTGTGATGGAGCCAGGGTGGATTTTTCAAATCCCAGAGGCTCAGAAAAATAGGGAAACATGCACAGAATTCAAAAAGGAAGGAATGCAACTGAAGAGCTCAGGTTTAGCTCCTACCTGGTCCAGACGGCGCCGAGAATCATCCACAGAATCTCCCAAAATCAGCTGGTGAAAATCAAAGGGGAAAAGCACCTCCAGAGCTCCAACAAACCAAAGTTCAAATGAAATGGTAAAATGAGGGGTAAAAAACCACTTTTAAATTACTTTTCACGTAATTCAAGTAAAATATTAGTGTTTTAACTCATTTTTGAAACATATATTGTTCATTTCTAATCGGTTTGATGAAGCAATTGAACAAGCGGTACAATCTTTGAAGGAACAAAGTGATTAACGGTGAAATTAAATCGATGACCATTATCACGAGAAGTTTTTATGTGGAGTTCAAGCTCATTAAAAATTAAACCTAAGAAATGAGCAAATGTTTCCCCCAGAGTTTAAGCTCATTAAAAAATGAACCAATTTCTGGTAAATAACCATTGTGAATGCATTATCATCAACTTTTGAGCCTTGGTCGTGTTCTCATCATCACCTCCACTCTGCTTTGGCTGATCATTCACCTCCATTTGATTGTTTACCCCTTTTGAGGAACATCTGCGAAGAGTCATCCTGTTAGCCATCCTTGTGACACTACCGTGATTGGAAAATTCCAAACCTTACCTGGAATCAGCTGCTACCCAAAATTATCACTCGTTCCTAAAAAAACGAGTCTCCTTTAAGCTCTTTTCACCTGACTCATAAAATATGAAAAGATTTCCAAGCGATTGGCCTCTCTAGCTCGTTAAAGCGACCGGAAGTGCTATCCCTCCTCTAGGTTTTAATATTTTTGGACCTGAGGGATTATTACACAAAAAGATTGAAAGCTTGTTTTGTTCGGCTCATTAAAATTACCGAAAATTCATCCCTTTTGTATTATTTTATACTCTTTTGCACTTAAGGGATTACATGACGAAAAAGGATTATTTGAGTTTCCTTTACGTCCCTTTCAGACTCTCTAAAATTGAAAAGGACCGAGTTATCTTTGTCGTTAAACTCGTTAAAACCAAATAGCGACAAACTTGTCCATACAGACAAGAACGAGTTTCACTGTCGCTAGGCTCGTTAAAACATAGCGACGGGTTTACCCGAAGGGAAAATTATAGAAAAAGCATATGTTGTCCTCCTCAAGCTTGACAAAAATAAAGAGGTACTGGTCAATAATGACTGGGGAAAAATTGGGAAGAAAACTTGAAGAAACTTTATTGGTAGCAAGTTGCTCTTGAACATGACACTTTCACTCCACATCCAAGTCGGGTTGGGTTGTTCCGTTCACCGGTCATATCACCATTGGTCCACCGCACCATCCATATTTGGGGTTAACGCTACCAATCCATGTCAGTGTCGCTGATATGTTCAAGAGAAGTCGCTCAGAGAATTCACCTGTGTCTCATCCGCTACAATACATTCACGCTCGATTCTTTCATGACCGCCACCTTGAACCCTGTATCATCAGATCGTTTTCACCTCCAAAATCATTTACTCCGTTCCATGTCGTAGATGTGGAATCCATTAAGGCCCTCCTATGATGGGTCACTTCTTGTTGACGTCAGCTCATTATTCGAGAAGTCGACTTAGGAACAACCCTTTCAGTACTTTGAAGCTTACATGCCTCAATGGCAAGTTTCTCACTGCCGGCGATAGGTTTACATCATTGGCCTTCGACCGAAATATTTTGTGTGATGTTTGACGCCATGTCCCTTTTCACATCACGTGAATTTTACTGTAGTACCTTGAGGGTCATCATCATTATTGGTGATTCCTCTCATGCCTATTAACATCTTACATCATTGGCTGGTAATCAAGCGATGTCTTTCCATGTTCGACCCCAAAACATCTTTCGCATGGATCGACTTGTACTCCGAGTGAAGATTGGATGAGTTTGAAGACCCCAGATCTAGTTTCATCCATCTGGGCTGTGATATATTCAGGAAAATAAAGAGATCAAATGTACATTATTTCTGCACAGATGATCATCCGAATCAAAGGATGATGACTCTATCAGAATCATCAGTCTCCTGCATAGACGGTTGTCTATCTTATGTACATGAAAATTAATTTATAAAGCTGAGCATGGGAATGCCCACCTCAGCTAGATCATGAAAAATATTATGAAGATAATGTATTGTATTGTATCTTATTACAGGTCGCCTTCCAACTCAAAAAAACTTCGGATCCTCATGATAAAGTATTTCACCCGACATCAAAAGATTAACGACCTCATGCTTTAGGGGGCAACTGTTATAGACATTTTTGGGCACTGAAACCCCAATCAAACATGTCCATAAACCAAGGGCTCCTAAGTCCCTAAAAGTGTTGTTTCATACCCTAAAGGAACAAGATCAACTAATTACATCATCTCCCAAAAGTTCTCCACAGGAAACTACTCAGAACTGGTCAAAACTAGACCATACAAGTTCCTCAGTGCTAAGGGTGTGATGCATCCCACCTACCTAGTGTAAAAGGTGCGATGCATACTAAAAATCCCTTCTGTAGGGTGCGATGGGCGAGAGTGGACAAATGGCAAAGATAGTTTGCGAGGTGGATGATCATAGAATCTTCTAGAAACTTCTCCTATGACACTTGTCTCTCTGAATTTGCCCAAGGATGAGTAAGAGATCATCAATCTCCATGTGGAACAAAGAACTATCAGAGAGAGGACACTAATCAAAATCCCAAACGCTGACTCACCCCCCTGCAATCATCTATATATGGATCCCTCATCCAAGAGATCCAGAGGCTGGAATTTTGTATTTTTGTAAGGAAGTGTTGTTGGTTTCTTGGTGGAACATCATAGTGTTGGGTGATCTAAGCTTTTCATGAGGTGAAAGAAGGGCTTTCATGCTGGAGGATGACGTTGGGTCAGAAAAATTGGTTGCAATCCTCTTTGCTTATTCTTGATATTAATAAAGCTATTCGAGTTTTCCTCCACATTCTTGTACGTTTTATGATATATTCATTTGTGTGGTCAATATATATCTGGTCCTATATTGTGTATGATTGTAGATCTCTATTCTTCGATAGCATTATGCTGCTTTGATTCCATAGGTGCTCTTTGAAGCTGGGTAGATAGAGGAGAAGCGGCAAAGATCTATCAGAAAGGAGAGGAACCGAGCAAGGAACCAAGCACAAGACTGAGGTTGGTGTCCTTCATTCCCCTCTTATCTACTTCTCATAAAGGAAAACGAAATTAGTTTTAGTTTATTTGTTTCTAAGATAGCTACCAGTCTTAGTGGGACTAGCATCTCTGAGTGGACACTAGATTTCCTGATAACACATGACAAAAATCGTAAAGGAATGATACAAGACCAGCAAGTGAATCCACCAGGGCCAGGCCCTTAGCCACTAGTGAACACCGTCAGATTACTTCAGTATGAAGGAAGGAAAAACAACTGTATTATATATTAATCATATGCAAAATAGTTACAGCCAGTTCGTACTCTGTTTCAACAACGAGATTCGATGATCAAAGTAAAAATACAAAAGTAATTTTTGAATAATCTCTCCTTTTTGTTCTTCACAATCATTGTCCCCTTTATAATGGCCAGGCAGATAAAATAGTAATAGCGGATATAATAGTAACAACAATCCCTCAGGATCAAGAGATCCTGAGAGATCTGCTCAATCTTCCATCTTCAGTTAGCTCTTTGTCTTTTGCGCTGATGCTGTGATCTTCTCTGTCTTTATCATAACTGCGCACTCCATCCTTGGCTTGCTGCTCATATGTTGCTTCCTGGTCAAGGAACAACAGTTACTCCACTTTTTCTTTTTCCTTCTCTCGAGTAGGGAACGGTAGTTTTCCCATTTCATATTTTTCCTACATGAGAAAAGACAATAATTAGCTAAATTTTAATAATAAATAGTTCCCTAGTTTTTACTATAATCCCTTGATATATGAATATCTTTAGAATATAAAGGGGATATAATTAAAGGAAAGGATGATGAAATAAATGGCAAATTCATACCTTTTCCATAGCTCAACAAAGGTAAAGCACTTGTATCCACTTGTTATATTATGGCACATTGAAATATTGATGTGAATGAAGAATTTTTTAATGATTCACTTGATTTGCGGAAAGATGCATGGTTTCCTTATTGAGGAGCAATCTTCAACATGAAATTTTGAAGAGATTTATTTAAATAACTGAGTGAAAATGTAGATGAAGCAATCAACTTTGCATATAAGTCAATACTAAATCCATCTAGGCTTGGCACCATCAAGCTCAAGCTACCTGGTCTCTCTAAACTTCTTCTACATGATGTTCTCTACCACCCATAGTTCTAGAGAAAATTGTTGTCCTTGGTTCACATCTTCCATCAAGGGCATTCCATTCACATGTTTTATGGCATGGTTGAGGTGAGAAGAAAGACTCTTTAACCTACAAGGAACCTTTGCTCGTGTACAAAACTTTGCATACAGTTCTTAGTTTGATGAAGATAAACTACCATCCAATCTCTTATGGTATGCTATATTTGGACATTTGAACTATGACAATATTAGTTTATTGAAGAGAAATGTTGTTACTATTTTTCCTACCATTCCTAGGAAGCTCAAGAAATGTGATGCTTGTATCTTAGATAAATAAGGTCAATGTACCTTGAGGATGATTACTTCACCATGAAGGGGAGAGAGCCTTTGTATTGTTGCGGTTATCTTAAGTAGTGATCAGGAGGAGGATCCATTGTCTACTAGAACTGTGCCATGTGCGATGGAGGCAAGCAAGAGTCAGTATTGGGTGTAGTGAGAAAGGGTAAGTAGTAAAGAATTGAGAGACTGTGCTTTAGGATTGTGCAATGTTTTTGTGAAAGAGGCTACCCTTATGATGGTGTAGTGTGCAATTGTAATAGGTAAGGGATGCATCCTTTTTGGATAAGAATGTGTAATGCACTCGTCTAGTAGCTGAGAAGTTTGATATGTAAAGTGTGAAGACATGGGGAAGCCAAAAAATGTCCAAGTTCCAAAACATAATCACACACATGTATACCATAAAAAACAAGCTAATAGAATGAATAATACTCAATATCCACATGCATACCTTGAAACGCCAACAAAATTTCACTTAATTCTAAGTGTGGCAGTTAAAACATAGCTTTGTGACACTTAGTGTACACATTAAAATACAAGTGGCGAATGCAACCAAAAAGTGTGTTAAGTTGTGGAAGAGTGTGATTTGATATTCACTCTATGAGTGTCATCAGTTAAAGATTTATTAAACTAAACGTATTACAGACTCATGTGTTGGTGTGTATGTTCTGTGTTATTGAACAATGGATCAATCAGATTGCCAATACACAAAAAATAAAATGGAGAGACAGCAGAGAAATACAGTAAGCAACACAAAGACACAAACAATTTTAATAAGGAGTTCACCCTATTCTCCAGGGCTACGTCTCTAGCCCAACTTCAGTGGTGGCCTTGTTTTATTGTGTCTTTTGGCAGAGAAACTACAATACAGGGACTCAATATGAGTTCTCCTGAAGCAGATTTTGCTTGGCAGGGTGGTTCTTGGATTCCCCAAGCCACTTGAAGTACACAGAATCTTCTTCTTCCTACCAGCCCTGTGACCCTTGGTCTACAGTGGAAAGAGCCAAATGTGATGCTCGGTACGGATAGATTCCTCTATGGGAAGGATTGAATCTTCAAGCTCTCTGGTGTTCGACGTTGCCTGTGGTCAACTCGGCCTTTTGTCTCTTCTGCATGGCTTTACTATTCTCTGTGTTCAGTCCTCCTCTCAGGGTTCACTGTTCACTGTCTCTCTCAGTCGCTTGGACTCTTCTTAATTTTGATTCCAATCAACTCTTCTCTATTCGATTGTCTTTGTTCATGGCTTTAGCCATTCGATCCCTATGCCTGTTCAGTTCCTCTTCCACCTATGTCGATTCGCCTTCTGCAGCTGTGCTTCAAGTTCCCTGCGTTCGGTGTCATCATGAACACTTAGGGAGTGGCCACTTGTCCTCCTCTAAATGGTTCCAGCATGCTTCATCAGTTCGCTTCTTCAATTACGCCGTGGATGCATTCTTCCTCCACCGTGGCAGTCAAACGGACTCCAAATTCCTTTAGAACATGGCTTAATTCCCTGTTCATTCTGCTTCTTTCCATTGGGCGCAATCTCAACTATCCGATCTGGGCCCTCCAAATCCGATGCCATACACACGTTTCACACAGTTGACTTTCTCGACTGATAGCACGCGATCAACAACGGTTTTCTCTCACCTTCACCTTCCACGTGTCAATCGGTGTATGGAATCTCTCCGCTCCTATCCAAAACCTCTTACCATTCAAGGGTGCCCTGATCAAAACCATCGGTTTCTAGAGCGTGGGTCCTGCTTTTGTACTTTAGCGCTTTTACCTTTTCTCGCCCATGGTCCTCCAGTTCTCCCACACAACCGGGTGTTCAGGCTCTCCGATTTTGGCCCTGTTCGCTTAGCGATGCGGGATTAGCGCTAAGCGCTACTAATCGCGCATCAAAAACCTCGCCATTTCTCCATTCCGAGGCTCCCAGGGGCTACTTTGGCCTCCTGCATGGTGTCCATAGGCCTCGGTCAGCGCATTTCGACCGAGGTCCTTGTTGTTCCACGTCGGCTGCCATGGCCACTAGTTCCAGGGTGTTTTTGATACTATTTTGGATTTCATTAGAGATTTGTTCGACCTGATTCAGTCATGGTTCTTGATAGTCTTTCTATGGATCCAATTTGGATCACGGCCTCCCTACTGAAAAAGCTTTTGGACCACCAAAATTTGGTTTTTAAGCATCGACTAAGTGAGGATACTATTTCTTCACTTGTCCAATCTCAATCCACTTTGCGCTGCTTGGCTTTGAACCTTTGAGCCCAATCCTGAGGTATTCAACTTCTCCCCTGCGCATTGTCCTCACCTTCCTATCCATCACTATGTATTCCTGCAACTCATTGAGGTATTCAGTTAGCAGGTCATCAATAGAAGGCATCTTACTTTGCTCTTTAGGGTCCTCAATCATTGAAGGTTCAAACAATCTCAAACAATCTGCATTTATGACTGAGTAGATGTGCATGTAAGTTGGTAGATCAAGGCAAAACACATTTTCACCAATCTTCTCAAGTATCCTAAAAGGTCCATACCTTATAGGCTTTATCTTTTTACCTTCACCTTGCATCCGGTCCTTGCTGATATATAGCTAGACTTGGTTTCGAACTTGAAAACTATGCTCCATCCGATGCTTATCATACCTAGCCTTATACTTGGCCTGGCTCTTCTCCAGTTGTTCCTGTACTACCTGATGGATCTCCTGGATCTGTTCAATGAACGTGGTTGCCTTATCCACATCACTATGCTCATCAACCATGGTATCTTTACCAAAGACAAAATCCAAAGTAGTCCTTGGTGTGAAACTAAAACATGTCTCAAAAGGAGATCCCTGTGTAGAAGTGTGTTTGGCTTTGTTGTAAGCATGCTACACATAACACAAGTGTTCATCCCAAAGCTTAGGATGTTTGCTGCAATAACCTCTCAGTAATTGGATCACAGTCCTATTTACTACTTCTATTTGGCCATCTGTTTGTGGATGAAAAGCTATGCTTTTCTTTAACTTGGTGTCCATCAGTTCCCACAGACTAGACCAAAACTTCCCCACAAATTGGGTGTCTCGGTTAGATACAATGGAAGTGGGTAATCCGAAATGAACCAATACATGTTCAAAGAACAATTTTGCAGTCTATTCAACTGTGACCTATTTACTACAAGGTATCAAAATGCACATTTTTCTGAACCTATCCACAACAACATATAGATAATCATGACCTTTCCTAGATTTAGGCAGTCCTCCTACAAAATCCATGGAAAATCTTTCCCAAGGGTGAGAAGGGATTGGAAATGGAGTGTACAAGCCTAGTTTTCTATTGTTGGGCTTGCTTTTAGCACACATGGCACACCCACTTACATATCTAGAAATTGTCTCATTCATTTTCGGCCAATAGCAGAATCTTTGCAGCTGTGTAACTGTTTTGCTACCCCAGAGTGACCTGATATCAGAGAAGTGTGTGCTTCCCTAATTATCTTTATCCTCTCAGTTTGTGGAATGCAGAGTTTCCCACAATGGTATAAGAGTCGGTCCTTTCTATAATAGTCCAATTCTTCTACTCTTTTGCCTTGACTCAAAGTTGCATATACATCTTTAAAATCCATATCCTAAGAATATTGTTCTATATAGCTTTCATGTAGTACAGAATTATGCTTAAGTATGGTAGATGCATTTATAATGGGTCTAAATAACATGTCTGCAACCTTGTTATGGATGCCCTTTTTATTTCTGATGACTAAGTGAAATTGTTGTAGAAAACCCATCCACCTGTAATGTCTTGATTGTTGCAACTTAGTTTGGGAGTGTAGATATTTAAGTGGCTGATGATCAGTATGTATAACTGTCTCTTTACCCATTAAATAATGTTTCCGCTTTTTCACACTCTGAACTAATGCATACAATTCTTTATCATATGTAGGATAGTTAACTACTACAGGATTAAAAGTCTCAGAATGATAGCATATGGATTTTCTATGCTGTGTTAACACTGCTCCCATGGCATAGTCATTGGCATCAGTTTGGATCTCAAATGGTATTTGCAAATATGGCAGTGCTAGTACAGGCTATAATAATTTTCTCTTTCAAGGTGTCGAAGGCTTTCTAATGTTTTCCTCCCCACTGAAACACCTTATTCAATCATGTTAAAGCATGTAAGAGAGCTGCAATCGTGGAGAAGTTAGAGATGAACTTCCTCCAACATTGTGTTGCTCCTAAGAAGCTTCTTACTTCTGTAGCAGACCTGAGTTTAGGCCAGTTTACAATGACTGCCATTTTAGAGGGATCTATTTTCAATTCACCTCCCCCTACTATGTGACCCAAGTAGTTTAGAGATGTTTTGCCAAATTCACATTTTGAGAGTTTAACATAAAGTTTTTCTCTTTTCAAAACATTTAATGTCTGCTTAACATGCTTTAAATGTTCTTCCCACATTTTACTAAAAATCAGAATGTCATCCAGATACACAATGAAAAAATCATCAAGAAAAGGTCGGAGTACATCATTCATTAATCTCATGAAAGTAGCAGGAGCATTAGTTAAGCCAAAAGACATAACTATCCATTCATACAATCCCTGCTTTGTTTTGAAAGCAGTCTTCCATGCATCTTTCTCTGCAACTCCAACCTGATGGTATCCAATATGAAAATCTAGCTTGGTGAAATAAACAACTTCTTTTAATTGATCTAAAAGATCATCTATGCGAGGAAGGGGATAATGATTCTTAATTGTTATCTTATTCAGCGCTCGGTAATCAATGCATATTCTCCACGAGCCATCTTTCTTTCTCACCAAAACGATTGGTGACCCACATGGTGATGTGCTAGGCCTGATGAAGCCCTTCTCGAGCAACTCCTGCACCTGCTTCTTAATTTCAGCATTCTCTAAAGCAGACAACCTGTACATCCCAACGTTAGGCAATGGAACATCTTGCTACAAAATAATATCGTGTACTATTCCCTTTTTGGGTGGCAGACCTTTAGGTTCTTGAAACAAGACATCATACTCTGAAACAACCTTTTCTATATCAGCTTGTTGTTTAGCATTACAGCCCTCAAATACATTGGTTTTATCAGGTTTATTTTCCTTTACAACCATCAGTAAGAATTGTTTGCATGAATTAATCATTCTTTTCATCTGCCCTGAGTTTATGAGAGTATAGTTATTCTTGAGCTTATGAGCTCTTACAAAGTATTCAATTCCATCTTTAACCAATAGATACTTGTTCTCAGCTCTATAGAAAATAGCCTTTCTATCGTACAAGTAAGGACTTCCTAAAACAATTCCACATATATCCAAAGGAATTATGTCTAACTCAACCTCATCTACAAATGCTGACCCAAAAGAAAACTTGAGTTTGCACTGTCTAGTCACTTGTAGTTGTGCATTATCATTCAACCATCCTAATGGGTATGGTTTCTTGGGAGGTGTAGTTGCTAATCCCAATTTCTTTACAATTACTTTAGAAATCAAATTTACTTGAGAGCCACTATCAAACAAAGTATCAATCTTTTGATTTTTGGAAATAACTCGAATATGGAAAAGCTTAGGTATTTTTCTCTCATTTTCTTCATCAATAACAGATTGAGTAGAATTACTAGTAGATGCTTCAGAATTCCTACCTTTTATACCTGTGGCTGCTATGGTTGTTTCATCTCCCGGGTCTAACCCCAAATCTCTTTGAATAGCTGTAGCTATCTTCTTCTTCTTGCCCTCGAACTTCTTAGGTCTCATCTCTGGATGCAGAATCCAACAATGCTCATCATCATGCCCCTCCTTTTTACAGTGAGTGCATGAATCTTTGGCTTTCTGTGCAGTGTTAGCCTTCCTTGCTTTCCACTTCTATTTTCTTTTCTCCTTGCTCTTGCTTACAGTGGGTTGGGATGGTCCCCCAACTTCTGGATTGCCATTCTTTCCTCTAGCCTCTAGATGAGTAGCTTGTACAAACACCTCATCTATACTAGTGGGATTAAACATGAGGATGGTATGCCTCATGTAGCTGTGTAGACAACCAATGTACTTCAAAAGAGTCTCTGGTGAGTCTAGTGAGATACCCAACGTCAATTCACTCTTTCTGAACTCTTGAGTATACCCTTGTACACTTTGCCCCTTCAACTGCCGAAGAGTTTACCAACTCATCATGGCCTGCTGCATGTAGGCGAATGGATAGAACTGTTTCTTGATTGTAGAAATGAAGTCACTCTAGACAGAGATGGTCTTACCATGTCTTTTCATATTAGCTTGGGTTCTACCTTCCCACCAAACCAAGGCAGTGCCTCCTAGGTGTAGGCTTGTCAGTTGAATCTTACTCTTGTCTGAGTTTATGTTCTGTACCCTGCAATACACATCAATTTGTCTAATCATATTGTCCAATTTTTTAGCTTTCAGCTCTCCATCATATATAGGCAAATCAAATTTAACATTTAACTTAATTAAAGATGATTTCTTATTATGTATAGGGCTATTAGGAGGTGTGAGATTTTTTTCCTCTTTCCCTTTTCCTTTGGAGTTGTCATGGAAGTGAGACTCATCTTCTCCTTTCTCTTGCTTAGAGCCTGATGCATCTTCCACCTTTTTCTTTCTAAAGTCTCGGTACATTTCTTCAACCATTGGACTTCATAGCTAGGAAACTCTTTTATCATGGTCTTTCGAGGATAGACTCTCCCAATTTCAGGATTAGTTTCCACCAACTCTCCTTCTCCTAATTTGAGCTTTGACCTTATGAGCATTCACAGCTATACCAACACAAACTTGTCTAACCTTACAACCTTACTGATTTGATACCACTTGATCTGATATTCACTCTATGAGTGTCATCAGTTAAAGATTTATTAAACTAAAGGTATTAAAGACTCATGTGTTGGTGTGTGTGTTCTGTGTTATTTAAACAATGGATCGATCAGATTGCCAATACACAGAAAATAAAATGGAGAGACAACAAAGAAATACAGTAAGTAACACAAAGACACAAACAATTTTAACAAGGAGTTCACCCTATTCTCTAGGGATACGTCTCTAGTCCAACTTCAGTGGTGGCCTTGTTTTATTGTGTCTTTTAGTAGAGAAATTACAATACAGGGACTCAATATGAGTTCTCCTAAAGCAGATTTTGCTTGGCAGCGTGGTTCTTGGATTACCCAAGCCACTCGAAGTACACAGACTCTTCTTCTTCCTACCAGCCCTGTGACCCTTGGTCTACAGTGGAAAGAGCCAAATGTGATGCTCAGTCTGGACAGATTCCTCTATAGGAAGGCTTGAATCTTCATGCTCTCTGGTTCTCGACACTACCTATGGTCAGCTCGGCCCTCTGTCTCTTCTGCTTGGATTTATTATTCTCTGTGTTCAGTCCTCCTCTCAGGGTTCACTGTTCATTGTCTCTCTCAGTCGCTTGGACTCTTCTCAATTCTGATTCCAATCAACTCTTCTCTATTCGACTATCTCTGTTCATGGCTTTATCCATTCGATCCGTATGCCTGTTTGGTTCCTCTTCCGCCTGTGTCGATTCGCCTTCTGGAGCTACGCATGGAGTTCCCTACGTTCAACATCATCATGAATGCTCAGGGAGTGGCCACTTGTCCTCCTCTAAATGGTGCCAGCATGCTTCGTCAGTTCGTTTCTTCAGTTATGCCGTGGATGCGTTTTTCCTCCACCATGGTGGTCAAACGGACTCCAAATCCCTCTAGAACACGGCTTAATTCCCCGTTGATTCCGCTTCTTTCCATCAGGCACAATCTCAGCTGTCTGATCTGGGCCCTCAATATCTGATGCCATATGCACGTTTCACGTGGTTGACTTGCTCGACCGATAGCGTGTGATCAATGGCAGTTTTCTCTCACCTCTACCTACCACGCATCAATCAATGTATGGAATCACTCCGCTCCTGTCCAAAACCTCTTACCGTTCAAGGGTGCCCTGATCAAAACCACTGGTTTCCAGAGCACGGGTCCCGCCTTTGTAATTTAGCGCTTTTACCTTTTCCCGCCCATGGTTCTCTGGTTCTCCCACGCGACTGGGTGCTCAGGCTCTCCCATTTGGCCCTGTTCGCTTAGTGATGCATGATTAGCACTAAGAGCTGCTAATTGCACATCAAAAACCTTGCCCTTTCTCCATTCTAGGGCTCCCAGGGGCTACTTTGGCCTCCTATGCCATCTCCATGGGCCTTGGTTAGCGTGCTTAGACCGAGGTCCTTGTCATTCCACGTCGGCTGCCATGGCCACTAGTTCTAGGGTGTTTCTGATACTGTTTTGGATTTCATTAGAGATTTGTTTGACCTGATTCAGTCATGGTTCTTGACAATCTTTCTATGGATCCAATTCAGATCAAAGTGTCTAGTGCATATTATTATAATGTATAAGATCATATAATGCATAAGAGTGCACTAGAGCTGCATCTAATGGTGTGCCAAAGTGTGACACATGCAAGAGTGAAAACAATAAAAAACGACACTTACGACAATGAGAAAAGGTGAAAATGACATTTGCAACATGTAAAGAAAGTAAAAGTGACACATGAAAAAGCTAAAGAAAGCAAAAGTGAAACTTGAAAAAGTGCAAGCAAGCAACAGGGAGAGTTGTGAAAGTGAAAGAAACACTTATGAAAGAAAATTACGCAAAAGCGACAATTGAGAAACTCACCCAAATGATGGTACATTTGCAACTAAGAGTGAGGGAGACTATCAACTAAAATTTCATATTGAATATACACATGGATTGCGTAGTTCACTGTCCCTATCAATTGCACAAGCACTACCATTAGGGAAAGCACAATGTCCGAGAGCTGAATATTTTCTGCCACTAGAGACTGTGCAATCACTGTTACCAAGGACTATGCTAACACTATCCTCTGAGACTATGCAATCCATGTATTCAAAGGATAGACATAGATTTCTAAGCTTTCTTGAAAGAGGTGTACTTGTGAATGCATAAAAGATCTCAGCATGTGTAAGCAAGTGGCTTCAATAGTTATAATCTTAGAAGAAGACATGGAAACTTAGCAAAACATCAACTAACCATGAAGTGACTATGATCAACATGGAACAATAGACCATAAGATCACAAGGAGGCTCCAAAATTCAACTGTAATAAAATTTTTGGAGGGTATTTGTCACAACGACAACAATCTATTGAAGAACAAATATGAAGCTTTTGAAACTTTTGAAAACATTCATGGATGGATTGAAAACAATACACAATTTCATATTGGCTCTATTTGTACTAATAATGGAAAATAATATACTTTAAAATAATTTAAAAACTATATTTTCTAGCATGGGATCCAACATCAAAATTTTTTAACTTATAATCCTCAATAGAACGATGTAGCTAAAATAATGAACGTGACAATATTAAATATGATACGTTAAATGATGTTTTTCAAAAATGTTAAGCTAATTTTCTGGGTTTATGCATTTCTACATGAAATGTATATTAAGAACAAGTCTCCATATCATGCTATAAAAAAAAGACTCCTTATCAAATGTGGTATGGCCATAGTCCTTCAGTGACACATCTCATGGTTTTTGGTTCCACCTATTATGCCTTGATACCTAAGGAAAAAAGAAATAAACTTGGTGCAAGGAGTTAAAATTGTGTCTTCTTTAGGTACCCAAATACCTCCAAAGCATATCATCTCTATGATGAAGTAAATAAGAAGTTTATATTCTCCAAAGATGTAATTTTTCTTTAGTCTTCCAAGATTGACAATGTTTTAGAGCAACAACTTGATCGTTTGGACAGCTTTATGCATGAAAAATATTTTCAAGAATTTGATAATGAGATTCCACATATTGAAGGGGGGATCTCTATCCTAGATCAATCTATGGAATCTCCTTCTAAATCACTATCTCCCCCTCATGAAGCTCCAACAACTGATCAAGAATACACTTTGAGTGATGTGATTGAGAGAATTGGAAGGCTAAATATTGATTCAACCCCATCTTAGTCAACTGAATAACTTGTACCATCTTAGAAAGGTCCTCCAAAATGGCTCACTAAGACATTTGAAAGTGTTCGTCTTGATGAGGTTGGAGAGACAAGAATGAGTAGTTATACTACATAGAATGGAAGTGATGTAGGCGATTATGATTCAACTATTGATATGGATGTTTCTTATGACTATGAATTAAATTTCTCTACATATTTTGAACCAACTTATTTCAAATAATTTTCTTCTCATGATGAATGGAAAGAATCAATGTAGAAATAGTATTATGCTTTGATAAAGAATGGATCCTAGAAGCTGGTGGACCCTCCATTGGGAACCAAACTAATTGGTTGCAAGTGGATCTTCAAGAAAAAGTATAAAGTAGATGGCTCACTTAATAAGCATAAAGCTAGCCTCATGGCAAAAGGTTTTGCACATAAATAAGGGGTTGATTATGAGGATAATCCACCCCCCCCAACACACACAACAAAAACTGCTTTCTTGAATGGAGATATGGAAGAGAATGTTTAGTATATCTCTACTAGAAGGATTTGTTGTGAAGGGACATGAGCAAAAAGTATGCAAGCTTGTCAAATACTTGTATGACCTCAAGCAAGCACCAGGAGCCATTTATGAGAAATTGACTCAGCATCTTCTAAAACTAAATTTCAAACACTATGATATTGATGATGCAACGTTATTTTTCAAGATATGTAGATGATCTACTAAAGATAGATAACAATAAAAATTACATTGCATTTATAAAGAAAGGATTGATGAAAGGTTTTGAGATGACATATTTGGGATATTTTCACTACTATCTAGGTATCGAAGTAACCCAACATCTGAAGTTTATATTCGTCTCTCAAAAGAAGTACATTGGATATTTTTTGAAAAAAATTGGCATGGTTGAGTGCAATTCTTTGACCAGTCCAATGGAACAAAATTTAAAGCTCACATGCAAAGAAGGAAATGAATTTGAGGATAAAACAAAGTACAAACAACTCGTAGGAAGTCTTAACTACATAACTACTACCAAACCAAACATTTCATTTGTTGTTGAAATCCTCTCTAGGTTTATGAAAAAGCCTTGTGAGGTGTGTTGGTTTGTTGTAAAAATAGTTCTAAGGTCTTTGAAAGGAACTCAAGACTTTGGAGTCAAGTATACATGAGCGCATGAATTCAACTTGATTGGATACTCTGATTCAAATTTTGACGGAGATAAATAAAATGCAGTATCTACTTCAGGTTATGTTATGAGTCATATATCAAGAGCTATCTCTTGGAGGCAACGCTAATAATCAATTCCAACAGATTCCACAACAGAGGTAGAATATGTGGTAGTTGTATAAGTAATGAAGGAAATTGTGAGTCTTAGGAAAATTATTGAAGATTTGCAGGAGAAACAAGTGCATTCTACTCTTGTTTTGATTAGCAATACTTTTGCAATAAAATTGGCCAAGAATCCAAAGTTCCATGATTAAGATAAGCATATCAACACAAAGTATCATTTCATTTGACATCATGTTGAGGCCAAGTCTATTTAATTATTCACCAAAGCGCCTGGAAGATAAAAGTCTGAAAGATTTAAAGTGATGTTTGGAATCACCAACATCCCTTCAAATTAGGCAAGAATTTTGCAAGCTAATATTTAGCTATTAGGAAAATATTGTAAATATTTTAAATACAAAAAATGTGAAGATGAAAAGACATTGGAATACTAATTCCAATATTCTCTTTCTCCTTGTATATATTATCATTTTCCTAATAGAATGAAACATTCATGGATTTACCAATGCCTAGCCCAACACTATGAAATCAATATTTACATATCTACATGTCCATGCATGTGATACATATAGTTTTGATGTTTGGTTAATATATTGGTTGCTAGGAATAAACTTTGGCCCACTTCCAACTCTGTTTATATTTGTATCTATATATGTAACTTGCATATATATGTTTTCCAATAAACATTACTATTAATGTGAGAACATGTGTTTCAAATGTGTGTGGTCCCTATTGAAAATGTGGAGCTTTAACCAAAGGCCATGATGGTTATTAGACCTGCTCTTCACATGGAATCATGTGTATATGTGTGTACCCTAATCTCGAGGGCTATGATTTAATCTTTCCTCATCGATGGTTGACATTGTTTATGGTTTTTCATAATTTTTAATGATACCCCATCCATCAGATCAATAGTTTATTCATTCCTTTAGCTTTTGGATAGATCTCCATTCACTTTGCAACTAGTCTTACTTTACCCTTCGTCATTACCCTTCATTTTTCTAAGAGAGGAGTCTAACTTTTATTGATCTCACTTGGAATTTCAATGCTATAGAAAATGCTTGCCGTGTAACCTCCTCACTTTGGTGATTTGAAGGAAGGTATTTTTTTCCATTTTACAAAGATTTTATTTAACCCAACAAATGTTACTTCTTTTCGTTCATAGTAACTCCTTTTTCGATTTACCAAACTAACTATTTTTGTTTCTTCTCACTTCCAAATTTCATGAACATTTTCTTTTCTTATATTGGATCTCCTTTTGGCTATGGCTTTCTTCAAAATAGATTGCTAGTAATTAAATGTTTTAGATGTTTGGTAGAAACACTATGTCTGCTTTATATTCGAGCTCATTCAGGTATTGATTCAAATACTACCCTTAATTTTTATAGGTTCTTCTTTCACATGTTTAGTTTACTAAAAACTAAACCCTAACCAATTCATTACAAGATCGTAAGGGTTTCCTACCCATTTTTCTATCTAGTATTTTAATTTTCTCTTATGGAAAATTTATTTGGAGCAATTCCAATGCATAAAAATTCTCCTTTCGTGTACAGGCAAACATTTATTCCTCCTTTCCTTCTTTTCAAATATTATTTCATTTCTTTTTATTATGTGTTGGCTTGATGGGCCCTTACCCAGGTTCAACAGTTAAGCAGTCAAGAAAATCCCTACACTACTGGCCCTTTCGACATCAATCCATCAAGCGTGGACTGAATTCTCACCCGAAGTAGTATGGGGGGGTGCAAGAACCAAGTATCTGCACCCTAATATGGTTGTGATGTCAGTTATTTGTCCTAACCTTCTTTTGTGTAGATTTATAATCCCTTTAGGGCTTATCCAAGTACTTATGTTATTCGTCCTCGAAGCTTCCGCGAAAGTATCTGTTTGTCCTTCACAGGCCCTAAATATATATAGCAGGCACTTACACACCCTTGTAACTACTCTTACTTCTTTATCTACCCATATTCGCTTAAGTATTGGTTACTTTAACATGCATTTATGGTTATCTTCATGTAAACATATATCTCTACTTGCAGTCATATAAAACAGAGAAACATGTAGATTCGCGCATCATAGTAGCATTAAAACATAAGCCTAGTATTTTGTTATCACTCACATTTTCCTTAGAAGTTATCCAAAAGAAGGAAAGGATCCAAGGTAGCTACAAACCATTCTTTTAAGTACAAATCCTAGCCAATCTATACTCAGAGAGGGCTCTCTCTTTATGATTTATCGTTGCTTTGAGGTGATGTTAGGCTACTTATTAACATTCAAGTTATTTGTTTTGATTTGTTTGGTGGAATTAAAGGAAATAGATGGGCAGAACAGGTATTCAGGCCATTGGGCTATGGAGTCGAGTAGGAAAGGTTTATCAAGATTTGATTAATCACTGAGGTAAGAGTTCACAGGGCAAGATAGCACAACAGGGACAAATCTGAAGGTTTCAATAGATGGAGAACTCAACCAGGGCCAAGGGCAATGAAGAATCCTTAGAAAGGATCAAGCTGAAGAAGGGAGGATTGGCACATAGCAAGGGAAATTAAGAATCCTATACCAAGGGCCAATAAAGGGGATGAATCACAGAAATAAGGGAGAAACTAAGAATTCCCAAACTTAATCAATTTCATAGAAAACATTAAATGAGCAAACAGTTAAAACAGAGAGAATTTAAGCTAATTCTGATAGTATTTTTCCTTGTTTCTTTTAAGAATTTATAAGAAAACACATATGATATTTCATAACATGAAGGAAAACAATATTAAAACTTAAATACATGATACTTATTTGTTTCCCACAGTGCACATGAATCGAGTGAAAAGTCCTCAGCTTTATTCAATCCAGTAAACCAGTCCAACCTTGATTACAGTAGCTCCTCTAGCTCAAAACAAAAATTTACAAAAATTATTTTTCAATCCACCCTAATTACTTCAATTTCTGAAGTATTTATACAAAAAATATTAAAAAATATCTCATAACTATACGAGATTCATTATAGGAAACAAAATTTATTTTCCCTAAGAAGGTAGAGACAGATGGAAAACAAATTTTTTTTGTCCCTCTATTTGTGAATGTGCTGGATGCTAGAACTCGAATTTGTCTCATGCAGTTGTCTTGGTAATTCTGTTATGGATTTCACTCTTATCTTTACCTACTGATACTATTTACCTATGTTGATACTCTTTACTTGTATTTACTAGACTTTACCTTGGTAAATATTTTTACTCCATGGATTTACTGTAATAACTTTATAGTATATCGGTCATACTGGTCCACCATTCATCATTCGGTATTTTCATTCTGATCATTTTCCTATACACTTCATCAGCTTTTGTATATTTAACAAAATTGGGCCTGTTGGTGAAAAGGTGTTTCACTTCATGTTCTATGTAAAAGATGTTTTCCAAGTCATCATAAAGCACCTTTCCTGTAGGTAGTGCTTTTACTGCTGAAGAGTTGGCTTGGCTCCTGGCTTGTTTATTTAGTCTCTCAATGTAGTCATCCTGTGTCTTCAACTTGTCATTTATGACCAATGGGCTTGGAAGACCTTTCTCTATCAAGATGCCATACTTCAACATGAAGTCATCTATATCTGCTTGAATACTTTGACACCTTTTCTCCAAGTTGAGCATCAAGTTCCTCTTAGTAAGAACTTTCTTAATTTCAAGAATGGTGGATGTTCTATCTTCAATCTCTAATGCATCCAATTGGTACCTATTCCTGCTGTTTAAGAAATCAATCAACTGCTTTGCCTCTTTAGGCTTATCTCCTAATTCTTATTTGGTCTTCTGTATAGCTTCCATAGCTTTCTTGACTAGCTCAGTCTATTCAAAAATTATCTAGATGGAAGGCCGAATATCATTGATGGAATCAATGATATTGGCCCACAATATATTTCTTGTATCTCCTAGTGGATTTTCTAGTGTTAAGTCCTTTACCAGGACTCTAATTCTCTCCTCCATTCTTTTGTTCTTCCTTTCTTCTTCTTTGTTTTGAATTTGTGCCAGTTCATAATCTGTTTCCATGCTTGATATTTTTTCTTTAAGCTTTTTTAGTTTTGTAGCCTGGATACTCATCTGTTCCATGGCTTTGATCACTTCATTTGTTTTTTCTGTTGTTGTCCCTACACTGGTTGATGTACCTGTAGTTGGAATAGCTTCTACCGCTGGCAGCACTGTTACTGGTGGAAGTATTGGTGCCAAATCTGTTGCCAGAGTGGAAAGTACTGCTATAGAAATCGTGGGTATGATAGTTGGAGGAGTGGTGGCCAGCTCACTCTACCTAGACTGTATTGCATTTTCCAATTCCCTCTTAGTTTCCTTTAGCTGTTCATTTAACTTAAGGACTAAGTCCATAAGTTCTTCTTCCTTCTGTTTCTCTATAACCTCTACAATTTGGGGATGGTGGAGAGGAGGGATCTTAAGCTGCTTCTTCAATGCAACTATATCATCATTCTTCTTTTTGATCAATTGTTCAGCTGCTTTGACATCCTTGGGATCATGTCCTAGCTCTATCACTAAGTCTTCTAAGGTTTTTATCCTGATGTATTTAGCCTAAGAGGAGGCTTTTTCCAGTTGCAGTTGTGTTATTGTGTTGTGCAAAGAATTTTTCAATTGGTGTGTTGTGATAGCTTTACTAGTCAATGTTGAATAGACCATCTCACCAGTCTTCTTGTGTAGTTATATTTGGTCAATCGGATGGATATCCTTGGCCGAAACTTCAAAATTAGTTTTCAAATAGTCATCCATTGACTTTGGCTACTGCATAGTTGGTTTCAGGAAACTCATTTTCATTTTCCCTTCTTTTATGTCAAAAGCTGACATAAGCCTGGTCTGATTAGTTGGAGCCATTTTGGGGTAGTGAGCATAGGTTTGAGATTTTAATTTCTCATTCCTTGCTTTGATTTCTTTTTATTTCCCTTTAATGTATAAGCTCTGTTCAGAGAAATCTCTAAAAGAAGACACTTCTGTGCTTTGTTGTCTCTCCAATGCTTGTATATGGGAGGTGGATGGTGTACCACCTACTGGGATAGTCTGCAAACTATTTGTCTTTTGAGCCACTGTGTTACTTGTGGTCTTCTTAGTATATTCTTCTTCTGAATAGGGATTCAACCTTTTCCATTTAGCAAAATTTTGGTCAATAGGCCTACTGGAAGGAGTGGCCTCTTCTCTATCTCTTTTGATATTTCTTTCCCCATTGAGAGGAGTCTACAACATAGGAGGATTTCCCATGATTTGCTGAGGTTGAGCTAGTTCCTCTGAGATTTTAGGCTGCTCAGATTCTTCTTATTGTTCTAAATCTTCTGCTCTTTCTGAGGTCCCTTGTTGCTCTAATGGCTGTGTATTGGGTTCCTGTGACAGATTCCTGGATGAACTTTCTCTGAACACCTGTACAAATGATGTTGGCATTATGGCACAGGTTTGGAGCTATGGCACAGGTGTTGTCCTTGATGGCAACTCACTCTGGTGACAGATCTCAGTTCAGGCCTTCAGAATGAAGGAAAAGATGTATACGCAGGTTCACCTAGGCGAAGACGTGTATACACGTGGGTTACATGTTACAAAAGCACATATGCGTATACACGCACTTTCACGCAAGGAAAAACACATACATGTTGGAGAACTTACTTTTGGTTCGTGGTATTTAGTCCTTGGTAATTGAACCTATAGTTTTGGGCCATAGTATCTCGTCAGAAGTGTTGATCCCAAGTATTGGGTCCATGGTATTGTTTTGTTATGGTTTTGGACCGTGGTATTGTGGAAGGCCTAAGACTATAAAAGAGGAAGGAGATCATTTGGCAAAGCATGATCTGAATTATTAAATATCTGATAAAGTGATAGATCTAAAATATTGGTGATTGGGTTATGGTGCAGATCTGGATCTGAATGAAGGAGGAACTGTTATAGACATTTTTGGGCACTACAACCCCAAGCATGAAATGTCCATAAACCAAGGGCTCCTAAGTCCCTAAAATTGTTGTTCTAACCCCTAAAAGAACAAGGTCAACTGATTACAGCTTCTCCCAGAAGTTCTCCATGAAAAACTGCTCAGAATTGGTCAAAACAGGATCATCTCAGCTGCTCCACAGGCCAAGTGCGTTGCATCTCACCTAAATACACTGTGTGGGTGCGTTTCATTTCAAAAATCCCTTCTATGGGGTGCGATGGGTGAGAAATGACAAATGGCAGTGTCATTCCGCGAGGTGGAGAGGCAATGGAAGCTTCTAGAAACTTCTCTTGTGACACTTGCCTCTCTGAATTCGACCAAGGGTGAGTAAGAGATCATCAATCTCCAAGTGGAAGCAAGAACTATCAGAGGGAAGACACTAATCAAATCACAAGCTGACTCATCTCCCTTACAGATATCTATATATGGATCCCTCATCCCAGAGATCCAGAGGCTGGAATTTTGCATATTGTAAGGAATTACTGTTGGTTTCTTGAGATAAACATCAGATTTTTGGGTGATCTAAGCTTTGTATGAGGTGAAGAGGGGCTTCCTTGCTGAGAGGTTGATGCTGGGTCAGAACAACTGGTTGTAACTCCTCTTGGCTCTTTCTTGTTTATCAATAAAAGCTATTCACGTTTTCCTCCATACTTTTGTGTCATTTATGTTTGCTGCATTTGTATGGTCAATTTACATCTGATCCTAGATTGTTTATGATTATAGATCCATGTTCTTGTATAGTGCTATGCTACTGTGATCTTACAGGTACTCTGTGAAGCTGGGCGTGCAAGGGAACAAGTAGCGAAAGACTATCAAGGAAGAGAGGAATCGAACCAGAAGATTAGCGCAAGACAGAGGTTGGTCTTCTTTATTCCTCTATATCTATACTTCATAAAGGAAAAATGAAAGTAGCTTTACTTTGTTTGTTTCTAAGGCAGCTATCACACCTTAGTGGGATAAGTAGTTCTGAGTTGACACTTTTCCCTGTAACAAAATGGCAACTCCGCTGGGGACAAATTAGTTTGTTTGTTTATCTTCCTTGTTGTCTATTTCATAAACTTATAGATGGAGTCTGAAGCCGTGCTAGGAAGCTTTCGAACTGAATTTGCTATGCAAATGCAAAGTAGATAAATGCCGCTTCAGTCAATCTCCAGGATCTGTTTATGATTTAAACAACTGATTCACAAACTCTCTGATTGCCCCTTGTGAAAGCTCTCATATCCTCCTTAGATCTACCCCTGATTGTTTCATTACTGATTACCTTTTGCTCGGCCAAAACCCATGAACTGAACTGCAAACTGTGACCCGGAACCCAAGCAAAGTCTCGTTTCTGGCCCAGCGCAGGTACTGTTCTGAGAATCTGAAATTCAGCGCACTTCCCGAGTGTAGTAGGTGCACTGCATTTCAAATTCCCTGTGTTACAGGTGCGCTGATCAAACTAGGCATTGTTCAGTTTCAGTTTCTGTGATTCATTCTTTCCAGTTCTATTCATGAATTTTGCTGCTAGTGATCAGTATATCTCTGTTTGAAACCCCTTTTCCTTGCTGCTATTCCGCCTCCTTTGTACAAAAGAACTGTAAATGTTTTTGTGTGTTTGTTGAGTCATTTTCAATTCTCCTTTGCAAAAGTAACGTAATCGTATTGTCGTCCTTTGATTTGAAAGCGTTGCAAGTGTCATTTTCAGGCATAGGAAAGAGTTTGATTGCTGTAGATAGTCGATTATCCTGTTACTATTGTTTTTGGTCTGAATTTGTAATTTTTCTAGTGTCGAAAACAAGTATTCATTTCCAAATCATAGAATGTTGTGATTGTCTCCATTTTTGATTTCGAAAAGAAACTTGTTGATAATTGTCGCTTGAAAAGAAATTCAGATTTGTGCATCAACTTTCTTTTTACCATTCATATACTAAGAAAGTCAAAAACAAATACATGCATGTGCATTTTCATTTAGATTGTCTGATTGGTTTGATTTAGGAAAGTGCATTTAGAGTGTGCTCTTTGCTCTTTGTGAAAGAATTCTATCTTTCTTTCCTTAGTAGCTAGGATTTTCATTGCACAAAGAAGATAAAAGATTGTTTATCATCTTAGATTGCATTTTAGGAATTATACTACATCTCGCAGTGAACCTAAAAGGCAAACTTCATAAACAAGATCAACTATAAAATAAATTCAATGAATCTAACAATGCTTTGGAACCTAACGCACAACATTTAGAAGTCTAGGCTAGAGACGTATTCTGGTGTCGTAAAGCCTGGTAACTGTTGTTCTCACTGATGGTTGGGTGATTCCTCCACTTTGAGACGATAAGTGCCAGTACGGACTTGTGCTCCCACGTACCGTCGAGTATATTTTGGGAGACCACAATAGGCTTAATCCTTTATCCATAGGAAGCCGTGTCTGCCGCCCTATTGATCGCAATGCACTGAACACAGCATTCGGGAAGATTGACTGCCGTACCGTAAAAAGTATTCTGCAGTTTTGCGATTGGTTTGGTAATCCCTCTACCTAGATTTCCAGAGCAGTCCCTTTCATTCCTTTTCAGACTCTTTAACAGAAAAGGTCCATCTGAGCACTTGTCACTTCAGGCTCATTAAAAATCGAAGGTGACTAGAGTCATCTTTTGCTTTTCCTCGACTCTTAAAAATTGAAAAAACAACTTGTGTCAAAGCATCTAAAATTTATTTTAAACGGAATATTCATCACCCTTTCCTACGTTGATCTTGGGTTGAGAAAATGGAATCCACCAACCAAGGAATTCCCCTTGGAGGAAATCCTAGTCCCTTCTCCTCTTGGGGAGATGTTGGTGCACCCCATATGGCCACATAGTCGCTTCCAGGACTGACAATCGGCTTGCCTGTATGGCTCTTCTCAACCTCTGTCGTTCAGAACACCGCAATTCCTGAACAATCGAGTTAGCAACTAGACAATTCCAGAGTTACCCACCAACCTTCTACTTCCTCCAATTCTTCCTCTCCTCCTTCGTCTTCGCTTGATGGGGCTGGTAAAGCCAAACGTCAAGTACGTGAGAAGAAGAAGGAAAAGAAGAAGAAAGAGAAGAATTAGAAGGAGCCAAAAGCGAAAGGGGGCAACCAAGCGTCGTCTAGCGAAAATCCACACACTGCACCGACTAGGCCTAAATCGCCATGTGTCATTTGCAAAGGAGACCACTATCATAGAGATTGTCCTTGCATCCCTCGGATATTAAGGGACTGGTCTCCTCATTTGCACAACCCGGTGTCATCAACCTCTGATGATCATGTTGAAAACACACCATCGACTAGTGAAAGTGAAGCCCCAGGACAAAAAGGAAAATATAGATTTCCTTGTAAACTGTGCGAAGGCGATCATGCCGTCCACTGTTTTCCCTTCTTAGACGAGGCTAAAAGAGTTTTGGACGATCGTCCGGTTTCACCGTTACGACTTCCTCCTGGATATAAAAACTCTTGCCGAGTCCGTCACTAGTTGAAAAGCCGGCTGACCCGCTCAGGTGGTCGGCCGAAGCATCTATCATTGAAGACAAACCATCTGAACCCATACCAGACGAAAGTCAAAAGGTCGAGGCAGCAGTTGACCCGGTCTTGCCTTCAGAGGTTCCATCTTCAGATGATATAGTCACCGAAGAGAACAAGGATGACACCGTCCAAATTCTTTTCATAAGAACAGACTCCGATGAACATGGGGGCAATTTACCCATTCCTTTATCGCAGGAAGGAAGTTCGTCAGAGTCATACCCGGTCGTCTATTCAGTCCCACCTCCAAGCAAGCTAGTTGTCTCCTTTGACTGGAATCAACTAGGCAGACCCCACTTACTGGCTAGTGTACCATTCCGAATCTTTGTTCAAATATATAGAATGGTTATGGCCAGTACCATCATAGATGAAGGGGCTTCTATGAGTATCCTTTCCTCGACTGCTTGGAAAGTGCTTGGTTCCCCATCGCTTTTGCCTGAGATGAGAAATCTAACAGGCTTTGATAAAGGAACTAGTCGACTGTTAGGGATCCTTCCCAATGTGCCCATAACATTGAGGGGGAAAACCATTCAAATGAACGTAATGGTAGTTCAAGGACCCCTGGATTATAATATACTCCTTGGACGAGACTATATTTATTGCACAGGAGCGATTGTCTCCTCACTCTTTAGAGTAATGTGTTTTCTGCACGAAGGAAGAGTGGTCAAGCTCATAGACCAGCTTTCATTCCCCGGTTCACGCATAGCAAATAGTCATATACCATCCCTGAATGGTCTTTTCACGCAAGAAATGTCTCAATCCCCAGTCTGTCCACCCGATGAGCATGAGTGATTCGGGGGACATGACTGAAACCCAGGGGGCATGCACCCTGGTCTGCTTCGGCAGGAAAAATTCGGGTATAGGGTAGGTTTCTGTGAGAGTATATGACCTCCGTACTCCCATCCGTGATTGGAAGAGGGAGTTGGACTGGAATAAGATTCTCTTGTCAAAGTTATGTGAGTTGGCAGGCATTGCCACTCACCTTTGTCTATTTCGGTAGACATCGCCGAAGAAGTGTTTTGTTTACGCCGTGAATAGAACAATCTTTGGTAACCTGTAAGAGGTAGACCTCTCTCGGTAAAACAAATGTTTTAACGGAAGGAAGAAGGGGTAACCTTGAAACTCTGTTTTATACCTGGGGGCATGCAAACCTTTTGGAGTGCAAGCAAAGAGCGATCATTTATCTATTTTTTGGATTGGTCGTTTCCTAACTTGCATAAAGAAAGGATGTGGGGCAAAACTCTAAAAATTGTCATTTTAAATGGGACATTCTTATTACATGACTGGATTAATCGAGCAGTTTTAGCGCGGACTTCATGCTCGTTAAAAAATAAACATAAGCAATGAGCACATGTTCCTCCAGAGTTTAAGCTCATTAAAAAATGAAAAAATTTCCGGTAAATAACCATCGTGAATGTAATACTTCAACCTTTAAAGCCTTGGTCGTGTTTGCACCGTCACCTCCACTTTTGCATTGGCCAATCATTCACCTCCATTTGATTGTTTACCAATTTTGAGGAACAGTTGCGAAGAGTGATCATGTTAGCCATCCTTGTAACATTGCCATGATTGGAAAATTCCAAACCTTACCTGGAATCAGTTGCTACCCAATTTTATCACCCGTTCCTCAAAAGACGAGTCTCCTTTAAGCTCTTTTCAATTGACTCATAAAATATGAAAATATTGTCAAGCCATTGGCCTCTCCAGCTCGTTAAAGGGACCGAAAGTGCTATCCCTCCTCTAAATTTTAATCTTTTTGGACCTAAGGGATTATTACACAAAAAGATCGAGCACTTGTTTTGTTCAGCTCGTTAAAAGTATCAAAAATTCATCCCTTCTGTATTGTTTTATACTTTTTCGGACTTAAGGGATTAGATGATGAAAAAGGAATTTTGGAGTTTCCTTTACGTTCCTTTTCAAACTCTCTAAAATTGAAAAGGACCGAGTTATCTTTGTCGTTAAACTTGTTAAAATTTTAATAGCGACAAACTTGTCTATAGACGAGAATGAGTTTCACTATCGCTAGGCTCGTTAAAACATAGAGATGGGTTTTCCCGAAGGGAAAATTATAGAACAAGCATATGTTATCCTCCTCAAGCTTGATAAAAATAAAGAGGTACTGGTCAGCAATGACTGGGGAAAAATTGGGAAAAAAACTTGAAGAAACTTTGTTGGTAGCAAGTCGCTCTTGAACATGACACTTTCACTCTGCATCCAAGTCGGGTTGGGTTGTTTCATTCACCGGTCACATCACCATGGTCCCATCATACCATCCACAATTGGGGTTAATGCTACCAATCCATCACGTCAGTGTCGCTGATATGTTCAAGAGAAGTCATTCAGAGAATTTACCTGTGTCTCACCCACTACAATACATTTATACTCCATTCTTTCATGACCGCCACCCTGAACCTTATATCACCAGATCGTTTTCACCTCCATTAAAATCATTTGCTCCATTCCGTGTCATTGATGTGGAATTCATTAAGGCCCTCCTATGACGGATCGCTTCTTGTCGACATCAGCTCATTATCGAGGAAGTTGATCTAGGAACACCCCATTCAGTACTTTGAAGCTTGCATGCCTCAATGGCAAGTTTCTCACTTCCGGCGACAGGTTTACATTAATGACCTTCGACCGAAAGATTTTGCGTGGTGTTCGACGCCAAGTCCTTTATTCACACCACGTGAATTGTACTGCAGTACCTTGAGGGTCATTATCATTATCGTTGATTCCTCTCGCGCTTGTTAACAACTTATATCATTGGCTAGTAATCAAGTGATATCTTTCCATGTTTGACTCCAGAACATCTCTCACATGGATAGATTTGTACTTCGAGTGAAGATCGAACAAGATTGAAGACCCCGGATCTAGTCTCATCCATCCGGGCTGCGATATATATTCAGGGAAATAAAGACATCAAATGTACATCATTGCTGCACAGATAATCATCCAATCAAAGGGATGATGGCTCTATCAAAATCATCAGTCTACACTCAGACGATTGTCTGTCCTATGTACATGAAAATGAATTTATAAAGCTGAGCATGGGAATGCCTGCCTCAGCTAGATCGTGAAAATATTATGAAGATAATGTATTGTATTGTATCTTATTACAGGTCTCCTCCCAGCTTGAAAGAACTTCAGATCCTCATAATTAAGCATTTCACCCGACATCAAAAGATTAACGACCTCATGCTTTAGGGGGCAACTGTTATAGACATTTTTGGGCACTACAACCCCAAGCATGAAATGTCCATAAACCAAGGGCTCCTAAGTCCCTAAAAGTGTTGTTCTAACCCCTAAAAGAACAAGGTCAACTAATTACAGCTTCTCCCAGAAGTTATCCATGAAAAACTGCTCAGAATTGGTCAAAACAGGATCATCTCAGCTGCTCCACAGGCCAAGTGTGTTGCATCTCACCTAAATACACTGTGTGGGTGCGTTGCATTTCAAAAAGCCCTTCTATGGGGTGTGATGGGTGAGAAATGACAAATGGCAGTGTCATTCTGCGAGGTGGAGAGGCAATGGAAGCTTCCAGAAACTTCTCCTGTGACACTTGCCTCTCTGAATTCGACCAAGGATGAGTAAGAGATCATCAATCTCCAAGTGGAAGCAAGAACTATCAGAGGGAAGACACTAATCAAATCACAAGCTGACTCATCTCCCTTATAGATATCTATATATGGATCCCTCATCCCAGAGATCCAGAGGCTGGAATTTTGCATATTGTAAGGAATTGCTATTGGTTTCTTGAGACAAACATTAGATTGTTGGGTGATCTAAGCTTTGTATGAGGTGAAGAGGGGCTTCCTTGCTAAGAGGTTGATGCTGGGTCAGAACAACTGGTTGTAACTCCTCTTGGCTCTTTCTTGTTTATCAATAAAAGCTATTCAAGTTTTCTTCCATACTCTTGTGTCATTTATGTTTGCTGCATTTGTATGGTCAATTTACATCTGATCCTAGATTGTTTATGATTATAGATCCATGTTATTGTATAGTGCTATGCTACTGTGATCTTAGAGGTACTCTGTGAAGCTGGGCGTGCAAGGGAACAAGTAGCGAAATACTATCAAGGAAGAGAGGAATCGAACCAGGAGATTAGCGCAAGACAGAGGTTGGTCTTCTTTGTTCCTCTCTATCTATACTTCATAAAGGAAAAACGAAAGTAGCTTTACTTTGTTTGTTTCTAAGGCAGCTATCACACCTTAGTGGGATAAGCAGTTCTGAGTAGACACTTTTCCCTGTAACAGGAACCTAAGCGCAAAAATAAGGATAAGTTCTATTGATGGGTCATAATCTTAAGGCTTGAATAATAGTATCTTTGTATGATTTTGATCCGTTATCTATAAATCTAGTAATCTGGGTTAATTAATGTCTGATTATTTGAAAGAGTGAATTATCCTTTATAGATCTATACGCAGGTTCAGTGAAGCGAATACGCGTATACACGTTGGTTCTGTGAATAAAAACAACGTATACGCAGGTTGGTCCAAACACAGAAGCGTATGCACGTAGGTTTTTAGTTATTGAAGTAGCGTACATCTGTTGAGTTGTGTTCTAGTTGCTTCTGTTTGCTGCTGCAGTATTCTAGGTTCAGAATT
Source organism: Pinus tabuliformis (assembly GCA_031772625.1). Lineage (NCBI taxonomy): Eukaryota > Viridiplantae > Streptophyta > Pinopsida > Pinales > Pinaceae > Pinus > Pinus tabuliformis. Next base: position 904,537,694 of record CM062811.1, read on the forward strand.
TGGTGTGTGGTTACTGTTACTGTGTTCTAGGTACAGCTGTCAGAGAAGTGTCTACTTGATTTAGTTCTAATTGGTGAAAAAGGAGATTGTTTGATACAGAAATTCTTGATGTTTGATTGATGTTCATGGATCCAGTCTAAAAATTTATGAAACGTGGTCGCTGGAAGAAAGAGAAGGTTGTAGCCTTCTGTAGGTCAGCACGTACGTACTAGTATATTGGCTAGTGTAAGAGCTAAGGGGGTTGTAGCTCCCTTTCAGGAGAAGCTGGAGAATGAGAGAGGGTTGTAGCTCTCTACAGGTTGCAGCCTATGTACTGGTAAAGGACTGCACTAGTACATAATCATTTTAAAAAGAAGTTTCTAATTAAAAGGAAGATAGAGGCGAATTGCAGCAGGTGGTTTTCACCCACATTGGGTTTCCACCTTATATCTTGTGTTCTTGTGTGTGATTGTCTTCTGCTCTGTTTCACTGTTTCTGGTTACTATTTATTTGATTCTGATACACAGATTAATGATCAACATCTATAAGATAAAGTAAATTATAAGTTTGCATAATATACACGGGTTTTCTTATATGTAGTTGCGTATATATGCGGTTTTCACTAACTGAAGTAGCGTATATGATCTGGATTTGAAAAAGGGAATAATTGACTTGATAATACTGATTCACCCCCCCTCTTAGTATTATTTCCAACAATTGGTATCAGAGCAGGTCCTTCTGAAGAAGCTTGATCGCTTGAAGGAAGATCCATCAACATGAGCAACTACGAGAGAGAAGCATCTATCAGGCCACCAATTTTTGATGGGACCAACTTCGTCTATTGGAAGGTAAGAGTCACAACCTATCTTCAATCTCTTGGTACAGAAGTCTGGGATATCATAGATACAGGGTACACTTTTCCATCCACAACTCCTACAGATTCGGTTGGTAAGAAACAATATGAAACAAATGCAAAGGCTGTCAATACTCTATTAGGATGTCTATCTCAATCAGAATTCATCAAGGTTATGCAGTATAAATCTACAAAAGAAATATGGGACAATATTGTTCTGAGCTATGAAGGATATGAATAGGTAAAACGAGCAAAACGTCAAACCCTCAGAATTCAGTATGAAAATCTTAGAATGCACAATGATGAAAGTGTGGCTAACTATTTCCTTCGTGTAGATGAGATTGTTAATTGTATGAAAAACTTGGGTGAAGAAATAAAATAGGTTGTTTTGGTTGAAAAAGTTATAAGATCTTTGTCCCCTAAATTTGAATCAGAAGTTTCTGCAATAGAAGAAAAGGAGAATCTACAGAACCTTACCATGTCACAGCTGCACGGAATTCTAACTGCTTACGAAATGAGGAAAGGAGGACCATCAGACAGGAGAGAAGCTGCATTCAAGGCTTCAGGCAAAGGAGATTACTATGAGTCAGGACATATGTCAAAAGAAGAGGAAGAATCAAATTTTGTCAAGAATCTTCAACGAGGTGCTGGAAGATTCAGAGGTAAGTTACCTTTCAAATGCTTTGCTTGTGGAAGATTCGGTCACTATGCTACCAAGTGTCCTCATAAAGATAAGCTTGCAAAGGTAAGGAAGCTTTTAGATGGAACAAGAAACATAATGTAAATAAGAAAAGCTATTACACTCATGAAGATAGTGATGGACTTTCAAATAATGATGAAGATGAAAAAGGCTATAATTATAAACTTTTAATGGATTTTGAAGATGATGATTTTGTGGATGCTATAGATGAAGAAGGTCTTTATGAAGAGATTTCTAGACTCAAAATTTGTTTAGAAGAGAAGAATGTGATCATAGATACTCTACAATTCCAACTGGCTGAAAAGGAAAAACATCATGAAAATTTAGAATGTGAAATTGTGGGACTGAGAAAAGAGACGAGAAAACAAATGCTCTTAATCTTAGATTTGTTAAAGGATATGACACTTTAGATGAGATTATCAAAGTGCAGTGCTCTCCACTAATCAGGACAGGTCTGGGATACAATGAAGAAACAACTCAAGCACAGAAACCATCTACCTCCAAGAGTTATCTTGATGCAGCAAGGAGAAGTGAACAAAGACCCAATGGAAATCACCAAGTAAATCAGGGACAATTTACCTCAAGAATGAACAAAGACTACCAGGAAATCTACTTTAAGGACAAATAGAAACTACAACTAGCCATAGGTAAAACCTTCTCAATTTGCCTCAAGAATGGATTTCAATAGGAACTACAATCATTTGGCTGGTAGATTTGATAGTCACAGGAGTTTCTTCAATGGCCAATGTTTTTCTTGTCATAACTTTGGTCACAAAGAAGCTCAATGTGTTGCCTATAAGACAATCATGACTAGAGAAGCTCATAGACAGAGGAGTATGACTGGAATCATGAAAAGGACCTACAATAACTTCTCTGCTCTTGAAAATGAAATAGAATGTTCTATTTGTAACAATTTCGGTCATGAAGATTCTAAATGTAGGAGCAGGTTTCAGCAGACAACTCAGAAGGAGCAAGCCTCAAGTGCCAAATCATGGAGAATAAAAGAACCACAACCAGAAAGATGTGGTATAGCCTTATATGCGGAAGGGCGGGAAAATCAATGGTACATCGACAATGGATGTTCGAAACATATGACAGGTGATAAAGAAAAGGAGAAGAAGGTCTCCTTTGGAAATGACACCCTTGCTCTCATAAAAGGTAAAGGTTCTGTTCAGTTGAAAGAAAGGGTCAAAGCTGGAAATGTCATGTATGTTGATGGCTTAAAGCACAATCTATTAAGTGTCAGTCAGATGTGATCAAGGAACTGAGGTAATATTTCGATCAAATGGATGTAGTGTTCGTGATCTGGATACAGGAAAAACAGTGATCAAAGGTGTAAGAACTCCAAATAATTTATACATATTCAAAGAAGGACAACATCAATGCTATCTAAGCAAGAATGATGAACACTGGCTATGGCACATAAGATTGGGGCATTTTAGCTTCTCACAGATAAGGAAAGCATGCAAATACTAGGCAGTTCGTGGTCTTCTAGACATCAGAATTCCAGACAATACAATATGCAAATCATGTCAATTTGGTAAGCAAACCAGAACTAACTTCCCTGAGAAGGAAGGATCAGCCAATAGGCCGCTTGAACTTGTCCATACTGATGTATGTGGTCCATCTAGGAAAAGGTCACCTCGAGGAGAAGAATACTTTATATTATTCATTGATAACTATTCCAATATGTGTTGGATAAGACTTATGAAGCACAAAGACGAAGCCTTTGAAAAGTTCAAATCATTCAAAGCCTTGGTGGAGAACGAATCAGATCATACAATCAAATGCCTCAGGTCTGATCGAGGAGGAGAATTTACCTCGAATGAATTTTTCGATTTTTGTGAAGAACATGGAATAAGAAGGGAATTCTCTACAGCTAGGACTCCTCAGCAAAATGGAGAAGTGGAAGGGATGAATAGAACGGTTCAACAAATGGCTCTTGCTATGCTTGATGAGTCTGGAACTCCCGCAACCTTCTGGGGTGAAGCCGCATTTGCTGCAGTTGTTATTCTCAACAAGACAAATGTCCGGGTGAACAACACTGAAACTCCTCATAAGCTCTGGTATGGTGAGACTCCTTTGGTAAAATATTTCAAAAATTTTGGAAGCAAATGCTATATCAAAAATAGTGATGAAAATCTTGGCAAGTTTGAACCTAGAGCAGATGAAGGCATTCTCCTTGGTTACTCTCCCCACGACAAAGCTTACAAGTGTTACAATAAAAGGCTTGGAAAAATTGTTGAAAGTATTGATGTAGTAGTTGATGAAGAAGAAAACACTCCTAGGCAGGTAAGATTTGAAGATTTCAAAGATGATGAGGACTATCCTTCAACATCAAATCAGACTTATGATGAAGAAGAAGCTCAAGAGGCACCTGAAGATCAGATAAGGATAGAAGATAAGACTCGATCCAGGTACGTTCAGAAGAATCATCCATAATCTCAAATTTTGGGGCAGAAAGAGGTAGGTATACAAACAAGAAGAACAATTGCAGAAGCCTCAAGCTATTTGGCTTTGCTCTCCTCCACTGAACCACAAAATGTAAAAGAGGCATGCAAAGATGAATGCTGGGTCAAGGTAATGGATGAAGAACTTGAGCAGATCGAAAAGAATAACACTTGGGAGTTGGTTCCTAGACCAAAAGATAAGAATGTCATAGGGACAAAATGGATCTTCAAAAACAAGTTGAATGAAAATGGGGAAGTGATTAGAAACAAGGCCAGACTTGTTTGTAAAGGGTATGGTCAACAAGAAGGAATACACTTTGAAGAAACTTTTGCTCCCGTTGCTAGACTTGAGGCCATCAGAATGTTCCTTGCTCTCTCTAGCTTTCAGAAGTTCAAAGTATTTCAAATGGACGTGAAATCAACCTTTCTGAATGGAGACTTAGAAGAAAGTGTACATTGAGCAACCAGATGGTTTCATTCTTGAGAATGATCCAAATCTTGTATGCAGACTAAAAAAGGCTCTCAATGGTCTTAAACAAGCTCCAAGGGCTTGGTACTATCGTTTGGACAAATACCTTCATCAACAAGGTTTTTCAAAAGGATCAGCAAATAGCAATCTTTATATAAAAATTGAAAATGACAAATTGCTAATACTTGTTGTGTATGTAGATGATATTATCTTTGGTAGTAATGAAGAAGCTCTGAGTCAAAACTTTTCCTTGGTGATGCAGAAAGAATTTGAAATGTCATTACTTGGAGAGCTGACATATTTTCTTGGTCTACAAATCCAACAAAATGAAGGTGATATCTTTTTGTCTCAAACCAAGTATCTCAAGCAGATCTTGAAGAAATATGGCATGGAAGATTCAAAACTAGTATGTACTCCTATGGTTACAGGATGCATCCTCAGTGCAAATGATGAATCAGCAGTAGTGCATCAACCAACCTATAGATCCATGATTGGAAGTCTGCTTTATTTGACAGGTACCTGACCAGACATCATGCATGCAGTAGGAATGGTTGGAAGATTTCAGGCAAATCCAAAGGAAACTCATCTTCAGGCAGTGAAGAGAATCTTCAAGTATCTTCAAGGAACTCAAAACTATGGCTTATGGTATCTGAGAGATACAGATCTCACTCTTCACGCTTATACAGATGCAGATTGGGCTGGAAGCATGGATGACAAAAAGAGCACAAGTGGTGGTGCATTCTTTATGGGTTCCAGATTAGTATCTTGGTTCAGAAAGAAACAAAGTTCGATTGCTCTATCTACCACTGAAGTGGAATATGTGGCTGCTGCATCTTGTTGCACTCAACTCCTTTGGATGATGCAAACCTTGTAAGATTTTCAAATCACTTGTACACCACCTATCTCCATCTTATGTGATAATACAAGTGCAATTAGCATTTCAAAGAACCCAATTATGCATTCAAAGACCAAGCACATACCTATCAAATATCATTTCCTCTGGGAACAAATGCTTGAACAAAAGGTCAAGTTGGAATATGTTCCCTCTAAGGAACTAGTTGCTGATATACTCACCAAACCACTACCCAGGGAGACATTTGAATATCTCAGACAGAAGTTGGGAGTAGTTGATGCTTCATCCTGTTGTTGAAACTTGTCTGTTTCAGAGAAAAGTGATTGTACGCGAATTGGCTGAAGAGGATCTGCGTACATACGCTGGTTTATACAGATACAATCGCGTATATGGAGGCTTGATGGATATCAATAGGGACAGGCTCTGGTTGAAGATAGTCTGATATGGGTCTGACATTGACCATCTAGCACAACTTCATGGGGAGCAGATAAACTTCTAATGATGCATTGTTGCCATAACCTTAGAAGCTTTTGGTTCAAGTTCACAACTGTTGTTGGTTTCAAGTGGAACACATGCAGAGGGAGAACAGAGGGAGAACATGGTTGCTGATCTGAATATTGATTGACAGATGCTGCTGATAGTAGTTATTGATGACTTTCATAGTCTTGCTCTAGATATTTCGTCTCTATGTCATGTATCTCTTTTATGGTGTCAAGGTCATGTAACGGCCTATTTTGGTTTCCCCCACTATGCCTGGGATGAATGATGTAATGTACTTGGTTGTCATATGTAAATTTCTGATGTATCCCCACTTGGTTGGGTGGATGATCCTCACTTGGTTGGGTGACGGATGTATGTATAGAGTCTTTTGGTGATAGGAAGGTCTTTTATGAGGTATAAGTCATGGTTCTTCTTGAAGAATATCTATTTGCAGATCTTGCCTACAGTCAGGGGGAGCATGGTCAGCACAACAGAGCAGAGATTTCAGCATGTACTCAGGGGGAGCACAACCCTTTGCCCTTGATGACAAGGGGGAGAATGAATTTTGAGGATCTTGGGGTTGCCATCAAGTCCAAAGGGGGAGATTGTTGGCATTATGGCACAGGTTTGGAGCTATGGCACAGATGTTGTCCTTGATGGCAACTCACTCTGGTGACAGATCTCAGTTTAGGCCTTCAGAATGAAGGAAAAGATGTATACGCAGGTTCACCTAGATGAAGACACGTATACACGCGGGTTATACGTTAGAAAAGCGCGTATGCGTATACACACACAAGGAAAAGTGCGTACATGTTGGAGAAATTACTTTTGGTTCGTGGTATTTAGTCCTTGGTAATTGAACCTATAGTTTTGGGCCATAGTATCTCGTCAGAAGTGTTGATCCCAAGTATTGGGTCCATGGTATTGTTTTGTTATGGTTTTGGACCGTGGTATTGTGGAAGGCCTAAGACTATAAAAGAGGAAGGAGATCATTTGGCAAAGCATGATCTAAATTATTGAATATCTGATAAAGTTCTAGATCTGAAATATTGGTGATTGGGTTATGGTGCAGATCTAAATCTGAATGAAGGAGGAACCTAAGTGAAAAAAGAAGGATAAGTTTTATTGATGGGTCATAATCTTAAGGCTTGAATAATAGTATCTTTGTATGATTTTGATCCATTATATATAAATATGGTAATCTGGGTTAATTAATGTCTGATTATTTGAAAGAGTGAATTATCCTTTATAGATCTATACGTAGGTTCAGTGAAGCGAATACGCGTATACACGCTGGTTCTATGAATAAAAATAATGTATACATAGGTTGGTCCAAACACAGAAGCGTATGCATGCAGGTTTTTAGTTATTGAAGTAGCGTACATCTGTTGAGTTGTGTTCTAGTTGCTTCTGTTTGCTGCTGCAGTATTCTGGGTTCAGAATTTGGTGTGTGGTTACTGTTACTGTGTTCTGGGTACAGCTGTCAGAGAAGTGTCTACTTGATTCAGTTCTAATTGGTGAAAAAGGAGATTGTTTGATACAAAAATTCTTGATGTTTGATTGATGTTCATGGATCCAGTCTGAAAATTTATGAAACGTGGTCCCTGGAAGAAAGAGAAGGTTGTAGCCTTCTATAGGTCAGCACCTACGTACTAGTATCTTGGCTAGTGCAAGAGCTAAGGGGGTTGTAGTTCCCTTCCAGGAGAAGCTGGAGAACGAGAGAGGGTTGTAGCTCTCTAAAGGTTGCAGCCTACGTACTGGTAAAGGACTGCACCAGTACAGAATCATTGTAAAAAGAAGTTTCTAATTAAAAGGAAGATAGAGACGAATTGCAGCAGGTGGTTTTCACCCACATTGGGTTTCCACCTTATATCTTGTGTTCTTGTGTGTGATTGTATTCTGCTATGTTTCACTATTTTTGGTTACTGTTTATTTGATTCTGATACACAGATTAATGATAAACATCTGTAAGATAAAGTAAATTATAAGTTTGCATAGTATATGCTGGTTTTGTTATATGTATTTGCGTATATACGCGGTTTTCACTAACTGAAGTAGCGTATATGATCTTGATTTGAAAAAGGGAATAACTGACTTGATAATACTGATTCACCCCCCCTCTCAGTATTATTTCCAACAAATGAATCCTCATTAAATCTTCTTTCTAAGTCCTCCATTACATTATCAACTTCAACTTGAGTGCTATCTTGATCTATCAGTGTGCCTTCCACGCATCCTAATTGGTTGGCATATTGTTCAATCTCTGGGATCCTATGGTGGATATATGGTGATAGCTTATGTTTCTGCCTTTTGTCATAAATGAATCCATGAGGTTCATAGGGCCAGATGAAACTCTTTTTTAATTTCAATCTCTTAAGGATTTCATCTGCCACCTTTACGGCTTCTCTATTATTGCAAATAAATGGGCCTAGATGATCCTTTACCCTCAACTGGGCCTTCTTCTTAGTCTTGAAAAAGTGAATTTCATCATAAATAATCATTTGCCTATAGTACTCCTGGGCAAATAATCGAATGGGGAGATATCTAGGTAATTTATATGGAGGCAGCTCACACCCATAAATCCTGATTTCGGTATGATTTTGGTATAAATACCAATCCCCAACTTTGTATTGTTTGGACAGCTGAATAACCCTCTTAATATCCACACTAATTCTGGGAGGGGGGTTGCCTATCAACATTGTAGTCACTGGATGCACAAATTGGTCAATAAAATCTATATATGGATAGGGAGAATCAAAAGATCTATGGAAAAGAGAAGTCCAGAAAATGACAGATCTAGGACTCCCTCTGGTATCAATTTTTTGTAAAGAGAAGGGAAACCTATCAGTTTGGTAATAAAGAAACAAATGATATAGGACTAATGAATACTTGAACACCCTCTCATTTTCCAGTCTCATAAAATGATCATGCATTTTATCTGCTATGAATTTGGCATAATCAAACTTGACTGCAGGAGGTTGACCGGGGGTAAATATAGACATACCAGTAAAAATAGTTTCATATATATACTCATTAGTGGTGGAGCCCAGAATGCATGACAGCATTGTTTTGATGTCTCTGCCTATATCAGAAAAGAAGGCTGACATGTAAGGAGGGGGATCCTTTGTCATGTATTTTTCTTCAGAAATGAAGGTCTGGAGAATTTGAGTACATCTGGAACTAGACAGTTTGGTGAACTTTTCAAGCAAATTAGGGATGGACAGGGGGGTGAGGTCTTGACCTAGTTATAACTGTAACATCTCATTTATGGACTCAACTGTAATGGTGAAAAGCATTTTCTAGTCTGAGGACATTACAGATTTCAAAATGGAGTCATAATTTGCATGGCAGTAATGAATAATTTCAGGAAAGATGTGAACACTTGGGAATTTATATTTGGGTAGGTTTGACTCCCAGATACCTATCTTATCTCCATGGTTTAAGTAATTATCTATGTATCTGCAATGCAATTTCAAAGGGGTTTCATCAAAGGTGAGGTCCTTTATCTGGAAATCCTTGTCAGCTAGGGGAAGATGGTCTAAATCTCTGTGGGGAGTGGTAATTGACCTGGCATCCAAAGCAACTAGAACATACATCCTTGGTTCTTGTGGATTCAAGGACGAGGGTAGGGAATTTAAGGGAGTTTATGAAGAATGGGGTCATTTCAGAGAGATTCTAGACTGTAGAACGACTTGCTATCATTAAATTTACTTGATTTTCACAGCAATTCAGTCCAGGTTGAATATGAAAATAGGGTTTTCTTAGTAAAGTGGGTAAATACCTGGTTAAGGTTGGATGAAGGGAAAAATGGCTCTGGTTCACTATTTTCATGGAGTGCATGGGTCTGCAATGGCAATCTAGAATTCAACAACTTCTGAAAGTTGACAGTTGGAAGCAGGGTGACGGCTCAAATATACTCTGAGTGTGCATGGAGAACAGAAGTTTCTTTTCTCGGTAGGAAAAAATAATGAGTATTTTTGTTTTTATTTGGCAAAGTCAATGTTTTGGCGAGTATGATGAAAATGATAGTTGGCGCCAGTTAACAGATGCGACATTTTGTCATTTAGCGAAGGTGGTAAGCGGGGGCGGTAAGTGGATTCTATTGCACCACTTATGAGGGTGTAGTGGTATTGGGAGAGGTCTGCCCGATGCCATTCATCGGGTGACACATAGTGGCGGGGGAATAGTGAAACCGGTCGTATCGATCGGGTAAAGTTCGGCATCATGGGCCGCCTGATATGAGCGTCAGCCATTAGATCTGAAGGTGTCAGATCATATGGTGGTTAGGGAAGGGACTTAATTGAGATTTAATGGAGGGTCCCGACGTGGTGGTAATTGCGGATTAGGGAGGTTAATTATGTCCGGGGTGATGCAATTGGAGGAAGGTTCTTAATTAATCATAGGTTGATTAATTAATTCCTTTTTAATGCAGTGGAGAGGTTATATGGCTTAGTTTGATTGCGGATAGATTAATTAATCTATCAGTTAATCAATCTATCAAATTATTCTTTTATTTATGGTTTATATTTCAAACCAGGGCAGGATATTAGAATAAGGGATTTTAATAATATATAGGGGATGGGGTGTATTTTGCTGGAGCTAACTATACTAAATTATGTTAATATGAAATAGGTGTGGACATGATAATACACTAAGTAAAATGTTTCGAAATATATTATATTTCCGCATTTAAACATTCATAACTTAGGCTTAGATGCATGTTGTGGTTTTTTTGTGGGAAAAAGGGGGTTTTATATGAGGTTAATTACTTTCCCTAGGAAAATAGTGATTTTACCTTAGGAAAAGGGATTTTTTAGATGAAATGGATGAATTATGGAGGAGAGAATGTTGATGAGTTAGCACTTGGAACCTGTAAATCATTGGGCCAAGGGTTCGGTCCTTCCAAAAGTCAGAGAAATGCTTTGAGCCCTTTTGGTTTAAGGTTTTTGGTGCCTTCATTGTTATTTGTGGGAAATTAGTGATATTAGGGGTAAAAGAAAATGAGGAAATTAATAAGCTGACTTTGTAAATATCTCTATTATCCATACTTTCAAAATAATATGATGAAGAAAGTAAATGATATGAGCTTCAAATAATCATCCATCATACACCATTATGCAACCATCCATCTACTTACCCACCTACACATCCTACCATTTTTTCTACTCTTTATTAGGGTGCACTTAAACTTGCAAACCCTTATGAAACTTTTATTTTCTTTTACAATGGAAATCTATCTAAGTCTATCCTTATTACATCCAAGGGCTCATATTAAACTGTTGAGCTCCTTTATTTACTCTACCTAACTACTTATTTGCCAAGATTAAATAGTTTGGTTAGATTTTATTCTCTATCTCTGAGCATGAAATTGAAAACATGGAATAACCAAGATTAAATTGTTTGGTTACCATGGGTTGTGGCATAACAACACTTTTCACACAATCATTATTGTACAGAAAGTAAAATAGTAGTGGCATTTGGTCTTGCACACTTTCATGGTCTTTCTTTCTTTGGGGTTCATATTTTTCATCTCTTTTGACCTTTTCTTTATTTATTTTCTCATCCTTTAATCTATCTTTTAGGACATACCCTCTTTACATTTTTTTTGTTTTTTGTTTTTTTTAAATATGGAAAACATTTGCAGAAGCAAAGGTATGTACATATTTCAGAGACAACTAAGTTAATCATAAATTATGACACCTATTGGTATAGGAACATAACAGTGGCTCCACTTGGGGATGACTTTCCCTGGTGGAAAGTCAAGAAATGTAGACCAATGGCCTTCTAAGAGACTGTGTTTTCACTCTACAACTTCCTTTGATTCTGCTGCTTTATTGATATCTATGACAGAGATAATCTTGAAGCTTAGGGTCTTCTCCTTGGGCTTTAACTCCCAAACTTAACCATCCAATCAACACTTAAACGTTTTAAAGGATATATTATGTACAACTGAAGTGAGTAGAGTTAGTAGCTTGGATCGATGTAGTGTTTCAACATTCAACCATTGACTAGTCCTACTTCTATCTCTACATCATTTAACTCTTTGAGAAAATAAGAATTATTCCCTCTAAAGGCATATATAATGTATGGACCTTTCCATAGGAAGTCAAACTTCCCATGTTTCCCTTTGTCTTCTTTTTTGGAGTCCCACTTCAAAACTTTTTCACCAAAATAGAAGTCTTCTGCTTTGGTCCTTTTATCAAAAACTTTCTTGATTTTTTCCTGCAGTATTTGGGCTCTAATGTATACTTCCTCTCTGGTTTGTTGCAAATGAATGGTCTGATTGATTCTCCTCTGAATCTCATTTGGCTCAACTTGAGATTCCTGGAGTAGTTTCATTACTCGAATTCCTAATGATGAAGGAAAACAACTTCCATCCCATAGACTAACTGATAGAGACTGGTCCCAATAGACTTCTTAGTTGTAAGCCTATCTGCCCACAAAGCATTGATCAATTTTTTGTTCCATGTTTTCTTATTGTCTTCCAACAATTTTTTAATTATACTCATTAAGCTTTTATTGGAGGATTCTGCAAGTCCATTTCCTTGGGGATAGTAGGTTGTGGAGTGACCAAGGGTTATATGGTATTTATGGCAGAAATCAATCATCCTTTTTTATTTAAATGTTGTAGCATTGTCTGTGATAATTTTATCTGGACAACCAAATCTAGACAGAATATTGGCCTCTAGAAAACCTATGATGACAGTATCAGTGGCTTGTCTGGAGGGAATGGCTTCTATCCACTTTGTAAAGTAATTTGTGGCAGTCAGTATCCATCTATGCTGAGCAGAAGAGGGAGGGTGAATTTTGCCAATGAAGTCTAGACCCCATTGTTGAAATGGTTTCTCAGTAGAAATGGGTTTCAAAGGTAAAGGCAGAAGCTTTCTTTTTCCTTCAAAGATTTGACACTTGTGGCAGGACGTTACAAACTTTTTTACATCAAAAAACAAGGTTGGCCAGTAGAATCCTACTCTTAGGATTTTATCAGTTGTCATCTTCCAGTAGAGTACCCTCTGCAATCACCTGCATGAAATTCTCAGAGTACTTTTTCAGATTCTTCCTTTAATAAGTAATTTAATAGAATTCCTTCATGATTTTTCCAAAATAAAGTATTATCCATTATGTGGAATTTCAAAGATTTCATTTTCAAGAACCTACTTTTAGTTCTGGACAACCCTAGAGGAGCTTGTAAATTTTGTAGGATGTATATTATGTCAGCATACTAGGGTGAGTCTAAAAAGGCTTGGCTGATTTGTGGAGTTGCCATATCCTCTTCGTTGTCCAGTTTTGCTATAAAATTTATGCCTAGAGCTTGACAATTAGTTTCAGCCATAAGTTTAGCTAGCCCTTGGCCTTTGATTAACTTTGTAGGTTTAATCTCTATGTCATACTCTAATATGGTAGTTATCCACTTTCCTCTTTTGCCATCAACTCCATTCGGTGTTAGAATGTCTTTGACTACAACACTAGGAACATAAGCTACAATGTGAGAATATAAGATATAGACTTTGAAATCTTTGATGGCTTGTATCAAAGCAAAAGCCTATTTTTCCATTATGTTATAATTTAAGGATGCATCTCATAGAGCTTTACTAAAGAAGGCTATTGGTTGTTCAAATCCCTGATCGTTCTTCTATAGTAAAACTGTAGCAATATTATGTTCTGTCAAACATTGGACTTATGAGGACTGGTGTTTGAGTCAAGGCTTGTTTTATGTCTTCGAATGATTTTTTAGCCTCTGCTGTCCATTTAATAGTTGAATATTTCTTCAACATGTTATTTAATAGTCTAATCAATTCAACTAGATTCGAAATAAATCTTCTTAAGAAATTTATTTTTCCTAAAAATTCCTGAAGTTCTTTAATGTTCCTGGGGTGAGGTATTTTCAAAATAGCTTCAATCCTGGTTGGATCAATCTAGATTCCATCCTTCGAGATGATGTGGCTGAATAGTTTTCCTTCTTCCAAACCAAATAAAGACTTTTTAGGATTCAGTGAGATACCATATTTCCTGCACTTAATAAAGACCTGTCTAAGATGATCAAAATCTGTTGATCTGATTTTGAAAACACTGTGATATCATCAAGGTATATAACTAGGAAATCATGGATTTCTTTGGCAAAGGCAATGTCCATTGCCCTTTGAAAGGTGGCTCCTGCGTTTTTCAATCCGAAAGGCATTTTAGCGTACATAAAGGTACCCCATGGGGTTGTGAATGTCGTTTTTGCTTGATCATTAGGATGGACTAGGATTTGGTTGTAGCCAGAGAAACCATCTAGCAATGAGAACCTTGTGGAACCTACTACCCTTTGCAATATGTGATCCAATTTAGCTAGGGGGTAGTTATCTTTGAGCGAAACTTTGTTTAAATTCCTTGGGTCAACACACACTATTATTTCTCTTGTTTTCTTTCTTGTAGGGACTAGATTAGATACCCAATCTGAAAACCTAATTGGCGCAATAATTCTTGCTCCATACATTTGTTTGATTTCCTTTTCAACAGAAAGTAGTAGAACATGGTTAATTCTTCTAAGCTTCTGCCTAAAGGGCTTTTGATCTTCCTTTAAAGGGATAGTGTGTTGTATAATGCTGGTATCATAGGATTTCATATCGTCATAACTCAAGGCAAAAACATCATGGAATTCCTTCATAAGTTCCATATATTTCAGTTTTTCATTGGGAGGAAATGATTTAGACAGTTTTATAAGCTTGGGATTCTCTTCAGATCCTATGTTACATTCCTCAATGTCTATTTTCAAAGTTTCCATTTTAGGCTTTTTAGGAATATCATTTGCGTAAAATAAGTCCTCCAAAGGAGTTAATCCTTTGGGTAAGAAATTGTCTTTAAGGTTTATGACTTTAGTTTCATCATCAATTATTTCATCGATTTCCATTTGTTTTAAATCTCGAATATATGTTTTTGTGAATTCTGTAGGATAAAGTCTATTTTTTATTTGATCTTCGTCTAGTTCATTTATTTCTACTTTATTAGAGCAATTAAAATCTACTACTATGTCAGTATCTATGTTGGTATTTACAAATTCATTATCTAAAGTTAAGAAATTGTTAATTTGTTTATCATTTTCGAAAACTTGCCAGTTCTTTAAGTTGTTAGGAATTGCTGGTCTATGCCTAACCTCAGCAGTATACTGATGGTTGGTTGGAAAGGCAACTTACAGGTACTAGCAAACATAGCCAGACTGTGAGCTTGCATGTTATGTTTTCTAGGGATAGTAGCAAGCTTGGTTTCCAAAAAAGTGTTAAGGATTTCTACAACTGTTCCTCTGTAAAATCCTAATCTAGGATCTCTAGTTAAATAAGAACCATTAATTTGTTTAACTATCAATTCAGAATCTCCTATAATCAATACCCTTATAACTCCTAATCCTTTGACCAGTTTAAGACCTAACAAGAGTGCTTCATATTCTACCATATTGTTTGTGCCTTTAAAACTTAACCTATAGGCATTACCTTCTGCATGATTATTCTATAAGTTATAAATCCATACACCTGCTCCTCCACCTAGCCTATTTACTGAACCATCAAATTCTAGATGCCATAAGATTTCATGTTCATAATTTTCATCTAGGGTGGTGGAATCTTTCTTAACTAGGGCATCCAGATTTTATTTGTCATCTGATATCTCATGAATTTGGACATTTGAATTTTCTTTTGCAATTTCTTTTGGTTCTGCTATTATATCATTTGGAGTATCTTCTTGATTAATTTCAGCATTATAAAGAATAAAAGAATCCATGTCTGAATGTACTGAATATATAGGGAAGTTCTGAGGCCTCTCTTGACTACTCACTACATACTTCATCAAAGTTTCTCTATATAATTTCTTGGGATGTCCAAAGACTGAAATGGTAGCGTAAGACATATCTAATTGCAGAGATCCTTGGAGTTTGGCACCCCAGGATCTAGACAACAACATATTGTACTTGGGTGGTATATCAACAACAACAATATCCATGAGTATGGTTTTGGCAGGGTACTGAACTAGAGAGACACACAAATCTTTTAGAAGCCCCAAAAATTTAACCTGGCTTGAATCAAAGGAGAATGGGTCTTTATAAGGTCTGGTGATATCCAGGTTAAGATTTTCCATTACCGACTTAGGCATAATATTGTGTGAGGCTCCAGAGTCTAGCATGGCATTGTGTAGGATTTTGTGGTGAATGTTAAGGCCAATGTAGAAATGTGGTATCCCTCCTCCTATTGGCTTTCCATTGACATCTAGTTCGAAAATTAACTCAGGTTGGCCATCAAAGAGATTCACAGAATCTTCATTTTCAAGATAGTTCAGAGATTTACTAATTTGAGATCTGTATGTTTCATGTTTTACCAATTCTGTCAAAGGTACTGAAATCTTGAGTTTGGCCACTTCTGCTCCCAAATTGAAAGGCAGAGCAGATTTATATGTTTGAATATTTGGAATTTTAGAACTAGAGCTATGGGCAGTGTGTTTTTCTTTTTCATTATTGGGAGTATTTTCAATTGGATCTTCTGGAGGTTGTTCCACTGTTCCTTTGAGGGCAACTGAAGTGGAAGGGTGCTCATTAGAAGGTTGGTTATCTGTTACATCTTCAATGGTGGGGTTAGGAGGATCTTGAGGTGGTCTAGAAAGGATTTGTAAAGTTTTTGTAACTTGAGGATTCCGATTTGAGGCTTTTCCTTTCTTAGGCTGACTACTTAGGTTGACTAGGAACTGTTTTCTTGTTTTGTTCTGGGGCATCGGTATTCCTTCTGCTTCTTAAGTTGTACTATTTATGTACTTCAAAAATAGCAGAGTCATACCCCTATTTGAAATCAAATGATTCCCCTATTTGAGTTTGGAACTGTTGGAGCATGTGTGACTCTTGGTCATCCTAAGTTAGGAAAATATCTTCATCATCATCTAAACCCATCAAGTTTATCTGAGTGTCTTGTTCAGGGTCTTCTAAGTGTGAGGTTTCTGCATAATTTTCTTGGAAAGGTGGTCTAATATTTTGGTCAGGAATATTCTTTCCAGTATTCTAGTTCTGATTTTTCCTAAAATTAGGATTTCTCCCTGGATTAGCCTGTTGGTTATCCCAGTGAGGTTTCCTTTCAATAATTTCAACTCTGTCTAATAGTCTTTCCATCCCTTTAGCTAAAGCAT
Organism: Pinus tabuliformis; assembly: GCA_031772625.1. Classification (NCBI taxonomy): domain Eukaryota; kingdom Viridiplantae; phylum Streptophyta; class Pinopsida; order Pinales; family Pinaceae; genus Pinus; species Pinus tabuliformis. Next base: position 904,554,620 of record CM062811.1, read on the forward strand.
CAATTTTTTGTTCAAAAGGGGTAGTTTCCTCTTTCAAGGGTATCCTTCTCTCACTCCTAGCTCTAGCTCTTTTGGCAAGCAAGTTAGCTTCAAAACTTACTGCTACGCTCTGCATTTCCTCCAGAGGGGGGATTTCTTTCTCTTAATTGAAAAGTCATGTCTAAATCAAATCCATCCGAAAATTTTATTAGGGCTAAACCAGGTGGAGGTCTAAGGTCAAGAGGGATGGTATTGTACATAGTATTAAACCTGGTACAATAGTCCTAAATAGTTTCATGGGGGGCCCTTTTAAGGTTTTCATATTGATATAAAATTTGAAGGGGGTCTTTCTTCTTTTCCCACCTATTCAAGAATTGCCGGTAAAGGACTCTTAGATTATCTATGCTCTGAGGGGTCAAGGATCTAAACCACATTCTCACTTCTCCAACTAGACTTCGAACAAAAATTCTCATTTGGACATCAACCACATCAATCTCATAAATTTCAAAGTAATCTGTCATTTTCCTAGTGTGTTGTAGGGCTGTGTATGTTCCATTGCCATCAAAGGTAGCATTTTTTCTCTGGTAGTCCTGTGGCATTGCACCTTGAGGGGCAGGCATCATGAGGGGGGCATATCTATTGGTGACGATTCTAGGTTGGGTAGTAGTGTGAATGGGAGTTGGGGTAATATGAGGTGTTTAGGTTGTGGATGAAGAACTAGAAGTAGTGGTGGGTTGTAGGGTGATGACTGGCTGGAGAGGAAGTGAAGGGATGAATGGAGGGGTGGAATGGACTTCAGAAAAGTGAGGAAATAATGATGAACTAGTAGAAAGTGACATTGTTTTAGAAAGTTCAGGGGTTCTATCGGTGGTAAGGGATGAATGAGTGGAGTTCTACAGATATTGATCAATTGACAAATTGGCTCGTTGGGTTTCAAGTTCTCTGAGGAATTCTGGACCTTGGAATAGGTCCAATAGTTCACTATCAGATGTGGTTCTAAATAGAGAAAGTTAAAAATGTTTGTCAAAAGGGAGGTCTTCCAAGAATATCCACTCAACAGGGCAAGAATGTGATCTGAACAAAGGTCTAGGGTTGACTGAACTCTCTTGGCTTCTAATGATTCTTTGAATCAAGCTGGGATTTTCAAACATAGGGGGAGGATTTGGATCAGGGTTAGCCCTGGTGTAATGAGTTCTCCCTAAAGTCTGATTTTAAGTTTTTTATGATTATTTTGCTTTTTTATGAACTTTTGAAATAACTTCTAATAATCCTTTAAGATGCTTTAAATTTAAATTTATTTTTCTCAAAGGTTTACTTCAACTAAGGATTTGTTCTTCCCCAGTATGGTCACCACTATGTTATCACTCAGATTTCCCTTAGAAGTTATCCAAAAGAAGGAAAGGATCCAAGGTAACTACAAACCAATATTTTAAGTACATATCCTAGCCAATCTATGCTCAGAGAGGGCCCTCTCTTTAAGATTTATCATTGTTTTGAGGTGATGTTAGGCTAGTTATTAATGTTCAAGAGATTTGTTTTGATTTGTTTGGTGGAATTAAAGGAAACATATGGGCAGAATAGGTATTCAGGCCATTGGGCTATGGAGTCGAGTAGGAAAGGTTTATCAGGATTTGATTAATCACTAAGGTAATAGTTCACAGGGCAAGATAGCACAGTAGGGACAAATCTGAAGGTTTCAATGGATGGAGAACTCAACCAGGGCCAAGGGAAATGAAGAATCCTTAGCCAGGATCAAGCTGAAGAAGGGAGGATTGGCAAATAGCAAGGGAAATTAAGAATCCTATACCAAGGGCCAATAAAGGGGATGAATCACAGAAATAAGGGAGCAACTAAGAATTCCCAAACTTAAGCAATTTCGTAGAAAACATTAAATGAGCAAACAGTTAAAACAGAGAGCATTTAAGCTAATTCTGATAGTATTTTTCCTTGTTTGCTTTTAAGAATTTATAAGAAAACACATATGATATTTCATAACATGAAGGAAAAAAATATTCAAACTTAGAGAAATGATACTTATTTGTTTCCCACAGTGCACATGAATCGAGTGAAATGTCCTCAGCTTTATTCAATCCAGTAAACCAATCCAACCTTGATTATAGTAGCTCCTCTAGCTCAAAAAAAAAGTCTACAAAAATTCTTTTTCAATCCACCCTAATTAATTCAATTTGTGAAGTATTTATACAAAAAATATTACAAAATATCTCATAACTATACAAGATTCATTATAGGAAACAAAAGTTATTTTCATCAAGAAGGTAGAGACAGATGGAAAATAGATTGTTTTTTGTCCCTCTATTGTGAAGGTGATGGATGTTGGAACTTGAATTTGTCTCATGCAATTGTCTTGGTAATTCTGTGCTGGATTTCACTCTTATCTTTACCTACTGATACTCTTTACCTTTGCTGATACTCTTTACCTGTATTTACTAGAATTTACCGTAGTAAATATTTTTACTCCATGGATTTACTATAGTAACTTTATAGTATATCAGTCATACTGGTCCACCATTCATAATTCGGTATTCTCATTCTAATTATTTTCCTGTACACTTCATCAACGTCTGTATATTTAACAAAACTGGGCCTGTTGGTGAAAAAGTGTTTCAATTCATGTTCTATGTAAAAGAGGTTTTCCAAGCCATCATAAAGCACCTTTCTTGTAGGTAGTTCTTTTACTTTTGAAGAGCTAGCCTGGCTCCTGGCCTATTTATTTAGTTTCTCGATGTAGTAATCCTGTGTCATCAACTTGTAATTTATGACCAATGGGCTTGGAAGACCTTTCTCTCTCAAAATTCCATACTTCAACATGAAGTCATCTATATCCGCTTGAATACTTTGACACCTTTTCTCCAAGTTGAGCATCAAGTTCCTCTTAGTAAGAACCTTCCTAATTTCAAGAATGGTGGCTATTCTATCTTCAATCTCTAATGCATCCAATTGGTACCTGTTCCTACTGTTCAAGAAATCAATCAACTAATTTGCCTCTTTAGGCTTATCTCCTAATTCTTCTTTGGTCTTCTGTATAGCTTCTATAGCTATCTTGACTAGCTCAGTCTGTTCAAAAATTATCTGGATAGAAGGTCAAATATCATTGATGGAATCAATGATATTGGCCCACAATATATTTCTCATATCTCCCAGTGGATTTTCTAGTGTTAAGCCCTTTTCCAGGACTCTGATTCTCTCCTCCATTCTTTTGTTCTTCCTTTCTTCTTCTTTGTTTTGAATTTAGCCAGTTCATAATTTGTTTCCATACTTGATATTTTTTCTTTGAGCTTTTTTAATTATGTAGCCTGGATACTCATCTGTTCCATGGCTTTGATCACTTCAGCGTTTTTTTTTGGTCTCTGCACTGGTCGATGTACTTGTAGATGGAATAGCATCTGCCGCTGGCAGCGCTATTACTGGTGGAAGTATTGGTGCCAAAGATGCTGCCAGAGTGGAAGGTACTACTGTAGAAACCGTGGGTATGACAGTTGGAGGAGCGATGGCTAGCGCACTCTGCCTAGACTATATTGCATTTTCCAATTCCCTCTCAGTTTCCTTTAGCTATTCATTTAACTTAAGGACTAATTCCATAATTTCTTCTTCCTTCTGTTTCTCTATAACCTCTGTAGTTTGGGGATGGTGGAGAGGAGGGATCTTAAGTTTCTTCTTCAATGCAGTGATATCATCATTCTTCTTTTTGATCAATTGTTCAACTGATTTGACATCCTTGGGATCATGTCCCAGCTCTATCTCCAAGTCTTCTAAGGTTTTTATTCTAATGTCTTTAGCCTGAGAGGAGGCTTTTTCCAGTTGCAGCTGTGTTGTTGTGTTGTGCAAATAATTTTGCAATTGGTATGTTATGATGGCTTTACTAGTCAATGTTAAATAGACCATCTCACCAGTCTTCTTGTGTAGTTCTATTTGGTCAATCAGATGGATATCCTTGGCCAAAACTTCAAAATCAGTTTTCAAATAGTCATCCATTGACTTCGGCTACTTTACAGTTGGTTTCAGGAAACTCATTTGCATTTTCCCTTCTTTTATGTCAAAAGCTGACATAAACCTAGTCTGATTAGTTGGAGCCATTTTGAGGTAGTGAGCATAGGTTTGAGATTTTAATTTCTCATTCCTTGCTTTGATTTCTTTGTATTTCCCTTTAATGTCTAAGCTCTGTTCAGAGAAAGCTCTAAAAGAAGACACTTCTGTGCTTTGTTATCTCTCCAATGCTTGTATATGGGAGGTGGATGGTGTACCACCTGCTGGGATAGTCTGAAAACTATCTATCTTTTGAGCCATTGTGTTACCCGTGGTGTCCTCAATATATTCTTCTTTTGAATAGGGATTCAACCTTTGCCTTTTAGCAAAATTTTGATCAATAGGCCTGCTGGAAGGAGTGGCCTCTTCTCTATCTCTTTTGAGATTTCTTTCCTCATTGAGAGGAGTCTGCAACACAGGAGGATTGCCCATGATTTGCTGAGGTTGAGCTAGTTCCTTTGAGATTTTGGGCTGCTCAGATTCTTCTTGTTGTTCTAAATCTTCTACTCTTTCTAAGGTCCCTTGTTGCTGTGATGGTTGTGTACTGGGTTCCTGTGACTGCTTCTTGGATGAAGTTTCTCTGAACACCTATACAAATAAATCCTCATTAAATCTTCTTTCTAATTCCTCCATTACATTGTCAACTTCAACTTGAGTGCTATCTTGATCTATCAGTGTGCCTTCCACCCATTCTGATTGGTTGGCATATTGTTCAATCTCTGGGATCCTATGGTGGATATATGGTGATAGCTTATGTTTCTGCCTTCTGTCACAAATGAATCTGTGAGGGTCATAGGGCCAGATGAAACTCTTTTTTAATTTCAATCTCTCAAGGATTTCATCTGCCACCTTTCCGGCTTCTCTGTTATTGCAAATAAATGGGCCTAGATGATCCTTTATCCTCAACTGGGCCTTCTTCTTGGTCTTGACAAAGTGAATTTCATCAGAATTAATCATTTGCCTATAGTACTCCAGGGAAAATAATCGAATGGGGAGATATCTAGGTAATTTATATGGAGGCATCTCAGACCATAAATCCTAATTTCGGTATGGTTTTGGTATAAATACCAAACCCCAACTTTGTATTGTTTCGAAAGCTGAAGAACCCTCTTAATATCCACACTAATTATGGGAGGGGGATTGCCTATCAACATTGTAGTCACTAGATGCACAAATTGGTCAATAAAATCTATATATGAATAGGGATAATCAAAAGACCTATGGAAAAGAGAAGTCTAGAAAATGACAGATCTAGGATTCCCTCTGGTATCAAGTTTTTGTACAGAGAAGGGAAACCTATCAGTTTGGTAATAAAGAAACAAATGATACAGGACTGATGAATACTTGAACACCCTCTCATTTTTGAGTCTCATAAATTGATCATGCATTTTATCTGCTATGAATTTGGCATAATCAAACTTGACTGCAGGAGGTTGATCGGGGATAAATATAGACATACCGGCAAAAATAGTCTCATCTATATACTCATTAGTGGTGGAGCCCAGAATGCATGATAGCATTGTTGTGATGTCTCTGCCTAGATAAAAAAAGAAGGCTGACATGTAAGGAGGGGGATCCTTTGGCGTGTATTTTCTTAAGAAATGAAGGTATGGAGGATTTGACTACATCTAGAACTAGACAGTTTGGTGAACCTTTCAAGCAAATCAAGGATGGACAGGGGGGTGAGGTCTTGACCTGGTTGTAACTGTAACATCTCATTTATGGTCTCAGCTATAATGGTGAAAAGGATTTTTTGGTTTGAGAACATTACAGCTTTCAAAATGGAGTTATAATTTGCATGGAAATAATGAATAATTTCAGGAAAGACGTGAACACTTGGGAATTGATATTTTGGTAGGTTTAACTCCCAGAGACCTATCTTATCTCCATGGTTTAAGTAATTATCTTTGTATTTTCAATGTAATTTCAAAGGGGTTTCATCAAAGGTGAGGTCCTTTATCTGGAAATCCTTGTCAGCCAGGGGAAGATGGTCTAAATCTCTGTGGGGAGTGGTAATTGGCTTGGCATCCAAAGCAACTGGAACATCCATCCTTGGTTCTTGTGGATTCAAGGACGAGGGTAGGGAATTTCAGGGAATTTGTGAAGAATGGGGTCATTTCAGAGAGATTCTAGACTGTAAAACGGCTTGCTATCATTAAATTTACTTGATTTTCATAGCAATTCAGTCCAGGTTGAATATGAAAATAGGGTTTTCTCAGTAAAGTGGGTAAATACCTAGTTAAGGTTGCATGAAGGGACAAATGGCTCTGGTGCACTATTTACATGGAGTGCATAGGTCTGCAATGGCAATCTGGAATTCAACATCTTCTGAAAGTTGATGGTTGGAAGCAGGGCGACGGCTCGAACATACTCTAAGTTTGCATTGAGAAAAGAAGTTTCTTTTCTCGGTAGGACAAAATAATGAGTATTTTTGTTTTTATTTGGAAAAGTCAATGTTTTAGTGGGTATGATGAAAATGACAGTTGGCGCCAGTTAACAGATGGGACATTTTGTCATTTAGCAAAGGTGGTAAGTGGATTCTATCGCACCACTTATGAGGGTGTAGTGGTATTGGGAGAGGTCCGCCCAATGCCATTCATCGGGTGACACGTAGCAGCGGGGGAATAGTGAAACCACTTGTATCTGGCGGGTAAAGTTTGGCATCGGGGGCTGCACGATATGAGCATCAGCCGTTAGATCTGAAGGTGTCAGATTATATGGTGGATGGGGAAGGGACTTAATCGAGATTTAATGGAGGGGCCCGACGAGGTAGTAATTGTGGATTAGGGAGGTTAATTACGTTGGGGGTAGTGCGATTGGAGGAAGGTTCTTAATTAGTCATAGGTTGATTAATTAATTCTTTTTTAATGCAGCGAAGAGGTTATATGGCTTAGTTTGATCACAGATAAATTAATTAATCTATTGAATTATTCTTTTTTTTATGGTTTACATTTCAAACTAGGGCAGGATATTAGAATAAGGGATTTTAATAATATATAGGGGATGGGGTGTATTTTGCGGGAGCTAACAACAGTAAATTATGTTAATATGAAATAGGTGTGGACATGAGAATACGCTAAGTAAAATGTTACGAAATATATTATATTTACGCATTTAAACATTCATAACTTAGGCTTAGATGCATGTTGTGGGTTTTTTGTGGGAAAAAGGGGGTTTTATATGAGGTTAATTACTTTCCCTGGGCAAATAATGATTTTACCTTAGGAAAAGGGATTTTTTAGATGAAATGGATGAATTATGGAGGAGTGAATGTTGACGAGTTAGCACTTGGAACCTATAAATAATTAGGCAGAGGGTCTGGTCCCTCCAAAAGTCAGAGAAATTCTTTGAGCCCCTTTGGTTTAAGGTTTTTGGTGACTTGATTGTTATTTGTGGGAAATTAGTGATATTAGGGGTAAAAGAAAATGAGGAAATTAATAACCTGACTTTGTAAATATCTCTGTTATCCATACTTTCAAAGTAATGTGATGAGGAAAGTAAATGATATGAGCTTCAAATAATCAACCATCATACACCATTCTACAACCATCCATCTACTTGCCCACCTACACATCCTACCATTTTTCTACTCTTTATTAGGGTGCACTTAAACTGGAAAAGCCTTATGAAACTTCTCTTTTCTTTTACAATGGAAATCTATCTAAGTCTATCCTTATTACATCCAAGGGCTCAGATTAAACTATTGAACTCCTTTATTTACTCTACCTAACTACTTATCTACTAAGATTAAACCATTTGGTTAGATTTTATTCTCTATCTCTGAGCATGAAATTGAAAACATGGAATAACCAAGAATAAATTGTTTGGTTACCATGGATTGTGGCATAACAACACTTTGCACACAATAATTATTGTACAGAAAGTAAAATAATAGTGGCATTTGGGCTTGGACACTTTCATGGTCTTTCTTTCTTTGGGGTTCATATTTTTCATCTCTTTTGACCTTTTCTTTATTTCTTTTTTTGTCCTTTGATCTTTCTTTTAGGATATACCCTCTTTACATTTTTTTATTTTTTTGATTTTTTACAAATATGGAAAACATTTGCAGAAGCAAATGTATGTACATATTTCAGAGACAACTAAGTCGATCATAAATTATGACACCTATTGGTATAGGAACATAACATAATCGCATGCAAGGAATAGAAGTAAAATGCACAAGTAATTTCAGAATACTCTTCTTTATTATTGATTCAAATATCCAGTACAGACTCTAACTAGGGGTCCGCACACTCAGCTGCGGACTTCTACCCTAGGCCTCTATGCACTCAGCTGCAGAATCTTTTCCTAAGCTAAGACTCTTCACTCTTAGCTCTCACAAATCCATGCATAAAACATAACAAGACTCCACTATGAACTAAACTATCTTAGACTCCTCTAAGACCTCCTTTTTATACAATCCCATGGTCCACGGAGCATGGGTAGATCTCTAAAGTTGACATGCTTTTACACAAAATAAGGGCGAAAACCCTTTATTGACTCTTGACATATTCTCACTTTGCAACCACAAAATTCAAAGACTTTACATTCCTTTACACAAAACTTTGGCCTTTAGCCCCAAAACTTGGGCTTTTAACCGCAAAATTGACCCTAGGGGACCCATCCCAAAAGTCCCCCAACACAAATCTGGTGACTGACCCTCTAGTCACTCCACTGGCACGGAGATATTTTCGCGAAGACTTCCCATCTCCACTTGTACGATTGCAACTTTGGTGATGAACTGTGTTTTCGCCTGCTTCATCTGTTTGACTAGCTGCTCTGTCACTGGCCCTGCACAATCTGCCTATACCTTCTACTACACTCCTTTCAGACTAGCCAGTTTTCCTTCTATGGTGGTTGTGAGTACATAGGCTTCATCAAGAAAAGGCCCTATTCTAGCCTTGAGGATGCTCTCTTTGTTCTATGCTGCATCCACCTACTCCTTTAGAGCCTTTTCCTCCTGTATTTTTGCTAGCCTCTGCATAAGGGAGACAGTGTGTGTCGTCGCTTTGACTTCATCATATCTCTGCTGCAGCTCCTGGGCCTCTGTTTCCAACCTTTGCAAGGCGGGATCCTCCTATAAATTGGTAACCACTTGGAGCACCTACTCGAAGAGAACTATGCACTCCTTCACTGCACTATCTACAGTGGCTACTGCATCTCTAACAGCAGCATTGTGATGCTCCTTTACCTCTCACAGAGTCAATGGCTGGTCCCTCAATGCAAGTTTTGTGATCTTAAGGTTTAGTTCCAACTGAACCTTGGCCAGCTCTGATCTCACTTCATGCACTCCGGCAACAAGCTTCTGAATTCATTCGTCCACTGGCACATCTTGAGGAATATCCGGCTCGGGGATAGACTTGCATGCCTCCGCCACTAACTTGGTAGTGTGCTCATTCTTCGCAGTGATAGCATTAAAGAGCTTGATGGTAGAATTCTTCTTGGCAAACATTTTGGCATTGTTCACCTTCTTCTCACTGATGACTTTCAATGCTTGTTGTTCCTAAGCCCGAAGTTATGCAATCACACCATCATGCAAGGTGTGAAGGGCTTCTCTTGGAAGTGCGACCAAGTATAGCCTGACCTTCTCGAGGGCGCGGATAGTGGCCTGATCATCTTCTGCTTCTGTGGTCAGCACTCCATTTGGCATTGTGATAAACATGGGGTCCAAGGGGCAAACCATTTCTACTACTTCAACTATCCTAGGCGCCAAGCTGGTTGACATCGCGCTACTTTGACTCACACTAGTCTGCACTTGTGACGCTTGGATCTGCAACTCACATAGACCCATCTAAATGGCACCCAAGGCCTGCTTCTATTGTAGCTCGAACTGTTGTAGCAGTTTTGTGGTGGCATCCCTCACCGTATCACCAATGTCATACAGATCACCTTCTTTCAAGGTGATCGGGTCAAAGGAAGTCTTTATGGCCTTGGACATCTTCCGTGGCCCTACTTTCTTTGATTCCTTATTGCGCTTAACTTAGAACAAGTAGTCTTCAGGTCCGCTCCTCCCTGCCATGTCTGTTGTTCATCCTCCTCTTTTATTTCCGACGAAGGCGACTTTTGACTCCTGTCAAAGTCACACTCCTCATCTTCCTCTGTCTGTTTTTTGGGAGCACGCTCTGCCCTATCTTTGTCCTTACCCTCCTTCTTCCTCTCTTCTGCTTGGCGTCTTCCTTCTTTCGTTGTGCTGCAAAATTTCTAGACCTATCTATCAAGTCCGAAGTAGCGCGCCAATCTGCCAGCCAGCGGTCAAGAACCACTGTGACCACATTGTCTATGGCCAGGTATGGAAGGTCATACCACTTTTTTTCAGGATCCTTCCACGTGTGCATGGAGACCTATTGGAAGTCCGCCTTGAACTCCACATACTCTTCCAACTGATCATAAATGGTCAGTGACAACCGTGGCTTTTGGTTGATTGCCATGTGAATATTCATCTCCGTTAAGATCCAAAAGACCTTTTTGTCCTTGACCCTTTGGGTGTCCTTTGTAGCCCAAAGCGAAGTTAACTTTGCTGCTTCCGGTAGGTCCTATGCAAATGGAGGAAACTTACTATCCTCTGGTAACTCCCACGTGACCACCACTATGGATATTAGCAGCCGTGCATAGTGAAATGTCTTGTTTTGATCCTGTGCCTCTCTGCAGTTAGAAAGAAACTCACTGCAGAGGTAGCATGCCCAGTTGAACTATACGCACTCTGCACACTAGGTTTCTAAAGACACTACTGGTGCCGGCACTTTATCTGTGTCACACTTCCACATGACATTTCTTTCCAGGATCTGAGTGGCTACCTTGACCGCAAGGTTGGTTATGCTAGTGATGGAGTAGCCACACGACTTATTTTCAAGATTAAATTTATCCTTCATTGCTTCAGTGAGATTGCACTCTCCTGGATTTCCTCCAAACGCCATGGCCGAATTTTCTCCTACATGTGACAGTGGAGTGATCCTATGGAACAACATGTTAATGATCTGTATCGGCTCCTCTAGCCACAAGCACCCATCGTGCACCAAGCACAGCAGCTGCTTGATCACTATCATGGTTATGGGTGTGTGGTTGTAATGCGATACCCATAGCATGTTTAATAGACCAGCCTTATCCACCCCTTTTACCCACTTCCTTGGCTCCAGCGTGGTCACACCAGAGTCTTTGTAGAAGACGTGGTGCATGAGTTGATCTATGGCTAAGTGGGGAAAGTGCTCCATATTAGCCTAATGCTAATCCTCCAATTTTAACAAGGGAACACGCCCGAGGTGTGGTCCTTCAAAGGTGATTTTTTCTAGCAGCAAGGGTGTATGCGACATGACCTTGTTTTCATCAATGTCCTTCGAAACATTTGTCTTACCTTTGTGCAAAGGAATGTACTTGTGTAGCTTAGAGATAGGGTCAGACCCCTCAATAACAACATCCTCTGCCCCTATGTTAATGTATTCCTCATCCATAGGGATCTCTTCAACATCCTCTTTAAGTTCAAGGTCAATTAGCTTTCCCTTCTTTTGTACGGTGGGTTTTTCCTTCTGCAGGTGCCTTTTGGGTGATCCACGCACTGACTGTGGCACTTTTTTCTTGTATTTCTTTGATTTTGGACCCTCTTCGGTCGTTGTAGGCCTCGACCTGGGTGTCCTTAGTGATTTAGGCACTTCAGCCGGTATTTCGACGCTCTCAACCTCCGAGGTAGCTCCCTTAGCTGCAATTGCTACTTCTGGGGCAGTTTTCTTAGCTACCATTGCTTCTCCTACACTCACGGTTTCTGCGGGTGCCAACATAATACTAGACAAAAACTTTTGTGTCTCTTTTCACAACCTCTCAAACACTAAACTCGCTATCAAAGCTTCAAATTTCTCATGATTCATGTGCGTCTGAGAGCTCAACACCTAAATTCTCAAAATGCCAAGAGTTTTTCATTGGGTAGCCACCTATAATTTATAAGCATTTTTGAATTCAAATCCGACCGTTCCCCCCATAATTCATTCATAAATGCTTTATTGGCAGCAGATTTTCACAGATCTTGCCCTTAAATTTTGACTTAAATGTTCCCCCCCCAGCTCCATTTGGTCATTTTCCCATTGTCAAGTCATGAATAGTGACCATAACGGTCACTTTCCAGCTACGCTGCATGGTCCGTTCTTGGATAATGCAAATCCTTGTGCGTTTTTGTTGACATTGTAACATTCCTTCATTCCGCGTAGTTCCCCAATCGTGAAGCTCCCGAACTTGGGCAGTGTAGTCTATAGTCTCATGCCTCCTTTTAGCTACTTGGAGCACTAAGATTGTTCTTCCACCATGTATTCATCTAGCTAGATCACCAGTGTATGGCTTGAATCAGCTGCCATTCACCCACCTTGGGAATGGTTCTCCATTCAACTTTTCCAACTGAATTTCTCCACCATCGGTAATCTCCTTGATGACATAGGGCCCCAGCCAATGCATCTGAAATTTTACTGTAAGTTTATCAAACTTGCTATGATATAATAGAACTAAATCATTTACCTTGAAGATGCACAATTTAATGTGATGATTGTGCCATGCCTTTTCGCATTCCTTTTTAACTTGTTGATGGAATCCAACTAGGAATCTATCTTCTTCAAGTTCTGTCAGTTGTGCAAGTATCTCATCCAAGGCTTTGCAATCCACTATTCTTGTGAATGCCACTATGTGCAGACTAGGTACAATGTACTCCATCAATACCACAAATTCCATGCCATAAACTAGTCTGAATGGCATTTGTCTAGTCAGCTTCTTGCAAGTCATCCTGTAAACCCATAGCACCACAGGCATGTGAACATCCCAATCATTTCTTTTAGCATTGTAAACCTTTGTGAGTGTGCTCTCCAATATTTTATTAAATGCTTCTACCATTCCATTAGCCTTGGGTGATAGGGTGTACTCTTCTGATGGTAAACCTGAAATTCTTCCATCATCGCGTTGATCATCTCATTGAGAAAGTGTGTATCGCAGTCGCTCATTAGAATTTTTGGACAACCAAACTGTGTCAGTACATACTAAAAGATAAATTTGGCTACTGTCACACTTGTACAATCCTTCATAGGTTGCATCTCCACCCATCTAGTTAAATAATCAGTTGCAATGATGATGTACTGCGCACCCATCTTCTTCCCTGGAGGCTGAATTGGTCCTACCAAGTCAATTGGCCGAAGGGCTATAGTGATATCTACAGATTCAATGGTAGCTCATCCGTATGTGAGGGTCTACTCGTCCTTTTCCATGCATCGCATACCCATAATATGTTTTTGAATCCTTATGGAAGGTTGGTCACCAAAACCCAGCGCGTAGAATCTTCTGCGTTGTTGCTTTTCCTGCATAATGACCTCCCGCGGCTCCGCCTTGAGCCTCAGTGAGGATTCTATTTCGTTGAAACTCTGGCACATAATGTTGCAATATTTCATATGATCCCATTTTCTACAAGTGTCTGCAATGATAGAAAAGTCTGCTCCGCGCACCACCAATTCGTTCTTTTGTTGGCTTGTATATCCTTCCAAAGTCATACCTGTCGACAGGAAGTGTATAATATATTCAAAGTGGCTATTCGCGACACATACTGTAAAGAGCTACATGTCGGGTAGTCATTCCTCCAAATTTGTAGGTTCCTCTCCCTTTTCAATGCACAACATATGATCTGGTCCAATGTTCAAGTGTCCTGGTTTCATAATAACTTCAAAATCATACTCCTGGAACAACAAAAACAATATAAACAAGTTCCAAAACATAATCACACACATATATACCATGAAAACAAGCTAATAGAATGCATAATACTCAATATCCACGTGCATACCTTGAAACGCCAGCAAAATGTCACTTAATTCTAAGTGCGATAGTTAAAACGTAGCTTTGTGACACTTAGTGTACACATTACAATACAAGTGGCAACTACAACCAAAAAGTGTGCTAAGTTGTGGGAGAGTGTCTAGCGCATATTATTATAATGTATAATATCATATAATGCATAAGAGTGCACTAGAGCTGCATATAATGGTGCACCAAAGTGTGACACATGCAAGAATGAAAACAATAAAAAATGACACTTGCGACAATGAGAAAAGGTGAAAATGAAATTTGCAACATGTAAAGAAAGTAAAGTGACACATTAAAAAGATAAAGAAAGAAACAGTGACACTTTCAAAAGTTCAAGCAAGCAAAAGGGACAATTGTGAAATTGAAAGCAACACTTATGAAAGAAAATTACGCAAAAGCAACAATTGAGAAACTCACCCAAATGATGGTACATTTGCAACTAAGAGTGAGGGAGACTATCAACTGAAATTTCACATTGAATATACACATGGATTGCATAGTTCACTGTCCCTATCAACTGCACATGTGCTACCATTAGGGATTGCACAATGTCTGAGAGCTGAATAATTTCTGCCACTAAAGACTGTGCAATTACTATTACCAAGGGCTATGCTAACACTGTCCTCTGAGACTAATGCAATCCATGTATTAAAAGGATAGACATAGATTTCTAAGCTTTCTTGAAAGAGGTGTACTTGTGAATGCATAAAAGATCTCAACATGTGTAAGCAATTGGCTTCAATAGTTATAGTCTTAGAAGAAGACTTGGACACTTAGCAAAACATCAACTAACCATGAAGTGACTATGATCAGCTTGGAACAATAGATCATAAGATCACAAGGAGGCTCCAAAATTCAACTGTAATAAAATTTTTGGAGGGTATTTGTCACAACGACAACAATCTACTAAAGCAAAAATATGAAGCTTTTGAAACTTTCAAAAACTTTCATGGATGGATTGAAAACAATACACAATTTCATATTGGCTCTATTTTTACTGGTAATGGAAAATAATATACTTTAAAAGAATTTAAAAACTGTCTTTGCTAGCATGGGATCCAACATCAAAATTTTTTAACTTATAATCCTCAATAGAATAATGTAGCTGAAATAATGAACATGAAATATTAAATATGATACGTTCAATGATGATTTTCAAAAATGTTAAGTTAATGTTCTGGGTCGATGCATTTCTATGTTAAACGTATATTAAGAACAATTCTCCATATCATGCTATAAAAAAAAATACTCCTTATCAAATGTGGTATGGCCATAGTCCTTCAATGAGGCATCTCAGGGTTTTTGGTTCCACCTATTATGCCTTGATACCTAAGGAAAAAGGAAATAAACTTGGTGCAAGGAGTTAAAATTGTGTCTTCTTCAGGTACCCAGATACCTCCAAAGCATATCATCTCTATGATGAAATAAATAAGAAGTTTATATTCTCTAAAGATGTAATTTTTCTTTAATATTCCAAGACTGACAATGTTTTAAAGCAACAACTTGATTGCTTGGACAAATTTAGGCATGAAAAATATTTTCAAGAATTTGATAATGAGATTCCACATATTGAAGGGGGGATATCTATCATAGATAAATTTATGGAATCTCCTTCTAAATCACTATCTCCCCCTCATGAAGCTCCAACAACTGATCAAGAATACACTTTGAGTGATGTGATTGAGAGAATTGGAAGGCTAGATATTGATTCAACCCCATCTTAGTCAACTAAATAAATTGGACCATCTTAGAAAGTTCCTCCAAAATGGATCACTAAGACATTTGAAAGTGTTTGCCTTGATGAGGTTGGAGAGACAAGAATGAGTAGTTCTACTACATAGAATGGAAGTGATGTAGGCGATTATGATTCACCTATTGATATGGATGTTTCTTATGATTGTGAATTAAATTTGTCTACATATTTTGAACCAGCTTATTTCAAAGAAGTTTCTTCTCATGATGAATGGAAAGAATCAATGTAGAAAGAGTATTATTCTTTGATAAAGAATGGAACCTAAAAGCTGGTGGACCCTCCATTGGGAACCAAACTGATTGGTTGCAAGTGGGTCTTCAAGAAAAAGTATAAAGTATATGGCTCACTTAATAAGCATAAATATAGGCTCATGACTAAAGGTTTTGCACAAAAATAATGGGTTTATTTTGAGGATAATTCCCCCTCCGCCCCCTCCCCCCCCCGCCCCCCCCCCCCCCCCCCCCCCCCCCCCCCCCCCCCACAACAAAATGAGCTACCATAAAATCTCACTTTTCCTTGGTAGCACAAAATGGTTGGAAAGTCCTTTAAATGGATGTAAAAACTACTTTCTTGAATGGAGATATGGAAGAGAATGTTTAGTATATTTCAACCAGAAGGATTTGTTGTGAAGGTACATGAGCAAAAAGTATGCAAGCTTGTCAAATACTTGTATGGCCTCAAGCAAGCACCATGAGCCATGTATGAGAAATTGACTCA
Source organism: Pinus tabuliformis (assembly GCA_031772625.1). NCBI lineage: Eukaryota > Viridiplantae > Streptophyta > Pinopsida > Pinales > Pinaceae > Pinus > Pinus tabuliformis. The sequence continues at coordinate 904,570,932 of CM062811.1, forward strand.
GCATCTTTTGAAACTAAATTTCAAACACTATGATCTTGATGACGAAACATTATTTGTCAAGAAAGTTGGAAAATTTGTTATATATATTTTGTTGTATGTAGATGATCTATTGATGACAGATAACAACGAAAATTACATTTCATTTATAAAGAAAGGATTGACGAAAAGTTTTGAGATGACATATTTGGGATATTTTCACCATTATCTAGGTATTGAAGGAACCCAACATCTAAAGTTTATATTCATCTCTCAAAAGAAGTACATTGGATATTTTTTGAAAAACATTGGCATGGTTGAGTGCAATCCTTTGACCACTCCTGGAACAAAATTTAAAGCTCACATGCAAATAAGGAAATGAATTTGAGGATAAAACAAAGTACAAACAACTAGTAGGAACTCTTAACTACCTAACTACTACCAAACCAAACATTTCATTTGTTGTTGGAATCCTCTCTAGGTTTATGAAAAAGCCTTGTGAGGTGCATTGGTTTGTTGTAAAAATAGTTCTAAGTTATTTGAAAGGAACTCAAGACTTTGGTGTCAAGTATACATGAGTGGATGACTTCAACTTGATTGGATACTTTGATTGAAATTTTGATGGAGATAAATAAAATGGAGTATCTACGTCAGGTTATGTTATGAGTCATAAATCAAGAGCTATCTCTTGGAGGTAATGCTAACAATCAATTCCAACAGATTCCACAACACATGTAGAATATGTGGTAGTTGTAGAAGCAATGAAGGAAATTGTGAGTCTCAGGAAATTTCTTGAATATTTGCAGGAGAAACAAGTGCATTCTACTCCTGTTTTGATTAACAATACTTCTGCAATAAAATTGGCCAAGAATCCAAAGTTCCATGATTGAGCTAAGCATATCAACACAAAGTATCATTTCATTTGACATCATGTTGAGGCCAAGACTATTCACCTATTCACCAAAGCACCTAGAAGATAAAAGTTTGAAAGATTTAAAGTGATGTTTGGAATCACCAACATCCCTTCAAATTAAGGTGGGAATTTTGCAAGCTAATATTTAGGGATTAGGAAAATATTGTAAATACAAAAAATGAGAAGATGAAAAGACATTGGAATACTAATTCCAATAGTCTCCTTCTCCTTGTATATATTATCATTTTCCTAATAGAATGAAACATTCATGGAGTTACCAATGCCTAGCCTGACACTATGAAATCAATATTTACATATCTACAGGTCCATGCATGTGATACATATAGTTTTTATGTTTGGTTAATATATTGGTTGCTAGTAATAAACTTTGGCCCACTTCTGACTCTGTTTATATTTGTATCTATATATGTAACTTACATATATCTTTTCCAATAAACATCACAATTAATGTGAGAGCATGTGTTTCAAATGTGTGTTGTCCCTATTGCAAATGTGGAACTTTAACCAAAAGGCCATGATGGTTATTATACCTGCTCTTCACATGGAATCATGTGTATATGTGTGTACCCTAATCTCGAGGGATGTGATTTAATCTTTCCTCATCAATGGTTGACATTGTTTATTGTTTTTCATAATTTTTAATGATACCCCATCCATTAGATCATTAGTTTATTCATTCCTTTAGCTTTTGGATAGATCTCCATTCACTCTGCAACTAGTCTTACTTTACCCTTCACCATTACCCTTCATTTTTCTAAGAGAGGAGTCTAACTTTTATTGATCTCAGTTGGAATTTCAATGGTATGGAAATTTTTTGCAATGTAACCTCCTCACTCTGGTGGTTTGGAGGAAGGTATTCTTTTTATTTTTACAAGGATTTTATTTAACCCAACAAATGTTACCTCTTTTCATTCATAGTAACTCCTTTTTCGATTTACGAAACTAACTATTTTTGTTTCTTCTCGCTTCCAGATTTCATGTACATTTTCTTGTCTTATATTGGAGCTCCTTTTGGCCATGGCTCTATTCATAATAGATGATGAGCCCCAGAAATGGGTAATTATATGGGCTCATTTAGCCTCCTAATTCAACTTAATCCACCATTCTCATTAGTTTATTGCATGCTTTTGATTAGATTTATGCTAATAGAGTGAATTGGGTTAGTCATTATGCCAAAAAGTCTAATGTGTGCTTTATGCAGATTTTTGGTCAATTTTCAGACAAAATCAAAGGTTTAATGAGAACTTGGCAGCCAAATTCATGGAAGAACAAGGGAGAGGATTTGTAGGAAGGTGTCCCCTTCATTTATGAGCCCTTAACTCAAATTCTCCATCAAAAATTTGATGCACAAGGGACAGCCAAGCAAGTCAAGTAGGACTGCTAATTATCTTCAGTTCCAGGAAGCCGAGTTGCTTGATTTTAGGAGGATTATTGGAGGTCCCCATTTGTATAAATAAGAAGGATTAGGGCATCATTTCAGTTAGTCAGTTAGTCATATTATAGTCAGATGTTAGTTAGATTTTAGTCAGTAGGTTAGCTCTGCATTTCAGCACATTTTTGAGCTTTTTCTAGTAGACAATTTTTGGGATGTAACTATTATTTCTTGATCAATAAAGATGAATCCAGCTTTGCACCATCTTTTATCTTTCTTAGGAGGCTGTAGCTCTTAGGGTTGGGCCCAACCCAACTGCCAATACCTCCTTTGTGTACTTTTATGTGTTTTTGCTACATTCATAGAATAATTTCTGTTATTTAGGTTTAAATATTGCTTTGTTACTTAGGTTGTTTTTGATGAATAAGATAGCTTTTCATGCTTTAGGTTGATTTGAAAGTTTGGTAACAGGAAAGATCTGCAAAAAGGCCATCAAGAAATCCTTGATCTCATCTCTCCCTCCTTGGGACCATGAGCTGAGACCAAGGCATTCTTGCTGCCACAAAAACACTGATTTTGCCTTTCAATGCAATTGCTAGTGTTAGATTTTTAGTTAGGAAAGTTGATACCAATTGTACTTGCATGTTTAGAATCTGTTATTGCTTATTTTCCATAGTTATCTTGCATGATTTTCTACCAATAAACTTTTTTTCTTCATATTTCTGGTTTGTAGGTCAAAGTAGGTCAAAGAAGATAGATTTCAGGTTTTTCTAGTCCTTCTTCGATCAATTCTGAGAAATAGTGTGCAAAGCATCTGTAATACCTCCCTAACTATCCTTCCTCCATCATACAACCTACTCCAACCCCTAATCCAAGATTCCTTCCCTTCATTTTCACATTTCCCCACTTTGCCCTAATTTCTACATTCTTGTGCATCATTTCTCCCTCCATCCTTAAACAAATCCAATCACCTTAATCACTCCTTAGCCTCATTCACCAGGTCCTAGACCCCTTAAAATCCTTATCCAACCTCCATTTCCACTTTCCCACCGTTTTTCCACTATCAACCCTCCAAAATCCTCTTTCGGATCTTCCTGTAGAACTTCCTATAGAACATCCTATAGAACCCCTACAGAATTCCTGTAGAAGTTCACGTGAACAGTTTTTCGAGATATGATCATTGTGAAACTCTTTGGAAGGGTGCTAGGGACCCCTTAGGCCCTCTTCTCACCTTCCCAACCTCCTGCAAGTGCCCACTCCATTTCCTTTCGCCAATCAACCTCTACACAGTCAAAAACAGTTAAAGCGCATGCATAATAATTCTACAAGATTACTCAAAAATACAAAAAGATGTTTTTTCCAGATTTTACTTTAGAAGTAGCCTAGTCACATGCATTTTACCTTTCCAATAGTCAATGGCATCCATTTCCACCACTTTCATCTCTTTTCTTGCACCAGTAGGGCTAGTCGGTAAAACTAGGGTTTGCTAGGGTTTGTGTTTCTTTTAAGCTTTCAGCTTCTTTCTGCAAGTAGACTAGCCTCCTTTGAGTTAGATTTCATCCATCACAGTTAAAAGCTTCTTCTAAGAGCTCATAGAAGTTGGCTTAAGCTCCTATTAGACTTGTGCCAGCTGATCAAGTGACAGCCGGCTGTAAGAGCTAGTACTTGTGCATATAGCACCATCGCTTCCAAGGTTGTTTCGAACTACCGGGTTGATAAAAGTAAAAAAGGGAGCCCCAGGAGTTGTAGCATTATTGCTGCAATACTAGAGCCCACCAATAGATTGCTAGCAATTAAATGTTTTAGATGTTTGGTAGAAACACTATGTCTGCTTTATATTTGAGCTCATTCAGGTATTGATTCAAATATTACCCTTAATTTTTATAGATTCTTCTTTCACATGTTTAGTTTACTAAAAACTAAACCCTAACCAATTCATTACAAGATCATAAGGGTTTACTACCCATTTTTCTATCTAGTATTTTAATTTTCTCTTATTGAAAATTTATTTGGAGCAATTCCAATGCATAAACATTCTCTTTTTGTGTACAAGCGAACATTTATTCCTCCTTTCCTTCTTTTCAAATATTATTTCATTACTTTTTACTCTCTGTTGGCTTGATGGGCCCTTACCCAGGTGGAATGGTTAAGTATTCAAGCAAATACCTACCCTACTGGCCCTTTCGACATCAATCCATGCAACGTGAACTAAATTCTCACTCGAAGCAGTATGGGGGGATGCAGGAACCAGGTATCTACACCATAAGATGGTTGTGATGTCGATTATTTGCCCTAACCTTCCTTTGCGCAGATCTATAATACCTATAGGGCTTATCCAAGTAATTGTATTATTCATCCTCATAGCCTCCATGAAAGTATCTGTTTGTCCTTTATGGGCCCTAAATATATAGATCAGGCACTTATGCGCCCTTGTCACTACTCTTACTTCTCTATCTACCTAGATTCGCTTAAGTACTGGTTACTTTAACATGCATTTATTGTTACCTTCGCGTAAACATATATCTCTCCTTGCAGTCATATAAAACAGGGAAACATAAAGATTTGCACATCAAAGTAGCATTAAAACATAAGCCTAGTATTCAAAATAACATAATCACATGCAAGGAACAGAAGTAAAATGCACAGGGAATTTCAGAATACTCTTCTTTATTATTGATTCAAATATCTAGTACAAACTCTGACTACCCTGTGCACACAGTTGCAAGGGTCCGCGCACTCAGCTGTGGACTTCTATCCTAGGCCTCTACGCACTCAATTGCATAGCATTTTCCTATGCTAAGAATATTTGCTCTTAGCTCTCACAGACCCATGCATAAAACATAACAAGATTCCAGTATGAACTGAACTATCTTAGACTCCTCTAAGACCTCCTTTTTGTACAATCCCATGGTCCACGGACCATGGGTACATCTCTAAAGTCAACATTATTTTACACAAAATAAGGGCGAAAATCCTTTATTGACTCTTGACATCTTCGTGCTCCATGACCACACAATTTGGAGACTTTACATTACTTTAAACAAAACTTGGGCCTTTAGCCCCAAAATTTGGGCTTTTAACCACAAAATTGACCCCAGGGGACCCATTCCCAAAAGGCCCCCAACACAAATCAGGTGACTCACCCTCGAGTCACTCTGTTGGCGTGAAGATCTTGTCGTGAAGACTTTCCAGCTCTACCAGTATGACTACAACTTTGGCAATGCACTGTGTTGTCACCTGCTTCATTTGTTCAACTAACTGCTCCATCACTGGCCCTGCGCCATCTGCCTGTACCTTCTACTACGTTCCCTGCAGACTAGCCAGCTTTTCTTTGATGATGGTTGTGAGTGCATAGGATTCATCAAGCCAAGGCCCTATTCTAGCCTTAAGGATGCTCTCTTTGCACTATGCTACATTCACCTGATCCTTTAGCACCTTTGGTTCCTACAGTTTTACTAGCCTCTCCGTAAGGGAGACTGTGCACACTGTCGCTTTGACTTCATCATATCTCTGTTGCAGCTCTCGGGCCTCTATTTCTAACCTTTGCAAGGTGGGATCCTCTTGTAAATTGGTAACCACTTGGATTGCCAGCTCGAAAAGCATTGTGTACTCCTTCACTACGCTATCTACTGTGGCTACTGCATCTCTAACAGCAGCATCGCGGTGCTCCTTTACCTTTGGCAGAGTCGATGGTTGGTCCCTCAACAAAAGTTCTGTGATCTTAAGGTTTAGTCCAAACTGAAACTTGGCCAACTCTGATCTCGCTTCGTGCACTCCGGCAGTGACTTTCTAAATTCGTTCGTCCACTGGCACATCTTTAGGAATATCCAGCTTGGGGACAAACCTACATACCTCCGCCACTACCTTGGTAGTGTGCTCATTCTTCACAGTGATAGCCTTAAAGAGCCCAATGGCAGAATTATTCTTGGCAAACATTTGGGCGTTGTTCACCTTTTTCTCATTGATGATGTTTAATGCTCGTTGTTCCTGAGCCCGAAGTTATGCAATCACACCGTCATGCAGGCTTTAAAGGGCTTCTCTTGGAAGTGCGTCCAAGTCTAGCCCGACCTTCTTGAGGGTGCGGACAGTGGCCCAATCATCTTCTGCTTCCGTGGTCAGCACTCCATTTGGCAACGCAATAAACTTGGGGTTTAAGGGGCGAACCATTTCTACTACTTCAATTTTCCCAGGTTCCAAGCTAGTTGACGTCATGCTACTTCGACTCACACTAGTCTACACTCTTGATGCCTAGATCTGTAGCTTGTACAGACCCATCTGAATGGCACCCAAGGTATGCTTCTATTGCAGCTCAAACTGTTGTAGGAGTTTTGCAGTGGCATCCCTCACTGTATCACCAATTTCATATAGATCACCTTCTTTCAAGGTGACTAGGTCAAGGGAAGTCTTGCTGGCCTTGGATTTCTTCCACGGCCCTACTTTCTCTGATTCCCTATTGCGCTTAACCTGGAACAAGTAGTCTTCGGGTCCGCTCCTCCCTGCCATATCTGTTGTTCCTCCTCCTCTTCTATTTTTAGGGAAGGAGACTTCTGACTCTTGTCGAAGTCATGCTCCTCTTCTTCCTCTTTCTGTTTTTCAATGCCCTCTGCCCTAGCTTTATCCTCAGCCTCCTTCTTCCTTTTTCCTGCTAGTTGTTCCATCTTTCGCTTGGCCTCTTCCTTCTTTCGTTGTGCTGCAGAATTGTGAGACCCAGCTGTCAAGTCTGAAGAGATGTGCCAATCTGCCAGCCAGCAATTAAGGACCACTGTGATCGCTTCATCTATGGCCAGGTATGGAAGGTCATACCACTTTTGTTTAGGATCCCTCCACACATGCATTGAGACCCGATGGAAGTCTGCCTTGAGCTCCACATACTCTTCCAGCTGATCTTAAATAGTCGGCGACAACCTCGGCTTGCAGTTGATGGCCATGTGAATATTCATCTCCATCAAGGTCCAAAAGACCTTTTTGTCCTTGACCCTTTGGGGGTCCTTTAAAGCCCAAAGCGAAGCGAACTTCATTACTTCTAGTAGGTCCTACACAACTAGAGGAAACTGACTATCCTCTGGTAACTCCCATGCGACCAGCACTATGGACAGAAATAGCCATGCATAGCAAAACATCTTGCTTTGGTCCTACGCCTCTCTACAATTAGCAATAAACTCGCTGCAAAGGTAGCTTTCCCAGTTGAACTGTACACCCTTCAAACACTCGGTCGCTAAAGACACTACTAGTGCTAGCACTTCATATGTGTGACACTTCCACATAATCTTGCCTATGAGGATCTGAGCGCTACCTTGACCGCGGGGTTGGTTATGCTAGTGATTGAGTAGCCATGTGACTTCTTTGCGAGCTTAAATTTATCCTTCATTGCTTCAGTGATGTTGCACTCTCCTGCCTTTCCTCCAAACACCATGGCTAGATTTTCCCCTGCATGTGATAGTCGAGTGATCCTACGGATTAGAAAAGTCAGTGACCAGTATCGACTCCTCTAGCCATAGGCACCGATCATGCACCAAGAACAGTAGCTGATTGATCATTATCATGGTTATGGGTGTGCAGTTGTAATGCAATACCCACAACATGTTTAACAAACCAGCCTTATCCACCCCTTTTTCCCACTTTCTTGGCTCCAGCGTGGTCACACCAGAGTCTTTGTAGAAGACACTATGCATGATTTGATATGTGGCTAAGTGGGGAAACCTTTCCATATTAGCCAAATCCCAATCCTCCAATTTTAACAGGGGAATGTGCCCCAGGCATGGTCCTTCAAAGGTGAGTTTGTCTGGTAGCAAGGGTGTATGCAGTGACCTTGTTTTCATCAATGTCCTTCGAAATGTTTGTCTTGCCTCTGCGTGGAGGAATGTACTCGGGCAGCTTAGAGATAGGGTGAAACCCCTCAACAACAAAATCCTCCACCCCTATGTCAATGTCTTCCTCATCCATAGGGATCTCTTCAACATCTTCTTCAGGTTCAAGGTCAATTAGCTTTCCCTTCTCTTGTACGGTGGGCTTTTCCTTCTGCAAGTGCCTTCTGGGTGATGCACACACCGGCTGTGGCACTTTCTGCTCATATTTATTTGATTTTGGACCCTCTTGGTCAGCGTAGGCCTTGCCCTAGGCGTCCTTAGTGATTTAGGCACTTTGGATGGTACTTCGACACTCTCAACCTCTGGGTCAGCTCCCTTAGCTGCCATTGCTACTTCTGGGGTATTTTTCTCAGCTGCCATTGCTTTTCTTACACTTACAGTTTCTGCGGGTACTGACATAATACAAGAATACAACTTTTTCGTCTCTTTTGGCAATCTCTCAAACACTGAACTCGCTATCAAAGCTTCAAATTTCTCACGGTTCATGTGCGCCTGAGAGCTCAACACCTAAATTCTCAAAATGCCAAGTGTTTTTCGTTGGGCAGCCACCTGTAATTTATAGGAATTTTAAAATTCAAATCTGACCATTCCCCCCATAATTCATTCATAAATGCTAGATTGGCGGCAGATTTTCACAGATCTTGCCCTTAAATTCCAACTTAAATGCCGCCCCCCCCCCCCCATTTGGTCGTTTTCCCACTATCAAGTCATGAACATTGACCATAACGGTCACTTTCCATCTACCCTGCGTGGTCCATTCTTGGATAATGCAAATCCCTACGCGTTTCTACTGACACTGTGACATTCCTTCATTCCGCGTAGTTCCCCAATCGCGCAACTCCCCAACCTAGGCAGTGTGGTTTATAGTCCTGTGCCTCCTTTCAACTGCCTAGAGTGCTAAGATTGTCCTTCCACCATGTATTCATCTAGCTGGATCACCAGTGTATGGCTTTAATCAATTTCCATTCACCTGCCCTGGGAATGGTTCTCCATTCAACTTTTCTAACTGAATTTCTCCACCATTAGTAATCTCCTTAATGACATAGGGCCCCAACCAATGCATCTGAAACTTTCCTGTAAATTTATCAAACTTGCTGTCATATAATAGAACTAAATCATTTACCTTGAAGGTGCGTAGTTTGATGTGTCGATCGTGCCATGCCTTTTCACGCTCCTTTTGAACTTGTTGATGGAATCCAGCTAGGAATCTATCTTCTTTAAGCTCTGTTAGCTACGTGAGCATCTCCTCCAAGGCTCTGTGATCCATCGTTCCCATGAATGCCACTATGCACAAACTAGGTACAATGTACTCCATCAGTATCACATCTTCCATGCCATAAACTAGTCTGAACGACGTTTGTCTAGTCAGCTTCTTGCAAGTTGTCCTGTAAGCCCATAGCACCATGGGCACGCGAACATCCCAGTTGTTTCTTTGAGCATTGAAAACCTTTGTGAGTGCGCTCTCCAATATTTTATTAATTTCTTCTACCGTTCCATTAGGCTACGGGTGATAGGGTGTGCTCTTCTAATGGAAACCTAAAATTCTTCTATCATCATGCTGATTGTCTCATTGAGAAAGTGTGTAACGCAGTCACTCATTAGAAATTTTGGATAACCAAATCATGTCAGTACTACATACTCAAAGATAAATTTGGCTGATGTCACACTTGTACAGTCCTTCACAGGCTACACTTCTGCCCATCTGGTTAAATACTCAGTTGCAGTGATGATGTACCATGCACCCATCTTCTTCCCGAGAGGCTGAATTGGTCCTACAAGTCAATCACCCACTTCTCAAAGGGCTGTAATGATATTTTTAGATTCAATGGCATCTCATCCCTATGTGAGGGTATTCCCAATCACATACCCTACAATATTCTTTTGAATCCTTATGGAAGGTCGGTCATCATAACCCAGCGCGTAGAATCTTCTGCGTTATTGCTTTTCCTGCATAATGACCTCCCGCGGCTCCACCATGAGCCTTAGCAAGGATGTTGTTTCATTGAAACTCTAGCACATAACGTCACAATATTTCATTTAATACAATTTTGTACAAGTGCCTTGCAATGACAAAAAAGTCTTCCCCGCACACCAGCACTTCCTCCTTCTGTTGGCTTGTATATCCTTCCGAAGTCATACCTATCGACAGGAAGTGTATAATATCTTCAAAGTGGTTGTTCGCAATGTGTACTGTAGAGAGCTACACATCGGGTAGTCCTTCTTCCAAATTCATAGGTTCCTCTCCCATTTCAATTTACAACAGATGATACGGTCTAGCATTCAAGTGTCTTGGTTTCACAATAACTTAAAAATCATACTCCTGGAACAACAACAACAACCTGCATATCTTCCTCCCCAACACAAGATTTTCGACCAAGAATTTTAATGTCAAATGGTCTGTATACATCTTAAAATGTCGGCCCAACAAATAATGCCTGATCTTTTGGAGCGCATACACCATAGCTAGTCCTTCGCACTTTGTCGTGGAATAATTTTTCTTAGCTTTGGACAGCTTCCTACTTGCGAACACTATAGGGTGATCCAAGTCCCCTTCACCAGCCTGTGTTAGTACTGTCCCCAGCACAATACATGACGCCTCCACATGCACATGAAATTACTTCTTCCAATCAAGGAAGACTAGGATCAGTGCAGTGACCATTTTCTCCTTTAACACATCCAAGCTCTTTTGGCATTCTTCATTCCAATAGAACGTAACATCCTTCTTTAACAATTTTTCCATCGGTGCGGTGATCTGGGCATATCTCTTGATGAATTTCCTATAGTATGTCGTATGCCCCAACGTTGCACGCAGCTGTTTCACACTCCTTGGTGTGTCCAAATTGGCTATGACCGTGATCTTTGATCGATCTACCATCAAGCCCTGCCTGCATATCACATGGCCCATCAATATCCCAGAAGGGACACAAAACAAACATTTCTTCAGATTGAGAGTGATTTGGTACCTCCAACATGTATCTAGCATCAAGCACAGACTGACCACATGGCGCTTCCCTAGTCTGAACACTGTCCAATCGTCAAAGTATACTTCCAGAAATTTATGAATGAAATCCTTGAACGTCACGATCACTATGCGCGAAAAGATCATCGGCGCATTCTTCAACCCAAAAGGCATCATTGTATACTAGAACCATCCCCATTTAGTCACAAAGGTTGTCTTACTTCTATCCTCTGGCACAATCTTGATCTGATGGTACCTAGAGAACCCATCAGTGAACGAATATGCTTCTTAGCCGCCAATATTATCCAGGACCTCATCGGTGAATGGGGTTGGGAAGGGATCATGCACGCAGCCATCATTCAACTTCCTAAGATCTACACATATCCTTATTTCTTCCTTTTTCTTCTTTTCCTGAGCCACTATTGGGCTTACCCAATTAGATCCTTCCACCGGTTCAATAATACCTGCCACAAGCATCTCGTCTAACTCTAAGCGGACCCTTTCTTTATACATCAAATTGAGGTGGTAAGGTATTTGCTTCAAAGGTTTCGCATCTGGTTTTAGGGTGATCTTCATGACACCCAAGTCCCCTATTATCCCTTTTAGATCTGAAAACTTTGTGGGAAATAGATCTTGATATTCGAGGAGTAGTTCGGTGACCTTATCTATTATTGTGTCGTCCTAGTAGTCCCCAATCCTTGCTAACTTGAGCTCTTCCTCTGTGCTAATGTTTACCTGCCTAGTTTTGAGTGGCTTAGTTATGTCTGGGTTCTCTAGCTATGGTCCTTCAACTTCGCGGTGTCCTTCAGTCTCTAGAATATTAATCTTCCTTGGGTCTTCGTCTTCTTCTTCCACTATGACATTTTAGCACTCCAACGCATGGCTCAAGTGGGTGGTCCAATCAGGTTGAATCAAATCTAGAGGATCCTACGGTATCCTAAAACTTGTCATCTTAACCTCTTGTAATGCTTCGTCGATAGATTCACATCCATCCTCAAAACTGAATGTCATAAAAAATCCTTGGTGCAAAATATCCCATTCTTCGGGGCCATGGAGGAGTTTCATCTCCAAGTACCAATTCATTGGTATAACATCTAAGGTATGAAAAAATAGATAAACCCATTCCGGTTAAGTCTTTGCTTCATACACTTCAGTCCATTTGGCCAAATGGCTGCGTGGATCATTTCTCCCATCATATTTTTCTGTTAATCGTACCTTTGGATGACCAAAGTGTACCCTCATCGTCCTCCTATATTCATGCCAATCATCAAAACTATGTTTGTGTGTACCCCACCATCTTGTGAGCATAGTGCGCAATGCCCAATCTAATGCCTAGAAGTGGTGCTTCTCTAGCCCTTCCCTTTCAAATGCATCCAAAAAGTGATCAACATCAGTTAACCCATCATAATAAGGTAGATTTATTACCTCTGATGATACACAACGCAATGACTTGGTCATCATATTACAGCGCAACGTAGATACTTCATGCAGTTGATTCTGCTAGTGCTCTAGTTCTTTGTCTGAATCTGATGTGTAGGAGCTCTCATGGTCCCATGCAATATGTCCTTCTACAGTTGGATTCTATTATGCTCTTGACCTGCGAGAAGATGCCAGAATACCAAATATGCAAAGAAATACAACTCAGAACATAGAACAAAATGAGAAATAACAACATGTATTTTATTATTCAAAGATGAAAGCAATGTTCACTTGCCTCTTCGAGGGGGAAACCTCCAATAGAGCAAGGCTCGATTACAAAATAAGACACGACTCTCCTCAATGGGGAGTCCGTATCCTTTATATAGGATTCATACATGCAATACCATGGGTCAGTACCATGGTTCTCATAATACCATCTATCTAATACCATTTCCCATTTGCAATTAACTGTGGTCCCTTTCTTTAAATGCGGGTCAACCACTTACAATTATTAATATGGGCTTTATTGAATCTTTAACTAACTATAACTATGACTTGACCCTATTACATAAATAAGGGGATTAGGGTTGGACCTAACATGCCCTCCCCCATAAAAACAACCTTGTCCTCAAGGCTGAAGATGCAGAAACTGCTAAAGAATAGTGTCTGGTTCTTGGGTCGCATCTTCTGGAGAGGTGTCTTTCCACTTGACAAGGACTTCCTTAGTCATGCGGCCACGCAAATTTTGTTCTCGCTTGGTAAAGACCTGTGTATGTTGGAGCCAAATTGAACCTTCTTCATCCAATTCAGGTAGACTGGTTTGAATTCTACAATTGTTCCCCACCACTTTCTTGAGGCATGATACATGGAATGATCTAAAAATGAAGATATTAGACTAATATTAAGGTATTACAGACTCATGCGAAAGATTAGCCTATATTACTTAGTGCAATGGATAAAAAAGATTGCGAATAATATAAACAATGAAGCAGTTACAGAAACATAACAAACACACACATAACACAAAAAATAATCAAGGAGTCCACCCAAAACTCTTGGGCTACATCTCCTGGTCCAGCCTTCATTGGGGACCTCTCTATTATGTATTCAAGAGCATAGTTTTTACAAGTGTGAGCTCAAATTGAGTCTCAACACAACAAGAATAAAACAACAGGGCTTTACTTGGATCTCCCAAGTCTTTTTGAGTACACAGACTCCCCCTCTCACTCTCTGTCTTTGTTTTCTCCCTGTCTCGGCACTACCTACCCTATATTTGTCATTCAGTGGCTTTTAATCCAATCGGTGCTTGTCTGTTCATCTTCCCTTTCGGGCTCTCTGGCTCCTGACCTTTGTTCGCTCAAATCCCCTCTGAGCATTAAACAATAATTGTTAAACGTCTTCGGGGATGGTGGCCACCTATTTTGTAATGGAAGGGACCATCGATGCATTAGAAATCCCAAAACAGTCATTCTCCCTTTACACAGAGAAATACACAGAAACATTGTAAAAATCTGCCCAAACGCCTTTTATCGGACCTGAAATATTATCAATTCCACCCTATAATCCTTTTAGATCTGTCTTTGGGCACTATCGCAAGTCCACCATTGATCTATGTGATCGTGGATCCAATGGTTGCTATTGATTTCAGGTGGCTGATGCACACGGAGATTACCCGCCCGAAATGGTGGTTTTCTCTCTCCGGCGCTGAGCCACGTGGTGACCAGTGTATGGGCTCCGGTAGAGCCTGTCCAAAACCACTTACCACCTAAAGCCCACTCAAAATCCTGCTCATTACGAAACTCAAAATATATATCGTTGCATGTATAAACCCTTTTGGGTCCGATTTATCACTCCATTCACATTTCCTTTGTTTTTTGTTTATTTAACGAAAATGCAAATTTACATAGGAAAACCCTTTTCTTCCGGAACTCAAAATATATATATTTGTACCCATAAGACCCGTCAGGTCTGACTTTATCGCAAGTCACATTTGCATTTTCCCCACTCCTTTGTATTGTCGTGATTCATTTTTGTGATGCGATATATCGCAATCGCATATTGCATAGTCCTCGGGCCTCGATAAGTTCTTCTGTGTGTGTATTGGTGATGTGATTGTGTGAGTAGATCTAGACCATTGATCTACACACATAGATCAATGGCTCTCATTTAATCGCGTCGATTGCTATCACGATTTCCCATAAGGCCGCTTCCGATGGACTCCACTTACCACCTCCGATTGCGATATGCCGATTGGATCTGGACCGTTCATCAGCTAGATCCACGGCTCCTGTGAGAAGTTTCTTAAGCCTCTGAAAGGCTCTGTTTTCACCATTTCTTCTTGTTTTTCCTTTGTGATAGTGTAATCCACCTTTTCTAAAGGTTTTTCTCATGCGATAATTTTTTATTTTTGAAGATTTAGAGGGTTTTTAGGATCCATTTTGGATCACGCCTTCCCACTGAAAAAGCTTTTGGACCACCAAAATTTGGTTTTTAAGCATCGATCAAGTGGGGATACAGCTTCCTCACTTGTCCAATCTCTATCCATCTTGCACTACTTGGTTTTGAACCTTTGATTCTAATTCTCAGGTACTCAACATCCCCTCTGCACGTAGTTCTCACCTTCCTGTCTAGAACTGTGTCTTCCTGCCACTCATTGAGATATTCATGAAACAGATCATCAATAGAAGGCAACTGACTTTGCTCTTCAAGATATTCAATCAATGAAGGTTCATATAGTCTCAAGTTCTCTGCATTAACGACTGAATAGATATGCATATAAGCTGGCAAATCAAGGTGAAAAGCGTTTTCACCAATTTTCTCGAGTATCCTGAAAGGCCCATACCTTATTGGTTTCAGCTTCTTACCTTCACCTTACATTTTGTCTTTGCAGATGTATAGCCAGACTTGATCACAAACTAGGAAGCTATGCTCAATTCGATGCTTGTCATGCCTTGCCTTGCCTTATACTTGGCCTGGCCTCTTTCCAGCTGTTCCTGCATTGCCTGATGAATTTCTTGGATCTGTTCAATGAACTTGGTTGCTTTGTCCACATCATTGTGTCCATCAACTGCTCTGTCTTTACTAAAGACAAAATCCAAGGGATACTTTGGTATAAAACCAAAACAAGTCTCAAAAGGAGATCTCCGAGTAGAAGAGTGCTTGGCATGGTTGTAAGCATGTTGCGCATAATACAAATGTTCATCCCAAAGCTTGGGATGCTTGCTGTAATAGCCTCTGAGCAAATGGATTACTATCTTATTGACCACCTCTGTTTGACCATCTATTTGTGGATGAAATGTTGTGCTCTTCTTCAATCTGGTGTCCATCAACTCCCATAGACTTGACCAAAACTTCCCAACAAATCGGGAATCTCGATCAGATACAATAGAAGTGGGTAACCCAAAATGAACCCATACATGCTGAAAGAACAACTTCGCTATTTGTTCAGCTATAACCTGCTTGTTACAAGGTATCAAAATACACATTTTGCTGAACCTATCCACAATAACATATAAATAATCATGACCTTTTCTAGATTTTGGCAATCCCCCAACAAAGTCCATGGAAACACTTTCCCAAGGATGAGAAGGAACTAGAAGTGGAGTGTACAAGCCTAATTTTCTATTACTGGGCTTGCTTGGAGCACACATGGTACACCCTCTAATATACCTAGAAATTGTTTCATGCATTCTTGGCCAATAATAGAACCTTTGCAACTGTGCAACTGTTTTACTTACACCATAATGACCTGATATTAGAGAAGTATGTACTTCTCGAATTATGTTAAATCTTTCAGTTTGAGGAATGCATAACTATCCAAAATGATATAAGAGTTGGTCCTTAACATGATAATCCAATTCTTCTACGTGTTTTCCTTGACTTAAAGTTGCATATACATATTTAAAATCTACATCTTGAGCATATTGTTCAATGTAGCTTTCATGCAATACTGAGTTATGCTTAAGTATAGCAGATGCATTTATTACTAGTCTTGATAGCATATCTACAACCTTATTGTGTATGCCTTTCTTATATCTGATGACAAGATGAAATTGTTGTAGAGAACCCATCCATCTATAATGTCTTGATTGCTACAATTTAGTTTGTGAGTGTAAATATTGAAGTGGTTGATGGTCTGTATGTATAATTGTTTCTTTGTCCAATAGGTAATGTTTCCACTTTTTCACACTCTGCACTAATGCATACAATTCTTTATCATATGTGGGATAATTAACTACTGCAGAATTAAATGTCTCAAAATGATAGCATATGGGTTTACCATGTTGCATCAACACTGCTCCCATGGCATAGTCACTGGAATCTGTTTCAATCTCAAATGGTCATTGAAGATCTAGCAGTGCTAGTACTGGTGTTGTACTAATTTTTTCTTTTAAGGTGTCTAAGGCTTTTTGTTTTTTGCCTCCCCACCGAAACACCTTGTTCAATCCTGTTAAAGCATGTAAGGGAGCTGCAATCAAGGAAAAGTTAGCAATAAAATTTCTCCAATATTGTGCTGCTCCTAGGAAACTCCTAACTTCTGTAGCAGATTTGGGTTTAGGCCAGTTCACAACGACTTCGACCTTAGAGGGATCTATCTTCAATTCACCACCCCGTACAATATGACCCAAATAATTTAAAAATGTTTTGCCAAATTCACATTTTGATAACTTCACACAGAGATTTTCTCTTTTCAAAACATCTAAAGTCTTCTTTACATGCTTCAAATGTTCTTCCCATGTTTTACTAAAAACAAGAATGTCATCTAAATATACAATTACAAAATCATCAATAAAAGGTCGGAGTACATCATTCATAACTCTCATGAAACTGGCAGGAGCATTAGTTAAGCCAAAAGGCATAACCAACCATTCATATAGCCCTTGCTTTGTCTTGAAAGCAGTCTTCCATGCATCTTGTTCTACAACTCTGACCTGATGATAGCCACTACACAAATCTAACTTGTAAAAATAAACTTCTTATTTCAACTGATCTAATAAATCATCAATGTGAGGAAGAGGATAACGATTCTTGATCGTTATTTTATTCAGTGCTCTATAATCAATGCACATCCTCCATGAACCATATTTCTTTCTCACCAGTACGGAGATCCACATGGTGATGTGCTTGTTCTTATGAACCCTTTATCGAGCAGCTCTTGTACCTGCTTCTTGATCTCTTCATTCTCTAAAGCAGATAACTTGTACATTCTGATGTTAGGCAATGGGGCATCTTGCTAAAAATGAATATCATGTACTATTTCCCTTTTGGGTGGCAGAAATTTAGGTTCTTGAAATAGGATATCATATTCTGAAACAACTTTAACTAAATCAGCTTTCTGTTTAGCATCACAGCCTTCAAATGCATGGGTTTTATCAGGCTTCTTTTCCTTTACAACCATTAGTAAAAATTGTTTGCATGAATTTACAATTCTTTTCATCCGCCCTGAGTTTATGAGAGAATAGTTATTTTTTATTTTATGAGCTTTTACAATATATTCTATTCCATCTTTAGTGAGTTGACACTTATTTTCAGCTCTATATAAAATGGCTTTTATATCATACAAGTAAGGACTTCCTAAAACAATACTACATATATCCAAGGGAACTATATCTAACTCAACCTCATCTACAAATGTTGACCCAATAGCAAACCTAAGTTAACATTGTCTAGTCATTGTAGCTTTGCTTTATCACATACCCAACCTAATGGATATGGCTTCTTGTCAGGTGTTGTTAGTAAGCCCAACTTCTTTACAATTGTTTCAAAAATCAAGTTTACTTGTGATCCACTATCAAATAAATTATCAATCTTTTGGTGCTTGGAAATAACTCTAATATGAAAAAGATCATGTCTTTTCTTCTTGTTATCCTCGTTATCAATAGATTGTGCAGAGTTACTTGTAGATGCTTCATAATTTTTACCTTTTATACCTGTGGTTGTGACTGTTGTTTCATCACCTGATTCTGACCCCAAGTCTTTCTGAATAGCAGCAACAGTACTCTTCTTCTTACCACCAAACTTCTTAGGTTTCAGCTCTGGATGCATAGACCAGCAGTGTTCATCATCGTGTCCATCCTTCTTGCAGTGAGTGCATGAAGGTTTGTCTTTCTGTACAACATTTGTCTTCCTCTCTTTCCATTTCAGCTTCTTCTTTTCCTTATTCTTGCTTGCAGAGGGTTTTGATGATCCCCCAATCTTTGGGTTCACATTCTTGCCTCTAGCTTCTAGATGTGTAGCCTAAACTGATACGTAATCTAGGCTAGTGGGATTAAACATGAGAATGGTGTGCTTCAAATAGCTATGCAGACCACCTATATACTTTAGCAACTTTTCAGGTGAGTCTAGAGATATGCCTAGAGTTAAAGCTCTTTTTCTAAATTCCCTGGGTATAACTTTGTACACTTTGGCCCTTTAATTGGCAAAAAGTTTGCCAACTCATCATTGCTTGCAGCATATAAGCTAGTGGATAGAATTGTTTTTTAATGGAAGAAACAAATTCATGCCAAGTAGAAAGAATTTTACCATGTCTCTTCAGATCAGCTTGTGTCTTGCCTTCCCACCACAATAGTGAAATTCCTCCAAGGCGAAGGCTAGCTACCTGAAATTTTCTCCTTTCTGAATCAATGTTCTACACCCTGCAATATACATCAATCTGTCTAATCTAGTTATATAGCTTTCGTGCATTTAATTCTCCGTCATAGATTGGCAAATCAAACTTTACATCTAATTTAATCAAAGATGTTTTCTTCTTTTTCTTTTCATAGCTAGGAGATGAGGATGATGGAGGTGATGGTGGAGGAGATGAGGGAGGAGGCTTTTCCCCTTTCCCTTTGCCCTCTGGGTCATCTAGAGAAGGTTCCTCTACTCCTTTGTTTTGTTTGGGTGTTGAAGTGCTTTCACCTCGACCCTTCTTAAATTCTTGATACATTTCTTCCACCATGGCTCGCATGGCCATAAAACTATCCATGAACTAAGATTCTGATTCCAATGCGACTTCTCTGGCCATTCTCCTTTGAGAATAGACTCTTCCAATCTTTGGATTAGTCTTAATGAGTTCTCCTTCTCCTAGTTTGAGCTTTGACCTAGTTAGCATTCAAAAATCCAGCACAAGCTTGTCTCACTTGAGCAAACCTAAAGCTCTGATACCACTTGATCTAAAAATGAAGATATTAGAATAATATTAAGGTATTACAGAATCCTGTTCAATATTAGCCTATATTACTTAGTGCAATGGATTGAAAAGATTGCAAATAATATAGATAATGAAGCATTTGGAGAAACATAACAAACACACACATAACACAACAAATAATCAAGGAGTTCACCCAAAACTCCTGGGCTATGTCTCATGGTCTAGCCTTCAGTGGTGACCTCTCTATTATGTCTTCAAGAGTAGAGTTTTTACAAGTGTGAGCTCAAATTGAGTCTCAACACAATAAGAATAAAATGACAGGGATTTACTTGGATCCCCCAAGTCTTTTTGAGTACACAGACTCCCCCTCTCGCTCTCTGTCTCTGTTTTCTCTCTGTCTCAACACTACCTGCCCCTCTATCATTCAGTGGCTTTTAATCCAATCGACACTTTTCTATTCATCTTCTCTTTCGAGCTCTCTGGCTCCCGACCTCTATCTGCTCAAATCCCCTCTAAGCATTAAACAATCATTGTTAAACGTCTTCGAGAATGGTGGCCACCTGTGTTGTAACGGAAGGGACCATCATTGCATTAGAAATCCCAAAATAGTTGTTCTCTATTTACAAAGAGAAATACACAAAAACACTGTAAAAATCCACCCAAACACCTTTTATCAAACCTGAAATATTATCAATTCTGCCCTATAATCCTTTCGGATCTGTCTTTGGGCACTATCGAATGTCCACCATTGATCTATGTGATCGTGGATCCAATGATTGCTATTGATTTCTGGTGGTCAATGCATATGGAGATTACCCGCTTGAAAAGGAAGTTTTCTCTCTTCAACGCCGAGCCACGTGGCGGCCAGTGTATGGGCTTGGGTGAAGCCCATCCAATATCGCTTACCGCCTAAGTCCCACTTGAAATCTTGCTCATTACGAAACTCAAAATATATATCAATACATGTATAAACCCTTTCAGGTTCGGTTTATTGCTCCATTCACATTTCCTTTGTTTTTCGTTTATTTAACAAAAATGCGAATTACATAGGAAAACCCTTTTCTTCCGAAACTCAAATATATATATTTGTACCCATAAGACCCGTCAGTTTCAACTTTATTTCAAGCCACATATGCATTGACCTCGCTCCTTTGTATTGTCGCGCTGCGATTTTGCAATGCGATATATCGCAATCGCATATTGCATAGTCCTCAGGCCCCGATAAGTCCTTCTCTATGTGTATTAGCGATGCGATGGTGCGAGTAGATCTAGACCATTGATCTGCCTGCATAGATCAACAGCTCTCATTTAATCACACCAATCGCTATCATGATTTCCCATAAGGACACTTCTGATGGAATCCAATTGCCACCTTCGACTGCAATACGTTGATTGGCCAGATCCGACAACTCCTGTGTGAAATTGCTTAAGCCTCCGATAGACTCTGTTTTCACCATTTCTTCTTGTTTTTCCTTTGCGATAGTGTAATCCACCTTTTGTAAAGGTTTTTCTCATGCGATAGTTTTTGAGTTTTGAAGACTTAGAGGGTTTTTAGGATCCATTTTGGATCATGGAAGACAGAATGGATTTTTGTAGTGGGTGGCAATGCTAGCATGTAGGCTACTTCTCCAATATGTTGAAGTATTTAATAAGGTCCATAGAATTTTGGAGATAATTTCTAACAGCCTTTGTCTTTGAGTGATGTTTTCTTGTATGGTTGTAGCCTCAAGAATACTTGATCCCCTTCTTGAAATGTGTGCTCTGAACGATGTTGGTCTAGCTATTGCTTCATGCGATTCTGAGCTTGATAGAGATTATATTTAAGATGGGCTAGCATGGTTGCACAGTTCTATAGGATTTGATTCATGGCTTGAACCTTAGAGCATCCAGGGATATAAGAGGTAGGTGAAGGGGGGAGTTGACCATAAAATTCTTCCTATGGAGTCATCTTGCTGGCAGCATGATAGTGAGTATTATACCACCATTCAACTAAAGGTAACCATTGTACCCATTGATGTTTCTTTCTTGAAGTGAAGCACCTGAGGTAGGTCTCCAGAAATTTTTTGACTGCTTCAGTTTGACCATCTGTTTGGGGACCATAGGAAGTACTTAGTTGGAGTTGGGTGCCTTGTATCTTGAAAAGTTCCTACCAAAAGTTACTGGTGAAGATCGGGTCATGATCAGACACAATGGAAGTGGGCATGTCATGCAATTTGAAGATCTGGTCCATGAAAAATGGAGCCACCAAAGTGGGGATAAAAGGGTGGGGTAGGGCGCAAAAATGAGCATACTTAGAAATTTTTTCCACAACCACCATGATGACTAACTTGTTCCCTGACTTTGGAAGACCAAGAATGAAATCTATAGAAACATCCGTCTAGATTGAGGCAGGGATGGGAAATGGTTGTAAAGTGCCTGGGGACTTAACTATTTCTCCTTTGTGGCATTGACACAAATCACATTCAACTACAAAAGTAAGAATGCTAGTTTTCATGCCTCTCCAAAAGAAGGAACGACAAGTGCGAGCATAAGTCTTCTGAAAGCCTGCATGGCCTACAGTGGGAGATGAGTGCAACTCTACCAAAATGCGCTTTTTGAGGGTGGATGTTAGTTATATCACTACTCTATCCTTGTAGAAAAGAATCTCTTCCTTCCAAGAGTAGCCCACTATGGAATTAGGATCTTCTTGCAAGTTATTAATGAGTTGGGAGAGTGAAGGATGTGAAAACCATTCCTTGCAGGCTTCTTCAATCCAATCTGGAATGGGAAGAGAAATTGATAGCAGGGTGATGTCCTCCTCAAATTGGTGTGATAAAGCATCCGCCATGACATTTTCTCACCCTTTCTTGTAAAATATCTCATAATCATATCCCAGCATTTTGGCTACCCATTTATTTTGCTGTAGCGAGGATAGCCATTGCTCCAAAAAATATTTAAGGCTTTGATGGTCTGTGCGGATTTCGAAACGTCTCCCAATGAGTATGGTTGCCAGGTATCCACTACATGTAAGATGGACATCATCTCCTTCTCATAGGTAGATTGCCCCAGATGTTTGCCACTTAGTTGTTGGCTAGTGAAGGCCAAGGGTCAACCTTCCTACATTAAGATAACCCCAATACCCAAACTTGAAGCATCACATTCAATCACAAAATATTTGGTGAAGTCGGGGTATGCCAATATGGGAGTGGAACACATGGCTTGTTTGAGAGCTATAAATGCCCATTGTGCTTCATCACTCTAGAGGAATGAATTTTTCTTGAGAAGGTGAGTGAGCGGTCTAGTAATTCGACCATAATTGTGGACAAATTTGTGATAGTAGCTGGTGAGACACAAGAGTCCTCTCAAACTCTTCAAGGTCCTTGGTTGGGGCCAATCCTGCATTGCCTGGATCTTTTTGGGACCCACCTTGACACCTTCACACCCCACAATGTGGCCTAAATACTCGACTTCTTCCATGCCAAAAGAGCACTTGGACAATTTGACAAATAATTTATGCTTCCGGAGTAGTTGCAAGAGCAGGTCTACATGCTGAAGATGTTTTTCCCAGGTGATGCTATAGATGAGAATGTCATCAAAGAAAACAAGGGCAATTTTTTTGAGATATGGTTTGAGCAAGTGATTCATGAGGTTCTCAAAAGTCGATGGTTCATTACAGAGACCAAATGGCATGACCAAGAATTCATAATGGCCTTCATGAGTTCGGAATGTAGTCTTGGGAATGTCTACTTCTTTCATGTGTATTTGGTGATAGCCTGAGCGAAGATCTAGCTTAGTAAAGAATTTAGCACCATTTAGTTCATCCAGCAAATCATCAACAACCGAGATGGGGAATTTATCTTTGACTGTAAGCTTGTTGTGGGCCCTGAAGTCTGGACATATGCGCCATTCCCCATCATTCTTAAGCACCATGATCACAAGGGATGAATAAGGACTGATGCTAGGACGAATGACACTAGCTTCCAAGAGTTCCTTGATGATTTTTTCAATTTCATTCTTTTGGGCGAAAGGGTATCTATATGGGCACACATTCGGTGGTTGTGCCCCTGGGACCAAAGTGATGCTATGATCATGTTCCCCTCTAGAGGGTGGAAGCTCATGAGGTTTTTCAAAGACCTGCGGGTGGTTGTTTAAGATGTGTTGCATCTCAAGATGAATATGAAGAGTAGTGGGCTCGATGGCCTGGATGGCATTAAATTGGGCGATAACTCCATGATGGCCCCTTTTTAAAAACTTTTCCATTTGATGCGAGTTGATAATAGAAGGAGTACCTGAATGGAGTCCGCGGAGGGTATGTGTGTGGTCCTTCTACTTAAAGCTCATATATAACTCCTAGAAATCCATTGTGATTGGGCCTAGTGTGCAGAGCCATTCAAAACCCAAAATAATGTCACAACCACCCATGTTGATGGCAAACATGTGGGTCTTTAGGTGGTAATCTCCCATCTGAATTTTGATATTTTCATAGTGGCATTTACATTTCATTTTCCCCCCATCAACAATATGGAACTGGAAATGAGAGACTAATTTGACAAAACAATGCATAGCTTCTGCGACTCTGATGGATAAAGTTATGCGTGTTGCCACTATCAATCAATACTACTACATGGAAATGTTTAATAAAACCTTTGATTTTGAGAGTTTGGGGAGAAGAAATGCCTGCCAAAGCATGGAGCGAGATAACTGGTTCTTCTGGTGTCACTAGGAGCTCATTATCCTACTAGTTTTCCTCATCTTCCTCCTCTAGTCCTTCAAAGGGTGGGGCTTCCTCAAATGAACTATGATAAATAGCATAAATTTGAAAGAATTTGGGTTCCTTGCATTGATGCCTTGGGGAGTATTTGTCATGATAGTAGTAACACAATCCTTGCTTTCTTCTTTCAGCCATTTCTGCGAGGGACACCTTTTGAACCTTAAGTGTTTGGGTAGTGCCCCGAGCCTGGGTGAGGCTTCCCTTGGCTATGAAATTTGGACGAGGCGACTAGACTGCTAAAGAAAGTTCCACTTTGATAGCCTTTATGAAATCTTCCATCCATGTGGCTGGGTGGTGCATCCAGATGTGGGCTTGGATGGTGTCTTTGAGACCACTTATAAAACATTCCAAGTAGAATTCATCTCCCAGACCTACTATGCAAAAGGCTAATTCCTCAAAGGCTTTAATATAGTAATTGATTGTGCCTATTTGTCTGAGCTTAGTAAGATGACCCAAAAAATTATATTCACGGTGAAAGCAATCACAAATGGATTTTGCGAACACCTACCAAGTAATTGTCCTTGGATATAATTTCTGATGCCACTGCCACAATTGCCATCTTTCTTGGTCTAAGTAAAGGCCTCCCAAACGTAGCTTAGTATCATAATCTATGATGTGATTTAGAGTGAAATATTGGTCGATTTGTGATACCCATATTGATGAATTAGAGCCATCAAATTTGTACATGTCCAGCTTGGGTGGTCGAGGGTGGGAATGTTGGTGATTTCCATGGAAGTGAAGATGATGGCTAGATTCTCCTTCATGGTCTTCATTAAAAGCATATGCTTCTGATTGTAAAGTCGACTTACCCTTTGTGATTATGTCTTGTAATGTCTAGATCTGCAATGTTAAAGCCTCCAACCATTTTTCAATGGTCTCCATCTTCTTATTGGCCATGGCTTGAGCTTTGGTTTCTACCATACATAGATCCGAGTCACTTGTCGTCACTGTGAAAAAATTTGGGATCAACCGAAAATTGAAGCTAACAAATGAATGGTACCCCGTCACTCAGATCATCGTCCTAATTCTTATGGGATAAGTCTCTTATAAGTGTTTTCTTTTTACTCCGAAAGGAGTTTTACTCCCCGCTTATCAATATTGTAGTGGCCAATTTCTTGAAAAGTTAATCCTGCCCAATGTCCTGTGAGAATCGCCCCAGGGTATAGGAGCCACAAGCCTCCTTGCAAAAATGGTTAGATTTGTCTGTGTAACCCTCAACTGCTGAATGTGAGTTGGACTACGGCGGTGACATAACCCTAACTGCTAGATCTGAATGGTATTGTGGCAGTAAACCCTGAACTAGTGGATTTGATTATTGCGGCGGCAACATAACCCCAACTGCTTGATCTTACAAAGAAGATAATGGGAAATCTTCAAAGAGATGAGGGAGCTATGGTCTCAAGGAGTGTCAGGTGCTACAGATCACAATACACATAAGGGTCCAACAGTAGTACTCGACCCAATCTTTCAGGGCACTAACTAAGGAAGATCAACTGTACCCTTAGTTGTACTACCTGACTACCCTATCGTACGCACGAGTAATCTCCCCAAGTGTTGTTCTTGGTGTACTGTAGTAGCAAGACAACTGACAGTTTATCTACGGCGAGGTTTCAGGTGAGCCTAGGGGGCTTCCAATATACCCAAAGGGTATGTGGAAGATAGTCCGTGCGCGGTTCTGTCTAATGTGCTACTACTTAAAGGGGTACCCACATTGGTTACAAGGAAGTGCAACAAACATGACCACCTCTTTTATTTCATGCGTGCATGCCTCCCCAAATCCATAGGTTTATGTGCTCAACGACAGATCCCATGGTTTAAAGACATCGGAACTCATCTCTAGCCAAAAAAAAATTCTGCTAAAAATGGAGATACCACCAGCCCTGGAAAGCACTCTGATACCACTTGTTATGCTCTTGACCTGTGAGAAGATGCTAGAATACGAAATATACAAAGAAATACAACCCAGAACACATAATGAAATGAGAAATAATAGCATGTATTTTATTATTCATAGATGAAAGTAATGTTCACTTGCCTCTTCGAGGGGGCAACCTCCAATAGAGCAGGGCTTGATTACAAAATAAGACACGACACTCCTCAATGGGGAGTCTCTATCCTTTATATAGGATTCATACATGCAATACCATGGGTCAGTACCATGGTTCTCGTAATACCATCTATCTAATACCATGGCACGTTTGCAACTAACTATGGTCCCTTTCTTTAAATGCAAGTCAACCACTTACAATTATTAATATGGGCTTTATTGACTCTTTAACTAACTATAACTATGACTCGACCCTATTACATAAATAAGGGGGTTAGGGTTGGACCCTAATAGATTCACCCAATCCTGATCTCGCATTGTTATCTTGTAAATTTGGTCCAAATCATAATCACTTTCATAATCATGGATCGATTCAGTATAGTGTAGTCCTTCTGCAGGGCCCAGTGGCACTATTACGTGGAGTGATTTCTTCTCAAATATCATCTTTTGTTTCTTCAGGTTGATTACCCCATTGATGTCAGTGGCCCAATTGATCCCAAGGAGCGCATGGTAGGGATTGTTGTCATCCACAATCTCTGTCACTTCAAAATCCGCTAGTGCACTCGCGTCTTCGATATCAACTGTTACCCCCTGCAACCTCCGCATTGGGATGACTTTCTATTGCTTTGTCATCCTTAACTAAATCGGAGACCATTGTAGCACAGGTCTCCCCATTCTTTCCCATGTCCTTTTCGGAAAAACATTCGCTTTGGACCCTAGTTCCAAGATAACTTGGTACATTTCGTATTCTCCTATCTGCATGGTGAGTCTCATCTCAGTCCACTCCTTGCCTTATGCTTACCAAGCTTTTTGACTACACGTAGTTTGTTAGTAACATTTTCCTTGCCAGCACACCTATTGATAAGTTCTTGCAGTCCCTTCACAACCTTACTATCACATAGCAGTTTCATGCAGGTCTCCAAGAATGTGGTAAGCATGGACCAGTCCATTTCTTCAACTAGTTTCTCCTAACTCCTTGAGGTAGAGGCCTCAGAAAAATTTTTCTTTGCTTCCATAAATGTTTCTTTTGTGTATTCTAGATCAAACTTGGTCTCATTTTCTGGTGCTTTGTGGACCCACTCACCTTCTTCTGGTTGCTTCTCCTTATCCTCACCAATCGTCACTCTACTCCACAACACAATATTTACCTTGGGGTCTTCTTTGTGAGGTTCAACCCTCATCATCTACAGCTTTTGAGTCTGTTGTTGAGGTTTCACCCCCTTCTCACATATTTGTCTAATAATATAGGGCAATCCTCCATCGCATGGTCAAACTGAGTACAATAGTAGCATGATAGCTGCTTCGGATTTGGGCAGTCTCGCGCGTAGTGTCCTGGTCCTCCACAATTGTACAAAATAAGTTATCTTCGACCTCTACCAGGTCCTCCTCCACCTTAGCCTCGGCCGCACCCTTGATACTCACCTCGTGCTCCTCCAGCACCTTGTTCCATAGGCCACGTTTCTACTTTCACCCTGTATGCAGGTGTCCTATCCATTATTAATTTGTAACTTCAGAAATTGCACTCATCATGACCCACAGATTGACAAATGTTGTAGAAGCACTGTTGTGGTGTCTGTACAAATTTCTGCAACAAATGACAATTGTCTGCCGCATGTTTCCTAGTTACTTAACAGATAGCACACCATAGCGTGGCCCTGTACTTGGCCCTACTATAGCTTCCGACCTCAGAGGCATTGGTCCCCCTGATGCAACATAATTTTCAAAAATAGGACAGTGATCTTTGTCATGCCCCTAGCTTTTGCACTTTAGGCACCACACTTCTTCGCGCGCCTCTGACTGAGTTGTTCTGTCTTTCTCCAGACTTTGCATTTCGAGGAAGAGGTTCTACAACTGCATGTGAATCTACTGAACGCCCAGATTAGCACCTTGAATTTGTGTCTCATGCAATCTCATTGTGATTTCCAGAGCTTTTTCCTAGGTCTTGATCTTCTATTGTGATAGCGCAACCATTAGGTGAGGCATGAGCGAGGCCACAAATCATTCGCGGTGCTACCTATCAGTCTGATTCATGTTGGCTTCACGGATCGTACACTTCAATCTTTGATCCAAATCCCAGGGCATCTCTCCAGGCTTCATCATGATCTCCTTGAATCCCACAATTGATTGCGCCTCAGACTTAGATCTACTAAAGTCCCTATTCAACACGGTCTGGATATCGACCAATGCAGACGTCGGATTATCAGTGCAGTACTTAATGTAACAAGTTAGTGCGTGGTCATGCAAAGAACTAATCAACGTTTTTTTCTTCATTTGATCATCCATGATACCCTGAGCTTCCCATACAGCCTTCATGATGAACCAAAACTAGTCTAGATCTTCATTTCCTATGCCATTAAACATAGGTAGCTTTACAATGTTTGCCATGTTGAACGGCGGTGGAGGTGGCAGCAGTGTGGGTGAGGGGGTAAGCAGTGGAGGTGAGGATGGATGGAGGCAATGTGGATGGATGAGGTGAAGATGGAGGCATTGTAGGTATTCGCGGGAACCCTTGGCTTATCAACTGAATAGCACTCAGCAGAGAAGCCTGTGCTGCTCCTTCTTCGTCACTTAGAGGAGGCTCAATCAACGGGCTATATTGAGGGCCTTTTCTTCCCCAATCCCTAAAATTACTTCCACTTCACGTAGCCCCAAATACCAAGGTAACTACATAACCCACTTCTCACACAAGATCATCTTAATCCAAGTATTTAATGATTTCAAATACTTACCTTGTGGCACCTTGAAGAAGCAGCGCTCTGCTTTGTTGTAACTGACCGAAGTATTGACTGCGAAATCTATCAAAAACCCTCCTATGATATGGTGAAGCCAATGATCGATAGTGTGCATGATCTTATCCTCAGAGGCTTCCAATTTCCGCACTAACTCTGGGGTCCAGACAATCGGACCGTCAAGCCTCCACCTCCCTTGGTCGTCTGCAACTTCACGATCCACTCATATAATTCAATCGGGAAGGAACAAAAGAAGATTTCATGTATCTCTATGTATAGATATCTATCCAACCACTATTCTTTCATCAATCGCGGATTCTTGTTTTCTTGCGCTGCAAATTCATGGATCTTTCTATCCAACCAGTCTTCAATCTCCTTCTTAGTTGGATTCCAATGATGTGACATCACACATCTCGTTATGCAAATCCTGTTCCCCGTAATAGAACCATTTGTTGGCTTGATGGGCCCTGATCCAGGTTCAGTGGTTAAGCAGCCAAGAAAATCCCTACACTACTCGCCCTTTCGGCATCAATCCATGGAGGGCGGACTGAAGTCTTAGCCGAAGCAGTATGGGGGGATGCAGGAACCAAGTTTCCGCACCCTGAGATGGTTGTGATGTCGGTTATTTTCCCTAACCTTCCTTCATGCAGATCAATAAGCCCTTTAAGGCTTATCCAAGTACTTCTCTTATTTGTCCTCGAAGCCTTCGCAAAAGTACCCTTTCGTCCTTCGTGGGCCCTAAATAGATAGATCAGGCACTTACGCACCCTTGTAACTACTCCTACTTATGCATTTACCCATATTCACTTAAGTATTAGTTACTTTAAAATGCATTTATGGTTATCTTCGCGTAAATAGATATCTCTACTTGCAGTCATATAAAATAGAGAAACATATAGATTTGCGCATTAGAGTAGCATTAAAACATAAGCCCAATATTCAACATAACATAATCGCATGCAAGGAACAAAAGTAAAATACACAGGTAATTTCAAAATACTCTTCTTGATTATTTATTCAAATATCCAGTATAGACTCTGACTACCCTATGCACACAACTGCAGGGGTTCATGCACTCAGTTGCGGACTTCTACCCTAGGCCTCTGCCCACTCAATTGCAGATCCTCTTCCTATGCTAAGATTCTTCGCTCTTAGATCTCACAAACCCATGCATAAAACATAACAAGACTCCACTATGAACTGAACTATCTTAGACTCCTCTAATACCTCCTTTATATATAATTCCATTGTTCACAGACCATGGGTATATCTCTAAAGCCGACATACTTTTACACAAAAGAAGGGCAAAAACCCTTTATTGACTCTTGACATCTTCACGCTCCGCGACCACAAAATGCAGAGACTTTACATTCCTTTACACAAAACTTGGGCCTTTCGCCAGAAAACTTGTTCTTTTAACCCCAAAATTGACCCTAGGGGACCCATTCCCAACACTCTTTCAATGTCATGGCTAGGTTTTCATAACTAAAAACCTAACCCTACATGAGTTGTTAATAAAATTAAGAATGGGTTTGCGCTAGACTGCCACCGTGTACATTAAAAAAATTACATAAGCTTGGTCCTAATTTTTTTTATTTTTTGATAATTCTATTGTATAGAGTTCTGTTAAATATCCTTAGGGTTTTAACCCTATATAAACATATATATGTATATAACACACACACACACACACCAATTCTCTTCATTCTTCTTCAATTATGGCCTAAGGTTCTTATAGGGTTATAATCCTTAATGAATTTTCAATTGATTTTTCAAATGGTTTCCATATTTTCTAAATTTAGAAGGAATTATAAAATTGAATCCTAATCATATATAAATACTTTTCCTACAGGGTTACGGCATAGAATTTTGTTTATAAGGATCTCTTTCAAGTGATTATCCTTAAGGTATATTTCTTTAATTCACATAGTAATTTAATTTACTATTCCTTTAATAATTAGTGAAATATATTTTTTGTGTATGTTCACATGTAAATACATCCTAAGGATAATTTTGAAATTTTTTCCTTCAAGGATATAATTTGGAGGCTTCCTATTTCTCATGGAAACTTTGAGTTCTTCTTTCTAGGTCAAATTATCCTAAAACCCCTGGTTCATTATCTACATGTGCATGACTTTTTCGTCGAATATGAAAAAATAGGGTTCCAATATTTTTTTTAATTTGATTACTAAGTTAATTCTTAGGAAATACTTCCTAAATGGAATTTTGTATTCCATAAGCTCCTATACCTAATATGTAATATGTTTATGAAAGGGTTACTATAACCTAACGACATTAATATTGTACAATTTCTTTAATAAATACCAAGGTCACTTTCAAACAATTATTGTGACTTTAACAATATAACATATTTGATCAAACTCATTATATGCTACTCCTTGTGTTCTCGATTAATCTTATACCTCACTGTTTTTATTTTCTGAAGAAATGAACTATTGTATTTTCATGAAAAATAAATATATATAATTAATGTATCCTTCAGATGCTCTTTTTGGACTAAGAGTGTTAGGACTAGTCTACTTTAAATACTCTTTATCTTGTGAGATCTATACAAAGATTATTTATAATTGTTCTTTCATTCCCTCTTATGCACTAAATTGTTTTATTCTTAGTCCTTTCCATAACACATAGTTAGTCTTCACAGAGATTAACTTGGGCAATAAATTTTACATAATCTCTTT
This sequence comes from Pinus tabuliformis, assembly GCA_031772625.1. Taxonomy (NCBI): domain Eukaryota; kingdom Viridiplantae; phylum Streptophyta; class Pinopsida; order Pinales; family Pinaceae; genus Pinus; species Pinus tabuliformis. The sequence continues at coordinate 904,602,819 of CM062811.1, forward strand.
TATTAGAGATTATAGCCTTGGAAAATTAACTTTTGTTTATTTTTACCACTAGCACTAAATGTCTTTTTGATCTCAAAATAATTATATTTTTTCCCTACCTATTATATCTTACTTTCAAATTCTGTATATATATATATATATACACCCAACATATTAATAAAAGAATGATTAATAAAGAAGCTAGCCATTTCTAACTACCAACCCTTCTGTAAAACTTACACTCTAAGTTACATACTTTGCTCTTAGATACTAGAGTATACTTGTTTACAAGATTTGAGTATATTTACATGCTTATACATCGAATCTTAAACAATTGAAATCTATTCTTTCACTTCATCATTCATTGTATTCTTTCACTATACCAAATACATGAAATATTCCAAGTAAATTCGATATTTTACAATAAAAGTTTTCAACTCTCTTTTTCTTCCTAGCATTCTATTTCAAAGTCATTGTTTGGTCAATTTAGTGTGTCCTAAATTGCTATTTAAAATGTCAATCCGAGAGTCATAAACTGCTGAAGTGAAGTGTACTGTATATGCAAGATAACCGATTTCTTAGTTCTTTGTCGTTTTTGAGTTTTTGGTTTGTTTTTGGGTTTATCTTCTGTGGATTCCCTAATGTGAGATGGCAAAATTGAAGGTCAAGTATGGATGGTAATGGTGATTTCTACAATGATTTTCCAAACTTTAAATTTCTCAAAAAGAAGGTTTCAAACTAGCTGTGATGAAATCAATTCTCAAAAGAAAATAAAAATGTACCAAAACAGTGAACTAGTGACAATGAAGCCCAATATCCTTACTGCTGTATAAAAAGAAAATAAAAACTGAACTCAAAGCAATTCAAAGACTGAAAGCAAAGCAAACTAAATCACACTACTTCAACCCATATTCTGACCCTTCACCTTTTGACTCGCTCTGGCTATAGGAAGTAATCATAAACAAGTTGAGTAATATGATATCTAAATTGCAGGAAATGAGATTGCATAAAATGAAACTAAGATTTAACTACTCATTCATATTTCGATTCTTGAAAATGACATAAGTAATTTAATCACTAACTTGCAGGAAAGTAAACTAAATCATACTACATCAAGTAATATTCTGATTCCTCACTATTTGAGTCGCTTGGCTATAGGAAGGAAATCATAAACAAATGAGTAATATGATATCTAAGTTGCAGAAAAGTAAATAAGCAAAGAAAAACTGAAAGAAATGACAATGCTGAAATTAAAACTCAGTAAATGAATTAGCAGAAAGGACAAGATGATCTCATGTCATTAGTCATTAAAACTATGTAATTTGCCCGGGCTACCTACAAGAACTTGAAAGAAAAATTCTGATAAGCTAGCAATCATGAGAAAGCATAAAAGAAAAGATGAACAACAGTTAGTATAAATATCAGGACAACATAATATATACAAGCAAATGATTATAAAAATAGTAACATAATGAAAGAAAGTAAGAAACTATATAGTAAATACAGAGCCTTGGTGTACAGGGGCCCTCTGCAACCTCGGCCAATCAATACTCAGTCACAAATTGAACTTAAGAATGTTGTCTTCTCATATATTAAAGTGCAGTCAAAACATAGAAATAGAGCACGACACAGTGGGCTCGTAAACATAGTCAAGATTACATGTAAAAGCTAACTATCAAGCGTATGATAACGTGTTATTTATAACTGAAGGTGCTATAACTGATTCCTAAATTCTACACTGCCAAACAGACACGTAAATCTCCACGTCCTGAGATCTAGCAGTATGGTAATCATGACAAATAAATCTATGGAGTGGTGGCTATTCGATTTGGTTCACGGATTGATCCACAGGTGTTAGCACACCTCCGGAGATTAAGGATCTTTCCATGCAAAACTTCACGTGGGCAAAACAGAGCCGTGCCACCGCAAAACTCTTGGTTTGATCACTCCTTTGACTGTCTTTGACCATGGCTATTTGTGAGTGATTCGGCTGAACCAAGGGGACACGCTCCATGTACATGTCATTTGCAGCTTGCCCATGTGGCCGAATTCTCCATTGGACACCTGTAACATAGTCTTCAACAAAATGGCTGCGGAAACTTGAGTTGGCTGTGGAAAGTGACAAGTTTCCGCAGCTGATTGAACAAAAATCTAAATCAAACAGCAGTCACAAACATAGTTAGGAAACCATTTTATAAGCTCTTTTTAAACTAATATGCAATGATTTGATAGCTTGGTGGGTCAAGTAAATGGAAAAGAAGGCTGAAAAGGTATATAGGGAAGTGCAAGTTTGGGACTCAACAGTCATGTACTTGCATAACAAAAAAAATACATTATAAAAAATTTAAATTCTAAAAATTTAGAGAGTTTGAGATATTGACTTGAAATTATTAGTCTAGAAATTAAGATTGGAGCTAACTAGCTCCACCCAACCTTGACTCCTTTCTCCAAAAGGGTCCCTCCAGCACTCAAGTCTACAAGTTTTTGTTTTTTGTCTTATTTTGTCACATTTTTTCCTCTCACCTAATTTTCCACTGTTTGAATTATCTTTAGAAAAATACAAACCAAAATACCCCTTACCAAAATAATATGTAGTTGGTAACTGCCTCCACCTCATCCAACAAGTGGCGGGTAGTTAATAAATCATTTATGAGCCCTACTTCACCACTCTCAAAGATATCGTCCTATCTTTAAGATAAGTTATTGATCAATCATTCCCATTCCCATTATCATTAATAGTACAATCATTCAGATTATATTCCTAGGAATTAATTAATATGGGTAATCATATACCAACATATACTTGAGGTTTTATCTCTTTCAACCAGGTGTAGCTTCAACAATAATTTCCAAATTCCTTTATTTTTATTAACATATATAATAACATAGAATTACATTAAATATTTATCAGTGATACAACACTAATAAACTAGTTTTCAAATAAGTCTTTTAAAATCAGGACAATAAACACACTAATCATATACAAATTTACAATATAAACTCCAAGTCAGGGGATATCACATTCTCCTCCACTTGAGCTTGACTCTATCCTGATGTCTTCTCTTAAACTTTGGAATTCATCCCAACTTTCAAAATAAGGATGGATATGATTCTTTAAAAGCATTTTCCAATTCCCAAGTTACCTTCAAAAGGTCCACGGTATTTGGGTGATAACTGGGTGCAATTTCCAAGTATACGTGTGCTCTTCTTTGGTTTCACCTTCAAATAAACATGGTCACCAATATTGAATTATTTTTAAACTCTCTTCATATCTGCATAACTCTTCTTATCAATCCTATGTTGTTTTCAATTTTTTCTTCGCCTGTTTAAATATATCTTCCATATCATTTAAAATATTTGGACCCAACACCAACCTATCTTCAATATGATACCAAATAAAGGGTACTTTACATCGTCTCCCATACGTCACCTCAAGAGGACTCATTTTCAAAGAAGTTTGATATCCATTATTGTAGGTAAATTCAACTAAGTGGAGATAGCCTTTTCACTCAGTGGGCCTATCCATGATATACATCCTTAGCATGTATTATAAGATCCAGTTGGTCCTTTTTGTTTGACCATTAGTATGAGGATGATAAGCTATGCTAGAATTCAATTTTGTTCCCATGTTGTTACATGGAATTTGCATCTATGGATAAACACATTTTCCCTAGGTGGGTGGCTACACCTAGAACATTAGAAAGAAAGTAGTTTAACCTTTTCCTATAGTAGATGGATGAGATGAAGGAACTTACTTGTAGTCTTTCGCTTCCTTAATCCCCTTTGAATCGCTCCTATCACTCCCACTTGAACTAAACCCGCTCAATTGGTACCTGTATCAAGAGAAATAGAAACAACAAACGATCAAAGCATACATGATCTATCTACTATAATCCAATGGAATCAAAGACATTGAAACATATAAGATCATAGATATGAACAATAATATGAGAAAAGGAATAAGCTCTTTATTAATGTAGAAGGAAGAGTATCACCCAATATAGTTTGATCTTGTGCCTCTCCTCTAGCTTTAGTTCAACCCTCACCACATCAAAAGCTCAACACTACGACAACATAACATCGCTTAACATAAGCTCAATCCTCAAACCAACAGAATTTCCTTACAAACTTCAGATTCTAGCCCCTTGATCACTATGATGAGTGCTCAATTTATAGGAAATGGAGGTGGTTTTGTCATAAATGAGGGTATTGAATGGCTTTCAATATTGGAATTAGTTTCCATGGAGCAAGGGATGAGAGGATAGGAGGTTAATAGATCCTTAGCCTATCCAATGTTGAGCTCATAGGAGGGGATAAGAGATGGGAACCTTCTAGAGTCATCTAGAATGAAGGAATATTCTCAAAACCCTATGAAAATTTCGATCAATATCACCCAGCATAGGCTAAAGAGGGCCTAAGTGCACTGTAGTGTAGGCCACAGTGGGTCTGCTTGCTCTGTTGTGCACTGTCTCAAGGCATAGGCTGCGTTGGTATCCCATGGAGGCTTTTGAGGAGGACTTCAGGCCATGAAACTTTCATAGAAGGAGGCATTCAATGAGTTGACTTCTTTAAGGCATGTAACAACTGAATTAGGGTTTGATGAGCCCTAAAAGTACTGATCTGAATGTCGGGAGTGATGTTCCCAAATAGACCTGTAATAGTTTCCCCCTAAAGCATGAAGTCGAAAATGATAATGTCAAGTGATATGCTTTACGATGTGATGGAGAGGAACTGAAGTGGATGGTGACCTACATCGATTACAATACATAGCACCATGATATTTTATTTTTTCATGAATTGCTAAGGGAAGGCATACCCATACTCAACATAGAAACTTTTCGTTACATGTACATAGATATTCGTCTACATATATAGACCCACGATGGGATGACCATTAGTGTAAAGCCATTGTACAGATGATTTAGTACTTTCCTAAAATCGCAGCCCAGATGGATGAAACTAGATTCGGGGCTTCTATCTCGTTCAATCGTTTGCTCAAATACAAGTATAACCATGTGAATATGTGATCTAAGGTCGAACATGGGAAGACATCATCTGATTACCAGCCAATGATGTAAGACGTTAACAGACGCGAGAGAGATCACCGATAATGATAATGATTCTCAAGGTACTACAGTACGTCTTGCATGGTGTGAATAGATTTTTTGATGTTGAACACCATAAAAAGTCTTTTGGTCAAAGGCCAGTGATGTCAACCTATCATCGGAAGCGAGAAACTTTCCATTGATGCATGCAAGCCCCAAGGTACTGAAAGGGTGTTTCTAAGTCAAATTCTTGGATAATGTGCCGATGTCGACAAGAAGCGACTCATCGCAAGAGGGCCTTGATGTATCCCACATCAACGACATGACACGAGTGTAATTATTTTGGAGACAGAATGTGACTAACGACACAAGGTTCAATAATGGCGGTCATGAAAATGAAGGTTTATGCGTATTGCAAAGGATGAGTTTTACTAAGTGACTTCTCTTGAACGTGTCGGCAACACTGAATGAATTCGCAGCATTGACCAAAAACCAAAGTGATGGATGGTGTGATAGACCATAGGTATGCTAAAAATCAAGCAGATAACCCAACCCAAATAGTCACAGAGATGAAGTTAAAGTGTCATGTTCAAGAGTGACTTGCTACCATAAAGTGATTTATCCCTTTTCCCAATTTTCCCAGTCAATGTTGACCAGTACCTCTTTATTTTTTAACAAGCTTGAGGAGGATAACATATGTTTGTAGTATAATTCCACCCTTCGGGTGACTCCATTTATATGTGATGTTTTAACGAGTCTAGCAAAGGTGAAACTTGGTCTTGTCATGATGGACAAGTTTGTCACTATTTGATGTTTTAACAAGTTTAACCACAATGAGAACTTGATCCTTTTCATGTTTAGAGAGTTTGAAAAGGGACAAAAAGAAAAATCTACAAGTTCTTTCCCATAAATTTGTCTCTCAAGTCTAAAAAAGCATAAAATCATACAAGAGATAACCTATTGACCATGTTTGATCAATGTATTCCTTTTTCGTAAGTAATCTATCTCAGTCCGGAAAAGGGATAAACTTTTACTGAGTAGATGTTGTTTCCAATCTGTTTACGAGCTGAAAAGGACAAGCACCCGACAATATTTTCATGTTTCAAGAGTCTGAAAAGAGCTTAACGAGGACTCCACTTAGAGGAACGAGTGGTGTCTAGGATAGAAACTAGTTCCTGTGATGCTGGAACTTCTCAAAACATGTAATGGTCAAGAGGCTTGCTAATAAGACCACTCATTACAACTATTCCTCAAAAAGGGTAAAACAACCAAGTGAAAGCATATGATCGTCCAAGCAGATACTGACAATGGAAGGAGAAAAACCAAGGCTCATCTAATGAAAGAGGCTAATAGAATAGAAATCACGAGGGTTAAAATGGAAATGGGTTCATTTTTACACAAGCTTGAACCATAGGTAACTATGCTTGGATTCAGTTTCATGTTTACACAAGCTTGAAATGAAAAGATATGATTGGAATTGGTTTACATGCCCCCAACATGATGACTCGATTCGAGGTTCATGCCCCCCAAGTTTCATTACATTCACCTAAGTAGACTACTCATGGCTATTAGGTGGATGGTGTTATCACTCTAAAATTTCCCTTGAGTTGTTATCTTGTGTCAAAATAAATATTAGAGGTAACTAGAAACCTACTTTTGAGATCAGGATCTAGCCTTCCTAATGCTTAGAGAGGGATCTCTCTTTATGATTTAACTTTGTTGAGTTAATTGATTTTAGGCTAGTTATTTAAGCCTTTGATTGGGTTTTGATTTTGATTTGGTGGTGGAATCACTGACTTAGATGGATAGAGGGATGTCCTTTACCATTGGGCTATGGGGTCAAGTGTCAAGAAAACAGGACTGAATCAAGTTCTAAAGATAGTGTTTATAGGGCAAGGTAGCTGAGTAAATTCAGATCTTTTAGGCTGGAGGGTGAAGTGGTTTTCAATCGGGGTCAAGGAGTAGTTAAGGGTTCCTCAAAATGGATAATGAGGGAAATAATAGAGGCCAATCAAAACTAGAGAGAAATGAAGGATTCCCTACTTTGGATATCAGAAGAAAACATTAAAATGAATAACTATTTAGGACAGAGTGTACTTAAACATATTCTGTAATAATATTCCAGTTATTTCATTCAATTTAGATAACATGCAAGTATGTGAAACACTTAAGTGGATAAGAATTTGAAAATTGAAAAATAATTCACTGAAGTGGCCCAACAATTGAATCCTGTAATGCAATGCCTTTATTACTCAGTCCAGTCTGCTGACTTGAAAAAATGGTACAATGAACCCTTAGGTTTCATATCAATACAACTATAGAAATTTTTAATCAATCCACCCTCTATACTTCAAATTATGAAGTATTTATACAAAAACTTATTACAAAATATCCCAAACTGTTTTGGGAATCATTCAAGGAAAAAGAAAAATCCCAATGCAAGAAGATAGAGACAGATATGTAATTGTTGCAAGCTGTCCCTGTTTCTCCTTCGATGTTTGTCTTCCACGTTGACTATTCTTTAACTTTTCCTTTTGATTGATACTCTTTCATCTGATAGTCTTTGACTTAGCTGATATGCTGCTTTTCTTTCACTGCTCTGTATCTATTGTTTACCTTGAATTTTCATAGTAAATCATTTAATTTTTCCCGAGTCTCTATATTTGGTAATTTAATATTTACCATTCTTCTATAGACTTCATCAGCTTCCGTGTATTTTGCAAAGGTGGGCTTGTTTACAAAAGTATGTTTTACCTCATGCTGGAGGTAAAAGAGGTTCTCAAAAGTCTGGTAAAGAACCTTTCCTGTAGGCATCCCTTTCATAGAGGAACTATTGGCTTGCTCCCTTGCCACTTCTCTGATTTTTGTGTTATAGTCTTAATGTGGCATTAACCTATCATTTATTACCAATGGATTTGGCAGACCTTTCTGCCTCAAATCATCAAATTTGACCATGAACCTAACTATAGCTAGCTCCATGGTTTGGCATTTGTCTTCAAGCTGCATCATCAAGTTCCTCTTGGTGATAACTTCCTTCACCTCTAGTATAGTGCCAAACTTATCAGCTATGTCAAGCTCCTGCAATTCATATTTATTCTTTGAGTTAAGGAATTGGATTATTCTTGAGGCTTCTTCTAGCATATTTCCAAGTTCGGCCTTAACTCTTTGAATTGCTTCACTAGCCTCTTTGACTAAATCATTTTGTTCAAAGATAACTTGTATAGATGGCCAAATATCATTGACAGAGTCAATGATATTGACCCATAGCTGCTCTTTTGCTTGGGCAAGTGGCTCCTTTAATGGTAATTCCTTTTCCAAGTTCTTTATCCTCTCAGGCAACTTGTTTGACTTATGTACTTCTTTTTTATGCATAATTTGAGCCAGTTTCTTCTCGTCCTCTAGACTTCTTATTTGTTCTTTAAGTCTATTTATTCCAGTGGTTTGAATGGACATGTCCTCCATGGCTTTGACCAATTTTCTTACTTCATCACTTGGATGAGCTGCTGCTGTGGTTGAACCTGCTCCTGATGTAGTTGCCATTGCAGTGGGAAGTGTTGTAGCTAGTGGCGCTGTTGGGGCCAATGAAGCTGCCAAAGTTGAAGGAGCCACTATAGTAACTATAGGAATAGAAACGACAGTGGTTGTCTCAAGGCTGGCTTGTTTCAACCGTATTAAACTGTAAAATTCATTCTCCATTTCTTTCAATTGAGCATTTAGTTGAAGAATGAGATCCATCATTTCCTCCTGCTGGGTTTGGCTCTCTAGGGCCTCCTTGGTCCATGGATGTTTAGAAGGAGGCAACTTTAGTTGTTCCTTGAAAGCAGCAATATTCTCATTTTTCTTCTTTATTAGTTTTTTTGCAGCCTTGATATCATTTGGATTATATCCAATTTCAATTACCAAGTCTTCCAGTGACTTGATTATGTTATCCTTGGCCTTGAGAATGCCTTCTCTATCTTAAACTATGTTGTGATGTTGTCTAGAGAACTTTGAAGCTTGTGCACACTCATTGCTTTATGAGTCATTGTAGAGTAAATCATTTCACTTGCCTACTTATGGAATTCAATTTGATCAATAAGGTGAACATCCATGGCAAAAACTTCAAACTCTGCCTTCCTGTAGTCTGCTGACGATCTAGGCTGCTGGACTATAGGCCGCATAAAGGTCATTTTTCATTTTACCAGTTTTAATGTCAAAGCCTGACATTAATCTATTTTGATTGGCAGGTGTCTATTTGAAGTACTGGGCATATGTTTAAGCCTTTAATGCCTCATTATTCAACTTGATTTCTTTGTACTTCTCTTTATATCTTTCTCTTTATCCACTAGTTTGCTGGATGAAGAGACTTCAATACTAAGCTATTTTTCAATAATTTGAGTATTTGAGGTAGAAGGTTGATGAGTTTCCTCTGAAACTGTTGGACCTTTACTCTTTTCAACCATTGTGTCAGTATCAATGATTTCAACTATCTCAATGGTGTCCTCTTGCTCAATTACAGGATTAAGCTTGGGCTTCTTCCTGTAATTGATTTCAAACCTATCATCTATAGTATCCATTCCAGAGCTAGAACCTTCTTCCCTAGTTCCTTTTACATTTATGTCCTGCATGGCTAGAGTCTGTAGAATGGGACTAATACTCGTTTGTTCCTGTAGGGTTGGAACCTGGAGGAAGGAACTAGTATATATCTACCTTTCCACATCTATCAAGGTATTTTCTACATCTATTAAGGTATTTTCCAACCACTCTGACTGGTTGGCATATCTCTTAATATCTGGCCTAGACTCATGCACAAAAGGGCTTAATTTGAACTTGAGATTTAACTTGTTTATAATTCCATTAGGGTCATACTACCACACAAAACTGCTACTGATCTTCATTTGTTGTAAAATTTTCTTTGCTTCGTGCCTAACTTCCCTATTATTACAAATAAAAGGGCCCAATTGGTTTTTGATTTTGAACTGTGTTTTATAGAAAATTGATCGCATCTGAGTTTATGATATTCCTGAAATACTCTAATGCAAACATCCTCATGGGGAGGTATTTGGGCAGCTTGTAGGGAGTGAGCTGGCATCCATATATCTTGATTTATATGTGGTCTTGGTATAGATACTAGTCTCCCACTCTACTATTTTTAGACAACTGTAAAACTCTCTTCATCTCATCATTGATCCTGGGTTGATTGCTATTGGTTAGCATGTTTACAACTGGATGAACAAAGGAATCAATGAACTCTTTATAACTAAAAACAATGGAATATAATTGGATTAATGGTGTTCAAAAGATGATAGATCTTGGATAGCCCTTAATGTCTAAATTTTGGATTTTGATTGGAAACCTATCTGACTGAAAATATAGGAACATGTGAAACAATATTGAAGAGTATTTGAATACTCTTTCATTTGGAAATCTAATAAACTTCTCATGGATTCTATTTTCCAAAAACTGAGCAAAGTTAAAAACTATAGCTGGAGGCTTGTCTGGGAAAAAAATAGAAAGGAAAGCAAGTATAGCCTCATCTACATGCTCATCAGTGGTATATCCTAGAATACAAGAGAGCTTGGTTATAATTTGTCTGGTTCTCTCAGAGAAAATGGTGGCATCATATGGAGGACTATCTGTAGGAGTATGACACTCTTCTATGATGAAAGTTTGAAAGATTTGAGCTCTCTTGGGAAGGTCCATCTTTGTGTAGAGTTCAAGTAATGATTTAATGGAAAGTGGGGTCTCATTTGGGTTTGGCTGGATCTGCAACATTTGATTTATTGACTCTGGAGTAATGGTGAATAAAATCTGTTGATCAAGAGAGACTAAGGCTCTTTGACTTGGTACATAGCAAGCTTGGCAGAAGTGGATGATTTCTGGGAATAGGTATACCTATGGGAACAAGTATTTGGGAGAATTTGATTCCCATAGGTGAATGTTATCATTCTGGTTCAAAAATTTATCTTTACTCCAGAAGTGGAGTTTCAGTAGATGGCTAGGGGAAACAATGTCTTTAATTTGAAAATCTTTGTCGTCCAATGGGAGGTGGTCAATATCGATGTGAGGGGTTTGCAGGGGTCTTACATCTAGAGTGCTTTGGGAAGCCATAATTTGGTTTATTCAACTGAATTACTTTTTCTCTAGCTTTAGGAGTAAGATTAGAAGTTCTGGAACAGTGGGGAGGGTAGTTACAGTATGTATAAGAGGGCTTTTGGATGCACAATAAGGTTTTCTTCAGTCTAGCAAGGTTTTTAAACTAATTTAATTAATTAACCTTTTGATAATTACTGTGCATAGCTTAAATTATATGGCCATTCTGGTTCTTTCCAAAATACCTTGAAAATGACGATTTTGGTGCACAGACAGGGTTCTGTGGTAGCAACATCGGTTTCTAAGGCTTCAATTGTCTATTTTCTACTTCAATTTGGTGTTTGCAGTGTCTTCTAGTTGCAAAAGGTGGTTAAAATGGTTGCATAGAGGTTCAATGTTTCAAAATTGGTTAACAGAGGTTTTTTACAGCAAAAATGAGTGAAAAGAGTGAAAGGGGGCTTTTTCGGCTTTTTAACCAACAACAGTTACATTTTGGTGTGAGATTTGGTAAATGAACAGTGGCTAGTTTTGTTTTATGCGAGGAGGCGGTTTTATGCCATATTGCATTGCTTTTGGGTGGAGGGTGGTATTTTTCACAAGCACGGGATATAACCTAGTGCCACCATGTAGCAAAATAGTGCTTGGCCAAAACCGCGAATCTCATGTGCTTTTGGACCTTTAACTATCAGATGATGAAACTGTGCAATATGGATATGCGTTGTTGGATCTGGAGGTGGGATATTGGAGGGCTATCGCACGACGAAGTTGCACGGATGGAGTTGGGATGTGGTTGGCGGGGCCCAGGGTTAAATAATACGACAGGTTTAATACTTTCTAAGGTTTAGTGAGAGTCAAGAAATTGTAGTGGTGGTTTAAATATATAAAGCAATATTTTACAAAAAAACTTAGGATAAAGGGTTTAGTGGGTTTCTAAGGGAAAAAAGGGAAATTAATGAGGGGGAATATATTATTTTTAATGGGAATGGGTTTCACACTAGGGAAAGGGGTTTTGGGAAAGGGGAATGATTTTTAAAGGGTAATGTCTAGGGAAATGTGTGAAACAAAGGGAAAAAAGGTCAAAATGAAGGGAAAGGGTTTTTACAAAGGGGAAATGAAGAGGGAAGGGGTGCTTTGGAACCAAGAAGGGGACAAAATTAGGGGATGAAAAGTAATGAAGGGATAATGAGGGGAAATTAATAAAACAAATATGTGGGGGTCTAGTGAAATGAGGGGAAATTAGTAAATAAGCTTTAGTGAATGTCCTTTCTCTTTGACAATTCCTCCTGCACATGAAACATAGGATTAAGCATGATGAAGGTGATTTTGACTTAGCAACCTTGTGCACTTGCAAAAATTCTTCTACCTACCCTTTATTGCTTTTTCTTTGATAAGTAAACTATATAATTCTAACCTTATAACTTCCAATGTCTCAGATTAAACTAATGAGCTCATTATTATTCTCTACCTAACTACTGATCTGCCAAGATTAAACAGTTTGTCTAGATCTTTATTCTCTATCTATTAACATGAAATTTAAAGCATGAATGAATCAAGTTTAAACTACTTTGACCATCATGGATTTGTGGCATTTTTCACAAGTTCCACACAATATTATTTTGCAAAGTAAAGTAAAAGGAGTGGCATTTGAATTTGCACACTTTCATGATCTATTCTTATCTCTTTTTTGGGGTTCATATTTTTTATATCTTTTTTATCTTTTTTGTTTATTTTAGTCCTTTTGTTATTCTTTTAGGACTTACTCTCTTTACATTTTTATTTTTAATATGGGAAAACATTTTGCAGAAAGCAAAAGTATGTACAATATTACAAGACTAACCATAGCGAATTCAAAATTATGAATCCTATTATTATAGGACTCTAATAGATGGAATGAAGGATCATTTACAAGCTCAAGTTAAAGACTCAACTGGATTTTATGAGATCTAATCAAAGACTCAAATTGGAACTTTGGTCCAGGGGACCTTGTTTCATTTTTTAATGAGCTTGACACAAGACAAGGAACTCTTCTCAGATTCCTTATTTCATATTTTAAAGAGCTTGACACAAGACAAAGAACTATTCTCTAGGACCTATTTCATTTTTTAATGAGGTTGACACAGTAAAATAACTATCATCATATTCCTTGTTTCATTTTTTAACAAGCTTGACACAAGACAAGGAACTATGCTCATGCCCTTTGTTTCATTTTTTGACAATGTTGACACAAGACAAGGAACTATCCTCATACCCTTTGTTTCATTTTTTAACGAGGTTTACACAAGACCAAGAACTATCCTCATACCCTTTGTTTCATTTTTTAATGAGGTTGACACAAGACCAAGAACTATCCTTATGCCCTTTGTTTCATTTTTAATGAGGTTGACACAAGACAAAGAACTATCCTCATACCCTTGATCACGACCCATAAGAGGTCATGACTTCCAAGATGTTCTCACTAGATGGGAGAACAATGCTCTGGAAGGGATACGTAGTAAGGAATCCATTAGAGAGATTTGGTTCCAATGCCCCCAGTACATAATGCACAACATCACAGAATTGATCGTTAGTTGATGTAGGCATGGAACGGGTTGCCACATAATTTACCCATGGCAGGGAAGATACCATTGGGACAAAATGACTATTTAGGGAATATGGTTGACTGGAAGCCATATTTGGACCGGGAAATGAAAGTTGGTCAATGGTGGCAATTCTACCTTCATGCTGGAAACACATTACTCAAAAGAGTGTTGAAACAATAGCTCCCATGTCATAAACATATTCACACCCAAGAAGTAAATTGTAATCTAAAGGGCCTAGGACTCCCATCACATTGAGATAAATAATTTTCCCTCCCAAAGTAATAGGCAATTGAGGAAGGATCCCTAATGGTTGACTGGTTCCATTGTTAAAAGCCGACAGATTCTGGGTAGCAAGCACAAGTGGCAGTGAACCAAGTGCTTTCCAAGCAGTGGAATAAAGGATACTCACAGATCCACCTTCATCTATAATAGTATCAAGTACAATCATATTACAAACCTATACTATGATCTGGAAAGGCACATAAGAAGGAAGACAACATCTTGCTAGTCGATTCCAATCAAATGAAGTGACCAGACTACTTGGAGGGGGTATCGTATGAACGGGAGAATTACCCCCTTGAGTTACGGGAACAGGAGGATTTTCCTCCTGTCTTGATGGAATAGGAGGGTTACCTCCCAGTTCATTGGAATCTGAAGAAACAAAAAGAACCTGAGTGGTATCATACTCACTCTCTATAAGAAAGGTATGATTAACTAAAGATGAAATCCAGTCAACTATTTCCTCGACCTTTGATTGGTCAGGTATAAACTCATGGGATTCACATTCAGAGAGAGTGGGTTTGATCGGCGATTGATTTGGTTTAGTCAATTCATCAACTAGTGAAGGATTAAGGGAGAGTCTCCTATAACCAGATGGAAGTCGCTGCAGAGAAGCAGGATGGTTATCCAACACTTTTTTGGCTTCATCCAGATAGGGACAAAGGTGAATGGGGTGATTCCCTTCACAAAACCTATAGGGAAACTTAACTTTACCCTCCATTCCATGAACTTTACTACCACTAGTTGATGGTGTCTCACGAGCATGATCTCCAGAATTTGATGACACAGGATGATGTGAATGAGAAGACCTTTCTTCTAAGATCTGTGAAATACCAGAACAATTTCGAAGAAGATGGTCTCCCATAAAATGTTTGCAAGGATATCAAAGTTTGTGAGGCTTATCAGACAATTTCTCATCAAAAGTTTCATTCGAAGCAATGGTTGCTTGGTTTCCCCCTGCTAGATTTGCTTCTTCTTCTTATTCTTCCCTTTCTTCTTCTTCTTAGCCACCTGATTACTAGTGCCAATACTTTCACCTGGTGAAGAGGAAGAAGGAGAGGAAGAAACAACTAATGAAGAGGGCAAAGGGTCAACTTTAGGATCAACTGGAGGTTGATTTTGTCCAGTTGTAGGAATATTCAGTTGCGGGGCCAAGGAGGTTGAGAACAACCATACTGGAAATCCGATGGTAAGTCCCAAAAGGGACAATGTAGCCATATAAGGAGCACCAATATTTCTGAAAGGAGGAAAAGGAATAGGATTCCCATCAAAAGGAATTCCTTGATCGGGGGACTCCGGAGTTGTTGCCATATGTTTCAACCTAAGATCAACTAAGGAGTGACGTTGAGGATATTATCTATGATCAATTAATTTATTCTAATCAAAATAACATAACAAAACAAAAGAGGGATAATCTAGGCAAAAGGATTACCAAGTAACTGTGAACTGCAATATATTTCCCTAGTAAACTAAGGACTTAACATACGTGCAGGCAATCTCCCCGAATGCCGTGTTCAGTGTATCACAGTGTACAAGGTGGCTGACTTGATTATCTAAGGATGGATAGAAACCTAATGTATTCCTCCCATATATACCTGAAAGTATGTGGAAGCCCAATCTGTGTTAGCACTGTCTAATGCGAAACCACACAGTGAGATCATTCCTTTATACTTTTCATACTATAACACCACCCTATATACCCAAAGGTATGTGGATGAGCTACGATATACTTACGTACGTGGAATGAGGTATCACACTCGGAATGTATCGTAGACAATTAACGACAGCTGCTATGTTTTCCGATGCTGTAACATGTCTCTAGCCTATACCTCTAAATGTTATGCGTTAAGTTACAATGCTCCACTAGGTTAATTGAGATAACTTTTAAGCCAAGGGTGCACTGTAGTACATTGTCTCTAAGCCAAGATTGCGCTGTTGCTGGAGAGGGAGAGACACCTAAGCATGATTTTTTGACTAAAAACACTTCAAAAAGACTAAAATAAGATCAATAAAGCTAAGAAAATTCTACTAGGGTGTAATTTTATTAGGGTAAGCCACCAATAACAATAGTTGTTCCCCAGCGGAGTCACCAATTTGTTACATGGAATTTGTATCTACAGATAAACACATTTTCCCAAGGTAGGTGGCTACACCTAGAACAACAGAAAGAAAGTAGTTTAACATTTTCCTATTGTAGATGGATGAGATGAAGGAACTTACTTGTAGTCTCTGGCTTCCTTAATCTTTTTGATTCACTCCCGTCACTCCCACTTGAACTAAACCTGCTCAATTGGTACCTTTATCAAGAGAAACAGAAACAACAAACGATCAAAGCATACATGATCTATCTACTATAATCCAATGGAATCAAAGACATTGAAACACATAAGAATCATAGATATGAACAATAATATGAGAAAGGAATAAGCTCTTTATTAATGTAGAAGTAAGAGTATCACCCAATACAGTTCGATCCTGTGCCACTCCTCCAGCTTCAACTCAACCCTCGCTACATCATAAGCTCATCACTACGACAACATAACATCACTTAACATATATTTGTAAATTGACATATGGATTTGTTGGCATTGATGTGTGTTGCAATGTTGTAGATATGTTGTTGGTTTCCATTGATTTCAACTTGGTAGCTTGGGTTGCAGAAGAGTTGGTTAGCACTTGTATTTTTGGTTATAGGTGGATTGTATATGGTTGATGTGTTGCATTAGTTTCAACATGTCTACAAGCATGGAGATGTGATTTGTAGGTGTTGCATACAGAGTGTGAGTAGAGTATTTCATGTTCCTCTGGATCATGTTGTTATGATCATGATTTTTGCATGGCGTTGGACAGTGGTGTGTTACATTGGTTTGGAGGCCTTCCCATGATGATCAATTGTTTAGAGAAGGACTTGGATTGGAGATGTGATGATCTTATTGATCATGTTTACTAATCAAGAAGGTGTTGGTTGCTTCTACAAGAATTAGAGTTGAGGAGCTTTGATAATTAGGTTTTCATGTCCCTTATTAGGTCTACATGTTGATGATATGATACATCAGGTTTGAAGAAGGTTGTATAGGTGTTGACAGATGTATGACATGTCATTGAGAAACATAGTGATCGTAGAAATGTTGTGGAGCAGGTTGATGGCCCTGGTGTTAGTGTATTTGTTGGTTGGTACTCAAGTCAACCTAGTTTGACTTGTGATGATGTTGGTGGTGTGGTAGTGGCTTGGAGAAGTGTTTCAAAGGTGGTAATGGCTTCCTAAGGTCTATCTAATGTTTATCAAGATCTGGAAGAAGTTTGGGTGGGTTCCAAGTTAGCTTGACTAAGTTTATTCCATCCTCTATCCCAACCGCATGGATTTAGGCTTATGCATGCGGATGACAGGCTCCAACCAAAATTTGGTAGGCTTGCGAGTGCGGTTACAACTGTAATTTTCTAGTTCTGTGGGTGTGGTTGAGGCCTAAAGCATGAATTTCTCTGCATTCCTCATGAAAAACAAGTTCTTATGTGTTTTTCATGCTTGTTTTGTTTAGAGCTTTCCTTGTAAAGGCTGGAAAAGGCTAGGGAGGTTCTAGAAGTTGGTTAAACTTGAGAATATCCATCATTTAGTGGAGAGAGTGGCTTGATGAAGTCAAGGAGCTAGATCTGAGCAAATTCATAAGTTTGAAAAGAATTGATGATTGCTCCATTACCTATAACATTTACTGAATTAACCATCTAAGAAGATGATATATATAGGAAGGCTTTGAGTTCATTTGGTTGGTCTAGTTGAGAGTGTGAGAGCATTCAAAGTATTGTATGAAGTAATTAGATTTATATTTGGGAAGAATATTTAGACTTTTCGTGTTGTAGGTGGCAGCATTTAGAGAGGAGAATAATTGGGAACTTATGGTGTGTTAGAGAGTAGAGTTTTGGTGTGAGAAGAAGAGAAGAATTCCCCCCCTCCGAGAATAGTTTTTTTATTCAGATTTTGTTTGCAGAATGATGATGTTGTTGGGTTGCTCATGTTGAGAAAATTGAGAGCCCAATTTGAAAAAGTATGAAACGTGGTTCGCATGGAGGAAGTGAAGGCATGGAGGCTTAAGAGTAGAAAGTGATTTTTTGGATTCAGTAGAAGGAACATGTTTCTCCATACAATATGATTTGGATATTCCAATGGGAGTTGGGCGAGGATCGTTGGTCGTGGCAGCTTCCAAGGAATAGTTTTCCGTAGATCCATGAGAGAAACAAATTTCTTAATTGATAGGTGCCAACATACTATGAAGGAAGCCAAGTCCTCTGGATTATGGTTGTAAGCTAATCCATATATATATTTTTTCAACATATTAATAGTAGAATTGAGCAACACAATAACAACAAGGTGGTTTTTCTCTCGAAAGGGTTTCCACTAGAAATACATGTGTCCTTATGTGTGCATGCTTGTGTTGATATTTTCCATAGTTATTATGCTTTGAGTTTATTGTTGCTTTCATATTTTGATAAGCTAATATTGTGGATGTGTGTTGCAAATTGATAATATGATAAGAAGTTATAAAATTGATATAAAGGCCATCTCTATTGATTAACACCCCCCCCCCCAAGTAGTGATCTATTTTCCATTAGAATTCACCAATAAAAATTACTATTATTGTGAGAACACGCATTTCAAACAATTTTGGTCTCACTTGCAAACATGTAACTTTAACCAAAGGCTACAATGGTGGTTCCACCTGATTTTCATGTGGACTCATGTTGATACACACATTCACTACTCTTGATGGCTATGATTTAATCTTGCTTGATCAATGATTGACATTGTATATGGTTTTTCATGATGTGTAATAACTACCTCATCCACCAGTTCATCAGTTCATTCATTCCTTTGGCTTTTGGAAGAGCTCTGCTAGCTTTGCAACCGGTCTTACTTTACCTTTCACCATTACCCTTCGTTTTTCTAATAAAGGAGTCTAGCTTTAATCAATCTCACTCGATCATTCAATGTTCTGGAAAATGTTTACAAAATCACCTCCTCGCTTTTGTGGTTTAACTGAAGATATTATTTTTCATTTTGCAGGGATTTTATTTAACCTAACAATTTTTACTTCTTCTCTTCATAGTAACTCCTTTTCTTTTACCAAACTAATGATTTTTTTTTGCTTCTTGCTTCCAAGTTTCATGTCTAGTTTCTTGTTTTATTTTGGAGCTCCTTTTTCCCCACAGTTTTCTTTAGAATAAATTATCAGTAATTAAATGTTTCAAATGTTTGGTAACAACACTACACTTTCTTTATATTCGAGCTCACTCAGGTATTAATTCCAATCCTACCCTTAATTTTTATAGGCTCTTATTTCGCATGTTTAGTTTACTGAAACTAAACCCCGGTCAATTTATTGTAGGGCATAAGGGTTTTGTGCCTATTTTTCTATCTAGTATTTTAATTTTGTCCTATCAAGAATTTATTTGGCAAAGTTCCAGTAACTAAAAAATTTCTTTTCCTATATAGGTTAACATTTATTCCTCATTTCATTCTTTTTGAATGTTATTTTATTGATTCGTACTCTGTTAATTTCATGGATAGGTTTTCATAACTTAAAGCCCTAACCATGAATAAGTTGTTAACAAAATTAAGAATGGGTTTTCTATAGATTACCACCATGACCATTAAAGCAATTACATGATCTTGGACATAAGATATTTTGTTTGATAATTCTATTATGTTGTGTTAAACATCCTTAGGTATTTAAAGCTATACAAAATATCTTACATCCAATCTCATATAATTGCTTTAATGGTCATGGTGGTAGTCTATATATATATATATAGTATGTTCATTCATATTCAAATATGGTATAGGGGTTTGTTGACGGTGCTAGATACTGCCAACATATAAGGGGTCTCCCTGATTTGAACTCCCAATTAGACCTCAGACAATTTAGAGTAGGAGCCCCATCCAAATTATTAGCCTGGCCACCATAACTCAACGTTTTCCTTGGATGCAATGAATAACATAAGAGAGTATCTGTATAACCTTTAAAATCAGCAAGCAAGTTGACAATGTGAGACCACAATTGCAATGTGTAAAAGGAGGCCTTCATGAGAGGGGAGACAAAAGTGACTCTCTAGAAGGAAAGTAATAGTATTATCCTAAGAGAGGCACACATGGGAAAGGAAAGTTTTGTTAGTTATCTAGCAAATTAGTTAATCTAGAAACAATGATCATTAAAGCTTGTTACACTAAAAAATGTCACCATGACTATTTACAGTTAGTATGGCTCTATCAACAGTCATGCTATCCTCTTAGGCAAGTCTTATACCTCCGCTCTCCATGTCAAACTCCAAAAAAGAGAGAAAGTCTTTATAAATGTATTTATCTCTGGGTACGCAGGTTCTCTCAACCTTACCTGCGGGGACGCACCCAATGTTCACAAAAGCTGCGTCTTTGGACGCTCTGTATGTAAAGGGGCAAGTGCGTCCCCCTGTAAAGGTTAAAATGCGCAAGTTTCATCTTTAAAAAGTTACTTGTGGTCATTTCTAGAGCATTCTAGAAGGTTGTTCGACGTGTATTGAGCGCCTCCAGATGGTTCATTCACCCCTACCAAAGAGGAACTTATCCCATCAATAAGGGAGCTATCCCATCCAAAGAGGGGATTATCCCATTGATGGTGGACCTGATTAACCTCCTCTTGAGCACTATAAATACATGCATTAGGTCAGAAGGAGGAGAGGTTGGAAGCTATACATTTCTAAGGGTAAATGCTACAGGAATTAGGACTCCCATTTAGAAGCTTGTGAGGAGAGATTGCCATCTTTGCTTGTTCTATTTGGAAGTGGGTGAGCTTTGTCAAAGTAAAGGAGAACTCTTGATGGACCCTGGGAGGGACTTGCACAACACCAAGGCTCAGGTTGTATTTGTTCCTTTTGTTACCTATTAATGCAAATGAGTCCATTCTTCTCAATAACTTGTTATTTATGAGTTGTTTCATGTACTCCTTGGTCTATGTGTTAAATATGTTTTATTCTATGAGATTATCAAGTGCTATTTAATCGTTTGATTGTTAGTGTATGCAGGTTTCAAAGTGAAGGAGGAGCTCATCCAGATCAGCGGAGCTGGACTGCTACAATAGCGTTGGATTACAGGTAGGATCTAAACACTTGATTTCCCATATAGTAAATGCATGTTTAGAGAAGGATTGCTCTTGTTTGTCTTGTTTGTCACTAGAGAGTCTTAGGCTCCTAGGGAGGTTGATTCGTGTCTGCACTATCGACTCTTTCCGCCTGACAAATTGGCGACTCCACTGGGGACTCCATTGATGTGAAAGTCTTTTCCTTTGTATGAACTTTGCTCTGAGAAAATTGGTTTATTTTTCTGGTTTTTGGCTCTGTGACTTTCTCTTTGGGTGGGTTAGCTTAGGGTTAGATTCATTTTGGTTTTTCTTGAATTTTCCAGTAGGACGCACCCTCTGAGTATTTCACAGTGCGTCCCTGGACGCACTGTCGCTGTGTGCACAGAGCGGGCCCGCACCTGTCTTAACGGGTCGCCTGCGTCCCCTGCTAAAATTTGAAAAAATTCCATTTTTTTGCATTTTTTCTCTTAGATTTTGCTTTTTCTTAGTTTTTACTGCCCAGATTCATTAGTCTCTTGTCAAAGATCTTCACCTGAACTTGTTTCGATAGCATTGAGTGTTTTAGTGGATTTCATAGAAGTTTAAGCCCTAGGGTTTGATTTTTGAGTAGGTCTTGTAGTGACTTTGGTGGTAGAAGTTGTCAAGCCTTAAATATCTCTGGTTTTGTCAGCATTCTTAGAAGTCAGACCTGTCATAAAGTCTACCTGTGAGAGCACCTTACCATTGAGTTGTTTCTTTGGGCAAATTTCGAAGTGCTTGTTGATTGAGTCTTGAATTCCATTTTACAAAAAGAACAAAAAGATTTGAGTTTTGTTTTGACTAGTCTTTTGATTCTGCATTAGCTGGTCCTTGATTTGATTTTGGTCAAGTAAAACAACCTAGAATCATCTTTGTGAGCTTTTGCCTTGTTAGGTTTGCTTAGAGTAATTTCCTTTTTTAATTTGCTTGTGAGTCAAGTTTTCATAGATTTTATACCTTTTGAGATTGATTTTTGTTAAAATAGATTTATATGCTTTATTAAAAAGAGAAAATACAAAAACATCTCCTTTGGAAAGTTTTGTTTCAAGTAGCTTTGAAAAGTTTTGAAAGAAAAAGAGTTTTTCGTGCACGTAAAGAGTGGTCATGTTTGTATGCTTGAAAAGATAAAGAGAATTGTTTCTTTGATTGTCTTTATTAAGAAAGTTGTTTTCTATAAAATTTGCATCTCTCAACTCTCTTAGTTAAGAATTTCATTGAAAAAGGAAAGTAGCGTAAATCATCTTAGGTGCATCTTTGTAGTGGTTTGAGTCGAGTCTACACACCATTGGTTTCACTTCCGCTACCTTTTGTCTTTAAGAAAAACCATAAAATTAACGCTTAAAGTAAAATCGACGTAGTAACTTTTATTTTCTAGGGCTCTGAAACACCAATTTAGATCAGGCTAGTGTCTTGGAGTAGGTGAGTAATTAACTCTCCAAGACAACAAAACCAAACAAGTAGCTTATCTTGTGATAGAATAAATCCAATTGTCTCATTTGTACTCTGGGAAAGCTCCTCTTAAAGGAGAAGCACGAGCTCGTGTCCGAACCAGTGAGGGGATCAATCCCCCCTCGTTGGGAACGACGCCAGACACGCACGTATTACAAACGGTAAACCTCGGATTAACCATTGTCGAGGAGCCAGGGGTCACTTGTCGGTAAACCTTGGATTATTGTCAAGGAGCCGGCAAGGGGATTGAGCTTGATACTCTTCCCTTGCGTGCTGTCGGAGTTTAGACTGTTCCCCCAGGTGCATTTGTTGCGGTTGGTAACCTTAGTGACCATTATCTTTAGGATTCTACCGAGGTGACGGTGGAGGGAAGATCCCACTGTACCTGGAGCAGACGTCGGCTAGACTCACTTGGATTTTCTAGGGGGTTCACTTCACTCGAGACGGTTAAAGTGGAGGAACTTGGTCCAGTCTATTCATTAAGCAGGTTGCCGGGGTAACTGTTCCACCCGCCACTTCTGTACTGAATCCAGCGATGTTGGGCTTCATCACCAACTAGCGCTTTCGGTCTGGAAGGCTACTGTTTGTGTTTGGTTTGACGCTCTAGATTCTTTAGGCGTGTGATTCAAATTTGTTTGGTTCTTTAGAGACTTTAGGTGGTTTGATTTGAAATTTTATTTTGTTTTCGTGTGTAGTAGTTAAAAGTTTTTAGCTGTGGCGGAATTACCGAGACAGTCCCGTAGACTTCGGGGCAAGTCACCTGAGATTGTTACCGGAACTGATTTGTTGAGGAAACTCCGTAGATCACGGGGTGGATCCCCTGAAGACTTCCCGGGTCAGTACGAAGGGTTGAAGGTCCTTGTAACTCCTCCTAGTGGCAGTAAAGTAGGTTCACCTGAAGAAGGAGAATCTTCCTTGGTAGTCCATCCAGATTACCAAAGTCTAGAGACAGGTTATAATCCTGAAGCTGTTACAGTTTCTGAGCTTGTTGGTAGTTTTTCGTCTGCTAGTGATACAGGCGAAGAACCTGAAATATCTGAACCTGTTACTCCAACTTCTAGTGTTCCAGATTCACCGAGAATAGAACGAATTATCACCGAAAATCTTCCTACTGGTTTGATTGCTATCGAAGAACTTGCTCCAGAGGAAGAAATAGGCGTTTCTCACCTTGAAGATCAACTTACTATTGAGCTCAGGGAGCGTGAATCTATCTTTTACAGTCCTCCTAGAAGTACTACTTGGTACCTTTCGTTAACTAATTATTTAGACAACTCAGGGATAGGTTTTTCTCCACCTCGTACTCCTTTCCCACCTGGAGGTATTCATACTCCGGTAAATATGTCTGGTCAGTCGTCTGTGTTTACTCAAAGTCCTGAATCTTTCTTACACGGCGGTCCTTCTGTTCCCACTGGGTATCAAGCACTTTCTGGTACCTTTGCGGGGGCATCTCCTCAACCCGTTGATCATGGGTTATTAACTGGAAACAGTGGTAATATACCATTGGGTGTAGGAGACATTTACATGATGTCAGGTTCAGTTCCCATTTCCCAACCTCAAGGTGGCCAATTACCGCCTGGGGGGCAGCCTCAGTTAACGCCTGGGGGGCAACCTCAAGGTACACAAATCGTGTCTGGGGGGCAACCTCAAGGTACACAAATCGTGTCTGGGGGGCAACCTCAAGGTCAGTATGCACCTATGGTACAATACATGCCTCAAGGTCAACCCCAGCCTCAATATGTACCCCAGGGTCAACCTCAGTATCAATATCAACCTCAAGGATGGCAACCTCAAGGATGGCAACCCCAAGGGTATCAACCCCAAGGGTATCAACCTCAAGGGTACCAACCTCAAGGTCAAGGTCAACCCCAGTATCAGTATTTACCCCAAGGTTATCAACCTCAAGGTCAATACTCGAGTCAAGGTTATCAACCACCTCAAGGTCAGTCATATGGGCAAGGTGTGGGAACTGCACCTTTCAATTATCAATCCTATCCTCAATCCGGTTATGGACCTCAGTACCTCAACCTGTTACGGGTCAATACCCTGGAATGTTAGTGTGGGATCCATCACAGGTCAACAGGTGTTGCAGCCAAGTATACAGTTGGTACCTCAAGCTGGACAACCCGTAGTTTCTGGTTCACCCCAGCAACCGCAACCTGCCCAGTCAAATGTTCAAACTTCTGTAACTTCGGTAGTTACTCAGCCGCCAATTGCACCTAGTACTCCATCTCAAACGGCTGCGGCAACTACCGCTGCATCTACCGCACTTACTTCTGGAGTATCGACAGCTCCGGTTTCTACTGTCTCTGCAACCACTCCTCAGGCATCTTTACCGTTGTCTGGACCTACGATTCAAACCACGGTCCAGATGCCTATGGGTCAGCCTGGTATAAGTACGGTTGTCACTTCTCAACCTCAATTTGTTCAACAACCGTACCAGGGACAGTACCAACAAAGGCAAGCTGTCCAACAGCCAGTTTACCAGTATCAACCGTATCCTGGGTACACTTATCAACAACCTCAACAACCCCAGTACGGTCCGGTTAATCCTGGTTTTCCAGGAGGATATAATATCCCTAATGCGATTCCTGTTCCTAGTTATCCTGGATATCCTCCTCCTGGGGCTGGTGTCATGACTCAGAGTTTTAGAGATCCTAATCGGCAATTACCGTTTATCGCAACTTTGGATTTACCAGACTTGACGCGCCTAACGAATGATCCAATTCAATATCTTTAGTTCTGGCCGCCAATGCCAAATAAGTTGCCCAGTGATATACCCAAGTTCGAAGGTAAGTCTGGAGAGGATCCGTCCAATCATGTGATGACTTACCACCTCTGGTGTGCTTCAAATTCTATCTCGGATGATTCGATCCGCTTACGTCTTTTTCAGCGTACACTCATTGGTCTCGCGGCCAAGTGGTACATTGAGTTACCACGGGCCTCTTTTTACAATTTTAGCCAGTTAGCTACCTCGTTCTTAACTCACTTTCAGTTGCCGGTCAGATACGATAACGGCACGGAGTTATTAACTTCACTAAAACAATCGACGTCCACGTATATTTCTGATCACATTCATGAGTGGAGACGTCGAAGAAGGTTAGTGAAAGTTTTTATTCCAGACCAAATCTTAGCTGAATGGTTTGTTAAATCATTATTACCGAAGATTACTGAAGATGTAGCTAAGGCCGGAGTAGTTACTGAGGAGCAAGTCATTGCTCAGGCGCAGTACCTTGACTTAGTTTATACTCAGTCGGGTACGTTACACGAGAAGATTCCGGATCTTCCAAAATCGAATCAAATCGCTGCTGCTCCTTCGGGATCTCATGCCGCTGATGGTATGATTGGTAC
The DNA here is from genome assembly GCA_031772625.1 of Pinus tabuliformis. Taxonomy (NCBI): domain Eukaryota; kingdom Viridiplantae; phylum Streptophyta; class Pinopsida; order Pinales; family Pinaceae; genus Pinus; species Pinus tabuliformis. The sequence goes on from CM062811.1 coordinate 904,628,694, forward strand.
GGTGAACACAAAGAGCAAGAAGAAGTCTTCCAAGAATTCTACTACTCCTATAATCACCTTGCCTGATTCCCCGACAGGAGAGTCTTCTCCTGAACTTTCCGCCGATATTCACGCTGTAGAGTCATCTACGGCCAAATCAAAAAACGGTGGAAAGAAGAAAGGAAAGAAGAAGGCTAAAGCAGACAAGGCTCCGAAAGAGAAAACAGAAAAGTCGGAAACCAATGACGAAAAGCGCAAACCTCGATATCCTTGTCTTATTTGTGAAGAGGATCATTTTACAAGAGATTGCCCTCATCGGGCCGAGGTTGTGAAAATAGTCAAAGGTTCTCCCCCTCCTGCTGTGTTGAAAGATCCATTTCCAAAGCAGGAGAGTAAGATGATAGGTTCTTCCTCGACTGCCAGTGAAGAACCCATTTTGATGATGTCTCATGTGAGGATTGCGACTCGATCGCAAGATTATGGTAGTAAGAATCCTGTTGATGGTAAGGAAGCAGAATCTTCTCACTCTAACCCATCAACCTCAGCTCCTGGTTCCGATCCACTACAGATCGAGAAACCTAACCCGGACTTAGTAATCAAACCGCCCGCCAAGGGTGTACTTCGAAGGTCTGCTTTCAATCCACATGCGAGAGCAGCCCAGAATTACAACATTGTTGAGGACTTAGCTGTTTCACCCTCAGCAATGTCGGCGTTAGAAGTGCTGCAATCATGCCCAGCACAACGAAAATTACTTTTGTCGGCTATCGGAGCTGTTGATGTTCAGGACCCGAACCTGATAATCTTCGATCTAGAAAATAGTACACCACGTCTACCCCATCAAATGGCTTTCCAAATCCCAGTGATAGTCAAAAACAGGCCTATTCATCGGACTGTGATTGATGAGGGAGCTTCTACGTGTATTATGTCGATTCAATGTTGGAGATCTCTTGGTTCTCCTTCGTTGAACCAATCCCCCACCATCCTTAAGGCCTTTGATGGCCGTGGGTTCCGTCCGTTTGGTATTCTACAGGAATTGCCTATAGGGGTAGAAGGTAAAACCGTTAGTCTGGATGTGGAAGTGGTTGATGCCCCTCTAGACTACAACCTTCTTTTGGGTCGAAGTTGGTCATATGCTATGACGGCGGTCGTTTCATCGGTCTTCAGAGTAATTAAGTTTCCATATAACGGTAAGATCGTGACTATTGATCAGCTGACATACTTTTCATCCGACCCAGCCTCTTCAGAGAGTATCCAGCATGTCGGTAAGACGACAATCCCTTATAGGGACGTTGGCGTAGGTTTAGTTAAAGATTCCGGTTTACTGGGAACTTTTCCTTTCCCTCCAATCAACGCAGACCCTTCATTTGCATCAATTCATATGATTACATCAGAAAACATTATTTATGATGATCCTTGGATCGTCCCATCTGAATCTGAGATAGACTCATTCGGTGATGCTATGCCTTTGAGTCCATATGAAATTGCTTATGAAGCTGTCATGTCTTTTACCGACTCGCGTTCAACCCAAATCGACCAAATGAATGTGGTCAGTGAAGAATCACTTTTCACATCAACCTTAGAACGGATAGCGTTTCCCGAAGTCGTGTCATCTGACGAACAACTTCGCGAAATCCTAAGTGTAGACGATCTACCATGGGAAGATCTCCATCACAGATCTTCGTTTTTACCTGAAGATGATGTTCTTGAAAATGATTTTTCATCTATCTTTACCGCTGAATATGTCAAAGACGCTCAGAATCCAACGAAACATTCTGATTCAGAGTTGAATTTAGGGAATATTTCTCGTACTATTCCCATTGATATTTCAGTGAAGCCCGGAATTGAGGAGAACATTCATATAGGTGCCGCATGTACAGAAGATGAAATCCAAACTTACAAGGCCCTATTCCAAGAATTCCGCGATGTGTTTGCCTGGTCTTACGAGGAAATGCCGGGAATCGATCCTGCCATTGTTGTTCATGAAATAAAAACCTACCCGGATGCTAAACCCGTCCGGCAACGGTTGCGTCAGATTCACCCTCGAAAAGCGGCTGCGATTAAAGCAGAAGTCGAAAAGCTGTTGAAAGCAGGTTTCATTTATCCGATCCCGTTAACGGATTGGGTATCGAATATTGTTTCGGTCAACAAGAAACAAGGAACAATAAGAATCTGTATCGACTATAGGGATATAAATCGAGCTTGTCCAAAAGACAACTATCCTACGCCTTATATCGATCAAATTATTGATGATTGTGCCGGAAGTGAAATGTTTTCCTTTATGGATGGTTTTTCGGGCTATAATCAAATCAATATTCTACCTGCCGACCAACCAAAAACGGCATTCATTTGTCCATGGGGGACATTTGCTTATTGCAAATTACCTTTTGGGCTTAAGAATGCCGGGGCCACTTTTCAACGGGCGATGTCTTACGCATTTCATGACATCAAGCACATTGTGCAACCGTATCTCGATGATTTGCCTGCTCATTCTTTACATCGAGCTGATATGAGGTGTAGACATTATCGAATTCGGTTGAATCCCCACAAGTGTGTTTTCTGTATAGAAACAGGTCGATTGCTAGGATTTGTTGTTTCAAAAGCCGGCATTCGCGTCGATCCCTCGAAGGTCGAAGCTATCATCAAATTGCCTCCTCCTTCGAGTTTGCGCCAACTCCAAAGTTTGCAAGGGAAAGCGAACTTTTTACGCCGATTCATTCCAAACTACGCCGAGGTCACTAAAGGTTTTACACGGTTGTTGAAACAGAACGCTCAATTCTTTTGGGACGAGATTGCCCAACAATCTTTTGATGCACTTAAACACGCGTTGACCCATGCACCGTTGTTGCATCCTCCCAACTACAACCAGGACTACTTCTTATACCTCGCAGCTTCGCATTCCACCATTGGAATGGTGTTAGTTCAAGAAGATGAATTCGGAGCGGAACATGTGATATATTATCTCAGTAGGACCTTAAATCCCACTGAGCTAAAATATTCGCATGTGGAGAAATTGGCCCTGGCAGCCGTTCAAGCTGTCCAGCGTTTTCGTCACTACATTCTTCTCCGTAAAACTACAGTTATTTCGGATTGCAACCCTATGATTTACATTTTGACAAAACAATTGCTAGGGGGCAAGTACTCTAAATGGATCGTTATCCTGCAAGAGTTCGACTTGGAATTCGAGAAGTCCAAGTCTAAGAAATCTTTGGTTTTTGCGGAATTGATGTGTGATTTCCCTCGTGCTGACACAGAGACTGTGGCAGAGGAGTCCATTGCGGACGAATCTTTGTTTCTTATCAGTACTTTAGATCCGTGGTACGGGGATATAATCATCTATCTCCAAACCCAAACCTTTCGGCCTGAAGCTTCAAAGGCGGAACGTCGAAAAATTCGGTTTCAATCCCAGCAATACAAAATTATTGGAGATACACTTTATCGCCGGGGGGCAGACTTAGTTTTTCGACGTTGTTTAACTCACGAAGAGGCTGAGAGGGTTTTGAATGATTGTCACTCTGGAGCATGTGGCGGTCATATGTCTGGGTATGCCACAGCTCAGAAGGTGTTGCGCGCTGGCTATTTCTGGCCGTCTATGTTTAAAGATTGTATCATTGCAGTCCGGAAGTGCCACAACTGTCAAGTGTTTGATCGCAAGATGCGCGCACCACCTGCTCCTCTCCACCCTATAATTGTCGTTGGTCCATTCGCCAAATGGGGTATCGACTTTATTACTTGTAACCCTCACTCGGCCGGGGGGCATGCGTATATCATCCTCGCGGTTGATTATTTCACTAAATGGGCCGAGGCGATGCCTACATTCGACGCAAGCGGCAAAACAGCTGCAGTTTTCGTATTCAATCATATTATAACTAGGTTTGGTGTCCCACAAGCAATCATTACTGACCATGGGAGCCATTTTCGAAACATCATGATGACTGAGCTTACAAGCCAGCTTGGTTTGCGCCACGATAGCTCTACTCCTTATTATCCGCAAGCCAACGGTTTGGTTGAGTCTATCAACAAAGTTCTGGTTATCATGATCCGACGAACCATTGGTATTCATCGGTCGAATTGGCACAACATGTTATTTTCAGCGCTATGGGCATACCGAACCTCAGTGAAAACTTCAACAGGGTTCACTCCTTTCCAGCTAGTTTATGGCTTGGAAGCTGTGTTACCCATTGAATGCGAAATCCCATCACTTCAAATGGCTGTCGAATTACTTCCAGCTACTTCCGAAGAGGAGAAACGTTTATTGTACTTAGCTAAATTAGATGAGACTCGACGTGACGCTACATTGGCAATCGAGACTCACGCGAAACGAATGAAAGCTCAGTATGATAGAAATGTGACCCCTCGAAGTTTTTCGGAGGGAGACCTAGTGCTATTATATGATCAAGCTAACGATAAGCTAGGTGCTGGAAAATTCGTTCCTATGTGGCATGGACCCTACATTGTAAAGCGAAAGCTAGCAAAAGGGGCTTATGAGCTGGTAGATTTTGATGGGGACTCTTTGGGTAAACCCAGAAATGGACTTTACCTAAAGAGGTATTATGCTTAAATGGTGGGTATGGAGAATTTTTAGTTAGGTTAGGTTTTCTTTCTAGCTAGTATGTTTGTTAGTTTAGTCAGTGTGCTTAGCTTAGAGAGTGTGTTTTTCGTCGTTATTCTGGCTTATCTTGGTTTTACTCTTGATATTGCAGATGTCGACGCCTCTCCAAACATACATTGGATTTGCTGATGGTGCTTGTCGTAGTACACGGAATATCTCTTCCGCAGCTTGGGTTATCTATTCACCCTCTGACGAGTTAGTTTCTATGCATGGGGTAAGCCTCGGTCAAACAACGAACAACATTGCAGAATACAGTGCAGTGGTTGAATTATTATCCGAATCTATTTCATTTGGAATTCGACGTTTGATAGTGAGGTTAGATTCTGAACTTGTTGTATTACAGCTTAATAGAGTTTATGCCATTAGAAATCCTGTGTTATTAAGGTTGTTTTTGAGAGTGCGTCTCTTGGAACGTGAATTTGATTACATTGAATATCAGCATATTCCAAGGTCTTTAAATACATTAGCAGATGCAATTGCTTCTCGAATGTTGGACAGACATTTACAATAATCATGCAAGTAAATTTAAAAACATTTCATCACATATGTTAAACAAGATAAGCCGGTAATAGTGATATATATATAGATAGGAGTGTGTCAAAAAATATACATCGTCTTCGATCATAGGTTGAAAAACACCTTATGATCGGCAAAAATGATAAAGTACAAAAAGTCAAAAATGTCACATGTGTCTACAAAGTGACTAGCCAATCACTGGTGGTGCTCCCTATACGACACCACTGCACGGGCTACCTTACACAAAAATCTCCTAAACGGTCCAGGGACTGCGACTACATAGCGCTGAAGTCTGATAGGAATATCATCTATGGTAGTCTCAGGTATATCCACCGTCAGACGCTCTAGATCCTGCTCCAACTCAGCTAGTGACTCTGCAGCCGCGTCCTGTGGGGCCGGTACTAGTGCAACTGGATGTCTCCTCTCAAAAGGCCGGAGGTTGGCTGGGCGCTGTGGACCAACATCTGCATTTTGAAAATTTTAACTGTCAGTTTTGAGACGATATATATAAAAAACAAAAAATACATAATTTGAAAACTTGTGAAAAATAAAGTACCTCTGTCATCCCATTGTTCTCCCTGTGGAAGAACCATGTCCGGATCACCTCGAAAATCTACTCCGGCATACGGAAAGTCCTGGATCGAAAAAACCTGGTCCTCTAACCAGTGAAAATAACTATCAGAGAATCGAACAACCGCCGCGCCCTCGTCAGGATGCCGGGCCATCACCGTAACCCATCGTATCAGCTTTGGCTCCCGAGGACCCAAGATATCAACAGTGAGTTGCTGAGGGATCAGCATCGGAACTCTCTCTAAGGCAAAGCTCACAACTAGAGGCCCATATCCAAAGGTCTTCAGTCGTCCGTTCTTTGCCCTAGTCAGTTGGCTCTTCATATTAGCCGACACAGCATCACACCAGTTGAAAATGGTGCCTTGGTAACAGTCAATCGCCATCCGCATTTGGGACCCGAAGGCAATATGTAAAGCGGTCGCACCGCAAATTCTGGTAACCGTGAAAGCTATAACTTTGAGTTCACGCAGAGAGATGTGTTTGATTTCCACGCCTTTCGCATGGTGTGCATTGGGTGTGCACCAATCCGCCCGGAGACTAGCAAGGGATTGGCCACCCGGCCTAGTCCCGGCTAGATTGAGTTGCTCGCCTCTATTTGGCAAGCCAGTGAGAAAGTATACATCAGAGGGCTCTATCTCGAGCTGGTGCCCTCCTATGTAAAAGCATTGCTCTTGAACGTTCCATCTCTCAACCAGCCATTCTAAGAATCTCACCTGAGCCCTCATGCCAGGTATGGCCCAGTATTTATATAGCCCGCATGCTTTTAGGGCATCAATGGAAGGTTGATGTTCAATTGCGGCTAAATCAACGTCTTCGTGCTCTCTTTCTCTCCAATCCAACATGGTGAGTTCCCTACACACCAAGAAACAAAGATTAGAATTCATTTGGGAAATTTTAAATGGTCGTTTGTGGAGTTTGGGGTTTCAAATTCTGCCTTTCGCGGGGGACGCACCCCGCGTTTAGAACACAGGGCGTCGGGACGCAGCTGGCCTGAAGGTGGGCTGCGTCCCCCGACCTTTTTCCTGTACAGGAAAAAGTCGGGGGACGCAGGTCACCCGAAGGGCACCTGCGTCCCCCGCAGAGCGCACTTTGAAACCCAAAACCCCCCAAAAATCAAAACTAAAACCTAAAACACAATTTTAATCGGATGAAATTGAAGAGGAGGATGTTGTAAAATACCTGGAAGAGACGGCGTTCGATTCTGACGGTCGGATTTTCGCAGCGACCACGGGAAGTTTCTTGCCAAAAGCCCTTTTTTCAACCTCAACAGTAAAACGGTAAAAATGACATGGTAAAAAGTCTTTTTATAGGTTTTTTGGATGAATTTGTTCATTTTTTACCATGGAAGGATGTTTTTCGATGTATTTTTTCCTATCTTAAACAGGTATGAGTAATGTGTCGTTTTTGTGCAGGACAAAGGGATTTAGAGGGAAAATTGTCATTTTTCACAAACCAAAATATCAGAGTCATCTTTTAAGCCCTTTTCTGACTCCTAAAAAATGAAAAGATTGCCGAGCGTTTCTTTTACACTCGTTAAAACGGAATTAAAAGACGGTCCCCTTATAGCTCTTTTCTGACCGTAAAATCAGGAAAAGATTGTCGGGTTTTTGTCGTTTCAAACTCGATACGGAAATAAAACGACGTGTCCTTGATCGCTTTTTACTTTTCAGGTCAGTGGCACTAATTATGAAAGTACTCCTTGGTCGCAAGATCAAGCGGTTCCCCCAGGTATTATTTTATACTTTTTCGGGCTTGAGGGACACAAATCTACGAAAAAGTTCAACTTGGAGTCTTCTTAAGTTTTTCAGACTCTCTAAAATTGAAAAACGCCGAGTTTCTCCTATACTGGGCTCGTTAAAATTTCACAGTAAAGGACCTGTTCAATTACAAACAGGAACGAACCACTCCTTCCTAGGGTTCGAATCAAAACTAGGTTGGACTCATCCGAAGGATGAGCTTATAATCAAGCATATGTTATCCTCCTCAAGCTTGTAAAAAATAAAGAGGTACTTGCCAGAAATGGTGGGGGAAAAGAGAGAAGAATGAGCCTATTTGTTACCTTTTGTCTCAGAAGAAACTTTATTACCACTCTTGAACACGACACTTTTCATTCACCTGGGTTGGGAAATCCTTTACCTCACAGTTGATCAAACCACTTTGAAAGTCTTCAGCCGGGTTCTGGGGATTAACTTTGAGTCGTTTGTCACCAAGCCATCTGTTGTGTCGTTATGTGTTCAAGAGGTCTGCAAACAAAACTTTCATCTGCAAAATACTTATCATCCATTTGACCATCCCTGAGTCAGTCCTTACAGCAACATTTCTTCAACTTGAACAATGATTTCGTGTTGCGGGCTTGCCTGCAACGAGTCGCTTTCTATCGACATCAGCACATTATCTAGAGAGATGACTTAGAAATCGTCAGTACCTTGAAGTCTGCATGCATCAATGGCAGGTTTCTCGCCTTTGACGTCAGTTTACATCATTGACTTTCGATCGAAGGATTCCGTGAAATGTTCGACATCAACTCATTCATTCACATCTCATGGATTGTACTGGGTACTTTGAGAACCATTGACATTACTGGTGGTCTCTCTCACGCTTGTTAACAGTTTACATCATCGACTGGTAATCAAGTGGTTTCTACCATGTTCGACATCAACTCATTTATTCGCATGGCTAGAATCGTACCAATTCGGGAAGTAGAAATGAAGACCCTGGATCTAGTTTCCACCATCCAGGCTGCGAGGAGTTTTGTATTCATTATCTAAGTAGACTAATCATAAACAGATGGTTGCGCCCATACTGTGTCTACAAAAGTCTATGATTATGATGTACTGCAAGATCATTCCTGTATCAGAGTAGTTAGTCTGTTAGTTAAAGTTTTAATCTGAGTATGGGAATGCCTACCTCAGTGATGATATAATCTTATACATGTATTTTGTGTTGAAAATTGCAGGTTCTGACCAGGCTCTCCGCGAGATAATCCTTGAAATGATAAAGCGCTTCACCCTTCCTAGATAATACAAAACCCTAATCTATTACAGGCTTCGCACTTTAGGGGGCAATCTGTTACACTAAAAAATGTCACCATGACTATTTACAGTTAGTATGGCTCTATCAACAGTCATGCTATCCTCTTAGGCAAGTCTTATACCTCTGCTCTCCATGTCAAACTCCAAAAAAGAGAGAAAGTCTTTATAAATGTATTTATCTCTGGGTACGCAGGTTCTCTCAACCTTACCTGCGGGGACGCACCCAATGTTCACAAAAGCTGTGTCTTTGGACGCTCTGTATGTAAAGGGGCAGGTGCGTCCCCCTGTAAAGGTTAAAATGCGCAAGTTTCATCTTTAAAAAGTTACTTGTGGTCATTTCTAGAGCATTCTAGAAGGTTGTTCGATGTGTATTGAGCGCCTCCAGATGGTTCATGCACCCCTACCAAAGAGGAACTTATCCCATCAATAAGGGAGCTATCCCATCCAAAGAGGGGATTATCCCATTGATGGTGGACCTGATTAACCTCCTCTTGAGCACTATAAATACAGGCATTGGGTTAGAAGGAGGAGAGGTTGGAAGCTATACATTTCTAAGGGTAAATGCTGCAGGAATTAGGACTCCCATTTAGAAGCTTGTGAGGAGAGATTGCCATCTTTGCTTGTTCTATTTGGAAGTGGGTTAGCTTTGTCAAAGTAAAGGAGAACTCTTGATGGACCCTGGGAGGGACTTGCACAACACCAAGGCTCAGGTTGTATTTGTTCCTTTTGTTACCTATTAATGCAAATGAGTCCATTCTTCTCAATAACTTGTTATTTATGAGTTGTTTCATGTACTCCTTGGTCTATGTTATAAATATGTTTTATTCTATGAGATTATCAAGTGCTATTTAATCGTTTGATTGTTAGTGTATGCAGGTTTCAAAGTGAAGGAGGAGCTCATCCGGATCAGCGGAGCTGGACTACTACAACAGCGTTGGATTACAGGTAGGATCTAAACACTTGATTTCCCATATAGTAAATGCATGTTTAGAGAAGGATTGCTCTTGTTTGTCTTGTTTGTCACTAGAGAGTCTTAGGCTCCTAGGGAGGTTGATTCGTGTCCGCACTATCGACTCTTTCCGCCTGACAAATTGGCGAACACTAAAAAATGTCACCATGACTATTTACAGTTAGTATGGCTCTATCAACAGTCATGCTATCCTCTTAGGCAAGTCTTATACCTCCGCTCTCCATGTCAAACTCCAAAAAAGAGAGAAAGTCTTTATAAATGTATTTATCTCTGGGTACGCAGGTTCTCTCAACCTTACCTGCGGGGACGCACCCAATGTTCACAAAAGCTGTGTCTTTGGACGCTCTGTATGTAAAGGGGCAGGTGCGTCCCCCTGTAAAGGTTAAAATGCGCAAGTTTCATCTTTAAAAAGTTACTTGTGGTCATTTCTAGAGCATTCTAGAAGGTTGTTCGATGTGTATTGAGCGCCTCCAGATGGTTCATGCACCCCTACCAAAGAGGAACTTATCCCATCAATAAGGGAGCTATCCCATCCAAAGAGGGGATTATCCCATTGATGGTGGACCTGATTAACCTCCTCTTGAGCACTATAAATACAGGCATTGGGTTAGAAGGAGGAGAGGTTGGAAGCTATACATTTCTAAGGGTAAATGCTGCAGGAATTAGGACTCCCATTTAGAAGCTTGTGAGGAGAGATTGCCATCTTTGCTTGTTCTATTTGGAAGTGGGTTAGCTTTGTCAAAGTAAAGGAGAACTCTTGATGGACCCTGGGAGGGACTTGCACAACACCAAGGCTCAGGTTGTATTTGTTCCTTTTGTTACCTATTAATGCAAATGAGTCCATTCTTCTCAATAACTTGTTATTTATGAGTTGTTTCATGTACTCCTTGGTCTATGTTATAAATATGTTTTATTCTATGAGATTATCAAGTGCTATTTAATCGTTTGATTGTTAGTGTATGCAGGTTTCAAAGTGAAGGAGGAGCTCATCCGGATCAGCGGAGCTGGACTACTACAACAGCGTTGGATTACAGGTAGGATCTAAACACTTGATTTCCCATATAGTAAATGCATGTTTAGAGAAGGATTGCTCTTGTTTGTCTTGTTTGTCACTAGAGAGTCTTAGGCTCCTAGGGAGGTTGATTCGTGTCCGCACTATCGACTCTTTCCGCCTGACAAATTGGCGAACACTAAAAAATGTCACCATGACTATTTACAGTTAGTATGGCTCTATCAACAGTCATGCTATCCTCTTAGGCAAGTCTTATACCTCCGCTCTCCATGTCAAACTCCAAAAAAGAGAGAAAGTGTTTATAAATGTATTTATCTCTGGGTATGCAGGTTCTCTCAACCTTACCTGCGGGGACGCACCCAATGTTCACAAAAGCTGCGTCTTTGGATGCTCTGTATGTAAAGGGGCAGGTGCATCCCCCTGTAAAGGTTAAAATGCGCAAGTTTCATCTTTAAAAAGTTACTTGTGGTCATTTCTAGAGCATTCTAGAAGGTTGTTCGACGTGTATTGAGCGCCTCCAGATGGTTCATGCACCCCTACCAAAGAGGAACTTATCCCATCAATAAGGGAGCTATCCCATCCAAAGAGGGGATTATCCCATTGATGGTGGACCTGATTAACCTCCTCTTGAGCACTATAAATACAGGCATTGGGTCAGAAGGAGGAGAGGTTGGAAGCTATACATTTCTAAGGGTAAATGCTGCAGGAATTAGGACTCCCATTTAGAAGCTTGTGAGGAGAGATTGCCATCTTTGCTTGTTCTATTTGGAAGTGGGTGAGCTTTGTCAAAGTAAAGGAGAACTCTTGATGGACCCTGGGAGGGACTTGCACAACACCAAGGCTCAGGTTGTATTTGTTCCTTTTGTTACCTATTAATGCAAATGAGTCCATTCTTCTCAATAACTTGTTATTTATGAGTTGTTTCATGTACTCCTTGGTCTATGTGTTAAATATGTTTTATTCTATGAGATTATCAAGTGCTATTTAATCGTTTGATTGTTAGTGTATGCAGGTTTCAAAGTGAAGGAGGAGCTCATCCGGATCAGCGGAGCTGGACTGCTACAACAGCATTGGATTACAGGTAGGATCTAAACACTTGATTTCCCATATAGTAAATGCATGTTTAGAGAAGGATTGCTCTTGTTTGTCTTGTTTGTCACTAGAGAGTCTTAGGCTCCTAGGGAGGTTGATTCGTGTCCGCACTATCGACTCTTTCCGCCTGACAAAGCTAATTCCCTAATTAGCAATAAGATGGTGCCTTGGTGGCTACAAGGAGTAAGGACTATGGAAACATGAATCCTTCAACTAGAAAGGTTAATGATCAACCTTCTAGCTCTACTCAAACTACTTTGGATCTTCCTAAAGAGATTATAATGGCTACTAAATTTATTGTCAAACCTCCTAAAGAAATGATTCATAAGTCAACATTTAATCCTCATGTTAGAGCGACACAAAATTACAACATAGTTGAGGATTTAGTTTAGACCGCTTTAGCTATTTCAGCACTCAAGGTGTTGCAGAGTCATCCTGCTCAAAAGAAGTATTTACTAGCAGTGATTGGAGTAGTAGATCCTTTGGCTTCAAATATTTTTGTATCTAATCATGAGGACCATACTCCTAATCTTCTGCCATAACTCGCATTCACAATCTAAGTTGTCATTAGAGGTAAAACTATTCACTGCACAATTATAGATGAAGGTTCTTTCACTTGCATCATGTTTCTTTCGTGTTGGAAATCCATTGGTTCTCCATAGCTTAATCAGTCACCATCCATCCTTAAATATTGTGATGGGATAGGATTTAAACCTTAGAGTATCTTGAATTCATTAGAAGTAAAAGTTGCTAGAAAAATAGTATTAGTAGAGGTCGAAGTCATCAATGAATATTTATATTATAACCTCTTATTGGGTCGAACATGGGTTTATGCCATGGAAGTCATGGTATCAACCTATTTTAGGATGATTTATTTCCCTCACCAGGAGGGCATCGTGGTCATATATCAACTTGCCTTTTTTTCCATTGATTCCCAAATCACTGGGAGTATTCAATTTGTAGTTCAATCCCCACAACCTTATCAACATGTTGGGATAGGATTACTTAAAGATTCATCCTCAATGGGAAATTTTAATCTAGGTGGATATTGGTTTCCACCCACCTCTTCCACTTGGACCCCCACCATTGTTTCTTTTAGTTTTCCATTTTCCTTAATTTTAGCACAATTTCCTATTTTTGGTAATTTTTCGGGTCTTGAACTTCCAAATCCATTTTGAGGCCCTGAACGATGATTTTTTAGAAAATGGGAAAACGTGCCTCTATGTCTAACGTTTGTGGTTGAAAGTTATATTCCCTGGATAGATATTTCTAGTGAGTTATTGCGCGCATCAAACGGAGATCATATGCCAAAGTTATGAACTCGAGAAGTTGATGTACCAATTTACCCCAACGAGGCCCATAGTTTTGGTGCTTCATCTCCTAGGGTTAGGTTTTTGGATATTTAGGGTTTTACATTATTTATCAATAATAAATAGGCCTCCGAGCCACATTGTAACATCTGAGGCATGTAGCTGCTACATCTCTTCTCAGAGATAAGCTACCATCGCTCAAGCTAGTTCATTTCCATTCTGTATGTAAGCATATTTCAGTTCTTTGATATTAATGAAATGAAGTTTTATTCCTATTGCATCTATGTGTTTATGTTTATATATGTATTTTGTTGTGTTCCTGCATAAGTCTAGAATATTGGTATCAAAGAAGCCTGCTATTTCTCTATGTTTCTTTCGATGTCCCCAACGAGGTCAGGGTATCAGGAGTTAGGGCTCAAACTAGTTAAACCTTTGCAAGACCAACCTCGCAAACCCCAACAACCTCTCATGGTGGAAGAAAATAAAGACAAAGGAGCAGAAGATCCCTTCAAAATATTGCTCGAAGAAGCCCTCAAGTGACAGAGGAACACGATGATGAAAAATTTTCCCAAATCCTTCGGCGGATGCCCATAGGTGACACATCTTCATCCGACAACCACTCTTGAGGCATCACTCCCTTTAAGGTACAAGTCAACTTTGAAACTCCTATATTTGAAGGCCAGATAGAGACAGATGTGGTAGATAGATAGTTAAATCTGTTGGAAGGATATTTTTCGGTTCATGATTTTTCAAATAGGGAAAATATTACCTTTGCACTGCTCAAATATGCCCCCAACGTCAAGGACAAGTGGGAAACCTACTATGAGAAGAAGGACGAGAGGGAGCCCTCGCTATTTTCAGCCACACCCATTGGGAATTATTCCTGAGATTCCATCAAGGAATAGTATTACCCTTTCGAGAGCTATGAAGATAAGTACATAAAGGGGACCACACTGTGGCAGGGAAGGGACCAAGATGTGCCAAATTTCACAAATATTTTTCATACCCTTCGCATGAAGTTGGGTATCAAGGATTCTAAGTGAAATTTGGTATTCAAGTACCATGGTTGTCTCCACAAATACATATAGGGTGAGATGGAGTTCCTCAACATCTCCTCACTTGGTGCCACCTATCAATATGCTTTCAAGATCAAGAAGAAGTTTAAACAGAAGAAGCAATACTTTAGATCTGTGAATCCAAAGTAAGGAAACGATGCACCCAAATCAGATAACAAAGGACAAATCCAAGGTGCGGTGACCTAGGACAACCCTTCGAAGCCACAAGAAATGAACAAAACCACAAAGATAAATAAGGACACAGGAAAGTGGTGTGAGTTCCATAAGAACCCCACTCACAACAAAAGTGATTTTCAAGCCAAACAATCATGGTAGTCGAGTTGGAGACTTAAAAATCAGATGCATGTTCTGACTCTGATTCCGAACCAGACAAGGGTAGTGATAAAGGGAAGCATATTATTTATGTGGAGCCCAGTTCCACTATCACCACCACCAAGGTCCAGAAGTTTGAGCCTGAAGATTTGGAGAAGCGGGAGTGCCTCTTCCACTCACAGATGTGGGTGAAGGGTTCGCTGTTGTAATTCATTGTCGACATCAGGAGACAAAAGAACCTCATTTTAGTAGAGTTTGTGAAGATATTGGGCCTATTCACCACACCAAACTCGTATTCATACACCATGAGGTGGCTTCCCCAAGGATGAGATCTCTGTGTCATCTAGTAGTGTCGCCTTCCCTATAGCATCAAGCCCTTCACGGATGAGGTAATGTGTGATGTTTCTCCTCTTGAAGTTTGTGATGTAATATTATGCCAGCCATACTTGTGGAAGTGTCATTTTGTGTATCATTCGAAGCCTTGCACAATTATTATTTATTTGGAAAATAAGTTATACAAGAAACCAGAGGGAGTCCCACCTACCGCCATCTCCTTGATCCCTATTAAGAAAGACAGTAAGATCATCTCCCATATCGAGAAATTTGTTTTCTTTATGATTCACTCTCAAAGTAAGGGGATGATCATGGCCACATCCATGGCCCTTAGGAAGGGTTCCTCCATTCAGTAGAAGTAGGTGGATAAGGTTGTGGAAGAATACATGAAACTTTCTCATCACCCACATGGGTACCCTTGCACTGTTAGGTCAGAATTCAATCGATCGATCTAACTCCCTGAGCACCTCTACCCAACGAGCCAATATATCACTACTCCATTCTAGTGAATGAAGAGACCAAGCAGAAAATCCAGGACTTGCTACAAAAAGGGAACATCTAATCTAGTTCCTCGCCTTGTGAGAGCCCGATTGTACTTGTACAGAAGAAGGATGAGACTTGGAGGCTTTGCATTGATATTGGGCACTAAACACAATCATTGTCACGAACAGGTATCTAATTCCGTGGATTGATGAACTTCTAGAAAAACTCAAGGGGGGAAGTATTTCCGCAAGATCGATCTGAAGTCTGGCTATCATCATGTTCCAATAGAGCCCACAAATGTATGGAATATTACCTTCAAATCCAAGGAAGGCATTTTTGAGTGTTTGGTTATTCCCTTTGGGTCGACAAATTCCCTTGATACTTTTATGAAGCTATTGGATGACATCTTATGGCCCTTCACCAACTCATTCGTGGTTTTTTATCTGGATGACATCCTCATCTTGAGAAAGAGATGAGAAGAACAATTGCAATAACTTCAATAGATCCTTCAAACCATATGACAACACAAACTATGTGCCAACTTAGAGAAATGCACCTTTGGCATGATCCAGGTCCTATATGGGTTACATCATAGATGAACGAGGAATGCATTTGGATCCTACTAAGATCAAAGTCATTCGGGATTGGTTAGCCCTGACCACTCTAATATATATTCACATCTTTTTGGGCATTCAAAACTTTTATCTGAGGTTCACGTTGGGATTCTCCCATATCACTTGGCCTTTGAGTCAGATTACCAAGGGCAGATTGAAAGAAAAATTTTATTGGTCTGAGGCCCAACATAAGGTGTTTTTTGATTTGAATTGTTGCCTCGATGCTGCAGTAGTACACACATTTTCAGACCTACATTAGCCTTTTAAAATTGAGACAAATGCCTCTAACTATGCTATTTGTGCAATCCTCATCCAACATGGGCATCTAGTGGCCTATCATAGTGAGGCACTTTCCGATACAAATTAGAAGTACCCCACCTATGATAAAGGGATGTATTCCATCTTGTAGGCTTTCTGACAATGGAAGCATTACATTTTGGGAAGTTGACAGTCATCCACCTAGATCACCAACCTCTTCAATTTATAGAGACATAAGGGAAGTTGCATAATGATCGCCATTAGAAGTGGTTTACATATCTGCAACAATTACACTTGAACATTAAATAGAAAAAGGGATGCACCAATCATGTTGTGGATTGCCTCAACCTACCCCTAGATGCAGCATCGACTACTGTTCTCAACTATTTTTGCCACGATATCTCTAGATGGCCACAAATGTACAAAAATGATCCAGAGTTCACCTCCATATACCATATGCCAATAGATGGAAAGAAAGTTCTTGATTTCCACCTCCAGGGTGCATTATTATGTTACTTGGGCTACCTTTGTGTTCCTTCAAGCGAGTGTGCCATGCTAATTTGGAAGGCACACTACAGTTGGGTCACAGGACACTTTGGTGTGGAGAAAATTGTGGTCATACTAACAAAGTACTTTTATTGGCCAAAACGCTGACAGGATGTTGGGAAATATATCAGATCATGCATTTCCTACATCATCGCTAAGCTAACCATCAACAAGCAAGGCTTGTACACTCTTCTTCCTACTCCCAGCCAGCCTTGGGAATTCATCTCCATGGACTATCGATTTGGAATCCCTTCTACCAAGCATGGTAATGACTGTGTATTTGTGGTCGTGGAAAGATTTTCTATGATGACTATATTAGTGTCCTACAAGAAGAGTATCATAGTAGAGGACACTACCAAACTCTTCTCTAAATGATTGTGGATACACTTTGGGATCCAACAACCCATTATATCAGATCGAGATATAATTTTCTTGAGCACAATATGCTCAAGCCTCTGGACACTATTCGACACCAAGCTCACCAAGTCGACTGCATTCCATCCCCAGACTGATGGAAAAACAAAGGTAATCAACAGGATGATAGTGCACATACTCTTCATGTACAAATCCAAGCAACCAAGAACCTGAGATGAGAGCCTTCCCTATGTGAAGCACAGTTATAATAAATCTCTCCATAGCTCGACTATTTGCAGTCCCTTTCAAGAGGGCCTAGGATTTCAACCGTTGTGTCTTATTGAGGTTGTCATGCCTCATGCGACTACACAGACAGAATCCACACATGTAATGTCTGAGATTGATAAAGCAACCAGACTTATTGAAAATGTCAAACACATCGCGAGTAGGTTCATGACATCTTGGAGAAGTTCAATGCGAAGTACAAGCATCTACATGATCAACATCGGGTGCCACATAAGTTTCATGAGTGTGACAAAGATTGGTTTCATTTGTAGAAAGAATGCCTTATCGGAGTCCATCGGAAGCACAAACCACTCCAATATGGGCCTTCCACCATTACCAAGGTTGTGGGAGACAATGTGTTTGAGCTCAGGATTCCTCCATTCCTTAGCATGCACTGAGAATTCAATGTGGACCGCCTTTGGCCATACTTCCCAACATTATTGGACACATCAGACATTACAAAACAACTCACACCAATAGATATAAACCCAGACTACATGGAATGGGCCACAAATGATCAGATCATGGACATGTAGATTAAGAGCACTCGCCAGGAGAAGATCCAACTGTATCAGGTTGTCAGAATTTGTCAACTCCTGCACCAAGGAAAGTGGCTCACTAGGGACCAAGTTCGGTAGAAGTTTCCCCATATCATGGAGGCACTTAATGAAATGGGGAAAGTTGCTTCCTATGTGGGGAGGAGTGATCTAGGTGGATATTTGTGGCCACCCACCCATTCCACTTGGACCCCCACCCTTGTCTCTTTCAATTTCTTTAATTGTAGCATTGTGTACTATTTTTGGAATTTTTTTGGGTCCTAAACTTTTGGAGCCATTTTGAGGCCCTAAATGATGTTCTTTAGGAAAATGGGCTGCTTTTATGTTTTTATTCAAAATTTATAGTCCTCGGATAGATATTTCCAACAAGGTATCATGCGCATCAAATGAAGATCATATAACAAAGTTACGACCCTGGGAAGTTGATGTACCAATTTACCCCAATGGGGGCCATAGTTTTGGAGCTTCATCTCCTAGGGTTAGGTTTTTGGATGTTTTGGGTTTTCCATTGTTTTTTAATAATAAATAGGCCTTCGAGACTCATTGTAACACAGTTCAGAGGCATGCAACCACCACATCTCTTCTCATAGATATGCTACCAGCACCCGAGCTAGTTCATTTCCATTCTGCATGTAAGCATATTTCAGTTCTTCGATATTAATGAAATGAAGTTTTATTCCTGTCGAATCTTTGTGTTTATGTTTATATTTGTGTTATGTTAGGTTCCTACATAAGTTCGGATTAGTGGTATTATAGCAACCTCCTATTTCTTTGTTTTTCTTTGCATGTCCCCAAAGAGGTCAAGGTATAAGGAGTTAGGGCTCGAATTGGTTGAACCATTGCAAGACCAACCTCACAAACCCTGACAACCTCCCATGGTAAAAGAAAATAAAGATGAGGGAGCAAGAGATCCCTTCAAAATATTTCTTGAATAAGCCCTCAAGCAATCAAGGAACGTGATGATGGAAAATTTTGCCTACATCCTTTGGCATATTCCCACAGGTGACACATCTTCATCCGATAGCCACTCTCGAGTCTAGATAGATACAAATGTCATAGATAGATGGTTAAATCTGTTCAAAGGGTATTTTTTTGTTCATGACTTTTCCAATAGGGAAAATAGTACTTTTGTGCTTCTCAAATCTGCCTGCACATCAAGGATTGGTACGAAACCTACAGTGAGTAGAAGGACGAGAGGGAACCCTCACTTTTTTCAGTGGCACACACTTGGAACTCTTTCGAAGATGCCATTAAGGAGAAAAATTACCATGTCGGGAGCTATGAAGATAAGTACATAAAGTGGACCACACTATGGCAGAGAAAGGACCAAGACGTGCCAAAGTTCACAAATATTTTTCATACCCTTCTCATGAAGTTGGGTATCAAGGATTCTAGGCGGCATCTAGTACTGAAGTACTATAGTTTTCTACACAAATACATCTAGCACAAGATGGAATTCCTTGTAATGTCCTTTAATGGCATCATCTACTAATATGATTTCAAGATCACAAAGAAGCTTAAATACAAGAAGAGAGAATTTGGATCTACAAATCTAAAGCAAGGCAAAGGAGCCCCCAAACTATAGAACAAAGGACAAGGCCAACGTGAGGTGACCTAGGGAAACCTGTCGAAGCTACAAGAAAATAAAAACACCATGAGGACAAAAAAGGACACAATAAAATGGTGTGAGTTCCATAAGAGCCCAACTCACAAAACAGGAGAGTGTCGAGAAACAATCACTAATGGTCGAGATGAAGGCTTTAGAGTTAGATGCATGTTCCAACTTTGAGTCAGAACCTGACAAGGGGAATGACAAAGGGAATAAAAATATTGATAAATTATCACCAAAGTATTACGGTCTGTACAAGGTGTTGCAAATGATTGGTACCATGGCATACAAATTGGAGCTTCCTGCAGCTTCTCGAGTGCACCCAGTTTTCCATGTTTCATGTTTAAAGAAGGTTATAGGTGACAAGCTCCCAGTTCAAACATTATTGCCAGAAA
The DNA here is from genome assembly GCA_031772625.1 of Pinus tabuliformis. Lineage (NCBI taxonomy): Eukaryota > Viridiplantae > Streptophyta > Pinopsida > Pinales > Pinaceae > Pinus > Pinus tabuliformis. The sequence continues at coordinate 904,648,606 of CM062811.1, forward strand.
TTGATGAGGAAGGAAAAATTATATTGCAACCGGAAGCAGTCATAGAAACAAGAACTTGACAACTACGAAATCAATCAATTTCAAAGTATTTCATCAAGTGGAAGAACTTATCCACTGAAGATTCCACATGGGAGGATGAGAATTTTATACAAAAGCATCCAGAACTACTCAAGCATTGAGGACAACACTTTTTTGAAGGAGAGGGGCATGTTAGGTCCCTATAATACTAGTGATTACCCCATTATTACTATATTTATATCCCTTATTAATATTGTTGTGCCCCTATTGTCCCCATATTGTTATTACTATGCCCCATAGAATCCCTTTATTGTTATTTTTCTGCCTTATATTATTATTGTTAGGTCGGCTGGGTTATATTGTGACTCCTTAGACTCCTATATATAGAAAGGAGGTTTTTTCATTTGAATCATCAAATAATCATTCATTTGTGTAATGTAAAGGAGGTTTCCCCCTTGAAGAGGCTGAATTCTAAGGCATTGATCTATCTTTTCTATCTTTTTGTGAGCTGGTTTCATAACATTTGGTATCAGAGCTTTGGATTCTAGGGTTTCACTGCTCCAAATAGGTGATCATGGCATTTTCTCTATAATTTTTTTCTGCGACTTTTCAGAAGCCAAAAAAAAAACAATTTGAGAAGAAATTTCACTGAACCTTGGGTCCGAATTTTAGAGCTTTTCGTGCTATATTTGTGGAGATATGATCTGAGGAAGTTGGTCTTTTTGCAGACTCCTGAATTACATGCCAAACAGGTGACCTGGGAAAAATCATCATAACTCCCTCTGAGCATCGGATTGAAGTTTTGTAAGAAGGTACAGAAAGAGCACGAACTGTATTTTTTTCTATATATTTTTCAGAGCCAGAGGTCGAAAGGGGACACGTGGCATGTTGTACAAGTTCACTCTATTGAACTAGTCTATAATTAGGTCACTGTGGGAGATTTGGCATAACTTGGAGAATTCAATTTGGATCAGATTGGTGGCATTGGAAAGAGGACACAGAGGGATACTACAAATCACAATTTTAGAACTGGATGATTCAAAATTACAGAGATACATCAGAGGTAATATCGCGCTCCTACAAAGTGAAAAAAGGTGTGTAGATTTTTTAAAGTTTTTGCTTAAGCTTGGTTTGAAAATTTATTTTGAAGGAATTCAAAGGGCATAGTAGAGCATTATTATCAATAACTGATGCCCCGAGGAAATGCAAACACCTAGTAAGCAACCTGAAAGCTCTAGCATGACTCATGAAGAAGAGGAAGAAATGCTACATGATATATCAAAATTACAAGACCAAGTGCAACAAATTTCACTCTCACAAAAGCTAACAGAAGCTAAGGTAAATGGTGTGGAATCTAAGATGAATGGCATGGAAGCTAAGATGGATGATTTGAAGAGAGACATGGCAGATTTGAAGATAGATTGGACAAATTTTCTACAAGAAATACTTACAAATGGTGAAAGGGTAGTAAAGGAAACTCATGATGCGAACAAAAGAAATGTTAATCATGATTTCATAGACTCTAATGTTGGATCGAAGATCCACCATATTCCAAAAATCGATATGAGGAAGTTTGATGGCAAGGATCCCGCAACATGGATATTACAAATGGGGCAATTTTTCGATCTCAATAATGTGCAAAACACACAAACGGTACGTATTACAACTTTATATTTGGAACCAAATTAGTTTGTATGGTATCAATGGCTTTACTCTTGTAAAAAAATTATCACTTGGGTAATTTTTATGGAAGAATTGACAACACATTATGAGGATACAAAAAGCAACACTTTTTTTAGCCAATTGATAAGTCTCAAAAAAAGGGTTCAATAATGGAGCACATTGAAGAGTTCCAAAAATTGAACATAAGGGTAAAAAATATTCCAGAGGAGCATAGGATTGATGTGTTCATAGGGACTTTAAAGGATAATATCCAACATGATGTTTGCCTTTGGGAACCTGATTCATTAGAGAAGGCATTCAGGTTAGCAAGAAAAATGGAAAGCAAAATTATGGCAACCAAGAAGCATACCACTCACAACTATAAAGATGGAAGTGTTGTTGCCCCTAGTCTTCCACAACCTATAAGGTTGACACCACAAAAATTGGAAGAAAAAAGAGCAAAAGGGCTTTGTTACAGTTGTGATAGCAAATACACTAAAGTTCATAAGTGTGCTAAGAAGAAATTATTCTACATAGATTGTGAAGAGGAAGAAGAAAAGGAGCAAGAAAGGTCAAAAGAAGAGTATATACTCTGGAACAAAGCCTAGATAAAGAAGAAATGAATCCAACCATATCTTGTAATGCATTGGCAGGAATTACCACTCCTCAAACCATCAAGATAGAAGGACAAATCAATAAGAAAAAGGTAATAGTGTTGATTGATTCAAGAAATACCCACAATTTTATTCATTGTAAGGTAGCAAAAGAATTGATTTTCTTTCTATATCCAGCACTAGAGTGTCAAGTGATGGTTGCAAATGGAGGAACAATAAATTTCTCTAGAAAGTGCCATAATATCAAGCTATCCATGGGAGAATATGTATTGACTAGCCCAATGCTTTCCATTCCAATGGGAGGTGCTGATGTTGTACTAGGAGTCCAATGGCTACAATCCTTGGGTACAATAGCTTTTAATTTTCAAGAACTTTTCATGAAATTTTCTGCGGAAGGAAAGGAAGTTGAATTAAGGGGTATTTCTGGGAAATAGGGAAAGATAATCAGCTCTAACGATATGACAAAGCTGCTAAGAAAGGAACAAAGAGGCGTAATTGCATAATTATGTTCGCTAGATGTTTCTACATCAAAATCATCTATTTCTCCAGATCTCAAAAAAATCTTGGACAATCATTCCAAGGTATTTGAGACTCCCAAAGGTCTCCCACCTATTCGTGATCATGATCATGCTATTCATCTAATTCCATGAAGTGTTCCTCCAAACATCAGGCCGTACATATATCCCTATGCCCAAAAGAGTGAAATTGAACATATGGTTGTAGAAATGCTAGATGCTGGTATAATTCAACCTACTCAAAGTTCTTTCTCTGCTCTAGTAGTATTGGTGCACAAGAAGGATGTATCATGGCACATGTGTCTGGATTATAGGGAGCTCAACAAGCTCACTATTAAAGATAAGTTCCCATTCCTGTCATTGATGACTTACTGGATGAATTGCATGGATCAATTTACTTCACCAAGTTGGATCTTCGTTCAAGATACAATCAAATCATAATGAAGACTGAAGACATTTTGAAAACAACATTTATAACTCATGAGGGTCATTATGAAATTTTGGTCATGCCTTTTGGCCTTACCAAGGCACCTTCTACATTTTAAGGCTTGATGAATTCCATTTTCAAACCATTACTTAGAAAATTTGTATTAGTATTTTTTGATGATATACTAATCTACAACAAGTTTTGGAAGGATCATGTTGAATATGTTGACAGGGTGCTACAACTATTGGAGGAGAAACAATTATATGCAGAAATATCCAAATGTTTCTTTGGAGTACAAGAGGTGGAATATCTAGGTCATATTGTATCTCATGAAGGAGTTAAGGTAGACCCTAGCAAAATTAAAGCCATTAAGGAATGGAAAATCCCCACATCCATGAAGAATCTGCGAGGATTTCTCAGGCTGATAGGGTATTATCACAAGTTTGTTAAAAATTATGGGAGAATAGTAGCACCTCTAGCAACATTATTGAAGAAAGATGCATTTTCATGGACTCCAGAAGCAACAAAGGCCTTCGAATATCTTAAAGAGGCAATGTGCCAAGCACTGGTCTTAGCTACACCGGACTTCACAAAAACCTTTATTATGGAATGTGATGCTTCAGGAAATGGAATTGGTGTTGTTTTAATGCAAGATGAAAGACCCATTGCTTTTGAAAGTCGTCCAATCAAGGGAAAGTTTTTACACAAAGCCATTTATGAGAAGGAAATGCTGGCAATACTACATGCACTTAAGAAATGGCGACCCTACCTAATGGGAAGACACTTCAAGGTAAAAATAGATCATGATAGCCTTAAATACTTTTTAGAACAAAGATTATCATCTGAAGAGCAAAAAAAGAGGGTCACAAAGATGTTGGGTTATCACTTTGAAATCATCTACAAAATGTGGTGGCAAATGCACTATCAAGAAAGGATGAGGATGTGGAAGCATTGTCGTGTGCCATTTCTATTATCCAACCAGATTGGATAAACGAAGCAAGGGAGGAATGGAAGAATGATGAAGAAGTGTGGGCACTTATTCAAAAGTTACAACAAGATTCTAGTACATCTGATACATTTAGCTGGCAAAATGATTCATTATGGTACAAAGATCGCTTATACCTCTGTAAGAATTCCCAACTCAAACAAAAGATTCATATGGAATTGCACACTTCTCCCTTAGGAGGGCACTCGGGATTTTTAAAAACTTGCCACAAGGTTAAGAAGGAATTTTTTTAGGATGGCCTTAAATCGGATATTCCAAAGTTTGTGGCAGAATGTTTGGTTTGCCAACAAAATAAAGTTGAAACAATTAAGACCCCGAGTCTATTACAACCTTTATCCATTCCAAGCCAACGTTGGGAGGAGGTTTTAATGGATTTTATCATAGGTTTACCCAAGTCTAAGGGAAAGAGTGTCATCATGGTGGTAGTTGACAAACTTACCAAGTATGCACACTTTTGTACATTATCACATCCATTTAAAGCCAGTATAGTTTCCACTGCATTTATGGAAACAATTCAAAAGCTACATGGAAACCCAAAGATTATTGTAAGTGACAAAGATCCCATTTTCACTGGAAATTTTTGGATGGAATTATTTTCTTGTCTCGGTACTCAGTTAGCTCATAGCTCATCTTATCATCCTCACTTTGATGGGCAAACTGAGATAGTAAACAAATGTTTAGAAGGATATCTTCGTTGCTTTGTATCTGATAAACAGACACAATGGGTCAAATGGTTGCCTCTGGCTGAATGGTGGTATAACACTTCCTTCCATATAGCAACAAAAATGACCCCATTTATGGCACTTTATGGATATCAGCCACCATCCATCACATCATATTTAAGAGAAAATTCTAAGGTTCAAGCAGTGGAACATCACATCAAGCATCAACAACAAGTCCTCCAACTCTTAAAGGATAATCTCGTGTTGGTGCAAAATATAATGAAACAACAAGTAGATCAACATCATAGCGAAATAAGTTTTGATGTAGATGATTGGGTATTCCTACGGCTACAACCATATAAAAAAATGTCCCTCAAGCAAGCTAAGAAGGATAAATTATCACCAAAGTATTACGGTCTGTACAAGGTGTTGCAAAAGATTGGTACTATGGCATACAAATTGGAGCTTCCTGCAGCTTCTCGAGTGCACCCAGTTTTCCATGTTTCATGTTTAAAGAAGGTTATAGGCGACAAGCTCCAAGTTCAAACAATATTGCCAGAACTTGACGAAGAAGGAAGAATTATATTGGAACCGAAAGCAATCATAGAAACAAGAACTTGATAGCTATGAAATCGATCAATTTCGGAGTATCTCATCTAGTGGAAGAACTTATCCACTGAAGATTCCACATGGGAGGATGAGAATTTTATACAAAATCATCCAGAACTACTCAAGCATTGAGGACAACACTTTTTTGAAGGAGAGGGGCATGTTAGGTCCCTATAATACTAGTGATTACCCCATTACTATTGTATTTATATCCCTTATTAATATTGTTGTGCCCCTATTGTCCCCATATTGTTATTACTATGCCCCATAGAATCCCTCTATTGTTATTCTTGTGCCTTTGTATTATTATTGTTAGGTCGGATGGGTTATATTGTGACTCCTTAGACTCCTATATATAGAAAGGAGGTTTTGTCATTTGAATCATCAAATAATCATTCATTTGTGTAATGTAAAGTAGGTTGCCCCCTCGAAGAGGCTAAATTCTAAGGCGTTGATCTATCTTTTCTATCTTTTTGTGAGCTGGTTTCATAACAATTGGTATCAAAGAAGCCTACTATTTCTCTATGTTTCTTTCCATGTCCCCAATGAGGTCAGGGTATAAAGAGTTAGGGCTTGAACTAGTTGAACCTTTGCAAGACCAGCCTCGAAAACCCCGACAACCTCTCATGGTGGAAGAAAATAAAGACAAAGGAGTAGAAGATCCATTCAAAATATTTCTTGAAGAAGCCCTCAAGTGACAGATGAACACGATGATGAAATTTTTTTCCCAAATCCTTCGGTGGATGCCCATAGGTGACACTTCTTCATCTGACAACCACTCTTGAGGCATCACTCCCTTTAAGGTACAAGTCAACTTTGAAGCTCCTATATTTGAAGGCCAGATAGAGATAGACATGGTAGATAGATAGTTAAATCTGTTGGAAGGATATTTTTCGGTTCATGATTTTTCCAATAGGGAAAATATTACCTTTGCACTACTCAAATATGCCCCCAACATCAAGGACTAGTGGGAAACCTACTATGAGAAGAAGGACGAGAGGAGCCCTCACTATTTTCAACCACACCCATTGGGAACTCTTTCTGAGATTCCATCAAGGAGTAGTATTACCCTTTCGAGAGCTATGAAGATAAGTACATAAAGGGGACCACATTGTGGTAGGGAAGGGACCAAGATGTGCCAAAGTTCACAAATATTTTTCATACCCTTCGCATGAAGTTGGATATCAAGGATTCTAAGTGAAATTTGGTATTCAAGTACCACGGTTGTCTCCACAAATACATATAGGGTGAGATGGAGTTCCTCAACATCTCCTCGCTTGGTGCCACCTATCAATATGCTTTCAAGATTGAGAAGAAGTTTAAACAAAAGAAGCAATACTTTGGATCTGTGAATACAAAGTAAGGAAATGATGCCCCCAAATCATAGAACAAAGGAAAAATCCAAGGTGTGGTGACCCAGGATAACCCTTCAAAGCCGAAAGAAATGAACAACACCACAAAGATAAAGAAGGACACAGGAAAGTGGTGTGAGTTCCATAAGAACCCCACTCACAACAAAAGTGATTTTCAAGCCAAACAATCACGGTAGTCGAGTTGGAGACTTCTGAATTAGATGCATGTGCTGACTCTGATTCAGAACCCAACAAGGGTAATGATATAAGGAAGAATATTATTTATGTGGAGCCTAGTGCCACTATTGCCACCACCAAGGTCCAGAAGTTTGAGCCCAAAGATTTGGAGGAGGGGGGGTGCCTCTTCCACTCACAGATGTGGGTGAAGGGTTCGTTGTTGTAATTCATTGTTGACATCAGGAGCCAAAAGAACCTCATTTTAGCAGAGGTCGTGAAGATATTGGGCTTATTGACCACACCAGATCCATATTCATACACCATGAGGTGGCTTCCCCAAGGATGAGATCTCCATGTTAGCTAGCAGTGTCACCTTCCCTATAGCATTAAGCCCTTCACGGATGAGGTAATGTGTGATGTTGCTCCTCTTGAAGTTTGTGATGTAATATTATGCCAACCATACTTGTGGAAGTGTCATGTTGTGTATGATTTGAGGCCTTGCACAATTATTATTTATTTGGGAAATAAGTTATACAAGATACCAGAGGGAGCCCCACCTACTACCATCTCCTTGATCTCTATTAAGAAAGGCAGTAAGATCATCTCCCGTATCGAGAAATTTGTTTCCTTTATGATTCACTCTCAAAGTAAGGGGATGATCATGGCCACATCCATGGCCCCTAGGAAGGGTTCCTCCATTCAACAGAAGCAGGTGGATAAGGTTGTGGAAGAATACATGACACTTTCTCATCACCCACAGGGGTACCCTTGCACTGTCAGGTCAAGAATTCAATTGATAGATCTAACTCCCTGAGAACCTCTATCCAATAGGCCAATATATCACCACTCCATTCTAGAAAATGAAGAGACCAAGAAGAAAATCCAGGACTTGCTACAACAAGGGAGCATCCGACCTAGTTCCTCGCCTTGTGGGAGCCCAATTTTACTTGTACAGAAGAAGGATGAGACTTGGAGGCTCAACATTGATATTGGCCATTAAACACAATCATTGTCATGAACAGGTATCTAATTCCATGGATTAATGAACTTCTAGAAAAACTCAAGGGGGGAAATTATTTCCGCAAGATCAATCTGAAGTCTGGCTATCATCAGGTTCCAATAGAGCCCACAAATGTATGGAATATTGCGTTCAAATCCAAGGAAGGCACTTTTGAGTGTTTGGTTATTCCCTTTGGGTTGAAAAATGCCCCTGATACTTTTATGAGGCTATTGGATGACATCTTACGGCCCTTCGCCAACTCATTCGTGGATTTTTATCTGGATGACATCCTCATCTTGAGAAAGAGTTGAGAAGAACAACTGCAATAACTTCGGCAGCTCCTTCAAACCATCTGACAAAAAAAACTGTCTGCCAACTTAGAGAAATGCACCTTTGGCATGATCCAGGTCCTATATGGGTTACATCATAGATGAAAGAAGCATGCATGTGGATCCTACTAAGATCCAAGTCATTCGGGATTGGTTAGCCCTGACCACACTAATAGATATTCACATCTTTTTGGGCCTTGAAAACTTTTATCTGAGGTTCATGTTGGGATTCTCCCATATCACTTGGCCTTTGAGTCAGATTACCAAGGTCAGATTGAAAGAAAAATTTTATTGGTCTGAGTCCCAACATAAGGTGTTCATTGAGTTGAAGCATTTCCTCGATGTTTTAGTAGTACAGACATTTTCAGACCTACAACAACCTTTTAAAATTGAGAAAAATGCCTCTAACTATGCTATTTGTGCAATCCTCACCCAACATGGGCATCTAGTAGCCTATCATAGTGAGGAACTTTCTGATACAAATTAGAAGTACCCCACCTATGATAAAGGGATGTATTCCATCGTGCAGGCTTGCTGACAATGGAAGCATTACATTTTGGGAAGTTGACAGTCATCCACCTAGATCACCAACCTCTTCAATTTATAGAGACATAAGGGAAGTTGCATAATGATCGCCATTAGAAGTGGTTTACATATCTGCAATAATTACACTTGAACATTAAATAGAAAAAGGGATGCACAAATCATGTTGTGGACTGCCTCAGCCTACCCCCAGATTCAGCACCGACTACTGTTCTCAACTATTTTTGCCACGATACCTCTAGATGGCCATAACTGTACAAAAATGATCCAGAGTTCACCTCCATATACCAGATGCCAGTAGATGGAAAGAAAGTTCTTGATTTCAACCTCCAGGGTGCATTATTATGCTACCTGGGCTACCTTTGTGTTCCTTCAAGTGAGTGTGCCATGCTAATTTGGGAGGCACACTACAGTCGGGTCATGAGACACTTTGGTGTGAAGAAAATTGTGGTCATACTAACAAAGTACTTTTATTGGCCAAAACTCTAACAGGATGTTGGGAAATATATCAGATCATGCATTTCCTACATCATCGCTAAGCCAACCATCAAAAAGGAAGGCTTGTACACTCTTCTTCCTACTCCCAACCAGCCTTGGGAATTCATCTCCATGGACTATTTATTTCGAATCCCTTCTACCAAGCATGGTAATGACTATGTATTTGGGGTCGTGGAAAGATTTTCTATGATGACTATATTAGTGTCCTACAAGAAGAGTATCATAATAGAGGACACTACCAAACTCTTCCCTAAATGATTGTGGATACACTTTGGGATCCAACAGACCATTATATCAGATCAAGATAGAATTTTCTTGAGCACATGCTCAAGCCTCTAGACACTATTGGACACCAAGCTCACCAAGTCGACTGCATTCCATCCTCAGACTAATGGAAAAACAAAGGTCATCAACAGTATGATAGTGCACATACTCTGCATGTACAAATCCAAGCAACGTTGAACCCGGGATGAGAGCCTTCCCTATGTGCAGCGCAGTTGTAATAAATCTCTCCATAGCTCGACTAGTCGTAGTCCCTTTCAAGTGGGTCTAGGATTTCAACCATTGTGTCTTATTGAGGTTGTCATGCCTCATGCGACTACACAGACATAATCCACACATGTAATGTCTGAGATTGATAAAGCAACCAGACTTATTGAAAATGTCAAACACATCGCGAGTAGGTTCATGACATCTTGGAGAAGTTCAATGCGAAGTACAAGCATCGACATGATCAACGTCAGGTGCCACACAAGTTTCATGAGTGTGACAAAGATTGGTTGCATTTGTAGAAAGAATGCCTTATTGGAGTCCATCGGAAGCACAAACCACTCCAATATGGGCCTTACAGCATTACCAAGGTTGTGGGAGACAATGTGTTTGAGCTCAGGATTCCTCCATTCCTTAGCATGCACTGAGCGTTCAATGTGGACCGCCTTTGGCCATACTTTCAAACATTACTGGACACATCAGACATTACAAAACAACTCACACCAATAGATATAAACCCAGACTGCATTGAATGGGCCACAACTGATCAGATCATGGACATGTAGATCAGGAACACTTGTGAGGAGAAGATCCAACTATATCAGGTTGTCAAAATTGGTCAGCTCCTGCACTAAGGAAAGTGGCTCACTAGGGACTAAGTTCGGTAAAAGTTTCCCCATATCATGGAGGCACTCAATGAAATGGGGAAATTTGATTCCTAAGTGGGGAGGAGTGATCTAGGTGGATATTTTTGGCCACCCACCCATTCCACTTGGACCCCCACCATTGTCTCTTTCAGTTTCTTTAATTGTAGCATAGTGTACTATTTTTGGAATTTTTTCGGGTCCTAAACTTCTAGAGCCATTTTGAGGCCCTAAACGATGTTCTTTTAGAGAATGGGCTGCTTTTATGTTTGTATTAAAAATTTATAGTCCTCAGATAGATATTTCCAACAAGGTATCATGCGCGTCAAATGAAGACCATATAACAAAGTTACGACCCTGGGAAGTTGATGTACCAATTTACCCCAATGGGGGCCATAGTTTTGGAGCTTCATCTCCTAGGGTTAGGTTTTTCAATGTTTCAGTTTTTCCATTGTTTCTAAATAATAAATAGGCTTTCAACACTCATTGTAACACATTTTAGAGGCATGCAACCACCACATCTCTTCTCATAGATAAGCTACCAGCGCCCGAGCTAGTTCATTTCCATTCTGCATGTAAGCATATTTTAGTTCTTTGATATTAATGAAACGAAGTTTTATTCTTGTTGCATCTTTGTGTTTATGTTTATATTTGTGTTATGTTAAGTTCCTACATAAGTCCAAATTAGTGGTATTAGAGCAACCTCCTCTTTCTTTGTTTTTCTTTGCATGTCCCCAAAGAGGTCAAGGTATAAGGAGTTAGGGCTTGAACTGGTTGAACCTTTGCAAGACCAACCCCGCAAACCCTGACAACCTCCCATGGTTAAAGAAAATAAAGATGAGGGAGCAAGAGATCCCTTCAAAATATTTCTTGAAGAAGCCCTCGAGCGATCGAGGAACGTGATGATGGAAAAATTTGCCTATATCCTTTGGCATATTCCCACAGGTGACACATCTTCATCCGACAGCCACTCTAGAGTCCAGATAGATACATATGTCATAGATAGATTGTTAAATCTGTTCGAAGGGTAATTTTTTGTTCATGATTTTTCCAATATGGAAAATATTACTTTTGTGCTCCTCAAATCTTCTCGCACGTCAAGGACTGGTGGGAAACCTACTGTGAGTAGAATGATGAGAGGGAACCCTCACTACTTTTAGTGGCACCCACTTGGAAATGTTTTTGAGATGCCATCAAGGAGCAACATTACCATGTCAGGAGCTATGAAGATAAGTACATAAAGTGGATGACACTATGGCAGAGAAAGGACCAAGACGTGCCAGAGTTCACAAATATTTTTCATACCCTTCTCATGAAGTTGGGTATCAAGGATTCTGGGCGACATCTAGTACTCAAGTACTATAGTTTTCTACACAAATACATCTAGCACAAGATGGAATTCCTTGAAATGTCCTCGGTTGGCATCGTCTACTAATACGATTTCAAGATCAAGAAGAAGCTTAAATACAAGAAGAGAGAATTTGGATCTACGAATCCAAAGCAAGGCAAAGGCACCCCCAAACTATAGAACAAAGGACAAGGCCAAGGTGAGGTGACCTACGGAAACCCGTCGAAGCTACAAGAAAATAAAAACACCATGAAGATGAAAAAGGACACAATAAAATGGTGTGAGTTCCATAAGAGCCCAACTCACAAAACAAGGGAGTGTCGAGAAATAATCACTAGTGGTTGAGATAAAGGCTTTAGAGTCAGATGCATGTTCCAACTCTGAGTCAGAACCTGACAAGGGGAATAACAAAGGGAATAAAACTATTGATGTAGATCCCATCACCACTATTGGTGACACCAAGATCTAGAAGATTGAGCCTGAAGATCCAGAGGAGGGGGGTGTCTCTTCCACTCACAGATGTGGGTGAAGGGTTCACCACTGCAATTAATTGTCGATAGTGTGAGACAAAAGAACCTTATTTCAGCAAAGGCCGTGAATTAGTTGGGTTTACTGACCATGCCACACTCACAATTGTACACCATCGGGTGGCTTCACCCAGGACGAGATCTCTACGTCATCCAGCAGTGTCGCCTTGCCTATAGCATCAAGCCCTTCATGGATGAGGTATTGTATGATGTTGGTTCTCTTGAAGTTTTTGATGTATTATTAGGCCAACCATACTTGTGGAAGCTTCATGTCATGTATGAGTTGAGGAATCACATTTTTATTATATATTTGTGAAATAAGTTATATAGGATACCTGAGGTAGCCCCACCTACAGCCATCTCGTTGATCTCTACTAATAAATGCAGTAAGATCATCTCCCAAACTCGGAAATTGGTTTTTTTATAATTCACTCTCAAAGTAACGGGAAGATCATGGCCACATCCATGGCCCCCAGAAAGGGTTCCTCCATGCAACATAAGCATGTGGATAAGGTCGTGGAAGAATACGGGGACATCTTCTCCTCACCCACAGGGGTACCCTTGCACTATCAGGTCAAGCATTCAATCAATATGACTCCTGGACCACCTCTACCCAACAAGTTGATATATCGCTACTCCATTTTGGAAAATGAAGAGATCAAGCGACAAATCTAGGAGTTGCTACAAAAAGGGCACATCCAACCAAGTTCCTCTCCTTGCGGGAGCTTGATTATACTTGTACAAAAGAGGGATTGGACCTACAGGTTTTTCATTGATTATCAGGTACTAAACAAAATCATTATTATGAATAGATATCCAATCCCACATATTTATGACCTCCTTGACCAACTGAAGGGGGCCAATTATTTCATCAAGATCGATTTGGAGTCCGGCTAGCACCAAGTTCCAATAGAGCTCACAGATGTACGGAAGACCGCCTTCAAATCCAAGGAAGGCCTTTTTGAATGTTTGGTTATTCCCTTCACATTGAAAAAATCTCCTACTACTTTTATGAGGCTAACAGATGACATATTCATGCCCTTCACCAACTCACTTATGTTTGCTTATCTGGATGACATCCTCATCTTCAGAAAGAGCTGGGAAGAAAACTTGCAACATATTCAGTAGGTCCTTTAAACCTTGCGACAACATAAACTATGTGCCAACTTGGAGAAATGCACCTTTGGCATGAGCCAAGTCCAATATCTAGGTTACATCATAGATGAGTGATGTGTGCATGTGGATCTAACTAAGATCCAAGTCATTCATGGGTGGCTAGCCTTGACCACTTTAACAGAGCTTCGCATGTTTTTGGGCCTTGCTAATTTTTATCAAAGGTTTTGGTGAGCACCAGTATTGCAGCAATAATGTTGCAACTCCTCGGCTTCCTACTTTACTTTTATCAACCCAGTAGTTCATAACAAACTTGAAAGCAATGGTGTTGTATGCACAAGTACTAGTTCTTATTATAGGCTGTCACTTGGTCAGCTGGTGCAAGATCACGAGGAGCTCAAGCCAACTTCTATGGATTATAGAAGAAGCTCTACATGTGATGAAAGAAAGGAAATCTTACTCTACAGAGGCTACTCTACTTGCAGAAAGGAAAAGAAGACTGAAATGTAAAGTAAACCTAGCAAGCCCTACTTAACCAACTAATCCTACTTTTGCAGAAAGAGAGATGAAAAACCATGAAATGAATGCCATTACCTACTCAAGATGTAAACAACATCTACTCAAGCTATTTCTAGAAGTAGATGAGCAAAAAAACATCTTTTTGGGTTTTTATGTATTTTTATGTGAAATTGTCATGCATGTAATTTATTTGATTGTGAATGTGGCAGCGATTAGGTGGTGATGGAGGGTGGTTTCAGGACTTGAGAAGATGTAGGATGGTGTGGATTGGTCCTAGGAGGTCTCAGGTGGCCTTTTGGAGGCTTTTCCCACAATCGGAATTCAAAAAGAAGCCTACAGGAAAATCTATAGGAGGCTGTAGGGGATCTACAGGAGGTCTATAGGAGGTCTACATGAGGATGCCGAGAGTAGTTTTGAAGCTTTTGAAGGTGAGATAGTGGGTGGAAAGGGTATCTGAAGGTTGGGATGATGTGCTAAGGCACCTAGGGGTCACCAAGGATTTCTAGGAAAGGAAAAGATGGTCGGGAGAGAAGAACGAATCCTATGGAAAAATGCAGAAAACTAAGGCAGATTTGAGGTCAACTTTGGGTGACCTATAGGGCATAGATCAGGGAGAGAATGTGATGGCTGGTAGGCTGACTTGCTGTGAGAAGAGATTTTCTGCAAAAGGAACTGAGAATCAAACAAGGAGATTAAGCAAGCAAGGAAACTAAGTACATCAAAAATAGAATTTTGCATCAAGCTAACCTAGATTATGAGCTATGGAAAGAAATGTTGAAAAATGCTAAAATGAGAGAAAGCATGGAAGGAAACTTATTGCAAGACAGAAATGAGCATGGTGGAAGAGATATAAAGCAAAGCATTAACCTTCTAACAAACTGCAACACTAGAAATCCTATGGAGAAGGAAAATCTGTGTTTTTTTTGGCAACAAGAGGGTCTTGACCTCAATTCATGGTCCCAAAGGGAGGAAAGGAGGCCAAGGCTCTATTGATGGCCTTTTTATATACTCTTTTGATTACTATTCAACCTGCTATAGAAAATTCAAATGGAAACAACCTTCTAAATCACCAAAAGCAACCTATTCTTAACTAAGAAAGAAATTTATCTAACAACAGCTAATTCATAAACTGAAACAACTCATATAAATAAAAAAAAGAGGAGTTTGGTTGCTTGGATTGGGCCCTAACCCAAGAGCTTCAGCCCTATAAGGTAACTTAGTGCTAGCTCAAAGAGGATCTCATCTTTATTATCAAAATAATAATAGGATTACATGAAACTGTTAACAAAAGTAAGCTCGAAGTTGAGTTGAGCAAAGCTGCAACAAAAATTTGAAAATTTGACTAACTTCCTAATGAGGCCAGAGGCCTTTCTACTTATACAACTGATGCTTCCAACAGCTTCCTTAAAATCAGGGAGGTTTGGCTCCCAAAACTCGAGATAAACATAAGTTATCGTCCACTTGCTCAGCTACCTCCTAGTGCATTGATTTGGTTGTTTGTGCTCGGTGATGCATGATGGAGAATTCGAAGTGGGGAGTCATAAATGAGGGGGATACCCTCCTATAAATCCTCTCCTTTGTCCACTTCGAATTATTGCTACCAATTGTCCATTAAATCTTTGACTTGGTCTTCAAAATTCAACAAAAATTTGCATTAAACACATATTAGACTCCATGGAAACATAACCAACCCAATTCACTCCATAAGCACAAATATAATCAAAAAGCATGCAATAAGCTAAGAGGAAGGTTGATTAAACTATGTTAGGAGGCAAAATGAGCTCATATAATTACCCATTTATGGGGCTCATCAGGTTCATGTTGGGATTCTCTCATATCAAAGTCCCAATAGAAGGAATTCATTGAGTTGAAGTGACGCCTTTACTCTGCACCAGTACTCATATATCCAGACCTACAAAAACCATTTGAAATTGAGACAGACACCTTCATCTATGCTATTGGTGCAGTTCTCACTCAAAATAGGCATCTAGTGGCCTATCATAGTGAGACACTTTCTGATACAATTAGGAAGTACCCCAACTATGATAAAGAAATGTATTCCATCAGGTAGGCTTGATGGCAATGGAAGCATTACATTCTAGGGAAGTTGATGGTCATCAAAATAGATCACCAACCTCTTCATTTTATAGACACATAAGGGAAGTTTCAGAATGTTGGGTGTGGAGCCTGATTATCTTCTATATTCAAAGGTATCGCCGCATTGGACCCCAGTTCGTAATGGGGCGGAAACGCCGCCCGTAAAATATTCGCTATAGTGGGGGTCGAGGGGGGGTGGCTGTGACCTTTGGGAGCCCCCTCCTGGCAGGGGGATCGAGGGCAGCGCCCCCAAAGCTAAGAATAGATGTAAAATTGCCTTCTAAAATGTTGTAATTTCATAGTCAATCTGGGCCGTTCATTAGGTGGAGATCTAACGGTAGAAGTTATGTTTAATTTAGGTTTTTTTTCCCTAGAAGGCAACCCCTCACTATATATGAGGGAATTGTATTGCGTCTATATATATCTGTATTCTGAGTGAGGAAGAGAGAGGAGATTGAGAGCGAAGAGGGAATTACAGTGGATTTTTTGTAGGTTGTATCTCTTTAGTTTGCTGGATAATATAAAGAGAAGGACTGGCTGTTTCACTATGGACGTAGCCCAAACTGGGTGAACCGTGTATATCTGTGTCTCTCTTGTTTTATGCATTTTCTGTGTTTATATTTCTAAAATATTTTATGTGTTCCATTGGTCTGTAATATATAATTCTCTAACATTGAATGACCACCATTAGAAGTGGTCTACATATCTATAACAATTACACTTAAACATTAAATACAAAAAGGGTATCACCAATTGTGGAGTATTGAAGAAGGTACGTTTTCCTTGACTATTTTGTCATCTTTTCTTTAGAACTCGTAACATTTTTGCAACATGAACTAGGTAGATAATGGGAAATCATGACAAATCTATAAATATTTATATGCAACATGAAAACGCTAATAATTTCCATTTCTTATGCAGGAAAAGGGAAAAACTAAATATTGTCGCTCCAAAGAAAAAGACAGGGCCAAGCTAACTACTGTCCCTTTGGTGGGGAACCATATGCAAACAAGACGATCTAAATTAAAACATCTCAGCCAAGGAAAGGAAAAGGAGATATCAACTCGGCGCAAGAAAACGACCAGATAACTAAGGATTAACAGCTTGGCGAATCCCTCAGGATCCTTTGATCCTGAGGGATCGCTGCTTTAACTATTTTTGCATCCTTGATATCTCCGCTTCAGCTGTTATAAGTAGGGGCAACACTGCTAGCCCGGGGGAGACTGTTAATTTTCATGTAACTTTGCTCTGTATTTGAAACTTTGATCATCGACTCTCATTGAGAAGTGATCCACTGTAACTCTATTTTAATGCTTTAATATAAATCTAGTTATTGTTCCATCTGTGATTCTAGAATAACTTCAAGTGGTGTATCCCTGGAGGTTAAGGGCCCGGCCCTGGTGGAACACTTGCTCCTGTACCATTGTCTTTAGTTTGTGTGTGGTTTGTCTTATCACCTATAATCGATAATCTGGTGTGTTTCGTTATTTATATCACAGCTCTGTTATATTTACAATATCATTCTCTGAAACAGGAAAGTCGTATTGTGCATTCTGATCTTATAACATATTGTCGTTCCTTTAAAGTCATTAATGTAACATCACTATTCTTTACAGAATGCTATTGTTGTTCAATTGCAGAGTAACCGCGCTGTGATCATCTTAAGTTGGTATTACTGTATTCGTCTATGGTTTATACTTCATACGATTGCTGTTCAATTGACATTGTTGTTCCATTATGAATTGTGATCGTTATCCTTTCTAACCGGGATCAATACTTGTGGTATCAGACTCATATTACTGTTTTTCTTAATATCTCTGCATGTTGTGTGTATTATTTATTTCGGTACTGTATATTCACAATTGGCTCTAAGCACTGTTCTATATTTCATTAGTAATTAGTTGTCGTTCCATTTCTGTTTGCTGTCGAATTTACCCTTTGAGTGAAGATTGACATTTGATTTCTGTAGGATATGATCACTGTACTTGTTCCTGTAGATTAAGGTGTGTTGTTCATCAGACTTAGTTGTTGTTACATTTTCTAGTTGTCGTTCCATTTCTTAGTTGCTATTCCATTTCATGTTATTTGCGTTATTGTTGCTTTGGTGTGCAGAATGATCTGAAACTATAGTGGGCATTGGCATTTGCTGTCTAGTCCCTAGATTGATGATCTGTTCCTTGGTTACCTTTAGTTACATCAGTTTCCAAAGGGATGAGTTATTGTTACTGGACCCTTGACTGATAAATTGCTTAGTTTTCTGAATGCATGATTTAGGCTTTAAAATATTTTGTTGTAAGTAGATTTTCTTTCAAGCATCCGTTTACTCTTGTATTTTCTTGAGCACTATACTACTAGAATTACTCTGACAAATGAAAGCCTCAGACTGAGTACACTCTTTGAGATAACAAATCATTCCTGGATTGACAAGTTAATGTGAGGTAATTAGAGGTGAAAAATACCCTTTTTACGGCTCGAAATTTTGGTGCCATTGCCGGGGAGGAATGTAGCCATTTGTCTCTTTTTCAAATTAGTGTAAGAACCTGTTAGGAAAGAACTGGGTTTTAAAAACGGAAGGTAAGAACCTGTGTGTGGAGTATGTAATAGCCCTGCTCCCCTGCCCACTTTTCTGTAGATTTGTTGCTGTTTTTTTTTTGGTAGAACCTAGCAGTTGATTTGTGTGCATGACTAAGCAGAAAAAGCTAGAAAAGAATCCCAAACCTCTACCCAAGTCTGATAAAGTTAAGGGGCCAGTGACCCTTGGCCGATCGACCTTTATAGACAAAATCCTTAAGAAAGCAGAAACTCAGCCTTCAGTAGGACTTAGAAAAGTAACTTCTAGACAGCCTACTAGTTCTCTTCAGGCCATAGGATCACCATCTGTAGCCTTTGCTGAGGTGCACAGTCAAACCGAAGAGAAAGATTTTCAAGAAATTGAAAATTCTAGCCCAAAATCATTGCAAGAAGGGAACCTCAACAATCTCTGTGAAGGAAGGGGAGAAACAGGAGAAGGTGAAGAACCAAAATCTCCTCTTAGGGTAATTCAGTCATTAAGTAGCCCAGATAAGGGAAGTGCTACAAAAATCATTTATAACAAAATTCAAGAATCTGAATCCCCTCAGACATTAGGCACTCTCATCATCCCAGATAAAGGAAGTGTTGTCAAGGCCATTCCCATTAGAGCCATTCCCCCTCGACAACCTAGGAATACCCTCCTAGATATCCTAGAAGGCTATTGGCACATATTTGACCAAATGGCCCAGAATTAGCCTAACACCCAAACCTCTACACTGAAATACCCCATTGTGGATACTATAGCCAATGCACCTATGAAAGCAATTCCCCTCTAGCATATCCCTACATTCCATGGCCTTACATCAGAAGATCCGGATGCATTTCTATTTGAATTCGACGTGCTGTGTAGAGGATATGACTATACCACCGATCCTCAAAAACTGAAATTATTTCCCTCTACGTTAAAAGGAGCTGCTTTAAGATGGTTTATGGGATTAGGTGGTGGTGTTATAAATAATTGGGATCAAATGAAAGAGTCTTTTCTAAAAAAATATTAGGACTATTGCAGGTCTCGAGAGTTAAAAGATGAAATATTTCAGATGGTAGCTAAGCCAAATGAAATGTTAGAAGAGTATGTTGAATGATTCCAGTATAATCTTCAAAGATCTCCTTATGCATAATTACCCTTACCTGATAATGTATTAAAAACAACATTAAATAGGGGAATTAAGGAACAATGGATTGAGACATTAAACATTATGGGGAAAGGAGATATTTATCAAGAAAACTTTACTGACATTATTGATTTATGTATCAGGAGCTCAAGAGGCAGCACAAGAGTAAGACCAGTAGAACATGATCAATTTGTAAGAGATAATAGAATTTCGGTAGAAGGAGTAACTCATGCAGAAATTGGAAATTTATTAGAAAATTTTAAAACTGACATATTGGGGACGCTGACAACACAACTTGATATTATGCAGGCTAAACAAAAGCAAGCAGAAGCAGAATAGAATTTGGCAATCTTCTATCCTAGATACAGAAAGAAACATAACCACAAGGAGTGTCCATTAGATGCAGTTCAAGCTTGCGCCATTTGTACAAAAGACCACTCCACGGAGAGCTGCCCCTCACTTCCTGGATTGAAAGAAGTATACAAGGAAGCAAAAGAAGAGCCAGAACCAGTGTATCTACTTAATCAACGCCGTCAGTGGCAGCCGCGACAAACAGGTATGTTTTCAAACCCAGCTTCTTCTTTCCAGCCTCAGCAATACCATGCTCAACAATATAATTCAATGTGGAAAAATCAACCTCCCTTCTCGAATTGGTCACAACAACCATTCCCTTCATCATCTCCATGGCCGAGTCAAGCAAGCCAACCCAATTGGCCAAATTTTCCCTATACCCCACCATATTGGCAAAACAATGTTTTTCCACCACAATGGACTCCTCCTACTTCACAGAGTCAAACTTGGAAGACAAGCTGGCAAAGACCGATGAATCAGCTAGTAGGAACCATCTCGATCCCTTAACCTACACTGCCAGCCCTACAACAAAACCCCCAGTCTAAATTAAGGCCGCAACTCCTAGCCCAACCCAATCCAAATCCAAATAACAGACTGGTCCAGTCCATTCAAATAACTGAAACACCAGAGACAGGAACCGATCTAAGGGAGTGTAACGACCTTCAATTAAGATCCGGGCGTATCATTGAAACAGAGGGAGATAAAACAGTTCAAGTTGAAAATCAGTTGCCTGTAGAACAACCATTACACAAAGAGGACGTGACTAGACAACAAATTCATGATCCAATAACCACATCCTCTCCTCCATTCCCAGAACGTTTAATCATACCTCGACCTATACAATATCCTGATTTTGACATTATGAGAGAATTACGAAATCTGTACATAAAAATCCCGCTCCTCCAAGCCATTCAAGACATCCCGATATATGCAAAGACTATCAAAGAACTATGTATAAAGAAACCAAGGAGGACAATAACAAATAACCCAAAGGTCCAAGTAGTTGGCACTTTATTTGACTTATTATTAGGAAAAGAAACACCCATTAAATACGAAGACCCAGGAAATCCAATAGTAACCATACAAATCTATGGTCGAACCTTCTAAAATTCCTTAGTTGATCTAGGAGTTGCAATTAACATCTTAACAACCACTACTTGCCAAAAAATGGGCATTACATCAATAGAACTGACCTCCACTTTATTAGAACTGGCTCATCAATCTGTAGTTAGGCCAGCGGGCACACTAGAGGATGTCATGGTATCTGTTGATTCCCGGGAGTATCCGGCCTTCTTTTGATAATAAATCTCAAAACCTAACTTGATGGACATCCATTGATCTTAGGCAGACCTTGGCTCGCAACTGTCGATGCTTATATTGGCTGTTGACAAGGTAATATGACCATTTCTAGGGGGAAAAATATTAAGAATCTAGATTTATACCCCCCAGCGCAGCCAAGTGTCACAATAATAAAAACTAACAAGCATAATGTATCATACCTCACCGAAAATATTAGATCTCCATTAACCATACAAGAGGCCCTCTATTTCAAAGATCAAACAGAAGACAATGCCATTAATAATTTCATTAGCCAAGTTGAACCCAGATCCCACGTACAATGTCACATGATAGAAGCAGCATTTGATAATGAATTAGAAGAGGATCTTCTTAAAGATACGCATGATCAAACAATACCTACTACCTCCGTCTTTAATAGCAAAATTGTGGAAATTGAGCCAGGGAAGACTTTAAACATTAATGCCAACCTGACTTCCGAACAAGAAAAGAAACTCATCCAGTTATTGAGGAAACATAAAGAGGAATTTGCATGGGACTACCCTGATATGAAAGGAATTGATCCCCAGTTATGTACACACCACATTTACATAGAAATGGATGCGAGACCTGTTCACCAACCATAAAGGAGACTTAATCCTCATCTAAAAGACGTTGTAAAAGCTGAACTCCAAAAACTTTTAGATGTTAACTTTATCTACCCTATCTCTGATAGTAAATGGGTCTCTCCACTTGTTGTGGTACCAAAGAAGAATGGAAAGTGGAGGATTTGTGTAGACTATAGAGAATTAAATAAAGCAACACAAAAATACCACTTTCCTCTTCCATTCATTGATCAAGTATTAGACACTTTAGCAGGAAAGAAATTCTTTTCTTTCTTATATCGCTTTAGTGGATACAATCAGATTCAGATTGCCCCTGAAGACCAAGACAAAACCACTTTTACTTGTCCTTGGGGAACATTTGCCTACAGATTTTTACCTTGTGGCTTATGCAATGCTCCTGCCACATTTCAAATAGCTATCCTCAGCATTTTTTCAGACCTAATAAATGAAGGGCTCGAAGTCTATATGGATGATTTTACACCATACGGAGATGATTTTGATCCAGCATTGGACACACTGGAAAAAGTCCTGCAGCGTTGCATTGCCACCAGGCTTTGCTTAAGCCATGAAAAATATTATATGATGATGACTGAAGGACTTATTCTAGGCCATTATATCTCAACAGCTGGCATACAAGTAGACCCAGCCAAAATTCAAATAATTTTGCTAATTCCTACTCCTACCACTCAAACAGACGTACGCATTTTTCTTGGATTCTCTGGTTATTATAGAAGGTTTATAGAACATTTTTCACATATTGCTGCACCTCTATATGCACTAATAGGTAATGTTGACTTTCTTTGGATAGAAAAATGTGACTGTGCTTTTCAAGATCTGAAGAAGCTTGTGTCCACAGCTCCAGTCCTTCGAGGACCAAATTGGGACCTGCCATTCCAAATTTCATCAGATGCCTCAGATACAGCTATTGGAGCAGTCCTTGGGCAGGAAGAAGATAAAAAACCATATGCAATTTATTATATTAGAAAGAACTTATCCCCTACTGAATTGAATTATACTGTTACTGAAAAGGAATTTCTAGCTGTAATACATCCTATCAATAAGTTCAGGCATTACATTGCTGGATATCCTGTTATTTTATATACAGATCACTCTGCCATAAAATATTTAGCAAATAAACCAAGCACAACTAGTAGAATAACTAGATGGCTGATTTTATTGTAGGAATTTGATATTACAATCAAGGACAGACCAGGCAAAGAAAATCCTGTAGCTGACTTTCTCTCACAAATGCCAAAACCAGTGGATGCAGTAGTAGTTGAAGATCAATTCCCAGATGAGCATTTGTTTGCTGTCACTGTTAAAACACCCTGGTATGCTGATGTTGCGAATTACTTAGCAATAGGTAAATTACCAAAACATCTGACCCCCAATGAACGAAAACAGATTGTCCAGAGAAGTGCTCGATTTTCCTAGATTGGGGGCTACCTGTTCCATACAGGAGCAGATATGCACATCAGGAGATGTGTCCGGGAGGATGAAATTTTTGATATTTTGAAAGCTTTTCACGACGGACCATGTGGCAGACACTTTGCCGATAAAAGAACTGGACATAAGGTGCTGCAAATAAGGTATTATTGGCCTACAATCTTCAAAGACGCAAAGAAGTTCGTTCAAGCTTGTGACAGTTGTCAAAGAGCAGGACGCCCTGGTCAGGCTGATGAAATGCCCCTGAACCCACAACTGGTTATTGAACCATTCAAGTGATGGGCACTTGATTTTGTTGGTCCAATTAACCCATCCTCGAATTAGAAAACATATATTCTAGTGGCAACAGAATATGTCACCAAATGGGTTGAAGTAGAAGCATTACCGAGAGCTACAGAGGATTCTGTCATACAGTTCCTGTTTCATATATTTGTGCGATATGGGCTTCCAAGAGACATAATTACAAATGGTGGACCACAGTTTGCTGGTAATAAGATTGCTGCAACACTTAAAAAATATCATATCCAGCATAAAATTACTACTCCATACCACCCGCAAGCAAACAGTCAAGTAGAAAGCAGCAACAAAATAATAGAAGCAATCTTGACAAAAACCATTGCGTCACATAGATGCGATTGGGCTGCAAGACTACCAGAAGCCTTGTGGGCCTATAGAAAAACATGGAGAAGCACTACCGGCTATTCACCATACCAATTGGTGTTTGGAAAGAAACCCATTTTCCCCATAGAATTCGAAATCCAAACACTGCGAACAGCACAAGAAGTCGGCCTAGATCTAAACGAGGCACAAATTAATAGATTACAGCAGATCAATGAGCTATATGAAATCAGGCTCTCTGCCCTTCAACATACTGCATTAATCCAATAGTAGTGAGCTAAATGGCATGACACTCTCATTAAAAACAAAGTCTTCCACAAAGGAGACTGGGCGCTCTTATACGATTCCAGGTTTCAGGATTTTCCCAGGAAACTTCAGACTCGCTGGCTGGGGCCATATGAAATCCAGAAGGTACATGATAATGGCACTTTAACTTGAGTCACTATTGACGGATCTGGACATACCTTTAAATTAAATGGCCACTGAGTCTAATTATACTACAAACCACTTACCTGGGAATCCTTCTGTCAGCAACTACGTAAGGACTCTGATATGAAAATTCTACAGGAGGAACAGCAATCTTTCTCACCTGTGATTCATTAAGTGATTCACCTTTTTATACTTTGTACATAATTTCTTTGTTCTGTATATATTCTTTTGTTCCTTTTCCAGAAGAAACAACACTGTCATTCTATTGTTCCTTTTCTGAAGGGACAGCATTTGTGCGCACTTTTCTCATTTTTGTTGTTCCTTTCCAAAGAGACAGCATTTTTGTTTACTGTTCCTTTTTCTAAAGGAACAACACCTTTGATTTCTGTTGTTCCTTTTCTAAAGGAACAACACTTTTGATTTTTACTGTTCCTTTTCCGAAGGAACGGCATTTGACTTTTTGCTGTTCCTTTTCCAAAGAAACGACATTTGGGTTTTTTGCTATTCCTTTTCCAAATGAACGACACTTTTTTATTTTTGTTGTTCCTTTTCCAAAGGAACAACATTTGCATTTTTGCTATTCCTTTTCCAAAGGAATGGCACTTTTTAGCATTTGTGTTTCTGCTATTCCTTTTCCAAAGGAACGACACTTTTTGTTTTCTGTTGTTCCTTTGAAAAAGGAACATCACTTGTATTCCTTTACCCTTCCTTTTTCAAATGACAACATTCTTGTATTCCTTCTACTTATTCCTAGAGATACCTGTTGTTCCTCTTGTTTCAGGTCTTTTGGAGCACGGCTATACACTCCTGCAATGGATACAAATCTAGAGCATACTAGAATCAGCGAATTATATAAACTCGCTACTTTTACAAGAAATTGTTGTGAATTGATAACGAGGAACAAAGAAAGGATGCAATCATTCATTACTTTTGATGTCATTACTCTACTAATACTAACATTATTGGTCATCTTTATCATGCTGGTTCTTTTTAAAATTCCCATAATCTTCTTTGATAATTATTAAGGAATAAGAACAAGGGGTTTATATTTTTCTATTGAGATGTTAAGACTTCTTCCACCATTCCTACTCTTAAGGAGGGTTGAACCACCCTTTGTGTATAAATAGGGAAGCATGTTATAAAAATAAAAAAGATGAATGTTTTGAATTGTCAAATGCAGGATAGGGGGTCTCATCAAGAGCCAGCCTACCATAATCATAAGGAAGAAAGTGAAGTGGCATTCCCACTATGGCCACCACACCAGGGATATGGTCCAAGAGGCACATCAGAAAAAATAAAGAGTCCTTTGAATAGGAAGTCTCATCACGAGCCAGTCTACCCACCTTTCACTCCCTCCTGGTGAATGGAATTATGATTTAACTGGTTACCAAGCCAACATAATGACCTCCATTTTGACACCAAACAAAACTTCCTAGGCATACACAAAGGATCATGGTTCCATGGGTGAAAAAAACAAATCTACCAAGGTTATGGACACCTGTCGGCAGCAGAGCTTTGTTAATGGTATTGAAGTCACATTTCTTATACACCAATAGTCATTATTAATACCCTTCTCGGTCATATACCTTTGTAATCTATCAAATAGGATTATGCATGTCACTTCCCCGAACCATTAAAACCATGAAAATCCATTATAACCAATCATGACGGAAAAAGTAGACGATGATTGCATTACACTCGTTGTGCACGTCAAGTATCCTATCCTCCCAGCCTCGCATCATGTAACCGCACTTTCTTATTTATTAAGCGATCTTGTTATACACCTAGATTTCGGTAACTTGCTCCTTTTTGTCAACATGGCATCATGGCATATGTTGTTCCTTTATGACCCTGTACCAGAACAGATCGGCCTGCCACTCCTTCATCTAACGATCGAGGATGGCCTATCACATTTTAGGGGGGGCTGACTTCATAATTTGCTGGTATACTTGTCCGGTTATTATTTGGTAAATTCTTACTCGGGAATAGCAAGGCTTAACGATATCTCGTTTTTCAATTTGCATGCCTTGCTGTTCCTAAGATATTTCCGTCTGCAGCAACTAGGAAGATTTGAACAAGCCTTGCGATTTTTCTATTTTTTCTGTGTTTCTAACAGTTCGAACAGCTTTTTGTTCCATTTTCGTTTCTGTGTTTTTACAATGAGCTAAAGCATGGGAGGAAGGTCAATTCGAAGAGAACCATAGGTATTGATAGTTTCCGACGCTGCACAGGAAATCCTGGAAAGGGCGGGATGGTTAGTCTATCTTAATCATTTACAGGAATCCAACGAGACCGTGGCAATAGAATTCTTGCAGAATTTACAAGAAAATCACTCCACAATAAGTGGAAAACATATAGCAGTCATCGATGACATAATTGCAGAGGTCTCGGGACTGCCAGCCACTAGACCTGTATGCACCCTGAAGAAGGAGAGATTGCAAAAGATCATGGAGATCTTCTAGGATGAAGGCCAGAACCTCACAATCAGAGGAAAGGGAGTCCTACCAGCAGCATTAGGAGAGCCATGGGTAGAATTGGAGAGGATCATCCAGAGCTACATCACCTGTGGAGGCAGGAAAGACGTGGTAAGACCACGAAACCTTAAACTCTTAGGTGTATTAAAAGAGAAATGCTCTATGAACCTACCTGCATTTTTAAATTCATTACTGCATGATTTTTCCCAAAGCATGAAAAAGTCACAACATGTGGAATCGGTAGTGAGTCACCATAGAATGAAATGGCTGATAGTTAGCCACAGTCTTTCTCAGTAGTAGAGCAGCTGGGAAGAACTAATTGCTATAATAGATGGGGCACCAACTTCACCAACCCCAAAACGCAAACATACTGCTAGTACACCGAATAGACCATCAAAACGGAGAAAATCAGTTAGATTGGCACGGATTAGAGGGAGGTTGGAAATTCCCCAAGGGAGTACCAACCAGCTTGTGGAGATAGATGACTTAGGGGACAAGCAACCCCCGCAATTGGAAGGAGAAGAGAATGAGAAAGAAGTGGATGGAAATGAGGAAGGAGAGACAGAGGAAGAGACTGAGCAACCTGAGCAGGTGGAGGTGGAGGCAGAACAACACAAAGAGAGTCCATTGCAAAATCCATTGCAAGAGGACGAATTGGCCAAAATTCTGGCCAATATGGGTGACTATGGCTGGCCTCTCATCCTGCTAGGCCTCCAGATCGAGGAAGAACCGAAAGAGCATTCTACTCAGGATAAAAATGCACCCGAGGAATTGTGCGACGAGGAGGAAAACAAAGAAAATAGTTTTGTTCATGATGTAAGCATGATAGGGGAAGGAAATGATGAAGATATGGAAGGGGAACAATCCACTCCCAGCCAGACTACACCAGAAGAATTGCATGAAGAAGAAGGGGTGGACAAGGAAGTTACCCAGGAAGTAACAGAGCCAGCTAGGGTTTCTACTCCTGAGCAACCTGAACAAAACATTGAAGGAGCACCCCAAGAGGAAAACCAGGGAATTGGCTAGGATAACAGTCCAGGCTCGAGTAAACAGAGAGTTGTCCCTTCTAAGGAAATAGAAGAAATCAAACGATTACGGAAAGAACAACAAAGGTTGCTAAATGTGATAGCTCGACTTCGACAGATAATCAGAGTTTTGAGAATGAGAAAGAGAGAAAAGAGAACTTTATGGGAAACACATGCAGCTACTTCGGTGAGACCCCCCAAGAAAAAGGTTCGAAAGACCCCTGTTCAACCTGTTGTTCAAAACCCTATTGAAGAAAAGTTTGTTGTTCAAACCGCCATTGAAGAACAGTCTGTTGTTCAAACTCTTGTTGAAGTGCAGACTGCCATTCAAAAGAAAAAGGAACAACATTCCATTGTTGCTCCTGTTGAAGTGTAAACGGACAATATATCGGCCTATGACAAGGAAGTTCAGATAGAGGCACAGTCCTCTGAAAGGATACAGACTATAAACACAAGGCAACGCAATAAGAAGATTCAAGTAAATCTTCCACTGGGCACTACTATGTGGGACAGCGATCCGAGGACAGTAACCCTATGAGAGGGTTTGATGCAAACTCAGAAAGCAGTAGAAACACTCACGGAACAAACGGTTTCTCAAGAAAAGTATGAAGAATTACAACACTAGCTAAGGAATTTCAATTTATCCGAAAGCCAGGCCTTTGAAGGATGGCGAAAAGAACAAGAAAAAGTCACAAAGGTATCTCATAGATTAGATGTAGTTATCAGACAATTGGATACCTTATGCTCTTTGTACACTGACGTCCTAGCATGTAGAGCCCCTGCCAAGAATTATGCCTTGTTTTTAATGGAATGATATTTGCAATTGAAAATTAAGGCCATCAAAGCAGGAGCCCCTATACAAATTAATACCATTGATGATTTTATAAATTGTTGTAAGCACTATGGAGTGAAGGTTCAAAGACTACTGTGTGAATTCTATCTGCATAACCTTGTGCTAGATCGGGACACAGAGAAGAACCCTAGCCCTTTTGTTGGGGATATCCAGCTACAAGAATTTATTTCATTTGGAGTTAATCAAATCAAATGGCTTAAAGCCTATAATGCTTTCCAAAGACAAGAAAACGGATTAGACTTATGGGTAAGAGCTGAGCCTAGAGATCCATTATAGTTATGGAACAAACATAGGAGCCTCATGAGGACTCTGGGCATGATTGACGTGTTAAAACCCATTCATATAGCAATCAATCGGCAAGGGATAGAATACTTCTTTACCATTAAGGACCTTGCCATTGCAGCTACTAAATTTCGATATCAGACCTCTAATCTGAACATCCAACTCAGGGAACCATTTAATTATGAGAACTTTAAGTTAGCCGCTAATCGTTTGAACCTCTATGGTGAAATTATCTTAAGGGCAGGGCCATCTTGGTTAGGATATAGGTTTCGAAGTCCGATTATTTGGCACCCTACACCTGGATACCAAGCCCTATATGAAATGCCTGAGGGTTAGACAGGCCATCTTTTTGAACACCTAGTTAGGCATCATGGTTGTAGGCCACCACATGAGATCCCATCTCCAGCCTACTCTCTCACTGCCTTACATGTCAACTACAATGTTTTCATGAGGGCATGAAAAAGGGTAAGCAGGGGGGTGTGTGGAGTATTGAAGAAGGTATGTTTTCCTTGACTATTTTGTCATCTTTTCTTTAGAACTCGTAACATCTTTGCAACATGAACTAGGTAGATAATGGGAAATCATGAAAAATCTATAAAGATGTATATGCAACATGAAAACACTAAAGATTGCCATTTCTTATGTCGGAAAAGGGAAAAACTAAAGATTGCCATTCCAAAGAAAAAGACAAGGCCAAGCTAACCGTTGTCCCTTTGGCAGGGAACCATATGCAAACAAGACGATCTAAATTAAAACATCTCAGCCAAGGAAAGGAAAAGGAGATATCGACTCGGCGCAAGAAAACGACCGGATAACTGAGGATTAACAGCTTGGCGAATCCCTCAGGATCCTTTGATCCTGAGGGATCGCTGCTTTAACTATTTTTGCATCCTTGATATCTCTGCTTCAATTGTTATAAGTAGGGGCAGCACTACTAGCCTAGGGGAGACTGTTAATTTTCATGTAACTTTGCTCTGTATTTGAAACTTTGATCATCGACTCTCGTTGAGAAGTGATCCACTATAACTCTGTTTTAATGCTTTAATATAAATCTGGTCGCTATTCCATCCGTGATTCTGGAATAACTTCAAGCGATGTATCCCTGGAGGCTAAGGGCTCGACCCTGGTGGAACACTTGCTCCTGTACCATTGTCTTTAGTTCGTGTGTGGTTTGTATTATCAGCTTTAATTGGTAATCTAGTGTGTTTCGTTATTTTATATCACAGCTCTGTTATATTTACAATATCGTTCTCTGTAATAGGAAAGTCGTATTGTGCATTCTGATCTTATAACGTATTGCCGTTCCTTTAAATTCATTAATGTAACATGACTGTTATTTACAGAATGCTATTGTTGTTCAATTGCAGAGTAACTGCACTGTGATCTTCTTAAGTTGGTATTACTGTATTCGTCTATGGTTTATACTTCATACAATTTCTATTGAATTGACATTGTTATTCCCTTATGAATTGCAATCGTTATCCTTTCTAACCGGGATCAATACTTGTGGTATCAGACTCAGATTACTGTTTTTCTTAATATCTCTGCGTGTTGTGTGTATTATTTATTTCGGTACTGTATATTCACAATTGGCTATAAGTGTTGTTCTATATTTCATTGGTAATTAATTGCCTTTCCATTTCTGTTTGTTGTCCAATTTACCCTTTGAGTGAAGATCGACATTTGATTTCTGTAGGATATGATCAATATACTTGTTCTAGTAGATTAAGGTGTGCTGTTCATCAGACTTCGTTGTTGTTAGATTTTCTAGTTGTCGTTCCATTTCTTAGTTGCTATTCCATTTCCTGTTATTTGCATTACTGTTGCTTTAGTGTGCAGAATGATCTGAAACTGTAGTGGGCGTTGGCATTTGCTGTCTATTCCCCAGATTGATTATCTGTTCCTTGGTTACCTTTAGTTGCATTAGTTTCCAAAGGGATGAGTTATTGTTACTAGACCCTTGACCGATAAATTGCATAGTTTTCTGAATGCATGATTTAGGCTTTAAAATATTTTTCTGTAAGTAGATTTTCTTTCAAGCAGTCATTTACTCTTGTATTTTCTTGAGCACTATACTACTAGCATTACTCTAGCAGATGATAGCCTCAGACTGAGTACACTCTTTGAGATAACAAATTGTTCCTGGATTGAGAAGTTAACGTGAGGTAATTAGAGGTGAAAAAGACCCTTTTTACGGCTCGACACCAATCATGTTGCAGACTGCCTCAGCCAGCCCCTGGTTGCAAAAGTGACTATTGTTCTCAACTCTTGTGTCCACGAGACCTCTAGATGGCCGCAAATGTACAAAAATGATTCGAAGTTTACCTCCACATACCAGATGCTAGTATAAGGAAAAAAAGTTATTGATTTCCACTTCTAGGATGAATTATTATGCTACCTGGGCCACCTTTGTATTCCTTCAAGTGAGTGTACCAAGCTGATTTTGGAGACACGCCACAGTTGGGTCGCAAGATACTTTGGCGTGGAGAAAACTATGGTCATACTACAAAAGTACTTTTATTGGCCAAAACTTTGATAGGATGTTGGGAAATATATTGGATCCTTCATTGCTTATGCCATCACTAAGCAAACCATCAAGAAGTAAGGCTTTTACACTCATCTTCCTACTCTTAGCTAGCCTTTGGAATCCATCTCCATGAACTATCTATCTGGCCTCGCTTCTACCAAGCATGGTAATGACTGTGTATTTGTGGTCATGGAATTTTTTCTAATATGACTATATTGGCAGCCTACAAGAAGAGTATCACAGCAGATGTCACTACCAAACTCTTCTGTGAACGAGAGTGGGTACATTTTGGATCCCACAGACCATTATATCAGATTAGGATAACAGGTTCTTGAGCACATTTTGGTCAAGCTTGTGGACACTATTGGACACCAAGCTCACCAAGTCGACTACATTCCATCCCCAAAGATATGGCCAGATAGGGGTCGTCAACAGGATGATAGTGCACATACTCTGCATGTACAACTCTAAGAATCCACGAAATTTGGATGAGATCCTTCCCTATGTGTAGCACAGTTGTAACAAAGCTCTCCATAGCTCGACTGGTTGCAGTCCCTTTCAAGTGGGTCTAGGATTTCAACCATTGTGTCTGATTGATGTTATCATGCATCATCTGACTACACAGACAGAATCCACACATGTATTGTTCGAGGCTAATAAAGGAACTATATTTATTCAACACATCCAACACATCCATGAGTAGGTTCATGACATCTTGGAGAAGTCCAATGCGAAGTACAAGCAACAACATGATCAACATCAGGTGCCACACAAGTTTCATGAGGGCGACAAAGTTTGGTTTCATTTGTATAAAGAACTGTTATCAGGAAATCTAGTGTCCACTTAGAGCTGCTAGTCCCACTAAGACTGGTAGCTATCTTAGAAACAAAAAAACTAAAACTACTTTCGCTTTCCTTTATGAGAAGTAGATAAGAGGGGAATGAAAGACACCAACCTCATTCTTGCGCTTGGTTCCTTGCTCGGTTCCTCTCCCTTCTGACAGATCCTTGCCACTTTTCCTTCGTCTACCTAGCTTCAAAGAGCACCTGTGGAATCAAAGCAGCATAATACTATCGAAGAACAGAGATCTACAATCATAAACAATATAGGATCAGATATATATTGACAACACAAATGCATATATCATCAAACATACAAGAATGTGGAGGAAAACTTGAATAGCTTTATTAATATCAAGAATAGCAAAGAGGATTACAACCAATTGTTCTGACCCAGCATCATCCTCCCAGCATGAAAGCCCTTCTTCACCTCATGAAAAGCTTAGATCACCCAACACTATGAAGTTCCACCAAGAAACCAAAAACACTTCCTTACAAGATACAAAATTCCAGCCTCTGGATCTCTGGGATGAGGGATCCATATATAGATGATTGCAAGGGGGTGAGTCAACTTCTGGTATTTTGATTAGTGTCCTCTCTCTGATAGTTCTTGATTCCACTTGGAGATTGATGATCTCCTACTCATCCCTGGGCAAATTCAGAGAGGCAAGTGTCATAGGAGAAGTTTCTGGAAGATTCTATGATCATCCACCTTGCAAACTGTCTCTGCCATTTGTCCACTCTCACCCATCGCACCCTACAGAAGGGCTTTTCAGTATGCATCACACCCTTTACACTGGGCAGGTGGGATGCATCGCACCCTTAGCACTGAGCAACCTGTATGGTCCAGTTTTGACCAGTTCTGAGCAGTTTCTTGTGGAGAACTTCTGGGAGATGATGTAATCAGCTGACCTTGTTCTTTTAGGGTATGAAACAACACTTTTAGGGACTTAGGAGCCCTTGGTTTATGGACATGTATGATTGGGGTTGCAGTGCCCAAAAATGTCTATAACAGTTGCCCCCTAAAGCATGAGGTCGTTAATCTTTTGATGTTGGGTGAAATGCTTTATCATGAGGATCCGAAGTTTTTACGAGCTGGAAGGTGACCTGTAATAAGATAAAATACAATACATTATCTTCATAATATTTTTCATGATCTAGCTGAGGTGAGCATTCCCATGATCATCTTTATAAATTCATTTTCATGTACGTAAGACAGACAACTGTCTGTGTGGTAGACTGATGATTCTGATAGAGTCATAATCCTTTGATTCGAATGATCATCTGTGCAGCAATGATGTACATTTGATGTCTTTATTTTCCTAAATATATTGCAGCCCGTATGGATGAAACTAGATTTGGGGTCTTCAAACTCGTCCAATCTTCACTTGGAGTACAAGTCGATCCATGTGAAAGATGTTCTGGAGTCGAACATGGAAAGACATTGCCTGATTACCAGCCAAGGATGCAAGATGTTAACAGGTGCGAGAGGAATCACCGATAATGATGATGACCCTCAAGATACTACAATACAATTCACGTGGTGTGAAAAAGGGACTTGGTGTCGAACACCACGCAAAATCTTTCGGTCGAAGGACATTGATGTAAACCTGTCACCGGAAGTGAGAAACTTGCCATTGAGGCATGCAAGCTTCAAACTACTAAAAGGGTTGTTCCTAAGTCGACTTCTTGGATAATGAGTTGATGTTGGAAAGAAGCGACCCGTCGTAGGAGGGCCTTAATGAATCCCACATCTATGACATGGAAAGGAGTAAATGATTTTGGAGGTTAAAACGATCTGATGATACAGGGTTCAGGGTAGCGGTCATGAAAGAATGGAGCGTGAATGTATTGTAGTGGATGAGACACAGGTGAATTCTCTGAGCGACTTCTCTTGAACATACCGGCACCACTGACGTGGATTGGTAGCGTTAACCCCAAATATGAATGGTGCGATGGACCAATGGTGATATGACCGGTGAACGGAATAACCCAACCCAACTCAGATGTGGAGTGAAAGTGTCATGTTCAAGAGCGAATTGCTACCAATAAAGTTTCTTCAAGTTTTCTTCCCAATTTTTCCCCAGTCATTGTTGACCAGTACCTCTTTATTTTCATCAAGCTTGAGGAGGATAACATATGCTTGTTCTATAATTTTCCCTTCGGGCAAACCCGTCGCTATGTTTTAATGAGCCTAGTGACAGTGAAATTCATTCTTGTCTATATGGACAAGTTTGTCGCTATTTGGTTTTAACGAGTTTAACGACAAAGATAACTCAGTCCGTTTCAATTTTAGAGAGTTTGAAAGGGACGTAAATGAAACTCCAATAATCCTTTTTCGTCATATAATCCCTTAGGTCCGAAAAAGTATAAAATAATATGAAAGGGATGAATTTTTGGTAATTTTAACGAGCCAAACAGAACAAGCACTCAATCTTTTTGTGTAATTATCCCTCACGTCCAAAAAGATTAAAATCTAGAGGAGGGATAGCACTCCCGGTAGCTTTAACGAGCTGGAGAGGCCAATTGCTTGGCAATCTTTTCATATTTTACGAGTCAGGTGAAAAGAGCTTAAAGGAGACTCGTCTTTTGAGGAACAAGTGATAATTTCAGGTAGTAGCTGATTCCAGGTAAGGTTTGGAATTTTCCAATCATGGCAGTGTCACAAGGAAGGCTAATAGGATCACTCTTCGCAACTATTCCTCAAAAGGGGTAAACAATCAAATGGAGGTGAATGATCAGCTAAAACAGAGTGGAGGTGATGGTAAGAACACGACCAGGGCTCAAAAGCTAATGATAATGCATTCACAATGGTTATTTATTGGGGATTGGTTCATTTTTTAATGAGCTTAAACTCTGGGGGAACGTTTTCTCATTGCTAAGGTTTAATTTTTAACGAGCTTGAACTTCGCATAAAAACTGCTCGTGATAATGGTCATTGATTATTTGATTTCACCGCTAACCACTTTGTTCCTTCAAAGGTTGTACTGCTTGTTCAATTTGCTTCGTAAAACCAATTAGAAATGAACAATATATGTTTGAAAAATGAGTTAAAACACTAATATTTTACTCGAATTACGTGAAAAGTAATTTAAAAGTGGTTTTTACCCCTCATTTTACCATTTCATTTGAGCTTTGGTTTGTTGGAGCTTTGGAGGTGCTTTTCCCCCTTGATTTTCACTAGCTGATTCCAGGAGATTTTGTGGACGATTCTTGGTGCCGTCTGGACCAGGTAGGAGCTAAACCCGAGCTCTTCAGTTGCATTCCTTCCTTTTTGAATTCTATGCATGTTTCCTTGTTTTTCTAAGCCTCTGGGGTTTGAAAAATTCGCCCTGGCTCCATCGCACCCTTCCTATATCGAAAGGTGTGATGCATACTGGCTTGGTCATTGGCTAGTCAGTATGCATCTCACCCAGTACACTATTGGGGTGTGATGGGCGCGAGAAGGGAAACTTTTGCACTATTTTCTCATGGAATTTTTGCCTGTTTTTTGCCAAATCAGGACCCTGACTCTTCTCTTGCTTGTTTTGTAGAGGTTCATCAGAGAAAAATGGTTGTTACATGGCGAGAATGCAAGCATGAAGAAGAGGACATGGTTGCTTTACATGATCCGGTTATGGTAACTGCACTGTGGAACCGTGGCCTATTCAAGTTTTTCCGCATCTCTAGCATGAGGCAACAAATCAACTTGTTGCAATATCTTCTCAATGCATGGGATCCTACCAACCAGGTGTTTCAGATCAGAGGCAAATCTATCCCCTTGACTGTTGTGGACATCTATTTTTTGACCGGTTTATCGAGGCGTGGTGCCCCTCTTTCATTATCAGGTTCTGCCCGTGGGGGCGAATCCGTGAGAGATTATATTCATCGATATTGCAGAGAGGGATCTTAGCTGAGTAGGGACAGCAAGATCAACATCTGAGATGTCAATGACCGGTCCTTGAGGACCATTCTATTCACTTTTTCTAGACTGGTTGGTAGTGCGGCTCTTCACGTGGCTAACAGGTCCTATATGCAATGCGCCTTGGAATGCCTTGAACCAAAGGTGTTCAACTGGTGTGACGCAGTACTCCCTGTGATGAAAGAACAACTGACCAAGGTAAAGAGCAGAAAATCCAAGAACTTCGGCTATGGTTCTATTTTGACCGCTTTCACCTTGGAAAAGATCCCACTGATGTAGCCGCAGTACATTTCACTTGGCTTACCTCCACCAACTGAGCCACGGATGCAGAGATGGGTCGACCTTATGGCCCAACATGCTGTTTAGTCCCACGTTTTCTTCTCTGATACCTTATTCGAGTGGTTCAACCATCAGGAGATGGTTTTTTCCGAGTATCATTATGCTGGTATGGATTTCCGGGGTGACCCGGATTTGGTGTTGCCGGCCAGTGAACAGTGGGGTGCTATCGGTAAGTTCTCTAACCATATCTCTGTTTATCATTTCTTTTTATAATGTTCTTGTGCTTTCTTCTATCAGGACTAATCAAAACTCATGTGTTCATGTAGATATTGGACCAGTTCAGCCAGTAGTACGTCTGAGAGCACCAGCTGCCGTTCTAGCAGGAGAGACTGCGAGGAGGGCTATCCTTCGCGACCTTGATGTGGCCGAGACTCTTTAAGCATTGTAGGATTAGGTTGAGGGTCTCACTCTTGGTATTCTGGATGTGAGGACCGACGAGCTGCTTCTGAGGTTGCAACAACATACTACAAGCGATGACTTGTTATCACCAGCATCATTAGACTAGGGTGCCCCCTAGCATTTTGAGTTTTGGGTCATTTGACCAATTTTGTCTTGGTTACAGAACATTATGTATAAACCATAAATATTTCTATATATATTTTTTATTTTCTAAGCTTCATTTTGGTTGAGTTGCGTGATTTTGATGCAAATATTGATGAAATGCTTCTTTTATAAATGTTGCAAATGTCTATCTAACACATAATTTGCCAATGAGTCTGTTAATGTGTTTAATTTTCTGGAAATATGTTGATATTGAATAGAATCAAACTGCCTTTCCAAAATCTTGACCCTTAGGAACATGCGATAGATAGCTGGATTCTGTATGGAGTAGATACCAGTGAGCTGTAGGATTACGAGTTGTGAATCTAGCTTGACAACGAGTCGGCGTATGCCACGCGTAATGACATCAGAGAGGAGCTCTATCAACACACTGTATTTAGCAATATTGTTCGTTGACAGACCAATACATACCCCTCTGAAACACACTAACTCGTTGCTTGGATCGAAGATGGCCCAGGCCGCAGAAGAGAGGTTCCGTGAACTACGACTCGCTCCGTCGGCATATCCAACAAATGATTCTAATAGGTCCGACATCTACAACAAATGTGAAAGTGGATCACTTAACCAAAATGATTACCCTTTGCAAAAACAAAAATGTAACAAAAGCCTAGGGGTTACTATCTTGAGTCAAGCATAGTAACGCTTAAGGTACAACCCATTGCAGGGTTGCGCCAGTGGAATCCCATCATAATCCACTAACTCATAGGCTCCTTTTGCTAATACACATTTAACAATATAGGGGCCCATCCATAAAGACTTGAAGACACGGGGTTTGACATTCTTGTCGAACAGCGCCTTGACTCATTTCTTATGGGCTTCGTTAGCCAAAGTGGCATCACGATGGGTTTCATCCAATTGGATTAGTTCTAAGAAATGAGCCTCCTCTTCTGAAGTTTTGGGGAGAAGGTCGACTGCGAGTTTGAGGGAAAATATTTCACATTCAACTGATAAGATTGCTTCCAGGCCATACACTAGTTGAAAGGGTGTAAACCCGGTTGCATTCCTCACTGATGTCTGATATGCCCACAAGGCTGAGTATAGGATCAGATGCCAACTCCTTTTGTGGACTCCAATCATCCTTTGCAACATCCACTTCAGGACCTTGTTGATTGCCTCAACTTGTCTGTTGGCCTGCGGATAATACGGAGTAGAGCTGTCATGGGATAGCCCTAATTTGGTAGCCAACTCAACCATCATTTGATTGTGAAAATGCGATCCATGATCTGTGACTATGGCCTGTGGAATGCCGAATCTAGAGACTACATGATTGAAAAAGAAGAGAGCAGTCGTTTCGCCACTGTTGTTTAATGTAGGCATCGCCTTGGCCCATTTGGTAAAATAGTCTACCGCGACTATGATATACCCATGCCCCCTAGCTGAGGTGGGGTTACATGTCATGATATATTTGCCCCATTTGGCAAATGGTCCAACAACAACTACTGGTTGCAGAGGTGTGGGTGGTAGTCTGGTTTTTCGATCAAAG
The DNA here is from genome assembly GCA_031772625.1 of Pinus tabuliformis. Taxonomy (NCBI): domain Eukaryota; kingdom Viridiplantae; phylum Streptophyta; class Pinopsida; order Pinales; family Pinaceae; genus Pinus; species Pinus tabuliformis. The sequence continues at coordinate 904,687,470 of CM062811.1, forward strand.
ATTTGACATGCATGGCAAATTCTGACTGCGGTTATGCAATCTTTGAACATTGTTGGCCAGAAGTATCCTGCTTGTAAAATCTTTTTTTCCGTGGCGTAACCAGATTGATGCCCCCCACACGTGCCTGAATGGAAATCATTCAAGACTTTTTCGGCCTCCTCATGGGTGAGGCACCTCCTCAGAACTATATCGACACCACGACGGTAAAGTGTATCACCGACGATCATGTAGTATTTTGCTTGATATCAAATACGTCGTTGTTCCGAGTGGGAGGTATTAGAACTATATGTTTGGGTTTGGTGATAGATGATTATGCCTCCATACCATGGATTGCTTGAAGATATTAGAAACAGAGATTCGTCCACGATCACTTCTTCTGATGTTGCATCGACGACGATGGGAGATTGCATAGTAACTCCGTGAAAACCAGGGATTTCTTCGATTTGGATTTTGTAAATTCCAAATCAAATTCTTGTAGAATTGCTATCCATTTTGAATATTTGCCCCCCAGCAACTGTCGTGACAATATATAAGTCATGGGGTTGCAATCTGACAAAATGGTAGTTTTTCGAAAGAGGATATAGTGTCGAAATCTCTGTATCACTTGAATGGCTGTGAGAGCTAGCTTTTCAATGTAGGAGTACTTGCTTTCTGTATAATTTAAGTTTTTACTCAAATAATATATAGGATGTTCAATTCCATTGTCTTCTTGAACTAAAACCATTGCGATGATCGTATCCGCTGTAGCCAGATACAGGTTAAAGTCTTTTTGATAATCAGGAGCGTACATTAATGATGCTTTTATTAGGGATTCCTTTAAAGCATCAAAGGAAGCTTGCGCGACCTGATCCCAGGTGAAGGGTACTTCCTTTTTCAATAGACGAGTATAACCTTTAGAAATTTCGGCGTAATTTGGAATGAACCTCCTCAGAAAGTTTGCTTTCCTTTGGAGTTTCTGAATCTGAAGCAAATTTGAAGGTGGAGGCAAATTAATGATTGCCTGGACCTTACATGGGTCGAGACGAATCCTGTCCTTTGAGCCCGCAAAGCCAAGTAAACGACCAGAACTAACACAGAACACACATTTGTGTGGATTGAGTCGTATCTTGTAGTGTCGGCAGCGTAGAAATATCACTCTCAAATGCTGCAGATGATCGGTCCACTTTTGCAAATGAGCCGGAAGATCGTCGAGATATGGTTGAACGATGTTTTTGATGTCATGGAAGGCATAATTCATTGCCCTCTGAAATGTTGCCCCTACGTTCTTTAAACCAAAGGGTAGCTTGCGATATGCAAATGTGCCCCACAGACAAATAAATGTAGTCTTTGACTGGTCCTGTGGGCGGATATTTATTTGATTATACCCGGAAAATCCATCCATAAATGAAAAGATTTCACATCCGGTGCATTCATCAATTATCTGGTCAATGAATGGTGTAGGGTAGTTGTCTTTCGGACAAGCTTGATTTACATCCCTATAATCGACGCACACTCTAATCGTTCCTTGTTTTTCATTATAGGAACAATATTCAATACCCAATCGGTTAGAGGAACCGGGTGAATAAAACCAGCATGGAGAATTTTTTCAACCTCTGCCTTGATGGCAACGGCTTTCTTGGGGTGCACCTGCCGTAGCCATTGTCGTACCAGTTTGACATCTGGATACATATTAATTTCGTGTTCAACTATGCTCGAGTCAATGCCTGGCATTTCATCATATGACCAATCAAAGACATCTCTAAACTCATGAAAAAGAGTGATATATCTCCAGTTCTGAAGGAGAACAAGATTTGCCGACATGAATATTCTCTACAACATTTGTTTTGGTTGAGATATTTATGGTGATAGTCTCTTCAATATTGGACAAGTTTCGCTCGGAATCCACCGTGTTTACAGTATTTGATAGAAAATCAAAAACTGGGATGATGAAGGTCACTAGGAGTATCTTCCTTGTAATCCGGAAGATGGGAACGATGGTGGTAATTTTCCCATGGTGCCCCGTCAATTATCATTGACTGAACAATTCCTTTGTCTGTAGAACGTACTTGCGACCAAGGATCTGAAGGGGTGCCATATTCCTTAGACCTATCTATCCAAACGCTTGATAAGCGTTGATTTGGGTTTGCCTCCCATGCCGAAAACACTGATTGCTACAATATTTCTATTAGGCGTGGAGGCAATACTTGCAGATGATCTATGTTTATATCGTTTTCAGATATTTTTTGAATAGAAGATATCATATTGCAGGTTCCCACCATTGCCACTTCCGCCAAATTGATTGGAGGTGGTAGGGAAAAAGTCCCCATTAATATAGGGTCTTTTAGTAGGTCTACTCCGATATTTTGAAGCGAATGAGGGATTCCATGGATCATCGGAATGCTTCCCGTAACTTGTGAACTTTTGGGCAGAAATGTTTGTTGGTCGATGATTGTAATTCCTCATTGAAAGGGAAATGCAATCTTCCTGAAGTAGGTCGACACAACGGCTGCCATAGGATATATCCAGGGCCTTCCCAGTAGAATGTTGTAATCGAGGTTTCCGTCAATTACTTCAACATCTATTTCTACTGTTTTGCCCCCAGTTCAACTTGCAAGTTACTTAAAATCCCATATGGGGTGTATGTTCATCCATCGAATGCTTTTAATGTCGTCGAAGATCATGACAAGGGTGGAGATCCTAAATTTTTCTAGCAACTCATTGACATAATACATGTAGATGCCCCCTCATCAATAATTGTTCGATGAACAGTTTTGTTGAGGACTTTCACTTGAATGAGGAAAGATGGTTGAGTTGGTAACTGAGGGTCATATCCTTTATGATTAAAGGACACAAGATTGGAATCCATTGGGTCAATCCCACCTATTGCTGATAATAAATCCTGCTTTTGGGAGGGGCAATTTTGCAGTACCTCAAGTGTCGACATAGCGGATGGTGATCGGGCTAGATCGTCCACTATATTATAATGTTGTGTTGCTCTGGCACAAGGATTAAATGTCAATTTGTGTACTACTCCCTTTGGCGGTGTTATCGTTAGTTCAGGAATGATGGGTGGCACAACTTCGGTCGAAGTTGTTTTCAAACTACTAGGTTGATCATTAGCCTTGTTGTTAAACGGCTGTGGATTCCCGTAATATTTATTCCTTGTCGATATCAAAGCATCATTTTGCTGCTTCGAAACCGACAACATTAGCACTTGGGACGGGGAAGCATTGTCACTAGCAACCAGATTTGTTCCTGGATTTGGAAACGGGTCAGTCAATACCGCCGAGGTTTTTGAATTCTTGAAGAATTTTCTAAGCTCAGCTTTATATGGACACTCTCTTGTCCAATGATCCTCATCACATATAAGGCATGGACGATTTGGTTTCCTATCTCCAGAAGGGTTTGCAGAAGATTTTTCAGGGGATGACTCCTCCTGTTTGTTCTTCTTCCCTTTTTTTTTCTTCTTGCCTCCTGGTTGCTTGGTTTCTTTTCCTTTGTCAGTCGATAAGGCATTTACTTCCAAGGCGAGAAGTTCTTCATTTGCATTTTGACCTGAAACCATACGGGCCTTTTTCGACTTAGCCTTTACGGTTTTCGTGTTGGTCATTCTTATCACGCCGTCCCCGGCATGAGAGTCTTTGTTTGTTTTAGGAGAGGGAGGAATGGAAAATTTTGGTCTAGGAGCATCAGGGATTTTATCGTAGAGCGTGCCAGACTGAGTATAGATAAAATCTAAATATTGCACACGAGCAATGAATTTCTCTTCAGTGACGACTCCTCCCTTTGCCACATCTTCTGTAATAGAAGGTAACAATGACTTAATAAACCATTCAGCCAACAGCTGATTAGGAACATATTTTTTTACCATTCTACGACGATGTCACCACTCATGAATATGATCGGATATGTGAGTGGTTGTCGTTTGCTTGAAATTGGTAAGAAGCTCTGTTCCCATTTCGTACCTTATGGGTAACTAAAAATGGGTTAAAAATGTTGTGGCTAGGGTACTAAAGTTATCAAACAAAGCTCTAGGCAATTCAATATACCATTTTACTGCCGGACCAGTTAATGTTCGCTGAAAAAGGTGAAGCCTGATCAAATCATCATTTAGAGTGTTAGATGAACACCACAGGTGAAAGGTCATCACATGATTTGACGGGTCTTCACCCAGATTTCCATTAAATTTAGGAATATATGATGGAAGTTTATGAGGAATCACTGGCCACCAAGGGGCGTAAGTGATTGGATCGTTTGTTAGCCAATTTAGATCTGGTAACTCTAAAGTTGCCACGAAGGGCAACTGTTGATTCAGGTTTGGCGAAGCATACCCAAGATAAGATGGGATTGCCTGAGAAGTGGGTCTTTGCATACCAGCATAATGCATTTGATGTTGATAACTTTGGTAAGGTTGATGGGCATAACCAATATGAAATGGTTGATGTTGACCATTTTGAATATACGGCTGCCCATTACTTGCAAAGAATTGGTGCTCAGATCCTTGGTAAACTTGTTGGAATTGTGGTTGTTGATATTTCACCAGCCATGGTTGTAAGACCATGTGCTATTGTCCAATACTAGCTGTTTGACCAAGATGAGGGGTAATGGTACCCGTTTGAGCCTGGGTCACTCCAGTTAAGGAGCCACTAATCGATGATTGTGGTGGCGTCACAGGGACAAGGGGCTGTTGGATTCCGACCTGAGAGACTTGAGGTTTGTATACAACAAGAAATGCTTGTACTTGTGACACCGTCACAATAGCCAGTGTAGTGGGGATATTTGACATATGCAGACTTTGTTGCATTGAGTATACAACTCTTGGTTGTTGAGGTAGTATTGGTATCCAACCACTGGAAGTAATTCCAGCATAACCTAAATTCTGTTGTGAACTTTTGTATGTTTGACCTCCCATAGGAGACAATGAAAGGGCATATTGCCCCCCATACGGTGGTAATCTAGCGCTTAAGGGAATGATTTGCCTCTGAGGATCGGACTGCCCAAATTGACACTGCGAAGGATCAATTTGCTGAGACTCAACATAAGAGATACCAGATATTATTCCGGACGAACAAATGGGAACAGACCATACTGTCGAAACAGCCCTTGGATGGATTCCATCCAGCGATTGAGAGCTAGTTGCAACAGATGGTACACCGACAAACATTGTCGGAGTGGCAGAAGGAAGTTCTGCCGCTGCTATGTCAGATGACACAGTCCTATATGTCGACGGTTGTTTAGACATATCTAGTCTATCCAAAAGATTTCCTAACGATTCTAAAGGAACTTTCGATAATGGTATACTAATTTCCGATGAAGAAGGATATAGGGTGATCCCAACTCCACAATGCGATGGAGTACTAGATGGCGGATCCTCCACAATCTCTTCTATAGCAATCAAACCAGGTGGAAGAGGTAGACCGTTAGGTCCGTAAAATACTTCCGGTGCCAAAGAAGGTATAGATTCTGCAGCGACAGATGTTTTGGGAATAACACCTTCCGAATCCGCTGTAGATGGAGCCGGTTCGGGAATAGAAGTGTTTACCTTCACACTAGGATCAGTTCTACTGTCCTCTAGTGGCTGCAGAACTTCTTCCATAGAGGTAGGGATACCAGAAATTTTTGGAGTAACCGGAGTCTCCGAGGGTGTCAGAACACTTGTTCCAACCAGACAAGGGGACTTTGAACCGGTTAAACGAGTCCACTTTGTTCATAATAGTTTTGATTCTGGGGACAAAGATGGTTGACTCATAAGTCTCCGTGAACGACGGGGTTTCAATTGACTTTCTTACACGATTGAAGATTACTCGATCAACCAAAAATAAAGGGGAAAATGTTTCCGAATTAAATGAATTTTAGATGCTTTGACACAACTTGTTTTTTCAATTTTTAAGAGTCAAGAGAAAACAAAAGATGACTCTAGTCGCCTTCGTTTTTAATGAGCCTGAAGTGACAAGTGCTAAGATGGACCTTTTCCTTTAAGGAGTCTAAAAAGGAATGAAAGAGACTACTCTGGAAATCTAGACAGAAGGATTACCAAACCAATCACAAAACTGTAGAATACTTTTTACGGTACGACAATCAATCTTCCCGAATGCTGTGTTCAGTGCATTGCGATCGATAGGGCAGCAAACACAGCTTCCTATGGATAAAGGATATATCCTATTGTGGTCCCCCAATATATACTCGACAGTACGTGGGAGCACAAGTCCGCACTGGCACTTTTCATCTCAAAGAGGAGGAATCACCCAACCAACAGTGAAAGCGACAGTTACCAGGCTTTACGACACCGAAATACATCTATAGCCTAGACTTCTAGATGTTGTGCGTTAGGTTCCAAAGCATTTTTATGTTCATTAAATTTATTTTACAGTTGATATTTCTTAAGAAATTTGCCTTTTAGGTTCACCGCGTGATGTAGATATACAATTCCTAGAATGCAATCTAAGATGATAAACAATCATTTAATCTTCTTTTTGCAATGAAAATCCTAGCTACTAAAGAAAGAGAGACGATATTCTTTCAACATAGAGCAGAGAGCACACACTAGATGCACTATCCTAAATCAAACCAACAAGCAGTCTAAATGCAAATGCACATGCATGTATTTGTTTTCAGCTTTCTTAATGTGTGAATGACAAGAATAATGCTAAGTACAAATCTGAATTATCTTTTCAAAGCAACAGTACTAACAAATTTCTCTTCAAAAATGAAAGGAAGATAATGACGACACTTTGCTATTTTGAATTGAAGACTGCTTTCGACACTTGAAAAACTACTAATTCAAATCAAATACAAGAGTAACTGTATAACCGACCATCAAGAACAATAGAATTCTTTTCTTTGACTAAAAACAACACTTGTGACACTTTCAAATCAAAAGACGACAGTTTGATTATGCTACTTTTTGTAAAATAGAACTGTAAATGGCGCACAATAGACAAAAAAATTCACAGTTCTTTGCACAATGGAGGCGGAATGATGGAAAGAAAGAGTGTTTCCATAGTGGTATACTGATCATAGACAGCAAAACTCATGAATAAAGCTGAAGAGAGTGAACACAGAAACCAAAATCTGAGAGCAGAAGAGGTCTTGTCTGATCAGCGCACCTGCAACATAGGGAAAGTGCGATGTAGTGCACCTACTGCACACGGGAGGTGCGATGCATCCAGGTTCCCAAGAGGAGAAAGTGCGATGGTCCAGGGATGAGACTTCAACTTGGTTCCAGGTCACAGTTTGCAGCTTAGTTCAAGGATTTAGGCCGAGCAAGTGATGTTCAGTAAATATAAATCACAGGGGTTGATATAATGAGGTTACTAGAGCCACCACTAGGGCAATTATAAGGTTTTCAAATCGATTGTTCAGTTTATAAACAAAACTCGGAGATAGACTGAAGCAGCATTGATCTACTTTGCACTTGCATAGCAAATGCAATTTGAAGGCTAGCTGGCTTGACTTCAAGCTCCATATGTAAGTTTATAAAACAAACAAATATAGACAACCAAACAATCTATTCGCTCCCTAGTGGAGTCGCCATTTTGTTATCAGGAAATCTAGTGTCCACTCGGAGCTGCTAGTCCCACTAAGACTGGTAGCTATCTTAGAAACAAACAAACTAAAACTACTTTTGCTTTCCTTTATGAGAAGTAGATAAGAGGGGAATGAAGGACACCAACCTCAGTCTTGCGCTTGGTTCCTTGCTTGGTTCCTCTCCCTTCTGATAGATCCTTGCCGCTTTTCCTTCATCTACCCAGCTTCAAAGAGCACCTGTGGAATCAAAGCAGCATAATACTATCGAAGAACATAGATCTACAATCATAAACAATATAGGACCAGATATATATTGACCACACAAATGCATATATCATCAAACATACAAGAATGTGGAGGAAAACTTGAATAGCTTTATTAATATCAAGAATAGCAAAGAGGATTACAACTAATTGTTCAGACCCAACGTCATCCTCCCAGCATGAAAGCTCTTTTTCACCTCATGAAAAGCTTAGATCACCCAACACTATGATGTTCCACCAAGAAACCACAACACTTCCTTACAAGATACAAAATTCCAGCCTCTGGATCTCTGGGATGAGGGATCCATATATAGATGATTGCAGGGGATTGAGTCAACTTCTGGGATTTTGATTAGTGTCCTCTCTCTGATAGTTCTTGATTCCACTTGGAGATTGATGATCTCCTACTCATCCCTGGGTGAATTCAGAGAGGCAAGTGTCATAGGAGAAGTTTATGGAAGATTCTATGATCATCCACCTCGAAAACTATCTCTTCCATTTGTCCACTCTTGCCCATCGCACCCTACAGAAGGGCTTTTTAGTATGCATCGCACCCTTTACACTAGGTAGGTGGGATGCATCACACCCTTAGCACTGAGCAACCTATATGGTCCAGTTTTGACCAGTTCTAAGTAGTTTCCTATGGAGAACTTCTGGGAGATGATGTAACCAGTTGACCTTGTTCTTTTAGGGTATGAAACAACACTTTTAGGGACTTAGGAGCCCTTGGTTTATGGACATGTGTGATTGGGGTTGCAGTGCCCAAAAATGTCTATAACAAGAACACCTTATCAAAGCCCATTAGAATTTTATACCAATTTAATATGGGCCTTACACCATTACCAAGGTTGTGGGAGACAATGTGTTTGATCTCAACATTCCCCCTTTCCTTAGCCTGCACCGAGTGTTCAATGTGGACCGCCTTCAGTCATACTTCCCAACATTATTGGGCACATCAGACATTGCAGAACAACTCACACCAACAAAGCTAAACCCAGACTCCATGGAACATGAAACAACTGATTAGATCATGGATAGGAAAATCAATAACAATCGCCAACAGAGGATCCAAATGTATCATGTTGTCAAAGTTGGCCAGCTCCTACATCAAGGCAAGTGGCTCATGAGGGGCCAAGTTCAGTAGAAGCTTCCCCATCTCATGGAGGAACTCAACACAATGGGGGACATTTATTCCTAATGGGGGAGGACTGATCCACATGGATATTGGTGTCCACCTACCTATTCCACTTAGATCCCCACCATTGTTTCTTTCATTTTTTCAAATTCTTTAATTGTAGCATAGTTTACTATTTTTGAAACTGTTTTGGGCCTTGAACTTTTGGATCCATTTTGAAACCCTAGATGATTTTGATTTTGAAAATGGGCTAATATTCTTCTTTGCAATTGAAAGTTATATTCCTCAGATGGACCTTTACAATGAGGTATCATGCACGTCAAACGTAGCTCGTATGCCAAAGTTACGACCCCGGTAAGTTGATGCACCAATTTACCCCAAGAAGGCCCATAATTTTGGTGCTTCATCTCCTAGGGTTAGGTTTTTGGATGTTTATGGTTTCCCATTGTTTCTCAATAATAAATAAGCCTTCAAGCCTCATTGTAACACAACTCAAAGGCATGCAGTCACCACATCTCTCCTCAAAGATAAGCTACCATCGCCCAAGCTAGTTCATTTCCATTTTGTATCTAAGCATATTTCAGTTATTTGATATTAATGAAATGAAGTTTTATTCCTGTTGCATATTTTTGTTTATGTTTATATTTGTATTATGTTACATTCTTACATAATTTTGGATTAGTGGTATCAGAGAAGCTTTCTCTTTTAGGGCTCGAACTGGTTGAACATTTGTAAGAACAACCTTGCAAACCCCAATGACCTCACATGGAAGAAGAAAACAAAGATGAAGGAGCAAGAGATCCCTTCAAAATATTTCTCTAAGAAGCCCTCAAGTGAACGAGGAATGCGATGATGGAAAAAATTGTCTAGATCCTTTGGCGGATCCCCACAGGTGACACATATTCATCTGGCAGCCACTCTGAAGGTACCACTCTCTTCCAGGTACAAGTCAACTTTTACATTCCCATATTTGAAGGTGAGATAGATACAAATGCCATAGATAGATGGTTAAATTTGTTGGAATGGTATTTTTTAGTTCATGATTTTTCCAATAGGGAAAATATTACTTTTGTGCTCCTCAAAGTGACCCCCCACATCAAGGACTAGTGGGAAACCCACTGTGAGCAGAACAATGAGAGGGAACCCTCACTGTTTTCAGTGCTACCCACTTGGAACTCTTTTAGAGATGCCATCAAGGAGTTATATTACCTTTTCAGGAGCTATGATATAAGTACATAAAGTGGACCACACTGTGCTAGGGAAAGGACCAAGACGTGTCTGGGTTCACAAATATTTTTCATACCCTTCACACGAAGTTGGGTGTCAAGGATTCTGAGCGACATCTGCTACTCAAGTACCGTGGTTCTCTCCAAAAATAAATCTAGGATGAGATGGAGTTCCTAGAAATATCCTTGGTTGGCGTCGCCTACTGATACAACGTCAATATCGAGAAGAATTTTAAATACAAGAAGAAAGGATTTGGATCTACGAATCTCAAGGAAGGCATAGGTGCCCCCAAACCGCATAACAAAGGACAAATCTAAGACATGGTGACCCGGGACAACCCATCAAAGCCACAAGTAAAGAAAAACACCATGAAGACAAAGAAGGACACAAGAAAGTGGTGTGATTTCCATAAGAGCCCCACTTACAATGCAAGTGAGTGTCAAGCCAAATAGTCAATGATGGTTGAGCTAAAGGCTTTAGAGTCAGATGCATGTTCCCAATTTGAGTTAGAACTTGACAAGGGAATGACAAAGGGAAGAAAATTATTGATGTGGATCCCACTGCCTTTGCTGCCACCACCAAGATCCAGAAGATTGACCCCGAAGATCTGGAGGAGGGGGATCCTCTCTTCTACTCATAGATGTGGGTGAAGGTTTCACCACTGCAATTCATTGTCAACAGCAAGAGCGAAAAGAAACTCATTTCAGTAGATGTTGTGAAGTGGTTGGGCTTACTAACAACACCACACCCATAATTGTACACCATCAGGTGGCTTCACCAATGGTGAAATCTTTGCATCATCCAGCAGTGTCACCTTCCCTACAACATCAAGCCATTCACAGATTAGGTATTGTGTGATGTCACTTCTCTTGAAGTTTGTGATGTATTATTAGGCCAACCATACTTGCGGAAGCGTCATATCATGTATGAGTTGATGACTCACACTATTATTATTTCTTTGGGAAATAAGTTATACAGGGTACCTGAGGTAGCCCCAGATATCGCCATCCCTTTGATCTCTGCTAAGAAATGCAGTAATATCATCTCTCAGATCGAGAATTTTTTTTTATTTATAATTCACACTCAAATTAAGGGGAAGATTGTAGCTACATCCATGGCCCTCCAGAATGGTTCCTCCATGCAGCAGAAGCATGAGGACAAGATCATGGAATAATATGAGGACATCTTCTTCTCACCTACATGGGTACTCTTGAATTGTTAGGTCAAGAATTCGATCGATATGACTCCTGGAGCATATCTACCCAATGGGCTGATATATCATCGCTCCATTCTAGAAAATGAAGATATCAAGTGAAAAATCTAAGAGTTTCTGCAAAAAGGGCACATCCAACCAAGTTCCTCGCCTTCTGGGAGCCCAATTGTACTTGTACAAAAGAAGGATGGGACCGGGAGGCTCTGCATTGATTACCGGGCACTAAACAAAATTATTGTGATGAACAAATATCCAATCCCATGGATTTATGACCTTATGGACCAACTCAAGGGGGCCAAGTATTTCAGCAAGATCGATCTAGAGTCTAGTTATCACCAGGTTCTAGTAGAGCTCACATATGTACAGAAGACTGCCTTCAAATCCAAGGAAGGCCTTTCTGAATTTTTGGTTATACCCTTCGTGTTGACAAATTCCCCCACTACTTTTATGAGGCTAATCGATGACATCTTCCAGCCCTTCACCAACTCATTCATGGTTTTTTATTTGGATGACATCCTCATCTTCAACAAGAGTTGGGAAAAACACTTGCAACATATTTGGCAGGTCCTTCAAACCCCACGAAAACATAAACTATGTGCCAACTTGGAAAAATGCACCTTTGGCATGAGCCAAGTCTAATATCTGGGTCACATCATAGATGAGGAGGCATGCAGGTGGATTCGACTAAGATCCAAGTCATTTGTGATTGGCCAGCCTCGACCACTCTAATAGAACTTCGCAACTTTTTGGGCCTTTATAATTTTTATGAAAGGTTCATGTTGGGATTCTCCCATATCAATTGGCCTTTGGGTTAGATTACCAAGGGAAGAGTGAAATAAAAAATTTCCTAGTCTGAGTTGCAACATAATGTGTTCGTTGAGTTGAAGCGTCACCTCTGCTTTGCACTGGTACTCACATTGCCAGACCTGTAGCAACCATTTGAAATTGAGACAAACACCTCCAACTATGCTATTGGTGCAATCCTCACCTAACGTGGGCATCTAGTGGCCTATCATATTGAGGCACTTTCTGATACAATTTAGAAGTGCCCCACCTATGATAAAGAAATGTATTTGGTCATGCATGATTGCCAGAAATGGAAGCATTACATTTTGGGGAAGGAGACGATCATCCACACTGATCACTGACCTGTTTTGTTTATATAGACATAATGGAAGTTGTAGAATTATCACCATCAGAAGTGGTCTACATATCTGCAACAATTCCACCTGAAAATTAAATAAAAAAGGGAAGCGCCAATCATGTTGTAGACTGCCTCAGCTGAACCCTAGTTATAACACTGACTACTGTTCTCAACTCTTGTGGCCATGAGACCTCTAGACGGCTGCATCTGTACAAAAAATATCTTGAGTTCGCCTCCACATACCAGATTCTAGTAGATGGAAAGTAAATTCTTCATTTCCACATCTAGGATGCATTATTATGCTACATGAGCCACCTTTGTGCTCCTTTAAGTGAGCATCCCAAGCTGATTTGAGAGTTGCACTACAGTCGGGTCGCAGGATACTTTGGTGTGAAAGAAACTTTGGTCATACTACAAAAGTACTTTTATTGGCCAAAACTCTAATACACTCCTCTACCTACACCCAACCAGCCTTGTGAATCCATCTCCATAGACTATATGTCTAGCCTCCCTTATACCAAGCACGGTAATGACTGTGTATTTGTGGTCGTGGATAGATTTTCTAATATGGTTATATTAGCATCTTGCAAGAAGAGTATCACAATAGAGGACACTTCCAAACTATTCTTTGAATGAGTGTAGGTACATTTTGGGATCCCATAGACCATTATATCATATTAGGATGGCAGTTTCTTGAGCACATTCTGGTCAAGCCTCTGGACACTATTGGACACTAAGCTCACCAAGTCGACTGCATTCCTTCCCCAGATTGATGGCTAAACATAGGTCATCAACAGCATAAGAGTGCACATACTCCGTATGTAAAACTCCAAGCATCCACGAACCTAGGATGAGAGCCTTCCCTATGTGAAACACATTTATAATAGAGCTCTCTATAGCTCGACTAGTCACAGTCCCTTTCAAGTGGGTCTAAGATTTCAACCATTGTGTTTGATGGATGTTGGCATGCCTCATGTGATTACACAGACATAATCCACACATGTACTATTTGAGGCTGATAAAGAAACCAAATTTATTGGATGCATCCAACACATCCACCAGCAGGTTCAAAATATCTTGGAGAAGTCCATGTCAAGTACAAGCAGGGACATGATCAACATCAGGTGCCACACAAGTTTTAGGTGGGTGACAAAGTTTGGTTGCATTTGTAGAAAGAATGCCTTACCGAAGACCATCAGAAATATACCACTTCAATATGGGCCTTACAACATTACCAATGTTTTGGGAGACAATGCTTTTGAGCTCAGCATTCCCCCATTCCTTGGCCTGCATACAGTGTTCAATGTGGACCTCCTTTAGTCGTAATTTACCATTTCTAGACATATTAGACATTACATAACAACTAACACCAATAGAGTTACACCCAGACTGCATGGAACAAGCCACAACTTATTGAATCATGGACATGCAGATCAAGAACAATTTCCAGTAGAAGATCCAACTATATCGGGTTGTCAAAGCTGGCTAGCTCTTGCACCAAGGCAAGTGGCTCACCATGGACCAAGTTTAACAGAAGTTTACCCATCTCATGGAGGCACTCAACACAATGGCGGCCATTTCTTCCTAAGGGGGTAGGATTGAGCTAGGTGGATATTGGTGGCCACCTTCCTATTCCACTTAGACTCCCACCATTGTTTCTTTCAATTTTTCAGTTTCATTAATTGTAGCACGATTTACTATTTTTGGGAGTTTTTTAGGTCCCGAACTTTCAAAGCCATTTTGAGGTCCTAACCGATGCTTTTTTTTGGAAAACAGTAAAATGTGAGTCACTGACTCACATTTACAATCAAAATTTATAGTCTTTAGATAGATATTTCTAACAAGGTATCGTGTGCATCAAATGAAGATCATATGCCAAAGTTACGACCTCGGTAATTTGATGTACCAATTTACCCCAATGGAGCCCATAGTTTTGGCGCTTCATCTCCTGGGGTTAGGTTTTTGGAGTTTTATGGTTTTCCATTGTTTCTCAATAATAAATAGGCCTTCAAGCCTCATTATAACATAGTTTAGATGCATGTATCCACCACATCTCTTCTTAGAGATAAGCTACCATTGCCCAAGCTAGTTCATTTCCAATCTATATGTAAGCATATTTCAATTTTTTGATATTAATGAAATGGAGTTTTATTCTTGCTACATCTCTGTGTTTATGTTTATATCTGTATTTTTTTCTGCTCCTACATATGTACGGGTTAATTTTAAGCTCCCTCCTCCTAACATTTCCATTCCAGTTTCCCCTATGAATATGTTTTTGTCTTGTACTATTCCACTTGATCCTTGGGTAATACCTGATAACTCTAACATAGACTCATTTGGTAACCATATGTCGCTCAGTCCCATCGAGCTAGAGTATGAATCTATTTATTCAACATGTTCAACAAATTATAATACTAATACCTTACTAAACTCAGTTTATTATTCCTCCTAAGATTCAGGTATAGTTTCACAATGTGATCCTTTTGATGACATCTTTCCCACTGTTAGTTCCAGTCTTCGCAGCCTATCACCAGGGATCAACATGAGCTCTTACTATGTCTGGTTTTGTTAGATGTTTTTCACATGATGTTCAGCACAAAACATGTCACAAGTGCATTCATTAGAAGAATCTTGGAAACATATTTCCAATAGTATATCACACTCCTTTAACCAGCTCCCATATTAGAAGATATGACCGAAATGAATGAGTGATTCTTGGTTATGCATGTTTTGAGGTCAATTACTGGACACAATGACAAGTTCAGTACAAAATCAGTTTTTGAAATAATGGTAAGGAACTTTTCAAAAGTGAAAGAGGTTTTTCTTCATCACATACCAAATAAAAAAAAACCTCATTAGTTTATGCGCAAGTGCTACTATGTGGGAGATATATAGTGATATTTGGAGCCTACATTAAAACAAAGCAAATTTTTCATATTTTTTACTGTTTTAGTCATTTTAGTGCGGGGTCATTTTACAACAAGTGGAAAGTAATTTTGTAAAACCCAAGGAGGTTTTTGTTAAAAATGAGCCATATAACAAAAACCTCTTTCATTTTCTTTACAGGTGTCACAAATTGGGATATGTGACTAGATCTTTACAGCACATTTTTACAGATTTAAAATTTTAATGATTTTCTGTTTTAGAGATGATTTTGTGGAACAGATTGCGAGCAAATGGAAACAAATTTCCCAAATTTGAGAGTGGTTTTTTCTCCATCATGACCTTATCTAAAAAAACCTCTTTTACTTTTCTAACAGGTGCTGTGGTTTAGGAGATACGAATTCATCTTCAACACCTATTTTCAGAAATTTGGCCCAAGTTTAATGTAACTGATTCTATTTTGAAGAAAATGGTTGAGCTCAATCCCTTAGTACAAGGATGAGAAAATGTATATATTTTATGTATTTCATAGTGTAGGGGTTGGATTTTGGCAGAAGGTTGGACTTTTGAGAAAGCCTTGAGCTTCATTGTAGACTCATATCAGCATTTTGGCTAAGGAATTGAGACCAGGATTTGCAGCACTCTTTGGGATCCATGTGGCAATTTGTCTTGGTATAGTGCTTTCTTTGTAATTGTGAATTTTCTTATGTGTTATGTATTCCATTCTCTATCTTGTTTCTTCTCAGCTAAATCAAACAAGAGTGTAAGTAGAATCCATTGAAATTGCAGTGCTCTACTTGAGGTTTGCTTTACTTTCTTGATGTTTTCAGCTGTTTGGAGAGGATCCATGACTTCCCTTGCCCTCTTCAGCTCCTCACCTATCTAATACTTCCATCTCCCTAAAATTTAAGTGCCAAAAACAATTTCCTACCTTTCCCCATTGAGATCTCTGCAAGACTGAACCTCAATCCTCGCACCCAAATCCTGCTTTCCCATTTGAGCCAGCAAAAACATCATTTCATTCCATCAAACTCTTTCACACATATACCTAGCCTAAGATCAGTATTTCTATCAGTCATCTCAAGCCCTCATCGATTATAATTTGCTGAGATTGACTCGGAGAGAGCCCTCTCCTGACCTGGTAGGGCTAGCTACCAGGTTAAGCATGGTTTGATGTTGGCCCTGGATCCTACCTTCCTCAGCCTAAGGTAAATCTAGGCACTAACATAGTGGCGACCATACTGGGGAAGAAAATTTTATTTGTTTGTTAGTGTTCTTTGTTTTATAGACTACAGACGGAGCCTGAGGTTAGCCAGATAGACTTCGAAACGCTCTTGCTTTGCATTAGCAAAAGTACATAAAATTTGCTTCAGTCAATCTCCGGTCTAGTCTTATGAACTGAACATCTAACTTGCAAATTGCCCCAGTACATGTATCAAGTTAGATCTGATTGCTGATGGTGGACAGTAGTCAGACACATATGAAGGCTGAAATCATCTACCTGGCGACTCCATTGTTCGAAGTCCCAAGTTTCAAAGTATTGATGGTGGCTCCATTGGCTAAATAAAGGACTTAGATGTTGCTTCTATTTATTCAAAGTATTCATGTATCGATTTTTCTAATCTTCCTAGTTTTCCTAATCAATTACCAAAGGATGCATATATTTTGAGTAATGGCCCTAAATTCAATGGGGAAGATCTAACTTTGACTCTAGAAAATATAGAAAATTTTAAAACATTTGTGGAAATTCTTAGAGTTAAAAAGGAAGATGTCTTCATCAGATTGTTCTTTGATTCGTTTCAAGGCAAATGTAGAAAATGGATTGAAGGTTTTCCTATCAGATCTATTAAGTCCTTTGCAGATTTTTTGCATATATTTCTTGAAACATGGATGGAGAAAGAGGAAGAATTCAAAATAGAGGGGCCCTCTATTCAAGGTTTTAGAGAATGGGAAGATATGTGCACAGATGATGAGGTAGATGAGAACTTTGCTTCATCTCTTTCTTCTTATCTGAAATCTTGTCGATGCAACCATGAAGTTAAACTTAATTTTTTGCAGGAGTTTGCCATCAAAATTGAAGGAGATCTAATTGAATTGGAGACCCAAATACAGTCCCAAGCTCTAGACTGTCGAGTCCCATTCTTTGGGGACCTTTTTCAGCAGAAGGAACAGAAGGTAAGGCTGCCCATGGATATTTGCATTGATAGTTTGCAGCTGGAAGCATGCATTGAGGAGTTGGGGCAGCAAACAAAGTATGGTTTCTTTGATCCTATTGTCACATATATGGAGTATTTTTTCAGTTTGAATGATAGATCAAATTGTCTTTTACATAACCAGACTCATTATGTGCATGTATGGCTGTCAGCATTTACATTTGTGTCCTGGTTGAAGCACTTTCAAGCAGCATCCTTGTCATAGTTACTTGATTGGTTGATATGGCATTACAACATTACTTGATCTATCAATTTTGCAGCAAAGTGGGTTAGATTTGTACATAAATAAGCTGCTTGAGGCAGCATTTCAGTTTTCGGTATTTGTTTATATACATGTTGCAGTATGTATATGTTTTTGGATTGGTATGAGTTGTTTCGGGTTTGCAGTTTTTTGATCATCCATGCCCGATGGAAGAGACATTATCTGCTTTCCATATATCTGTAGTTCTTGGCACCTCCAAGGAGCTGCCATCCCCAATGGAGCCGATGTTAGTTCTAGTCTTTGCAACCTATCACCAGGGATCAACATGAGCTCTTACTATGTCTGGTTTTGTTAGATGTTTTGCACATGATGTTCATCACAAAACATGTCACAAGTGTGTTCATTAGAAGAAGCTCGGAAATGTATTTCCAACAGTATATCACACTCCCGTAACCAACTCCCGGATTAGAAGATATGACTGAAATGAATGAGTGATTCTTGGTTATGCATGTTTTGAGATCAATTGCTACACACAATGACAAGTTTAGTACAAAATCAGTTTTTGAAATAATGGTAAGGAAATTTTCAAAAGTGAAAGAGGTTTTTCTTCATCACATACCAAATAACAAAAACCTCCTTTATTTTATGCACAAGTGCTACTATGTGGGAGATATACAGTGATATTTGGAGCTTACATTAAAACAAAGCAAATTTTTCATATTTTTTACTGTTTTAGTCATTTTAGTGTGGGGTCATTTTACAATAGGTGGAAAGTAATTTTACAAAACCCAAGGAGGTTTTTGTTAACCACGAGCCATGTAACAAAAACCTCTTTTAGTTTCTTTACAAGTGTCACTAATTGGGATATGTGACTAGATATTTATAGCACATTTTCACAGATTTAAATTCTTAATGATTTTCTGTTTTAGAGATGATTTTGTGGAACATATTGCGAGAAAATGGAAATGAATTTCCAAAATTTGAGAGTGGTTTTTCTCCATAATGACCTTATCTACAAAAAAATAATTTTTTTTTGTAACAGGTGCTATGGTTTAGGAGATATAATTTCATCTTCAACACCTACTTTCAGAAATTCGGCCCAAGTTTAATGTAACTGATTCTATTTTGAAGAAAATGGTTGAGCTCAATCCCTTAGTACAAGGATGAGAAAATGTATATATTTTATGAATTTCATAGTGTATGGGTTGGATTTTGGTAGAAGGTTGGACTTTTGAGAAAGCCTTAAGCTTCATTGTAGACTCATATCAGCATTTTGGCTAAGGAATTGAGACCAGGATTTGCAGCACTCTTTGGGATCCATGTGGCAATTTGTCTTGGTACAGTGCTTTCTTTTGTAATTGTGAATTTCCTTATGTGTTATGTATGCCATTATCTATCTTGTTTCTTCTCAGCTAAATCAAACAAGAGTGTAAGTAGAATCCATTGAAATTGCAGTGCTATACTTGAGGTTTGCTTTAGTTTCTTGATGTTTTTAGCTGTTTGGAGAGGATCCATGACTTTCCTTGCCCTCTTCAGATCCTCACATGTCCAATCCTTCCATCTCCCTCAAATTTAAGTGCCAAAAACAATTTCCTACCTTGCCCCATTGAGATATTTGCAAGACTGAACCTCAATCCCCGCACCCAAAATCTGTTTTCCCATTTGAGCCAGCAAAAACATCATTTCATTCAATCAAACTCTTTCACACATATACCTAGCCTAAGATCAGTATTTCTATCAGTCATCACAAGCCCTCATTGGTTATAATTTGTTGATATTGACCCGGAGAGAGCCCTCTCCTAACCTGGTAGGGATAGCTACTAGGTTAAGCGTGGTTTGATGTTGGCCCTGGATCCTACCTTCCTCAGCCTAAGGTAAATCTAGGCACTAACACCCACCACCAAAAGTGTTGTAGAGTCTCCAAATTGTCTTCAAAATATCATCCACTTTCACCTTTATCGGCGCCATTTCACTCACATGTCACAATTCCATGACCATATAACCTTTCATTAGCCTCCATTTTCATGATTACATGGGGTTACGTTTGTGTTTTCCGAAAGCTAATGATTTCTAGTATTATAAGTGAATTAAATGGTTAAAACTTAGAAAATTGACATATACTTGCTAATACTTAAAAGTGGCTTGAGTTTCACGACATGTGTTTGTCATTTGGAAACTTTCAAGGCACCCTTATCTGGCATCCAATGCTCAAATTCGAATTCCCTTCAAGATATGGAAGGATATTTGGATAAAGGTCAAAGATGATATGTGTCTCATCATTACCTATTTTGATTGTAACTCTATGAGATTTTCTAGGTATCCAGGGAGAGAATAATGGACCTCTATTAATGAGGTAGCTTCTTATATTTTTGTATAAATAGGAGAGCCTTCTCCTTTGAAAGGCATGTGTAAAGTTGGGGAAATGCTCATGTTTTGAATGTAGAATTTGAATTTGGCACCATTCTCATGAGTGATGTTCACTTTGATTTGGTTATGGCATTTGGAACCTCTCAACTTTACATCTCTCATGCTTTTGGATTGGCCACCTACAATGTGTGAAATTTATCGTTCTTCATAGATTAAGATTTATTTATTTCATATTTTTTCTTGTGTGAGAGGTTAAGAGTGATTGTTTTTATTTGCTTTCTACCTAGAAGTTAAGAGCAATTGTTTTTATTTTCTTTCATATCTTTTCCTGTGTGAGAGGTTAAGAGTGATTGTTTCTATTTTCTTTCTACCTAGAGGTTAAGAGCAATTATTTTTATTTGATTTCTACTTAGAAGTTAAGAGCAATTGTTTTTATTTGCTTTCATATATTTTCCTGTGTGAGAGGTTAAGAATGGTTGTTTTTTTCCTTCATTTCTGAAAGAGTGGTGTGCTTTTCAATTCCTGCAAGATTTAAAGATTAAGATTTCAATTCTGTGCATTGTACTATAATTGTACTATAATTTCTTTTGAGTTGATTGTTGAATTAGAATAGGTGAATTTGGTTTGTCATTATTTGGTTTTGTAGTTAGATTGATCTAAATTGAAAGTTAATTTCTAACATATACAATCCACACAAGCTTCGCAATTTTTACGAAACCCCTGGGTTGACAATTAAATGATAGGTAACTAATTTTCCTCAACATTTTGGCGTCATTACAGAGGAAGTTTGCATAGGAACTAGCTTTCATTCTAGAGGTCATTTTTCAGTTTTTTTCTAGATGCATGATTAAAGCATGTAGATGCATGAATCATTTAGCTGCATATCATTTTTATAAAAAAAATATAACAAATTTGATATTAACCATTTATGGAAAAAGGATCTAGAATGCAGATCAAACATTTTTTGGACCACAAGGACTACATTGAAGAATGGTATCAAAACGTGATTGCACCACGACATTCATCCTTTCTTCAAGAGATCTTTATGGCAAATCTAAAGGTTAAAACGATTTCTCATGTCCTCATGCACAATCGGGACATTTCGAAAAATTGGATATGAACATTTTAGAAAGTTTAATCCATAAATGGATCCATTGGAAACATTCATATACTTTAAAAAATAAAAAATAAAAATTCTTTCAAGTAGGATAAACTAGGAAATAAAATCAAGCTTGATTATCTATATATATATATATATATATATTTTTTAAGTTCTTGATTGCATTTTTTTAAGTTGTTAGACTTTAAAATATTTTATAATTTTATTTATTTTCTTTCATTTTTTTCATTAACATCACAAATATTTTCAGCAAAAAAATTCATGTTTTGATTTTAAATAATAAAAAAGAAAAAATCATGTATATATATATATATATATAAAGGAAAATGTAAGTTTGAAATTAATATAAAAAATATGAGTTCTCTTTTTACTATATTCATTTCTTTACTATTTTCATTGTCCAAGAAAATTGACAAATTGTGCGACCTGGAAAAAATAAATTGAATTGCATTAGCTTAAAAACAAAATCCAAAATTTGTTATTTAAAGAAAAAGAATAAAAAGAAATAAAATTAAAATCTTGCTTGAATAGGTTGCATATTGGCTTCCAGCAAACCATCTCAGTTATTCCACAAATCTTGAGCATGTTGATGTCTCATGTGCATCATGTTGTGCAATACACTCTTTTAAAGTATCTACAAGTTCAGTCAAAGTAACTGATGCACCTATCTCCAAGCCATCCTCTTGGACTCTCCAAATATTTAGCTCAAGTATATGAGTAGCTGCAATCATAATTTGATAATGGATGTTTTTAAACTTGTTTCTATGCCAACTTCCATATTGCCAATCACCAACTTTGCATTAGAAAACCTTGATTTCAAATCTAAAACATCTTGGAGCTTTAATGGACGAAACCAAGCCATACCTCTTGGACCTATCAAATATAAAAGGTGAGACTTTCTCAATAAAAGCTTTGGAGGGAAAATGAACTTGTGATTACCATAAAAACTCCCATCAACTTCACTAAATGAAAACGGCTTATAGACAGGATGAGAAGTTCCAATGTCCTTGCTTTCATTGCCAACCCTTTCCCCATAGTCACAAGGTTTTCTCGTTGAAGGGAAAATGACCTTTTCAACTCCAGATGTATTTGTAGAAGAATTGTAACTGTACAAGGTAGTATCAGTTTTGGCAAAAATACGGAAATCATCAGGAATTGGTTTGTAACCTGTAACCCAGAAAGCCAGAGTGCAATACTTGCAGAGGAAATGCGTAGCAGCTTAAAAATATCATTTTTGAAACACGATTTCTAGCCAAATGAAAACGAATTTAAAAAATAAAAATAAAACATGGGTTTTACTCAGAACGGGGTCAATTATAAATCCCAAAAATAATTTTCACAAATTCGTAATCGATTGGGATATATTCGGGGTTCTCTGGAGCCTTATTTGGAAAATTGCGTGAGAAAAAAATGGTTTTTAATTAATGCCCAGAGACAGTTACGACCATTCAGTTTTCTCCTACAAACAATCTTCCAAGAATCCGGTCTCCCTGATATACATGAGGTAGATCCGTCACTGGGAGAGATGAAGCTCCATGTCTTTACGCAGCATTCAAAATCTGTATACATCTGCATCTAAAGAGACATCTCTTTGACGCAACCATCCCAGAAGATTTTTGGAAGACAAAGAAGTTCAGAAGGATATGAAACTGGTACCATACAAGATTGTGAACAAAGATGGGAAACCTTATATTCAAGTTTATGTACGAGATGGAGACAGAAATGTATTTAGCCCCGAGGAAATCAGTGCTATGATTTTGACTAAGATGAAGGAGAATGCAAAAGCATTCCTTGGCAAGACTATAAAGGATGTTGTGGTGATTGACCCTGCTTATTTTAATGATGCACAATGCCAAGCAACGAAGGATGCTGGTGTTATTGCTGGCTTGAATGTAACTCATATTATCAATGAACCCACAGCTGCAGTAATAGCGTATGGCTTGGAAAAGAAGGGCGGAGAGAAAAATATTGTTGTTTTTTTATCTTGGCGGTGGCATGTTTAATGTCAGCATTCTGACCATTAACAACAGAGTTTTTAAGGTTTTGGCTACAAACAGTGATACCCATCTTGGAGGTGAGGACATTGAGCACAAGATAATCGATTTTGCCATTTTTGTTCATGTAGGTAGTATGTTTGACAAAGCTTTTTGTTTGTTTGAGGTTTAAGTTCAGTTAGATATGGTCATTAGGTAGAGACACAGTTTTTTGATTTCTTTTATAGGATTATGTACTTAATATAATTAAAATTAATAATGTATGATAAATTAAAAATAATATATAATAAAAATAATATATATATATATATATATATATATATATATATATATATATATATATATATATATATATATATATATATATTGTTTTATTTGCTATTTTTTTTCTAGAAGAGGTAATGATCAATTTGAAGATTGGACTAGTTATTTGTTCATAACATAAATTCATAGATGTGTGTACTTAACTGTTTGTTTAGGATTTTAGCTACAGAAACTACACAATTCTGCAGCTATGTATTTAACTCAATGATCTACTTGTAAACAATGCATTCTAATCAGAAAATCATGTTCAAAATTTATTGGTTTTGTCTAATGATTATGTTTTCAAGTATGATGCAGGAAAGAAGAAGAATTGTAACAAATCTTTATCTGTAGGATCCATTGATGAATTTTTTATTAAGGATTGCTTTGCAAGAATCATTAAGCATTCACAAATAATATTTCTTTATCTTTATGAAATGCTATGATTCAAAAATAAATTGAGGAAATTGTTTTCTTTTAGAAATTGGATTTATTATCGCAATTGTGAAATTGGACTAACCATATGAAATGAAAACACGTCATGAACCTGTCAATTATGCAAATTTTTCATATGCACATAGAGAAATTGATCACTTCTCTTTCAACACACTTACATTTTTTGCAATGTTAGTGCCATGTTTATTTTCATATTCCAGGGCAATCGGAGAAATGAAGAAAGCCAATTATGCATGATTGGTTTTCTACGACCAATTTCAAGAAACATGAACCAATTAAATCCATTTCTATCATCCATAAATGCCATCATTTTTCCTCTCCAAATTCACAAGCTATCCAAGCATTTTCGCTAAGCATCGTCATCACCATTTTCCTTGCAAAGAGTCGCATGTTTCCTTCACATTTTCCATTCATGGAGACATTCATCTCGCTTACATGTTGATTTGTCCTTTTTCTTTTCATTCGCTTGTTTACCCTCTTGTCATTTTCCTTTCCATTAAATAAACCTTGATCCACTACAAAATTTTCCATCCATAGTCCTTCCAAAATCATTATTCCATATTCGCGTTAGATGATGGGGAATTCATAATGCCTCCCTTCTAACAAGTCTTGGCCTATCGACGTCAGCACATTATCTAGGTTCAGGGCTAGATTATTTATTAGTAACTTGAGGCTTGTATGCATCAATGACAAGTTCTCTCACCGAAAATCATGGGAATACATCAATGTCCCTTAAGTGTTGGATCTTGCAAGTGGCTCAACATTAACTCATCTATTCGCACTTCACAATATGTACTTAGGTACCTTGGCACTCATTGGAATTAATGGCGAGTTTTCCTTGCATTAGTTAATGACATTCATCAATGGCCAGTAATCCAATGACTTCTCTTCATTCTCGACAACAACACATTCATTTGCATGACTAGAATAGTACCATCGGGTTTTGTAGCAGGTGAAGACTATATCATTCAGCATTTTGCAACAGATACAATAGATTTAGCAGCAGCAATAAAGAATCCACTTTCACCACCTCATCCACTATTTAAGAAACCAAGAAGGAGATGAAATTCTACATTCTATTCCATGATCCAGCAACAGATACAACTTCTCTACATATGCACAGTTTGTCCACTTCCTAGGTAAGTAAAGATATGTTATTTTCTAGCTTTTAATCATCTAATTTCTTGAATACTAAAATTACAATTTTTGGAAAATACTTCACCATATTTCCTTTCTCATTTGAAAAAAAAAAAACCGTAAACACGTTTAGTTGGGGGAAGGGACATCCATTTATTATCACATCCGTATCACTTCATTTCATCCTAACATACTTGTCCTAATCAATTACGATTAGATTATGGTTCAAAAGTTATGTGATTTGCAAATAAATGCCTAAATGATGAGCATATTATATGGTTGATTTATGCATTCTGAAACATGTTCAATGAATCTTGATGCAACAAAAAGAAGCAAGGTATTGAAACACAAGAACCAATACCAATTAAGATTTGGTTGTCACACAAGAACCAACCAAACATGTTGCAACTCAATGTATGACAAGGAATACTTTGCAAAACGAAATAAAATTGTCAAACACTGTCAAATGCAAAGTCTAAGGACATATGATATAAGCCAAGCTCATTCAAAAGCAAATCATGATTAAGAAATGCAATAGATTTCATGAGGACATGCAATAAGTCAGTTGGGGGGTATGTAGAGTCTCCAAATTGTCTTCAAAATATCGTCCACTTTCACCTTTATTGCCACCATTTCACTCGCATGTCGCAACTCCATGACCATATAACCTTTCATTAGCCTCCATTTTCATGATTACATTGGGTTACCTTTGTGTTTTCCAAAAGTTAACGATTTCTAGTATTATAAGTGAATTAAATGGTTAAAACTTAGAAAACTGACATATACTTGCTAATACTTAAAAGTGGCTTGAGTTTCATGACATGTGTAAGTCATTTGGAAGCTTCGAAGGCACCCTTATGTGGCATCCAATTCTCAAATTCGAATACCCTTCAAGATATGGAAGGATATTTGGATAAAGGTCAAAGATGATATGTGTCTCATCATTACCTATTTTGATTGTAACTCTATGATATTTTCTAGGGATCTAGGGAGAGAATAATGGACCTCCATTAATGAGGTAGCTTCTTATATTTTTGTATAAATAGGAGATCCTTCTCCTTTGAAAGGCATGTGTAAAGTTGGGGAAATGCTCATGTTTTGAATATAGAATTTGAATTTGGCACCATGCTCATGAGTGATGTTCACTTTGATTTGGTTATGGCATTTGGAGCTTCTCAACTTTCCATCTCTCATGCTTTTGGATTGGCCACCTACAATGTGTGAGATTTATTGTTCTTCATAGATTAAGATTTATTTCTTTGATATCTTTTCCTGTGTGAGAGGTTAAGAGTGATTGTTTTTATTTTCTTTCTACCTAGAAGTTAAGAGCAATTGTTTTTATTTGCTTTCATATCTTTTCCTGTGTGAGAGGTTAAGAGTGATTGTTTTTATTTTCTTTCTACCTAGAGGTTAAGAGTGATTGTTTTTATTTTCTTTCTACCTAGAAGTTAAGAGCAATTGTTTTTATTTTCTTTCATATCTTTTCCTGTGTGAGAGGTTAAGAATGATTGTTTTGCTTTCATTTCTGAAAGAGTGGTGTGCTTTTCAATTCCTGTAAGATTTAAAAATTAAAATTTCAATTCCGCGTGTTGTACTATAATTGTACTATAATTTCTTTTGAGTTGATTTTTGAATTAGAATAGGTGAATTTGGTTTGTCATTATTTGGTTTCATAGTTAGATTGATCTAAATTGAAAGTTAATTTCTAGCATATACAGTGCACACATGCTTCGTAAGTTTTACGAAACCCCTGGGTTGACAATTAAACGATAGGTGATTAATTTGCCTCCACATTTTGGCGTCGTTTCCAGGGAAGTGTGCATAGGAACTAGCTTTCAGTCTAGAGTTCATTTTTCAGCTTTTTTCTAGATGAATTATTAAAGCATGTAGATGCATGAATCATTTAGCTGCATATCATTTTTATTAAAAAAAAAATATAACAACTTCGATATTAACCATTTATGGAAAAAGGATCTAGAGTGGAGATCAAACATTCTTTGGAGCACAAGGACTACATTGAGGAATGGTATCGAAACGTGATTGCACCATGACATTCATCCATTCTTCAAGAGATATTTGCGGCAAATCTAAAGGTTAAAATGATTTATCATGTTCTCATGCACAATCAGGTACATTTCGCAAATTTGGATATGAACATTTTAGAAATTTTAATACGTAAATGGCTCCATTGTAAACATTCATATACTTAAAAATAAAAATAAAAATAAAAAATATTCTTTCAAGTAGGATAAACTAGGAAATAAAATCGAGCTTGATTACATTTTTTTTTAAGTTTCTTGATTGCATTTTTTAAAGTTTTTAGACTTTAAATGTTTTAGAATTTTATTTATTTTCTTGCATTTTTTCATTAACATCACAAATATTTTCAATAAAAAATTCATGTTTTGATTTTAAATAATTAAAAAAAAAAAATCATGTAAAAAATCAATTCTGTTTTTACTATCTTCATTTTCCAAGAGAATTGACAAATCGTCTAACCTGCAAAATATAAATTGAATTGTATTAGTAGAGTTTAGGCTTCTGTGATCCATATCAAGTTTACAAAAAAAAATTCGGCGAAGATCACATGAGACATCATTTGTCGGCACGTTTCGAACCAACCAGTGTGGTTCATCGTCAGGACAAGTTGAAGAAACAGATCCAGCTTAGCATGTTAAATAGTCTGAGCAGAGACTCCAACGGCTAAATCGACCAACGGCTAATTTTGACCTACGGTCCATAGGTCAAATACTATTCATAATTTAATATTATTATTATTATTAATAAATTATTCATCAATTATTATAAAATATATATATCATATAGTTGAGGTTAAATTTTTTTATTAAATGGTTAGTTAGAAAAGGTAAATTATTTGATTTAATAATATAAGTAATTATTTATACTTAATATTATATTGGTAAAATAGCCTTGATAATAATATATTATTAATATTAGTAGTGAAAATATTATTATTAATTTAATATTATTAATATTAATATTAATATTATTATTATTTATGGAAAAAAGTTAAATTAGGTGAGATATATAGATAAATTATTTAGCTTATTTATCTAAATTATTTATTAATAATTATATATGTATATATAAATATGTATATAAATATATTAATAATCTTAGATAAAGTTAGGTAAAAGACCGATGAAAAAAAAAAATTAAATAAAAAAAAAAAATTAAATAAAAATTAAATTAAATAAAATTAAATAAATAAATAAATAAATTAAATAATTAATCAATTAATTAAAAATAAATAAATAAATATCATTACCATTACTAACTATTATCATATAAGTTTTAATAATATAAAAGTTTTCACATAATTAATTTATTTATTCTAAGGGATTGGTCCCTTTATGAGAAATATTTTTTCCCCTAGATATAATTTTTAATTATTTATCTCTAACTAACTATTTTTATAAATTATTTTTACTAATTGAGTTGTTTATTTATTTTAAAAATAATTTTAATTATTTATTATTATTTGAGGGACTGTCCCCTCTAGGGTAATTTTTTCCCCTTAGATATGATTTTTAATTATTTTAACATGAATTATTTTTAGGTAATAATTGAACATAACTATTATATATTTTTAATTATTTTTAATATTAATTTATTTAAAGGACTGGTCCCCTGGGTAGCATTTTTTAAGGTACTTAGTCAAAAGTAGTTGTTAGTCTTGTTGTTAACCGTTGGGGGCGTTGCTCTGTCTATTTAAACTGCCAAGCTGGATCTGTTTCTTCAACTTGTCCTGATATTTATTTATTTATTGATTTATTTATTTTTAATTAATTGATTAATTATTTAATTTATTTATTTAATTTTATTTAATTTAATTTAATTTAATTTTATTATTATTATTATTTTTTTTTTTTTTTCATCGGTCTTTTACCTAACTTTATCTAACATTATTAATATATTTATATACATATTTATATATATAATTATTAATAAATAATTTAGATAAATAAGCTAAATAATTTATCTATATATCTCACCTAATTTAACTTTTTTCCATAAATAATAATAATAATAATAATATTAATATTAATAATATTAAATTAATAATAATATTTTCACTACTAATATTAATAATATATTATTATCAAGGCTATTTTACCAATATAATATTAAGTATAAATAATTACTTATATTATTAAATCAAATAATTTACCTTTTCTAACTAACCATTTAATAAAATTTTTAACCTCAACTATATGATATATATATTTTATAATAATTGATGAATAATTTATTAATAATAATATTAAATTATGAATAGCATTTGACCTATGGACCGTAGGTCAAAATTAGCCGTTGGTCGATTTAGCCGTTGGAGTCTCTGCTCAGACTATTTAACATGCTAAGCTGGATCTGTTTCTTCAATTTGTCCTGACGATGAACCACACTGGTTGGTTCAAAACGCGTCGACAAATGATGTCTCATGTGATCTTCGCCGAATTTTTTTGTGTAAACTTGAATTGTATTAGCTTAAAAAACTAAATCCAAAATTCATCATTTAAAAAAAATTAATAAAAAGAAATAAAATTAAAATCTTGCTTGAATAGGCTGCCTATTTGGCTTCCAACAAACCATCTCAATTGTTCCACAAAGCTTGAGCATGCTAATGCAAACCATCTCAATTGTCCCACAAAGCTTGAGCATGCTGATGTCTCATGTGCATCACGTTGTGAAATACACTGTTTTAAAGTATCTACAAGTTCAGTCAAATTAACCGATGCACCTATCTCCAGGCCAACCTCTTTAACTCTCAAAATATTTAGCTCAGGTACTTGAGTAGTTTCAATCATAACTTGATAATGGATGCTTTTAAACCTTGTTTCTATACCAACTTCCATATTGCCAATCACCAAGTTTGCATTAGAAAACCTTGATTTCAAATATAAAACATCTTGGAAAATGAACTCGTAATTACCATAAAAACTCCCATCAACTTCACTAAATGAAAACGGCTTATAGACAGGATGAGAAGTTTCAATGTCCTTGCTTTCATTGTCAACCCTTTCTCCACAGTCACAAGGTTTTCCTGTTGAAGGGAAAATGACCTTTGCATCTCTAGATGTATTTGTAGAAGAATTATAACTGTACAAGGTATTATTAGTTTTGGAAAAAATATGGAAAGCATCAAAAATCGGTCTGTAACCTGTAACCCAGAAAGCCCGAGTGCGATACATGCAGAGGGAATGTGTAGCAGCTTAAAAACGTCATTTTTGAAACATGATTTATGGCCAAATGAAAACTAATTTAAAAAAAATAGAACGTGGGTTTTACTCAAGACAGGGCCAGTTATAAAACCCAGAAATTATTTTCTCAAATTCGTAACTGATTGGGTTATATTCGGGGTTCTCTGGAGCCTTATTTGACAAATTGCGTGAGAAAAAAATGGTTTTTATTTAATGCAAAGAGACAGTTGCGGCTATTCAGTTTTCTCCTACAAAAAATCTACCAAGAATATGATCTCCCTAATATACAAGAGGTAGATCTGCTAATGGGAGCTGAAGCTCCATGTCTTTACGCACCATTCAAAATCTGTATACATCAACATCTAAAGTGACATCTCTTTGACGCGACCATCCGAGAAGACTTCTTGAAGACAAAGAAGTTCATAAGGACATGAAATTGATACCATACAAGATTGTGAACAAAGATGGGAAACCTTATATTCAAGTTCAGGTACGATATGGAGACATAAAGGTATTTAGCCCCAAAGAAATCACTGCTATGATTTTGACTAAGATGAAGGAGAATGCAGAAGCATTCCTTGGCAAGACTATAAAGGATGTTGTGGTGACTATTCCTTCTTATTCTAATGATGCACAGTGCCAAGCAACGAAGGATGATGGTGTTATTGTTGCCTTGAATGTAACTCGTACTATCAATAAACCCACAGCTGCAGCAATAGCGTATGGCTTGGACAAGAAGGGCAGAGAGAAAAATATTATTGTTTTCTATCTTGGCGGTGGCATGTTTGATGTTAGCATTCTGATTATTTACAATGGTTTTTTGAGGTTTTGGCTACAAATGGTGATACCAATCTTGGAGGTGAGGACTTTGACCAAAGAATAATGGATTTTACCATTTTTTTCATGTAGGCAATATGTTTTACAAATCTTTTTGTTTGTTTGAGGTTTAAGTTCAGTTAGATGTGGTCATTAGGTAGAGACACAGTTTTTTGCTTTCTTTTATAGGATTATGTACTTAATATAATTAAAATTAATAATGTATGATAAATTAAAAAAAATTAATAATAATAATAATAATAATAATATATATATATATATATATATATATATATATAAACAAAATTTGTTTTATTTGCTAATTTTTTTTCCTGGAAGAGGTATTGATCAATTTGAAGATTGGGTTGGTTATTTGTTCATAATAAAAATGCATATATGTGTGTACTTAATTGTCTGTTCAGGATTTTAGCGACAGAAACTACACAATTCTGTAGCTGAAAAACAATTATGCAACTATGCATTTAACTCAATGATCTACTTGTCAACAATGCATTCTAATCAAAAAATCATGATCAAAATTTATTGGTTTTGTCTAATGATTATGTTTTCAAGTATGATGCAGGAAATAAGAAGTATTGTAAGGACACTTTATCTGCAGGATCCATTGATGAATTTTTTATTAAGGATTTTTTTGCAGGAATCATTAAGCATTCACAAATAATATTTCTTTATCTTTATGAAATGCCATGATTCAAACATAAATTGAGGAAATTGTTTTCTTTTAGAAATTGGATTTATTATCGCAATTGTGAAATTGGACTAACCATATGAAACGAAAACACATCATGAACCTGTCAATTATGCAAATTTTTCGTATGTACCTAGAGAAATTTATCACTTCTCTTTGAACACACTTACATTTGTTGCAATGTTAGTGCCATGTTTATTTTCAAGTTCCAAGGCAATCAGAGAATTGAAGAAAGCCAATTATGCATGATTGGTTTTCTACGACCAATTTCAATAAACATGAACCAATTAAATCCATTTCTATCATCCATAAATGCCATTATTTTTCCTCTCCAAACTCACAAGCTATCCAAGCATTTTCGCTAAGCATCATCATCACCATTTTCCTTGCAAAGAGTCGCATGTTTCTTTCACATTTTCCATTTACATTTTCCATTCACATTTTCAATTAATAGAGACATTCATCTCACTTACATGTTGATTTGTCCTTTTGCTTTTCGTTCGCTTGTTTACCCTCTTGTCATTTTCCTTTCCATTAAATAAACATTGATCCACCGCAAAATTTTCCATCCATAGTCCTTCCAAAATCATTATTCCATGCTCGCGTTAAATGATGAGGAATTCATAATGCCTCCCTTCCGACAAGTCTTGGCCTATCGACATCAACACATTATCTAGGTTTAGGGATAGAGTCTTTATTAGTACCTTGAGGCTTGTATGCATCAATGACAAGTTCTCTCATCGAAAATCATGGGAATACATCAATGTTCCTTGAGCATTGGATCTTGCAAGTGGCTCAACATCAGCTCATCTATTCGCACTTCGCAAGATGTACTTAGGTACCTTGGCACTCGTTGACATTAATGATAATTTTGCCTTGCATTGGTTAATGACATTCGTCAATGGCCTGTAATCCAATCACTTCTCTTCATGCTCGACAACAACACATTCATTCACATGAATAGAATTGTACCATCGGGTTTTGTAGCAGGTGAAGACTATATCATTCAACATTTTTCAAAAGACATAGTAGATTTAGCAGCAACAATAAAGAATCCACTTTCACCACCTCATCCACTATTTATTCAACCAAGAAGCAGATGAAATTCTACATTCTATTCCATGATCCAGTAGTAGCTACAACTTCTCTACATATGCATAGTTTGTCCACTTCCCAGGTAAGTAAAGGTATGTTATTTTCTAGCTTTTAGTCATAGAATTCCTTGTATACTCAAATTATAATTTTTGGAAAATACTTCACCATATTTCCCTTCTGATTTGAAAAAAAAATCGTAAACACCTTTAGTTGGGGGGAAGGGACATCAATTTATTATCACATCCATATCACTTCATTCCATTTCACTTCATTTCATCCTAGCATACTTGTCCTAATCAATTATGATTGCATTATGGTTCAAAAGTTGTGTGATTTGAAAATAAATGCCTAAACGATGAGCATATTATATGGCTGATTTATGCGTTCTTAAACATGTTCAATGAATCTTGCTGCAATAAAAAGAAACAAGGTATTGAAACACAAGAACCAATACCAATTAATATTTGGTTGTCACACAAGAACCAACCAAACATGTTGCAATTCAATACATATGATAAGGAATACTTTGCAAAACAAAATAAAATTTTCAAATACTATCAAATGCAAAGTTTAAGGACATATGATATAAGCCAAACTCATTCAAAAGCAAATCATGATTAAGAAATGCAATTGATTGTATGAGGACATGCAATAACGTCAGTTGGGGGGTATGTAGAGTCTTCAAATTGTCTTCAAAATATCATCCACTTTCACCTTTATCGCCACCATTTCACTCACATGTCGCAACTCCATGACCGTATAACATTTCATTAGCCTCCATTTTCATGATTACATGGGGTTACCTTTGTGTTTTCAAAAAGCTAATAATTTCTAGTATTATAAGTGAATTAAATGGTTAAAACTTAGAAAATTACATATAATTGCTAATACTTAAAAGTGGCTTGAGTTTCATGAAATGTTTAGGTCATTTGGAAGCTTCCAAGGCACCCTTATGTGGCATCCAATGCTCAAATTCGAATTCCCTTCAAGATATTGAAGCAAATTTGGATAAAAGTCAAAGAGGATATGTGTCTCATCTTTACCTATTTTGATTGTAACTCTATGAGATTTTCTAGGGATATAGGGAGAGAATAATGGACCTCCATTAATGAGGTAGCTTCTTATATTTTTGTATAAATAAGAGAGTCTTCTCCTTTGAAAGGCATGTGTAAATTTGGGGAAATTCTCATGTTTTGAATATAGAATTTGAATTTGTCACCATGCTCATGAGTGATGTTCACTTTGATTTGGTTATGGACTTTGGAGCCTCTCAACTTTCCATCTCTCATGCTTTTGGATTGGCCACCTACAACGTGTGAGATTTATTGTTCTTCATAGATTAAGATTTATTTATTTCATATCTTTTCCTGTGTGAGAGGTTAAGAGTGATTTTTTTTATTTTCTTTCTACCTAGAAGTTAAGAGCAATTGTTTTTATTTGCTTTCATATCTTTTCCTGTGTGAGAGGTAAAGTTTTTGCTTTCAATATTGTTTTCAATTCCTGCAAGATTTAAATATTAAGATTTCAATTTCGCGCGTTGTACTATCATTGTACTATAATTTCTTTTGAGTTGATCTTTTAATTATAATAGGTGAATTTGGTTTGTCATTATTTGGTTTCGTAGTTAGATTGATCTAAATTGAAAGTTAATTTCTAGCATATACAATGCATGCATGCTTCACAAGTTTTACGAAATCCCTGGGTTGAAAATTAAATGATATGTAATTAATTTGCTGCAACAAATGTAATGGAGATCATGATGTCAGATGTGAAATTGTGGGCTGATACCTACTATCATTCCTCCTTTCTCTCTAAAATAGAAATCCTTGAGAAAAGGTTACTTGAGATTGTTTCACCTGAGATTACTAAGCATAGTTCCTTTTCTTATTTCAAGCTCGTTAAAAAATGAAACAAGGCACCCCTTGAGCATAGATTTTTTAATGTGTCAAGCCCGTTAAAAAATGGAACGTATCCCCCTCCAATTTGAGTCTTTGATTAGATCTCGTAAATGTCAAGTCGATTCTTTCACTTGATCTCGTAATTAAACCTTCATTCCATCCACTTATTAGTAACTAGTATTCTACTTAATTGAATGAAATGAAGCTTGGGGGGGCATGTGCCTAGAATTAAGTCATTGTATTGGGGGCATGAACACCAATTGTAAGCATAGTTTCCACATGTTTCAAGCTTGTGTAAAAATGAAACCGTCTTCAAATACTCTCAAGTATAGTTTTTTTCTTTGTTTCAATCTTGTATGAAAATGAAACCGATCCCTTTGTGATTGCCATTTTTATCAGTGTGCTTCTCCACGAGGAGCCTTGGTTTTCTCTTTTCATCATCACCATCTGCTTTGTCGATCATCATAAACTTTCACTTTGCTTTTTTAACCCTTGCCTGGGTAACCACTATGGTGAGTGGTCTTATTAGCCAACCTCTTGACGTCTACGTATTTTGAGCAGTTCCATCATGACCAGAACTAGTTGCTACCCATATATACCACTCGCTCCTCTGGGAGGAGTCCTCTTTGAGCACTTTTCAGACTCCCAAAATATGAAAAGATTATCAACCACTTATCTTTTTGAACTAGTTAAAGTAAATGAAAAGATGTTTACCCAATATAAGTTTAACCATTTTCCAGACTATGATAAACTATTTACAAGAAAAGGAATACTTTAGTAGAACATGACTAAAAGGTTCTCATGGGTATCGTTTAATGTATTTTCAGGCCCAAGGTACTAAATTTATGAAAGGAACATCTTGGATTCTTTTTTGCCTCTTTTTCAATCTCTCTAAACATGAAAAATGAGTCGAGTTACGCCTTCATTAGACTCATAAAACTATTAAAAAATGATGGGCTCATTAAGCATGAAGAGACTAAAATACTCCTCATGGTTTGTTAAAATACTCAGAAGGATTCATATGAAGGGTGAACTTATAGATCAATCATATGTTATCATCCTCAAGCTTGTCAAAAATAAAGAGGTATTGGCCATAAATGGTTGGGAAATTGGGAAAACATTACATTTTACCTAATAATGGAAACAAGTCACTCTTGAACATGACACTATTTCACTTCATTTCGATGACTTCTTTGGGTTGGGAAATCTCCTTGCCTCACTGTTGATTACACCTTCATCATGGGTTGTTGAGTTAATGTTTCCAACTCCATTTAGTGTCGCCAATATGTTCAAGAGAAATTCCACCCTCATTTGGAATCTGCTACAATACCCTTAAACCTTAATTCATGTATGTCATTCCTAAACCATCTTTACATCATTACATTCTGTCTCAAATCTTGATACCTATTTCGTGTCATTGATGGGGGATATATCAAGGCCATCTTGTGATAGGTCACTTCTTGTCGACATCAGCTCATTATCTAGGAAGTTGACTTAGAAACTCCCTTCAGTGCCTTGGAGCTTGCATACCTCAATGGAAATTTTCCTCGCTTTCAGTGACATGTTCTCATCATTGGCCTTCGACTAGAAGATTATGTGTGGTGTTTGACTTCAACTCATTTATTCACACCACATAGATTATATTTTAGTGCCTTGAGGGCCATTATCATTATTGGGGGTTCCCCTCGAATTTGTTAACAACTTACATCATTGGCCAGTAATCAGATGGTGTCTATCATGTTTGACTCCAACTCATTTATTCACATGTCTAGACTCATACTATTGAGTGACGAGGTAGAAGACCCTAGATCTAGTTTCATCCATATGGTTGTGATTTCAGGATTCATACCAGATCACAAAGTATGATGGCTATGATCATTCAGAAATTCATCCAAATATGGGTCCACCATTTTTCATCAATGGACATGACTTTGATTATTATACATGTAATATTGGCTTATAGGCTGAGTATGGGTATGCCTACCTCAACAATAATATCATGATGATTATGTATTGTAACATATGATGATCTCAACCAACCTTTTCTTGATCTAGACTTGTCACAAAGTAAATCACTTCAGTCCTCAGCCACTGCTTTTGACTTTGTACTTTAGGGGGCAATCTGTTACAGGTCATTTTGTCACATCCACTCAAATGGCCTGGAAACCAAATCAATCAACATCCTTGATACCTTGCAATCATCCCTTTGCAAAGCCTTAAGTATTATCTCTCTAATAATTCCAATAATTATGGGTTTAACAGTTTAAAAACCTCATTTTTGGACCACCCGCACCCTATCCTCTATGCAACCTGCACTATTGCATGTTACGTAACTGAGCACCTGCACTAACCAGCACATGTTTCCTTTGTTGCAGGTGTTATGTGTTAGAGTTATATATTATAGAGATATTATTCATATTAGTCTCTCTATTTATTTGAGGTAAATCTGTAAATATCAGTCATGATGTCTAAACTCTAATGGTTTAAAAAAGGTCTAGAATTGGATTGAGTGTCATGTAAAGTCTGTCTATTTTTCTAAAGTCCAAATGTCTAATGTCATAAAAGATCATGATTCAAGGGCTAATCATAGGGAGTCATTGGTCACCATGGAAGAGTAGTGAATGGTCATGTCATAAAAATTTTTGGTCATCATGAGTTAGTCACCTAAGTCTAAAGGTCAAGTCTGTTGCATTTTTCCATGCGCTACACTTCCAAACAAGGTGCTACACATTCATCATTACAATTTGAAACCAAGATTTCCACTATCAGCTCCACTCCAGGGCACTTTGGAAAGTTATTTGCACTGCTACCTTCATCCAACATTGCTCAGTTCTTGTTCATTCGCATCGAAAGCTTGAGGTATGACCGTGCTATGTTGTTGTGCAAAGAAGGCAGGGGCACTACATTTCTACATAGCGCTACATTTCTTGCCATTCGAATATCAAACTCCTCCCATAGGTGCAAACTCAAGCTAATTTTTATTTCTTGGTCATGAATGAATTTTAAATTGCATGCACGAGCCTACAAAAATAGTTAATTCATCCTTACTGCATTTTTGTATTTCACTGCGCTTTCTCCCCATTTGTTGCGCTTCCACACAGTCCTTTATCTTCTTCATTTGACATGACCAAGACCGCATTTTCCTCTGTACAACTTCCATATGAAAGGTTTGTCATATGTTCAAACTGAATTGAAGCCTCCCACCTTAACTATTTGTGCTTAAGAAGAATTTGAAAGCTCATTTTCTTGTGCATTGCATTTCTGGCGCTGTGCCTGTCCCTATAAATTTTATGCCACCAGTATCAAAATTTGCAAGTTGTTTTATGGTCTTTCTGAATAAATTTTTTGTCTATTAGTCTTTTGTGTAGAGTTTGATTCTTAATCATCATCAGAGGTATAAATTGAAGAGTCCTTCTTATCATTACTCTTACATTGTTGCATTGTTGGCTTGTATGGGTCTGACCTAGGTTCAGAGGTGATTTAGCCAAGAAAATCCCGGTACTACTAGCCCTTTCGACAACATTCCACAGAGTGTGGACTGAGGTCTCACCCGAAGTAGTATGGGAGGGAGCTAGAAACAGGTTTCCACACCCTAGATATGTCTGATGAGCTTCTAGCGGCCCACAGTTTAACCCTATGCGCACGTCGCTAAGCGCACCTATTAGTCCCTCACAACCTGTGATGCTTCCTTTGCATAGCCCTACTTGGGGTGCAATCTATATTATACCCAAGTTCCTTGTTATTTAACCTGTTATTACCCGATTACTTAACTTATATGTGCAAGAATAGTGATAATTAAAAGTATAACTAGCAATCATATAAGTGCACGCGATAAACGAAACAATATAAATGTAAAGAATGTAATACACAAGCAGGTGCACTAAATTTGGAATCAAATTCTCTTTATTATTCTTCATTCAAGGTTACAGACTCGACACTGCCCTACGCACTCAGCTGTAGGGGTCTGCGCACTCAGTTGCGGACTCTACTAGGCCTCTGCACACTCAGCTGCAGAGCCTCTTCCTACCACTATGACCCAATACACTTAGACTCTTACTCTATGCTCGAACCATTTGTATTCATCTATCTCTCAAATTGGCTATCTTTATAACTTAGAACCTCTCTCTATTTATAAAATCACATGGTTCACGGACCATGGGTAGGCTGACATGACATTACATTACATTACAATACTTAGGGGAGTTTTACAAAACATTTGACCAAAACTTGGGCTTTGAGCCCCAAAACATGTTGTGGGGGGATTCCATGCCCAACAGGCCCCCAACACAATCATCATGGCTCATCCTCAAGTCACTCTATTGGCGCGGCGATCTTAGCATAGAGCCCCTCCAACTGGTCCCGTACTGCTCGAAGGTCTGCAGCTCACTGTTCTGCAGTTCGTTGGACCTGCTGCATGCACTCTTTTGATGCTTCTTTGTGAGGAATGAATCCATGCCTTAGCGCGTAGAGCCCCTGCATCTGTGTGAACCTGCCCTCGATATCTGCCGTAATGGTGAAGGCCTCATCAATCCATGGCTAGACACGCTCTTTGAGAAGAGCCTCTTTCTGTCTTGCGGCATCCACCTGCTATTTCAGTGCCCTTGCTTACTGCATCTTTGTGAGTCGTTGAGTGAGGATGACTGTCTGCACAATTCCCCTTACATTGTCGTACTACTCTTGAAGCTCGCGCGCCTCTGTTTCCAGGCATTGTATGTTGAGGTCCTCCTACAAGGATGTGAGGACTCCAAAGGCTTGGTCCAACATACTAGTATAGTCTTGTACTGCCCGTCCAATTTCTTCCAACCCTGTTTGGAGCACTAACGCACTAATCTTTAACTTCTAGGGGAGTGGAAGGCTGCGCCTTTAGCAGCAGCTTGGCAATTTGGAGATTCAGCTCCAGTTGCACACGCGTTGTTTCCTTGCGCGTGTTTCAGACTCCATTTTCCAAATAGTGGATTCGCATTTCTGTTGGTAGGTCCACGACCATGGACAACTCTAGGACTCACTGGCATGCTTCATCAACTGTCTGCACTAACTGCTAGTTTTGTGACACCAGTGCGTCATGCTGTAGGCTGAGCGGTTCGATGTTGATCTTTTATTCACTCATCACCTAAATCGCGTAGCCCTCCCTGGCATGGAGCTCTGTTGTTGTCCCATCCTGTAGTTGGTATAATGTGTCTCGCGGAAGGGTAGCCAAATTAAGGTGAAGTCCCTTGATCCTACCAACTGTGGCTCCGTCAATCTCATTCTCTACTATTAGTGCCCCTTCCCGTAGCACTATGGTGTTGGCCATCTTTGCACGTAGCAGCTGCTCCGCTACTGATGTGCCTGTTGCACCGTAGGTGGCTACAGTTCCTTCCTATGGGGACTGCACCTATAGTTACTGTAACTGCACTCTTAGGGCCCCCAACATAGTTTGCTACTCCGTCACGGCTTCTTGGAGCACTTCCTTGGTGACCTCACGAACCGTGTCGTCGATGTCATAGAGGTTCGCTTCCGTTAACGTGATCGGGTCGATGGAAAATTTGGAGGCCTTGACCTTCTTCCGTGGACTCGATCTCTTTGTGACACGTGGCCTTTTGAGTTGGGTGGAAGTTGTGCCCAGGTCCACACCTTCTTCTGCAAGGTCTGTGTCCTCTGCCTCTTATCCTGTAGACAATTCCTGGCCCTCCTCTTCCTGACCTAGGTTTAGAGATGATTTAGCCAAGCAAATTTCGGTACTACTGGCCATTTCGGCAATAGTTCAGAGAGTGCGGACTAAGGTCTCACCCGAAGTAGTATGGGAGGGTGCTAGAACTAGGTTTCCACACCTTGGATATGTCTGATGAGCTTCTGGCGGTCCGCGGTTTGGTCCTGCGTGCAAGTTGCTAAGCGCACGTATTAGTCCCTCGCGACCTGTGATACTACCTTCGCCCAACACCACTCAGGGCAAAATCTGTATTATACCCAAGTTCCTTGTTATTTAACCTGTTATTACTTGATTACTTAACTTATCAGTGTAAGACTACTGATAATTAACAGTATGTCCAACAATCATATAAGTGTGCGCGATAAACAAAACAATATAAATGTAAAGAATGCAATACACAAACAGGTGCACTGGCTTTTGGAATCAACCTCTCTTTATTATTCTTCATTCAAGGTTACAGACTCGACATTGCCGTATGCAATCAGCTGTAGGGGTCTGCGCACTCAGCTATAGACTCTACTAGGCCTTTGCGCACTCAACTGCAGAGCCTCTTCCTACCACTACGACCCAATACACTTAGACTCTTACTCTATGCTCAAACCATTCATATTCATCTATCTCTCCAATTGGCTATCTTTACAACTTAGAGCCTTGCTCTATTTATACAATCCCATGGTCCGCAGACCATGGGTAGTCCGACATGACATTACATTGCATTATAATACTTAGGGTGGATAGCCCTATGACTCAACCTATACTTTGCGCTCTGCACCCGCAATTCACAGAGTTCTACAATACATTTGACCAAAACTTGGGCTTTGAGCCCCAAAACAAGTTGTGGGGGGATTCCATGCCCAACAAGCCCCTAACACAATCATCATGACTTGTCCCTAAGTCACTCTATTGGCATGACAATCTTGGCGTGGAGTTCCTCAAACTATTCCCGTACTGCTCAGAGGTCCGCATCGCACTGTTCTGCTATTTGCTGGCCCTACTACATGCGCTCTTTCGATGCTTATTTGTGAGGATTGAATCCCTG
This sequence comes from Pinus tabuliformis, assembly GCA_031772625.1. Lineage (NCBI taxonomy): Eukaryota > Viridiplantae > Streptophyta > Pinopsida > Pinales > Pinaceae > Pinus > Pinus tabuliformis. The sequence continues at coordinate 904,729,101 of CM062811.1, forward strand.
CCTTAGCATGTAGATCCCCTGCATCTGTGTGAGCTTGCCCTCGATATTTGTCGTAATGGTGAAGGCCTCATTAATCCATGACTAGACACGCGCTTTGAGAAGAGCCTCTTTCTGTCTTGCGGCATCCAACTGCTCTTTCAGTGCCCTTGTTTGCTGCATCTTTGTGAGACATTGAGTGAGGATGACTATCTCTGCAGTTCCCCTTACATTGTCGTACTGCTCCTGAAGCTCGCGCGCCTCTATTTCCAGGCATTGTATGTTGGGGTCCTCCTGCAAGGATGTGAGTACTCCAAAGGGTTGGTCCAACATACCGGTACAGTCTTGTACTGCTCGTCCAGTTTCTTCCAACCATGTTTGGATAGTGCTAACGCACTTCTCTCTAACTTCTGGGGGAGTGGAAGGCTGCGCCTTCAACCACAGCTCAGTAATATGGAGATTCAGCCCCAGTTGCACGTGTTGTTTCCTCGTGTGCGTTTCAGACTCCAATTGCCAAACAGTGGATCCACATTTCTGTTGGTAGGTTCACGGTAATGGAAAACTCTGGGACTCACTCGCATGCTGTGCTGTCGGTGGCTACGGTTCCTTCCAATGGGGGTCGTACCTGTAGTTCCTGTAGCTACGTCCTCATGGCCCCTAACAATGTTTGTTGCTCTATCATGGCTTCTTGGAGCAATTCCTTATTGACCTCGCAAATCGTGTTGCCGATGTCGTAGAGGTCAGCTTCCGTTAACATGATCGGGTTGATGGCCAGTTTGGAGGCCTTGACCTTCTTCCGTGGACCCGATCTCTCTGTGATGCGCGACCTTTTGAGTTGGGTTGAAGTTGTGCCCGGGTCTGCGCTTTCTTTTGCAAGGTCTATGTCCTTTACCTCTTGTCTTCTAGACAATTCCTAGCCCTCCTCTTCCTGTGTTGTTGTGGCCCCTGTTGTCTACGCTGCCGGTGCTACTTCGGCGGCCTTTTCCTGCTCCGCGGCTGCCTTTACTACCTCGCGGACTGCCCTTACCTCTACTGCCACTTTTTCATTGCGCCTCTTCTCAGCCAACTGCGTGACGTGCAGCTTGGCCTCATCCTTTCTTTTCCTTGCTGCTGTCCTATCCAGCTCTGCCAAATCTAGGGCACGCCACTCGAGAGGCCATGATTCTAACACTGTAAAGATTGCATCATTTGTGGTGATGAAGGGGAGCTTGGTCCACTGCTATGCCGGGTTCTTTCACACCTTGATGTAAATTGTTAGGTCCCTACAATACTAGTGATTACTGGTGGGCTCCAGTATTGCAGCAATAATGCTGCAACTCCTAGGACTCCCTTCTTTACTTATATCAACCCGGTAGTTCGTAACAAACTTGGAAGCGATGGTGCTGTATGCACAAGTACTAGCTCTTGCTGCAGATGTCACTTGGTCAGCTGCCACAAGTCCCGCTAGGGGCTTAAGCCAACTTCTATGAGCTCTTAGAAGAAGCTTTTTAACTGATGGACGAAAGCTAACTCAAAGGAAGCTAATCTACTTGCGGAAAGAACTGAAAGCCAAAAAGTAACGCAAACCCTAGCAAACCCTAATTCTACTAGCTAGTCCTACTGATGCAAAGGAGAGAATGCAAACTACTGGAAGGAATGCCATTACTTCTATGAAGGTAAAATACATGTGTCTAGACTACCTCTACCTAAAGAAAACATCTTTTTGTATTTTTGAATAAGTTATTAGAATTATCATGCATGTGCCTTTGATTGGCTTTTTACTGTGCAGGGGTGGATCAAGGAGGAGAAATGCTTGGAAGAGGTTGGGAAGGTTTAGAGAGGGTCTAAGGAGTCCCTAACACCCTTCCAAAGGGTTTCACAAAGTTTGGCTCTCAAGAAACCTCATTTGTGAGCTTCTATAGGAAGTTTGCAGGGGTTCTACAGGAAGTTCAGGAATTTCTACAGGATGTTCAAAAATTTCTGTAGGATGTTTAAAAATTGGATTTTGGAGGATGGGTGAGTGAGGGGAGATGCATGAATGGATATGGAGGTAGGATAGGGGTCTGGTAGTGGCCCAGGGACTGGTGGATGGAGTGGCGAGAAGGTGTAGATGGCTAAATTGGCTCAAAGGGGGCTGAAACCATGATTGCTAAAAAAGGTGGGGTTACGTGGGCAAGAGGACAAATGTGAGATGAGGAACCTAGCTAGGAGATGGAACAACTGGCTCTGATGAGGCTTAGGTGGATGAGAGAGTGGTCGAGATGCCCTGCACAATGTACATTTAACCGAATCAACAACGTCTTACAAATAATCAAATTCCTAGCTAATCTACTCTAACTGTCAATAAAACGAATGAACATCAGTTTTATTGGGAAAGAAAACCATGTACATCAATCATGCAGAGAACATTTCAGAGATCTAAACCCATAATTAACTTCTGCAAATGAAAACAGTACACTAAGGATTGCATGGTCAAGCAAACTAGTGTTTTTGTTGGGGCAACACTGTTTCTTCAGTTCCAGCCCCTGATCCAATAAGGATGAGGTGAAACAGAGAGTGTTGTTGACCCCTTTTTTGGAGCTTCTTCCTGTTATTATCCTACCAATCCATTTTAAACATCTGAAGCAATTCTATTCATAAACAGTGACCTATTTAACCATCACACCTAAATCTTCCCAACAGAAATACGTTTCAAATGCATAAAAGGAGAACAACGATGCATAAAGGAAAGGTAACATTACAAAAAAGGAAGCCCTAGGCTCTCAGGTTGGGCCCAACCCCGAGAGCTATGGCTCCTATAGGAAACTCAGAGTTGATATAAAATCAGACTGCTTCTCATTATCAAAAAATAGTCATAAGTCAAGAGTTATGCCAAAATGGCTACAAGAGAACAAAGTAAAGCTAGCAGCATTGTAGTGCAAAATATGCAACAGTTTCAAAAGTCCCTCACGAAGGCTGAGGCCTTAACATTTATACACCACGAGGGCCTTAGATGGCCTCCTAAATCTATGGGACTTGGCTGCCCAAACTGTGAGTAGACAGCGCCTTCCAAAATCTGCTTGGCTGCCTTCTAGATCCGGTTTTGGTGGCCTTTGGAGCTCGGAGTTGGGGGTGAAGATCCCGAGGAAGGTTATTTAATGCCATAGACAACCCCCCTACGAATCCTCACCCCAAGCTTGGCTGTCTTCTAGCCCATGATTGCTCGGTTTTGCTCCAACATGTGTCAAAAATCCTGAAAAGAGCACGTGTTAGCCACCTAGGAAGAGTGACTACTCTTATTCGTACAAATGACATAAACATACTAAAAAATAATGCATAAGCTATGAAAAATGAAGGATTGAACAAGGATAATTAGGCCAAATGAGCCCAACAAGTTACCAAATTTGGGGCTCATCATCACCCCCCTGCTAAAAGGGTTGCTCATCCTCTGAGCAACTAGTCCAACTCCTCGTCTTTCATTGCTTTAATCACCACCCTCACATCCCAGGCTTTTGAAGTAGTATCCTCCTCACTGTCATGGAATTCGGCCTTCCTTTCCACCTCTTCCCACTGCTTATGCTCTTCTTCTTCTGTGCTTCCTTCTAACAATCCCAAAAGCAAAGGTGGACTTAGCTTGAGGCCGATCCAGTTGGCCTGGAGGTTCTGCATAGACTTCTTGTAGGGAGGCACTCGTGCCAAGGCCTCCCTCATTCTAGTTGGAGTGTGATATTCCCTGATTTTGAGGCTGTGGGACAATGTGTTCCACCTATGGGTGCAAGCATGAACACAATTGTCCCCTAATAATCGCTCCATATCCTCAAAGTGTGCTATGGCCTGAGCCTGCCGATCCATGTACTCTAATAAAGCCTGAGAGTTGGTTGCTAGGTGTTGGTGGGCTGATATCAATGTTGTGGGGTCCCCTAGCTCTGCTCTAATCAGCAGTGGTTCATGTAGTTCTCGGTTCATGACATTTCTGACCTCTGCTGCTCTCTTTTCTTCATGGTTTAACCATGAGGTCATTTCCATCAGCTGCATATCCCCTACTGCTGTGTTGGGGTCCCATGAGGTTACATTTGGAAGGGCCAAATTATGCAAGTAGAACTCTGATAGCTTGGCCTTGTCTTCTAATGAACTGCTGTAACATAAATCCATGAACAGCTGGGGGTTTTGGATTTGGGAGATACCCCTCTGTGCCAATGTGTTAATTTGGAATTGCAGCCATTGATCTCTTAGGTATAGGCCATAGGATTTGGCCGGCTACCTACATTGCAGAGCGTCCATTGCCCAACTGGCCATGTAGGCCAGTTGTGCCTCCTTTTCTTGCATCTGTTGTTTTAGAGATTGTATCTGTATGCCTGCCTGCAATTCCCTTTCCTGTAGTTGCTGATTTAGTTCCTCAAGATCAGCTTGCACTCCTTCTTTTTCTTGGGGTTCTGCTATGGTGTCCTTGGCTGCTGTGTCCTCTTCTTTCCTCTGTCCCTGTAGCTGTAGCTATCATTTGAGCTGCTCATTTTCTTCCTGTAGAAATACTCGCTGGCAGTTTCCCACATGTTTTTCCATAGCCAATTCTCTTCTTGCCTCCTTGAGTTGTTCCTCCAAGGGACCTATATCTGCTACTCCTTTAGACTTGGCTATTCTCATCCATGTGTGGGTCCTCACTCTTTCTTCCTCTAGTGCAAAGAAAAGCGGCACTGTGAATTTCTGTGGAATGATTTTTCCAGCCTCCAAGAAGTTATAATAAGAGCCCAAACTGGGCTGGGGGCTAGGTTCCATAATGTGCTCTACCTCTTCTTCCTTTTGTGGTGATTTGGCTGCCTCCCCTTCCATTCTTTTGATCTCCTTGAGCCTGGCCAATGTTTCTTGTAGAACAACTTTAGCATCCTGTAGAGAGGCTTTTGAAGCCAATCTTTCCATTCTCTCCCTCCAAGTAGATGTCTTCGGGCTCCCCCGCTCATAAGTGACTGATGCTTTGGAGGGGGACTTCTCCTTTGGCGAGGTAGGGGTGTCTTCAATGGTAATTGGGTCTTTGGATGGAGGTTGGGGTCTGCCGGTTTTAATTCTTACACTTCTTCTCGCTTTGAAATACAGAGGAGTCTCTCTCTTTCATTTTTCCTTTGGCTTGGGAGAGGTACCTAGGGTGGCCAGCACAGCTGCTGCCTCCCTAGCTAGAATTTCGGCCGATTTCTCCTTCTGCTTCCCTTTTTCCAGACTTCCTGTAGAAAGTCCTGTAGTGGTTGGTTTCTGGCTTCCTGTAGAAGTCGTTTTTAAACTTCCTGTAGAAATAGCCTTTTGGTTTTTTGTAGAAGCAGATGGCACCGTTTTAGCCTGCTTGGTGGAGGGTGCTTTTTCTTTTAGTTTGGCTGAGGCTGCCTTAGGGGTGCCCTCACTGGCTTGGACTTTCTCATTCCTTTCTACCCTGCTCTGTAGTCTTTTCTCCCTAGGTGTTGGTGTAATTTTACCACCCCCTGTTTTGGCAGCTTGGCTTTTTTCTTGTGTTCCCTTATGTTCCTTCTTTGGTGTTTTTCCCGGGGTTTCTCGTCCCTTAACTTTCTTCTCTACCTGAGTGTGCTCCTTCTCCTTGCTGCTGGAGGAAGTGAGCTCCTCGGCCAAAATTCGGATGTCATCACCCTTAGAAAGATTCCGAAATGTTTCCCAGGAGAGAGGGGCGGTGTAAGTGTGGAGTGCATCTTCCACGAGGAGCTTGATAAGCCCATGATGGGCTAGCTGGTCTGGCATCCCCTCTCTCAGTTTGGTGGCACACTCAATCATGGACTGCAGGAGGAAGTAAGGAATGTTCAACTTTTTCTCTGAGGTTAGGTCCATTTGGTGCCTGAGTTCTGTGAGCAACTGGAAATGATAGCCATACACGATGCTAAATCGCCCCTCACACATTATATACTTCATAATTTGGAGGTTGGCTTCACTCTAGAATGGCTATAGGTTGGTTCTTCGAACTCCATTCTTGTCCTCTGAAAATTGTTCCTCTAGAAAGAAGAACTCTTTTTTAGCTTTCTGACCCAATTTCCTCTCTTCCTTATCCCAGGGTACCCCCATCGGTAGATCAGTTACTCTGCTAATGAACTGTGGGGTGAGCCTAAGGGTCAATCCTCTGAAGTTGACAACGGCCAATGTCTTTGACTTCGGCTTCAAGGACCTTAGGAATTCTTCTGTAATTTCGTCATCATGACCTTGAAGCTTGTCACAGAATGACATCTAGTGTGCACGGGAAAACAAGTCCACCACCTCAGGGGTTTCCTGTAATTTCTTGGAGTCCGAAGGTTCTTTTCTAATGAACCCTCCCGGCATGGTAAAAACTTGCTTTTGTTGTTCTGAACTTGCCTGCTCATGTACAGAAGGAGAGCTTCGGGGTTTTTCTACAGAGAGCACAGAGCTATGTCTCTGTTATGCAAAAAGTCATATAAAATTCACAATTTCCCACCGGTGAGCCTTGACAGTGGCTCAATTTTAATTCAAAACCCTGGAGAAAATCTCGCATGCAGACTACGACGACAATTTCATGCAGTGATAAGAAAACGGCTTTTGAATTCATAAACAGACTTGATTCACACTTTCCCTACCCTCTCAACACGTCGAATTCCCCACCTTTTGAATTATTTGCATGGGAAAGTTATGTTTAGGCCTACCTCACTAAGAATTTCTACCCTCGACGTGAACAGTCCAAGCTTCCCTATAATGCCGGGCTTCCTGTAGCGCAGCTTCCTGTAGAAATTGTGCATGGCTTCTGGAGAATGTTACAGTGGTTCTGGACTTTCTGAGCAGTAACAGGACGTTGGAACAAGCCAAGAACTCGGGCTAACAACCTTTAGAGGATTGAGGACGCGTACTCGGATGCGAAACGATTGTGAGTAAATGACTGCAGTGTATCATAATTGATTCAGCTGGCCGATTTTGAATTGCTACGGAATTCATAGTGCGGGGGTGAGCTGTCCCAGTCGATCCGTTGGCCGACGTCACAGCCATCATTCCGCGGCATGTCCCTAACCACTGAATCCTTCCCTCTACATTCATTGTCGCCATTCCTATTATACTACTGCTTCTCTCCTACTGGACGCTTCCCACGTGTCAATTGCCCGTCTTTTCGACATAACCAAGGCCATTCGGATCCGACGAGGCCGTTGGACTGGTTGTGGTGGCCAGTTGAATGGCTACCCGACTTTTTCAATCTGCTCATTCTCACAGTCGTGCACATTTAGAGTATAACTTATGTAATTTGACGAAATAAGGTTAGGCACTTACCTGTGTGGCCGTGGACGTGGGTTTTTTCAGGCTTCAAGACGAGGAATGCTGGATCTGCTTGCTGCTGCTTCGTGTATGAGTGCTAGAGCTACTCTTCATTGGCTACTGCTGGCTACGAGACCTTGAGACCCAATTTCCTGGTGATGTATGCTGCATGCACCAGTTTCATGAGCTGCTGGTGTCTCCATGGTATGTGCTCCAGCCGGATCAGCTACTACAGGATTCCTGTAGGAAATCCTATAGCCGTTTCTCCTCCTGGGGTGCATGCCAAAATAATTGAGTCGCGTTCACAGGTGCAGGGTCCTGAGATTTCCTTGACAGGTAAAGTGTGTGAGCCTCTGCATGCTTTATTTCCTCAAATTTTTTATTTTTTTTTATTTGACAAAACAAAGTTCTGGGATGACTGTGCAAGTATATTCAGCCATATGGCAGCAATGGTGGTGAAAGGAGGTGAAGGATGGAAGAAAAGAGTGGTTGCATGCCTCCTCAACGGGCTTCAAGCTTCAAATTCTTCTTCATAATCGGTCCTGGCCCGCCCAAAGGCTCTACAGGATGTTTCCTGTAGAAATATAGAACTTCCTGTAGAAAGTCCTGTAGCTTCCTGTAGAAGGCTAAACCATGACCAGATTGTGTCCAAAACTTGAAAAAAATGAGTGTTCATGGAGGGAGTGTATGTCAAGTTGCCTGGTAGCTTGGTAGGGACCCTTGTCCTTGAGTTGAGAGGCCTCGTTTTTGCATTGTGTGCCTGCAACCTGCAACAATTTCCAGAGATTAAACCTATTTTTTTTTGTTTCTTCCTTCTTCTTTTTCTTTTCCTTTATTTTTGTTTCTTCCTTCTTCTTTTTTTAAGAGACAGCAGGGGTGCCTCAATGAGGTTTTCACCCCTACTATCTGCCTTGGGCGCCTCAGAGAGGTTTTCACCCAAGGATCTTTTTATTCCAATTCTTTTTCAGAGAGACAGCCGGGGTGCCTTAATGAGGTTTTCACCCCTACCATCTACCTTGGGCGCCTCAAAAAGGTTTTCACCCAAGGATCTTTTTTATTTGCATTTTTTTTTGTTCCTTTTTTTATATATATAATGATGCTCAGGGTATGCCCAAAACAGAGGCAGAACCCTTCTCTATGACCAGCACTGATTTTTCCATAATTTTGATGAACTCTTGCCTTGAAAGAGGTTTCTTGTAGATCTTTAGTCGATGCCCATTGACGAGCATGGGGATGGCTTCTTCATCAATGGTCCAGATAAGGACAGAACCATTGTCATTACACTTCTCCACTGCATATGGTCCTAGCCATCTTGTCCTCAGTTTCCCCTTGAAATCCTTATGTCTGGAATCATACAACAGCGCCCAATCTCCCGGCTCGAATTGTTTGTCATTGAGGTGCCGGTCGTGCCATATATTCCTCTGAAGTTGAACCACTTCTGAGTGAAGGAGGGCCTGCATTCGGTGTTCATCTAACCCATTCAGCTGCAATAACCTTTCTTGTTGAGCATGGCTGAGGTCTAGGTCCAGCTGAGCTGCCATCCTCAATGTGTTGTACTCGAACTCGATTGACAGCAAAGCTCTCTTCCCATAGACCAGCTCATAAGGTGTAAAACCGGTTGTGGTCTTCCAGGTGGTGTTGTAAGCCCAAGTGGCCTCAACCAAGCGATCTGCCCAATCCTTTCTGCTATTGCTCACCACCTTAGTCAAAATCCCTTCTTATGCTCTATTGGTGACTTCCACCTTCCCATTTGCTTGAGGATGATATGGGGTGGAAGTCCTATGCTTGATCTTGTGATGAGCGAGCAAGTCTTCAATTAAGTTGGAGATGAACTGGCTTCCTTGATCAGTGACTAACTCCCTTGGGTAGCCAAATTTGTAGAAGATGTTTTCTCTTAAAAACTCAGCCACCTTTTCTTCTGTCGCTAATTTGATTGCCTTGGTTTCCACCCACTTCGTCAGATAGTATGTTCACACAATGATGTAAGACCTTTGCCTTGAAGGAGGGTTGAAAGGACCCACAAAATCCATACCCCACTTCTCAAATGGCTTAAGAGTCACTTGAGGTTGGAGAGGCATTTCGTCCCTTGGAGTCGGTTTCCCCATCCTTTGGCAACGGTCACATTGGTTGATATATCTTCTGACATCTTGATGAAGCATGGGCCAATAGTAGCCTGCTTGTAGAATTTTGAAGGCAGTCCTCTTGGCTACAAAATGTCCTCCACAAGGCCCATCGTGATAGGTTAGGAGGATGTCAAAGCCTTCCTCCTCCCTTACACAATGGCTTAAGATCTGATTGGGGCCAAGTTTGAACAGGTTGCCTCCGATCCAAGTGAATGAGGCACTTTTCCTCACGATTCTGCTCTTCTCCTTTGAGGATAGATGCGGAGGGAAATGTGCTGAGACCAGGTAGTTTGCTATGTCAGCAAACCAGGGAGAGAGTACTGAGATAGTGAAAAGATGTTCATCTGGCATCTGGTCATCCACTGTCCCCTCTTCACCTGCAGGTAAATCCAATCTAGACAAGAAGTCAGCAACAACATTTTCTTTACCTGGTTTGTCAATGATAGTCAAATCAAACTGCTGCAACAGAAGTAACCATCTAATAATATGAGCATTCACATTAGGTTTATTCATTAAATATCTAATTGCAGCATGATCAATATGTACAAATGTTTGATAGCCAGCGATGTAGTGTCGGAACTTGTTCAGGGAATGGACCATGGCCAAGAACTCTTTCTCAATTACAGTATAATTCATTTCTACCCTGGATAAGTTTTTGCTGACAAAGTATATGGCATATGGAGGTTTTTGTTCAACTTATCCTAAGGTTGCCCCTATGGCTTTGTTCGAGGCATCAGTGTGGATGTGGAAAGGTAGGGCCCATTTTGGACCTCTCAAGATCGGGGTGGACACCAACTTATCCTTTAATTCATTCAGAGCCCTCTGACAGTCGTTAGTCCATTTAAACTCAGCATCTTTTGCTATGAGGCCAAACAATGGCGAGGCTAGCTTACTGAAGTCTTTAATGAATCTTCTATAATATCCCGCTAAGCCTAAGAAACTCCGAACATCTCTTACCTTCTGAGGAGGTGGAACCTTTTTGATGAGAGCATTTTTGTTAGGATCCACCTGTAATCCTTGGCGAGAAATGGTATGTCCTAGCACGGTCCATTCAGTCATCAGGAATTCACATTTTTCAGGACTGAGGGACAGGTTCATCTCAATGCACTTGGTTAGAACTTTTCCCAGATTGGACAATGCTTCCTGGAAGTTGGACCCATAAGGAGTGAAGTCATCCATATAGATTTCCACCGAATCATGGACCAGCTCAGAAAAGATGTTCAATACTACTCTCTGGAAAGTGGCAGGAGCATTTCATATCCCAAAGGGAAGGACTCAGTAGGCAAAGGTACCCCAAGGACAAGTGAAGGTGGTCTTATCTTGGTCCTCCGGGCTGATTTTGATCTAATTATACCCGCTAAACCCATCTAGGAAAGAGAAAAACTTCTTTCCTGCCAGTCCATCCAACACTTGATCTATGAAAGGCAGAGGGAAGTGGTCTTTCTTGGTGGCTTTGTTCAATTCTCTGTAGTCCACACAGATCCTCCACTTCCCATTTTTCTTGGGTACCAACATGAGAGGGGAAACCCATTCGCTGTCCGAGATGGGGTAGATGAATCCTGCATCCAACAATTTTTGCAATTCTTCTTTGACAATGTCCTTAAGGGCTGGATTCATTCTCCTCTGAGATTGCCTGACCGGTCTACAATCTTCTTTGATGTAGATGTGATGGGTACAGACCGAAGGATGGACTCATTTCATCTCCTTATAGCTCCAAGCAAAAGCATCTAGATGACTGGCCAGCAAGCTACACAACTCCTTTGCCTGGGAAGGGGATAGGGAGGAGCTAATCTTTAAAGTTCTCTCAAGACCAAACTCCACATTCTTAACTCTGGGAGAGGTTGGATCAGTCACACAGAGGTCCACTAAGGTACTGGCTTCAGTATCCTCCACCAATTCCTCTAAGGACAATGCACTGGGAGGTGGTTTCTGAATCAAGGTCTCAATCAAATCATCCTCGGTTTGAGGACCTCCCCTGATGGTTTCTAAGGTGCACAAGGGTGCATAGTTACCTCATCCTCTTCTCCTTCTTCCAACCAAAGTGGTAAGTCATGCTCTAACAGAGGTTGGGCAGGAGGGTATAGGACTAGCTGCTTGGACATAGGACCATTTTTGATGGTCATGTTTCTCGCTCGGCAGCTTATGTAAGCATCCGCATTGGCTAACCAAGGCCTTCCCAAAATAAGGGGGTATCCAGTAAGCTTTGCCTTTGGTTGAAGGACCAAGAAGTCCGTAGGATACTCCCAAGAGCAACAAAGACCAAGACATCCTCCACAATCCCTTCGGGAGTCACGGTGGAGCGATCTGCCAGCTGCAGGACTATCGAGGTATTCCTTAAGGAACCCTAAAGGTTGATTTTGAGCATGGTGTCTCTGGTCATCACATTAATTGTAGCCCCTAGATCAATCAAGGTGTGGGGTATGATGGTGCCATTGATGTGGACATCAACTACAGGACTCCCAGGATCCAAATACTTTGGATAGATTACTTGCCCCAACATAAGATTAGACAGTTGCCCTATGACATTGATAGTTGAGGCATCTCTTTTTCGCCTGCCTAGGTGCCTGAAACACTTTTCCTTAACCAGTTTGTTGTATATCGGCACATCTTTGATGGCCTGGAGAAGTGGTATTCTCACACACAACTGTTTGAGTTCTCCCAGAAGCTCATTCTCTTCTGGGTTGGGTTGTGTGGTTACTGTTAGTCTCTCAGGAAAGGGTGGAATGACTTTGGGTTCACTTTCCTATTTGTCTTCCTCGTCCTCTAGGGGAGGAGGTTGGCAATCTGGAAGAGACTTCCCGGATCGCAGGTTGATCTCCTGGATCTCCACAGCATAGGTAGGGCATGTTGTTTCCCCAGTATATACCTGCTAGGCCTGTTGGTTGTTGGGATTCGGGTTTGGTTGAGCAGGAATTTGGGGTTGTCTTGGAGGAGCAGGAGGTAATGGTTGTGGTTGACCCAGTGGTGGAGGCAAAATGGCGGGAGGAGTGTTGTACTGGGGCCTCCACCCCAGTTGAGGTGCATTCCACTGAGGCTGTGGCTGGACATGTGAGTGAAATGAATGAGTAGTGGGTTGAGTATGGTATTGAGGTGGGTAAGACCACGGAGGAGGTGCAGACCAGGACGGATGAGTAGGGAGACCCCAAGAAGGCATAGGAGCAGATTGGTTGGGGCTATAATAAGCTTGTGATGCCCCTTGCATCCCTTGCTGGTAAGGTCTAGGTCCATGTGGCCTCCTTTGGTTGAGGAAGTAGAGAGTTTCAGTGGGTGTCTCAATCCCTTGGTATATGGCTTTAAATCCTGGTAAGGTTGGGCATTGGTTTGTGGGGTGGTCCTCCTCACAAACAAAACATACCTCTACTGAGTGCAATGGACACTCGTTCTTAGGGTGCTTCCTTGTACACCTAGGACAGAAGATGGCCAAAGCCCTCTCAGCTTCCTCTTTCTTTTGTTGGATTCGGAATGAATCAAGTTGCATGGCAACGGTCTATCTCACCTCGCTTTTGAGGTCCTCCAGCTGATTAGCAAACTCATGCTTGGAGAAAGTAGTACTAGCTGAAAGTGGGTTTCCCCTACCTCTTTTCCGGGCTGCCCTAGAGTGGTTTCTAAACACAGTCTTTATATCCTCATAAGGTAGTTGGTAAATATCTCCTCCAGCTAGCATGTGAAGGGTATCTAGAAGATCTTCAGGGACTCCTCGGAGTAGGACCATCTTTAGAGATTCAGGGTCAAGTGTGCACCTGGCCCATTTATAGCTAAGTTGGAACCTTTCCTCATAATCTTCTAAAGACTCATCGTTTCCCATGGTCATCCGAAAGATTTCTCCCTTGGCTTCCTTGGACCTACAGTAGTCCCGGTATTTGGTATTGAAAGCTTGTTGCATCTGAGCCCAAGTGGTGATACTGTTTCCAGGTAACCCCATGAACCAGCGTAGTGCTGCATCCTTGAGGGTAGAGGGAAAGAGTTTCAATTTTTGCTCATCTTCTTTATAATCATAGGTTCGACAAAGAACAACAAACTCAAATAGGAAGGTATCAGGGTCTTCAGTAGTCAACCCATGGAAGTGAGGTAAAGCAGAGGGGATTATGTTTTTCATTTTCATGTCTCCATTGGTCTCTCGGATGGGAAAGGCACCTTCTATTCTCTCATCTTCTCTTCTACCATTTCAGTTTTCAGCCATGGCTTCAGATGGAGTGTTCTCTAACTCTTCTTCTGTTATAGGATCTTCGTATATCTCAGGAGGTTCACCTATAGGTTCTTCTGGATCACTGCCACCAAAGAAGAGAGAAGGTTGACTCAGTGATGTGGTGGGGGTATTGGGTAAGAATTTGCCGGTTTTATCTCTGTTCCTACGAGGCATGAAATGGAAAGACTTTTGATTGCTTTTGTTTTTTCTCTGCTTGTACCTGCAAAACTGAAACAGATGGAATTGCAACTAACTAGAATCTATTTTGCGGGAATGAAAATGCGGAATTGAAATGAAAGCAGGAAAGGTCTAATCTATTCTGCTGAAATCAAATTGTGAGAAAGAGATACTAGACTGCGCTTGCAAAATTGAAATTCTATTTTACGCTTGCAGAATTGAAATTCTATGTTACGCTTGCAGAATTGAAAGTCTAATCTATGAAAGCAGGAAGTGTCTAGTTTACTTTTGCAAAAATGAAATTGCAGAATGGAAATGAAATAAACTATTTAGCAGAAGGCGAGAGTAGGAAAATAGAAGAAAAGCAGCAATCACAAATACTCTGACGCTTCCCCGGCAATGGCGCCAAAAAGATGGTGGGCTCCAGTATTGCAGCAATAATGCTGCAACTCCTTGGACTCCCTTCTTTACTTATATCAACCCGGTAGTTCGTAACAAACTTGGAAGTGACGGTGTTGTATGCACAAGTACTAGCTCTTGCCGCAGTTGTCACTTGGTCAGCTGGCACAAGTCCTGCTAGGGGCTTAAGCCAACTTCTATGAGCTCCTAGAAGAAGCTTTTTAACTGATGGATGAAAGCTAACTCAAAGGAAGCTAATCTACTTGCGGAAAGAACTGAAAGCCAAAAAGTAATGCAAACCCTAGCAAACCCTAATTCTACCAGCTAGTCCTACTGATGCAAAGGAGAGAATGCAAACTACTGGAAGGAATGCCATTACTTCTATGAAGGTAAAATACATGTGTCTAGACTACCTCTACCTAAAGAAAACATCTTTTTGTATTTTTGAATAAGTTATTAGAATTATCATGCATGTGCCTTTGACTGGCTTTTTACTGTGTAGGGGTGGATCAAGGAGGAGAAATGCTTGGAAGAGGTGGGGAAGGTTTAGAGAGGGTCTAAGGAGTCCCTAACACCCTTCTAGAGGGTTTCACAAAGTTTGGCTCTCAATAAACCTCATTTGTGAGCTTCTATAGGAAGTCTGCAGGGGTTCTACAGGAAGTTCAGGAATTTCTACAGGATGTTCAAAAATTTCTACAGGATGTTTAAAAATTGGATTTTAGAGGATGGGTGAGTGAGGGGAGATGCATGAATGATGGAGGTAGGATAAGGGTCTGGTAGTGGCCTAGGGACTAGTGGATGGAGTGGCGAGAAGGTGTAGATGGCTAAATTGGCTCAAAGGAGGTTGAAACCATGATTGCTCAAAAAGGTGGGGTTACGTGGGCAAGAGGAGAGATGTGAGATGAGGAACCTAGCTAGGAGATGGAACAACTGGCTCTAATGAGGCTTAGGTGGATGAGAGAGTGGTTGAGATGCCCTGCACAATGTACATTTAACCGAATCAACAACGTCTTACAAATAATCAAAGTCCTAGCTAATCTACTCTAACTGTCAATAAAACAAATGAAAAACAGTTTTATTGGGAAAGAAAACCATGTACATCAATCATGCAGAGAAAATTTCAGAGATCTAAACCCATAATTAACTTCTGCAAATGAAAACAGTACACTAAGGATTGCATGGTCAAGCAAACTAGTGTTTTTGTTGGGGCAGCACTGTTTCTTCAGTTCCAGCCCCTGATCCAATAAGGATGAGGTGAAACAGAGAGTGTTGTTGACCCCTTTTTTGGAGCTTCTTCCTGTTATTATCCTACCAATCCATTTTAAACATTTGAAGCAATTCTATTCATAAACAGTGACCTATTTAACCAACACACCTAAATCTGCCCAACAGAAATACGTTTCAAATGCATAAAAGGAGAACAACGATGCATAAAGGAAAGGTAACAGTACAAAGAAGGAATCCCTAGGCTCTCAGGTTAGGCCCAACCCCGAGAGTTATGGCTCCTATAGGAAACTCAGAGTTGATATAAAATCGGACTGCTTCTCATTATCAAAAAATAGTCATAAGTCAAGAGTTATGCCAAAATGGCTACAAGAGAACAAAGTAAAGCTAGCAGCACTATAGTGAAAAATATGCAACGGTTTCGAAAGTCCCTCACGAAGGCCAAGGCCTTAACATTTATACACCACGAGGGCCCTAGCTGGCCTCCTAAATCTATGGGACTTGGCTGCCCAAACTGTGAGTAGATAGCTCCTTCCAAAATCTGCTTGTCTGCCTTCTAGATCCAGTTTTGGTGGCCTTTGCAGCTCGGAGTTGGGGGTGAATATCCCGAGGAAGGATATTTAATGCCATAGACAACCCCCCTACGAATCCTCACCCCAAGCTTGGCTGTATTCTAGCCCATGATTGCTCGGTTTTGCTCCAACATGTGTCAAAAATCCTGAAATGAGCACGTGTTAGCCACCTAGGAAGAGTGACTACCCTTATTCATACAAATGGCATAAACGTACTGAAAAATAATGCATAAGCTATGAAAAATGAAGGATTGAACAAGGATAATTAGGCCAAATGAGCCCAACAAGTTGCCAAATTTGGGGCTCATCAATTACCCCATTACTATTGTAGTTGTATCCCTTATTAATATTGTTGTGCCCCTATTGTCCCCATATTATTATTACTGTGCCCCATAGAATCCCTCTATTGTTATTTTTGAGCCTTTATATTATTATTGTTAGGTCGACTGGGTTATATTGTGACTCCTTAGATTCCTATATATAGAAAGGATGTTTTGTCATTTGAATCATGAAGGAATCACTCATTTGTGTAATGTAAAGGAGGTTTCCCCCTCGAAGAGGCTGAATTCTAAGGCGTTGATCTATCTTTTCTATCTTTTTGTGAGCTAGTTTCATAACATTTGGTATCAGAGCTTTGGATTCTAGGGTTTCGCTGCTCCAAATAGGTCATTGTGGCATTTTCACCATAACTTTTTTTTTGCGACGTTTCAAAAGAGAAAAAAAATCCATTTGAGACAAAATCGCACTGAACCTCGAGTCCAAATTTCAGAGCTTTTCACGCTATATTGCGGAGATATGATTTGAGGAAGTTGATCTTTTTGCAGACTCCTGAATTACATTCCAAACAGGTGACCTGGGGAAAATCGTCATAACTTTCTTTCTGAGCATCGGATTGAAATTTCATAAGAAGGTACAAAAAGAGGACAGACTTTAGTTTCTTGTATATATTTTTCAGAGCCAAAGGTCAAAACAAGGACACGTGGCATGTCATACAAGTTCGCTCTACTGAACTAGTCTATAATCAGGTCACTGTGGGATATTTTGTATAACTCTTCCTTGGAGAATCCAATTTGGATCAAACTGGTGGCATTGGAAAGAGGACACAGAGGGCTACTGCAGGTCACAATTTTAGAACTGGATGATCCGAAATTACAGAGATACATCAAAGGCAATATTGAGCTCCTACAAAGTGAAGAAAGGTGTGTAGATTTTTTTAAATTTTTGCTTAAGCTTGGTTTGAAAAATTATTTTGAAGGAATTCAAAGGGAATAGTAGAGCATTATTATCGGTAACTGATGCCCTGAGGAAAGAAAATGAAAACACCTAGTAAGCAACTTGAAAGCTCTAGCATGACTCATGAAGAAGAGGAAGAAATACTACATGACATATCAAAATTACAAGACCAAGTGCAACAAATGTCACTCTCACAAAAGCTAATAGAAGCTAAGATAAATGGCATGGAATCTAAGATAAATGGCATCAAATCTAAGATAAAGGGCATGGAAGCTAAGATGAATGGAATGAAAGCTAAGATGGATGATTTGAAGATAGATTTGAAGAAGGATTTGAAGACAGATATGGCAGATTTGAAGACAGATTTGACAAATTTTATAAAAGAAATACTTGCTAATGGTGAAAGGGTAGTAAAGTAAACTCATGATGTGAACAAAAGAAATTTCAATCATGATTTCATAGACTCTAATGTTGGATCGAAGACCCACCATATTCCAAAAATCGATACGAGGAAGTTTGATGGTAAGGATCCCACAGCATGGATATTACAGATGGAGCAATTTTTTGATCTCAATAATGTGCAAAACACACAAAAGGAAAGTATTGCAACTTTATATTTGGAACCAAATTAGATTGTATGGTATCAATGGCTTTGCTCTCGTAAATAAATTATCACTTGGGCAATTTTTATGGAATAATTGACAGCACATTATGAGGATACAAAAAGCAACACTTTTTTTAGCCAATTGATAAGTCTCAAACAAAAGGGTTCAATAATGGAGCACATTGAGGAGTTCCAAAAAGTGAACATAAGGGTAAAAAATATTCCAGAGGAGGATAGGATTGATGTGTTCATAGGGACTTTAAAGGATAATATCCAACATGATGTTCACCTTTGGGAACTTGATTCATTAGAGAAGGCATTCAGGTTAGCAAGAAAAATGGAAATCAAAATTATGGCAACCAGGAAGCATACCACTCACAACTATAAAGATGGAAGTTTTGTTTCCCCTAGTCTTTCACAACCTATAAGGTTGACACCACAACAATTGGAAGAAAAAAGAGCCAAAGGGCTTTGTTACAGTTGTGATAGAAAATACACTAAAGGTCATACGTGTGCTGAGAAGAAATTATTCTACATAGATTTTGAAGAGGAAGAAGAAAAGGAGAAAGAAAGGTCAAAAGAAGAGGATATACTCCAGGAACAAATCCTAGATAAAGAAGAAATGAATCTGGCCATATCTTGTAATGCACTGGCGGGAATTACCACTCCTCAAACCATCAAGATAGAAGGACAAATCAAGAAGAAAAAGATAATAGTGTTGATTGATTCAGGAAGTACCCACAATTTTATTCATTGTAAGGTAGCAAAAGAATTGAATTGCTTCCTATATCCAGCACCAAAGTGTCAAGTGATGGTTGCAAATGGAGGAACAGTAAATTTCTCTGGAAGGTGCCATAATATCAAGCTATCCATGGGAGAATATGTATTAACTAGCCCAATTCTTTCCATTCCAATGGGAGGTGTTGATGTTGTACTAGGAGTCTAGTGGCTACAATCCTTGGGTACAATAGCTTTTAATTTTCAATAATTTTCATGAAATTTTTTGCAGAAGGAAAGGAAGTTGAGCTAAGGGGTATTACAGGGAAACTGGGAAAGATAATTAGCTCTAACGGTATGACAAAGCTTCTAAAAAGGGAATAAAGAGGTGTAATTGCACAATCATGTTCACTAGATGTTTCCACATCGAAATCATCTATTTCTCCAGATCTCCAAAAAGTATTGGACAATCACTCCAAGGTACTTGAGACTCCTAAAGGTCTCCCACCTATTTGTGATCATGATCATGCTATTCATCTGATTCTAGGAAGTTTTCCTCCAAACATCAGGCCATACAGATATCCCTATGCCCAAAAGAGTGAAATTGAACGTATGGTGGCAGAAATGCTAGAGGCTGGTATAATTCAACCTAGTCAAAGTTGTTTCTCTGCTCCAGTAGTATTGGTGCACAAGAAGGATGGATCATGGTGCATGTGTCCAGATTATAGGGAGCTCAACAAGCTCACTATTAAAGATAAGTTTCCCATTCCTATCATTGATGAATTATTGGATGAATTGCATGGATCAATTTACTTCACCAAGTTGGATCTTCGTTCAGGATATCATCAAATCAAAATGAAGACTGAAGACATTCCAAAAACAACATTTAGAACTCATGAGGATCATTATGAATTTTTGGTCATGCCTTTTGGCCTTACCAATGCACCTTCTACATTTCAAGGTTTGATGAATTCCAATTTCAAACCCTTCCTTAGAAAATTTGTGTTAGTATTTTTTGATGATATACTAATCTACAACAAGTCTTGGAAGGATCATGTTGAACATGTTGACAGGGTGCTACAACTATTGGAAGAGAACAATTATATGAAAAAGGATCCAAATGTTTCTTTGGAGTACAAGAGGTAGAATATCTGGGTCATATTGTATCTCATGAAGGAGTTAAGGTAAACCCTAGCAAAATTAAAGCCATTAAGGAATGGAAAATCCCCACATCCATAAATCATCTACGAGGATTTCTCGGGTTGACAGGGTATTATCGCAAGTTTGTTAAGAATTATGGGAGAATAGTAGCACCTCTAACAACATTATTGAAGAAAGATGCATTTTCATGGACTATAGAAGCAACAAAGGCCTTCGAACATCTTAAAGAGGCAATGGGCCAAGCACTAGTCTTAGCTACACTGGACTTCACAAAAACCTTTATTGTGGAATGTGATGCTTCAGGAAATGGAATTGGTGTTGTTTTAATGCAAGATGAAAGACCCATTGCTTTTAAAAGTCATCCAATCAATGGAAAGTTTTTACAAAAAGCTATTTATGAGAAGGAAATGTTGGCAATACTACATGCACTTAAGAAATGGTGACCCTACCTAATGGGAAGACACTTCAAGGTAAAAACGGATCATGATAGCCTTAAGTACTTTTTAGAACAAAGATTATCCTATGAAGAGAAACAAAAGTGGGTCACAAAGATGTTGGGTTATGACTTTGAAATCATCTACAAAAAAGGGAAGAAAAATTTGGTGGCAGATGCACTCTCAAGAAAGGATGAGGATGTGGAAGCATTGCTGTGCACCATTTCTATTATCCAACCAGATTGGATAAACGAAGCAAGGGAGGAATGGAAGAATGATGAAGAAGTGTGGGCACTTATTCAAAATTTCAACAAGATTCCAGTACATTTAATACATTTAGCTGGAAAAATGATTCATTATGGTACAAAGATCGCTTATACCTCTGTAAGAATTCCCAACTCAAACAGAATATTCTTACGGAATTGCACACTTCTCTCTTAGGAGGGCACTCGAGATTTTTAAAAACTTACCATAGGGTTAAGAAGGAATTTTTTTGGGATGGCCTTAAATCGGATATTCAAAAGTTTGTGGCAAAATGTTTGGTTTGCCAACAAAATAAAGTTGAAAAAATTAAGACCCCGGGTCTATTACAACCTTTATCCATTCCAAGCCAATATTGGGAGGCGGTTTCAATGGATTTTATCACAGGTTTACCCAAGTCTGAGGGAAAGAGTGTCATCATGGTGGTAGTTGACAGAATTACCAAGTATGCACAATTTTGTGCATTATCACATCCATTTAAAGCCAGTACAGTTTCTACTGCACTTATGGAAACAATTCAAAAGCTACATGGAAATCCAAAGATTATTGTAAGTGACAGAGACCCCATTTTCACTGGAAATTTTTGGACAGAATTATTTTCCTATCTCGGTACTCAGTTAGCTCATAGCTCATCTTATCATCCTCAATCTAATGGCAAACTAAGATAGTAAACAAATGTTTGGAAGGATATCTTTGTTGCTTTGTATCAGATAAACAGACACAATGGGTCAAATGGTTGCCTCTGGTTGAATGGTGGTACAACACTTCCTTCCATACAGAAACAAAAATGACCCCATTTATGGCACTTTATGGATATCAGCCACCATCCATCACATCATATTTAAGAGAAAATTCTAATGTTCAAGCGGTGGAACATCACATCGAGCATCAACAACAAGTCCTTCAACTCTTAAAGGATAACCTCATGTTGTCGCAGAATAGAATGAAACAACAGGTAGATCAACATCGCAATGAAAGAAGTTTTGATGTAGGTGATTGGGTATTCCTACGGCTACAACCATATAAACAAACATCCCTCAAGCAAGCTAAGAAGGATAATGAATTATCACCAAAGTATTATGGTCCGTACAAGGTGTTGCAAAAGATTGGTACTATGGCATACAAATTGGAGCTTCTTGCAACTTCTCGAGTGCACCCAGTTTTCCATGTTTCATGTTTAAAGAAGGTTATAGGTGACAAGCTCCCAGTTCAAACAATATTGCCAGAAATTGATGAGGAAGGAAAAATTATATTGGAACCGGAAGTAGTCACAGAAACAAGAACTCGATAGCTATGAAATCAATCAATTTCGGAGTATCTCATCAAGTGGAAGAACTTATCCGCTGAAGATTCCACATGGGAGGATGAGAATTTTATACAGAAGCATCCAAAACTACTCAAGCGTTGAGGACAACACTTTTTTGAAGGATAGGGGCATGTTAGGTCCCTACAATACTAGTGATTACCCCATTACTACTGTAGTTATATCCTTTATTAATATTATTGTGCCCCTATTGTCCCCATATTATTATTACTGTGCCCCATAGAATCCCTCTATTGTTATTTTTGTGCCTTTATATTATTATTGTTAGGTTAGCTGGGTTATATTGTGACTCCTTAGACTCCTATATATAGAAATGAGGTTTCTTCATTTGAATCATGAAGGAATCACTCATTTGTGTAATATAGAGGAGGTTTCCCCCTCAAAGAGGCTGATTTCTAAGGCGTTGATCTATCTCTTCTATCTTTTTGTGAGCTGGTTTCATAACATAAATATTATGAATGTCCACCTTGAAGTAAGAAAAGCTTTGCATACTATTGTGCACTGTGGGGGATAGGTGCGACCTTCTATTAATCGACATCTCGATGCTTGCCTCCATGAGAACCTGAAAGATATTCGTATCACGAATCCGCTTCGAGTCCTTGATAGCCTAGAGCGACACATATTTTGTGGCCTCTGGTAAGTTGCGCTCAATTCTTGGGAACTGACTGTCCTCTGGCAGTTCTCTTGCTACCAGCAAAATGGACAAGAGCAACCACACATAGTGGAAGGTCTTACCCTGCTCTTGGGCTTCTTTGCAGTTGATCAAGAATTCCTCGCAGAGGAACTCAGCCTAGTTGAATTGGACCCCCTCTGTGCATTGTTTAGCCAATGCAACTACCGGCACTGGTACTTCATCGCCGCGGCATTTTCTCATTACCTTCCTGACCAAGAGTTGGGTGGCTACACGCACCCCTTTATCTTTTATGCTACTAATTACGTAACCCCTCTTTTTCTTCTCAAGCCTATACTTTTTCTTCATGGCTTCCACGAGAGCCAAATCATTGTTTTTTCCTACTATCTCCACGGGGTCCTTTCCCTTACAAGGAAGCTGAGAAATTATGTGGATGAGATCCGCCGTGATGGGAATAGGCTCCTCCAGCCATAAGTACCCATCATGCACCAGGAAAAGCAGCTACCTGATGATGAAAATAGTGATGGGCGCATGGTGAAAGTGTGGTATCCATAGCAAATGAAGCAATATGGCCTTCTCCACATCGCACAACCATTTTCGCGGCTCTAATGTTGACTAGCCCCTCCGTGCTCTGCTTCATGAGGCTCTCTGTCTCTAAGTGTGGGAACTTCTCACTCTCCACGAGGTCCCAATCTTCGAACTTCATTGTGGGCACACAACCCAGGTGTAAGCCTTCAAGTACAATTCCATCAGGGAGGAGTGGGGTTTGGAGTGGGCTCTTTGTGGCATCCAGATCCTTTGGTATCTTGGTTTTCCCTTGTTATGAAGGGACGTACTCAGGCAATTTTGTTGCAGAGTGCACCAGTTTGATATCCTCTTCTGTGTCCTCTGCTTCCTCTATCTCATCGATGAGAGCCTGTAGGTCATCCTCCTCATCATCTGTCTTAATGGTGACAGCCTTGCCCTTTTCTTTCATTGAGAGCTTATTGAACCATGGATTCCTCAGGGACGTGCAGACTGGTCCCATTGTCTGCTTATCTTTCATGGGTCTCGGCATCTGAGGCGATTTCAGGATTTTCAACGTGACCCCGGTATCTTCGGGAACATCATGTACCGTGGGGTTCTGCACGGCCTCGTCGGTGGTTCCTTCTACAAATCCCAAACCTCTCCTGGTAGCTATCATCTTGTTTGAACTGTATGTGGTCTTTCACGAACTTAGGGGCTCTAATATCGCTCGGCGCTCAACACTTTGTGCTATGATAAACTGCTCAAATCTAAAGTGAAAAAGTGTTGTCTCGTGGCTAGCCCCAGGAGTTTTGTAGCACCTTTTGAATTCAAATTCAACCGTTCCCCCCAATTCTGGGCCATCAAGGCTTTCTTGGTGGCAGATTGTCCCAAATCTTTCCCTTAATTCACGTCTTAAATGCCCGTTGCCTGCTCCCTTTTGCCTTAAATCAGACATCTCGTCATGAACAATGACACCAACAGTCACTACCCAACCTACACATGCAGTAGCACAGCCCCCCGTGCGCAGGCGTGAACCTTGTGACATGCTGATTCTGCGCACACTTCCCTTGTCACGCAACTCCCAAACAAACTCTTTTATAGTCCTGTGCTCCTCTTTCAACTGCCTGGAGCGCTAAGACTATGCTCCCTACGGCAAGTCAGGTGGTCGCACCACCTATGCGAGACTTCAACTCACCTTCTAGTATAGTCTGCAGAAACTCCTCAATTGCCTTCGTGACAGTTGGTGTCGTATGTTCTACCATATGTAATGCACTCCCTTGGTTACTGCGTTTGGTGAGATGCAGTCGTAGCCATGGCAGTAGAGTCATAAATTTTCGGTGACAAACTTCTAATCCAGTGGTATGATCATCCGCACCTTGTCTTGTCATCCTTGGTTTATCGATGAGACATGCTTGCTTGATCACATTTTCCAACCTCTTGATTCGACGTCCATCAAAATACTTTTCTTCCTCATTTGTACCCAGTCCTTTTCAAGTTCACGAAGTCTAAGGTTCCCTCGCTAAATGGCTTCCTGAATCTTTATGTGTTCTACCTCACGTAGTTGTGTGATTTCTCCGTGCACTATCACAACTACGGGAGCTCTTATGGGTGGACTCCTCTTTGCATTCTCTTCAAATATTATGATATCTTCTCTGTTTCACACCTTTGGAATCATTTCCACGGTCATGGTTTTGCACATGGTCCTATAGGCCCATCAAACTGCCAGTACGCTCAGGTCCCAATCAGTGCATCTTGCCTAGCGAACCTTGTTTAGTACTTCGCACAACCTATTGAATGCTTCTCCATGGATAATTAGTAGTGTGCGTTGCCTTTCCTACTACTGCGGTTTGTTCCAATTCTCTATTGTAGGAGTGGTGTGCACTTGTGTGGGTTGTTCATCATATGTCCGTACCCATCAAGAAAGGTGGGTGTGCAAGTTGTTCCACCCCTGTTGACTGGCTCTCATTCTGAGATGGGGTTTTCTAAAGCTTAGGTGCATCATCCTTCTGCATCCATGCTAGTCCTCAAAACTTCCTTGATGCATGCTCCACCATCGTGTGGGCTTTGCACGTAGTGCCCACTTCAGCGCATCGAACCACTGTTGTTCTGGTACTGCGCTTTCAAAATTTCTCAGAATTCATCCATTGCTGTCAACCCATCATATGTCAGCAGATCCCTTCTTTCATCACACAACATAGTGATCTAACCATCATGTTGCAATTAAGCGTTGTTACTTCGTGCAGCTGATTCTGCCATCGCTCTATCTCTTCTTCTGAATCCACCGAAGTGCAGGAACTTTCGTGCTCCCACGAAATCCTTCCATCTGCAGTCGGATTCAACCAATCCTCTTCTCGCATGGTTATTTTGTAAACAGAATCAATATCTTCATCATTATCATCGTCACTCACCGGTTCAGTGTATCGAACTCCTTTGGCTGGATCTAGCGGTACTACTACTCGTAGTGACTTCTTTTCAAAGATCATTTTGTGCTTCTTCTGATTTATGACTCTGTTCATATCATTGGCCTAGTCTATTCCTAGTAGCACAAGATAGGGATCGTTGTAATCGACAATCTCTATCACTTCAAAATTTTCCTGCGTGCTCACACCTTCAAGATCTACTATTATCCCTTGCAATCTTCCCATGGGTAAGATCTTTTGTTGGTTCTCAATTCGTCACTAGATAGGAGACCACTGTAGTGCGGGTCTGCCCATGCATTCCCATGTTTTTTTTGGTAGTACATTCACGTCCAATCCAAGATCCAGGATTACCTGATCCATTTCATACTATCCGATTTGCGCAGTCAACCTCATTTCCCTTCCTGTGCACAATGCATGCTTTCCAAGTTTCTAGACCACGCGCAGTTCTCCTGACCTCGTGCACCTAGTGATAAGTTCCTGTAGTCCTTTTACTACCTTACTGTCGTATAGTAGTTTCATGCATGTCTCCAGAAAGGTAGTGAGAATTGAAGGATCCATCCTTGGTTCTAGTTGATCCTTACTACCTGAAGTGGAGGCCTCCGTGAAGCTCTTCTTAGCTTCCATGAATGTCTCCTTCATGTGTTCTAAATCAAATTCGGGGTCCTTTGTAGGAGCCTTATGAACCCATGCACTTTCTTCTGACTATTTCCCTTTTTCATCGTCAGTGGTCATATTGCTCCTGAGCATCATGTTTACATTTTGGTCTTCCTCGCTGTTATCAGGAAATCTAGTGTCTATGCAGAGCTACTAGTCCCACTAAGATGGGTAGCTATCTTAGAAACAAACAGATTAAAGTTACTTTCGCTTTCCTTTATGAGAAGTAGATAGGAGAGGATCAAAGAATACCAACCTCGATCTTTCACTCCGTTCTTTGCTTATTCCTTCTCCTCACCGACAGGTCTTTACCACTTCTCCCTTGACCACTCCGCTTCAAAGAGTATCTGTAAAGTCAAAGCAGCATAATACCTTCAAAGTGTAGAGATCTACAATCGTAAACAATATAGGACTAGATATATATATATATATATATATATATATATTGACCACACAAATGCATATACTATCAGACATACGAGAATGTGGAGGAAAACTTGAATAGCTTTATTGATGTAAAGATTAGAAGAGAGGATTACGACCCATTGATTTGACCTAGCATCATCCTCCCAGCATGAAAGCCCTTATTCACCTCATGAAAAGCTTAGATCACCCAACACTATGATATTCCACCAGGAAACCAACAACACTTCCTTACAAGTTACAAAATTCCAGCCTCTGGATCTCTGAGGGATCCATATATAGATGATTGCAGGGAGGTGAGTTAGCTTCTGGGATTTTGATTAGTGTCTTCTCTCTGATAGTTCTTGATTCCACTTGGAGATTGATGATCTCTTACTCATCCCTGGGTGAATTCAGAGAGGCAAGTGTCATAGGAGAAGTTTATGGAAGATTCCATGATCATCCACCTCGCAAAGTGTCTCTGCCATTTGTCCATTCTTGCCCATCGCACCCTACAGAAGGGATTTCTAGTATGCATCGCACCTTTTACAGTAGGCAAGTGAGATGCATCGCACCCTTAGCACTGAGCAACCTGTATGGTCCAGTCTTGACCAGTTCTGAGCAGTTTTCTATGGAGAACGTGTGGGAGATGACGTAATTAGCTGACCTTGTTCCTTTAAGGCATGAAACAACACTTTTAGGTTCTCAGAAGCCCTTGGTTTATGGACATATATGATTGGGGTTGTAGTGCCCAAAAATGTCTATAACAGTTGCCCCCTAAAGCATGAGGTCGTTAATCTTTTGATGTCGGGTGAAATGCTTTATCATGAGGATCCGAGGTTTTTCGAACTGGAAGGTGACCTGTAATAAGATACAATACAATACATTATCTTCATAATATTTTCATGATCTAGCTAAGGTGGGCATTCCCATGCTCAGCTTTATAAATTCATTTTCATGTACATAGGATAGACAACCGTCTGTGTGGCAGACTGATGATTCTGATAGAGCCATCATCCTTTGATTCAGATGATCATCTGTGCAGCAATGATGTACATTTGATGTCTTTATTTTCCTGAATATATCACAGCCCGGATGGATGAAACTAGATCTAGGGTCTTCAAACTCGTCCAATCTTTGCCCGAAGTATAAGTCGATCCATGTGAAAAATATTCTAGAGTTAAACATGGAAAGACATCGTCTGATTACCAGCCAATGATGTAAGCTATTAATAGGCACGAGAGGAATCAACGATAATGATGATGACCCTCAAGGTATGACAGTACAATTCGCGTGGTGTGAAAATGGGATTTGGTGTCGAACACGGCACAAAATCTCTCGGTCGAAGGCCATTGATGTAAACCTGTCGCCGAAAGTGAGAAACTTTCCATTGAGGCATGCAAGCTTCAAAGTACTGAAAGGGTTGTTCCTAGGTCGACTTGTTGGATAATGAGCTGATGTTGACAAGAAGTGACCCACCATAGGAGGGCCTTAATGAATCCCACATCTACGAAATGGAATGGAGCAAACAACTTTTGGAGGTGAAAACAATCTGATGATACAGGATTCAGGGTGACGGTGGACCAATGGTAATATGATCAGTGAACGGAATAACCCAACCCGACTCAATCATGGTGATGGAGTGAAAGTGTCATGTTCAAGAGCGACTCGCTACCAATAAAGTTTCTTCAAGTTTTCTTCCCAATTTTTCCCCAGTCATTGCTAACCAGTACCTCTTTATTTTTATCAAGCTTGAGGAAGATAACATATGCTTGTTCTATAATTTTCCCTTCGGGAAAACTCGTCGCTATGTTTTAACAAGCCTAGTAACAGTGAAACTCGTTCTTGTCTGCATGGACAAGTTTGTCGCTATTGGTTTTAACGAGTTTAATGACAAAAAAAACTCGGTCCTTTTTCAATTTTACAGAGTCTGAAAAGGGACGGAAACGAAACTCCAGTGATCCTTTTTCGTCATCTAATCCCTTCAGTCTGAAAAAGTATAAAATAATACGAAAGGGATGAATTTTCAATAGTTTTAACGAGCCGAACAAGACAAGCGCTCGATCTTTTTGTGTAATAATCCATCAGGTCCAAAAAGATTAAAATCTAGAGGAGGGATAGCATTCCCGGTAGCTTTAACGAGCTGGAGATGCCAACTACTCGGCAATCTTTTCATATTTTACGAGTCAGACGAAAGGAGCTTAAAGGAGACTTGTTTTTTCAGGAACGAGTGATAATTTCAGGTAGCAGCTGATTCCAGGTAAGTTTTGGAATTTTCCAATCACGGCAGTGTCACAAGGATGGCTAAAAAAATCACTCTTCGTAGCTTTTCCTCAAAAGGGGTAAACAATCAAATGGAGGCGAATGATCGGCTAAAACAGAGTGGAGGTGATGATGAGAACATGACCAAGGCTCAAGAGCTGATGATAATGCATTCACAATGGTTATTTACTGGAAATTGGTTCATTTTTTAATGAGCTTAAACTCTGGGGGAAACATTTGCTCATTTCTTAGGTTTAATTTTTAACAAGCTTGAACTTCACATAAAAATTGCTCGTGCCAGTCGTATGATAAGGACATGTCATTGGTAGATTCCATTTTTATGGAGCTTGCACCTTTCGAAGCTTTGCTTCGTATCCTTTCATTATGAAAATTAGGAACGACCAATCCTATGAGTTTAAAGGGTTTGAAAATCTACAAACTAAGAAAATAAATGGTCATTCTTCACTTGCACGCAAAAAGGTTTGCATGACCCCAGGTATAGTGAAGTAGAGTTTCCAGGTTACCCTTCAATTTGCAGACAAAACATTTGTTCTATTAGGAAAGGCCTACCTTCTGATGGAGGTATCTTATTCTAGTCTAATACCCTCTTCCTATATGGATGGGCATCGGACCAGTCACATTCCTCTGCGGAAACCTACTCTATACCCAGAGTTTTCCTGCCGAAGCAGACTAGGGTGCATGCCCCCTGGGTTTCAGTCCTGACCCCCGAATTACTCGCGTTCTTCAGGTGGATGGACTGGAGATTGATGAGACATTCCTTGTGTAAAAAGACCATTTAGGGATGGCATTTCACTATTAGCTATGTGTGAGCTGGGGAACAAAAGCTGGTCTATGAGCTGGACCACTCGGCCTTCATGCAGAAAACACATTACTCGAAAGACTAAGAAGACAATGGCTCCCATGCTATAAATATAGTCACGCCTAAGGAGCAGATTATAATATAAAGGTCCTTGGACTACCATTACATTCATATAAATAGTTTTCCTTCTCAAAGTTATAGGAAAACTTGGAAGGATCCCTAACAGTCGACTGGTTCCTTTATCAAAGCCTGTTAGATTCCGCATCTCAGGTTGAAGCGAAGGTGAACCAAGCGCTTTCCAAGCAGTTGAGGAAAGGATACTCACAAAAGCCCCCTCATCTATGATCGTACCGACCATGACCATTCTATAGGTTTGAACAATGATTCAAAATGGTACACTAGCTAGTAAACAGGGTCTGCCTGGTAGATTCCAATCGAAGGAAACGACTAGGTTGCTTGGAGGTGGGACTGAATAAACGACCGGGTATGACTCTGATGAACTTCCTTCCTGTGGTAAAGGAACGGGTAGATTTCCCCCATGTTCATCGGAGTCTGTGTTTATGAAAAGAATTTGAACGATGTCGTTCTCCTTCTCTTCGGTGATTGTATCATCTGAAGATGGACCTTCCGAAGACAAGACCAGGTCGACTGCTGCCTCAACCTTTTGACTTTCGTTTGGTATGGATTCAGTAGGTTTATCTTCAATGATAGATGTTTTGACCAACCACAAAGTTATGTCAGTCAGATTTTCAACTAGCGATGGACTCAACAAGAGTTTCTTGTATCCAGGAGGAAGCTGCAACAATGAAGCGAGACAATTATCCAAGACTCTTTTAGCTTCGTCCAGGAAGGTAAAACGGTGGATGGCATGATTTCCTTCACACATTTTGCAAGGAAATTTACATCTTCCTTTCTGTCTAGAGACTTTGTTTTCACTAGTTGATGATGTGCTTTCAACATGATCTTCAGAGGTTGATGACACCAGATTGTGCAAATGAGGAGACCAGTCCCTTAAGATCCGGGGGATACAAGGACAATCTCAATGATAGTGGTCCCCTTTGCAAATGACACATGGAGATTTAGGTCTGGATGGTGCCATGTGGATTTTTGCTAGATGATGCATGGTTACCCCTTTTTGCCTTTGGCTCCTTCTTCTTCTATTCCATCTTCTCCTTCCCCTCCTTCTCCTTCTTAGTTACTTGATTTTTTTCTTTACCAACTTCATCAAGCGAAGAGGAAGGAGGAGAGGGAGAAACGGATGAAGTAGAAGGTTGAGGGGTAACCCTAGTATCGTCTAGTTGCTGACTTGATTTTTCAGGAATCACGGTATTCTGAATGATGGAGGTCAAGAAGAGCCATATTGGCAAGCCAGTCGTCAATCCTGGAAGTGACAATGTGGCCATATGAGGTGCACCAACATCTCCCCAAGAGGAGAAAGGACTAGGATTTCCTCCAAGGGGAAATCCTTGGTTGGTGGACTCCATTTTCTCAACCTAAGACCAACGAGGGAACAGTGGCGTTATTCCGATTAAAATAAATTTTAGACGCTTTGACACAACTTGCTTTTTCAATTTTTAAGAGTCGAGAGAAAACAAAAGATGACTCTAGTTGCCTTCGATTTTTAATGAGCCTGAAGTGACAAGTGCTCAGATGGACCTTTTCCTTTAAGGAGTCTGAAAAGGAATGAAAGAGACTACTCTAGAAATCTATACAGAGGGATTACCAAACCAATCACAAAACTGCAGAATACTTTTTACGGTACGGCAGTCAATCTTCCTGAATCCTGTGTTCAGTGCATTGCGATTGATAGGGCGGTAGACACGGCTTCCTATGGATAAAGGATATAGCCTATTGTGGTCTCCCAATATATACTCGATGGTATGTGGTAGCACAAGTCCATACTGGCACTTGTCATCTCAAAGAGGAGGAATCACCCAACCAACAATGAAAGTGATAGTTGCCAGGCTTTACGATGCCAGAATACTTCTCTAGCCTAGACTTCTAAATGTTGTGCGATAGGTTCCAAAGTGTTTTTATGTTCATTGAATTTATTTTACAATTGATCTTTCTTAAGAAATTTTCCTTTCAGGTTCACCGCGTGATGTAGATATACAATTCCTAAAATGCAATCTAAGATGATAAACAATCGTTTAATCTTCTTTTTGCAATGAAAATCCTAGCTACTAAAGAAAAAGAGATGATATTCTTTCAACATAGAGCAGAGAGCACACACTAGATGCACTATCCTAAATCAAAACAACAAGCAGTCTAAATGCAAATGCACATGCATGTATTTGTTTTCCGCTTTCTTAATGTGTGAATGACATAAAGAATGTTGAGTACAAATCCAAATTATATTTAAAAAGTCACAGTATTAACAAATTTCTCTTCAAAAACGAAAGGAAGATAATGACGACACTTTGTGACTTTGAATTGAAAACTGCTTTCGACACTTTAAAAACTACTAATTCAAATCAAATACAAGAGTAACTATATAATCAACCATCAAGAATGATAGGATTCTTTTCTTTGACTGAAAACAACACTTGCGACACTTCCAAATCAAAAGACGACAGTTTGATTACGCTAATTTTTGTAAAAGAGAATTGTAAATGGTACACAATACATAAAAACATTCACAATTCTTTGTAATATGGAGGTGGAATCATGCAAAGGAAGGGAGTTTCCACAGTGGTATATTGATCACAGACAGGGAAACTCTTAAATAAAGCTGAAGGGAGTGAACAAAGAAACCAAAATCTGGAAGCATAAGAGGTCTTATCTTATCAGTGCACCTACAACACAGGGAAAGTGCGATGCAGCGCACCTACTACACACGGGAGGTGCGATGCATCTAGATTCCCAAGCGGAGAAAGTGCGATGGTCTAGGGACGAGACTTCAACTTGGTTCTTGGTCACAGTTTGCAACTTAGTTCAGGGATTTAGGCCGAGCTAATGATAGTCAGTAAGTAAAAATCACAGGGGCTGATCTAATGAGGTTACTAGAGCCACCACTAGGGCAATTAGGAAGTTTTCAAATCGATTGTTCAGTTTATAAACAAAACCCAGAGATAGACTGAAGCAACATTGATCTACTTTGCACTTGCATAGCAAATGTAGTTTGAAGGCTAGTTGGCTTAACTTCAGGCTTCGTCTGTAAGTTTATAAAGAAAACAAGTATAAACAAGCAAACAAGCTATTCGCTCCCCAGCGAAGTCGCCATTTTGTTATCGGGAAATCTAGTGTCTATGTAGAGCTGCTAGTCCCACTAAGACGAGTAGCTATCTTAGAAACAAACAGATTAAACTTTCGCTTTCCTTTATGAGAAGTAGATAGGAGAGGATTAAGGAATACCAACCTCGATCTTTCACTCGGTTATTTGCTTGTTCCTTCTCCTCACTGACAGCTCTTTGCCGCTTCTCCCTTGACCACGCCGCTTCAAAGAGTACCTGTAAAGTCAAAGCAACATAATACCTTCAAAGTGCAAAGATCTACAATCATAAACAATATAGGACCAGATATATATTGACCACACAAATGCATATACTATCAGACATATGAGAATGTGGAGGAAAACTTGAATAGCTTTATTGAGGTAAAGATTAGAAGAGAGGATTACAACCCATTGATCTGACCCACTGTCATCCTCCCAGCATGAAAGCCCTTCTTCACCTCATGAAAAGCTTAGATCACCCAATGCTATGATATTCCACCAGGAAACCAATAGCACTTCCTTACAAGATACAAAATTCCAGCCTTTGGATCTCTGGGATGAGGGATCCATATATAGATGATTGCAGGGAGGTGAGTCAGCTTTTGGGATTTTGATTAGTGTCTTCTCTCTGATAGTTCTTGATTCCACTTGGAGATTGATGATCTCTTACTCATCCCTAGGTGAATTCAGAGAGGCAAGTGTCACAGGAGAAGTTTCTAGAAGATTCCATGATCATCCACCTCGCAAACTGTCTCTACAATTTGTCCATTCTCGCCCATCGCACCCTACAGAAGGGATTTCCAGTATGCATCGCACCTTTTACACTGGGCAGGTGAGATGCATCACACCCTTAGCACTGAGCAACCTATATAGTCCAGTCTTGACCAGTTTTGAGCAGTTTTCTGTGGAGAACTTCTGGGAGATGATGTAATCAACTGACCTTGTTCCTTTAGGGCATGAAACAACACTTTTAGGGACTCATAAGCCCTTGGTTTATGGACATATATGATTGGGGTTGCAGTGCCCAAAAATGTCTACAACATTCGCGCGGCTCAAACCTCATCATCTGAGTTGGAAGGAGCTGAGGTACCCCTTTTTCGCATAGTCTCACTATCAAGGTAGGGCAGTCTTCTGCCTCATGATAAAACTGAGTACAATATAAACATGATGTCCTTGTCAGGCTTGTACAATCCCGGGCATAGTTCCCTAGCCCTCCGCAATTGCAACAAATTAGCTGTCTACGACCCCTTCCTGGTTACATTCCACCTCGACCTCGACCACACCCCTGAAATCTAATGCACGCCATTCCTGCATTTGGGTCGAGGGCTCGTGTTTCAGTTTGCACCCTATAGGAAGGAGTCTAATCCATCATTAGTTCGTAGCTTTTGCAGGTGCGCTCGTCATGGCCTACCGACCTGCAGAAGTTACAAAATAATTGATGGGACGTCTGCGTATACTTTTGCAATAGATGAAAATTATCCGTAGTGTGTTTTCTTCCTATCTGACAGATCACGCACCATAATACAGGCACCATGCTTGGTCCTGCCTATGCCTCAGGTTTTAATGGCATCGACCCTCCTCTTGCCAAGTAATTTGGGAACACTGGACAGTTGTCCTTGTCATGTCCTTGGCCTTTGCATTTTTTGCACCATACCTCCTCGCGCGCCTCTAGATGAGATGTCCTGTCTTGTCTCAAAATCTACATTTCCAGACACAAATTTTGCTGTTGCGCATGGATTTGTTGGACTCCCAGACCAAGGTCTTGTATAGGGGTCTCATGCAATCTCATCACCATCTCCAAAGCTTCAGCCTGGGTGGAAAGTCTTTGTTGTGACAACGCCATCCTTAAGTGCGGTGTTAGTGATGCTATGAACCATTCACGGTTTTGTCCATCTGTCAATGTCATGTTGGCTTCACGAATCATGCCCTTTAGTCTTTGGTCTAGATCCTAGGGGGTCTCGCCTGGGAGCATCGCAATCTCCTTAAACCTGATAATTGATTGTGTTTCTAACTTTGGCCTGCTAAATTCCATGTTTAATGCGGTCTGGATTTCTGTTATTCCTACATTTGGATGGTCATTATAATGCTTGACGTAACATTTTAATGCGCGATCCTGCAACACACTCACGTGCTTAGCCTTCTTGATATTGTCATCCACGATACCTTGTGCTTCCCATACTGCTCTTACCATGAACCAAAATTGGTCCAGATCTTCATTCCCCACTCCTCTGAATACCGACAGATTGATCGCACTCGCCATACTGAACTGTGGTGGTGGCAGAGGTGGGGTGGGTGGAGATGGAGGTGAGGAGGGTGAGATGGGTGGCGGTGTAGGTGGAGGTGGTAGGCACGGAATTCGCTGCCTTATCAGACTGACCATGCTTCTCGGAGAGACTTTCGCAAGCTCTTCCTCACTTTCCCGTGAGGGGGAAATTAAGGGACTGGTTTCCAATTCTTCACTACTTCCACTTCTGTAGACCTTCCCACTTTGTGTAGTCCCAAACATTAATTTATTCACATAACCCGCTTTTCACACAATAGCATCTTAATCCAAGTGTTCAAATATTTAATATACTTTCCTCATGGTCCCTTGAGGAACTGTTGCTCCACCTCACTGTAGCTGACGATTGTGTCTACTACGAACTCAGTGATAAATCATCCTATAATTCGGTCAAGTCAGTGGTCCACAACTCGCGCGATATTATCTCCTGATGCTTCTAGTCTATGCAGTAATTCTGGAGTCGACATGATTAGTTTTTCGAGCCTACACCTTCCCTGACTGTCTGCTAGCTTCGCAATCCACTCATATAGCTCAGAAGGAAAGGACGCATAGAAAATTTCATGGATTTCTGTATACAAGTAGTGCTCCAACCATTGTTCCTTAGTTACTTGTGGATTTCTATTTTCCTATGTCGTGAACTCGTGAATCTTCTTGTCCAACCACCCTTCAATTTATTTCTTTGTTGGATTCTAGTGGCAAGACATCAGACATCCCTTATGCAGATCCTACTCTTGGCAACAGAACTATTTGTTGGCTTGTATGGGCCTAACCCGGGTTCAAAGGTGATTTTGAGAAAGAAAATCCCAGTATTACTAGCCATTTCGGCAATAGTCAGTGGAGCATAGACTGAGGTCTCACCCAAAGTAGTATGGGAGGGTGCTAGAACTAGGTTTCCGCACCCTGGGGATGTTTGATGAGCTTCTAGCAGTCCATTGTTTGACCCTGCATGCACGTCGCTAAGCGCACCTATTAGTCCCTCGCAACCTGTGATGTTGCCTTCACACAGCCTTACTTGGAGCGCGATCCATATTATACCCAAGTTCCTTGTTATTTAACCTATTATTACCCAATTACTTAACTTATTTGTGCAAAAGTAGTGATAATTAATAGTATAGGTTGAGTCATAGGGTTGTCCGCCCTAAGTATTGTAATGTAATGTAATGTCATGTTGGCCTACCCATGTTCTGCGGACCATGGGATTGTATAAATAGGTTGTTCATTTTGAACTAAAATATATCACATATATCAACTCAGACCCAACTATCAAAATGGATTTTGAGTAGGTGGGGTGTATGAGGTTTTGTGAAAAGATTCAAGGGTACAATTTACAATTGACTAAGGAGTTTTCCAAAAGCTTTGATGGATTGAAGGCTAAGATTGTAACACTTACATTTTCAGTCACTGAGGTCACAATAGCAGCTGCAACAGAAATTCCTCTTTATATCACCCATTACAGAGAGTTTTTGAAACCTAAACACAGATACAAGGAGTATGGGTCAATTGTGCCTAAAGAGTATCTATTGGAAAATTACAGCAAGTTTTTGCAAGCTATTCAAAGGTATTTCACATGTGAGGGAAGGTTTGGAAGATTTTATCAATACCACTTCAGACTCTTAATGCATTTCACTAGAAAAATCTCCTTAAATTTTCCTTTTTACATATTTAGGAATCTGTACAAGATTTCAGATAAAGTACAGGGAAGAAAAAATTAGGTTGAACCAAGCCTTTTCCATTTTTCCTTGATTAAGTTGTTGGTACTGCAGGAGTTAAGAAAAATAAAATAAACATGGTCACTTGTTGAATCTTTAAACTAGTAGATGATGTGCCAAGTAGTCCCTTGACCAAGAAGGAAGCATCCTCAGTGGTGGTAAAGGACATTAAATCACTAGATAGAAGCTCAGTGGAGAGGCCCTCATCTATAGTCCAATCTACAGGAAAGAAGAAAGGAAAGAAACTACAATTTTCTCCAGAGGTGGTGGCTACCCCTAAGAAACCTCTCACTAGGTATGCTACCAAAAAGCTACCCTTGGAGCATACATTTGAGACCATGGATACCATACCAAAAGTTGAGGTGATTGATGATAAAGTTAGGGAGATTGTAGAATTACAAGAACAATTGAAGAAGGCCCATTTCATGATTGCACAGTTTCAGCATGAAAATAGGTAACTGAAGGAGGCTCATAGAGAGATGTCTGAACTCAAGCAACATGATGAAAGGATGAGGAATAAATAGAGTGATATTATGGACATCTATCACCTAGCCATGGATGATGCCAAATATATGTTGATCAGATCCCTTCCACTTCACAGGAAAATGAAGAATGTGTGTAGGAATAACCTATCTATGAGGAAAGAACTAAGATCCACTAAATAACGGTTAAATGAATTGCAAGAGAAAGATAGGGGAAAACTAGACCTATTGGATGAGGCATCCAAAATCTAAATGTTGGAAAGGGTAAGGTAACAAAGTTTTTTTTTTTCTCTTACTTAAAGTATGTATGTTTGTAGGGTTGGTTTCCAGATGATATTTTTTTGCACAAATTTTCCAATAGCAGCCACATCTAGTCAAAACTTTGAAGCTAATTTGGAGAAGTTGTGTAGCATTTTGTGCCCTAGCTAGCATTAGGGTTTTTTTGTGTGAAGGTGGAAACTTGGAATTTTTTAGGAAGGGAAGCTTGAAATGGGTATATGATAAGATCATTATAGTGTTAGTATCATCATCAGTGTGTGCAGCTTGTTGACAAACATCCTCACCACTTAAACCATAAGAAGAAGATGGCACTACGTTTCTGAAGTAGGCGTTGTGTTTTTTCCGACTAGAAGATTCTCCAGATTGTTAGGTGTTGTATAGTAAGCAAAACTTTCTAAAAGGGAAGGTGTCCATATGCAGGTTTATTTGTAGGTTTTGGAGCCATCAAGAAGATCAATATTTGACCAGAAACATCTAAACCATCTAGCGCTCCACTTTTGCATTTTTGAAAAAGTTGGAGTTTGTGCAGCGCCGGTGCTATGCTTCCAGACAGAGTTTTGTTTGACTGACTTATCTTGGTAAAAAAATCATGTAATTTTTTTAAGTGTTATTAATTGTAATAAATCCATCAGTACCTCATGAACTCATTTTGAAACTGAGAAGTCAACATAAAGTGCATAAAAAAGATCTAGTTGTGCAGTTCTTAGACTCTAGAAATCATTTCTATTTTCCTTGCAGAAACTAGAAAAAATAATCCAAATGAGGAATTCAATCCCTATAGGTCAAGACTGACTGACTTTAGTCTATTTACGATGTAAATATAATTGAGCAAAAGGTTGGTCAAATTAGAGAGAAAGATACTTGTGTATGTGATATATTTTCTGAAATGTGTGCCAGTGAATGAAAGACAAAAGGTGATTTGCATGGAGTCCTATGTCAAATATTGATGGTGTTATGCTTCTTTCATGTTTTAAGTTTGTCTTATGTTTTTTACATCTCTTTAATTTATATCTTCATGCTTGGAAGAACCATATTTTTAGGTCAGAATTCATCTAAAAGGTGCTTTGAATAAGTTTTACCAAGTGATCTATGTTTTCTTCTTAAAGCAACATTTAGAATTTATCTACAATTTGATACTCTTTGTGTTGTTTCCATATTTTCTCACATTCACCCTCCTACAATAAATTAATTCCATCACCAAGACTGCCTATCTTGCCCCTGTGGAAAAACCTTTTCTCTCTTCATCTTACCATTGGACAAATAATCAATTTGACGTGACTCCATGCCCAATGGATTTGTCTCCTTTCTTACTAGCAAACTTTGAAAATCAGACCTTATTTAGTACTATACCTAGCCTAATATCATATTATTTGAACAACCTAAGTGGGATTTCCCTCTCTAAAGCTAGAAGGTAGATTCTAGCCTAAAAGTGGTTTTGTGGTTACCTTTGAAATTTCTCCCCTCAGCCTAGGGAAATTTATGGAGTGCTTATACGATGGTTCTAAAATTTCTGGGGAAAAAAAAGCTTCAGATATTCTCTTTCCAAAAGATTCTAAGCTGGTTTTAACCATTTACTATTAATTGAGATCTCAAATTTCTACTCTATAGGTCTTATCCCTTATCCCTAGATCTTATCCTCCCTCATATGTGGATCTAAGTCCTATATTGGTAAAAACCAAATTACCCTATTTAACCTATAAATTCATTGCCTCCCATAGATTTTGGGTTGGATTTTGGAGATTCTTAGTTATTCCATGATGCTGCTACTTTTTACCTAAAGTTCTATTACCATCCTTGAGTTGTGATTGAATACTGGCTTTGTGGATAAGGGAGGACAAGTTAGGTGTGAGACATTTATAAGGTCAAATCTGTAAAAGGGTTGTAATCTTCTCTTAAATTTCATTAATATAAAAAGCTTTGTTTTCCTATACTTATGTCCATTTGATGCATATGTATTTCAATACCTTCTTAACTCATTTATTAGAGATGTTAGTCTATGTTATTTTATCTTGTAGTTCTCGTGCTTGTTATAGTTGTTTTGCAAGTTCCATTTATAGCAATTGGAATTGAAGTGAAAGTTCAAAAGTAGGGAGAAGAGGAAGATTTGTGTCGGAATCCAGGTAGGCCTCTCCTCCATTTTCTAATTTCTCCAAGGAAAACACAAGCCTTTTGTCCTGTTGAAGCCTAAAAAATTGTTGCTACAACATGGGGGAAAACCACCCAGTCTAGACCTTGGTTGGCAGCTCCTTTTCCATTTGGTGTGGTGGCTCCAACTGGGGATAATGGGACTAGTTTCCCAAAAAGATATTTTGGTAGTGTTGATGGGGTGATATATGATGTAACAAGGGAATGATTTAACTAAGTGTAATCTAATCTAAACTATTAATCACATGCATATATCCTAGTTTTAAACACTATCTAACTATAACTATACCCGAGAATAAAAGCAAGGTATGTGATCTACAATAATATCCTATAGCAATTGGTAATAAAGATCATTCAACTGCAATAAGAAATGAAATCGTTTAACAATGATCGTTTTGGATAAATAGTTAGCCAAAACAATTGTGAGAGATATATCGCATATAGAATCATTCACATATTCAACAAGAAATTAAATCCAACACCATACAAAAGTGCAATAATGCTAACCGAAATTCAAACTTTCATACATAAAGAAATTGAAGAAAAGTTATTGCTTGATACATAAATAAAACAAAATCACAAGATAAAAGTATAATTTGTAATAAGTTATGCTCATGTGTTTTAGCAATATCGATCTAATTCCAACCAATCCAACATCATCTAAGAGTGTAAAAGTGCAATTTCAGTAGAACATACTAGGTATAAAAGAAAATAGATCATGTTCCATTCATTCTACCAGAACCTCCTCAAAGGTACAGAAGTGCATGTTTTGAAGAATGTTTCTGATAAAATTTCTGGACCCCTCTCTAAATGCATGAGAGGGGTTTAAGGACTAAGACTATAGGTCCTAAAATAGATTATTACAAAAATAGTTGAGGAGGTTTAAACAACCTTCCTCGGATTATACAAAATGAAACTAAAATAGAAATAAAATAATGTGACTAACTCCTTTGCATGTGATCCTTCATATCACAGATGTCCATTATTGGTTTGAGATGTGCTGGTTGGACAATCAAAGATTTAAATTGCCTAGTAAATATGACATTTGTCAGTTCTAGCACCATTTTTGTATGTCGAAGTGATTAGGAAATGTAGGTCATCCACTGGCTATAGGGCTTAACTAAGAATTTCTAGTTTGCTTCCTAGTTGAGCTTGATCGTTTGTCTGGTCACCTCCTCCCTTTCCTTCGCTGCTTGTCTCCATTGTTGCTCCAGTTGATTGTCTTTTCGAAGAAATCCTGGTATAGATTCAGCAACTAGGTTGGTGCCATGTATATTTTCATTAATGGCTTCAATGATGCTATTTGTTGTTGTTGTCATGACCTCTGTTCTCCTTTTTGCTTGCTTGATCCGAGAATCCCATTCTACAAATAGAATTTCTTTATGTGACTCCTCCAGTTTTGGCAAATCAGCCTTTCTCCCATCTTCTGATTCTTGTGAGGTGATAAAGTCAGAAATCCTTTTATGGATTTCATCATACTCAAGCATC
Source organism: Pinus tabuliformis (assembly GCA_031772625.1). NCBI lineage: Eukaryota > Viridiplantae > Streptophyta > Pinopsida > Pinales > Pinaceae > Pinus > Pinus tabuliformis. Next base: position 904,769,986 of record CM062811.1, read on the forward strand.
ATGTTGATGACTTGGCTTGTTAGCTTATCGCTGATCTCGTAGTAAGGATATACTTGCGAGATTTCTTGGCACATAAGTTACTTTTGTTGCATTAGTTGGGCATTAAGGCTGAGTGCTTCTTTTGTGAATTGGTTGATTTGTGGATTGTCCTTATACTTATCTATTATAGCTTGAATTCACACGTCCTTTTCTGCTAGGTTGGCCTGATCTTGTATTTGCATCTATTCAAATTCCTACTGTAGTTTAGCAATTTGTAACTCTACTTGTTGGTTATATTTTTCTTGCTCTAATTGTTGTTCCAATAGCGGGATCTTTTGTTCTTTCTCTTTTAGCAGCATTAGAACCTTGGTTTCTTTATCAATAGTTGTCGTAGCATAGGCTCCCGCAAATTGTGATAGTCTCGTAAGGTTCTCAGAGGGGTCCATGGGCGAATCTCTCTAGACAATATCGATTTGTTCATTGTCGGGAGTGATGACAGCTGCAGCATCCAACTTTCTTTTCTTCCTCTGCCTTTTGATGATAGCTTTATGGGTAGGGTATAAAACACATCTAAGGGAGGAATTTCCTAAACTCTTAAAACTATTTCAGAAGTGGGGGTGGCAAGAATGAGCTTTATATCTTGAGTACTTACAATTTTCTCCACTGTAACCTCTTGATTTGATATGTGATGTGGAGTATGTACTTCAAATGTTTGTTCCTATGTATGGATATTTTTATTAAAATTCTCCCATTATTTTTCTAAATAAAAAACTAGAGGTTTTTCTGACTAGGTCGAGGTATAGTGAATTTCAGCCCGTCCCTTCGTCAAGGTTTGCTCGGCTACTTTTTCTGTAGTTCCGGACATGTCTCTCTCGGACTCTTTGTTTTTACTACCCCCATTCTGGGAATGTTACTCTGAGTGTTGTGATTCATGGGTAGACTTCTCCTGCGACTTTGCTCCGAATTATCTTTAGAATTTTCTCTGGAGATTTCCTCTAAGCTTACACTGGTAGTTGGCTCTCTTATTGATTCAATATGTAGCAGGTCCAATGGGACCTATAATAATCTCCTCTCTCTATATTCATGGAAGGCCTTAAGATCATCTAGGGAAAAAAGTAGTGAAGCCATATTCTTTACTTCCAAAAATGTCTCTTTTTGTAGGAATATGTCATTGAATAAATCTTCCTCATGGGTGAATACTTTCACTTTCACCATAGTAGTGAAGTCTTTGGCGGTGCCATTTGGGCCATATTGTCTTCCTGGAAATGTAGCCAATTTCAGAGATTTCATAATCTCTTTTTCCTTACATGCATGTCCAAAATCATGCAGTGCAAACACACCATATTGCAACAAAGATGTAGGCCAAATGGCCTTTTTCTGTTCCTTCAATCCTTTGCTCAACCCATCTTCTCCTGCTGTTTGGTAGGCTATCTCCCTAGCCATTAACTTATCAAGGACATGGTATGGGAGGACATGTGGTGAAGCAATGCTCCCGAATACTTTGATATATGTAAATTTCTCCTCCCCAAACCATCTGGATACAAGTAGGATATCTACTTCAGCTTCTCTAGAAAATCTGGGGGCATTCCTGTTGTAGACCTATTTATGAATAGGCACCATAACCCTTGACAAATTATGTAAAAGTGGGGGTGAAACTGAGACTCCCACGTATTCTTATGATATATGTGAATGGTAAGTGGGTCATTTGCAGTCCACTTCCATCCCATTATGGGAAATTTGGAACCAAAATAGATAGCGTCCATTATATAGGCACTCATGAAAAATGGAGGGTAAACCCTAGAAGATATACTCCTCTTTCTCCTATAATCTATTATGGCTTTAATCAAATTATCAGACAAAATTTGGGCCCAATTCATTATTGTTGCGTTTACAGCTACATCTATTGATGGCAACCATTCTGGGGAAAATTTGGTACTATCAGGCTTGCTAAAAATTTTACATAGCATGGCTTCTGCAAAACTATGAGGGGGAGCTATAGATGTTGGAGAATACATACCCAATTTTTCTTTTTTGATCTAGGTTTGTGTAAAATCTGTTGGGTCTTCATTCTCCTTAGCAAATTTCTCGAGGAACTGCTTGTTGTAGAATGCTTGTGGCTTTGGCAGATTGTACATAAGTCACAGTTTGTTTGGTGTAAAAGATCCCATAACCTCCTGCCTACTATTCTTAAATTCTCTGTCTGATACATCCACCTGATAAATTATCCACTTGACCATGTCTGTATATGGAATTATCTTTGGTCTCGCAGCTATGCGGTCTAGAAATGAGTATGCCATCTCGAAGATGGAGGTGTCTGAGGAAGCATGACCATCGGTTGTGGCCTTTGTCACTAGAGGTCTTGGTTTCTCTTCTAATAAATCATACATGGCTTCCCACATAGAGGTTCCTCCGTCTCTATTGCATGTAGTATCAGAAAACAAAGGAGTCATTTCTTATTTCTCAAACGCGGCTACCTTGCCCTTCTTTTCCATTTCTCCCGACGACTCTTTCTGTGGATTTTTCCTGAAAATGGAGCAAAATAGAAGCTATCAGATATACAGAGAGAAAAATGAACCTAAGAATGAATAATGCAGATAACTTTGAAAAGGTGACAAGAAAGGAGTTTTTATTTGAACGCAGGTGAGAAGATATTGTATCATGTTGAACTATCTTTCAAACGTAAATGCTATTAACCCTTACTAAATGCCCACTAATGGTTCCTTATCCCCAGCTTTATTGCTCATTAATGCTCTGCATTGTAAGTCAGGGAAGAAATTTTTAGGGTGGCGAGCCTTTAAACTGCGAAAATACCGATTTTGCGATTGCGATGCAATATCACAAATCGCATCATCACATTGTGATTATTGCGCTTTATTTAACGTTTCTTCAGTTTTTGCGGGATGCGAGATGCGGGCCATTGATTATCGGTTTCAAAGGATAGCTTATTTGTTAGGATTTTCTATGTAAATCCCTTTTTCCTTAAGTAGTGGACTTGAGTGCTTGTTTTATAACGTATTTTGGAATCGGGTCTGGGACTTCAATCACATTTCGCAATTTCGCATGATGATAAGGTTTCGAGCTCCTCTTAAGTGTTCTTAATGCAATGTGATAAGGGAGATTGTGTCATCGCAATCTCGCATATCAAATGGTTTAAGATACTTTGTTAAGGTGCACTCCTTGTGAGTGGTGATTTGCGATGCGGGCCTCATTTTAATAAGAAATGCTTTAGAACTTAGTTCATATGGGAAAGCTGACAGTTTCGAGGTTTTAGCACGACATTCTTTTTTTATTTATTTTTGCTAGTTTTGGTAGATAGCAAGGCTTTTGACATGCTTGATCATGTGATATGTGAAAAGGCAGAGATTTTCTAGCTTTTTCAAAAGTTTTTATTTTGATATCTTGCTTCATTCCAAAAATTAACAAGAAAAATGCCTAAATGCTAAACTTATTTTTGGAAGGATTTTTTAAAGGGTCCCCATTTATTAATATAATATTGACTATCACTATTAATAAATGGGGGGTTTTTGAATAGCACAACATGTACCTATTGTTTCTAGATCAAGCCACTAGATAAAGGGAGTTCACTTTTGTCCACAAGAGATAATTTTCTATCAAACAATGACATAATAATTGAACATTAGTTGATTTTCTTTTAGGGGACTCACCTACTTATTTATTATTTTTGCATAGCAATGAGAAGTTGCAATACTTTTCAAGTTTGAAAAAACCATAGGGCTAGATGTGTCAACATGGAGGACAAGGACACCAAGCATAGGAGTGTTCAAAGACGTTGAATGAGTGGCGAATGCAAGAATCAAGATGGGTGCATATTGTAGGAGAAACCAAGTTGGTGGTTGAGGAAGAAGTTTTTCTAGTGGAGACCAGATATGGTCAAACTTGATGTTACAAAGGGTGTTTCTGCATCCCATGTCAAGATTGGTAGTGAATTGGAGTAGAGGAAGAGAATATTCAATACCAAGCGCAAAGTGAAAGGTAAGTGTTGCAATTAGATTGTTGGTGGAGGTAACATTGAGAATCTAGTTTCCATAGAGGTTTTCCAAAATATGAATTCAAAGTGCACCCCACTCGAACACATACATGGTATCATGGTTACAAAATAGGAATGGACTTGTTATCCAATATCAATGTGATATTCACTTCCATGTTGTAGGTTATGGAAACACTAATGTGTGAGACGTGTATATGAAGAAAATGGAGAAAATGGATCTATTAGTTAGCAGTTGTTGATGATGGAGCTAATAGAGCCATTAGATAGCAATTATCTAGTGGATATTATAACTACCAAGAAATATATTTTGTTTCTTGGAAAATAATTGGTTGTAGAGGCTTAAAATTTTATGGGATTCTATTGGACGCGGGATCCCCCAATGGCAGTTTTGGGGCTTAAAGCCCATATTTTGGTCCAATTTTGTAATCCAAATGTAAAGACTCCACATTTTGTGGTCGCGAAGCGTGTAGTTGTTAAAGAGTCATAAGGTTGTCCACCCTTATTTTGGAAATGTAATGTCAGCTGTAGAATATCTACCCATGGTCAGTGGACCATAGATTGTATAAATAGAGCTACGCTCCAAGTAGTTATAAAAAAGTAATTAAGATCAAACATGTATGAGAGATAGCTCTGAAGTGGAAGTCTAACTTTTGGGTCGTAGCGTAGGTAGAGGCTCTGCAGCTGAGTGCATAGAGGCCTAGAAGCCGCAGCTGAGTGCGCGGCCCCCTACAGCGAAGTGCACAGGGCAAGTCAAGTCTGTAATTGTTTAGAATTATCAATAGAGAGAAGTATTCTACAATTTCTGTGTCTTTATTTCCTATTTATGCATCTGTTATATTGGGTATGAATTTTACTTATAATGCTTATATGATGTGCGAATGTATGTAAATATATTGGTTAAGTGAACGCAAGTAAGAACATCCGTTTACGCGAAGCTAACTAAGATCTATTAATAAGATAAGTAAGAAACTTAGCCTGGTTTGGGAAATATCACAGTTCACTGCCCTAGTAGCATGAAAGTATATCAGCCCTTGGTTGGGGTTGCGCGAAAGCCGACTATATCCTTTCTCGAAGGTACTGAAGGGTGGAACAGAGGGCTAAGAAACCTACGCACAGGAAGGTATAGCTAAAATAAACCGACATCACAACCATCTCAAGGGTGCAGAAACTTGGTTCCAACATCCCCCCATACTACTTCGGGTGAGACTTCAGTCCACGCTCTGTGGGCTGATGCCGAAAGGGCTAGTAGTGTAGTGATTTGTTTGGCTAACTAACGTTGAATCTGGGTTAGGCCCCCACAACCCAACAAATGGTTCCGTTGCCGGAACAAGAAACTACATAGAGATGTTTGATGTCGTATCACTAGAATCCTACTAAGAAAGAAATCGAAGGCTGGTTGGATAGAAGAATTCATGAGTTTGTGGCACAAGAAAACATAAACCTATGACTGTCAAAAGAATAGTGGTTGGACCAATACCTGTATACGGAGATCCAAGAAATCTTTTTTGTGTCCTTCCCTACTGAGCTATACGAGTGGATCGCAAATCTAGCAGATAGCTAAGGAAGGTGGAAACTTGACGGTCCTATTTTGTGGACCCCAGGGCTAGTGCAAAGGTTGGAAGCATCAGAGGATAAGATCACGCATGCCGTCGATCATTGGCTCGATCACATTATTAGAGGATTTGTTACTTGGTTCATGGTCGACACCTCAGTTAGCTATAGCGAGGCAGAGAGACGCTTTTTCAAAGGACTGATAGGTAAGTACGTAAAATATTTGAATACTTGGATTAAAATGTTATGGTGAAAAAAACGGGTTATGCAGCTACCTTGATGTTTGGAATTACACGAAGCGGAAAAAATTATAGAAATGAAGGAAATGAGGGTCCAAAGTTGTTATAGACATTTTTGGGCACTGCAACCCCAAGCATAAATGTCCATAAACCAAGGGCTCCTAAGTCCCTAAAGGTGTTGTTCCAACCCCTAAAAGAACAAGGTCAACTGATTACAACTTCTCCCAAAAGTTCTCCACGAAAAACCACTCAGAACTGGCCAAAACTGGACCATTTCACCTGCTCCATAGGCAAAGTGCGTTGCATCCCACCTGAATACACGCAGTAGGTGCGTTGCATGTCAAAAATCCCTTCTATGGGGTGCGATGGGCGAGAAGGGACAAATGGTAGGGTCAATCCGCAAGGTGGAGGATCATGGAATCTTCCAGAAACTTCTCCTGTGACACTTGCCTCTCTAAAATCGACCAGGGATGAGTAAGAGATCATCAATCTCCAAGTGGAATCAAGAACTATCAAAGGGAATACACTAATCAAATCTCAAGCTGACTCACCTCCCTTCCAGACATCTATATATGGATCCCTCAACCCAGAGATCTAGAGGCTGGAATTTTGCATCTTGTAAGGAAGTGCTGCTGGTTTCTTAGTGCAATATCATAGTGTTGGGTGATCTAAGCTTGTCATGAGGTGAAGAAGGTCTTACTTACTGAGAGGATAATGCTGGGTCAGAACAATTGGTTGTAATTCTCTTGGCTCTTTCTTGATTATCAATAAAGTTATTCAAGTTTTCCTCCATACACTTGTGTGATTGATGTTTTATGCATTTGTATGGTTAATATACATCTGATCCTATATTGCTTATGATAATAGATCTATGTTCTCGTATAGTGTTATGCCGCTTTGATCCTACAGGTACTCTGTGAAGCTGGGTACACAAGAAAGCAAGTAGAAAAGGACTATCAGAAGAGAGAGGAATCGAGCAAAGAACCAAGCGCAAGACAGAGGTTGGTCTCCTTTACTCTTCTCTCATCTATCTCTCATAAAGGAAAACGAAAGTAGTTTTAAGTTTGTTTGTTTCTAAGGTAGCTACCAGCCTTAGTGGGATTAGCAGCTCTATATAGACACTATTCCCGATAACAAAATGGTGACTCCGCTGGGGAGCGAGTAGATTGTTTGTTCATCTACATTTGTTTACTTTATAAACTTACAGACGGAGCCTGAAGTCAAGCCAGCTAGCCTTCGAACTGCATTTTCTATGCAAGTGCAAAGTAGATCAATGCTGCTTCAGTCAATCTCCAGGTTTTGTTTATGAATTAAAAAATTGATTTACAAGCTCTCTAATTGCCCTTGTGGTGGCTCTAGTAACCTCCTTAGATCTACCCCTGTGATTGATTTACTAATTACCACTTGCTCGGCCAAAATCTCTGAACTGAACTGCAAACTGTGACCCAGAACCCAATCAAAGTCTTGTCCCTAGTCCAGTGAACTGTCTGTTCTGTGAACTTCGAATGCAGCACACTTCTCGAGTGTAGTAGGTGTGTTGCATTTTAGTCTCACTATGTTACAGGTGCGCTGATCAGACAAGGCCTTGTTCCTAAATTTTGGTTTCTGTGTTCACTCTTTTCAGATCTATTCAGGAGTTTTGCTACCTAGAGTCAGTACACCTCTGTTTGAAACCCCTTTCCTTGTTGTTATTCCGTCTCTATTGTGCAAAGAACTGTAAATTTTTTTATGTATTTTTGAGTCATTTTCAGTTCTCCTTTACAAAGAAGTAGTGTAATTGTACTGTCACTTCTTGATTTGAAAGTGTCTCAAGTGTTGTTTTCAGTCATAGAAGATAATCTAATTGTTCTTGCTAGTTGATTACCCTGTTACTATTGTATTTGATCTGAATTAGTAGTTTTCTAGTGTCAAAAGCAAGTTTTCAATTCCAAATCGCAAAGTGTTGTCATTGTCCTCATTTTGTCTTAAAAAGAAACTTGTTAGTAATTGTCGCTTTGAAAAATAATTCAGATTTGCGGTTAGCTTTCTTTTTATCATTCAAACATTAAGAAGGCTGAAAAAAAATACATGCACGTGCATTTGCATTTAGACTGTTTGTTGGTTTGATTTAGGACAGTGCATATACTGTGTGCTCTTTGCTCTTTGTTGAAAGAACGCCATCTCTCTTTCCTTAGTAGCTAGGATTTTCATTTGCAAAAAGAAGACTAAACGTCTGTTTATCATCTTAGATTGCATTTTAGGAATTGTACATTTACATCACGTGGTGAACCTGAAAGGAAAATTTCTTAAGCAAGATCAACTATAAAATAAATTTAATGAATCTAAAAACTCTTTGGAACCTAACGCACAACATCTAGAAGTCTAGGCTAGAGATATATTCCGGCGTCGTAAAGCCTGGTAACTATTGCTTTCACTGTTGGTTGGGTGGTTCCTCCACTTTGAGACGATAAGTGCCAGTACAGACTTGTGCTCCCATGTACCGTCGAGTATATTTTGGGAGACCACAATAATCTTAATCCTTTATCCATAGGAAGCCGTGTTTACCGCCCTATCAATCGCAATGCACTGAACACAGCATTCGGGAAGATTGACTGTCGTACCGTAAAAAGTATTCTGCAGTTTTGCAATTGGTTTGGTAATCCCTCTGTCTAGATTTCCAGAGTAGTCCCTTTCGTTCCTTTTTAGACTCCTTAATGGAAAGGGTCCATCTAAGCACTTGTCACTTCAGGCTCATTAAAAATCGAAGGCGACTAGAGTCATCTTTTGTTTTTTCTCGACTCTTAAAAATTGAAAAAACAAGTTGTGTCAAAGCGTCTAAAATTTATTTTAAACAGAATAATTATCACCTTTCCTACATTGGTCTTAGGTTGAGGAAAATGGAGTCCACCAACCAAGGAGTTCCCCTTGGAGGAAATCCTAGTCCCTTCTCCTCTTGGGGAGATGTTGGTGCACCCCATATGGCCGCATTATCGCTTCCAGGATTGACAATTGGTTTGCCCGTATGGCTCTTCTCAATCTTTATCGTTCAAAACATCGTGATTCATGAACAATTGAGTCAGCAACTAAATGATTCCAGAGTTACCCCCCAACCCTCTACTTCGTCCAATTCTTCCTCTCCTCCTTCCTCTTCGCTTGATGAAGCTGGTAAAGCCAAAAATCAAGTACCTGAGAAGAAGAAGGAAAAGAAGAAGAAGGGGCCAAAGGCGAAAAGGGGCAACCAAGCATTGTCTAGCAAAAATCCACACACTGCACCGACCAAGCCTAAATCACCATGTGTCATTTGCAAAGGAGACCACTATCATCGAGATTTTCCTTGCATCCCTCAGATCTTAAGGGACTGGTCTCCTCGTTTGCACAACCTGGTGTCGTCAACCTCTGGTGATCATGTTGAAAATACACCGTCAACTAGTGAAAGTGAAGCCCCTGGACAAAAAGGAAAATGTAAATTTCCTTGTAAATTGTGTGAAGGCAATCACGCCATCCACCATTGTCCCTTCTTAGATGAGGCTAAAAGAGTTTTGGACGACCGTCCGGTTTCACCGTTACGGCTTCCTCCTGGATATAAGAAACTCTTGCCGAGTCCGTCACTAGTTGAAAATCTAGCTGACACGCCCTTGTGGTCGGCCGAAGCGTCTATCATTGAAGATAAACCATCTGAATCCACACCAGACGAAAGTCAAAAGGTCGAGGCAGCAGTTGACCCGGTCTTGCCTTCAGAGGATCCATCTTCAGATGATACAATCACCGAAGAGAACAAGAACAACACCGTTCAAATTCTCTTCGTAAACATAGACTCCGATGAACATGGGGGCAGTCTACCCGTTCCTTTACTATAGGAAGGAAGTTCTTCAGAGTCATATCCGGCCGTCTATTCGGTCCCACCTCCAAGCAACCTAGTTGTTTCCTTTGACTGGAATCTACTAGGCAGACCCCGTTTACCGGCTAGTGTACCATTCTGAATCATTGCTCAAATATATAGAATGGTCATGGCCAGTACCATCATAGATGAAGGGGCTTCTGTGAGTATCCTTTCCTCAACTACTTGGAAAGCACTTGGTTCGCCATCGCTTTTGCCTGAAATGAGAAATCTAACAGGCTTTGACAAAGGAACCAGTCGACCGTTAGGGATCCTTCCCAATGTGCCCATAACATTGAGAGGGAAAATCATTCACATGAACGTAATGGTAGTCCAAGGACCCCTGGATTATAATCTACTCCTTGGACGAGACTATATTTATTTCATGGGAGCCATTGTCTCCTCACTCTTTAAAGTAATGTGTTTTCCGCACAAAGGAAGAGTGGTCAAGCTCGTAGACCAGCTTTCATTCCCCGGTTCACGCATAGCAAATAGTCATGTACCATCCCTGAATGGTCTTTTCACGCAAGGAATGTCTCATGAATCCCCAGTCCATCCTCCTAATGAGCGCGAGTGATTCGGAGGATATGACTGAAACCAAGGGGGCATGCACCCTCGTCTGATTCGGCAGGAGAATTTCAGGTATAGGGTAGGTTTCCGCGAGGGATATATGACTAGTCTGACACACCCATCCATTTAGGAAAATGGGATTAGACTGGAATAAGATTCCCTCGTCAAAGTTATGTGAGTGGAGGTGTCTGTGCCATTCACCTTTGTCTATTTCGGTAGACATCGCCGAAGAAGTGTTTTGTTTGTGGCACAGATAGAACAATCTTTGGTAACCTAAAAGAGGTAGGCCTTTCCTGATAAAACGAATGTTTTATCTGCAAATTGAGGGGTAACCTCGAAACTCTATTTCTCTATACCTGGGGGCATGCAAACCTTTTGGCGTGCAAGCGAAAAGCGACTATTTATTTTTAAAATTTGTAGGTCCTCTAACCCTTTAAACTCGTAGGATTAGTCGTTTCCTAACTTGCATAAAGAAAGGATCCGGAGCAAAGCTTTGTAAGGTGCAAGCTCCACAAAAATGGCATCTTAGATGAGACATCCTTATTATACAACTGGATCGAGTAGTTTTAACGCGGACTTCAAGCTCGTTAAAAAATAAACATAAGCAATGAGCAAGTGTTTCCCCTAGCGTTTAAGCTCATTTTAAAATAAAAATGAACCAATTTCTGGTAAATAACCGTCGTGAATGTAGTACTTCAGCCTTTAAAGCCTTGGTCATGTTCTCATCATCACCTCCACTCTGTATTGGCCGATCATTCACCTCCACTTGATTGTTTACCCCTTTTGAGGAACAGCTGCGAAGAGTGATCCTGTTAGCCATCCTTGTAACACTGCCGTGATTGGAAAATTCCAAACCTTACCTGGAATCAGCTGCTACCCGAATTTATCACTCGTTCCTCAAAGACGAGTCTCCTTTAAGCTATTTTCAACTGACTCGTAAAATATGAAAATATTGCCAAGCCATTGGCCTCTCCAGCTCGTTAAAGTGACTAGAAGTGTTATCCCTCCTTTAGATTTTAATCTTTTTGGACCTGAGGGATTATTACACAAAAAGATCGAGCGCTTGTTTTGTTCGGCTCGTTAAAAGTACCGAAAATTCATCCCTTCTGTATTATTTTATACTTTTTCAGACTTAAGGGATTAGATGACGAAAAACAATTTTTGGAGTTTCCTTTACGTCCCTTTTCAGACTCTCTAAAATTGATTAGGACCGAGTTATCTTTGTCATTAGACTCGTTAAAACCTAATAGCGACAAACTTATCCATAACAGACAAGAACGAGTTTCACTATCGCTAGGCTTGTTAAAACATAGCGATGGGTTTGCCCAAAGGGAAAATTATAGAACAAGCATATGTTATCCTCCTCAAGCTTGACAAAAATAAAGAGGTATTGGTCAACAATGACTGGGGAAAAATTGGGAAGAAAACTTGAAGAACTTTGTTGGTAGCAAGTCGCTCTTGAACATGACACTTTCACTCCACATTCAAGTTGGGTTGGGTTGTTCCATTCACTGGTCACATCACCATGGTTCCATCACACCATCCACATTTGGGGTTAATGCTACCGATCCATCATGTCAATGTCGCCGATATGTTCAAGAGAAGTCACTCAGAGAATTCACCTGTGTCTCACCCACTACAATACATTTACGCTCCATTCTTTCATGACCGCCACCCTGAACCTTATATCACCAGATCGTTTTCACCTCCATTAAAATCATTTGCTCCGTTCTGTGTCATTGATGTGGGATTCATTAAGGCCCTCCTATGATGGATCACTTCTTGTCGACATCAGCTCATTATCCAAGAAGTCGATCTAGGAACAACCCTTTCAGTACTTTGAAGCTTGCATGCCTCAATGGAAAGTTTCTCACTTCCGGCGATAGGTTTACATCAATGGCCTTCGGCCGAAAGATTTTGCGTGGTGTTTGACGCCAAGTCCCTTATTCACACCACGTGAATTGTACTGCAGTACCTTGAGGGTCATTATCATTATCGGTGATTCCTCTCGCGCCTGTTAACAGCTTACTTCATTGGCTAGTAATCAGGTGATGTCTTTCAATGTTCGACTCCAGAACATCTCTCACATGGATTGACTTGTACTTTCAGTGAAGGTCGAACGAGATTGAAGACCCCAGATCTAGTTTCATCCATCCGGGCTGCGATATATATTCAGGAAAATAAACACATCAAATGTACATCATTGCTGCACAGATAATCATCCAATCTAAGGGATGATGGCTCTACCAGAATCATCAGTCTACACTCAGACGATTGTCTGTCTCATGTACATGAAAAATGAATTTATAAAGTTGAGCATGGGAATGCCCACCTCAGCTAGATCATGAAAATATTATGAATATAATGTATTGTATTGTATCTTATTACAAGTCTCCTTCTAGCTTGAAAGAACTTCGGATCCTCATGATAAAGCATTTCACCCGACATCAAAAAGATTAACGACCTCATGCTTTAGGGGGAAACTGTTATAGACATTTTTGGGCACTGCAACCCCAAGAATAAATGTCCATAAACCAAGGGCTCCTAAGTCCCTAAAGGTGTTTTTCCAACCCCTAAAAGAACAAGGTCAACTGATTATAGCTTCTCCCAGAAGTTCTCCATGAAAAACCACTCAGAACTGGCAAAAACTGGACCATTTCACCTGCTCCATAGGCAAAGTGCGTTGCATCCCACCTAAATACACAGAGTAGGTGCGTTGCATGTCAAAAAGCCCTTCTATGGGGTACAATGGGCGAGAAGGGACAAATGGCAGGGTCAATCCGCAAGGTGAGGGAGCATGGAATCTTCCAGAAACTTCTCTTGTGACACTTGCCTCTCTGAATTCAACCAGGGATGAGTAAGAGATCATCAATCTCCAAGTGGAATCAAGAACTATCAGAGGGAAGACACTAATCAAATCTCAAGCTGACTCACCTCCCTTGCAGACATCTATATATGGATCCCTCATCCCAGAGATCCAGAGGCTGGAATTTTGCATCTTGTAAGGAAGTGTTGCTGGTTTCTTGGTGCAATATCATAGTGTTGGGTGATCTAAGCTTGTCATGAGGTGAAGAAGGGCTTACTTGCTGAGAGGATAATGCTGGGTCAGAACAATTGGTTGTAATTCTCTTGGCTCTTTCTTGATTATCAATAAAGCTATTCAAGTTTTCCTCCATACACTTGTGTGATTGATTTTTTATGCATTTGTACGGTTAATATACATCTGATCCTATATTGCTAGAACACCCGCCTATAGAGTTCAAGCTTAAACGCAGCCCCTTGACTAGAATGTAGGTATGGTGCAGACAAGATTTAAGGGACGCAGACGAGGCCAAGGTGGAGGAGGACCTGGTAGAGGTCGCGAACAGTTGATTTGCTACAATTGCAGAGGGATAGGACATTATGCCCACGATTGCACTAATCCAACGTGCCCATCATGCAAGTATTGCATGTTGTTTGATTATGAAATAGAAGTTTGTTCTACACTGATAGCCAGGATACGTGAAAAAAGAGCACTACCTCCTCCTCTGACTCAGAACCCATAGATGATCAGGTCTGAGCCACGCGAGGAAGATCCAAACGTAAATATAGTGCTCCAAAGTGGAATCACAATGGGAGATGGCAAGGGAAAATAGCCAGAAGACAGTGCATGGATTCGCAAAGCCCCGGAAAAAGAGGCTGACTTCGATTTGGAGCACGCCCTCGAAGTATTCTTGGAAGCTAAGAAGAGCTTCACCGTGGCCTCTGTTAGTGCTTGAAATTTCACCTCAGGCTGAGAAAGGTAAACCTCAAGGCAACATCAAACCACTTTGCCTCGTAGCTAGCCCTACGGGGCGGGAGAGGGCTCTCTCCGGTCTATCTCGGTGAGATCTTAAATGGATGAGATGACCAATAGGGTAACACTGATTTTAGGCTAGTAGACTGATCAAAAGGGTTGATTTGGGTTTTTTAGGGTTTTTGGTGGCAAATTGAGGGGATGGCAATTTTGGGTGCGGGGATTGGACACAGTTTCTGTAGGGGGTTCTTTGGGGCGAGGTAGGAGACAGTATTGATGCCTTTCTTTGAGGTGAATGGATGAGAAAGACAGGTGAGGAGATAAGGAGAGCAAACAATAACTTTGAATTCTCCTTAAACAGTAGAAAACATTGAAATTAAACAAACTTAAAAGCAGAGCATGACAGCCATCAATTCTTACTTTAACACTTCATTTGTTTAATGTGCAAAAGGAAAAGAAAGGAAATGATTCACATAACACACTTACAAGTACATAGAGAAATACACCATCAATACATGTAACCACAAGAATCCCAAAAAGGACTGCAAAACCTTGGTCTTCCTTAGCCAAAAATTGCAGAGATACAGTGAATAATACAATGATAGATATTTTCTCACACCATTCTTCTAATACCTAGATATATATACCCTAAACCCAGCTCTTGGATACATCATTGATTAAAGATTATCTATTGTTGCGTCCCTTGATGATGGACTCACTTGGCAGTCTGAAACGTTGGGTTCACAAAACTCTTCAACAGGTCATTCCTCCTCTACCTAAAACCATCTTCACCTGTATGGACTCCCTATTTAACAATACAATGATAGTTTCTCCCTCAAGAGTCCAACCATGAAAATGAGCAAGAAAGTACATAATATAGATCATCTAACCTCTTTCCCTGCCTCCATGGGTCGAGCTCACTATCCTAGGAGTTGTTTCAATCACTTCTAAACTATGCACTACAAACTAGGCAGTCAAAACAACTTGCCTCTATAAGCTAGGAAACCAATTCATTCATTTAATTTTCACCTTTTCCATGAATGAATCTTCTAGAAGAAGTACATAAATGTAAAAGTGTCATATAAGTACATTAATTACATCAAATAGGATAATAATCCACCCCAAAAAGTCAAACAGGGTCAAACTGCGTTTTTCTGAGCTGTACACTGAAATTTGGAGAAATTTGCCTGACGGGTCGCGCGCCTCTGCTTGACGGGTCGCGCGCCTTTGGGACCACTTTTGGGGCACTTCTAGGTGTCCAAATTGAGCAAAAGTAGGCTTGTTGGAAAGGTCTATGAGTCTACTTTCCAACCCAACTAGAATTTCTGAATTTGGTGGTCATTTGCCCCTCCAAAATTGCAATCTCCCAAGACTGCTTTCTGTGTCTTAAAAATGTGGCAGAAAGTCATTTTTTGCTCCTTTTTTTACTTTCTGGAGGCCCAAAATTTCATAAAATCTCTTGTCCATTGATGAGCATATGTAAATTCTCATGAAAAATCTGGAAATGCTGAGTTTTTGCAAAATGGAGTTGCCAGGATGAAGGGTCGCGCGGGGGGTGAGACCCGTTAATGGAGAAAACCTGTAATTGCCTGAAAAAACCAAAATTTACCCAAAATGCTCAAAATTTCTTGGGATTTGTGCTGTGGATAGGCTATTTAGTGCCTTGGTCCTTCAGTGAAGCCTCGGCCAAGAAATGGAGGGGATCGGGCCTCTTTCTCCTTTTTTGTGCCTTAGCCAACCGCCTTTGGAACATCTTCATCTTTGCCTTGCACACGTGCATTCTCGCCCAATAATGGTTTTTCATGTTTCTCAATAATTTCTTCTCTTGGTTGGCCTTAGCCAATAGCCTCTCCAAGTGAGCATTGAGCTGGATAAGCATGGACTCTCGGTCAGCGAGCAATAGATCACCGGGTCTTCTTCGATTCAAGTTGCGGTCACTACGAATCCTCCACAACTCATCAAGAGCTTGCTCATCCTCCAACTGCTTGTTGCACTGCTCCAGGTATGAGATTGTCCATTGTGCCCCCTCTAATCTCCTCTGCAAGGCATCATTTTCAGCTCTAAGGTGCTGAATGATCTCCTTTGACTCTCGGCTAGGAGAACTGACATCAAGATCAATAAGCTCTATATCTGGAACACCTGATGGTCCCTCATCAATCTTGGGTTGTTTTCCCCTCCCTTGTACCTGTGCTACTGAAGAAAGTGAGGCCCCTTCAACCTGATGTGGAGATAACACTCGCTAAGCCGATGAAGAAGGCAAGACCCCTTCCACATGCTGTGGAGAAAGTACTCGCCGAGTTGCTGCAAATAAGGCCCTCTGGCCTCTCTGATAAGTAACCAAAGGTGGGGAGCTGACATGTCTAGTGACGGGGATGTCATGCTGCTGTGATGGTCCTCCCTCCTCGTGAATAACCTCAGGATGTGGCGGTGGTGGTGCTGTGAAAAGCTCACGAGAGATGAACTCCTCCCATGAGATGCCCTGCTGAGCCAACTGATGTAATACCACTAGCTGAATCAAACCATAATGGTAAAGGCTCCTATACTGCTGTGCCGGGCTCTTCCTCTGCATCATGGACACCATCCTCTCAATGTTCTGATGGAAGAAAACATGGATGTTCATCATCCTTACCCGAGTGAAGTGCATCAAGAGGTGAATATGGTATGAATATACCTGTGAAAATCTACCCTCACAAGTAAAATAGAGCATGATGAGCCTCATCATGGGAGCATACTCACTCCTGAGAAATCTGAAGGGAAACACTCCTGTCAAGTGTCTCATGAGTGCTGGTCTAACGAAAGGCTCAAAATTAACACTGTCCAGCACCTTGCGCTTATTCCATACCTCTCCAACATTAGGTATCCCTGTGGCCTGTGAAATCACCTCGGGTGTCAATGTAAAGTCTACCCCGGCAAGGTTGACATGTCCATCATGCAAGTGTAAAACAAACAGGCGAGCCAACTCTCTGTGGTGCTGAATCCGAGAGATCCTCTCACAAAACTCATAGCAAGACATGTACTGGAAACATGAGACTGCCATAGGACAAGCTTGTAAATCTGTCAAAGAGGTGGGCTCCTCTCGCCTATGATGACCACCCTTTCCACCCTTATGAGGCCTCCTATGTATCTCAATCTCTGAAGCTGATGCCTGGTCATCACTCTGCTCATAGGTTTCGGTTTCTGACATTGTTTAAGGAGCAGCGTGGCCAAAATGTACTACTGTTTCTGCTTTGTAAAATGTTGATTTGTATGTTGTTTCAAGGGGGACAAGGAGCATGAAGGGAATGTTAGGGGAGGGACATTTTTAAAGGGAAAATGGGAATAAATATATAAAACAGGGATTTAAGGGAAAAACATTGCAAAAATCATTGCATATGCATCATTATATACATTGTTTACATGGGTAATGAGAGATAGGGTTTGGGCTAAATTTTTCATTTTTTAGGGAAGAGGGGTAGGGTTTGGATTTTTCTTTACAAATTTAAAAGGGAAATCTATATAGAAAGATAAGGAAAATGACATGGGAAATGGGGAAAATGATTACAAGGGGAATACCTTTCAAATAGCATAAAACCCTAGGCATATTTTACAAATTTAAAATGCAGCAACATGGAGCTTTTCTCTTGCACATGGAGATCCTTTAAAAAAATGCAATTAAGATTCCCATTGACCATAACAAGCAACCATTCTTAAGTTGGAGAGCCTACCTTAGGCAATTTGGCGATTTCGGAGGGCCTTGGATAAATTTACAGTCGGTTTGGTAAGGAGGGTGCTGACAGGTCACGCGCCTCACCCAACGGGTCGTGCGCTACTGACGGGTCACGCCCATTGAAAAATTACACTGCGAGAACGCGCTTGACGGGTCGCGCGCCTCTGACGGGTCGCACACCTGGTCTGACGGGTCGCGCGCCTGTCCAGCTCCCAAATTTGCTCAAACTTTCACTCAATCACTCTTGCAAGTAACTTGGATGCACAATGGGGGTCGATGGAGGGAGATTGGGCCTTTATAGCTTTGATTTGAAATAATTTCATGCCCAAACCCACTTTCTAATGTTTTTCTTTGACACTTTATAAAATTGACCATTTTGGTTTCCTTTGTCCTGAAATTGACTCATTTAATGCTTTTGCTCGATACTTTTTGCAGGGATATCATCTGAGGGATCTTGGCAAGGGAGCCAGGGTTACATGCTATCCTTGGAAGCTTTTTGAAATTTCATCACTTTTTACAAAAATTTGAAAAATGACCTTGGCTTTAAAAACAGGGTTTTTAAATCTAAGGTGAAAATTAACTGTACAAGATAGAAATTTTCGAAGAAACACTTTGAAAAACATCCCTCTGGCTTGTTGGGCACCTATTGACCTTCAGAGACATGACCTTGTAAACAAACTTGACCAAAACCCTAGACCTAGGAATTTGACCTCAAGCCAAGACAAGACAAGCTTGATAGTGACTAAGGACTGAAATGACTTGATCCAGCAATGCCAAGAGGGGGACAAAAACACCAGCTCCTCCATCAGGGTTATGGCATGCCTAATGGGATGCAAAAATTGACACTGATGAGACACCTACTTATGCAAATGCAAAGAGCTTTGATCGCTGATGGAGGGCTACTAGACCGACTCTAACATTGGCTCCAATGGGGATGGTAGCTCCTTGGAGGTACCAAGAACCTTAGACCTCTGGGAGAGCAGACCAGTGCTTTATCTTCATTGGGCAATGGAGTCAATATTTACACATGTGACCCAAAGTTGGACAACTTTATTGACTTTGACAATTGACTGAAATTTGAACTAACTTTGACACAAACCAACTCACTTTATGCAGAAAAAAGACTGACTAAAACAACCTGAAAAACTCACACCAACTAATCACCATCTTCAGAAATATAGCCTTCACCGCGGGCCCCAGACTAAAAATGGAAGATCAGTTCACACTTGCTGCAGAATGAAAGTAAAATGGTAATTACAATGAGAGTGATTAGAGCAGAAAATGCTCAAGCATGATACCTTTTGAGCAGCCGACCATTCGTCGACCCACCGAGACATTCCTCACCGTTCATTTCTTTGAGAAGAAAAGCATTTGGACCACGGTATCTTGCAATTTTGTAGGGACCTTTCCACAAGTTGTCGAATTTTCCATGTTTCCCTTTGTCTTCATTTCGGGCATCCCATCTCAAAACAACATCATCTATCTGAAAATCATCTGGTTTGGCCTTTTTGTCATAGATTTTCTTTATGCGCTCCTGCAACTTAAGGGAATTTTGATGAACCTCCTCTCGTGTCTGCTGTAAATGAATCATTTGACTAATCCGCCATTGCATAGGATCCTCCTCGCCACCAGTTTCTTGCAGCAACTTTGCCACTGGAACACTAAGTGAAGTAGGAAACACTGCATCTACCCCATAAACCAGTTCAAAGGGTGACATACCAATTGACTTCTTTTGACTTACCCGATCAGCCCATAATGCATTTACTAACTTTTTGTGCCAGCTATTCTTATTGATTTCCAGCAATTTCTTTATGATGTTCACTAGAGATTTGTTCGAAGATTCGGCCAGCCCATTTCCTTGCGTATGGTAGGCAGTCGAATGCCCCAAGCTGATATTATATTTGTAGCAAAAATCAACCATTTTCTTTGACTTAAAGGCTGCTGCATTATCTGTGATCAACTTATGTGGACAGCCGAAACGTGACAATATGTTATTCTCAAGAAAAGAAATAATTACCGAGTCCGTGGCCTGCCGAGTGGGAATGGCTTCAATCCACTTCGTGAAGTAATCTGTGGCGGTCAAGATCCATCGATGCTGCCCGGAAGATGCTGGGTGGATTTCGCCAATAAAATCCAAGCCCCATTGCTGAAATGGTGCACTGATTTCAATGGGCTTGAGAGGCAACGGCTGTAATTTCTGCTTTCCTTGAAAAATTTGACATTCATGACAACTCTTAACTGCTTTATATACATCAGAAAATAAAGAAGGCCAATAGAAACCAGCTCTTAAGATCTTATTAGCCGTGGTCTTCCAAAACAAGTGACCCCCACAGTCACCTTTATGAAATTCCTCTACTGTTGTCTTAGCTTCATCTTCGACTAAACAATTCAGCAATATGCCACCGGGGTCTTTCCAATAAAGTGCAGATTTAATGATACAAAATTTGGCAGCCTTTAATTTCAATGTTCTAGCTTTGTTTCTAGGCATCCCGGGGGGTGATGACACATTTTGAAGCACATATACAATATCAGCATACCAAGGAGAAGAAACAAAGATATCTGATACCTGTAGAGCTGAATTTTCTTTGTCTTCATCGGATAAGGCAGCAATCAAATTGATATCTAAGACATGAAGATTTGTTTCAGCCATCAACTTAGCAAGTCCCTGACCTTTAATCAACTTGGTAGGCTTAATTTCCACATCATACTCTAATAGTGCAGCAATCCACTTACCCCTTCTTCCTTCCGGTTACGTTTGTACTAAAACATCCTTAACAGCTGCATTGGGAACATATGCCAAAATATGAGAATTCAGTATGTATACCCGAAAATCTTTCAAAGCTTTAATCAGCGCCAATGCTTGCTTCTCAATGATACTATAATTCAGCGCTCCGTCCCTTATGATGCGGCTTAAAAAAGCTATGGGCCTCTCGACTCCATCTCTCTTTTGCATCAACACGGCTGCCAACGTATGCTCAGAAGCAAATGAAAACAAAATAAAATCTTGTTTATAATCTGGACTGATCAAAGTTGGCGCTGAAGATAAAATTAACTTTACCAAGTTGAAAGACTTTACCGCCTCTTCGGTCCATTTGAGCTCGCTGTCCTTTTTGAGCATGTTGGTTATCTCTCTAAGATGTTCGGCCAGATTGGGAATAAAGCGACGCAGGAAATTCAATTTTCCATTGAAGGACTGAATCTCCTTCTTGCTTCGGGGCTGCTCTAACTGCTGAATTGCTTCCACTCGTGCAGGATCGATACGAATGCCATCTTTAGAAATAATATGGCCCAGCAGCTTGCCTTCGCTCATAGCAAAAAGGCTCTTCTTTGGATTCAACGAGATACCATACTTTCTGCACTTTTGAAACACCTTAGTTAAATGAAACAAATGCTCTTCATCAGATTTAGAAAACACGGTCAGATCATCAAGATAAACAACCAAAAAGACATCTTTCTCATTAGCAAAGGCCATGTCCATTGCCCGCTGAAATGTGGCGCCAACGTTCTTCAATCCAAACGACATCTTGGCATAATGAAATGTACCCCATGGAGTAGTAAATGTTGTCTTGTCACGGTCATCTTCATGTACCAAAATCTGATTATACCCGGAGTAACCATCAAGCAATGACATCCTTGATGCCCCCACTACCCGCTGCAATATATGATCCATTTTGGGCAGCGGATAATTGTCCTTTAATGACACCTTGTTCAGATTTCTGAAGTCTATACACAAGCGAATCTCACCGGTCTTCTTTCTCACAGGCACCAAGTTGGAAATCCAATCAGAAAATCGGATTGGCACTATGATTCCAGACTTATATAACCTGTTGACTTCCTTCTCGATCAATGGCAGCAATTTAGGATTAATTCTCCTCAACTTTTGTCGGAAAGGCTTTTGATTTGGCTTTATGGGAATGGTATGTTGAATGATACTTGTGTCATACGTTTTCAAATCTGAATAGTCCCATGCAAAAACATTAGAAAACGAAGACAACAATCTGATATATTCCTTCTTTACCTTGGGCGACAATGCTTTTGATAGCTTCACCATCTTTGGATTCTCAGCTGTCCCGAGATTCACTTCTTCGACACCTTCCTCTGTTGGCCTCAAAGTTGGCTTGCGGGCTACATCATCTTGATCGAACAATTCTTCCAAAGGAACTAATCCTTTAGGAATGTAATTGTCCTTGAGCTGCAACACATCCATCTAATTTACTCCTTCAGCTTCCATGTCTATTGAGATGTCTTCGAATTTACCCTCAATTTGCAAAAATATTTGATTTCTTCGTCATCTTGGAAAACTTGCCAACACCTTTGATTATCTGGAACTGTAGGACGATGCTTCACATATATCTCAAACTTATTGCTGGAATTCATGGGTATTTTCAGATTACTCGCTGCCTTTGCCAATGCATCCGCAACACCATTTTGAATCCGGGGCACACATGTCAAAGTATGTTCTGAAAACAGTTTTAACATATCTAGGACAGCATTCCGATATGCTCGCATACGAGGATGTTTGGCCTAAAATTCACCTTTAACTTGCTTGATAACCAACTCGGAGTCACCATATACCACTATCTTCTTTGCCTTCAACTTCCGAAGGATTTTCAAACCAGCAATAAGAGCCTCGTATTCCGCCTCATTATTTGAACAATCAAACGCCAATTTGTATGAACATACCCTTACCTTACTTGGAACCTGGTTTTGGACTGAAAATGGGCTTCGAATCCACACACCTATACCAGCACCATCGCTGCCCACCGCACCATCAAAATCCATGGTCCAAAGACCATCTTCATCGTCTTCTAAGTGCTGAAAATGTGATGTCGATGCATTCTCTGTTTGCTGCCCATTTATTTCAGCTGTTGGCTTTATGACAGCAGACCTTTCTTCACTTTCCTTTCTCAAAACTTCTCTAAAATTCTCTGTAATAGCTGGTATATCTTCTACTTGAACTAACTGACTATCTATCTCATTGAAATTATCCGCAAACAAAACAAAATATTCTAAATCTGTTTGTACATAATTTACAGGATGATTGACGGGCGTTTCCTTACTAGTGATCATGTATTTCATCTTTTGTTCCCGATATAACTTCCTCATCTGACCAAAAACTGGAATTGTAGCATAGGAAAAATCGAGCTGAAGTGTACCTTTGAGCTTGGCTCCCCATGACCTCGAAAGCAACATGCCAAATTGCGGAGGAATATCCGCCACCACCACGTCCATCAAAACATTCTTTGCTGGGATTTGATCTAGACTCACCACCAAGTCCTTGATCAAACCAATACATTTCACCCGGCTGGAATCAAATGAATACAAATCATGATACTTCCTTGTGATGTCAAGTCCCAGCTTCTCCATAATCGCTTTGGGCATCAAATTATGTGAAGCTCCCGAATCAAACATGGCATTGTGTAGCACATACTCATGTAATCGCAAACTGATATAGAACGGAGGAACATCACTCTCGGGAGACTCACCATTTAAAGCGAGCCCAAAGATCAGCTCAGGCTGATCATCTTCTACATTCACCGTGTCTAGCATTGGATCGAAATTCAGCAACTTGGAAATTTGGCCTCGGTAAGTGCTGTTCTTCATGATTTCTGTCAAGGGAATAGACACCAACTTTGCAATCTCATTCTCCAAACTGAAAACTGAAACCTTCTCACCTTCTTTGGCCGGATTATCTCTTTTTTCACCTCTATCTCTTGGTGCATTTGATGGCTGGTCTATTTTGCTTGCTGATAATGATTGGCCTGCTGGAGGATCGCTTATTTCTTTCCCTTTTTTCTGCGGGACAGCAGAACCATTCTTTGCTGAGGCTTCTGTTCTCTTCTGGATGGGATTTATGGGAATCACTCAATTTCTCAATTGCCTTTGCTGACCTTGTTGCGCTGATAAAGCATGCAAATACCCTCTTTGATACTCTTCGGATTCTTCTTGAAGTGCTGCATCATTTGACAAAATATAATGCTCATCTTGGGGAATGATGGAATTACTCACCAACTCTTCCTCTTCTGTAACATAAGTGGGCAGATCATCAGGAGTGAAGAAGTGATTTTCCTCTCCAACATTATCACCTTCATCCTCTAATTCTTGGCTAACGAAATTCTGTTGAAAAGGAGGTTTCATTTGCTGCTGAACTACTGCCTCTTGTGCCTTTGTTTCACGCTGCTTGATTCTATATTGTTGCTGCTGTGCACCTCGGAAATTAGGATTACGGATCTGCGGTTCCGGCTTGTCAAGACGAACATTTTCAAGTGCCCTCTTTATCTGTTCAACATCACGAAGAAGCTGATTTGAGGTGGATGCTTCCTTTTTGATTGTGACTCGTTTTTCGGCCTTCATCCTTGCTCTTTTATCATTCAAATTCGCTTCAACACTAACAGCAATTTTCTGCATATCCTCCAAGGTAGGTGGATCTTTGTCTCTCAATGAGTAGGCCATCTTCGGATCAAAGCCATCCGGGAACTTAAGAAGTGCTGATTTTCTAGATGGCCTCAAATCATCGGGAATAGCATTATAAACTGTATTGAATCTGATTATGTAATCTTGAACAGACTCACCCGGATTACGCTTGAGGTTGTTGTATTCGGCATTAATCTGAAGCGGATCCTTTCTGATTTCCCATTGATCTAAAAACTGATTCTGAAGTGCTTCCAAGGTGGCAATGCTTCCGGCTGTCAACCCTCTAAACCACTTCCTAACTTCTCCTCCAAATGTTTGCACGAACAACTGCATGGTAACATCTTCTTCATCTATCTCATATAGATCAAAGAAAGTTGTCATTTTGTCAGTATGTTTCTGAGCAGTAATACTTTGTGGAGTGCCATCAAACATAGGGATTTTACTTTGATAATCGGCTGGCATATCATGAAGATTTTGGGGAAGAGCAAGTGGGGCAAACCGGGCAGCCATTGCTTTAGGAGGGGGAGTAGGATGAGTATGAGGAGGAGGAGCTGTGATAGCAGGGATTATAATGAGAGGAGCTGAAGTTTGTGGAATTGGGGGAGTCGGAGGGGTAGGGGAAGTAGGAGGGGTATGGGATGTAGAAGGAGAACCGACTGTGGATTCGGGATAAGTGATTATAGGCGAAACTGAAACATAAGGAGGATAAGATTCTTCGTGAGCCGTGATAGTGGATCCAATATGATCAGAGATATTCTCAACAAAATCAGCAAGGGTGGTAGCTTGAATATGTGTCTGGAGATGTATCAAGATGAAATTTTCGACCAATTTGTTATGTCTCTCAAATTCAATAGCAGCTGCAAAATCAGGGTCAAGGACTAGAGAATCGAGCGCACTTTCGGACTTAGCTTTAAACAAGGACAACTCAAAGCTTTCATCAAAATCAATATCTTCGAGATAATCAAAAATAGCTGGGCATGAATGAGATTTGAAAATGGGTCTAGGATCAGTAGCCAGTTTGTTTTTCTCAAAAAGACTAGGAAAGAAAAACCATTCAGCCTGTGAAAACTCTCAACCTATCATCCACGGCTCAGAGTTAACAATTATACTGGGATAAAGTGTCAATGAAGCGCTATGTTCACAAGCTCACGGAGATTGACTGAAGCAGCGTTTATCTACTAACGCTGATGTAAAACAAGAGCGTTTTCGAAGGCTACCTGGCGTATCTTCAGGCTCCGTCTAAGACTTATGAAATAACACGTCAATGAGCAAATGATTAATTTGTTCTCCCCAGTATGGTCGCCAGTATGTTAGTGCTTGAAATTTCACCTCAGGCTGAGAAAGGTAAACCTCAAGGCAACATCAAACCACTTCGCCTCGTAGCTAGCCCTACGGGGCGGGAGAGGGCTCTCTCCGGTCTATCTCGGTGAGATCTTCAATGGATGAGATGACCAATAGGGTAACACTGATTTTAGGCTAGTAAACTAATCAAAAGGGCTGATTTGGGGTTTTTAGGGTTTTTGGTGGCAAATTGAGGGGATGGCAATTTTGGGTGCGGGGATTGGACACAGTTTCTGTAGGGGGTTCTTTGGGGCGAGGTAGGAGACAGTATTGATGCCTTTCTTTGAGGTGAATGGATGAGAAAGACAGGTGAGGAGCTAAGGAGAGCAAACAATAACTTTGAATTCTCCTTAAACAGTAGAAAACATTGAAATTAAACAAACTTAAAAGCAGAGCATGACAGCCATGAATTCTTACTTTAACACTTCATTTGTTTAATGTGCAGAAGGAAAAGAAAGGAAATGATTCACATAACACACTTACAAGTACATAGAGAAATACACCATCAATACATGTAACCACAAGAATCCCAAAAAGGACTGCAAAACCCTGGTCTTCCTTAGCAAAAAATTGCAGAGATACAGTGAATAATACAATGATAGTTTCTCCCTCAAGAGTCCAACCATGAAAATGAGCAAGAAAGTACATAATATAGATCATCTAACCTCTTTCCCTGCCTCCATGGGTCGAGCTCACTATCCTAGGAGTTGTTTCAACCACTTCTAAACTATGCACTACAAACTAGGCAGTCAAAACAACTTGCCTCTATAAGCTAGGAAACCAATTCATTCATTTAATTTTCACCTTTTCCATGAATGAATCTTCTAGAAGAGGTACATAAATGTAAAAGTTTCATAAAAGTACATTAATTACATCAAATAGGATAATAATCCACCCTAAAAAGTCAAACAGGGTCAAACTGCGTTTTTCTGAGCTGTACACTGAAATTTGGAGAAATTTGCCTGACGGGTCGCGCGCCTGTGCCTGACGGGTCGCGCGCCTTTGGGACCACTTTTGGGGAACTTCAAGATGTCCAAATTGAGAAACAGTAGGCTTGTTGGAAAGGTCTGTGAGTCTACTTTCCAACCCAACTGGAATTTCTGAATTTGGTGGTCATTTGCCCCTCCAAAATTGCAATCTCCCAAGATTGCTTTCTGTGTCTCAAAAATGTGGCAGAAAGTCATTTTTTGCTCCTTTTTTGACTTTCTGGAGGCCCAAAACTTCATAAAATCTCTTGTCCATTGATGAGCATATGTAACTTCTCATGAAAAATCTGGAAATGCTGAGTTTTTGCAAAATGGAGTTGCCAGGATGAAGGGTCGCGCCGGGGGGTGAGACCCGTTAATGGAGAAAACCTGTAATTGCCTGAAAAAACCAAAATTTACCCAAAATGCTCAAAATTTCTTGGGATTTGTGCTGTGGCTAGGCTATTTAGTGCCTTGGTCCTTCAGTGAAGCCTCGGCCAAGATATGGAGGGGATCGGGCCTCTTTCTCCTTTTTTGTGCCTTAGCCAACCGCCTTTGGAACATCTTCATCTTTGCCTTGCACACGTGCATTCTCGCCCAATAATGGTTCTTCATGTTTCTCAACAATTTCTTCTCTTGGTTGGCCTTAGCCAATAGCCTCTCCAAGTGAGCATTGAGCTGGATAAGCATGGACTCTCGGTCAGCGGGCAATAGATCACCGGGTCTTCTTCGATTCAAGTTGCGGTCACTACGAATCCTCCACAACTCATCAAGAGCTTGCTCATCCTCCAACTGCTTGTTGCGCTGCTCCAGGTATGAGATTGTCCATTGTGCCCCCTCTAATCTCCTCTGCAAGGCATCATTTTCAGCTCTAAGGTGCTGAATGATCTCCTTTGACTCTCGGCTAGGAGAACTGACATCAAGATCAATAAGCTCTATATCCGGAACACCTGATGGTCCCTCATCAATCTTGGGCTGTTTGCCCCTCCCTAGTACCTTTTCTGCTGAAGAAAGCGAGGCCCCTTCCACCTGATGTGGAGATAACACTCGCTGAGCCGATGAAGAAGGCGAGACCCCTTCCACATGCTGTGGAGAAAGTACTCGTCGAGCTGCTGCAAATAAGGCCCTCTGGCCTCTCTGATAAGTAACCAAAGGTGAGGAGCTGACATGTCTAGCGACGGGGATGTCATGCTACTGTGATGGTCCTCCCTCCTCGTGAATAACCTCAGGATGTGGTGGTGGTGGTGCTGTGAAAAGCTCACGAGAGATGAACTCCTCCCATGAGATGCCCTGCTGAGCCAACTGATGTAATACCACTAGCTGAATCAAACCATAATGGTAAAGGCTCCTGTACTGCTGTGCCGGGCTCTTCCTCTGCATCATGGACACCATCCTCTCAATGTTCTGATGGAAGAAAACAGGGATGTTCATCATCCTTACCCGGGTGAAGTGCATCAAGAGGCGAATATGGTATGAATATACCTGTGAAAATCTACCCTCACAAGTAAAATAGAGCATGATGAGCCTCATCATGGGAGCATACTCACTCCTGAGAAATCTGAAGGGAAACACTCCTGTCAAGTGTCTCATGAGTGCTGGTCTAACGAAAGGCTCAAAATGAACACTGTCCAGCACCTTGCACTTATTCCATACCTCTCCAACATTAGGTATCCCTGTGGCCTGTGAAATCACCTCGATTGTCAATGTAAAGTCTACCCCGGCAAGGTTGACATGTCCATCATGCAAGTGTAAAACAAACAGGCGAGCCAACTCTCTGTGGTGCTGAATCCGAGAGATCCTCTCACAAAACTCATAGCAAGACATGTACTGGAAACATGAGACTTCCATAGGACAAGCTTGTAAATCTGTCAAAGAGGTGGGCTCCTCTCGCCTATGATGACCACCCTTTCCACCCTTATGAGGCCTCCTCTGTATCTCAATCTCTGAAGCTGATGCCTGGTCATCACTCTGCTCATAGGTTTCGGTTTCTGACATTGTTTAAGGAGCAGAGTGGCCAAAATGTACTGTTGTTTCTGCTTTGTAAAATGCTGATTTGTATGTTGTTTCAAGGGGGACAAGGAGCATGAAGGGAATGTTAGGGGAGGGACATTTTTAAAGGGAAAATGGGAATAAATATATAAAACATGGATTTAAGGGAAAAACATTGCAAAAATCATTGCATATGCATCATTATATACATTGTTTACATGGGTAATGAGAGATAGGTTTTGGGCTAAATTTTTCATTTTTTAGGGAAGAGGGGTAGGGTTTGGATTTTTCGTTACAAATTTAAAAGGGAAATCTATATAGAAAGATAAGGAAAATGACATGGGAAATGGGGAAATGATTACAAGGGGAATACCTTTCAAACAACATAAAACCCTAGGCATATTTTACAAATTTAAAATGCAGCAACATGGAGCTTTTCTCTTGCACATGGAGATCCTTTAAAAAAATGAAATTAAGATTCCCATTGACCATAACAAGCAACCATTCTTAAGTTGGAGAGCCTACCTTAGGCAATTTGGCGATTTCGGAGGGCCTTGGATAAATTTGCAGTTGGTTTGGTAAGGAGGGCGCTGACGGGTCGCGCGCCTCACCCAACGGGTCGCGCCCGTTGAAAAATTACACTGCCGGAACGCGCTTGACGGGTCGCGCGCCTCTGATGTGTCGCGCACCTGGTCTGACGGGTCGCGCGCCTGTCCAGCTCCCTAATTCACTCAAACTTTCACTCAATCACTCTTGCAAGTAACTTGGATGCACAATGAGGGTCAATGGAGGGAGATTGGGCCTTTATAGCTTTGATTTGAAATAATTTCATGCCCAAACCCACTTTCTAATGTTTTTCTTTGACACTTTATAAAATTGACCATTTTGGTTTCCTTTGTCCTGAAATTGACTCATTTAATGCTTTTGCTCGATACTTTTTGCAGGGATATCATCTGAGGGATCTTGGCAAGGGAGCCAGGGTTACATGCTATCCTTGGAAGCTTTTTGAAATTTCATCACTTTTTACAAAAATTTGAAAAATGACCTTGGCTTTAAAAACAGGGTTTTTAAATCCAAGGTGAAAATTAACTGTACAAGATAGAAATTTTCGAAGAAACACTTTGAAAAACATCCCTCTGGCTTGCTGGGCACCTATTGACCTTCAGAGACATGACCTTGTAAACAAACTTGACCAAAACCCTAGACCTAGGAATTTGACCTCAAGCCAAGACAAGACAAGCTTGATAGTGACTAAGGACTGAAATGACTTGATCCAGCAATGCCAAGAGGGGGACAAAAACACCAGCTCCTCCATCAGGGTTATGGCATGCCTAATGGGATGCAAAAATTGACACTGATGAGACACCTACTTATGCAAATGCAAAGAGCTTTGATTGCTAATGGAGGGCTACTAGACCGACTTTAACAGCCTCCACTTCAGGAAGAGAGGATAAACCAGAGCTGGAGATGGACCCCTCTATGCTCACTACTTTCCTCGAAACCTATATGAAGTTACTACGCAATAGTAAGGCTGTGAAAGGGTTACAGGAACTTATCAATAGATGTGCTAGGACTGCGTGAGGTGAACCACGTGTAGTCCATCAGATCCGAAAGAATAAGACAAGGACAAGGCATGAAATGAGACTCACCGCGCAGGTCAAATAATACGAAATGGATCAAGTCATTCTAGATTTGAGATCAGGTGCGAATGTACTACCAAAGCAGGCTTGGGAGCGAATGGGGCGACCTGCACTGTAATGGTCTCTGATTCAGCTAAGGATGGAAAATCAACAAAAAATCATACCCATAGGCTGGCTGCAGGGAGTGACCATGGATACTGAGGGAGCGAGCGTGCTGGCATATTTTGAAGTAATAGAGATTGTGGATGACAGCAATCCCTACCCTGCACTCCTGGGAATTGACTGGGCTACTGATGTGAATGAGGTCATCAATCTGAAGAAGTGGAAGATGATCTTTGAGAAGAAATCACTGCGCATAATAATACCCCTGGATCCTGCTGAGGGATCGTGCTATACGGAACCATTCCACGACTATGAAAGTGATAATGATGTAGACTGCATCTATAAGATAACAGTGCAAGACCAAGACTGGGTGAATCCCACCGTGGATGGAAGGATTACATGGGAGCACGAGAGTTCCTGCAATTCGGATTCTGACAAAGAAATAGAACGCTGGCAGAATCGGTTACACGAAGTAACTACGCTGAATTGCAATATGATGACTTAGTTGTTGCGTTGTGTCATCAGAGGAAAGGCATCTACCTACTTGTCATGGTCTAACTGAGGTAGATACCTTTTTGGATGCATTTGAAAGGGAGGTACCAAAATAGCAACGCTTCCAAGCCTTGGACTAGGTATTGCGCACTACGCCCGCAAGATGGTGGGGTACGCACAAGGGAAGCTTTGATGATTGGCGCAAATGTAGGAGGATGATGAGAGCATGGTTTGGGAAGCCTAAGATGCTACTGACAAACAAGTACGATGGGCAGAATGATCCACGCGCGTAGTTGGCCAAAGCGGAGAAGAACTATTCCACCACTGAGCGCAAGGGGCTAGCTATGGTGTATGTGCTCTAGAAGTACAGACACTACTTGCTAGGAGGCCACTTTAAGATGTATAAAGACCACTCTGTGCTGAATTACCTGGTCAATAAGCCTGTTTTGGGGGAGGGGGGGGGGGGGAATTCGTAGATGGATTTTATTGTTCCAAGAATATGATTTTTAAGTTCTTGTAAACCTAGACGATTGAACATGAGACCTGACCACCTGTCGTACATCGAGACAAGGGAGGAACCTACTAGTTTGGAGGAAGGATTACCTGATGTGCAACTCTTTGTTGTGCACATCATTTATGGACATTTCAAGGATATAATACACTTTCTAACAATTGGAACTGCATCGAAAAGATACTTTGTCTAGCAAAAGAAGGAATTAGTGGTGTGCATGCCAAACTTCTCTATCATTCTTGGGCATCTATACAAGATGGGGAATGATGAAATACTGTGAAGGTATGTACCTGAGTTTGAACGAAGCAGCATCCTCACGGATGCTCATGGGGGTGTTGCGGGAGGACATGTAATGTGTGTGATGTATGTTAGCGGATAGGCAGGCCATCGCAGAGGGATGAAATTCCTTTGAATCCACAAGTAACGTTGTAACCCTTTAAAAAGTGGGAAATAGATTTTGTAGGACCTATTTAGCCCCAAGGAAAGACAGGCGTGAGGTACATTATCACTATGTTAGAGTACTTGACTCATTGGGTAGAAGCACAGTCGGTGAAGGATTGCACAGGTGCGACTGCCACGAAGTTTCTATTTGAGCATGTACTGACATGATTTAGATGTCCAAAGATCTTGATGAGTGATTGTGGTATGCACTTTTTGAATGAGACGATCAGCATACTAAAGGAGGAATTTCAGGTGTATCTGTTAGACACATACATGGCAGAAACAACAGATGAATGATAAGCATGAGAGTGTATCTATTATTAACAAATGATATACATTTATGGTAAATTCACATGACCTTTGGTTTCGTATTCCAAGGTATCTTGGACTTCCTTAGACTATTCAGCTTCCACACCAACCCTTAGAGGATTAGGTGTCCAACATTCCCCCCTTAATCTGAAGGGTTATGTATGAGTCCAAGAAGAGAGTTGTAATATAAAATGTACAAAAATGCATGGCAGCACTAGGCTGAATGTGCTCTCTGAAATGTTGGTATAAGGGAGGTGGTTTAAGAATGACCACCAACACTGGAATGCTTAGTGAAATTCCCATAACTCTTCCAAGTCTAGCATGAAGCTCAAGTCTTCTGCTAGAGGAAGTGCTCTTGATGTTTTTAAGAGGGAAACCTTCAACCATGAAAGGGAGGTCACACCCCGCATAAAAGGGAGAACCTCAACCTGAAAAGGGAGGTCTCAACCTGTGATGGTTTAAGGATGACCAACAACTTTAGAATGCTTAATGCAATTCCTGGAACTCTTCCAAAATTGGAAAGAAGTTGAAGTCTTCTACTACAGGAAGTTTCCCCAATTCTTTGAATAGGTATCACTAATTGAAGGCATGCTCAGGGGCATATTTGTCTCTGGCGACAACTCTGAATCTAGTATGGCAGGTTGTGGCTCAAGCTCGCTTGATGTGGCTTTGAAGCTTGTAGATGACCATGACTCCCCCCCTATCAGTTACAAGGTGAGAAGATGAAGAAAACTCAATTGCAAGACTATTCAATACTTGAGAACAAATCATGTTGTATGAGCGAAATATCTTCTTGGCTGTTGAAGCCCATTGCTAAGAAGTGATCCATCCAAGATGAATCTTTGTTCTTGTAGGAGGTTTGTTTCTGAAGCATCTGTTTGAAGAATGATTGGTTTTATGACAGTGCTTACATGGATGAAGATCAAAACAGTGGTCTTTCATGTGGCAAACTCGGTCACAGTGTTGGCATTTCACAATCTGTTGTTGTTGTTGTGGAAGAGGAGAAGAATCTGAAACAGCTAGAGGTGAACTGTCATGAAGGAATCCAGTACTCTGAAACTAAATGGGCTTCGAGTAATCTAGAATATAAAAGGAAACCTCCTTATCATATCCAAGACCTATTCTGTGCTTGTTTCTAACAAGCTCTTTGTTGGCTTATATGGGCTTGACCTAGGTTTGGAAGAGTTATTTAGCCTAACAAATCCCACAGCTGCTGGCCCTTTCGGCAACAGCCCACAGAGCAGGGAATGAGGTCTCACCGGAGGTAGTAGGGGAGGGTGTTGGAACCAGGTTTGACGATTTTTCCCCTTCCTGGTTGCCCCCAGAGGAGGTTCCAGGATTTGAACTTGCGCCAGCAAGAAGTTGTTGCCCTTGGGGAAACGGGTTGGTTAACACAGCTTGAGAACTAGAAGTCCCTTGTTGTCCTAACAAGCGCTGAGCATCTTCAATCTTAGGGCAGAGATGAGTTAGATGGTCTCCACTGCACAATTTGCAGGGAAACTTGACTTTCTTTCTCAACTCATTTCTACCACCACCAGCGTTGTTGCCGGATTTATTTGCATCAAGCTTCCCATCCTGGTTCTTTTTCTTACCTCATCCTTTCTTTTTCCCACTGGAATTTTGATTTCCTTTGGGGTTATCAGATTGGATGGCATTTATTGAAGAAGTTTGGGAAGCGGGGGGATTAGACGATGTGACTTGGTTGTTAGAAGCAGTTTGCAAGGACAACTGCTGCAATTGATTCAACAAGTTCACGGTAGTTGTGTCTACTGACCCGACGATACCATCCGCGTGTGGACCTGGCTTCAACTTAGCTACATCAACCTTAGATCCAGGAGCATCTGGCAAGTACTTTTGTAGGATCCCAAACTGAGAGTAGATCAATTCTAATTGCTGGGCCCTAAAAATGGCTTGCTCCTCAGAATAGACCCCAGACATGGAGACATCCTTGGAGATCTCGGGTTGTAAAGACTTCAAAAACCAGTCGAGATGGTACTCCAGAGGAATTTCAGCTTTAATGAGCCTCTTTCTCCGTCTCCATTCCTGAATATGGTCAGAAATGTGGGTTGCCTTATCCTGACGAAAGGTGGCCAGAAGTTCAGTTTCGGCATCATAGCGGACAGGCAACTGGAAGTGATTTAAGAAAATATTGGCTAAGTCAACGAACGATGTAAAGCTGCCCCCTGGCAACTTATATACCATTTGGCAGCATTACCAGTCAAGGTGCGCTGAAAGAGTCTCAACCTAATCGAGTCATCGATAAGGGAGTTAGATGAGCACCACAAATGGAATGTGGTTACATGGTCGCCTGGGTCTTCACCACTCTTCCCTTCGAATTTTGGAATGTCTGAAGGGAGTTTGGTTGGGACCGGAGGCCAGGCTGGATTGTGCTTGATTGGGTCATTTGTTAACTTAGTGAGATCTAGCAAGTTTAACATTGCCAGAAACGGAAGCCTAGGAGGACCTTGGGGATTCCACCCAGACTGGGCAGAACTCCCAAAGCTCTGAAAAGATTGTCCTGGAATTTGGGAGGCACCAGGCTGCCCGAAGTAACCAGTAGAACCAGCTGAACCAAAAGGCAAGCCTTGTGGTCCAGCAAAATTCGGAGTTTGACCAACTCTGGCCGTATAACCTCCATAACCAGCAAAGTTTCCTCCTAAAGGATTGTAGGGAGTTGATAACCCCTGATAGGGATTCCAAGCCGAAGCAAGGGGGGGAATACTTTGAAACATACTAACCGTGGAGTACGGCCTATTCCCTTGTTGGCCGATAAATGGATTCCCAGTTCTCGCGCTACTAACCCCAGGGTTATTCCAACCTTGGAAAGGATTGCTGCTTTGTCCCACAGAAGAAAAAGGCATGGATCCTACCATCGGGTTGGAATGTGGTATATGACCACTTCCAAAAGGAAAACCCTGGAATGAAGCCGATCCGCCCATCATGGACGTAGTGGCACTAAACGAAACTGATGGAATACCCTGTGAATGGGTGCCAAATGGGAAGAATCCAGTAACAAAAGCATTGGTTTGGGCATTTCCACTCGTGGACGGAATGGAGGTAGACCCAACTATAGATGTGCTACAAAAGATCCAAACAAGGAAGTAGAGGAGATGGAAATGGTTCCTCCCCCTTGCACCGATGTTGGGGTTTGCATAGTCGTAGCATTCGTAGAAGCCATGCTTCCAGTAGTGATCATCGATGGTAAGCGCGTAGCGTAACCTGGACTTGACTCTATGCGTCGGAGTCCCAACGTATTGCAGTACGTCTGAATGACTAGATGGTAGTGGGGAATTTGGAGCCGCTAACGACTTTGAAAGTTCTTCTACCTCTATGTTATTCTCCGCTTGAAAGAGAACTCGAGAAAGGACTGGAGTGTCCCTCTCTTGTTCAAAAGTGCCATGCCTTGCTTGGCCGCTAATGCCCCCGAGAGGAGGATCAATCCCCGATGCGTCAACCAGTGTGGGATGGAACCCACCGGTAGTATTGCCTCTGCGCCTTCTAGGAGAAGGCTCTAAACTTGGTGGCGAGAGACCACGAAGTCTTCGAGACCGTCTTGGAGATCGGTCAGCCACTTTGAATTTTTTGTTATGATCTAACTAAAGACTCAAAAAATTGAAAGCTAGGCCAACTAAGAGCACAGAGCACACACTATAAAGTTCCTAAAGATACAGCCAGTCAAACAACTTCCAAGTATTTCCGCTCCGGGTGATTAAGACCGGACACCAAAATACGAGAAAGTGAAATAAGGGGCCTTCCGAAGATAGTCTGGGATGATGAGGGCCCAGACCTATCAGCGAAGGTATCAGGGGAAGTTACGCTGACCTCCTAACAACATCCTGCACCGGTGCAAGCCCCCAAGCTTCGCAAGGGTGCCCTCTAGTAGTACTGTCGAGAGTGATGCAACGTCAACCTCAGGTGCCACGGGATTCCCCTCCGCAGCCACCTATGTAGTTCCCTAGGAGTAGAAACTATGGATACCAACTCGTCGCAGAAGCCAGGCGGAATAGTCGTGAGGTAAGTTCGGACAAGTAGGAGAGGGGGTATCTCT
The DNA here is from genome assembly GCA_031772625.1 of Pinus tabuliformis. NCBI lineage: Eukaryota > Viridiplantae > Streptophyta > Pinopsida > Pinales > Pinaceae > Pinus > Pinus tabuliformis. The sequence continues at coordinate 904,805,923 of CM062811.1, forward strand.
CTTCCCTGTCTTTACAGACCCTCGTGGTTAACTCCCAGATCCGGAGCTTTCCTGGTCTTCCTAATGCTATTGGATTTTCTCTCGTTATTCAGACTCCTACGTTTGACGTTTATATGGCCTTGGAGAGTTAACTCTCCACTCGCCTAATCCAGGACCCTAAAATACTAATCTTGTTGGTGTAACTAACTAAAACAAAAAGTTCTAGTGAATTTTATTTATCGCTTGATTTTATTAGGCTGTTCTTTAAGTCACAAGGTAACGGAAGTAAAACTAGTGGTGTTTTTTGACGCAAAAGAAATTAATAAAAACTTAACTACATGCACATGCACTTTTTCATTTTTCGATGAAGAGCAATTTCTATAGGGTTCAGAGGTACTTCTAATAAAACAAATTTTCCTTTTCTTTTCGTTAATGCACACTTCACACTCACAAAAGCTAACAAAGCTATATATGCCTAAAAAGGGGATGCAAATCTATCCTAATGCAACAACTATATGTGGATGCAAGATCTAAAACTACTCTGAAAACAAAAATGAAAGTTGCTTGCTTATCAATCTTTATCTTGCCACTTACAATGCCTAGATGGAATATGAGATGTTACCATTCATTTCGTCTAAACACTAAAAACAAGTTCTAAGACAAACATAAAGCACTTTCACTTCACTAAAAGGAAACCAAATGAAAAGCAAGTTCAAGAAAGCAAAACTAAGATTTTCAAAAGATTTTCTTCAAAGCAACAAACAAAAAAGTCTTTTCAAAAAATGCTCTCAACAACACTAAAACTTGTGATTGAAGAATAGGCAATTAAACACTTTTGCGAATCAACACCACTCAATGGATGAAAACCCAACAAAAATAAATGTGTTTGAAATCGCTCTTAACAATCAAAAGCAGCAATGAAAGCCTTGGCAATGAAAACCAAAAAGATCAAAAAGACAAATTCCAAGAAAGTGTCAAACAACAACTTTCATGAAACAAAGAAGTGGATGGTCACAAAAAGCGATCTTGTCAAGCAAACAAAAAGTCACCAAAAGCAAGATTAACACAAAGATTGTGATCAATCTCCCTACTCCGATGAATCAGAGTAGCCAAGATTCCTAGCAAGAAATCTTGCGTGCTTTAGCAAAAAACGATGACGCTTGCAATCAACAAAAAACAAGACCAGTACTCCTTATAATCAGAGAGAATTCGGAACGAGATGCTCGCTGTAAAACAAATAACTGATACTGGAAAATGACTGTTTCAGACTGACTCAAACCACCAGACAAACCTTCAGAGACTAAAAGATTTATAAATCTTGAAAATTGCAATATATACGCGACTGTACTTATGTACAGATTGCGTGTATACGCGACTGTGTTTGAGGAAACCTGCGTATACGCGGGTTCACTTAAAGAAACAAGCGTATATACGCCTCTGATGGGAATGCGGAGGTTTCGAACGCGGGTCTGCATGGAACCTGGACCCGACTGATCAAGCTAGGGTTACCATAGGGCGCATAGACCGGAGGAAGGGAGTAAGTTGAACAGGGTTGTTGAGCAACCAGTGAAGGAGGAACGGGCATCTGGAGGTAAGCTTTTTTTGTTTTGGGCGACAGCTGGAAAAAAGAGTAAAATACTCATTGACCTCAGCGCTGGTGGTAAACCTGTTTTTTGTTTTCTACCCTGTTATCCGTGTTTGTAACCATGGTAAAATCCACCGAGCTTGTGGATCTAGACCCGGTCATGGAAGATATATTGTCAGTTTGGGGCAAAGACCTGTCAGTTAAAAACATAGAAAGGTACTTTGGAGACATCAGTTCTTGAAGATCTGGAGCACTTTCACCAGAAACGCTCAGAATCCAACAATCCTTCATACAACTGACCCAAGGTTATGAAGAGAATGAGTTTACTCACCCAGATTTCTTCGGCGCACAGCTTTCAGCAACCCCAGGAGAAGGAACCCTGCATGCAAGCTTCCGTCCCTCGAGCCATGGCAGCAAAGGAAGTTTGCCCATTGAAGAGCCAGTCCTTTCCGGGGGCTTGGAAGATATTGTAAACTTCATTTCAAGTGCAGAGCGGCCGGGTGAGAAAAAGGCCGGAAGGGCATCCGCCATAACTAGGGCTTCCATCGGGAAGGAACAGGGCGTCTCAAAAGGCGATGGAGGCAGGCCGGGCAAAGAGATAGCAGTTTCCCCAGACCCACAAGCGGAAACTCAAGCGGAGGGTCCAGATTTTCAGGTAATCCATCCCCCAACTGATTTTTCTTCTCGGGAGATTGAGGAATTCCCTTTTCCTCGCAGACCAGAGTTAGGGTTTACTCCTTCAAACCCGGATTCAGAAAGAGTCGATGTAAACAGAGAGGAGCGGGAGGAGGATATTGGAGGGAGGAAAAGAGGTGAGAAGAGGAAGAAACAAAGACCCATCGGCGAGCAGGAGCTGGAAGGGAATTTGGTCTTGGGGATGGAGGTAAGCATAGAAGAATCCCTGGAGGTGGCCGACTGCACAGTGGTGGGCAGGGCGAGAGGGAAGAAATTTTCTTCTAGTTTCTTGCAAGAATGGGGAGAAAAGAATTGGATGGTAGGAGAAGAGAGGGCTTTTGTAGCCTCTACCCTGGCAAAAGGTTGGTTCTTGTTCAGATTCAAAAGCAAAGAAGCGGCAGATTGGGTAATTGCAAGGAATTGGGTGATTGGGAACATTCCAATCCTTTTGAAGAAATGGACACCGATGTTTGATGCAGGCCGTGAGAAAACAGATGTGTATCCTGTATGGGTCAGGGCTCCTGGCTTGCCCCATTTCTTATGGACAGAAGCAGTGTTTAAGGCTATCGGGGATAGACTGGGAACCTTTTTGGAAGCTGACATGACCTTTAAACAAACTCGAAACCAAGCCATGGCTCGCATCCTTGTCAGTTTGAATCCTGGCAAAGGTCTAGCAAAAAAAATAAATCTGCAATACAAGGATATGGTTTTCGAGCAGATACTGGACTATGAATACCTGCCCTTCAGGTGTCATAGGTGTCACGAGTACGGGCATCTCGCGAAGGAATGTCCTCTTGGAAGGAGAAGGCGGAGATTTCAAAAGGCGCCGGTTCAGTGGGAGAATGTATATAGTCCTATTCATCATTTCCAAGGTCAGAATCCCACATCTGAACTGAATAATGCCGTCAAGGAGACATTGGCCCAAAATCTCCCATCTGATCTGAATGCTGTGGATATGGAGACAGAGATTCAAATGGAAGTGCAGTCGCCGGTCTATGCCCATAAGGAAAACCAGGTCACCTCAGCGGATAAGGAACCAGCCCTGGAGGAAATCTCAGCAAAGGAAAATCAACCTGGAAGGCCGTCTCAACCATCCGAAGGAATAATGGGTATGTGCTCTGATTCATCCATTCCTCCAGTTATTAATGCTGAATCCATGGATGTCTGTATGGAGCATTCCCCTTTGAACAAAATTGTCTTTTCAGTAAAAGAGAATAGTATTTTAATTCATGAAGAAATTAATGTGAATCCCGGCATAGAGGATATCTCGGCCGCCCTTCCCTCCCTAGATCTGAACAGTGAAGGTGTTTCTAATGATCCTGGGCCCTCGGCTCTCCTCCCTTCATGCCCTTACAATCTTCGTTCCCTCGATCATAAGGCTATCTCCTGCGTCTCAGTAGGAGGAATAGGGCCTCTCCCCTCCCAAAGCCAATCTAGGAAGAAAAGAGGTAGGAAATCCAATCTCACTTCGGCTCAGATTAAAGCAAAGTTTGAGGTAGCAGATGGAAAACAGCAGTCTATTCCAGGGGCACTTAGAGCAGCGCATCCCCCAGAAGAGGTTATCAAATGATCATATCATCATGGAACTGTAGGGGTTTAGCCAGTAAACCCAAAAAACTGGTTTTGCGGGAGATGTTTCTAAACTCTAAAACTGATATCCTCTTTCTCCAAGAGACTCTTGGAAGTGGAGTCGAGGTGGAATCAGCCTTAAATGCTTTGATGCCTGGGTGGAAATTTATTGCAATAGATTCAGAAGGTCACTCTGGTGGGTTGGCAATTGGCTATAAGGAAGGGAGGATAAAGGTCAGCAATATGTGGGGGATGAAACAGGCAATGGGAATGGAAGTTCAGTCCACAGAAATTGCCTTCCCCCTTTCCATTTGTAATGTGTACGGCCCCTGCCAGGATAAGGTATCTTTCTGGAATAAGCTGATGGAAAATTCTTTCTTGAAGGACAAAAATTTGGTGCTAGGAGGGGATTTAAATTTCTCGATTGGTAGAGCAGAGGCATGGGGTCCTTCAGCCAGGGAAGACCCCTTGTCAGACTTTTTCCTAAATCTGTTCTCTGACAATAACCTCCTAGACATAAACTTACTCAAACTAAAGCCTACTTGGAGGAACAGGAGAACTGGGGAGGCTAGAGTGGCAAAAAGGCTAGATCGTTTTTTTATACATGAGGAACTGGCAGTCAAGATCCCTATGTTCAGGCAATGGATTGAAGAAGGAGGGCTCTCAGATCACTTCCCTATCTATTTAGAATTCACCTCCCCCCCTCCTAAGCCCCCTGCTCCTTTCAAATTTAACTCTACATGGCTACAAGAGGAGTCCTTTTCAAATCTTTTCAAACAAACATGGAAGCACCCGGAAGTCAATGCTCTAGAGGATAGAGGCTACTTATTTATGGAAAACCTTAAAATATTAAAGAAATCCACCATAAGCTGGGCAAAGGCTAGAAAGGAGGCACAGATTGCGGAATTCTCAAAGATAAGTGAGGATCTTAAAAAGCTGGAAAGCATTGAGGAGGATGGTTATCTGTCGCAGGCCTCAAAGGAAAAAATCCTCCATCTTGAGAAACTCAAGTCTAAAATTCTACTGGACAAAGAAGAAGAATGGCGATTAAAGAGTAGGGCAATCTGGCTCAAAGCCGGAGATGAAAATACCAGATTTTTCCACAATTATGCCAAAGGGAGGAAATCGGAAAATACAATATGGGCTCTAAAAAATGAAGAAGGAAGGGAAGTGCAGACTTTTCAATCTCTGTCAAATTTAGGTCAGAGTCACTTCCAAAAGCTCTTCGCAGATCCGGGAGAGACTACTATTGCGGAGGTAATAAGGACAGCTCAATGTTTCCCGAGATTTTTGGAAGAGGACGAAGCGGAGGACCTAAACTGTGAGGTTACAAAGGAGGAAGTGGAAGCTACAATAAAATCCATGGCAAAAGAGAAAAGCCCTGGACCAGATGGATGGTCCATAGAGCTTTTTCTTCACTTTTTTGAACTAATAGGAGCAGAAATCACAGAAGTAGTGGAGGAGGCCAGGAAAAAAGGGGAAGTCTATAGTCCCTTTAATGCTACGTTTATAGCCCTAATTCCAAAGAAGGATGTCCCGGAAAGCTTTGAAGATTTCAGACCAATATCGCTATGCAATAGTATTTACAAAATCATAGCAAAAGTGATAGCAAACAGAATCAAACCAATTCTGTCTCGACATATATCTATGGAACAATTTGGGTTTTTATCGGGAAGACAAATTCATGAAGCAATAGGAGTCACTCAAGAGGTCATGCATAGTGTGAGGCAAAAGAAAAAGAAGGGTGATGTTATCAAAATTGATTTGTCCAAGGCATATGACAGGATAAATTGGTTATATCTCAGGATGCTTCTAACTCACCTTGGGTTTAAACCGGCTTTCATCAGTTGGATAATGGGATGTATTTCGAATGTAAGCTATGCAATTCTCATCAATGGAGTGGCCACCCCTTTTTTCAAAGGTCAAAGGGGTCTGAGGCAGGGGTGCCCTCTGTCTCCTCTGCTCTTTCTTCTAGTTGCGGAGGGTCTCAGCCAGCTGATTCACAAAGCCAGAAGAGAGGGGAAGGTAAAAGGTATTGAGGTAGCCACAAATTTATTTATATCTCACCTCCTTTTTGTTGATGATATTTTAATCTTCACAAATTCTGAGCTCTCTGAAATGAAAGAACTAAAATGTATCTTAGATCTGTTTCTGAAAGCCATTGGCATGCAAATAAATCAAAGGAAATCCCAGCTGATTATGATAGGTTTAGTAGTTCAGGAGAGGGTAAGGCTACAATCAGTTTTACCTTTCCAGCCCAGTACCTTGGAAACTCCTTTCAAGTACCTAGGTTTCTGGCTAAAACCAAATGCTTATAAGAAGGAGGATTGGAACTGGCTGATTGCAAAAATTGAATCCAGGATCTCCCATTGGAGTTTTAAATGGCTCTCAAGAGCGGGCAGATTGACTCTAATAAAATCAGTGCTTTTGGCCATTCCAGTCTATTGGGCTGCTCTTACGTGGGTCCCAAAGGGCATCATGGGAAAAGATCAAAAGGCTATACAGTAGATTTCTTTGGGATGGTGCCAAGGAAAACCCAGTACTTCCATGGGTGGGCTGGGACAAGGTGGCAAGGTCCAAAGACTGGGGTGGTTGGGGGATTAAAAATCTTCCAGACTTCAGTCTTTCTCTGGCAGCAAAATCGGGATGGAGGTTGATAAAGATGGAAAATTTATGGACCAAAGTGATCAGAAGGAAATATATAGACCCGGTCCCTCTGGAGGAATGGATAAGGATCCCAGTTAAGAACAAACAGAATGCATCAGTGATATGGAAGGCAACTGTGGATTCGTTCAAGGTAATTGAACAAGGCTTGGCATGGAAGATTGGAAACGGTAGAAATCTGAAGATTGGGAAAGATCCATGGATCGGCTGCAATGAAAACTATGCCCTTTCACCTGAACTAATCAGGCATTTAGAAGACAAAAATATTTTAACTCTTGATCAGGTGGAAAAGGTGGGTCATTCGAGCATCTGGAGTCAGGCTTGGAAAGATGGAGGAGATCTTCAGCTGGATCAGAGGTGGTGGAATGAATGGTCTTCGTTCACTCAAGAACTTGTTCGCTCAAATGTAAGAATTACAGACAACCCGGATAGCCTGATCTGGGCCCATGGAGAAACTGGCGATTACTCCCCCAAAGATGGTTATAAGTTCATACAATCCAGGAAAGGGTGGGAAAACCCCGAGTGGTGGACAAAACAAATTTGGAAGATCAAATGCCCTGCTAAGGCTCGGCTCTTTCTCTGGTGTCTCCTTAAAAGGAAGGTTCCCACATGGGACATCCTCCAGGCTAGATTCATGTATGGCCCTGGGAGGTGCTCCCTTTGTAAAGAGGAAGAGGATTCCATAAATCATCTGTTCCTTCGCTGTTCGGAGACTGCTAAAATCTGGAGGGAGGCTGAGAAGCTGCTGAATAAAAAATTTCAGTGGGGAAATGGAAATCTGGACGAGGCTTGGTCAAATTGGTGGCAGCAGTACCCGGAGGGGAATCTGAGGAATCTTCCGCCCATCATTTGCTGGGGTGTCTGGCTAGCTAGAAACAGAGCTATTTTTCAAGATAAAGGAACCCAGCCTTCTGTCACAGCCATCCAAGCGGTCTCCATTTACTCTTCCATCCCCGAACCTGAAGAAAAAAGACCACAAAATACAAACAAGACAGTTCAAATCAAAGATGGCATCCCTTGGGCGTTTTTTGACGGAGCATCCCAAAATAACACAGCTGGCGCAGGAATTGTCATTCACCTAAATGCTCAACACTCCCTTAAAGCTTCAGTGGGATTGGGCTCAGGATCAAATAATTTTGCCGAATTATCAGCTCTGAGACTGCTCCTTTGTTGGCTTATTCATAGAAACACCTTCACTATTCAGATCTTTGGAGACTCCCTCAATGTGGTAAATTGGATCAACGGAAAAAGTACATGCAAAAATCAAATTTTGAAACCCATGCTGGAAGAAATTCTGGACCTAAAGTCATCTTTTAACTCTTTCTCCATATGCCATATCTACAGGGATAGCAACGATGCCGCGGACAAGCTTTCTAAGGAAGGTTTGCAGCAAGCTTTGGGAGGGTGGAAAATAGTTGAAGACTGTCAAGGACAGTCCATTTCATCAGATGTGCCGCCTTATATATAACTCTTCAGCTACTGTTTTTTGTTTTTTCTGTTTTTAACTCATATATATCTGTTTAGACTTTCTCTCTCAGACATCTCTTTCTCTAAAACTCTGATACATATTATTATATATATTTTTTGTGGGTTGTTTTCCTCTCTGTTGAGGAGACCCAAAGGCCTGTTTAGTATGCTGTTTATTGCTTATGATCTGCCTCTCTCAGACGAGGCTTGGTTTTTGGACATGGCTGTTTTGCCTCAGCTGTTTTCCTCAGTTAAAACTTGCTCAGTTTTCTGCGTTCAAAAGGGCAGAAAGGAGTTTATAGTTTTTTGATTGCTTGGTTTGGCAAGCAGCTCTATCAGAAATGCTCGGCATATGCAATGTAACTTTTTATTCTCTTAATAAAAAGTTCGCTTTTTCTTCGGAAAAAAAACAATCAAAAGCAGCAATGAAAGCCTTGGCAATGAAAACCAAAAAGATCAAAAAGACAAATTCCAAGAAAGTGTCAAACAACAACTTTCATGAAACAAAGAAGTGGATGGTCACAAAAAGCGATCTTGTCAAGCAAACAAAAAGTCACCAAAAGCAAGATTAACACAAAGATTGTGATCAATCTCCCTACTCCGATGAATCAGAGTAGCCAAGATTCCTAGCAAGAAATCTTGCGTGCTTTAGCAAAAAATGATGACGCTTGCAATCAACAAAAAACAAGACCAATACTCCTTATAATCAGAGAGAATTCGGAACGAGATGCTCGCTGTAAAACAAATAACTGATACTGGAAAATGACTGTTTCAGACTGACTCAAACCACCAGACAAACCTTCAGAGACTAAAAGATTTATAAATCTTGAAAATTGCAATATATACGCGACTGTACTTATGTACATATTGCGTGTATACGTGACTGTGTTTGAGGAAACCTGCGTATACGCGGGTTCACTTAAAGAAACAAGCGTATATACGCCTCTGTATCTAAGAAAAACAGCGTATATGAAAAGCTTCAAGAAAAATAAAAAAAACAAACTGAAGAAACTGGCAAAACTTAAAGTTCAAAAACAGACCAGACAGTAACAACAAGCAGACAAGGCAGCTGAGCCCTTATTGGCTTGAAAAATACCCAAACTAGGAACAACAAGAGTGTTGTCCCCAGTGGAGTCGCCAATTCTGGTAGAGGGAATTACTCCCCTAGGGCTTTTTGGGTTGAAACCCTAGCAGACTGAAAGTTATCTATTCAAAGAAACATACATTCATACAACCATTATGCTATTGTAAGCAAATTCTATGATAAGGGTATGTACCTTTGGTCCTATGTTTGAGAAGGCCTTTAGGGTCCAAACCCTTCTTGGAGTTCCCTTCTTCTCTTTTGTCCTGCAAAACAACCAATTCAAAGAACACAGCAGTACATGGACAAAACTTATAAAGAAACCATCTTCATGTTATAAAGAAAGGTAGTTAGTTATGAAATCCAAACAACCATTTACATATGAATTCTAAACATGACTATCATTAACATAAAGAAGATTCATTTCGGGAACCAAGACATGTGTTTCTTTTATTATAGACAAATAAAGTACATAAAAAGGAATATGTTCACCTGAATCACCTTCAGCAGGCTCCAAGCAAAGCTTCCTTCTGGATCCGTTCCAGCCTCAAGCCTCTAACAAAACTCCTTCCATGACTCTCTCCATGATGTCATAAATGGTGGATGAACATCAACACACAAGGAAACAAAGGTTTCCTGTACAAAATGGGGGAAGTGCAGAAGGCACAAGGGACTTCAGACCTGGTCAAGGGAAAAATCTCAGCATAATAACCTTTCTCTCTATTCTCTCCTCCCTTAGGCCTTCCCTTTGAGGTCTTTTTATACCATCTCCAAAGTAGTTTTTTAGTTAGGAGTTGGTTGGGAACAGTTGGGCCACGGGCACTAACAGGTGATCAGCAGGTAAAACCCGCGATCTCCGCCTGAAAATAAGGAGTGTTATATTTTTTTAAGTGTTTTAATACATACACGCGGGTTGGCTATACACATACCTGCGTATACATGCATTTAACTCAGGGCAATGAAGCGTATAAGGGATAAAACACTGTTTTTTAAATTTTAGGACCAGGTCTGGAAGGAGGGGTTGCCTTAGGCCATGAGTACAGCATCACAAACCATAAGAGTGAGATTTGGAGCTATAACACTAGGGATGTCTTGGTGTGGTCTGGAGGTTTTTCACACTGGTTTACAGCTCTGCGTTGCTTGATATTCGCACAAATCTAGCTTGAGTATATCTTTTCTTATTAGTGTGCTATTCTATTAGATGATGTGGTTACCAGTTACCAAGGTCTTTAAGCAAACATTTAACCAACACAATTGATTCGCATATTAAAATAAACCCATATTTATACTCATTCCAACCATAAGAAAATAAGATTAAACAGATATTATGATAGTTCAGAAGAAACACAGAATTCCAGAAGAAACTTATATTTATTTCCACTTTGTCCTTAATACATCCAGATCCTCCCTGGGCACTCAACTGTAGGGGTTTGCGCACACAACTGCGAACTTTCCAGACCTCTGCGCACACAGCCACAAAGCCAACTTACAGACGCTTTCAATCTATCTTCTTCAAGTACCCATTATATTTCATCCTTTCCAAGAACTGCCTATCCCTCATAGAGCCACGCTCTATTTATACCCTTCCTTGGCCCGCAATCCTTGCACGGGCTGACTCTATTTATATTTCTTTGCATTATTTTTTGGCAGACTACCCTTTGACTCAATCCTACTATAATTCATGCTCCGCATACTTCGGAGCTTTTACAATAATTTAATCCTACCTTTTGGGCTTTCTACCCCAAAACCATTATGTGGGACCTCTGCTACCCAACAGTCCCCCAACACAATCATCGTGACTCATCCCGAGTGTTACAGAGAAAAGTGTCTATATAGAACTGCTCTATCCCACTAAGGTGTGATAGCTGCCTTAGAAACAAACAGAGTAAAGCTACTTTCATTTTTCCTTTATGAATTATAAATAGAGAGGAACAAGAAGACCAACCTCTATCTTGCGCTAATCTCCTGATTTGATTCCTCTCTTCTTTGATAGTCTTTCGCTACCTGCTCCCTTGCACGCCTAGCTTCACAAAGTACCTGTAAGGTCACAGTAGCATAGCACTATACAAAGACATGGATCTATAATCATAAACAATCTAGGATCAGATGTAAATTGACCATACAAATGTAACAAATATCAGTGACACAAGAGTATGGAGGAAAACTAGAATAGCTTTTATTGATAAACAAGAAAGAGCCAAGAGGAGTTACAACCAGTTGTTCTGACCTAGCATCAACCTCTCAGCAAAGAAGCCCCTCTTCACCTCATACAAAGCTTAGATCACCCAACAATCTGATGTTTGTCTCAAGAAACCAACAGCAATTCCTTACAATATGCAAAATTCCAGCCTCTGGATCTCTGGGATGAGAGATCCATATATAGATATCTGTAATGGAGATGAGTCAGCTCATGATTTGATTAGTGTCTTCCCTCTGATAGTTCTTGCTTCCACTTGGAGATTGATGATCTCTTACTCATCCTTGGTCGAATTCAGTGAGGCAAGTGTCACAGGAGAAGTTTTTGGAAGCTTCCATTGCCTCTCCACCTCGCAGAATGACACTGCCATTTGTCATTTCTCGCCCATCGCACCCCATAGAAGGGATTTTTGAAATGCAACGCACCCACACAGTGTATTTAGGTGAGATGAAATGCACCTGGCCAGTGGAGCAGCTGAAATGATCCTGTTTTGACCAATTCTAAGCAGTTTTTGATGGAGAACTTCTGGGAGAAGTTGTAATCTGTTGACCTTGTTCTTTTAGGGGTTAGAACAACACTTTTAGGGACTTAGGAGCCCTTGGTTTATGGACATTTCATGCTTGGGGTTGTAGTGCCCAAAAATGTCTATAACAATTGCCCCCTAAAGCATGAGGTCGTTAATCTTTTGATGTCGGGTGAAATGCTTTATTATGAGGATCCGAAGTTCTTTCAATGCTGGGAGGAGACCTGTAATAAGATACAATACAATAGATTATCTTCATAATATTTTCATGATCTAGCTAAGGTGGGCATTCCCATGCTCAGCTTTATAAATTCATTTCCATGTACATAGGACAGACAATCGTCTGAGTGAAGACTGATGATTCTGATAGAGCCATCATCCCTTTGATTGGATGATTATCTGTACAGCCATGATGTACATTTGATGTTTTTATTTTCCTAAATGTATATCGCAGCCCGGATGGATGAAACTAGATCCGGGGTCTTCAATCTCGTTCGATCTTCACTCGAAGTACAAGTCTATCCATGTGAGAAATGTTCTGAAGTCGAACATGGAAAGACATCGCTTGATTACCAGCCAATGATGTAAGTTGTTAACAAGCACAAGAGGAATCACCAATAATGATAATGACCCTCAAGGTACTATAGTACAATTCACGTGGTGTGAATAAAGGACTTGGCGTCGAACACCACGTAAAATCTTTCGGTCGAAGGTCATTGATGTAAACCAGTCGCCGGAAGTGAGAAACTTGCCATTGAGGCATGCAAGCTTCAAAGTACTGAATGGGGTGTTCCTAGATCAACTTCTTGGATAATGAGCTGATGTCGACAAGAAGTGATCCGTCATAGGAGGGCCTTAATGAATCCCACATCAATGACATGGAATGGAGCAAATGATTTTAATGGAGGTGAAAACGATCTGGTGATATAAGGTTCAGGGTGGCGGTCATGAAAGAATGGAGTATAAATGTATTGTAGTGGGTGAGACACAGGTGAATTCTCTGAATGACTTCTCTTGAACATATCAACGACACTGACATGATGGATTGGTAGCATTACCCCAAATGTGGATGGTATGATGGGACCAGGTGATGTGACCGGTGAATGAAACAACCCAACCCGACTTGGATGCAGAGTGAAAGTGTCATGTTCAAGAGTGACTTGATACCAACAAAGTTTCTTCAAGTTTTCTTCCCAATTTTCCCAAGTCATTGCTGACCAGTACCTCTTTATTTTTATCAAGCTTGAGGAGGATAACATATGTTTGTTCTATAATTTTCCCTTCGGGCAAACCCATCGCTATGTTTTAACAAACCTAGCGATAGTGAAACTCGTTCTCGTCTATAGACAAGTTTGTCGCTATTAAAATTTTAACGAGTTTAATGACAAAGATAACTCGGTCCTTTTCAATTTTAGAGAGTCTGAAAAGGAACGTAAAGGTAACTCCAAAATTCTTTTTCGTCATCTAATCCCTTAAGTTCGAGAAAGTATAAAACAATACAGAAGGGATGAATTTTAGATAGTTTTAACAAGCCGAACAAAACAAGTGCTCGATCTTTTTGTGTAATAATCCCTCAGGTCCAAAAAGATTAAAATTTAGAGGAGGGATAGCACTTCCGGTCCCTTTAACGAGTTGGAGAGGCCAATGGGTTGGAAATCTTTTCATATTTTACGAGTCAGTTGAAAAGAGCTTAAAGGAGACTCGTCTTTTGAGGAACGAGTGATAAAATGGGTAGCAACTGATTCTAGGTAAGGTTTGGAATTTTCCAATCACAGCAGTGTTACAAAGATGGCTAGTGAGATCACTCTTCGTAGCTGTTCCTCAAAATGGGTAAACAATCAAATTGAGGTGAATGATTGGCCAATGCAAAAGTGGAGGTGATGGAGCAAACATGACCAAGGCTTTAAAGGCTGAAGTATTACATTCACGATGGTTATTTACCGGAAATTGGTTCATTTTTTAATGAGCTTAAACTCTGGGGGAACATGTGCTCATTGCTTATGTTTATTTTTTAACGAGCATGAAGTCTGCGCTAAAACTGCTCGATTAATCCAGTCATGTGATAGGAATGTCTCATATAAAACGGAAATTTTTAGAGTTTTGCCCCACATCCTTTCTTAATGCAAGTTAGGAAATGACCAATCCAAAAAACAGATAAATGATCACTCTTTGCTTGCATGCCCCCAGGTATAAAACAGAGTTTCAAGGTTACCCCTTCTTCTTTCCGTTAAAACATTTGTTTTACCGAGAGAGGTCTACCTCTTACAGGTTACCAAAGATTGCTCTATTTACGGCGTAAACAAAACACTTCTTCAACGATGTTTATCGAAATAAACAAAGGTGAGCGACGATGCCCGCCAACTCACATAACTTTGACAAGAGGATCTTATTCCAGTCCAACTCCTTCTTCCAATCACGGACGGGAGTACGGAGGTCATATACTCTTGCGGAAACCTACCCTATACCCGAAGTTTTCCTGCCAAAGCAGACTAGGGTGCATGCCCCGTGGGTTTCAGTCATGTCCCCCGAATCACTTGCGCTCATCAGGCGGGCGGACTGGAGATTGAGACATTTCTTGCATGAAAAGACCATTTAGGGATGGTATATGACTATTTGCTATGCGTGAACCGGGGAATGAAAGCTGGTCTACGAGCTTGACCACTCTTGCTTCGTGCGGAAAACACAATACTCTAAAGAGTGAGGAGACAATCGCTCCCATGCAATAAATATAGTCTCGTCCAAGGAGTAGATTATAATCCAGGGGTCCTTAAACTACCATTACGTTCATTTGAACGGTTTTCCCTCTCAATGTTATGGGCACATTGGGAAGGATCCCTAACGGTCGACCGGTTCCTTTATCAAAGCCTGTTGGATTTCTCATCTCAGGCAAAAGTGATGGCGAACCAAGTGCTTTCCAAGTAGTTGAGGAAAGGATACTCACAGAAGCCCCTTCATCTATGATGGTACCGGCCATAACCATTCTATATATTTGAACAATGATTCGGAATGGTATACTAGCTGGTAAATGGGGTCTACCTAGTTGATTCCAGTCGAAGGAGACAACTAGGTTGCTTGGAGGTGGGACCGAATAGACGGCCGGGTACGACTCTGACAAACTTCCTTCCTGCAGTAAAGGAATGGGTAAATTTCCCCCATGTTCGTTGGAGTCTGTGCTTATGAAAAGAATTTGGACGGTGTCATCCTTGTTCTCTTCGGTGACTGTATCATCTGAAGATGGAACCTCTGAAGGCAAGACCGGGTCAACTGCCGCCTCGACCTTTTGACTTTCGTCTGGTATTGGTTCAGATGGTTTGTCTTCAATGATAGATGCTTCAGCTGACCACTTAAGCGGGCCAGCCGAATTTTCAACTAGTGACGGACTCGGCAAGAGTTTTTTATATCCAGGAGGAAGTCGTAACGGTGAAACCGGACGATCGTCCAAAACTCTTTTAGCCTCATCTAAGAAGGGACAACAGTGGACTGCATGATCGCCTTCGCACAGTTTACAAGGAAATCTATATTTTCATTTTTGTCCTGGGGCTTCACTTTCACTAGTTGACGGTGTGTTTTCAACATGATCATCAGAGGTTGACGACACCGGGTTGTACAAACGAGGAGACCAGTCCCTTAAGATCCGAGGGATACAAGGACAATCTCTATGATAGTGGTCTCCTTTGCAAATGACACATGGCGATTTAGGCCTGGTCGGTGCAGTGTGTGGATTTTCGCTAGATGACACTCATTTCCCCCATTCACTTTTGGCTCCTTCTTCTTCTTCTCTTTCTTCTTCTTTTCCTTCTTCTTCTCAGGTACTTGACTTTTGGCTTTACCAGCCCCATCAAGCGAAGAGGAAGGAGGAGAGGAATAATTAGAGGAAGTAGAAGGTTGGTGGGTAACTCTGGACTCGTCTAGTTGCTGATTCGATTGTTCAGGAATTGTGGTGTTCTGAATGACAGAGTTTGAGAAGAGCCATACAGGCAAGCCGATTGTCAGCCCTGGAAGCGACAATGTGGCCATATGGGGTGCACCAACATCTCCCCAAGAGGAGAAGGGACTAGGATTTCCTCCAAGGGGAATTCCTTGGTTGGTGGATTCCATTTTCTCAACCCAAGATCAACGTAGGAAAGGGGTAATGAATATTCCGTTTAAAATAAATTTTAGACGCCTTGACACAACTTGTTTTTTCAATTTCTAAGAGTTGAGAAAAAACAAAAGATGACTCTAGTCTCCTTCGATTTTTAATGAGCCTGAAGTGACAAGTGCTCAGATGGACCTTTTATGTTAAAGAGTCTGTAAAGGAACGAAAGGAACTGCTCTGGAAATCTAGGTAGAGGGATTACCAAACCAATCGCAAAACTGCAGAATACTTTTTACGGTACGGCAGTCAATCTTCCTGAATGTTGTGTTCAGTGCATTGCGATCGATAGGGCGGCAGACACGGCTTCCTATGGATAAAGGGTTAAGCCTATTGGGGTCTCCCAAAATATACTCAACGGTACGTGGGAGCACAAGTCCGTACTGTCACTTATCGTCTCAAAGTGGAGGAATCACCCAACCATCAGTGAGAACAATAGTTACCAGGCTTTACGACGCTGGAATACGTCTCTAGCGTAGACTTCTAAATGTTGTGCGTTAAGTTCCAAGGCGTTGTTAGATTCATTGAATTTATTTTATAGTTGATCTTGTTTATGAAGTTTGCCTTTTAGGTTCACCATGAGATGTAGATGTAATTCCTAAAATGCAATCTAAGATGATAAACAATCTTTTTATCTTCTTTGTGCAATGAAAATCCTAGCTACTAAGGAAAGAAAGACAGAATCTTTTCACAAAGAGCAAAGATCACACTCTAAATTCACTTTCCTAAATCAAACCAATTAAACTGTCTATAATGCAAATGCACATGCATGTATTTGTTTTCGACTTTCTTAGTATATGAATGATAAGAAGAAAGTTGATGCACAAATCTGAATTTCTTTTCAAGCGACAAATATCAACAAGTTTCTTTTCAAAATCAAAAATGGAGACGATCACAACACCTTACGATTTTGAAATGAATACTTGTTCTTGACACTAGAAAATTACAAATTCAGACCAAAAACAATAGTAACAGGATAATCGACCATCAACAGCAATCAAACTCTTTCCTACGATTGAAATCGACACTTGCGACAGTTTCAAATCAAAGGACGACAGTACGATTATGCTACTTTTGCAAAGGAGAACTGAAAATGACTCAACAAACACACAAAAATATTTACAGTTCTTTTGTACAAAGGAGATGGAATAACAGCAAGGAAAAGGGGTTTCAAACAGACATATACTGATCACAGGCAGCAAAATTCAGGAATAGAACTAGAAAGAATGAATCACAGAAACCAACACTGCACAAAGCCTAGTCTGATCAGCGCACCTGCAACACAGAGAATTTGAAATGCAGCGCACCTTCTTCACTCGGGAAGTGCGCTGAAGTTCAGATTCTCTAAACAGTACCTGTGCTGGGCCAGAAACGAGACTCTGTTTGGGTTCCGGGTCACAGTTTGTAGTTCAGTTCATGGGTTTTGGCCGAGAAAAAGGGTAATCAGTAATGCAACAATCAGGGGTAGATCTAAGGAGGATCTAACAGCTATCACAAGGGAAATCAGAGAGTTTGTGAATCAGTTGTTTAAATCATAAATAGATCCAGTAAATGGACTGAAGTAGCATTTATCTACTTTGCATTTTCTATGGCAAATTCAGTTCGAATGCTACCTGTAAGTTTATGAAATAGACAACAAGGAATGATAAACAAACAAACTAATTTGTCCCCAACGGAGTCGCCATTTTGTTACTGGGAAAAGTGTCTATATAGAACTGCTCTATCCCACTAAGGTGTGACAGCTGCCTTAGAAACAAACAGAGTAAAGCTACTTTTGTTTTTCCTTTATGAATTATAAATAGAGAGGAACAAGAAGACCAACCTCTGTCTTGCGCCAATCTCCTGATTTGATTCCTCTCTTCTTTGATAGTCTTTCGCTACTTGCTCCCTTGTACGCCCAGCTTCACAAAGTACCTGTAAGGTCACAATAGCATAGCACTATACAAAGACATGGATCTATAATCATAAATAATCTAGGATCAGATGTAAATTGACCATACAAATGTAACAAATATCAGTGACACAAGAGTATGGAGGAAAACTAGAATAGATTTTATTGATAAACACGAAAGAGCCAAGAGGAGTTACAACCAGTTGTTCTGACCCAGCATCAACCTCTCAACAAAGAAGCCCCTCTTCACCTCATACAAAGCTTAGATCACCCAACAATCTGATGTTTGTCTCAAGAAACCAACAATAATATGCAAAATTCCAGCCTCTGGATCTCTGGGATGAGAGATCCATATATAGATATCTGTAATGGAGATGAGCCAGCTCATGATTTGATTAGTGTCTTCCCTCTGATAGTTCTTGCTTCCACTTGGAGATTGATGATCTCTTACTCATCCTTGGTCGAATTTAGTGAGGCAAGTGTCACAGGAGAAGTTTCTGGAAGCTTCCATTGCCTCTCCACCTCGTGGAATGACACTGCCATTTGTCATTTCTCGCCCATCGCACCCCATAGAAGGGATTTTTGAAATGCAACGCACCCACACAGTGTATTTAGGTGAGATGCAACGCACCTGGCTAGTGGAGCAGCTGAAATGATCCTGTTTTGACCAATTTTGAGCAGTTTTTCATGGAGAACTTCTGGGAGAAGCTGTAATCTGTTGACCTTGTTCTTTTAGGGGTTAGAATACACTTTTAGGGACTTAGGAGCCCTTGGTTTATGGACATTTCATGCTTGGGGTTGTAATGCCCAAAAAAGTCTATAACACCGAGTCACTCACTGGTGTGGCTAGATGCTCTGCCTTGGTGTTATAGACATTTTTGTGCCTTACAGCATAGAGCATGAAATGTCAATAATCTAAGGGATCCAAAGTCCCTAAACATGTTGTTCCTACCCCTAGAGGAACAAGGTCAGCAAACCACAGCACTTCAGATCAGTTCTCCACTGAAAAACACTCAGAAACAGGTCAATTTTGGATCAAAGCAGCTGCTCCAAAGGCTACCTGCGTTGCATAGCAAGTGCAACAAGGGCTACCTGCGCTGCATAGCAGGTACAACACAAGCTACCTGCGCTGGGCGTACTTTGACATGTGGAGGAATCTTTTTCCCAATGTGCCAGTGCCCAGGAAGCTTCCAAAAAGGCACTTGATCATAAGATTCGCCTAATGATGAGTTAAGAGCTTCTAAAACTCCAAGTGGAAGGCAGAAACTCCGAGTGAAGGACTGAAGAACAACTGGAGTTGAAGAGGACAACAAGTCACACATCAAGCTGACTTATCTTCACTCCAAAACTCTATATAAGGATCTCATCCCATGGGATCAGGAGGCCGGAATTTAGTGCAAAGAATTGCTGTTGGTTTACCGTTGTGAGTATTGGGTGATTGCTTGAGGGAGGTGAAGAGGAGATTTCTTTCCGTCGGGAAGGTGATGCTGGATTGGACCTCTCATGGTTGTATCATCGCCTGAACCTTACTTCCTTATATTAATAAAGCATTTGAGGTTCTTCTATTCGCATGTGTTTCAATGGTGTATTGTCTTACTTGCGTATTTGATTTATGCTAATCCTTGAATCAATTATGAATGCATGCTTCTTGTAGTTTCCTTTTCTTGTCTTGTTCGCAGGATCTCGTGTAGCTGGGCCCGTGAGAAGACTTGGAGCTGGGAGCAAGCATCAAATAGAGGAGATTGGATCGACCATTTGCGCAAGACATCGGTAAGTGGATCTCTTCCTTTCGTCTCTTGCATGTCATAAAGAAGTAACTTTAGATAGCTTTGCTTCAGCTGTTGCTAAGGAACTATCACCCTTAGAGTGGGATAGGGTCATTCCGTGTTGGATACTTTTCCCCACAACACTTGGCTTCACGGTTCGCCTCCCTTTGAGCGGCACTTGTCGTCCTGCTACTCCTTCATTGTCTCCTGCAACACTTTGTCCAGCTCCTACTTTAGTGTTTCTACCACATCTCGCAACCGATGATGCTCATTCTACTCTGCTCGGTTAACACAGAATACCCCCTCATAGGATTTTAACACCAGCGGGGGAGCCACATACGGAACTGTTACACAGTAATTTGTCACTGTCTTCCTGTCAGTCTTCCTACTGTGTCATGAAATCAAATTAATCATGCTCATGCTCTCTAATGTTGCCAAATGACCCACTTTGCCAAAGTTTTCCTATCATCGCGACTATTGTAAAAATAAACGCACTGATGAGCGCTCCAAAACAGACCTAATGCACTGCCAGCGCGGCAGTACATGTGATTCCCGCGCTGGTCGAATTTCATGAGACAACGCGTCTGTTACTTATATTTGATCGCGCTAATATGACTTTCTTCGTTATTCAGCAGCGATGTCATCGCTCCAGTGTAGTTATGCACTCGCGATGATCTAGTCTGGGCGAGTTTGTTCTAATAACTGGCCTTCCAAATGACTCCAGACCTGGTTGTTGGCCTTGTAAATGTCACCCTCCCTTCTCTGGCATGTCTGTTTCGTCATTTGAGCCACCTTCCTTGGAGATAAGCTCATCCTCCCACCATTCATGGAGACTCCTTCTCCTATTTAAGCCTCCACCATTGCCTTGAGCTGCTAGTTTGGAATTCATAGTGTTGGGAGTGTTGCTGATAGTGTGTGAGCTTGATAGGTAGCTGGTGTGACAAGTGTGGGATTGCTAGAGAGCTTAAGGAATGTTGTGAAGTGTTTTGATCTTGTGTAAACTTGTGTAAGAGAGAGTTTTGTCTTGGGTGACCTACCTTCAAGGGTGAATGCTTGAGAGACTTGCTGGTTGGACCCTCTTGAGAAGGATTTGACATCAGAACTATGGTTGTATTCTTCTTTCTTTATCAATAAATAGACGACTATCATTATGGTTCCACTTTTAATGTCTTTATGATGATGTTTGAGTTATATCCTTTCTGACTGGTATATAGTTGCATCTACTGGATTTTATGCTTGTGTTTGTATCGTTCTTTGCATGTGCAGGTGTCCGTGCACGAGGATCATGAGGATTGTGACCAGCCGGGGCAAAGGAACGGGAGCATCAACTCTTCTACAAGTACTAGCGTTGGAATCCAGGTAGGCCTTCATCATTGGTCTTTCATTTGTAATTAGGAGCCTGTGTGTTAGCGTTGTTTGATTGTTGCTAGACCTTGTTTGGACTAGTAGGGATCGCCTCTGTCTGTAAAGGGGATTTACCTCCACAACAATTTGGCGACTCCGCTGGGGAGTTTTACCTTGTTGTTTGATTTGTAAACTTTAGACGGAGCCTGAAGCACGGCCAGATAGACTTCGAAACACTGTTTCTCTACATTAGCGAAGTAGATCAACACCACTTCAGTAAATCTCTGGTTTGGTTTACGAACTGAACAGCTTGGAGCTAGCTTTTGTCCTTTTTGTTCATTTTTCCTTGAGTTTGATTTTTGCTCTCTTTTCAGAGTTTGGGGATTAGTTCTCTGTTTTTTGGGTTTCCTGGTTCGGTCTGGGAGGTGCCTTGATTGTTTAAAGAGTGATTGCCTTGGTTTGGGAGTTTTTGGCTTGATTGTGGCCGTTTTTTAGCTTCATCGTAGTTTATAATTAAACAGTCGCGCTGCCATCGCGCAGCCCTTTTTGTGACCTCTTGATCATCGCGTTAATACACCAAACAATCGCGACGGTTCTGAAATTCGGACCATCGCGGTTAAGGCGTGTACTTCAGCGCTGACATTGCTTTGTTGCTACGTGTACTTTCTAATCAGCGCACTGTTGCTGTGTTCCACCCACGCTGATTCCTGTAGGATTGAATTTCTTCAATTCTGCCTCCTGAGCGTATTGGTCTTTCTATCCCCTGCTATTTTCACTTGGTTTATGACTTGATTTTCATTGTCTGAAGATTGAAGCACTTTCTTGTGAGCCTTGTTGAGCGAATCTTGCTTTTTGTCTTGTGACCTAGTTTTATCATTCCAATTTTGTTGGAATAGCTTTGCTTGGTTACTCGTTTGCAAAGGCTCGTTTGCTGCTTGCTTGTGCTTTGGTCAAAGCTTTCCTCTTTGCTTGCTTTTACTTGGTTGTTTAAGTGATTGTTGTTGAACCAGTCTTCACATTGTTTCGATTACTTCTCACTACCCGGACACAGATCACAGTTGTTTGGGGTCAACCGGTTCTTTTCACATTTGTTTGTTACTATTTCTCAAAAGTTTTCTTAATGCACTTTGCCATCAACAAAAATAAAAATCTCTTTTGCTTTGTATTAGTTAATGAGAACTAGAAGCTTTTCGTTTTGATTAATGATTAGTGATCTTGAAGAAAAGTTTGTGAATTTCCATTAGCTGCATTAGGGAAGCTATTTGTTGTTTTGTGATCATTTCGTTTGTGTGAAAGCCCTCTAACCCTCTCGTAATTAGCATTCATCGAATGGAATGACATATTTTGGCATATAGTTTGCATTTAGGAAATTTTGAGAGATTTCATACGGTAAGGCCTGAAAACCGAAACCTAATACAAGATCAACCTTAAAATGAACTGAATGAACTTAAAAACGCATTGGAACATAATGCTCACTGTTTAGAGGTCTAGGCTAGAGACGTGCTCCGACGTCGTTAAACATAGTCACTTTTGTTTCACTTAAGGTTGGGTGATTCCTCCTTCCGTGACGCAACAAGTGGTCTAGCACGGATTTGAGCTCCCACGTACCATCGAGTATATGGGGAGACCCCACTAGGTTATCATCCTTTATCCATAGGAAGCCGTGTCTGCCGCCTTACACGCCGTAACGTACCGAACATAGCATTCGGGAAGATTGACTGTCGTACGGGAAGTCCTTGGTTTTCATATGACTGCCAAGGTGTATATGCAATTTTACGGATTTGTTTGGTAAACCTTTTTGCCTAGCTCTCCAGAGTAGTCACTTTTGATCCTTTTCAGACTCCTTAAAAGAAAAGGCTCATCTGAGCATTTGTCACTTCGGGCTCATTAAACATTCGAAGGTGACTAGAGTCATCTTTTTGCCCTTTTCTCGACTCTTAAAAAATGAAAAGGTCAAGTTGTGTCCTTGCATCTTAAAATTTATTCGGCCATGATTAACATTTACCCGGTTAGATCTTGTTTGCATTAGTTTGAGTAGGGTTCTTTCTCATTTCTGATGGCAACTTTTCCAGAGTTTACCAACCCAGGTATCCCCTCTGATGGGAATCCTGGTCATTTCCCTCCTTTAGGAAATGTTGGTGCTCCTTACATGGCAACGTTGTCCCTTCCTGGGTTAATTGTTGGGTTGCCTGTTTGGTTGTTCTCAACCTCTCTGGTCCCTACCGTCTCAACTGTTGGTCAATCAGTTCCTCCACCCGAACAACATCATGTTGATTCTAAGGTGGACCTCTCCCCTTCTTCGCCTGTTTCTCCGTCTTCATCTTCTACTTCGCCTGCTGAAAGCTTGGATTCAAGTAACTAGGTGGCTAAGAAGAAGAAGAAGAAGACGAAGAAGAAGAAGTCTCCTAAGGGAGAGGCTAAAAGTGTAGCTACTGCCTCGAGTACACCTCCCATCGGGCCACCTACTACTCCTCTGTGGAGGGTCAAATTTCCTTGCAGATTATGCAAGGAGGACCATCTTTCTCGCGATTGTCCTGGCATCCCCACGGTCTTAGAAGTATGGTATCGCGATCCGGCCCGCCCCTCATCATCCTCTGCAGCTCACGGCGATACTACCCTATGAGCTGGAAATGGTAAGGGAAAAGGGAATATTCGAATCCCCTGTAGACTATGTGAGGGCAATCATCCCCTTCACCTTTGCCCGCTCATGGATAAATCTTCCACTATTTTTGAAAGTCTTACAGCTTCTTCACCCCAACTTCCTGTTGGTTATCAGAGGCTCTCTTCAAACCCTCTCCCTGTTGACAAAGAGATTGACTTAGATTCTTCTCTTGTCCAGGTTCCTCTTCCCGAACCAGGCTGTGCCAAGCCTGCTCCAGACCAACCATTGGTCGGAGAGAGTGTTGACTTGGGTTCACCACCTGTTGATTACTCTGTTCCGGAGGAGCATCATGATTCTGCTGCTCATGTTCTTCTCATCTCCTCAGATTCTCCTGAATCCGGAAATGACTCTCCTATCCCAGCTGCTCCCGAAAGTCCTCCTTCGGTTCCTTTAGAGCATGGGGGCAATCATACGATTCCCCCACCAAGTAGTCTAGTCGCTTCCTTCGATTGGAATTACCTGACCGCCTTCCGCCTTCCATCCAATGTGCCTTTCCAGATTACAGTACTTTCCTATGATAAGGCAGTACCTGGCACTGTTTTGGATGAAGGAGCGTCTGTCAGTCTTATGTCGTCCACTACTTGGCAAGCTTTAGGTTCCCCACAGCTTGGGCCGGTCGCACAGAATTTGTTAGCATTTGACGGGGGAACCAGTCAACCTCTAGGGGTCCTCCCGAAATTTCCTATTACTTTGGGAGGCAAAACCGTCTATATGGACGTGCTGGTTGTCCAAGGTGCTTTAGATTTCAGTCTTCTCCTTGGCCATGACTATGTTTATGCCATGGGGGCCCTTGTCTCTTCACTTTTCCATGTGGTTTGCTTTCCACACAACGGAAGAATCGTGACTATAGATCAATTATCGTTCTTTAGTCCCCTAGTGCCTCCTGCGTAGCTGCCACCCCCTCCTGGTTTTTACCCATCGGTTGTGTCTGCCCCACCGCAGGTCAACTACGTGGATACCTACCCCGCGCCTGTATCCCATGATGATGTCGTCGTGCATAATGTCCTGGGGGCATTGGGTCCTGACTTCCAAGATGTTGTCCTTCCATCGGGAGTACCATTCTTGGAAGTGACGACTTCCTATTCATTATGATGAAGTTCAGGCGGAGCATAGTTCCTTTCCTATGTCAAGCTCCTTAAAAAATGAAACTAGGTTTGGTCTGGTCGGAGCATAGTTCACTTTCCTATGTCAAGCTCCTTAAAAAATGAAACTGGGTCTGGTCGAGCATAGTTCCTGATCTTGTGTCAAGCTCGTTAAAAAATGAAACAAGGGTTACGAGGATAGTTTTGATCTTATGTCGACCTCGTTAAAAAATGAAATAAGGGTTATGAGGATAGTTCTTTTCCTATGTCAACCTCATTAAAAAATGAAACAACTCCTCCTTTTCCAAATCGAGTCTTTGATTAAGATCTCGTAAAATCCAAGTCGAGTCTTTCCAAGATCTCGAAAGTGAACCTTCATTCCATCCACTTTGTTGAATGCAATGAAGCTTGGGGGGCATGTACCTCGTTTTGCGTCATTATGTTGGGGGCATGCGAACTTATAACAAGCATAGTTTTTCGTTTCAAGCTTGTGTAAACATGAAACTGAATCCAAGCAGAGTTCTCCATGGTTCAAGCTTGTGTAAAAATGAACCCATACCTAATTCACATCTTGTGATTGCCGCTTTATCCGCTAAATTCTGCTAGATGAGCCTTGGTTGTTTCATTCCATTGCTACCATCTCTTTGGCTGATCATATGCTCTCACTTGGTTGTTTTTCCTTTCCTGAGGAACCGCAGCGATGAGTGGTTTTATTAGCCAGCCTCTTGACCATTACATGTTTTGAGCAGTTCCACCATTGCCGGAACCAGTTGCTACCCTTTATACCACTCGTTCCTCTAGGACGAGTCTCCTTTAAGCTCTTTTCTGACTCGTAAAATATGAAAAGATTGCCGAGTATTTTTCCCTTTTTGACTCGTTAAAGAGAATAAAAATGGAGGTCTGCTTTCAGCTCTTTTCCGACCGTTTAAAGACGAAAATATTGTCGAGTTGTCCCTCTTGACTCGTTAAAGGAAACGAGAGGCAGTCGCCTTTAAGCTCTTTTTCGACCGTTTAACCATAAAAAGATTGTCGGGTTTTTGTCGTTTCGAACTCGTTATTGGCTACAAAACAACGTGCTTCTAACCACTTATTTACTTTTTTGGGTCGAAGTTACTACTTACGAAAAGTACTCCTCGATCATACTGGTCGGGCGGTTCTTTCGGGCATTGTTTTATACTTTTTCGGGCTCGAGAGACACAACTTTACGAAAAAGGACCCCCCTGGAGTTTACTTTTCTGCTGTCTTTTAAGACTCTCTAAACAGGAAAAGGCGTCGAGTCCTTCCTTTGCCAGACTCGTTAAAACTTAATGACATCGGATTCTGTCGAAATGACACCTTTCAAGCATATGCTATCCCCATCAAGCTTGTCATCAAAAAATAACCGGGGTACTCGCCAGCAATGGTGGGGAAAATGGAACCATAATCATTGTCGTGTCGGCAGTATGTCGCTCTTGAACATGGCACTTGTCTGCATTCGTGTCTGGGTGGGGACATCTCATCTTGTTTTTACACTTGCCTCTGTGGGTTTGGGTTATCCTGTTTGACCTCTCATCTGCTCATTGCCTTGTCACCATGACCCCTGATCATTTAATGTCAAATACTGCCAAGTCTACTGTTGTGCCGCCGATATGTTCAAGAGAAGTTGACCTCTGCAAGAGTACTCAATCTCCCTCTGATACCTCACGCAAAATATCTTATCCTTCTCTGTCTCATGTCGATGATGTGGGAAACATTATGGCCCACCTTCGATCAAGGTCACTACCTGTCGACTTCAGCTCATTATCCAAGAAGTTGACCTAGAGACTCCCTTCAGGTGCCTTGGAGTCTGCATGCCTCAATGGCAGGTTCTTCGTGTTTGACGCGAGGTTTTCATCATTGGCCTCCGATTGAATGATTCTGCGGGTGTTCGACGCCAGCTCATTGATTCACACACCGTAGATTGTACCTATAGTACCTCGAGGACCATTGTCATTATTAGTGGTACCTCTTGCATCTGTTAATAGTTTTCATCATTGACTGGTAATCAGACGATGTTCTTGCATGTTTGACTTCAACTCCTATATTCACATGCTTGAACTTATACTTTGTTCGGGTCGAGATGGAGCGCAAGACCCTAGATTTTGTCTATTGAGATCCAGGTTGCGATTTTTGGATTATTATGATCATTACATGACTCATTGATGGATGGCTGCGCCCATACCTGAGTCTTCATGGATGGCTGCGACCATACCTTTATTATCATCATGGTCTCATTAGCTAGGTGGCTGCGTCCATACCACAGACCTCTTCCGTATGTCTTTTGGATGGTTGCGCCCATGCCTAGACTACATGTACTTGATTATCAGAGATATCAGTTGTACTCACGTGCAGGTTCTTCCTAGTGGTGCTCCAGTTCAGTCGGTTTCATAAAGCATTTCACCCCTCCCACTCTCTCGGGCTTCATGCTTAGGGGGCATCTGTTACACAACTTTTTGTCACTGTCTTCCTATCAGTCTTCCTACTTTGTCATGAAATCAAATTAATCATGCTCATGCTCTCTAATGTTGCCAAATGACCCACTTTGCCAAAGTTTTTCTATCATCACGACTATTGTAAAAATAAATGCGCTGATGATCACTCCAAAACAGACCTAATGCACTGCCAGCGCGGAAGTACATGTGATTCCCACGCTGGTCGAATTTCATGAGACAGCGCATCTGTTACTTATATTTGATCGTGCTAATATGAATTTCTTTGTTATTCGGCAGTGATGTCAGCGCTCCAGTGTAGTTATGCACCCGCGATGATCTAGTCTGGCCGAGTTTGTTCTAACATCCGGCCTTCCATATGACTCCCGACCTAGTTGTTGGCCTTGTAAATGTCGCCCTCCGTTCTCTGGCATGTCTATTTCGTCATTTGAGCCACCTTCCTTGGAGATAAGCTCATCCTCCCACCATTCATGGAGACTCCTTCTCCTATTTAAGCCTCCACCATTGCCTTGAGCTGCTAGTTTGGAATTCATAGTGTTGGGAGTGTTGCTGATAGTGTGTGAGCTTGATAGGTAGCTGGTGTGACAAGTGTGGGATTGCTAGAGAGCTTAAGGAAGGTTGTGAAGTGTTTTGATCTTGTGTAAACTTGTGTGAGAGAGAGTTTTTTCTTGGGAGATCTACCTTCAAGGGTGAATGCTTGAGAGACTTGCTGGTTGGACCCTCTTGAGAAGGATTTGACGTCAGAACTATGGTTGTATTCTTCTTTGTTTATCAATAAATAGACGACTATCATTATGGTTCCACTCTTAATGTCTTTATGATGATTTTTGAGTTATATCCTTTCTGACTGGTATATAGTTGCATCTACTGGATTTTATGCTTGTGTTTGTATCGTTCTTTTCATGTGCAGGTGTCCGTGCACGAGGATCGTGAGGATTGTGACCAGCCGGGGCAAAGGAACGGGAGCATCAACTCTTCTACAAGTACTAGCTTTGGAATCTAGGTAGGTCTTCATCATTGGTCTTTCATTTGTAATTAGGAGCCTGTGTGTTAGCGTTGTTTGATTGTTGCTAGACCTTGTTTGGACTAGTAGGGATCGCCTTTGTCCGCAAAGGGGATTTACCTCCACAACAATTTGGCGACTCCACTGGGGAGTTTTACCTTGTTGTTTGATTTGTAAACTTTAGACGGAGCCTGAAGCACGGCCAGATAGCCTTCGAAACGCTATTGCTCTGCATTAGCGAAGTAGATCAACACCACTTTAGTCAATCTCTGGTTTGGTTTACGAACTGAACAGCTTGGAGCTGGCTTTTGTCCTTTTTGTTCATTTTTCCTTGAGTTTGATTTTTGCTCTCTTTTCAAAGTTTGGGGATTAGTTCTCTGTTTTTTGGGTTTCCTGGTTCGGTCTGGGAGGTGCCTTGATTGTTTAAAGAGTGATTGCCTTGGTTTGGAAGTTTTTGGCTTGATTGTGGCTATTTTTTAGCCTCATCGCGGTTTATAATTAAACAGTCGCGCTGCCATCGCGCAGCCCTTTTTGTGACCTCTTGATCATCATGTTAATACACCAAACAGTCGCGACGGTTCTGAAATTTGAACCATCGCGGGTAAGGCGTGTACTTCAGCGCTGACATCGCTTTGTTGCTACGTGTACTTTCTGATCAGCGCACTGTTGTTGTGTTCCACCCGCGCTGATTCCTGTAGGATTGAATTTCTTCAATTCTGCTCATTCTACTCTGCTCGGTTAACACAGAATACCCCCTCATAGGATTTTAACACCAGCGAGGGAGCCACATACGGAACTGTTACACAGTAATTTGTCACTGTCTTCCTGTCAGTCTTCCTACTGTGTCATGAAATCAAATTAATCATGCTCATGTTCTCTAATGTTGCCAAATGACCCACTTTGCCAAAGTTTTCCTATCATCGCAACTGTTGTAAAAATAAATGCGCTGATGAGCGCTCCAAAACAGACCTAATGCACTGCCAGCACGGAAGTACATGTGATTCCCGCGCTGGTCGAATTTCATGAGACAGCGCATCTGTTACTTATATTTGATCGCGCTGATATGACTTTCTTCGTTATTCAGCAGCGATGTCAGCGCTCCAGTGTAGTTATGCACCCGCGATGATCCAGTCTGGGCGAGTTTGTTCTAACAGCCGGCCTTCCAGATGACTCCAGACCTAGTTGTTGGCCTTGTAAATGTCGCCCTCCCTTCTCTGGCATGTCTGTTTCGTCATTTGAGCCACCTTCCTTGGAGATAAGCTCATCCTCCCACCATTCATGGAGACTCCTTCTCCTATTTAAGCCTCCACCATTGCCTTGAGCTGCTAGTTTGGAATTCATAGTGTTGGGAGTGTTGCTGATAGTGTGTGAGCTTGATAGGTAGCTGGTGTGACAAGTGTGGGATTTCTAGAGAGCTTAAGGAAGGTTGTGAAGTGTTTTGATCTTGTGTAAACTTGTGTGAGAGAGAGTTTTGTCTTGGGAGATCTACCTTCAAGGGTGAATGCTTGAGAGACTTACTGGTTGGACCCTCTTGAGAAGGATTTGATGTCAGAACTATGGTTGTATTCTTCTTTGTTTATCAATAAATAGACGACTATCATTATGGTTCCACTCTTAATGTCTTTATGATGATGTTTGAGTTATATCCTTTCTGACTGGTATATAGTTGCATCTACTGGATTTTATGCTTGTGTTTGTATCGTTCTTTGCATGTGCAGGTGTCCGTGCACGAGGATCGTGAGGATTGTGACCAGCCGGGGCAAAGGAACGTGATCATCAACTCTTCTACAAGTACTAGCGTTGGAATCCAGGTAGGCCTTCATCATTGGTCATTCATTTGTAATTAGGAACCTGCATGTTAGCATTTTTTGATTGTTGCTGGACCTTGTTTGGACTAGTAGGGATCACCTCTGTCGGCAGAGGGGATTTACCTCCATAACAGGAACCTCCTGGTATCACCACAGCCACTTCCATCCTTCATATCTTCTTTTCGCACTATCTGCCACAGCTTTTGTTGCAATTTTGTAAGACCCTGGCTATTGTCTTCAAGATCCCAATCTGCGAGGGACATCATAGATGACTTAGTAACTGCATATCTACCTGTGGTCATCATCTGTCCATCCTTTCGTTGTTCTTTTGTAGTGCATCGGCCTGCCCCTGGGTGAGGCCATGGCATTCGGACGACTTCTGCTTTGTGTTCCCTCTTTTCCGGTACATCCCCTACTAGCAATGCTGCAGCATGTAGGATGCCTGCAGCTGTCACCCCCATATTCCTCAGGGAGTCCTGCTTCTTCTTTGGCCAGGTTACTACTTTCGGGCGCATGTCTTGTGCATAAATAATGAACCGCTCCATCTGTGTTTCCGAAGTGTAGGCCACTTAGTGGATTCCCCTTGGTTATTTATAAGCCATGAGAATTTCAAATGCACTGATTGTCCCCTGTTCCAGTTCATGTAAATTTTTCGTGTAAAATGTGTGGCAGTTCGTTCCATATCTGGCTCGTACTGTGTCTCTTAATTGCCCGCCGCCCGCTCCCTTTTGCCATACTGCAGACATCTTGTCAAGAATAGTGATATCAACAGTCATCATTCCTTGTATCAGCGTGTCCATGTGAGCCTTCTCGCATGACCGCGACCCTTTTATTTGGTCAAATGTACACACACCGTAGTACCTGTGCATCGGTCCCCTAGGCTGCTTTCTGGTCCCACGCTCTCTTTCAACTTGGAGAAGCAGTGAGACTATCTTCTGAACAGTTAGTCAGGCAATTGGCCTACCCGTGTAGAGATTTAGGTGACTGCCATTCACTCTTCCCGGGAAGGGGTCTCCATTGAGTTTAACCAGCTAAACCATGCCCCCATCGGTAACCTCTTTGACAACATAGGGTCCCAACCAGTGCATGCAGAGTTTACCTAGGAATTTTTTGAACTTACTATCATAAAGAAATACTAGATCATTCTCCTTGAAGGTGCACACCTTGATATGGCAATCGTGCCATCCTTTCTCGCGTTGTTTCTGTACCTGTTGATGGAATCCACCCAAAAATCGTTCCTCCTCCAACTCTTCTAGCTATGCGAGCCTCTCTTCCAATGCCTCACGGTCTGCCATACCTATGATTTCCATGATCCGTAGACTAGGCACAATATATTCCATAGGCATAACAGCCTCCTTGCCATAGACTAAGCGAAACGGAGTCTGGCCTATTAGCTTTTTGCACGTCGTTCGGTATGGCCATAGCACAGTAGGAATGTGCAAGTCCTAGTCATTACGTTGTGCATTACAGACCTTAGTCAACGTGTTCTCCAAAAAAAAATTGAAGGCCTCGACGGTCCCATTTTTTTAGGTGTATGCACGGATTCTCTCGTCCATCATATTTGTCCATTATTTAGATCGCTGGCTTCCCAAATCTTATATGCATCATGCTCCTGCAGCTTCGGCAATATTCGAAGGTTCCTTCATGGGTACCCCACCATCATGCTGTTTTTGCGTGCAATGCCCATTTTAGTACATCAAACCAGTGGTACTCTGGTATCGTGCTTTTGAATTTAACCAGGAATTCATCCACTTTGGTCAGCCCATCATACATTGGCAGTTCGTGGTTCTGAGCTTTAATGCAATATAGGGATTTCGTCATCATATTACAATGTATCATGGTTACCCCACTCACCTTGTTTCACCATCGCTCGTCCTCTTCATCTAAATCACTGGTGCATGAGCTGGCATAATCCCACGAGGGTCTCCTCTCCTCCTTTTGCCTATGTATAGCAATCTTGTAGATACAATCCAATGCATTGTCCCTTTCGTCATTGCGCATAGGTTCTGTGTAGCATGGTCCTTCTGTTGGATCTAGTGGAACGACTACTCGGAGCGACTTCTTCTCAAATATCATCTTCCTCTGTTTGAGGTTAATAACCCCATTCATGTCAGTGGCCCAGTCTATCCCTAGCAACATAGGGTACAGGCTACTTTCATCCATGATTTCAATAACTTCGAAATCCGTCTGGGTACTTGCGCCATCAATTTCTATTGTAATTCCTTGTAGCCTTCCCATGGGCAAGATCTTCTGTTGATTGGCCATCCGCAATTGGATAGGAGACCATTGTAGTGTAGGCTTACCCATGCACTCCCAAGTCTATTTATGTAATACGTTTGCATCTGAACCTAGGTTTAGAATGACCTGATCCATCTCATAGTCTCCAATCTGTGCCATTAACCGCATCTCCTGACCCGTTCACGATGCGTGTCTTCCAAATTTCTGGACAACGTGAGGTTCACCCCACCCTGCGCACTTATTAATCACTTCCTGTAACCCTCTAACTACCATGTTGTCACGAAGTAGTTTTATGCATATCTCTAAGAAGGTAGTCAACATCGAGGGATCCCTATCCAACTTAGCCTATTCCCTACTACCTTGGGTAGAGACGCCGTGAAGCATTCCCTAGCTTCCATATTGGTCTCCCCATCAATCTCTCCTATGGCTACACCATTCCATAATACCATGTTTACCTTGGGTTCGTCGTCACATGGTTCGGATCTCATCATCTGCACGTTTTGCATTGTTGTAGGAGGCACTGTCTTTTTGTCACGAATCTGTGCTATCAGGATGGGGCAATCTAGTAGCTCATGATTGAATTGCTCACAACAAGGACATGATACTCGAGTTGGATTGGTACAATCCCATGTGTAATGTCCTGGTCCCCCATAGTTGTAACAGATTAGCTGCCCACGACCCCTTCCTGGTCCCATTCTGCCTCGTCCTTGACCGTGTCCCAGGAACCCACCGCGCACAAACGTAGCGGCTGAATCCTGACCTCGCACCTCAGTCTGCATTTTGTAGGCTGGTGTCTAGTCCATCAACATTTGATAGCTACGACAATCTCTTTCTTCGTGACCCACCGATCTACAAAAGTTGCAAAAGAGCTGTTGCGGGGTCTGGTTGTATTTTGGCAATAGATGACAGTTATGAGTGTTGTGCTTCCCTCCTACCTGAAAGATTGCGCACTAGAGTGGGGCAATTGTGCTTGGCCCTGCCTATACCTCTAGTTGTAATGGTGTTGGCCCCCTTGTTACCACAAAATTCACCGAGACCGGATAGTGATCTTTATTATGTCCCTGGCTCCTGCACTTTATACACCATACTTCTTCCTGGACTTCTGGGTATGGTGTCTATTATTGTTTTAACTTCTGTATTTCTAAACATAAATTTTGGACTTGCACTTGGATTTTCTGAACTCCCAACTCTGGGTCCTATACCAGGGTTTTTTGCAGCCACATTGTTGCCTCCAACGCTTTTTCTTGGGTTGATATCTTCTGTTGTGACAAGGCTGACTTTAGATATGGCATTAGTGATGCGATGAACCAAGCGCGATGTTGTGCATCCGTTAGGGTCATGTTGGCCTCGCGAATAGTGCTTTTCAACCTCTGATCCAAATCCCACGGGGTCTCAGTAGGGATCATCATGATCTCTTTGAATCCCACAACCGACTGTGCTTCTGACTTAGGCTGGCTAAACTCCTTTGTTAATTTAGTATGGATGTCCGCTATCCCCACTATTGGGTTGATGCTTGAATACTTCATGTACCATGTTAGTGCGCAATCCTGTAGTGCACTGACTAAGATGGCTTTCTTGATATTATCATCCGTGACCTACTGCACATTCCATACTGATGTTAGTACAAACCAAAATTGTTCCGGGTCTTCGCCTCTTGCTCCTTTGAATACTAGTAACTGAATCATGTTTTCCATATTTACCCTTGTGCTACTACCGTCCCTGATCCTTTTGATTTTTCAATGCTCCCTTCTATCGAGTCCCTGCACTTCACACCAGACACCCCTTATGCAGACTCATGTTCGAGTCCCGGCAACAGAACCATTTGTTGGCTTATATGGGCCTAACCCAGGTTCGGAAGAGTTATTTAGCCCAACAAATCCTACAGCTACCAACCCTTTCGGAAATAGCGTGTGGAGCACGGACTGAGGTCTCACTCAACGTAGCAAGGGAGGGTGCTGGAAATAGGTTTCCGCACCCTAGGAATGTCTTAGTGTGGTCTGGAGGTTTTGTGCATTGGTTTATAGCTACGTGCTGCTCGGTATTCGCATAGCTCCAGCTTGAGTATATCTTTTCTTATTAGTGCACTATTCTATTAGATGATGTGGTTACCAATTACCAAGGTCTTTAAGCAAACATTTAACCAACACAATTGATTTGTGTATTAAAATAAACCCAGATTTATACTCATTCCAACCATAAGCAGATAAGATTAAAAAAATATTATGATAGTTCAGAAGAAACATAGAATTCCCGAAGAAACTTATCTTTATTTCCACTTTGTCCTTAATACATCCAGATCTTCCCTACACACTCAGCTGCAGGGGTCAGCGCACACAGTTGTTGTCTTTCCAGGCCTCTACGCACACAGCTGCAGAGCCTCTACCTACTACCCTTATCCCTCGACTCAAACTTACAGACTCTTCCAATCTATCTTCTTCAAGTACCCATTACATTTCATCCTTTCCAAGAACTACCTTTCCCTCATAGAGTCGCGCTCTATTTATACCCTTCCTTGGCCCGTGATCCCTACGTGGGCCGACTCTATTTATATTTCTTTACATTATTTTCGGGTGGACTACCCTTTGACTCAATCCTACTATAATTCGTTCTCCGCATACTTCGGAGTTTTTACAATAATTTAATCCTACTTTTTGGGCTTTCTACTCCAAAATCATTACGCGGGACCTCTGCTACCCAACACTTTTCCCAAGGTCTGATGATGGGCTTGGGAAGTGCAAATTGAACTTCTACATCTGCATGTAACTCTGATGCTCTATTGGGCACTGGATCTGAATCAACTGTAACATTATTGTCTTGTTTTTTATGGGAGTCTATTTCAATATTTTGAAAAGAAATAGGGTCAGAATGATGACTCCACTGTTGTAATTCTTCCTGTTGTAGTTGAGATTTAAGCTGCAAAAAAGCAATCTGTTCTTGTGCATATTGTAGACAAGTCTAAATTTTTGAGAGAGAACCTTTGCTGATTTGGAATGTTTCATCAGAAGTAGATAGTATCAAAGTTTTCAAGAACTCCAATATTGCATTAATTCTGTTCATTTTCATTGAACAAATCAGATAAGTCTCTCGAATTATATGGCTAAAATGGTTGCAAAAACAACCAAAGATACCTCGTTGAACAAAATGCAGAAAGATAATTTTGCACAATGGCCAAAATACACTCAAATTTGGCAATATAAACGACAGTCACTCTAAAACTTGCCACAATTCTTAGTACAGTCAAATTTATTCAGTGCACCAAAATCAAGCCAAGTTCATTGCAACTTACATTTAATATCTTAGATTGCAATTTATAAGACCAAATTCAACAATTTAAATAGTTCTAAATTCAATGACTCTCGCCAACCATTCATTAATGGAGCAAGCTTCCCACATGCGCAGAAACATAGGAAGCTTTCAGATACCGGTAGCCTCGTTGACAATATTCTTTGTTACAAAAGCTCTCGCAGAGACCGACAACGGTCAGGATTTCAATTTTCAAGATAGAGGTACTCCTCCTTAGCTCGGTGGTGGCTTCCTACGCAAGCGTTGGCGATGTCGATCCTATTCACAGGTCATGGGCATGAAGATATGTGGATTCAAACTCAATAGTTGTAAAAAAATTTGTCATTACTATCCAACATGATTATAATACCCATATCCAAAATGACACTCAGTGTTTTGGGCAAATTTAGTGTTCTTCAAACGCCTAACCCTCTAGACCTAGTAGCTAGTCTAGAAACAATAGACAAAGTAATTCATCGCTTTCCCTATAGTTAACAGATAAAATAAAGAAGAACAAAGGTACCAACCTGTAACTTTCTCTCTATCCCCCTCTCCTTTGACTGATTTCACCACTCCATTCCGTACTTAACTCGCTTGGGAAGTACCTGCACACAAACCGAGATCAAAACCCATCAAAGCATACAATAATGATGGTCTGTTAACTAAACATATCATTGGAAAAAGCTTAGAATTATTTATTAATAGAAGGAAAGATTACAACCCATGTAGATGCATGATCAATTCAGTGTCATCCTTCTAGCTTCAAACCCTTCTCTCCTCATTAAGCAATAATTTGACATCATCACAATACTCTTGCAAATCTCATTTAAACAACATTTCCTTAGATCAATAAATTCCAACCTAGACTAGCCTTTGAATGCTTGATCCATTTATAACTGAATGGAGGAGGTTAAGACATTAATGGCCTTCATGAATGCTTTGCCAAAATTGGGAAGTGGTTCCATGGAGGAAGGGATAATGGATTAAGGTTCATTCATCTCCTTCATCATCCAAAAGCGAGCTCAATCCATTTGGAAACTTCCAAAAGCATCCATTGGATTAGGAATCCAATGGATTCATTTAAAAAATTCGATGATTCTTGTTCAGCGCAGGTGAAACAAAGGCTAGGTGTGATGCATAGCACCTAGACAGTGCAGTTCCTGCAATGCATTGCATCCTGATAGAAGGCTCCCTGCGCTAATCTCCTTAGGGACATTTTTTGGATGAATGATGACATGAAACTCTTGGGAGGCAAGCATGATGTAGGTTAACTTCATTAGGGAATGAAAACAACTGAATTAGGGGTTGATGGACCCTAATAATATGGATCTAGAAGCTGGGGTTGGATTGCCCAAATTAACCTGTAATAGTTTCCCCCTAAAGCATGAAGTCAAAAATAAACATGTCGAGTGAGATGTTTTACCACTTGGAGAGAAGGTTTGGAAATGGAAGGTGACTTGAATCAATTACAATACAAATATCATGATACTTTTATTTTTTCTCACAATTTTTAGTTGAGGGAAGGCATACCCATGCTCAGCATATAAACTTTCATTACATGTGCAAACATAGTCGTCTATAGATGTAGACCCATGAATGGATGACCATGAATGTAAGGCCATTGTACATTTGATAAAGTACTCCTGAAAAATATATCGTAGTCCGAATGGATGAAACTAGATCCGGGGTCTTCAATCTCATCCAATATTTCGGTCAAGTACAAGTCTAACTATGCAAATAGATGATCTGAAGTCAAACATGGAGAGACATCATCTGATTACCAACCAATGATGCAATTCGTTAACAGACGCGAGAGGAATCACTGATAATGATAATGACCCTCAAGGTATTGTAGTACATTTCGCAGGGTGTGAATAAATGATTTTATGTTGAACATCAAACAAAGTCTTTTGGTTGAAGGCAATTGATGTCAACCTATCGCCGGAAGTGAGAAACCTGCCATTGATGTATGCAAGCCTCAAGGTACTGAAGGGGTGTTTTTAAGTTAACT
Source organism: Pinus tabuliformis (assembly GCA_031772625.1). Lineage (NCBI taxonomy): Eukaryota > Viridiplantae > Streptophyta > Pinopsida > Pinales > Pinaceae > Pinus > Pinus tabuliformis. The sequence continues at coordinate 904,843,353 of CM062811.1, forward strand.
TCTTGGATGATATGCTGATGTCGACAAGAAGCAACTCGTCGCAGGAGGGCCTTGATGTATCCCACATCAACGACACGAAATGAGGTAAATGATTTTTGGAGATGAAACATCGACTGACGACACAAGGTTCAGGAATGGCGGGCATGAAAATGAAGGTTTACTGTATTGTAAAGGATGAAGTTTTGAACTGAATGACTTCTCTTGAACATATTGGCGACACTGAAGTGAATTGGTAGCATTGACCCAAAACAAAGTGATGGATGGTATGATATACCAATGGTGTGATAACCATCAAGTTGAATGACCCAACCCACATAATCATGGTGATGAGGTGAAAGAGTCATGTTCAAGAGTGACCTGCTACCATAAAGCATTCTCGGCTTTTTCCCATTTTCCCCAGTCATTTCTGACCAGTACCTCTTTATTTTTTATCAAGCTTGACGAGGATAACATATGCTTGTTGTATAATTCCACCCTTCAAGTGAATCCATTGCTATTTTATGTTTTAATGAGTCTAGCGAAGGTGAAACTCGGTCTTGTCTAGATGGACAAGTTTGTCGCTATTTAATGTTTTTAACAAGTTTAACGAGAAAGATAACTCGGTCCTTTTCACATTTAGAGAGCCTGAAAAGGGACTAAAAGAAGACTCCACAAGTTCTTTTTCGTAAATTTGTCTCTCAAGTCCAAAAAAGCATAAAACAATACGAGAGAGAACCTATTGACCATGTTCAGTCAATAAGTACCTTTTTCGTAGTTAATCTATCTCAGCCCGAAGAAGGGGTAAAACTATACTGAGTAGATATCGATGCTAATCCATTAACGAGTGAGAAATGACAAGCGTTTGACAATCTTTTCATGTTTAGAGAGTCTAAAAAGAGATTAAAGAGGACTCCAATTTGAGGAACGAGTGGTGTCTAGGATAGCAACTGGTTCTAATGATGTTGGAACTTCTCAAAACATGTTCATTTATGTGAAGAGGTTGGCTAATAAGACCACTCATTGAAATTGTTCCTCAAAAAAGGGTAAAACAACCAAGTGAAAGTGTATTATCGGCCAAAGAGATGGTGGTGATGGAATGAAACAACCAATTCTCATATGAAAAAAAGGCTGATAGAATGGCAATCAGAAGGGTTAAAATGGAAATGGGTGCATTTTCACATAAGCTTGAACCATGGGGAACTATGCTTGGATTCAGTTTTATGTTTAAACAAGCTTGAAACGAATAAACTATGCTTGGATTTAGTTTCATTTTTACACAATCTTGAAACGAAAAACTATGCTTGATTGGTTTACATGCCCCCTGTTAACACCCAGGTTGTTCCCTATGACTCCCAAGGGAATACGGCCGGGGTAACCACTAACCAATCTTTGGATCACTGTTTCTAGCCAAACTGTGATCAGAGAGGGCTCTCTCTTTATGATTTGTAACTGTTTATGATAGGGTTTTAGGCTAGCTATTATGCACAGGTTTTGTTGATGTTCTGGTTGATGAAACTCCTTTTAGATTCCAGTGATGTAGTTTTCAGAGAGGTTGAGTACCATTGGGCAATGGAGTCTGTGACTATATGTGTTTGAAACTTTGAGATGAAAGATGGGACTTACAGGGCCATTTGAGTGCTTAATAGAACAGTTTTTTGATTAGATGACTGGAAACAGGTAACACAAACAGTGAAAGCATTTAAGAATTTTCACTTATTGTCTATATATTCCCAACAGACAGCTTTAAGAGGAAAAGACAGAGGTCTCAGGGGCAAAAATTGAATCCCTGAGAATGCCTATCTCAGTAAAAGACACAGTTTTGAAATGCAGCAATTAAGAATTACAATTCTGTCACAGTATCTGAGGAAAACATGTATAATAGCTCAGTTTGAGTCCAGGGTAATAATGGTTAAGTCCTGGAACTATCCTTTCACCTTGCTATCAAGTGTAAAACATTTGAACAACAAAAGAGAACAAAAGACTCGAAAACATATAACAAAGAGATTTGAGAATACTTATTGTTTTATGCAACACCCTGGAATCCTGTAACCTTCATCTTTCACCACAATACATCAAAGAACACCAAGCCTTGGAAATTCCATTCTTCCTTTGTATTACTTCTCTGAAAATATTACAACGAGCGAGAGCTCTTCAAAGGAAAATTACAACAACCCCTTCAACTGCTGTGAAGGGTGAATATATACTTGCGGTGATTTACAAAATATCTGAGTTCTGAGTTATCTCAGATTTTACATTCTTACCAACTACTTAAGATATTATGACCAAAATTTAATACAGCATTGATTACAGAGTACAGGCATTTTAATGCTCTGTCAGAAGATATTTTAGCTTTTGGAAACAGCTAAGTCGGTCGAGATATTCTGAATAAATGCTGGAAGACCTGTCTTTAAGGCTTGTACGCTGTATCCTGGACTTGTCACCTGTGATTGTGACTGTTGCTTGTGGTGAGTCAATGGTCCTGCTGAGTTGGCTCAGCCTCTGCCTCTTCTCTGTAGATATCTTTCTTCAAAATTGTGCCTGCGCATGTATGCTCACTCGCCTGGAGAATTAGCGCTACTGATTCTGGCCTGTCAAAACTGTCTGTGTCAAATTTCTCCAGACATCCTGTGTGGGCAGTTGGTGTGCTAAGATTGCCCCTAGAGTTTCATCTGCTTCTGTGAATTTGAAGAAGTTAGGTGGTGTATCAAACAGATGCTCAACTTCATTCATGAGTAAAAACAGGTTCTCCACCCTGTCATACATAGTCTGCCCGGTGGCTGGCCCTGTGTCTGTTGAAGTGCTGGGCGGTTTTGCAATCTCTGCTACTGCATGGGCATCAATTCTCTTATTGTAATTGTCTAGGGTGAGCAGTCTTCCTACACTGCTTAAAATGCTGGGGAGGCCTCTGTTCTGTAGTGCCACGAATTTTTCCAGGAATCTGTTGATTTCAGTCTGCATATCCTGTGTCCTCCTCTCCAGTGTTCCAACCAAGTTCCTCAATGTTATGACTCTTTTGGCTACAGCAATTGTTTCTGTCCTGTTGGTGATTCCCATGACAGCTAATTGAGAGCTAGTCTTATAGTTCAGAATATTGATCATCCTAGTAGCAGCTTCTGGCATGTGTCCGAGGCTTGCCCTGGCTCTCTGTATTTCTTTGTTTGCTTTAGTGATGAGCACCATTTGCTCATCCATGGTCTCAATATATTGCCACTGGTTGGCAATGGACCGCCCAATGTTGCTCCATAGCACTGCTTTCATTTCAGCTGTCACTTTTTCTAGTGCAAGCTCTTTCTCTAGTTCAGCAATTCTCCTCTTAAGAGCTTTTACCTCTCTCTCCTTGGCTGCCTCATTCTGTTTGCTCTTGTCAAACTTTTCATTTACCTTAGCCAAGGTTTTCTTAAGTTCATCCAGCTCTTTCATTTGAGATTCCATGGCTTTGATCTCAGCTTGCAGCTTTTGCATGTCTAAACTAGTAGCCTGTTCCGATGTTGTAGTTGTTGTTGCTGTGGATGGCGCTGTAGTTGGTGCTGTAGCTTCTGTTTGCTGAGGAGGAGGAGTAGACTTTGGAGGGACTTCCTCAAGATTTATTATCACAGGAGGAGGCTGGGAGGGTTGGCCCTCTTCTCTTTGCTTCAGTGCTTCTTGTAGTGCTGCCTTTGCAGCTTCAGTTTGTCCTAGCTGGTCTTGAGTCCTAACCAGCTCTTTGTATAGGGATACCAGCAGATCTGTAGCATCCTTTTCTTGCCTTTGCTGGGCAACTTCATCTGTTTGTGGATGGATGGTGGCCGGGAGTTTGATTTTCTTTCTTAGGGCCGCCATGTCTGCATCCCTTATCTTCAGGAGTTCTTGGATGCCTTTGACATCTTTAGGATCATGCCCTATTTCTATAATTACCTCTTTCAAGGACTTGATCCTATTGTCCTTGGCTTGTGATGATGCTCTTTCTAATTCCAGCTGAGAAGCTGTGTTATCCAGGCTGCTCTTTAGTTTATAGTTCTCCAATGTCTCATCTGCCAGGGAGGCATACACCATTTCACCAGTTTGCTTATGTAATTCAATCTTGTCCATGGGGTGTATGTCTTTGGCAAGAACCTCCATGTTGGTTCTTAGATAGTCCGAGGTGGACTGAGGCTGCAAAGTTGTGGGCATGAAGTGGCTCATTATCATTTTGCCTTCACTCACATCGAAAGCAGACATGAGTCTCTGCTGGTTGCTAGGAGCTAGGTTTAACAAGTGATCATACAGCTGCACTTTTATGGGATCACTCCTCCTTTTGATGTCAATGAATTGCTGTTTTATACTTGACTGCCCTTTTCTGTGTTGACCGGAGGAGCTGACCTCTCCTCCCATAGTCATGTCATGTCCACGCTGAGATGAGCTGGCCGAAAGTTCTCCACTGGGTGGGCCCATGCCCATGGCTTGCCTTACTGCTATGTCCTCCTCTTGGGAGTCATTCAGTCTTTGTCTCTTCTCTCCTCTGATGAAGGATGAGGTGTGGGGGGTCTCTCTCTCCCTTTTCCTGGTCAAGTCCTCCTTCTGTGGTGTTTGGAGGACTGAGGTGTCTACATTGGTGTCTGTCCTGGGAGGCACCTCTGTTTGGGGCTGCTGCTCAGTGTAACTAGGTAGATCTGTCCCCTTTTCCTGCTGCAAGGGCTGCTGTTCACTGGACTGTGCTTCTTCTTGTTGCTGCCCCAGTTCTTGCTGTTCCATTTCTTCTTGCTGCTGTAGCAAGGTGTCAACTTGTTCTTCTGTCAATATAGGTGGCTGTTCCACCTGTTTTCCTTTGTCTTTGCTTGCTGCCTGGGGTGTCTTCTCAGTAGTTTGCTACTGTGCTGCTGAAGATTTAGCAGCTGTTCCAGTTTGCTTTCTGTAGGAGAGGGGCACCTGTCCACAAGTTTCCAAGTCAGCTTCTTTTTGCACATTCCTAGCTTCTTTCTCAAGTAATTCTACCTCAGTGACTTGTTCTACTAGTGTACCCTCTTCCCAATCTAGTGCATTGGCATACTGTTCAATTTCAGGTTGTCTTTTATGTGCATAGTTGCCCAATTTGTATCTAATTCTCTTGAGGGAGATAGAATGATTGGGGTCATAGGGAATCCATTCAAAACTGGTCTGCAATCTGAGGCCTTCCAGTATGCTGTGTGCCTCTTTCCACCCTTCCTCTTTCCTGTTATATAGGAAGGAACCTAGCTGGTTTCTTACCTTCAATTGTGACTTCTTGTTTCTACTCTGAAAGTGAAGGTAATCTGAGTTCCCAAACTGCCTGAAATATTCTAAGGCAAAAAGCCTCATGGGGACATACCTTGGCAACCTAAATGGGTTCAATTCACAGCCATATATCCTAATGACTGTGTGGTTCTGGTAGAAGTACCAGTTGCCAATATTGTAAGATTTGTTCAAATGTAGAATCCTCTTCATTTTATCGGTTAATCTAGGAGGAGGAGTACCCTGCAGCACTGTTAGGGCTGGATGAACAAATAAATCAATAAACTCACAGTATGTATAGGGTGATACTGAGGTAGAATGAAAAACAGAGGTCCAGAAAACAACTGATCTTGGGATTCCTTGGGCATTGAGTGGCCTCAAAGGAACAGAGAAGGTAGCTGGCTGGTAGAAAAGGAATAAATGATATATATAGGAGCTATACCTGAACAGTCTCTCCCTTTTCAAATTCATGAACTGCTCATGGATTTTCTCTGCTATGTAAGTTGCATAATCATACTGCACAGCTGGAGGCTTACCAGGGGCAAACATAGACAGCATTGCCATTATGCTGTCATCTACATCTTCCAACCCCCTGAATCCTAGGACATAGCCAATTAGATCCACCAACATTCTGCCCAACTCATTTAGATATTGGTACCCAATAGGAGGGGTTCTGACTGTTTCAGAGCCTGGTGTGACAAACAGTTGGTTGATTTTGACAATCTGGTCACTGGACAGCTTGATCCCTTTGTTAATCAGATTCTGCATGGATAGAGGGGTCAATTTCTTGGCTGTTTTGAAGCGCAGCATCTGGTTTATGCTCTCTGGGGTGATCTGGAACAGGACTAGGCCTGTGGGGCTTATGACTGCTCTTTGGCTGGGGTCATAGCATTCCTGGCAGCTATAAATGAGCTCTGGCATAGGATTGACTTGGGGAAGGTTGTATATGGGCAAATTTGACTCCCAAATCCCCAAGATATCTGCCCCACTGAGGTGCTGGGCTCTTAATTCATTCAACATTAGCACATTGTACTTGGTTCCCATGGGGAACCAATCCAGCATTTGGTAGTCCATGTCCCCCAGGGCTTTCCATGCTAATTCCTGGTGAGGGGCATTGATGGGCTTAATATTCAGTGCAATAGGGGTCTCCATAGCTCTTCAAGTTGCAATAATTGTAGGTAGACAGGTGAAATGGTAAAAAACACGGGAAAATTGGTAAATATGGGTTATTTTACCAATTTGGCGCTTTTTCCTGCTGACGTCAGCATGACGCCATTGGTGGGTCATGGTGAGGTGACGTCAGCTGACGTCATCGGGCGACGTGGCAGTGGGTGACTGGTCAAAGGGGCGGCGAGGTGGCAGCCCAGTCAGCAGGGAGGTGGGCCAATAAGAGAGGCTGGTACGAGCAGGCAAGGACGTGGCGGTGAGTCAGCGGCGGGTAGGTGGCGGTCAAACTGCAGCGGTCACGGTTAAGGCCTTAACCGCCGCGGTTTCTCGGGGCGGTTTAGGTACGGCGCAGAGGCTGTCAGAGCGGGCTCCGAGATGGTTCAACGGTTGACGCGTGGAGGAGGCGTGACAAGGCGCAACGTCACTTTCCCGGAGGTTAAAGCGCCGCCATAGGATGCGCTCCGATATTGTTGTGGACCGTCGGATCTGATGGGCTTGATCCGACGGCTGGCGGAGGGGAAAGACGCGCGTTTAATACTGCGGGCGGAAAAATTAAAGTTTGTGGGTTTTATGGGTTTTTTTCAAATGTTTTGCTTAACCAACCATGCGGTAGGATTGGGAAACGTGCCAGAGGCGGGTACTAACCTTTGCAAAGGTTTTATAGGCAAAAGGGGTTTGGAGAGGGGTTTTATCAGTGCAGAGGTGATTTGAGGGCAAATTGACTTGCAGCAAAGGGGAAATAGGGTGGAATAGGTTCACCAAAGTGGCCAGATGCCATTTTGGTCCCTTTTGAACAATACACGGCTATTATGCCTAGGGGAGGGAATATACATAAGATTTGGGGTTTTATACACCTTAGTGTTAGTATTATTAGGGGTGGGGGTAAGATAGAGGAGGTTATATAGTAGAATTAGGAGTTAATATGAATGAAGGGGGCAAATGAAAGGGATTTTACTGAGTTTATCTGAAATTGACTTGGTTTTGAGAGTAGATCAAAATGAAAAGATCTTAGACAAGAAATGTGGATTCTGAATGAACTAGAACCACCATAAAACCATGATCTCTCTCCATAAATCTCAGCTGAAAGAAAGGGAGTGTTAGTAATGGAATAAAGGGGAAGAGGGAAGTTATTCATGCTCCTGCTGTAGTCTTTTACTTTGCTGTCCATCATCATCATTTCTGCAATGATAGGACTCACTTTCTGCGACCCCAACTACCTACCCAGCTGCTTACCTAGCATTTTTTGTTTCTCCTTGGAGGGTGCACTTGAACTTGCAAACCCTTTTTGCCTTTTCTTTTCTTTGGCTTTTTTCCTTATTATTTTCTCTATCTATTTCTACCCTTATCTCTTCCAAGGTCCCAGATTAAACTTTTGGGAACCTTTGCTTCTCTACCTGAACTACTTGTCTGCCAAGATTAAGCTGTTTGGACAGACCTCTTTCTCTATTCTACAACTCAAAATTGAAACATGGCATGATCCAGTTTAGACTGTTGAATCATCCACAAAAATTGAAATAAGGTCCTCAATACTTGAAACACTTTACCCAGCTCTTGCTTTCTAGGAAATATGGGATCTTTGGGATACCAGAGCAGAGCATATTTGGCTTTTCTCTTGCCAATCATGAAATATGAAACCTATTACTATAGGTATCCAACAGTGGCTCCACATGGGGATGGTTTTTCTTTTGAAAGACCAAGAACAGCAGGTCAGATTGCCTTGCTCCTTGACTGCCCATCTTAATCTTTGAAATTTGCTGCATATATTCTGTCAAAATTGTGTGCCCTTTCTTGGAGAACCTCTGATTCTATCTGCCTGTTGCTGCTAGGTGCAGCATTTGGGAAAACCTCTTTTTACATTCTAAAATAGAAGATAATATGTAAGGCTGCATATATACAATGAACTTCTGAATTTCTATCATAGTGAACAGTCAAAATAGTGCTTCAGCATCCTGCCATTGACAGGACCTTCATCCAGTTCAGTTACAGTCAAACTTTTTAGGAAGTAGGTGTTATTACCTTGTACTGCTTGGACAGAAAATGGTCCTTTCCATAAAGAATCAAACTTCCCATGTTTTCCTTTCTCTTCTCTTCTTGCATCCCACTTTAAAACTTTGTCCCCTACATTGAAATCTTCTGCTTTAGTTCTTCTGTCAAAGGCCTTTTTTAGTTTCTCTTGTAATATCTGCACTCTGCTGAAAACTTGTTCTCTGGTCTGCTGTAAACAAATTATCTGGTTAATCCTTCTTTGCATGTCATTTGGCTCTGCTTGGCTTTCTTGTAGAAGTTTCATAACCGGCCCTACTAGTGATGAAGGAAATCTGGCCTCTAATCCATAGACTAACTCATATGGGCTGGTCCCAATTGATCTTTTAGTGGTTAATCTGTCTGCCCATAAAGCATTTACTAGTTTCTTGTGCCAGTTCTTTTTGTTCTCTTCCAGCACTTTCTTTATGATGTTTATCAGGCTTTTGTTTGATGATTCAGCAAGACCATTTCCTTGAGGATAGTAAGCCGTAGAATGGCCCAGGGTAATGTGAAATTTATGGCAGAAGTTCACCATCTTCTTGGATCTGAAGGCAGCAGCATTGTCTGTTATTATCTTGTCTGGGCAGCCAAATCTAGCCAGTATATTGTTTTCCAAAAATTGAATGATTACTGAATCATTTGCTTGTCTGCATGGGACAGCTTCAATCCACTTGGTGAAGTAGTCCGTTGCTGTCAAGATCCATCTGTGTTGTCCTGAAGATGAGGGATGAATTTCTCCAATGAAATCCAAGCCCCATTGTTGAAAAGGTCTCTCTGTTGCAATGGGCCTCAAAGGAAGTGGCAGCAACTGTCTTTTGCCTTCAAACAGTTGGCACTTGTGGCATGATATTGTGAATTTCTTCACATCAGAGAACATAGTGGGCCAGTAATAACCAGCCCTTAATATCTTGTCTACGGTGGACTTCCAGTACAAATGTCCACCACAGTTTCCAGCATGGAATTCTTGCATGATATTGTCAGTTTCACTCTCAAGAAGACAGTGCAGCAAAATACCTTCATGGTTTTTCCAGAGTAGATTCTCATTTATCACACAAAATTTAGATGTTTTCATTTTTAGGAACCTAGACTTAGTTCTGGACAGTCCTGGGGGAGCACACAGGTTTTGTAACACATAACAGACATCAGAATACCAAGGAGATTGTTCAAAGGCTACATTGATCTTTGGAGTCGCCAGCTCTGTTCCACTGTCCAGTTGGTTAATGTCTAAGGCTTGGAAATTTGCTTCTGTCATTAACTTGGCCAAACCTTGCCCTTTTATCAGCTTTGTAGGCTTTATTTCAATGTCAAATTCTAGTATGTTTGCAATCCATTTTCCTCTTCTACCCTCTAAGTTTTCTTGTGTGAGAATGTCTTTGACAATAGGACTTGGTACATAAGCCACAACATGGGAGTAAAGGATGTAAATCCTAAAGTCTTTGATAGCTTTGATTAAGGCATAGGCTTGTTTCTCCATTATTTGGTACTTTAGAGGAGCATCTCTAAGAGCTCTGCTGAAAAAAGCAATGGGCTTTTCATTCCCTTGGTCATCTTTCTGTAATAAAACAGCAGCAATAGTATGTTGGGAGGCAAAGGAGAAAATGATGAAGTCTCTGTCAAACTGAGGATTAGTTAACACTGGGGTTTGAGTCAAGGCCAATTTTATACTTTCGAAAGCTTGTTTTGCTTCAATAGTCCATTTGACCTTTGAATCTTTCTTTAGCATATTGTTTAGTAATCTGATTAACTCTGCTAAATTTGGGATAAACCTTCTCAAAAAGTTGATTTTTCCTAAGAATCCTTGCAGCTCCTTGACATTCCTTGGGTGAGGCATTTGTAGGATAGCTTGTATCCTATCTGGATCAATTCTTATGCCATTTTTCGAAATGATATGCCCTAGAAGTTTCCCTTCTTCCAAGCCAAATAATGACTTCTTGGGGTTTAAGGAAATGCCATATTTCCTGCATGTTATGAAGATTTGTCTTAAATGTTTCAAGTGTTCTTGGTCAGATTTTGAAAAGGGTGTAAGATCATCTAAGTAAATGACCAAGAAGTCATGAATTTCCTTTGCAAAAGCAATGTCCATTGCTCTTTGAAACGTTGCCCCTGCATTTTTCAATCCAAAGGGCATCTTCACATACTTGAAAGTGCCCCATGGGGTAGTAAATGCAGTTTTGTCTTGATCATCAGGGTGTACCAGGATTTGATTGAAGCCTGAGAAACCATCCAACAATGATATTCTTGAGGCTCCTACTACTCTTTGAAGAATGTGGTCCATTTTGGGTAAGGGGTAGTTGTCTTTGAGTGACACTAGGTTCAAATTCCTTAAGTCTACACAAAGTCTAATCTCGCCAGTTTTCTTTCTTGTAGGGACCAAATTTGAAATCCACTCAGAAAACCTGATTGGTGCTATGATACCAGCTTTGAACATTTTTTGTAATTCCTTTTCAATGGGAGGAAGGAGCACAGGATTGATTCTTCTCAATTTCTGTTTGAATGGTTTTTGATTAGGCTTGAGGGGAATGGTGTGCTGGATAACAGAGGTATCATAAGACTTCAAGTCCTCATAACCCCAAGCAAAGACATCTTGGAACTCTTTAAAGAGATCAATATATTTGGGTTTTTGATCAGGGGGCAAAGCAGCAGATAGCTTTATTATTTTAGGCTTGTCAGTGGTACCAATGTTACATTCTTCAATTGTTGCATCTAATGGCTGCATCTTTGGTTTCCTGGGGACATCATTTGAGTCAAAAATATCCTCTAGTGGGGTAAGGCCTGCTGGAAGAAGATTGTCTTTGAGTTGTATGATTTCATCTTCAGCGTTGCTCAGCTCTTCACAGTCAATTTGGTGAATTTGCTGAATGTTTTCTTTGTTGAAAATGGTTGGACTGAGTAATTGTTTTGCTGTCCTAGGTGACATTGGGTGAGCAGATTGTTGAAACTGTAATTGTGATTGACTTGCTCCATCAACTATTTGAGATTGACTTGCTGTCTCAAGGTCAATATTTAATCCTGTAAACTCTTGTTGCAAGGTTAAAAAGTTGTTTATTTGCATGTCATTCTCAAATACTTGCCACTCTTTGACATTGTTTGGAATAGAAGGCCTATATTTGACCTCTGCTGTGAAACAATTGTTGGGTTGTAGTGGGAATTTGAAGGTGCTGGCAAATGTTGCCAAGCTATGTGCATGGAGATTGTGGCCCCTTGGAATCTTTGTGATAACAAACTCGGAGAAAGTCTCTAGTATTTCAATTACAGCAGACCTATAGGACCTCAGCCTTTTGTCATTGGTGACAAAATTCCCTTTTACTTGTTGAATTACTAGATCAGAGTCCCCCATGATTGAGAGGTTATGTGCTTGTAATGATTTTGCAATCTTGAGGCCTAGTAGCAGAGCTTCATATTCTGCCATGTTGTTAGTGCATTTAAAGTTCAATCTATAAGCCCGGCCTTCTGCACAGCCTTTCTCTTTGTTATGTATCCATACTCCAGCTCCTGCCCCTAACTTGTTAACTGAGCCATCAAACTCTAGGATCCACCAGATGCCTTGCTGAATAGGAGATTTCAAATTCTGTTCATGGGATGGCAATGTGAGCATGAGTTGGGGTTTGTTCTCCCATTTGTTTTCTAGGATAACTTCATCATTTGCTTGACAATCTTTGACAACTAGAGGAGAGCTAAAGTGTCTTGTTGAACTGATTGGTGTTTGACAGGTGCTACTTGTTTGATCAAGGTTTTGTTCTTGTATGAGTGTTTCGGTCTTAATGTCATTGTTTGAGAAGCTTGCGCTGTCATTGAAGAGGATGAAGGAGTCTATGTCCGAATGAACAGCGTATATTGGGAAATTTTGGGGTTTCTCTTCACTGCTGACCATATATTTCATGAGTGTTTCCCTATAAAGTCTTTTTGGTTGCCCAAATACAGAAATGGTTGCATATGACATGTCTAATTGCAGGGAGCCTTGGAGTTTCGCTCCCCATGATCTTGATAAGAGCATCCCATATTTGGGTGGGATATCAGCAACAACAACATCCATTAAAATGGTTTTGTTGGGAAATTGAACCAAGGACACACATAAATCCTTAATTAGGCCCAAGCATTTGACTTGACTAGAATCAAAAGAAAACAGGTCTTTGTATGGTCTTGTGATGTCTAAGTTTAATCTTTCCATGACCGCTTTTGGCATAAGGTTGTGAGAGGCACCTGAGTCAAACATTGCATTATGCAGTATTTTATCATGAATATGCAAGCTGACATAAAAAGGTAAAACCCCTGTGACTACTGTTTTTCCATCTACCTCTGGGCCAAACAGTAATTCTGGAGTGTCATCTAACACATTTACATCATCTTTGCTATTGGTGAGCTGAAGGGATTTTTTGATCTGTTGTTTGTATATGTCATGCTTGGCTAGCTCTGAAAGGGGAATTGCTACCTTTAACTTGCCAATCTCTGTTCCTAGGTCAAAGGGTTTATCAATTTGGATTTTGGAGTCACGGGTAGCAGTTCTTTCTCTGTTCATTAGATCTTCTTGGTGGATTTCATCCTGATTTTGGAACCTGCCCCTTATATTGATGTCTTGAGGGGTAATGTTCGGATTTGGGTGGGAGGATGAGGTTGCCGTGGGCTGTTGTGGTGTGGACAGTAATTCAGTGACTTCCTCAACCACTACTTCTTTTGTAGGTAAGTTTGTTCTGTCATTAGGTTCAGTGACTAAGGTTTCTTTAGATTGTTGTTTCTCCTTTATCTTTTCGGGCTGATTCACGTTCACAGTCCTACTCCTTAGTTTGTATTGCTTATGGACTTCATAGACAGCAGTATCATATCCTTGTTTAAAGTCAAAGGATTCTCCTGATTGAGTTTGGAATGTTTTGCTTTCATCCTCCTCATGGTCCTCCTGAGTTAAGAAAACCTGGCTTTTACCATCCAGACCTATTAAGTTGATCTCAGGATCTTCATTGAGCTGATTAGCTGAGGAAGTTTCTGCATAATTTTCTTGAAAAGGGGGTCTGATATCTTGGTCTGCACTTGTTTTTCCTATATTGGGGTTCTGGACTCTCCTAAAATTTGGGTTTCTAGGAGGGTTGTTTTGTGGTGCCTCCCATGATGATTTCCTTTCTACTGATTCCACTCTCTCTCCCAATCTCTTCATGCTATTTAGAATTGCATCTAACTTTTGATCAAAACCCGAGGGTTCTTCTTTGAAACCAGTCTTCTTTTCCAGCTTTGCCCTGTTTCTTTTGGCAATTAGGTTGGCCTCTACAGTGACTGCAACCCTTTGGGCTTCTGCAAGGGTTGGAGGGTCTCTCTCTCTCAACTGATAGGCCATATCAGAATCAAAACCATCAAGGAAGTTATAAAGGGCCAAATCAGGAGGGGGCCTTAAGTTCTGGGGGATAGCATTGTATATGTTGTTAAACCTAGCACAATACTCCAAAACCGTTTCTTGGGGACCTCTTTTAATAGTGTTATATTCACCAAGTATATGGTGCGGATCTCTCTTTTTCTCCCATCTGTTGGTAAATTCCTGGTATAGAACTTCAGGGGTTGCAATGGAATTTGCATTTAAGGATCTAAACCAAGTTCTGACATCCCCAGTTAAGCTTTGAACAAAAATTCTCATCCTAACACTGTCATCATCTATTTCATAGGTCTCAAAGTGGTCTTGCATCTTTTTAGCATGCTGGATGGCTGTCAAAGGGCCATGGGAGTCAAAAAATGAGAGTCTAGTTTGGTAGTCTTGGGGTAGAGCTGGAGCATTGGCTGGTATCTGCAGAGGTGCATATCTGTTAGCCATATTTATGGGGTTTATAGGGTTAATAGGAACAAATGGGACAACAGGGATTACAGGTGTAACCGGGTTAAGAGGATGGGTAATAAGTGGGGAACTGGTTGAGGGAGTGTGTGCAGATGGTGAAGATGGAAGGAGAGGACTTTGAGAGGTTGATGGTGAACTGGGGGAATTGGGTGTGGAACGGAAAAGAACTTTGCAAGGAGTTGGAATGAGGATAGGTTGGTCTAAACTTATATCTGAATCAGCAAGCTTTTCCTGCTTTTGCTGTCTCCTTATGTTCTTTGGTATGATATTTGGGTTATCGACAATGATGGGTTGATTAGGGTCAGGGTTTGCCCTAGTGTGCCTTGGGTTTCTTTTGGGAGCCAGCTTCTAAGTATTCTTTTAGAACTTTATACAGGAGGTTTTGTATGTACAAGGACTAGGTAAGAATTCTGGAATGACTATATATTTTTCAAAGCTAGGATGAAGATTCCCTAGCTAGCTCTTCCCTAAAGCTGTCCCTGTGTTTACAGAAACAGTCCTAAGGCCTCTTGGCTAGTTTCAGGCTTGATGGTAGCTTTTGAAAATAGATAGTAATTGAAAAAATCTTAAGTCCCCAGTGGAGTCGCCAATTATGTTAACACCCAGGTTGTTCCCTATGACTCCCAAGGGAATACGGCCGGGGTAACCACTAACCAATCTTTGGATCACTGTTTCTAGCCAAACTGTGATCAGAGAGGGCTCTCTCTTTATGATTTGTAACTGTTTATGATAGGGTTTTAGGCTAGCTATTATGCACAGGTTTTGTTTATGTTTTGGTTGATGAAACTCCTTTTAGATTCCAGTGATGTAGTTTTCAGAGAGGTTGAGTACCATTGGGCAATGGAGTCTGTGGCTATATGTGTTTGAAACTTTGAGATGAAAGATGGGACTTACAGGGCCATTTGAGTGCTTAATAGAACAGTTTTTTGATTAAATGACTGGAAACAGGTAACACAAACAGTGAAAGCATTTAAGAATTTTCACTTATTGTCTATATATTCCCAACAGACAGCTTTAAGAGGAAAAGACAGAGGTCTCAGGGGCAAAAATTGAATCCCTGAGAATGCCTATCACAGTAAAAGACACAGTTTTGAAATGCAGCAATTAAGAATTACAATTCTGTCACTGTATCTGAGGAAAACATGTATAATAGCTCAGTTTGAGTCCAGGGTAATCATGGTTAAGTCCTGGAACTATCCTTTCACCTTGCTATCAAGTGTAAAACATTTGAACAACAAAAGAGAACAAAAGACTCGAAAACATATAACAAAGAGATTTGAGAATACTTATTGTTTTATGCAACACCCTGGAATCCTGTAACATTCATCTTTCACCACAATACATCAAAGAACACCAAGCCTTGGAAATTCCATTCTTCCTTTGTATTACTTCTCTGAAAATATTACAACGAGCGAGAGCTCTTCAAAGGAAAATTACAACAACCCCTTCAACTGCTGTGAAGGGTGAATATATACTTGCGGTGATTTACAAAATATCTGAGTTCTGAGTTATCTCAGATTTTACATTCTTACCAACTACTTAAGATATTATGACCAAAATTTAATACAGCATTGATTACAGAGTACAGGCATTTTAATGCTCTGTCAGAAGATATTTTAGCTTTTGGAAACAGCTAAGTCGGTCGAGATATTCTGAATAAATGCTGGAAGACCTGTCTTTAAGGCTTGTACGCTGTATCCTGGACTTGTCACCTGTGATTGTGACTGTTGCTTGTGGTGAGTCAATGGTCCTGCTGAGTTGGCTCAGCCTCTGCCTCTTCTCTGTAGATATCTTTCTTCAAAATTGTGCCTGCGCATGTATGCTCACTTGCCTGGAGAATTAGCGCTACTGATTCTGGCCTGTCAAAACTGTCTGTGTCAAATTTCTCCAGACATCCTGTGTGGGCAGTTGGTGTGCTAAGATTGCCCCTAGAGTTTCATCTGCTTCTGTGAATTTGAAGAAGTTAGGTGGTGTATCAAACAGATGCTCAACTTCATTCATGAGTAAAAACAGGTTCTCCACCCTGTCATACATAGTCTGCCCGGTGGCTGGCCCTGTGTCTGTTGAAGTGCTGGGCGGTTTTGCAATCTCTGCTACTGCATGGGCATCAATTCTCTTATTGTAATTGTCTAGGGTGAGCAGTCTTCCTACACTGCTTAAAATGCTGGGGAGGCCTCTGTTCTGTAGTGCCACGAATTTTTCCAGGAATCTGTTGATTTCAGTCTGCATATCCTGTGTCCTCCTCTCCAGTGTTCCAACCAAGTTCCTCAATGTTATGACTCTTTTGGCTACAGCAATTGTTTCTGTCCTGTTGGTGATTCCCATGACAGCTAATTGAGAGCTAGTCTTATAGTTCAGAATATTGATCATCCTAGTAGCAGCTTCTGGCATGTGTCCAAGGCTTGCCCTGGCTCTCTGTATTTCTTTGTTTGCTTTAGTGATGAGCACCATTTGCTCATCCATGGTCTCAATATATTGCCACTGGTTGGCAATGGACCGCCCAATGTTGCTCCATAGCACTGCTTTCATTTCAGCTGTCACTTTTTCTAGTGCAAGCTCTTTCTCTAGTTCAGCAATTCTCCTCTTAAGAGCTTTTACCTCTCTCTCCTTGGCTGCCTCATTCTGTTTGCTCTTGTCAAACTTTTCATTTACCTTAGCCAAGGTTTTCTTAAGTTCATCCAGCTCTTTCATTTGAGATTCCATGGCTTTGATCTCAGCTTGCAGCTTTTGCATGTCTAAACTAGTAGCCTGTTCCGATGTTGTAGTTGTTGTTGCTGTGGATGGCGCTGTAGTTGGTGCTGTAGCTTCTGTTTGCTGAGGAGGAGGAGTAGTCTTTGGAGGGACTTCCTCAAGATTTATTATCACAGGAGGAGGCTGGGAGGGTTGGCCCTCTTCTCTTTGCTTCAGTGCTTCTTGTAGTGCTGCCTTTGCAGCTTCAGTTTGTCCTAGCTGGTCTTGAGTCCTAACCAGCTCTTTGTATAGGGATACCAGCAGATCTGTAGCATCCTTTTCTTGCCTTTGCTGGGCAACTTCATCTGTTTGTGGATGGATGGTGGCCGGGAGTTTGATTTTCTTTCTTAGGGCCGCCATGTCTGCATCCCTTATCTTCAGGAGTTCTTGGATGCCTTTGACATCTTTAGGATCATGCCCTATTTCTATAATTACCTCTTCCAAGGACTTGATCCTATTGTCCTTGGCTTGTGATGATGCTCTTTCTAATTCCAGCTGAGAAGCTGTGTTATCCAGGCTGCTCTTTAGTTTATAGTTCTCCAATGTCTCATCTGCCAGGGAGGCATACACCATTTCACCAGTTTGCTTATGTAATTCAATCTTGTCCATGGGTGTATGTCTTTGGCAAGAACCTCCATGTTGGTTCTTAGATAGTCCGAGGTGGACTGAGGCTGCAAAGTTGTGGGCATGAAGTGGCTCATTATCATTTTGCCTTCGCTCACATCGAAAGCAGACATGAGTCTCTGCTGGTTGCTAGGAGCTAGGTTTAACAAGTGATCATACAGCTGCACTTTTATGGGATCACTCCTCCTTTTGATGTCAATGAATTGCTGCTTTATACTTGACTGCCCTTTTCTATGTTGACCGGAGGAGCTGACCTCTCCTCCCATAGTCATGTCATGTCCACGCTGAGATGAGCTGGCCGAAAGTTCTCCACTGGGTGGGCCCATGCCCATGGCTTGCCTTACTGCTATGTCCTCCTCTTGGGAGTCATTCAGTCTTTGTCTCTTCTCTCCTCTGATGAAGGATGAGGTGTGGGGGGTCTCTCTCTCCCTTTTCCTGGTCAAGTCCTCCTTCTGTGGTGTTTGGAGGACTGAGGTGTCTACATTGGTGTCTGTCCTGGGAGGCACCTCTGTTTGGGGCTGCTGCTCAGTGTAACTAGGTAGATCTGTCCCCTTTTCCTGCTGCAAGGGCTGCTGTTCACTGGACTGTGCTTCTTCTTGTTGCTGCCCCAGTTCTTGCTGTTCCATTTCTTCTTGCTGCTGTAGCAAGGTGTCAACTTGTTCTTCTGTCAATATAGGTGGCTGTTCCACCTGTTTTCCTTTGTCTTTGCTTGCTGCCTGGGGTGTCTTCTCAGTAGTTTGCTGCTGTGCTGCTGAAGATTTAGCAGCTGTTCCAATTTGCTTTCTGTAGGAGAGGGGCACCTGTCCACAAGTTTCCAAGTCAGCTTCTTTTTGCACATTCCTAGCTTCTTTCTCAAGTAATTCTACCTCAGTGACTTGTTCTACTAGTGTACCCTCTTCCCAATCTAGTGCATTGGCATACTGTTCAATTTCAGGTTGTCTTTTATGTGCATAGTTGCCCAATTTGTATCTAATTCTCCTGAGGGAGATAGAATGATTGGGGTCATAGGGAATCCATTCAAAACTGGTCTGCAATCTGAGGCCTTCCAGGATGCTGTGTGCCTCTTTCCACCCTTCCTCTTTCCTGTTATATAGGAAGGAACCTAGCTGGTTTCTTACCTTCAATTGTGACTTCTTGTTTCTACTCTGAAAGTGAAGGTAATCTGAGTTCCCAAACTGCCTGAAATATTCTAAGGCAAAAAGCCTCATGGGGACATACCTTGGCAACCTAAATGGGTTCAATTCACAGCCATATATCCTAATGACTGTGTGGTTCTGGTAGAAGTACCAGTTGCCAATATTGTAAGATTTGTTCAAATGTAGAATCCTCTTCATTTCATCGGTTAATCTAGGAGGAGGAGTACCTTGCAGCGCTGTTAGGGCTGGATGAACAAATAAATCAATAAACTCACAGTATGTATAGGGTGATACTGAGGTAGAATGAAAAACAGAGGTCCAGAAAACAACTGATCTTGGGATTCCTTGGGCATTGAGTGGCCTCAAAGGAACAGAGAAGGTAGCTGGCTGGTAGAAAAGGAATAAATGATATATATAGGAGCTGTACCTGAACAGTCTCTCCCTTTTCAAATTCATGAACTGCTCATGGATTTTCTCTGCTATGTAAGTTGCATAATCATACTGCACAGCTGGAGGCTTACCAGGGGCAAACATAGACAGCATTGCCATTATGCTGTCATCTACATCTTCCAACCCCCTGAATCCTAGGACATAGCCAATTAGATCCACCAACATTCTGCCCAACTCATTTAGATATTGGTACCCAATAGGAGGGGTTCTGACTGTTTCAGAGCCTGGTGTGACAAACAGTTGGTTGATTTTGACAATCTGGTCACTGGACAGCTTGATCCCTTGTTAATCAGATTCTGCATGGATAGAG
The DNA here is from genome assembly GCA_031772625.1 of Pinus tabuliformis. Taxonomy (NCBI): domain Eukaryota; kingdom Viridiplantae; phylum Streptophyta; class Pinopsida; order Pinales; family Pinaceae; genus Pinus; species Pinus tabuliformis. The sequence goes on from CM062811.1 coordinate 904,862,791, forward strand.
GGGTCAATTTCTTGGCTGTTTTGAAGCGCAGCATCTGGTTTATGCTCTCTGGGGTGATCTGGAACAGGACTAGGCCTGTGGGGCTCATGACTGCTCTTTGGCTGGGGTCATAGCATTCCTGGCAGCTATAAATGAGCTCTGGCATAGGATTGACTTGGGGAAGGTTGTATATGGGCAAATTTGACTCCCAAATCCCCAAGATATCTGCCCCACTGAGGTGCTGGGCTCTTAATTCATTCAACATTAGCACATTGTACTTGGTTCCCATGGGGAACCAATCCAGCATTTGGTAGTCCATGTCCCCCAGGGCTTTCCATGCTAATTCCTGGTGAGGGGCATTGATGGGCTTAATATTCAGTGCAATAGGGGTCTCCATAGCTCTTCAAGTTGCAATAATTGTAGGTAGACAGGTGAAATGGTAAAAAACACGGGAAAATTGGTAAATATGGGTTATTTTACCAATTTGGCGCTTTTTCCTGCTGACGTCAGCATGACGTCATTGGTGGGTCATGGTGAGGTGACGTCAGCTGACGTCATCGGGCGACGTGGCAGTGGGTGACTGGTCAAAGGGGCGGCGAGGTGGCAGCCCAGTCAGCAGGGAGGTGGGCCAATAAGAGAGGCTGGTACGAGCAGGCAAGGACGTGGCGGTGAGTCAGCGGCAGGTAGGTGGCGGTCAAACTGCAGCGGTCACGGTTAAGGCCTTAACCGCCGCGGTTTCTCGGGGCGGTTTAGGTACGGCGCAGAGGCTGTCAGAGTGGGCTCCGAGATGGTTCAACGGTTGACGCGTGGAGGAGGCGTGACAAGGCGCAACGTCACTTTCCCGGAGGTTAACGTGCCGCCATAGGATGCGCTCCGATATTGATGTGGACCGTCGGATCTGATGGGCTTGATCCGACGGCTGGCGGAGGGAAAGACGCGCGTTTAATACTGCGGGCGGAAAAATTAAAGTTTGTGGGTTTTATGGGTTTTTTCAAATGTTTTGCTTAACCAACCATGCGGTAGGATTGGGAAACGTGCCAGAGGCGGGTATTAACCTTTGCAAAGGTTTTATAGGCAAAAGGGGTTTGGAGAGGGGTTTTATCAGTGCAGAGGTGATTTGAGGGCAAATTGACTTGCAGCAAAGGGGAAATAGGGTGGAATAGGTTCACCAAAGTGGCCAGATGCCATTTTGGTCCCTTTTGAACAATACACGGCTATTATGCCTAGGGGAGGGAATATACATAAGATTTGGGGTTTTATACACCTTAGTGTTAATAATATTAGGGGTGGGGGTAAGATAAGGGAGGTTATATAGTAGAATTAGGGGTTAATATGAATGAAGGGGGCAAATGAAAGGGATTTTACTGAGTTTATCTGAAATTGACTTGGTTTTGAGAGTAGATCAAAATGAAAAGATCTTAGACAAGAAATGTGGATTCTGAATGAACTAGAACCACCATAAAACCATGATCTCTCTCCATAAATCTCAGCTGAAAGAAAGGGAGTGTTAGTAATGGAAAAAGGGGAAGAGGGAAGTTAGTCATGCTCCTGCTGTAGTCTTTTACTTTGCTGTCCATCATCATCATTTCTGCAATGATAGGACTCACTTTCTGCGACCCCAACTACCTACCCAGCTGCTTACCTAGCATTTTTTGTTTCTCTTGGAGGGGCACTTGAACTTGCAACCCTTTTTGCCTTTTCTTTTCTTTGGCTTTTTTCCTTTTCTTTTCTCTATCTACTTCTACCCTTATCTCTTCCAAGGTCCCAGATTAAACTTTTGGGAACCTTTGCTTCTCTACCTGAACTACTTGTCTGCCAAGATTAAGCTGTTTGGACAGACCTCTTTCTCTATTCTACAACTCAAAATTGAAACATGGCATGATCCAGTTTAGACTGTTGAATCATCCACAAAAATTGAAATAAGGTCCTCAATACTTGAAACACTTTACCCAGCTCTTGCTTTCTAGGAAATATGGGATCTTTGGGATACCAGAGCAGAGCATATTTGGCTTTTCTCTTGCCAATCATGAAATATGAAACCTATTACTATAGGTATCCAACAGTGGCTCCACATGGGGATGGTTTTTCTTTTGAAAGACCAAGAACAGCAGGTCAGATTGCCTTGTTCCTTGACTGCCCATCTTAATCTTTGAAATTTGCTGCATATAATCTGTCAAAATTGTGTGCCTTTTCTTGGAGAACCTCTGATTCTATCTGCCTGTTGCTGCTAGGTGCAGCATTTGGGAAAACCTCTTTTTACATTCTAAAATAGAAGATAATATGTAAGGCTGCATATATACAATGAACCTCTGAATTTCTATCATAGTGAACAGTCAAAATAGTGCTTCAGCATCCTGCCATTGACAGGACCTTCATCCAGTTCAGTTACAGTCAAACTTTTTAGGAAGTAGGTGTTATTACCTTGTACTGCTTGGACAGAAAATGGTCCTTTCCATAAAGAATCAAACTTCCCATGTTTTCCTTTCTCTTCTCTTCTTGCATCCCACTTTAAAACTTTGTCCCCTACATTGAAATCTTCTGCTTTAGTTCTTCTGTCAAAGGCCTTTTTTAGTTTCTCTTGTAATATCTGCACTCTGCTGAAAACTTGTTCTCTGGTCTGCTGTAAACAAATTATCTGGTTAATCCTTCTTTGCATGTCATTTGGCTCTGCTTGGCTTTCTTGTAGAAGTTTCATAACCGGCACTCCTAGTGATGAAGGAAATCTGGCCTCTAATCCATAGACTAACTCATATGGGCTGGTCCCAATTGATCTTTTAGTGGTTAATCTGTCTGCCCATAAAGCATTTACTAGTTTCTTATGCCAGTTCTTTTTGTTCTCTTCCAGCACTTTCTTTATGATGTTTATCAGGCTTTTGTTTGATGATTCAGCAAGACCATTTCCTTGAGGATAGTAAGCTGTAGAATGGCCCAGGGTAATGTGAAATTTATGGCAGAAGTTCACCATCTTCTTGGATCTGAAGGCAGCAGCATTGTCTGTTATTATCTTGTCTGGGCAGCCAAATCTAGCCAGTATATTGTTTTCCAAAAATTGAATGATTACTGAATCATTTGCTTGTCTGCATGGGACAGCTTCAATCCACTTGGTGAAGTAGTCTGTTGCTGTCAAGATCCATCTGTGTTGTCCTGAAGATGAGGGATGAATTTCTCCAATGAAATCCAAGCCCCATTGTTGAAAAGGTCTCTCTGTTGCAATGGGCCTCAAAGGAAGTGGCAGCAACTGTCTTTTGCCTTCAAACAGTTGGCACTTGTGGCATGATGTTGTGAATTTCTTCACATCAGAGAACATAGTGGGCCAGTAATAACCAGCCCTTAATATCTTGTCTACAGTGGACTTCCAGTACAAATGTCCACCACAGTCTCCAGCATGGAATTCTTGCATGATATTGTCAGTTTCACTCTCAAGAAGACAGTGCAGCAAAATACCTTCATGGTTTTTCCAGAGTAGATTCTCATTTATCACACAAAATTTAGATGTTTTCATTTTTAGGAACCTAGACTTAGTTCTGGACAGTCCTGGGGGAGCACACAGGTTTTGTAACACATAACAGACATCAGAATACCAAGGAGATTGTTCAAAGGCTACATTGATCTTTGGAGTCGCCAGCTCTGTTTCACTGTCCAGTTGGTTAATATCTAAGGCTTGGAAATTTGCTTCTGTCATTAACTTGGCCAAACCTTGCCCTTTTATCAGCTTTGTAGGCTTTATTTCAATGTCAAATTCAAGTATGTTTGCAATCCATTTTCCTCTTCTACCCTCTAAGTTTTCTTGTGTGAGAATGTCTTTGACAATAGGACTTGGTACATAAGCCACAACATGGGAGTAAAGGATGTAAATCCTAAAGTCTTTGATAGCTTTGATTAAGGCATAGGCTTGTTTCTCCATTATTTGGTACTTTAGAGGAGCATCTCTAAGAGCTCTGCTGAAAAAAGCAATGGGCTTTTCATTCCCTTGGTCATCTTTCTGTAATAAAACAGCAGCAATAGTATGTTGGGAGGCAAAGGAGAAAATGATGAAGTCTCTGTCAAACTGAGGATTAGTTAACACTGGGGTTTGAGTCAAGGCCAATTTTATACTTTCGAAAGCTTGTTTTGCTTCAACAGTCCATTTGACCTTTGAATCTTTCTTTAGCATATTGTTTAGTAATCTGATTAACTCTGCTAAATTTGGGATAAACCTTCTCAAAAAGTTGATTTTTCCTAAGAATCCTTGCAGCTCCTTGACATTCCTTGGGTGAGGCATTTGTAGGATAGCTTGTATCCTATCTGGATCAATTCTTATGCCATTTTTCGAAATGATATGCCCTAGAAGTTTCCCTTCTTCCAAGCCAAATAATGACTTCTTGGGGTTTAAGGAAATGCCATATTTCCTGCATGTTATGAAGATTTGTCTTAAATGTTTCAAGTGTTCTTGGTCAGATTTTGAAAAGGGTGTAAGATCATCTAAGTAAATGACCAAGAAGTCATGAATTTCCTTTGCAAAAGCAATGTCCATTGCTCTTTGAAACGTTGCCCCTGCATTTTTCAATCCAAAGGGCATCTTCACATACTTGAAAGTGCCCCATGGGGTAGTAAATGCAGTTTTGTCTTGATCATCAGGGTGTACCAGGATTTGATTGAAGCCTGAGAAACCATCCAACAATGATATTCTTGAGGCTCCTACTACTCTTTGAAGAATGTGGTCCATTTTGGGTAAGGGGTAGTTGTCTTTGAGTGACACTAGGTTCAAATTCCTTAAGTCTACACAAAGTCTAATCTCACCAGTTTTCTTTCTTGTAGGGACCAAATTTGAAATCCACTCAGAAAACCTGATTGGTGCTATGATACCAGCTTTGAACATTTTTTGTAATTCCTTTTCAATGGAGGAAGGAGCACAGGATTGATTCTTCTCAATTTCTGTTTGAATGGTTTTTGATTAGGCTTGAGGGGAATGGTGTGCTGGATAACAGAGGTATCATAAGACTTCAAGTCCTCATAACCCCAAGCAAAGACATCTTGGAACTCTTTAAAGAGATCAATATATTTGGGTTTTTGATCAGGGGGCAAAGCAGCAGATAGCTTTATTATTTTAGGCTTGTCAGTGGTACCAATGTTACATTCTTCAATTGTTGCATCTAATGGCTGCATCTTTGGTTTCCTGGGGACATCATTTGAGTCAAAAATATCCTCTAGTGGGGTAAGGCCTGCTGGAAGAAGATTGTCTTTGAGTTGTATGATTTCATCTTCAGCGTTGCTCAGCTCTTCACAGTCAATTTGGTGAATTTGCTGAATGTTTTCTTTGTTGAAAATGGTTGGACTGAGTAATTGTTTTGCTGTCCTAGGTGACATTGGGTGAGCAGATTGTTGAAACTGTAATTGTGATTGACTTGCTCCATCAACTATTTGAGATTGACTTGCTGTCTCAAGGTCAATATTTAATCCTGTAAACTCTTGTTGCAAGGTTAAAAAGTTGTTTATTTGCATGTCATTCTCAAATACTTGCCACTCTTTGACATTGTTTGGAATAGAAGGCCTATATTTGACCTCTGCTGTGAAACAATTGTTGGGTTGTAGTGGGAATTTGAAGGTGCTGGCAAATGTTGCCAAGCTATGTGCATGGAGATTGTGGCCCCTTGGAATCTTTGTGATAACAAACTCGGAGAAAGTCTCTAGTATTTCAATTACAGCAGACCTATAGGACCTCAGCCTTTTGTCATTGGTGACAAAATTCCCTTTTACTTGTTGAATTACTAGATCAGAGTCCCCCATGATTGAGAGGCTATGTGCTTGTAATGATTTTGCAATCTTGAGGCCTAGTAGCAGAGCTTCATATTCTGCCATGTTGTTAGTGCATTTAAAGTTCAATCTATAAGCCCGGCCTTCTGCACAGCCTTTCTCTTTGTTATGTATCCATACTCCAGCTCCTGCCCCTAACTTGTTAACTGAGCCATCAAACTCTAGGATCCACCAGATGCCTTGCTGAATAGGAGATTTCAAATTCTGTCCATGGGATGGCAATGTGAGCATGAGTTGGGGTTTGTTCTCCCATTTGTTTTCTAGGATAACTTCATCATTTGCTTGACAATCTTTGACAACTAGAGGAGAGCTAAAGTGTCTTGTTGAACTGATTGGTGTTTGACAGGTGCTACTTGTTTGATCAAGGTTTTGTTCTTGTATGAGTGTTTCGGTCTTAATGTCATTGTTTGAGAAGCTTGCGCTGTCATTGAAGAGGATGAAGGAGTCTATGTCTGAATGGACAGCATATATTGGGAAATTTTGGGGTTTCTCTTCACTGCTGACAATATATTTCATGAGTGTTTCCCTATAAAGTCTTTTTGGTTGCCCAAATACAGAAATGGTTGCATATGACATATCTAATTGCAGGGAGCCTTGGAGTTTCGCTCCCCATGATCTTGATAAGAGCATCCCATATTTGGGTGGGATATCAGCAACAACAACATCCATTAAAATGGTTTTGTTGGGAAATTGAACCAAGGACACACATAAATCCTTAATTAGGCCCAAGCATTTGACTTGACTAGAATCAAAAGAAAACAGGTCTTTGTATGGTCTTGTGATGTCTAAGTTTAATCTTTCCATGACCGCTTTTGGCATAAGGTTGTGAGAGGCACCTGAGTCAAACATTGCATTATGCAGTATTTTATCATGAATATGCAAGCTGACATAAAAAGGTAAAACCCCTGTGACTACTGTTTTTCCATCTACCTCTGGGCCAAACAGTAATTCTGGAGTGTCATCTAACACATTTACATCATCTTTGCTATTGGTGAGCTGAAGGGATTTTTTGATCTGTTGTTTGTATATGTCATGCTTGGCTAGCTCTGAAAGGGGAATTGCTACCTTTAACTTGCCAATCTCTGTTCCTAGGTCAAAGGGTTTATCAATTTGGATTTTGGAGTCACGGGTAGCAGTTCTTTCTCTGTTCATTAGATCTTCTTGGTGGATTTCATCCTGATTTTGGAACCTGCCCCTTATATTGATGTCTTGAGGGGTAATGTTCGGATTTGGGTGGGAGGATGAGGTTGCCGTGGGCTGTTGTGGTGTGGACAGTAATTCAGTGACTTCCTCAACCACTACTTCTTTTGTAGGTAAGTTTGTTCTGTCATTAGGTTCAGTGACTAAGGTTTCTTTAGATTGTTGTTTCTCCTTTATCTTTTCGGGCTGATTCACGTTCACAGTCCTACTCCTTAGTTTGTATTGCTTATGGACTTCATAGACAGCAGTATCATATCCTTGTTTAAAGTCAAAGGATTCTCCTGATTGAGTTTGGAATGTTTTGCTTTCATCCTCCTCATGGTCCTCCTGAGTTAAGAAAACCTGGCTTTTACCATCCAGACCTATTAAGTTGATCTCAGGATCTTCATTGAGCTGATTAGCTGAGGAAGTTTCTGCATAATTTTCTTGAAAAGGGGGTCTGATATCTTGGTCTGCACTTGTTTTTCCTATATTGGGGTTCTGGACTCTCCTAAAATTTGGGTTTCTAGGAGGGTTGTTTTGTGGTGCCTCCCATGATGATTTCCTTTCTACTGATTCCACTCTCTCTCCCAATCTCTTCATGCTATTTAGAATTGCATCTAACTTTTGATCAAAACCCGAGGGTTCTTCTTTGAAACCAGTCTTCTTTTCCAGCTTTGCCCTGTTTCTTTTGGCAATTAGGTTGGCCTCTACAGTGACTGCAACCCTTTGGGCTTCTGCAAGGGTTGGAGGGTCTCTCTCTCTCAACTGATAGGCCATATCAGAATCAAAACCATCAGGGAAGTTATAAAGGGCCAAATCAGGAGGGGGCCTTAAGTTCTGGGGGATAGCATTGTATATGTTGTTAAACCTAGCACAATACTCCAAAACCGTTTCTTGGGGACCTCTTTTAATAGTGTTATATTCACCAAGTATATGGTGCGGATCTCTCTTTTTCTCCCATCTGTTGGTAAATTCCTGGTATAGAACTTCAGGGGTTGCAATGGAATTTGCATTTAAGGATCTAAACCAAGTTCTGACATCCCCAGTTAAGCTTTGAACAAAAATTCTCATCCTAACACTGTCATCATCTATTTCATAGGTCTCAAAGTGGTCTTGCATCTTTTTAGCATGCTGGATGGCTGTCAAAGGGCCATGGGAGTCAAAAAATGAGAGTCTAGTTTGGTAGTCTTGGGGTAGAGCTGGAGCATTGGCTGGTATCTGCAGAGGTGCATATCTGTTAGCCATATTTATGGGGTTTATAGGGTTAATAGGAACAAATGGGACAACAGGGATTACAGGTGTAACCGGGTTAAGAGGATGGGTAATAAGTGGGGAACTGGTTGAGGGAGTGTGTGCAGATGGTGAAGATGGAAGGAGAGGACTTTGAGAGGTTGATGGTGAACTGGGGGAATTGGGTGTGGAACGGAAAAGAACTTTGCAAGGAGTTGGAATGAGGATAGGTTGGTCTAAACTTATATCTGAATCAGCAAGCTTTTCCTGCTTTTGCTGTCTCCTTATGTTCTTTGGTATGATATTTGGGTTATCGACAATGATGGGTTGATTAGGGTCAGGGTTTGCCCTAGTGTGCCTTGGGTTTCTTTTGGGAGCCAGCTTCTAAGTATTCTTTTAGTACTTTATACAGGAGGTTTTGTATGTACCAGGGCTAGGTAAGAATTCTGGAATGACTATATATTTTTCAAAGCTAAGATGAAGATTCCCTAGCTAGCTCTTCCCTAAAGCTGTCCCTGTGTTTACAGAAACAGTCCTAAGGCCTCTTGGCTAGTTTCAGGCTTGATGGTAGCTTTTGAAAATAGATAGTAATTGAAAAAATCTTAAGTCCCCAGTGGAGTCGCCAATTATGTTAACACCCAGGTTGTTCCCTATGACTCCCAAGGGAATACGGCCGGGGTAACCACTAACCAATCTTTGGATCACTGTTTCTAGCCAAACTGTGATCAGAGAGGGCTCTCTCTTTATGATTTGTAACTGTTTATGATAGGGTTTTAGGCTAGCTATTATGCACAGGTTTTGTTGATGTTCTGGTTGATGAAACTCCTTTTAGATTCCAGTGATGTAGTTTTCAGAGAGGTTGAGTACCATTGGGCAATGGAGTCTGTGACTATATGTGTTTGAAACTTTGAGATGAAAGATGGGACTTACAGGGCCATTTGAGTGCTTAATAGAACAGTTTTTTGATTAAATGACTGGAAACAGGTAACACAAACAGTGAAAGCATTTAAGAATTTTCACTTATTGTCTATATATTCCCAACAGACAGCTTTAAGAGGAAAAGACAGAGGTCTCAGGGGCAAAAATTGAATCCCTGAGAATGCCTATCTCAGTAAAAGACACAGTTTTGAAATGCAGCAATTAAGAATTACAATTCTGTCACTGTATCTGAGGAAAACATGTATAATAGCTCAGTTTGAGTCCAGGGTAATCATGGTTAAGTCCTGGAACTATCCTTTCACCTTGCTATCAAGTGTAAAACATTTGAACAACAAAAGAGAACAAAAGACTCGAAAACATATAACAAAGAGATTTGAGAATACTTATTGTTTTATGCAACACCCTGGAATCCTGTAACCTTCATCTTTCACCACAATACATCAAAGAACACCAAGCCTTGGAAATTCCATTCTTCCTTTGTATTACTTCTCTGAAAATATTACAACGAGCGAGAGCTCTTCAAAGGAAAATTACAACAACCCCTTCAACTGCTGTGAAGGGTGAATATATACTTGCGGTGATTTACAAAATATCTGAGTTCTGAGTTATCTCAGATTTTACATTCTTACCAACTACTTAAGATATTATGACCAAAATTTAATACAACATTGATTACAGAGTACAGGCATTTTAATGCTCTGTCAGAAGATATTTTAGCTTTTGGAAACAGCTAAGTCGGTCGAGATATTCTGAATAAATGCTGGAAGACCTGTCTTTAAGGCTTGTACGCTGTATCCTGGACTTGTCACCTGTGATTGTGACTGTTGCTTGTGGTGATTCAATGGTCCTGCTGAGTTGGCTCAGCCTCTGCCTCTTCTCTGTAGATATCTTTCTTCAAAATTGTGCCTGCGCATGTATGCTCACTCGCCTGGAGAATTAGCGCTACTGATTCTGGCCTGTCAAAACTGTCTGTGTCAAATTTCTCCAGACATCCTGTGTGGGCAGTTGGTGTGCTAAGATTGCCCCTAGAGTTTCATCTGCTTCTGTGAATTTGAAGAAGTTAGGTGGTGTATCAAACAGATGCTCAACTTCATTCATGAGTAAAAACAGGTTCTCCACCCTGTCATACATAGTCTGCCCGGTGGCTGGCCCTGTGTCTGTTGAAGTGCTGGGTGGTTTTGCAATCTCTGCTACTGCATGGGCATCAATTCTCTTATTGTAATTGTCTAGGGTGAGCAGTCTTCCTACACTGCTTAAAATGCTGGGGAGGCCTCTGTTCTGTAGTGCCACGAATTTTTCCAGGAATCTGTTGATTTCAGTCTGCATATCCTGTGTCCTCCTCTCCAGTGTTCCAACCAAGTTCCTCAATGTTATGACTCTTTTGGCTACAGCAATTGTTTCTGTCCTGTTGGTGATTCCCATGACAGCTAATTGAGAGCTAGTCTTATAGTTCAGAATATTGATCATCCTAGTAGCAGCTTCTGGCATGTGTCCGAGGCTTGCCCTGGCTCTCTGTATTTCTTTGTTTGCTTTAGTGATGAGCACCATTTGCTCATCCATGGTCTCAATATATTGCCACTGGTTGGCAATGGACCGCCCAATGTTGCTCCATAGCACTGCTTTCATTTCAGCTGTCACTTTTTCTAGTGCAAGCTCTTTCTCTAGTTCAGCAATTCTCCTCTTAAGAGCTTTTACCTCTCTCTCCTTGGCTGCCTCATTCTGTTTGCTCTTGTCAAACTTTTCATTTACCTTAGCCAAGGTTTTCTTAAGTTCATCCAGCTCTTTCATTTGAGATTCCATGGCTTTGATCTCAGCTTGCAGCTTTTGCATGTCTAAACTAGTAGCCTGTTCCGATGTTGTAGTTGTTGTTGCTGTGGATGGCGCTGTAGTTGGTGCTGTAGCTTCTGTTTGCTGAGGAGGAGGAGTAGACTTTGGAGGGACTTCCTCAAGATTTATTATCACAGGAGGAGGCTGGGAGGGTTGGCCCTCTTCTCTTTGCTTCAGTGCTTCTTGTAGTGCTGCCTTTGCAGCTTCAGTTTGTCCTAGCTGGTCTTGAGTCCTAACCAGCTCTTTGTATAGGGATACCAGCAGATCTGTAGCATCCTTTTCTTGCCTTTGCTGGGCAACTTCATCTGTTTGTGGATGGATGGTGGCCGGGAGTTTGATTTTCTTTCTTAGGGCCGCCATGTCTGCATCCCTTATCTTCAGGAGTTCTTGGATGCCTTTGACATCTTTAGGATCATGCCCTATTTCTATAATTACCTCTTTCAAGGACTTGATCCTATTGTCCTTGGCTTGTGATGATGCTCTTTCTAATTCCAGCTGAGAAGCTGTGTTATCCAGGCTGCTCTTTAGTTTATAGTTCTCCAATGTCTCATCTGCCAGGGAGGCATACACCATTTCACCAGTTTGCTTATGTAATTCAATCTTGTCCATGGGGTGTATGTCTTTGGCAAGAACCTCCATGTTGGTTCTTAGATAGTCCGAGGTGGACTGAGGCTGCAAAGTTGTGGGCATGAAGTGGCTCATTATCATTTTGCCTTCACTCACATCGAAAGCAGACATGAGTCTCTGCTGGTTGCTAGGAGCTAGGTTTAACAAGTGATCATACAGCTGCACTTTTATGGGATCACTCCTCCTTTTGATGTCAATGAATTGCTATTTTATACTTGACTACCCTTTTCTGTGTTGACCGGAGGAGCTGACCTCTCCTCCCATAGTCATGTCATGTCCACGCTGAGATGAGCTGGCCGAAAGTTCTCCACTGGGTGGGCCCATGCCCATGGCTTGCCTTACTGCTATGTCCTCCTCTTGGGAGTCATTCAGTCTTTGTCTCTTCTCTCCTCTGATGAAGGATGAGGTGTGGGGGGTCTCTCTCTCCCTTTTCCTGGTCAAGTCCTCCTTCTGTGGTGTTTGGAGGACTGAGGTGTCTACATTGGTGTCTGTCCTGGGAGGCACCTCTGTTTGGGGCTGCTGCTCAGTGTAACTAGGTAGATCTGTCCCCTTTTCCTGCTGCAAGGGCTGCTGTTCACTGGACTGTGCTTCTTCTTGTTGTTGCCCCAGTTCTTGCTGTTCCATTTCTTCTTGCTGCTGTAGCAAGGTGTCAACTTGTTCTTCTGTCAATATAGGTGGTTGTTCCACCTATTTTCCTTTGTCTTTGCTTGCTGCCTGGGGTGTCTTCTCAGTAGTTTGCTGCTGTGCTGCTGAAGATTTAGCAGCTGTTCCAGTTTGCTTTCTGTAGGAGAGGGGCACCTGTCCACAAGTTTCCAAGTCAGCTTCTTTTTGCACATTCCTAGCTTCTTTCTCAAGTAATTCTACCTCAGTGACTTGTTCTACTAGTGTACCCTCTTCCCAATCTAGTGCATTGGCATACTGTTCAATTTCAGGTTGTCTTTTATGTGCATAGTTGCCCAATTTGTATCTAATTCTCCTGAGGGAGATAGAATGATTGGGGTCATAGGGAATCCATTCAAAACTGGTCTGCAATCTGAGGCCTTCCAGTATGCTGTGTGCCTCTTTCCACCCTTCCTCTTTCCTGTTATATAGGAAGGAACCTAGCTGGTTTCTTACCTTCAATTGTGACTTCTTGTTTCTACTCTGAAAGTGAAGGTAATCTGAGTTCCCAAACTGCCTGAAATATTCTAAGGCAAAAAGCCTCATGGGGACATACCTTGGCAACCTAAATGGGTTCAATTCACAGCCATATATCCTAATGACTGTGTGGTTCTGGTAGAAGTACCAGTTGCCAATATTGTAAGATTTGTTCAAATGTAGAATCCTCTTCATTTCATCGGTTAATCTAGGAGGAGGAGTACCCTGCAGCGCTGTTAGGGCTGGATGAACAAATAAATCAATAAACTCACAGTATGTATAGGGTGATACTGAGGTAGAATGAAAAACAGAGGTCCAGAAAACAACTGATCTTGGGATTCCTTGGGCATTGAGTGGCCTCAAAGGAACAGAGAAGGTAGCTGGCTGGTAGAAAAGGAATAAATGATATATATAGGAGCTGTACCTGAACAGTCTCTCCCTTTTCAAATTCATGAACTGCTCATGGATTTTCTCTGCTATGTAAGTTGCATAATCATACTGCACAGCTGGAGGCTTACCAGGGGCAAACATAGACAGCATTGCCATTATGCTGTCATCTACATCTTCCAACCCCCTGAATCCTAGGACATAGCCAATTAGATCCACCAACATTCTGCCCAACTCATTTAGATATTGGTACCCAATAGGAGGGGTTCTGACTGTTTCAGAGCCTGGTGTGACAAACAGTTGGTTGATTTTGACAATCTGGTCACTGGACAGCTTGATCCCTTTGTTAATCAGATTCTGCATGGATAGAGGGGTCAATTTCTTGGCTGTTTTGAAGCGCAGCATCTGGTTTATGCTCTCTGGGGTGATCTGGAACAGGACTAGGCCTGTGGGGCTTATGACTGCTCTTTGGCTGGGGTCATAGCATTCCTGGCAGCTATAAATGAGCTCTGGCATAGGATTGACTTGGGGAAGGTTGTATATGGGCAAATTTGACTCCCAAATCCCCAAGATATCTGCCCCACTGAGGTGCTGGGCTCTTAATTCATTCAACATTAGCACATTGTACTTGGTTCCCATGGGGAACCAATCCAGCATTTGGTAGTCCATGTCCCCCAGGGCTTTCCATGCTAATTCCTGGTGAGGGGCATTGATGGGCTTAATATTCAGTGCAATAGGGGTCTCCATAGCTCTTCAAGTTGCAATAATTGTAGGTAGACAGGTGAAATGGTAAAAAACACGGGAAAATTGGTAAATATGGGTTATTTTACCAATTTGGCGCTTTTTCCTGCTGACGTCAGCATGACGCCATTGGTGGGTCATGGTGAGGTGACGTCAGCTGACGTCATCGGGCGACGTGGCAGTGGGTGACTGGTCAAAGGGGCGGCGAGGTGGCAGCCCAGTCAGCAGGGAGGTGGGCCAATAAGAGAGGCTGGTACGAGCAGGCAAGGACGTGGCGGTGAGTCAGCGGCGGGTAGGTGGCGGTCAAACTGCAGCGGTCACGGTTAAGGCCTTAACCGCCGCGGTTTCTCGGGGCGGTTTAGGTACGGCGCAGAGGCTGTCAGAGCGGGCTCCGAGATGGTTCAACGGTTGACGCGTGGAGGAGGCGTGACAAGGCGCAACGTCACTTTCCCGGAGGTTAAAGCGCCGCCATAGGATGCGCTCCGATATTGTTGTGGACCGTCGGATCTGATGGGCTTGATCCGACGGCTGGCGGAGGGGAAAGACGCGCGTTTAATACTGCGGGCGGAAAAATTAAAGTTTGTGGGTTTTATGGGTTTTTTTCAAATGTTTTGCTTAACCAACCATGCGGTAGGATTGGGAAACGTGCCAGAGGCGGGTACTAACCTTTGCAAAGGTTTTATAGGCAAAAGGGGTTTGGAGAGGGGTTTTATCAGTGCAGAGGTGATTTGAGGGCAAATTGACTTGCAGCAAAGGGGAAATAGGGTGGAATAGGTTCACCAAAGTGGCCAGATGCCATTTTGGTCCCTTTTGAACAATACACGGCTATTATGCCTAGGGGAGGGAATATACATAAGATTTGGGGTTTTATACACCTTAGTGTTAGTATTATTAGGGGTGGGGGTAAGATAGAGGAGGTTATATAGTAGAATTAGGAGTTAATATGAATGAAGGGGGCAAATGAAAGGGATTTTACTGAGTTTATCTGAAATTGACTTGGTTTTGAGAGTAGATCAAAATGAAAAGATCTTAGACAAGAAATGTGGATTCTGAATGAACTAGAACCACCATAAAACCATGATCTCTCTCCATAAATCTCAGCTGAAAGAAAGGGAGTGTTAGTAATGGAATAAAGGGGAAGAGGGAAGTTAGTCATGCTCCTGCTGTAGTCTTTTACTTTGCTGTCCATCATCATCATTTCTGCAATGATAGGACTCACTTTCTGCGACCCCAACTACCTACCCAGCTGCTTACCTAGCATTTTTTGTTTCTCCTTGGAGGGTGCACTTGAACTTGCAAACCCTTTTTGCCTTTTCTTTTCTTTGGCTTTTTTCCTTATTCTTTTCTCTATCTATTTCTACCCTTATCTCTTCCAAGGTCCCAGATTAAACTTTTGGGAACCTTTGCTTCTCTACCTGAACTACTTGTCTGCCAAGATTAAGCTGTTTGGACAGACCTCTTTCTCTATTCTACAACTCAAAATTGAAACATGGCATGATCCAGTTTAGACTGTTGAATCATCCACAAAAATTGAAATAAGGTCCTCAATACTTGAAACACTTTACCCAGCTCTTGCTTTCTAGGAAATATGGGATCTTTGGGATACCAGAGCAGAGCATATTTGGCTTTTCTCTTGCCAATCATGAAATATGAAACCTATTACTATAGGTATCCAACACCCCCAGCATGAAGAAAGGGAGAGTCTTTTGTGATCAGATGGAAGTCGCTGTAGTGAAGCAGGATGGTTATCCAACACCTTTTTGGCTTCGTCCAGAAAGGGACAAAGGTGAATGAGGTGATTCCCTTCACATAACCTACATGGAAACTTAACTTTACCACTAGGTGCATGCCCCCCAAGCTTCATTACATTCATCTAAGTAGACTACTCGTGGCTATTAGGTGGATGGAATGAAGGTTCACTTATGAGATCAAGTGAAAGACTCGACTGGGATTTTATGAGATATAATCAAAGGCTCAACTTCGAACTTGCTCCAGGGGACCTTGTTTCATTTTTTAATGAGCTTGACACAAACCAAGGAACTATGCTCATACCCTTAGTTTCATTTTTTAACAACATTGACACAAGACAAGGAACTATCCTCATACCCTTAGTTTCATGTTTTAACGAGGTTGACACAAGACAAGGAACTATCCTCATGGGAGCTGTTTCATTTTTTAATGAGGTTGACACAGTAAAAGAACTATCCTCATGCTCCTTGTTTCATTTTTTTTCGAGGTTGACATAAGACAAGGAACTATCCTCGAAGACCCTTGTTTCATTTTTTAACGAGGTTGACACAAGACAACGAACTATCCTCGAAGTTGATCACAACTCATAAGAGGTCATGAAGGAGAGATCTGGTTCCAATGCCCCCAGTACATGTTGTACAACATCACTGAATTGATCGTCAGTTGATGTAGGTATGGAACAGGTTGCCACATAATTAACCCATGGCGAGGATGATACCATTGGTACAAAAGGACCAATTAGGGAAGATGGTTGACTAGGAGCCATATTTGGACCAGGAAATGAAAGCTGGTCAACGGTGACAATTCTGCCTTCATGCAGGAAACACATCACTCAGAAGAGTGTTGAAACAATAGCTCCCATGTCATAAACATAGTCGCACCCAAGAAGTAAATTGTAATCTAAAAGTCCTGGGACTACCATCACGTTCAGATAAATAGTTTCTCTTCCCAAAGTAATAGGTAACTGAGGAAGGATCCCTAATAGTTGACTAGTTCCTCTATTAAAAGACAATTGATTCTGAGTAACAGGCACAAGCGGCGGCGAACTGAGTGCTTTCCAAGTAGTTGAGGAAAGGATACTCATAGATGCACCTTCATCTATAATAGTGCCAGATACAATCATATTACAAACTTGTACTATGATCTGGAAAGGCACATAAGAAGGAAGGTGGAATACTGCCAGTCGATTCCAATCAAAGGAAGTGACTAGACTACTTGGAGGGGGTACAATATAAATGGGAGGATTAACCCCTTGAGTTACGAGAGCGGGAGGATTTTCCTCTTGTCTTGATGGAATAGGGGGACTACCCCCAAGCTCATTAGAATCTAAAGAAACAAAAAGAACTTGAGTGGTATCATTTTCACTCTCTTTGGGAAGGGTATGATTTAGTGAAGGTGAAATCGGGTGAATTGTTACCTCGACCTGTTGATTTGGGTCGGGTATAGACTCATAGGATTCACTTTTAGAGAGAGTGGTTTTGACCAACTGTTGATTTTGGTCAGCCAAATCATCAACTAGTGAAGGACTTAGGGAGACTTTCCTGTAACCATATGGAAGTCATTGCGGTGAAGCAGGATAGTTATCCAACACTTTTTTGGCTTCATCCAGATAGGGACAAAGGTGAATGGGGTGATTCCCTTCACATAACCTACATGGAAACTTAACTCTACCCTTCTTTCCATGATCTTTACTGCCACTAGTTGATGGTATGTCACCAACATGATCTCCAGAGGTTGATGACACAGGATGATGTGAACGAGAATACCATTCTTTTAAGATCTAAGGAATATTAAGAGTGTAGATGATGTTATCCACGCTCAATTAAGTTTTACAACACTGGAACACAATTTCGCTTTTTCATTTTTAAAGATTCGAGAAAAAACAAAAGATGACTCTAGTCACCTTCAATGGTTAATGAGCCTGAAGGGACAAGTGCTCAAATGAACCCTTTCTTTTAAGGACTCGAAAAGGAATGAAAGTGACTTCTCTAGAGATACTAGACAAAAAGGTTTACCAAACTAATCACAAAACTGCAATATACACCTTGGTGGTAAATGAAAGAGAAATTACCAAGGATTTACTATACGGCAGTCAGTCTTCCTGAATGCTGTGTTCGATGCATTGCGATCGGTAAGGCAACAGACTCGGCTTCCTAGGGATAAAGGATTTAAACCTGTTGGGGTCTCCCACTATATACTCGATGGTATAGGGAGCACAAATCTGTACTAGCGCTTATCAAATCAGAGAGGAGGAATCACCCAACCTCAATGAAAATGATAGCCACTAGGTTTTAAGACGCCAGAACACGTCTCTAGCCTAAACCTCTAGATGTTTTTGTTAAGTTCCAATGCGTTATTAGGTTAATTGATGTAAATTTTAGGTTGATATTGCTTAATATTTTCCTTTGAGGGTTCACCACGAGATGTTTTCCGAAATTCCTAAGAATGCAACTAGAATGAGAAGCACTCTTTCCATTTAATTTCAGCAATGAAGATCCTAGCTATAAGGGATAGAGCATAAAAGTACTTTTTGGATCAAACAACAAAGATCACAAACTAATGCAATTCCCTAAACAATTCCTTTCAAGCATTCACAAACTTCAAAATGCAAATTGCATGTATTTCTTTTCAATTTCTCTTAGTGTGAATGATGCAATAAGAAAAACTAATGCACGAACGATTCAGATCTTTTTTCATAAAAAATGACGATTTATGACAATTTATCTTAAAGGGAAAGGAACACTAAACGACACTTTCAACTTTAAAGAAACGAATATTTTTGACACTTTAAATGAAAATATGAATCAAATGCATAGATAGATCAACCGATTATTTATGAAGGAAGACTATACGACACTTCATTATTCGAAGAAAATGATGACTTTACGACACTTTTCTATCAACAAAAATAATTGATCAAAAACTTACTTTTACTATAGACTGATAATGACAAAGAAAACATTAAAGAAACATTAATCAATCCAATCAAAGTAGGGCTGGATTAAGGAGATGAAAAGACTGTTTTTAGAGACAAATCCTCATTTACACTCAACAAGCAATTCAAAAAACTGAAAATTGACAAAATTTGTCAGTTCCTATATGGGAAAATTGACCCTAAAGGGATCATTGCAGGCAGCATTTATAGATAGTGTGATGCATCACACTCGATCTATGTGGGAAGTGCATTGCATCGCACTGTGTCAGTCACAGAAGTGCGATGATTATTGAAGGCAATTTTATGCTTAAATTTAATTCAATTTTCAGTGTATTGAACTTGAATTCGATGAATAATAGAAGGTACAATATGTAAAAGTGTTTTAAGAGATTGATAAGCTACTATAATGGATAGGATCGATCCCCAATGGAGTTCCCATTTTGTTTTGCGCAAATTTAGCGTTCTTTAAACGCCTAACCCTCTAGACCTAGTAGCTAGTCTACAAACAACAGACAAAGTAATTCATCGCTTTTCCTATAGTTAACAAATAAAAGAAAGAAGAAAAAATGTACCAACCTGTAACTTTCGCTCGATCCCTCTTTCCTTTGACTGATTTCGCCACTCCTTTCCATACTTAACTTTCTTGGGAAGTACTTGCACACAAGGCAAGACAGAAACCCATCAAAGCATACAATAATGATGATCTGTTAACTAAGCATATCATTGAATCAAGAATATGATATACATCATATAAACACACTAATGGAAACAACATAGAATTCTTTATTAATAGAAGGAAAGATTACAACCCATGTAGATGCATGCTCTATTTAGTGTCATCCTTCCAGCTTCAAACCCTTCTCTCCTCATGAAGCAACAATTTGACATCATCACAATACTCTTGCAAATATCTTTCAAATAACATTTCCTTAGCTCAATAAATTCCAACCTAGACTAGCCTTTGAATTCTTGGTCCATTCATAACTGAATGGAGGAGGTTAAGCCATTAATGGCCCTCATGAATGCTTTGCCAAAATTGGGAAGTGGTTCCATGGAGGAAGGGATAATGGATTAAGGTTCATTCATCTCCTTCCTCATTCAAAAGCAAGCTCAATCCATATGCAAACTTCCAAAATCATCCATTGGATGAGGAATCCAATCAATTCATTTAAAAAATTTGATGAATCTTGCTCAGCACAAGTGAAACAAAGGCTAGGTGCGATGCACAACACCTAGACAGTGTAGTTCTTGTAATGCATTGCAGCCTGATAGAATGCTCCCTGCACTGATCTCCGTAGGGACATTTTTTGGATGAATGGTGACATGAAACTCTTGGGAGGCAAGCATGATGTAGGTTAACTTTATTAGGGAATGAAAGCAACTGAATTAGGGGTTGATGGATCCTAATAATACGGATCTGGAAGCTAGGGTTGATGTGCCCAAATTGACCTGTAACACTTGGATGCTTTGGATTTTCTGTACATGGATTTTCCCCCTGAGGGTCTTGCTTATTTGACCAATCACTATCAGTCCCTCGTTGACTTCTCCTTTTATCAAGCACTTCAATTCGCGTCGTTGATCTCACTTCTCCAGGTCCAACGAATATTGCAAAGTCCACTCACCAACTAACCCGGACAATCTCCACTATCGATGTGACCCTTCCAATCAAACGACTGTCATGCAATCTTGCGCGAAATCTTGCACGACTACTATTAGGTTGAGAGCGTGTGAGAAAAGTGGTTTTCCCGTGCTACGTGTCGCCTGATAAGGTTAATCACGTGAATTTTAGGAATACTATTTACAACCTTTAGGGCGTGCGAGATACCATTTCCCACTTATCAATACCACCCACATGTTTAATTCATACTTTTAATAAAGGTGCTTAAGGAAAGGTTTAATGCTCCTTCAATAAAATCTATGCGGAAATGTTTGATTTAACTATCTGAAGTCTAGACCTTTATAAACCTTTGAGCGAAACCTTATAAATTCTTCATAATCCTTGGTTAATTTTTATTACTCGCGCATATTAACCATACCATGGATTTTAGACTTTGGTTAAAACTCAACTTAAACCATAATGCATTGATCCTGCTTAATTCTATTATAATTCCCATATAATAGAAATATTTCATAAACCACACTTAAACCTTACCTTTCTTCCATTCCACAAACCTTTGCACATATATCGATGCTCTCCTTAGCGCATTAAATCTTCATTGTCGATCTCATTCCTCAATCTGATGGTTATCGCGCAATAACTTGCACCAACTAGCCTGGCCAATCTCCACCATTTATTTCTCCTACCTCAATCCAACGGTGATCGCGTAATCTTGCGTGAAATCTTGCATGACCAATATCAGGTCGAGAGCATGCGAGAAAAGTGGCTTTCTCTTTCCATCGTGTGCTATGTGTCAACCCCTCACGTTAATCACATGAAACTGTAGAATACCATTTACATCTTTTAGGGCGCACAAGATACTGCTTACCGCCTACGAAGACCGCTCTATTATTCTACACGTTTTCCACCCTTTTGTCAACACGTGCCTTGATGTGATCCATCCATTTCTTAACTTAATCTCCTATGATAAGATCTTCATCGCTCATCTTCCATTAACCCTATCCATTGATCCGACTAATCCAATGGTTACTGTGCACTATCGCTTGATTTGCTGGACCTCGAGCTGGAAGGATTTCCAGCCTCCAACAAAGTATCAATTTTGCCTATTCAGCTTCCTGGCCTGCTTAAGGGTTTCGGTCTTGGCTTTGAGCTTCTTGGGAAGTCACCTGTGGACAAGAAAGTCATAGTCCATAGATCCTCTAATGTGGCAGCAGGGGCAACGTTCATATAACTGGATGGTGTATATACTAATATGATTCAAGGAAACCACAGTCACTATGTACAATCATGGTGTACATGCCAACACAATTTCACTGATAATTTCACTGACATGGAGGAGGTATTATGGTGCGGAGTCAGGAGTATTAGCTGTGTGAAATGAGAGGCGTTACCCAAGAAACAATGTTATGAAACCAGCTCACAAAAGATAGAAAAGATAGATCAACGCCTTAGAATTCAGCCTCTTCAAGGGGGAAACCTCCTTTAAATTACACAAATGAATGATTCTTTGATGATACAAATGACAAGACCTCCTTTCTATATATAGGAGTCTAAGGAGTCATAATATAATCAAAGCCGACATAACAATAATAATGTAAGGGCACAATAATAACAATAGTGGGCTTCTATGGGGCACAATAGTAACAATATGGGGACTACATGGGTACAACAATATAATAAGGGGGTTGTACTAATAACAATAAGGGGTTACATTAGTAATATAGGGGCCTAACATGCCCCTCTCCTTCAAAAAGTGTTGTCCTCAACGCTTGAGTAATTCTTGATGCTTCTGTAGAATATTCTTGTCCTCCCATGTGGAATCTTCAGCAGGTATGTTCTTTGACTTGATGAGATACTCTGAAATTGATCGATCTTGTAGCTATTGGGTTCTTGTTTCTGTGACTGCTCTAGGTTCCAATATGATTTTTCCTTCCTCTTCAAGTTCTACAAAATTGTTTGAATTTGGACCTTCTGCAACTTTTGAATGAGTGGACACTTCTTCGTCCTTCTTCCATTCATCCCTTGCTTCATTTATCCAATCTAGTTGGATAATAGAAATAACACAAAACAATGCTTGCGCATCCTCATCCTTTCTTGAGAATGCATTTGCAACAAAATTTTTCTTCCCTTTTCTATAGATGATGTCAAACTCATAACCCAATATATTTGT
The DNA here is from genome assembly GCA_031772625.1 of Pinus tabuliformis. Lineage (NCBI taxonomy): Eukaryota > Viridiplantae > Streptophyta > Pinopsida > Pinales > Pinaceae > Pinus > Pinus tabuliformis. Next base: position 904,885,105 of record CM062811.1, read on the forward strand.
GACCCATTTTTTCTTTTCTTCTATAAATAATATTTGTTCTAAAAAGTATTTAAGACTATCATGATCAATTTTTACCTTGAAGTGTCTTCCCATTCAGTAAGGTCGCCATTTCTTAAGTGCATGTAGTATTTCCAACATTTCCTTCTCATAAATAGCTTGCTTGAGATGTAGCAGTAAAAATACCCCTTAATTCAGCTTACTTTCCTTCCGCAAAAAATTTCATGAAAATTTCTTAAAAATTAAAAGCTATTGTACCCAAGGATTGTAGCCATTGGACTCCTAGTACAACATCAGCACCTCCCATTGGAATGGAAAACATTGGGCTAGTCAATACATATTCTCCCATGGATAGCTTGATATTATGGCACTTTCCAGAGCAATTTATTGTTCCTCCATTTGCAACCATCACTTGACACTCTGGTGAAGCAATTCAATTCTTTTGCTACCTTACAATGAATAAAATTGTGGGTATTCCCTGAATCAATCAACACTATTACCTTTTTCTTCTTGATTTGTCCTCCTATCTTGATGGTTTGAGGAGTGGTAATTCCCGCCAATGCATTACAAGATATGGTCGGATTCATTTCTTCTTTATCTAGGCTTTGTTCCTAGAGTATATCTTCTTCATTTGACCTTTCTTTCTCCTTTTCTTCTTCCTCTTCACAATCTATGTAGAATAATTTCTTCTTAGCACACTTATGACCTTTAGTGTATTTACTATCACAACTGTAACAAAGCCCTTTTGCTCTTTTTTATTCCAATTGTTGTGGTGTCAACCTTATAGGTTGTGGAAGACTAGGGGAAACAACACTTCCATCTTTATAGTTGTGAGTGGTATGCTTCCTGGTTGCCATAATTTTGCTTTCCATTTTTCTTGCTAACCTGAATGCCTTCTCTAATGAATCAGGTTCCCAAAGGCAAACATCATGTTGGATATTATCCTTTAAAGTCCCTATGAACACATCAATCCTATGCTCCTCTGGAATATTTTTTACCCTTATGTTCAATTTTTGGAACTCTTCAATGTGCTCCATTATTGAACCCTTTTGTTTGAGACTTATCAACTGGCTAAAAAAAGTGTTGCTTTTTGTATCCTCATAATGTGCTATCAATTCTTCCGTAAAAAATTGACCACGTAACCAGTTTTTTACGAGAGCAAAGCCATTGATACCACACAAACTGATTTGGTTCCAAATATAAAGTTGCAATACATACCTTTTGTGTGTTTTGCACATTATTGAGATCGAAAAATTGCTCCATCTATAATCCATGTTGCAGGATCCTTGCCATAAAACTTCCTCATATTGATTTTTCTTGATTTTAGGAGCTCGATCTTGAAATGACTATAACTCTGTAATTTAGGTTCTTCCAATTCTAAAATTGCGACCTACAGTAGCCCTCTATGTGCTCTTTCCAATGCCACCAGTCTAATCCAAATTGGATTCTCCAAGGAAGAGTTATGCAAAATCTCCCATGGTGACCTGATTACAGACTAGTTCAGTAGAGCGAACTTGTGCGACGTGCCACATGTCACTGTTTCGACCTTTTCTTCTGAAAAACATATACAAGAAACTACAGTCCATCCTCTTTCTGTACCTTCTGATGAAATTTCAATCTGATGCTCAGAGAGAAATTTATGACGATTTTCCCCAGGTCACATGTTTGGAATGTAATTCAGGAGTCTGCAAAAAGACCAACTTCCTCAGATCATATCTCCGCAAATATAGAGCAAAAAGCTCTGAAATTTGGATCCAAGGTTCAGTGCGATTTCGTTTCAAATGGGTTTTTTTTTTTTCACTTCTGAAATGTCGCAAAAAAAAAGTTATAGCGAAAATTCCACAATGACCTATTTGGAGCAGCAAAACCCTAAAATCCAAAGCTCTGATACCAAATGTTATGAAACCAGCTCATAAAAGATAGAAAAGATAGATCAACACCTTAGAATTCAGCCTCTTCAAGGGGGCAACCTCCTTTAAATTACACAAATGAATGATTCTTTGATGATACAAATGAAAAGACCTCCTTTCTATATATAGGAGTCTAAGGAGTCATAATATAATCAGAGCTGACATAACAATAATAATGTAAGGGCACAATAATAACAATAGTGGGCTTCTATGGGGCACAATAGTAACAATATGGGGACTACATGGGTACAAAAATATAATAAGGCAGTTGTACTAATAACAATAAGGGGTTACACTAGTAATATAGGGGCATAATAAACAGTGATGTTAATGAAGCATTATGAACACACTAATACCACACAACAATCACTCCATCTGAAGCAACACAATGTTCATCCAAAACGCAGTCAACACATTACCATTCAACATAGAATACCATTCAATGCGGAATATGTATCGAATATTTATGGTTGTAATACATACTTCATTCATGGCACTCACCATGGTCATCTCAATCTTCCATGAAACACAGACTTTAAAGGTCGTTCAATTTTCTATAAAACACAGAGTATACTCCGTCCAACACCATGCTCTAGTAGGAAAGGTTTACGTGCATTCAATGGGCTCCAGCAGACCACATTTTCACTACAAACACTAGGCATAGGAAAGTGCGGGAGAGTTATCTTCATGGAATGAATCATCTCATGTTCAAAATGCAGAGAGGCCACAAGGCAGGAATATGCCTTGCTCTGATACCATGTTAGACACATACATGGCAGAAACAATAGATGAATGATAAGCATGAGAGTGTATCTATTATTAACAAATGATATACATTTATAGTACATTCACATGACCTTTGGTTTCGTATTCCAAGGTCTCTTGGACTTCCTTAGACTATTCAGCTTCCACACCAACCCTTAGAGGATTAAGTGTCCAACAGTATCACTAAAAGAGCACACCTTGTCACCCACATGCTAACGGGACAATGGAGGCATTCAACAAAGTGCTTGAAAACGTGTTGACCAAGGTATGAAATTCTCAATGAAGTGATTGGCACCTATGCATACCTGCAGTATTGTGGGCTTATCGGGCAACATGCAAGAGGTTAATGGGATAGACACCCTTTAGGCTGGTATATAGGGTTGAAGTGGTGATGCCTATGGAATACATCCTACCTAGTCTATGCATAGCAGCACTCAGAGGTATGACAGATCGCAGAGCCCTGGTAGAGAGGCTCACGCGGTTGGATGAGCTGGAAGAAGAGAGATTTGTGGCTAGATTTCATCAACAGGTCCAAAAGCAGTGTGAAAAAGAGTGGCATGACCATCATATTAAGCTGCGTATCTTTAAGGTGAATGACTTGGTGTTTTTGTATGATAGTAAGTTTGATAAATTTCCAGGGAAACTTAGAATGCATTGGCTGGAGCCATATGTTATTAAGGAGATTACCGATGGTGGCGCGGTCCAATTGGTTAAGTTGAATGGAGATCCCTTCCCAGGAAAAGTGAATGGCAGTCATTTGAAGCCATACATAGGTGGCCTGGCCATCTGACTAGCCGATAGAAGCATAGTCTTAGTGCTCCAGGTAGCTGAAAGGAGGCATGGGACTATAAAATACATTGCCCGAGTTGGGGATGTCAGGACTGTGTGAAGCAGCAAAGTGTCACAGGGTCCGCAACAGCGTAAAGACAACTATTCTAGCACGCAGGTCCACTGGAAAGTGACTGTTAAATCCATTATTCACGATTTAATGATCGGTTGGAGGCCAAATGGAGTGGTCGACAAGATTTAAGGTGATATTTATGGGCTAGATTCTTGAAAATCTACCGACAATCTAGGATTAATGGGCCGAATGTGGGGGGAATGGTCGAATTCAAATTCAAAAGGCCCTATAAATTACAAGTGGTTGTCCAAAAAAAACACTTGGCATTTTGAAAATTCAGTTGTTGCACTATCAAGTGTGTATGGACCTTTCGAATTTTGAGGATTTGAGAGAAATTTCAGTGTTTGAAACATTGCCGAAGGAGACGCAGGACCTCTTGATGAGAATGATGTCGACATCTAAGGAAGTTGCACAGGAAATTGCAGTAGTAGAATCCACAGAGAGCGCTGGAATAATATTTGAGGTCCCTAAATCACCCAGAACACCGAGACCAAAGAAGGATAAGAAGGTTATGATCCCGATGTGCGTCTCACCATGAAACCCACAGAGGACCAAGCTCACCTTGCAGGAAAAGGGGAAGGCCATTAATCTAGAGGTCGATGAAGAGGAACCTGAAGAAATCCTGGTGGATGAGGAGGATGAGGAAATGGAAGTTGAAACCCAGGGTGCAGACCCTATTACTAGGCTCCCAGAATATGTTCCTCTGTGCAAGCGCAAAGCCAAGGTGCTGAGGACATAGACGAGAGCAAAATATCCATGCAAACCCTGTTTCTCCCAGATGATATTTTTTTTGAGGGGATGCACTTAGGATGAGTTCCTATCGTAAAGTTTGAATATTAGGACCTCGCGGATCATGAGAAATTCCTGCATTTAGTGACGGAGCAACTAATGCACCGATGGATTGACGTGATGGCTAGAATGATTGAATTGGATCTGCGAAAATGGCTCAAGGGTGTAGAGAAAGCCAGGTTGCTAAACCTGCTCTGGGTGTCGCATTACCACCATGCCCCAGTGACTGTCTTCATCATCAAGTAGCTGCTCTGCTTGGTGCATGATGGGTGTTTATGGCTGGAGGAGCCCATTCCCATCACAGACCACTTGATTCATCAAATCACATGGCTACCTTACTCAGGGGAGGATCCAGCCAATATTTCAGAAGGAAAAGGTGGCGAGTTGGCCCTCGCAGAAGCGATGAAGAAGAAGTTCAAGTTGGAGAAGAAGAAGTGAGGATATGCCATCTCCAGCATTAACAACCCTGCAGTCAAGGTTGTGACACAAATACTAGCAGGGAAAGTGATGCGAAAGTGTCGCGTAGATGAGGTGCCCGCACCTGTGATTGCACTAGTGGCCCAATGCGTGGAAGGAGTCCAGTTCAACTAGGAAAACTATCTATGTGGTGAGTTCCTTGCAAACTATCGCAAGGCACAGGAGCAGGGAAAAATGTTTCACTATGCATGGCTCCTATTGTTGATCGTACTGGTGGCATGGGAGTTTCCCGAAGATAGCCAATTCCCTTTGATCGCGCTGGACCTTCCAAAGGTAGCTAAGTACACTTCACTGTGGGTGACCAATGATACAAAGTGAATAAAAGAAAGCAAGATATTTTGGGTTTTAATGGAGATGAATATCTAGATGGGGATCAATTGCAAGCCACGGTTGTTGCCCATAGTATACGCCAGTTTGCATAGCTTTACAGAGTTCAAAGCAGATTTCCACAATGTTTTTATGAGGGCACAGAAGGACCCTACAAAGACATGGCATAACCTACCATACTTGGTGACTGATGATGTAATTTTGGCAGTCCTTGATTCTTGGCCACTAGAGTAGCATGCTCCAGCTGGCTCCGCGGTGGAAATGGACAAGTCCACTGTGTAATGCAAGAAGGAAGAGACAAAGCTTCGAATGGCATAGCCGGCGAAGAAGCGCAGAAAGGAGGAATTAGAGGCTAAGGCCCAGGCAACACACAGTGCCGCGAAACTGGTAGAACAACAAAAAATAGGAGGAGAAGAGCGCGAAGGACAGAAGTCACCTTCACCCGGAACTGAGGTAGAAACAAAGACAGAACAAGGTGGCACAGAACCATAGATGACATCCACCCAAATCAAGTGTCCACGACCACAAGAGCAGGTAGTGCCACGAAAGAAAACAAAGGCATCAAAGACATCTTTTGACCCAATCACCCTCATTGAGGGGGATTTGCATGATATTGGTGAAATGGTGAGGGATGTCACCATGGAGGCCCTCCAACAATTCGAAGAACAACAGCAGTTGGTATTGGGGGCTCTCTAGATAGAGTTACAGGAGTTGCAGGTACGCACTCCACAGGCTGGCACAGTGTCCACCAACCTCGCGATCGGCACTTTAGCTATTGAGGAGATGTTGCACACAAGGGTGACCAACACGATAGTGCTACTAGATGGGGCACTTACTACAGAGAAGGAGGCTAACAGGCCCATGGTTAGAAGTTTGAAAGGGGTAGGATTGAACATGGTTGCGCTCCCTCGGGAGATGCTCTACCTCTTGCAGGATGGAGTCACCGTGGAACTCAGGGCCTAGGAGAGTCACGCTCTACAGGTGATGAGCGAGCAGTGCATCAACATCGAGCAGTTGGGCCTGCAGCGCAATGAGGCAGTGGAGCAGAACAAGCAAATAATGTAGGTAGTGGAGGAAGCTTACCGAATGGTCCCAGAGTTGGACATTCAAGCAGAAGAACCGATGGAGGTGCACGTCCACAAGTTAGCCATAGGGGTGCACAATGCTCGAGCAGAGATGGCCAGGGTTCAGCTAGAGTTGAACCTGCAGATTGCAAAATTGCAGTTGAAGGCGTAGCCTTCAACTCCGCCAAAAATCCAGGAACAGCATACCACCGTTGTTACAATAGTAATAGCAGTGGTTGATATTGCAGTGGCAGACTATATGTAGCTTTTTGAATAGTCATTCGAGGTCCTAACCACCCTGCAAGAGGACTTGAATGTAGAGCGCCTAGAGATAGAGGCACACGAGCTACAACAGAGGTATGACAAGGTAAAAGGGACTGCGGAGACGGTTGCCCTTACATAGAGGCTCGTACGGATGCAGGAGGAAAAGGCACTCAAGGAATAGGTGGATGTCACTCAGCATAAAGAAGAAGTCTTAAAAGCGCACCTACAACCATGGATAGACGAGTCTTATGCAATCACATTGAGGGAAAACTTGCGAAACTACAAGCATCTCAGCAAAAAATTCAAGGCAGTAATTCAGCAACAGCCACCGAGCAGTGGGTGGAAGAAGTCCGGCAGTCGGCTGCTCAATGCGTTGCCGAAGTTGTGATGATCCAAACAGAGTTGGGAGGTCTTCGCACGAAGATCTCCACACCTGCAGAGTGACTCGAGGGTGAGTCACAATGTTTGTGTTGGGGGCCTATTGGGCGCGAGATCCCCGAAGGGAAGTTTTGGGGCTTAAAGCCCATATTTTGGTCTAATTTTGTAATCCAAATGTAAAGACTTCGCATTTTGTGGTTGCAGAGCCCGTAGATGTTAAAGAGTCATAGGGTTGTCTGCCCTTATTTTGGAAATGTAATGTTGGTTCTTGAAGATCTACCCATGGTCCATGGACCATGGATTGTATAAATAGAGCTAAGCTCTAAGTAGTTAGAAAAAATTAATTAAGATCGAACATGTATGAGAGATAGTTCTAAAGTTGAAGTCTAATTTTTGGGTCGTAGCGTAGGTAGAGGCTCTACAGCTAAGTGCGCAGAGGCCTAGAAGTCCGCAATTGAGTGCGCGGACCCCTCTAGCTAAGTGCACAGGGTGAGTCGAGTCTGTAATTGTTCAGAATTATCGATAAAGAGAAGTATTCTACAATTTTTGCATCTTTATTTCCTGTTTATGCATCTGTTATATTGGGTATCAATTTTACTTCTAATGCTTATATGATGTGTGAATGTATGTAAATATATTGGTTAAGTGAACACAAGTAAGAACATCCGTTTACGTGAAGCTAACTAAGATCTGTTAATAAGATAAGTAAGACACTTAGCCTAGTTTGGTAAATATCACAATTCGCTTCCCTAGCAATGCAAAAGTATATCAGCCCCTGGTTAGGGCTGCCCAAAAGCCGATTATATCCTTTCGCGAAGGTACTGAAGGGTGAAACAGAGGGCTAAGCAACCGGCATGCAGGCAGGTATAGCTGAAATAAACCAACATCACAACCATCTCAAGGGTGTGAAAACTTGGTTCCACCATGCCCCCATACCACTTCAGGTGAGACTTCAATCCGCACTCTGCGGGCTGATGCCAAAAGGGCCAGTAGTGTAGGGATTTGTTTGGCTAACTAACGTTGAACCTGGGTCAAGCCCCCACAAGCCAACAGATTCTTATTGAGGAATCCAAGAACTTCCCAATACATCTAGAAATTTATGCAACCCGCGATAGGTGAGCCGTTAGTTAGTATTGAATACAACTTGAGAGATATGGGATGAAAAGTACTTTGCTTTTAAACAATTTTCATATAAATAATAAGAGATTATTACAACTTTGTTGTTTTTCAACAACTTTTATCTAGGGTTTAGTAAACAGATTTATCATCCTCTCCTTTGAGCAAGGTCCTACTCAGAAGGTAGAGTTGGTGAATGCATCTTCTTTGTGTTTCATTTGCACCTTGTTAATGTGATCTTACATTTTTGGCAGTTGTGATTTCTTGTGCTATTTACATTTAGTAGTAATAATTTATCTTTCATATTATGATGTCATTAAGTTTATTCAACACTATTTAGTTTCATCAGCCTTACGAATGAATTACAAGAGTTTTTATTTCCTCTTAATGGTTTGTTGTAGATGATCCCTTTTCAACCAATGTGCAATGAGTAATGGTCTTGGTTTTCTATGTTAAGGAATTACATTGTTTGTTTTGGTCCGCTATATATAAATAGTTATGCAACATTCATATATTAACATAGTTAATCTCAATAAGAAGAGATTGTGTAGTTAATCATAGTTAATCTCAATAAGAAAATACTTTGAAGTTGCACACATAATGCATACAACGTTGAAGTTCACAAATCCAGATTGATAGTTTTTATGTGCCCACAATGTTAATTATTGTGTAATTCTATTGCCTATCACTTTTTGGCACCATTGCAGGATAATTTCTAAAACTATATGTTGAATTTTCAAGTGCAATAGATACAAGCACAAATTTCTGAAATATTGATAATTACTTCTAATGATGTAGATATTCTTTTATCACTTCCATTTTATCATTAAGAAATTACACTTCAGAAATTATACCACAAATGCACAAGGACACTAGGGATCACAATGCACAAAGAGAACACAATATTTACCCTAGGAAAAACTAGATGGGGAAAAAACACAACCTTTTCCTTAGATAAATTCTTTAGTTCAACAAGAGATACACCTAATTCTGCTAGTCAATATGATGGTTAAACTAACCTATAGTGTTATGGTCAAACCTAGTCAACCAGACCTCTTGTCAAGTCAATCTTATTCCCAACAACCTTGGTCCTATCTGATTTTCCTAGGCCAAAATTTGTCCTCCCAGAATCTGCCCAAAAACTCAACCCTGCTACCCAAAAATTACTTCCCATAAATTCAACCTACTACCCAGAATATGTGATCAGGTGCTCAGTATTTAGCTCAAACATCAAAGTGCTCGGGATCGCTCAAAACCTAAACAACTGTGTCTATCTCAGTGATACAATCCCAACGCAACTTGTTTCACTCAAAATGAAGCTCGTATGAGGAAGATATTGTGTTCTGTCCACTTTGCCAAACATAAGAATTTTGCAAAAACAAGTATAGTCACTGCACAGTCAGTTGTCCGTACTGCTGACATGGCAGGTGACTGGGCAGGTCAAAGGATTGGTCAATGGCTAATGTGGTCTCGCCAAGTGGTGCAAGCTGGCTCGTTTGTAGTGTGGTGAGTTGGCATTAATTCATAGGTTGGGGAGGACCAATGAGAAGAGGACATGTGGCAAGCTTGGAGGCCGCCACATGTTGCTCCCCAAAGGCTTCGCATCAGTGTGCGCCATGGAAAAATTTTATGGCAGGTCGGGGAGTCGAACGCGTGACCTACACTACACAAGCCCAACACATAACCACTACATCACACCTTTGGTTCTTAACAATTTATGGGTGCAAGTTCTATTTGTTATGTTAGCCTTTGGAGTTTGGAGGTAAACCATTAGCGGTAACCTCGGTATGTGACCACACTATTGCATAACCGGAGGATGGAGGCTAACCATAACTGTGCACAATTAGCATTGACCACTATTAACCCCTAATTAATCCAATTTTATCCATAATTAATGGCACAAATTAAGTTGGCGAGATTCTTAGTGTTCCAAAAAATTTGGAATTTTCTCCAAAATTGGTGGAGTTAACTGGAGTTTCTCTAGTTTTAGTGGAGATTTCCTAGGAGAAACTGTTTTGGCCATAACTTTTGCAATTTTCGACCAAATTGGGCTCAGAAAAAGTCATTCCTAGATGATTTTGATGTTCTGAGCACATTGAAGTAGGTTTTAGGAGCAATAGAGCATTGTAAACATCACTTTTTTCCATTTTGAGCTAATATAGAGGCCCAAGCCATGGAAGCTGGACCAAGGAGATATAGCCCAGGAGGGGTGAACTCCTTCATCAAAACATCGTGTTAAGTGTTCAATTTGATGCTTTGTTGTATATTTTTTTGTTGTTATTCAACACTCGATTTACATGTTAATTTTCTCATGAATTTAACATAAAAACTTGACAAATTTACCTATTGCATTCATAAACACCATAAAGGAAACCTATGCACATAAAGCAAATGATGAGAAAAATAACATAGCAATAGATCTTCAACAATAGATCAATTTGGTATCATAGCAAACGTTATTTTCTTGATTGCTTGAGTTTTGTGCAAGTAGGTTTTTAATGGTTGCAAATTTGTGATGCTTACAAGGTTAAAGTTGCAAAGAGGAGAAGGGAAACTATTGGTTGCAAATCCTGAGGTAATACCCAAAAGAAGGAGAGCCACAAGGCCACAATCTCCACCCAAAGTTTCAATCCCATCTTCACTTGAAGAACCTCAAGTTTTACCTTCAGTTGAGATTGAGGAGGTACAAGCAGTACTAGAATCTGAGCTCAAATCCAAAGCCATCATGTCTGGAGCAAGGGAGACTGAAGGTATTTTAGAAGAGGAATCATTCAAGAAAGATTTCTATGATTTAACTGACATGGTTAGAGTCATATATGAAGATAGGAATACTAAAATTGTTGGAGAGAGTTCTAGGTCCCCACATGGAGATGGAAGCTCAGAAGATAAAAAAGATCAAAAGAAGGATTCAAAGGGTAATGGAGTAAAGCCTGCTCCATATCCACCATATTCATAATATTCCTCATCATCCTCATCATCACAAACAACATCATCTTCCACTTCCACCACAAAAACTGTTCATACTCATTCAAAAACCCCAAAAGAAAAAACTCCCTTACTCAAATTGGACATTAAGTTTGAACTTCCCATGTACAATGGTGAGGTAAATGAAGAAAAGTTAGACAATTGGATTCGATAATTGGAGGTTTATTGTAGAATTTATAACCTTCAAGAAGATGACATAAAAATCCAATTGGCTTCATTGAGGCTAGAAGGAGCAGCACTAGTTTGGTGGGAAGCAAAGACTCAAGAGGAAATGTGAATTCATGGTAAGATATCCATTTCTTGGGTTGAATTTGTTTCTTCAATTAAAAGACATTTTTATCCTTTAGCCTATATGCAAAAATCCATTATGAGTTGGCAAAATTTTAGGCAACTCAAGGGCCAAACAGTTCAAGACTATACCCAGGAGTTTAGGAAAAGGGCTTTGTTGTTAGGAGTAAACTTGAATTCCCAAGATACTCTCTTGAAATATATTGGGGGTTTACATTCCTACTTAAAACACATAATCCTTATGTTCAATCCAAGCAATTTATATGAGGTATGTGTGCAAGCCACACACCTTGAAGCAAGAGGAAAGAACATTCAGGAAGAGGGTAGTAAGAAGAAGCCATTCAAGGGTAAGGAGAAAGAGAATGGTGGAAAATGGAAAGGAAAGAATAATGCAAGTGTAAAGAAAGAAGGGGAGAAAACTATATGCAAACATTTTTCCAAAGCGGGCATGATGACACCCACTATTGGAAACGACATCCTGAACTAAGGCCTAAGAAACCAAACAATATTAAGGGAAAACAAAAGACTACCGCTACCACACAACATGATCTTGGATCCGATTCTAGTGATGAGACCAGGATTTCAGCCATGGTCACAAAGGGAAAAGAAGTTATATCAAGCACTAGTTCCTCACATAGTCATAAAAACACTCCAAATGAAGAATGAAGGATAGAGTTGTTCCATGTAAGGGTAATTTCAAATCATACAAATATTAATGCATTATTTGATAGTGGGTCACAATCGAACTTAATTTCAGAAGACTTGGTCAAAAATATTAACCTTGAAATGGTACCTCATCATAAGCCATATCCCTTGGGTTAGATAGTCAATAATGCAAATTTACAGGTTACAAGGAAATGCTTATTCAGGTTTGCCATTACTGAAAAATTCATTGATGAAGTTGAGTTAGATGTAGTTCCACTTGAAATCTCAGGAATCATTTTTGGAAGCCCATTTTTGTATGAGAGGAAAGCGATATTTTATCGCCATGAGAACAAATAGCAATTGCTTAAGGATGGAGTGGAGTATATTGTGAGATCCCATCACAAAAAGTTAAACATTTATTTGGTTAATGCACGACAGATGAAGAGACTAGTAAATGCAAGTAAAAATTTTGTGCTTCTCATGATCAAGAAAAAGAATGATATAGATTATGAATATTTTGAAGGTTGTGATGATAAGTTAAAATCTGATTTGTTTGATGTGGTAAGCAAGCATGGCGAGATGTTTCAGGAACCAACTAGGTTACCTTCCAAGAGGGGAATTCAGCATGAGATACAGCTGCAGCAGGATGTTCCACTTCCAAACATTGGCATGTATCGCATGTCGATCATGGAGAGTATGGAAATCAAGAAGAAAATTCAAGAATTGCTTAACAAAGGCATCATACACCCATATAATTCACCATGTGGTTCACCCATTGTTTTGGTGCCAAATAAGGATGGGACTTGGTGCATGTGTGTGGATTTCTGTGCACTGAACAAAATAACGGTAAAGAATCATTATCCACTCCAAGAATTGATGATTTGCTTGATCAATTGAGGTATGAAAATTATTTCACTAAGTTAGACTTATGAAGTGGTTATCATCAAGTTAGAATAGCTAAATAGGACATTTGGAAAACCACATTTAAAACTAAACAAGGATTGTTTCAGTGGCTTGTTATGCCTTTTAGTATTACAAATGATCCAGCTACTTTCATGAGAGTTATGAATAATGTATTGAGACCATTTCTAGCTGATTTTGTCATTGTTTACTTAGATGATATTCTCATATTCAACAAATCCATAGATGAACATGTCATGCATGTGAACAAAGTACTTGATGTCTTGAGAAAAGAATAGTTGTTTTTAAAGATGTCAAAGTGTGAATTTGGCAAGACTTGTTTAGTGTATTTGGGACACATTGTTGGAGGAGGTGAGATGAAGATAGACCCCTCAAAAGTTGAGGTCATTGTGAGTTGGCCCAAGCCCAATATAGTTACAGAGGTAAGAAGATTTCTAGGTGCAGCACAATATTGGAGGAAATTTATTGCTAATTTTTCTTCCATTGCAACTCCACTACATGCATTGACTAGTGTCAAGAAAGTCTTCCATTGGGGAGATGTACATCAAGAAGAATTTTATGCTTTAAAACAAAGATCAATTTAGCACCGATATTGGATCTTCCAGATCTTAGATAGCCATTTGAGATTCAAACGGATGCTACTGATTACGCCATGGGAGCCATTCTTATGCAGCATGGTAAGCCCATTTCATTTAATTCTAGAAATTTTAATGGTGCTATGACTAACTATCCCACTTATGACAAATAACTTTACGCATTGGTACAAAGTGTTAACAAATGGAAACACTACTTGATGAGGAAGGAGACCATTATCCATACAGACCATCAACCATTGCAGTACTTACAGTCACACTCAAAGTTGTAGCAATCACGACACTTAAGATGGATGGGATTTCTACAACAATTTCATTTGGTTATCAAATACAAAAAGGGAATCTAAAATAAGGTAGTTGATATGCTTTCTAGGCCTATTGTAAATTCATCTATTATACTCAAGCACAATTATGTTTTACATGAAAGTTACATTGAGCAATATGCATATGATAATGACTTTCAAGATGTGTATGCAAGCTTGAGGCAAGGAAACCAAATTGAAGAGTTAGATTACCATGTACATAACAGTTTGTTGTATCACTTAGGCAAGTTATGTATTCCATGGGGAGAAAGAAACAATATCATAAGGGAGGCACACACTTCATTGATTGTTGGACACTTTGGTGTAGGCAAGACAATAGTGAATCTCCAAAGGTATTGTTATTGGCCACGCATGTTTGATAATGTATCTCATTTCATTAGAGGATGTTCTTTGTGTGCAATAAGTAAGCCTAGCAATAGGAAACTAGGATTGTACACTCCACTTCCGGTACCTTCACATCCATGGGAGAGTATCTCAATGGATTTTGTAGGAGGTCTTCCATTGTCAAGGAAAGGTCATGATTACTTGTATGTAGTTTTAGACAGGTTCAACAAGATGTGTATTCTAATGCCATGTAAAAATCAAATTACAGCTGAACAAAAAACTCATCTTTTCTTTCAAAATATTTGGGTTCATTTTAGTCTTCCTACTTCCATTGTAAGTGATCGAGATTCTCGATTTGGTGGGAATTTTTGGTAAAATTTGTGGGACATGATGGACATTAAGTTGAAGAAGAGTACATCAATCATCTGCAAACAGATGAAAAAACCAAGGTACTCAACAGGACATTCATTCATCTTCTTAGAGGATATTGCAGCAAACATCCCAAGTTGTGCGATGAATAGTTGTATTACATATAGCATGCATACAACAAGGCAAATCATTCTTCCACAAACACATCACCATTTGAGGAACGTTTTGGGTACTTGCCAAGATCACCATTGGACTTCATCTTTGAGAAACATGTCACCATCAATGGTCATAGGGACATCAATAAGGTAAGGAAGTTCAACGTGCAAATTCAGTTGATACATCACACAGTGCAAGAACAGCTTGAAAAAAGTCAAAGTAGCTATAAGGAAAGGCATGAAAAAAACTATGTCGATCGTAAATTTCAAGTTGGAGATGAAGTTTGGTTATATATTAGAAAAGAGAGACTTCAAGGGGAAGGTAAAAAGCTGAAGCCAATCCATTATGGTCCTTTTAAAATTATGGAAAATATTGGTAACAATGCATTTAAGCTAGATTTGCCTCCTTATATGCAAATATACTCTGTTGTTAATGTTGAGAATTTGAGATTGTTTGAGCCTCCTTTTATTGATGATCAAGGAGAGCATGTTCAGCTGCCATCAATAGATGATTTCTTGCCAGAATATCTTGATGAACTTTAGTAAGATCTCATACTTGATAGAAGAACCAAAACTTCAAAGAGAGGGAATGTCGAATACCTTTGAGTGGGACTCAAGGGACAAAATATTTCTAAGGCCAAATGGATGTAGATTGAGAAGGTGAGGGAGTTGTACCCTCACCTACTAAACAATTGATAGTGTCTTTTGGGGTCCAAAAGGCTTCCAATGGGGAGGAATGATTAGGTGATCAGTATTTCACTCAAAAATCAAATTTCTTAGAATCGCTCAAAACCTAAACGACCGCATCTGTCTCAGAGATATGATCCCAACGCAACTCGTTTCACTCAAAATGAAGCTCATATGAGGAAGATATTGTGTTATGTCTGCTTCGCCAAATAGAACAATTTTGCAAAAAAAGGTACAGTCACTGCACAATCAACACTCTGTACTGTTGACGTGGTAGGTGACTAGGCAAGTCAAAGGGTTGGTCAACGGCTAATGGGGTCTCACCAAGTGGTTCAATCTGGTTAGTCTACAGTGTGGTGAGTTGGCGTTAATTCATTGGCTGGGGAAGACCAATGAGAAGGGGACATGTGGCAAGCCCGGAGGCCACCACTTGTCCCTCCCCAAAGGCCTAGCATCGGAGCACACTGTAGCAAAATTTTATGGCATGCTGGGGAGTCAAACTCGTGACCTACACTGCACAAGCCCAATGCATAACCACTACACCATGCCTTTGGTTCTTAATAATGTATGGGTGCAAGTTCTATTTTTTATGTTAGCCGTTGGAGTTTGGAGATAAACCATTAGCAGTAACCTCAACATGTGACCACACTACTGCATAACCGGAGGCTGTAGGTTAACAATAACCACATGCGATTAGCGCTAACTGTGGATTAACCCCTTGTAATCTGATTTTATCCATAATTAATGACGCGGATTAAGTTGGTGGGATTCTTGGCAGTCCGACAAATTCAAAATTTTCTCCCAAATTGGCGGAGTTAACTGGAGTTTTTCCAATTTTAGTGGAGATTTCCTAGGAGAAACTGTTTTGGCCATAACTTTTGCAATTTTCGACCAAAATGAGCTCAGAAAAAGTAATTCCTAGATGATTTTGATGTTCTGAGCACAATGAAGTAGGTTTCAGGAGTATTAGAGAATTGTAAACATCACTTTTTTCCATTTTGAGCTAATACAGAGGCCCAAGCCATGGAAGCTGAACCAAGGAGATGTAGCCGAGGAGGGGTGAACTCCATCAAAACACTGTGTTAAGTGTTCAATTTGATGGTTTGTTATATATTTGTTTGCTGCTGTTTAGAACTCGATTTACATGTTATTCTGCTTATGAATTTAACATAAAAAAATTGACAAATTTCCTTGTTACATTCATAAACACCATAAAGGAAACCTATGCATATAAAGCAAATGATGAGCAATTGTTTTTAATTATGAAGTTGAAATTAGCACAACAAAACTAACATTCAACAACAGATCAATATTCCAATAAAGTCACACATGCGAAGTCAAGGGGGGAGAGAGAGAGAGAAATGCTAGAGATGAATTTGTCCTTCTTTATCTTATTCATGCTTCTTCTTCTTCGCTTGTATGCCCAAAATATGTATTATTGTGAGAGAGATCGAATGGTGCCTTGTGGAGGAGTTTGAGTGCCTTATATATAGTGTTCTACCTATCTGAATGGGTGTCTCTTCACTGGGGCTGACTTGACTTGAAGGGGGAATGACTTGACAAGTTTGGAGCCAAAAATTCAAAATTCAAAATTCAAAATTTTCTCTTTTGAAACCAACATGAAGAACATGTCTTACATTACTCTTTTCAAGGGATAATGAAACAAAGAACATAACTTACATTTTCATTATATATTTCAAAGACTACAATATAAATTATGAATACCAACCATAGCTACAAAATTTCAACACTATAGAAGTTGATACTTTTGAGATTAGCATTTGCATTGTAGAGGAAATGCAAGGCTAAAGGTGAACATTCACATTTAAGTGTGCATTTGTGCAATGTCTTTGTTTTACCAATTCAATGAATTTCCTTAGTTAGAAGCTTGCATTGTTGTAAAATAAGTTAGGTCAACTGTATCCCCGGAACAATTAACTTTGATGCAAAATAATCAGAAAGTAGTAGGCAAGGGAAAACACCATAGCTCTAGGGATAGAAATACTTGAAAATTCTAAAAAATCAATTGAAATTCATGAGGCAAAGCAAGAAGAGTCATTTGGGAAATTCATAAGATAATATATGATATGTGGTCTAGACAGGGCACATAAATTAATAAATGAGATCATTGCAATGGTGGTAGGGAGCTCTAACAAACCACAAGGGTGGCCAAATCAGAATCTTTCGAGTCTTCTTGTACACCTTGGGAGTTTCTGTCTTTGGTTAACATGGCAGAAGAAGGGGAAGCAGAAAGTGTTGGTTTCCAATTTCCTATTCAAAATCAGAGGAGGAAACAAAAATAAAGAATATTAAACTCAATGTCCCTCCTCACATTAGGGGAATTTTGAGGTCTAAAATGGGCCTCCTAAGGAAATTATAAAATAATAGTGGAAATAATAAAATAAGATTAGATATCATCAGATTTTAGAGGGAAAAAATAAAAATTATTTTTTAAACTCATATTTTCAACTGATATCCCTATGGGTTTTCTCAAATTTAAAGTGGTAACACTCACTGGATGCATAATTTGATTCCTCATCCAAGGAGTACCCATGTTGCATAATTTCGATGGACCCTACCACACGAAAAATGAGAAATACATGAAAATTGTGATTGCAATCACGTTTTTTCATGTATTTATCATTTTTGTGTAGCAGGGTCCATTAAAAGTATGCAACATGGGTACTCCTTGGATGAGGAATTAAATTTTACATCCAACAAGTGCTCCCGCTCGAAATTTGATTAAAACCTTAAGGAGATAAGTTGAAAATACGAGTTGAAAAAATAGTTTTATTGCTTTATAATTTTTTAATCTTCTTACTCTTTTACTCCAAGAATGGTGAATCATCCCCCATGGTTGACATCATCATCTTGAATCTTATTGGTTCTTATAAAGTTTATTTTGGTTGTACATTTTTCTTAGGAGGCCCATTTTAGACCTCAAAATTTCCCTAATATTTCTGCAGGTTTACTACAAAGGACTCTTCTACCTTCTTGTTTGAGTTTCAAGTCCTCTTCCAAACCTATGACTAGGCGATTTATGCCCAAAATTTAATATATTTTTTCATTCAGCTCGAAGGTTGCAATACTATGATGATCCATGAGTCTTGATAGAAACAATATCGATACCTAGGAGCAAATGAAGAAAACCTACACAAAAAATAGTTAGGCCACTGCAGGGCTAGGGATACTAGAGATGATATTTTCTAGATGACCCAAGGTGCAGATGATACATTGGAAGATTATTCAGAGAGGTTCCAATTCAACTGCAAGGGAGATACCAACTTCAAATTAGATCAAAACTCCCTCAAATTACTACTCCTAAGAGGAGTTAGAGATTAATGGATGGAAACCTTGAACTTGTTTGCGGCTGGAGAGAGGACATATCCTAGCTCTTTTATGACGAGATATAGGAAGTCCTTAGAAATTACTCAAAGGCCATAAAGGTATTGTTGTGAAATCATTAACTGTGATATTTTGGTTATGTAAGTTGGAGATTGGAAATTTTTCAGAAGGCATGTATTCTACATCCATTGGGCATGAAATTGGGCACAAAATAGGTCAAAAATAAACATAAAGAGGTTGAGAAGACCTTTGCATTGTTATGTCAAAAGTCTACAAGGAAGCATGCTCATCATGAATGTCTATTGAACAAGGCGGAAGATTTTTTTGGGCAAAGTTAGTGTTTCTACAAATGCCTAACCCTCTATACCTAGTAGCTAGTCTAGAAACAACAGACAAAGTAATTCATTGCTTTTTCTATAATCAACAAATAAGAGGAGGAAAAGAAACCAACTTGTAGCTTTCACTTGTTCCCTCTCTCCTTTGACCGATTCCACTGCTCCTTTCCGTACTTAACTCGCTTGGAAAGTACCTGCACACAAGCCGAGACAGAAACCCATCAAATCATACAATAAAGATCTGTTAATTAAACATATCATAGAATCCAGAATACGATATACATCATATAAGAATATGAATGGAAAAATATTTGAATTCTTTATTAATAAAAGGAAATATTACAACCCATGAATGTTCATGCTTGATTTAGTGTCTTCCTTCCAGTTTGGATCCCTTCTCTCCTCATGAAGCAACAATTCGACATCATTACAATACTCTTACTAATCTCATTCAAACATCATTTCCTTAGCTCAAGAAGTTTCAACCTAGACCAGTCTTTGAATGATTGGTCAATTTATAGCTGGATGGAGGAAGTTAAGCCATTAATGGCCTTCATGAATGCTTTGCCAAATTTGGGAAGTGGTTCCATGGAGGAAGGGATAATGGATTGAGGTTCATTCATCCTCTTCCTCATCCAAATGCGAGCTCAATCAACTTGGAAACTTCCAGAAGTATCCATTGGATGAGGAATCCAATGGATTCATTTAAAAAATTTGATGAATCTCGCTCAGCGCAAGTGAAAAAACGCTAAGTGTGCTGCAGTGCACCCAGTTAGTGCAATTTCTGCATTGCATGCAGCCCAATAAAAGGCTACTTGCACTGATCTCCTTAGGGACACTTTTTGGATGAATGGTGTCATGGAAACTCTTGGGAGGCAAGCATGATGTAGGTTGACCTCATTATGGAATGAAAACAACTGAATTAGGGATTGATGGACCCTAATAGTACTGATCTGGAAGTCAGGATTGATGTGCCCAAATTGACCTGTAACAGTTTCCCCCTAAAGCATGAAGTCGAAAATAAACATGTCGAGTGAGATGCTTTACCATTCGGAGAGAAGGTTTTGAAGTGGAAGGTGACCTGCATCAATTACAATACAAATATCATGATAATTTGATTTTTTCTCATGAACTAGTTGAGGGAAGGCATACCCATGCTCAGCTTATAAACTTTCATTACATGTACAAATATAGTCATCTACAGATATAGACCCATGAATGTAAGGCCATTTGTACATTTGATATAGTACTCCTGAAAATATATCGTAGCCCAGATGGATGAAACTAGATCTGGGGTCTTCAATCTCATCCAATCTTCACTCAATGTACAAGTCTAACCATGTGAATAAATGATCTGAAGTCGAACATGGAGAGACATCATCTGATTACCAGCCAATGATGTAAGCTGTTAACAGACACGAGAGGAATCACCGATAATGATAATGACCCTCAAGGTACTGTAGTACATTTCGCATGGTGTGAATAAATGATTTGATGTTGAAAACCATACAAATTCTTTCAGTCGAAGGCCATTGATGTCAACCTATCACTGAAAGCGAGAAACCTGCCATTGATGTATGAAAGCCTCAAGGTACTAAAGGGGTGTTTCTAAGTCAATTCCTTGGATGATTTTTTGATGTCGACAAGAAGCGACTTGTCGCAGGAGGGCCTTGATGTATCCCACATCAATGACACGAAATGAGGTAAATGATTTTGGAGATGAAACATCAACTGACGACACAAGGTTCAGGAATGGCAGGCATGAAAATGAAGGTTTATTGTATTGCAAAGGATAAAGTTTTGAATTGAATGACTTCTCTTGAACATATCGGCGACACTAAAGTGAATTGGTAGCATTGACCCAAAATAAAGTGATGGATGGTATGATAGACCAACGGTGTGATAACCATCAGGCTGAATGACCAGACCCACATAATCATGGTGATGAGGTGAAAGTGTCATGTTCAAGAGTGACCTGCTACCATAAAGTGTTCTCGGCTTTTTCCCATTTCCCCAGTCATTTCTGACCAGTACCTCTTTATTTTTTTTCAAGCTTGAGGAGGATAACATATTCTTGTTGTATAATTCCACCCTTCAGGTGAATCCATCGCTATTTGATGTTTTAATGAGTCTAGCGAAGGTGAAATTTGGTCTTGTCTAGATGGACAAGTCTGTCGCTATTTAATGTTTTTTAACGAGTTTAACGACAAAGACAACTCAGTACTTTTCATGTTTAGATAGTCCGAAAAGGGACTAAAATGAAACCCCACAAGTTCTTTTTCGTAAATTTGTCTCTCAAGTCTGAAAAAGCATAAAACAATATAAGAGAGAACCTATTGATCATGTTTGACCAATGAGTACCTTCTTTGTAGTTAATCTATCTCAGCCTGAAGAAGGGGTAAAACTATACTGAGTAGATATCGATTCTAATCCATTAACGAGCTAGAAATGACAAATGCTTGGCAATCTTTTCATATTTATAGAGTCTGAAAAGAGCTTAAAGAGGACTCCAAGGGGGTTCCTTTTTCGTTTTTAACAAAGCTTGAAAAAGCGATAAAAGTTTGCTTTGTGGTCAAAGATGTTCAATTTACACATAAGCACGTCATAACTGCATATCAGTTGCTAATCCTGCTCAAGGTATCATCAAAATAGATTAAAAAATACATGTTCATGGATTAAATAAATGAAAACCAATGTTTACTCGATTAATGTGCAAGAAATAAACATAAAAATTGGTTCTTACCATTCATTTTCACCATTTCATTTTTACCTTTTGATCTCTGGAGCATTTTTTCCTCGAAGTTCACCAGTTGATTGTGGAGGATTCAACGGATCATTCCTCGTGCTGTTTGGATCAGGTAGGATCTAATTTTGTTCTCTTTCATTTTATTCTCTGTTTTAGTTAGGAAAGATTTTAGGGTTTTGAGGCCCCTAGGGTTTCATTTTCTAATTTAGGGATTAAAATGGTAATTATATGGAGAGAACGAGAGCATGAAGAATAGGATATCATAGCCTTGAATAATCAGGGAATAGTTGAGGCCCTAAGAAATTGTGGGTTACTCAAGTATTTCCAGTTATCCAACATGCAGCAACAGATGGATCTTCTATGGTTCCTTGTTCAATCACGGGATTCGACTGATAAGTATTTTCACATTTAGGACAAAGAGGTCCTTTTTACCATCGATGATATATACTTCCTAACTGGACTGTTGAGGTGGGGTTCCACCATTTCACTAATAGGACTTGCCCTCGGGGGCGGACCAGTGAAAGATTATGTGAGCCAGTTATGTAGGCAGGGTGCCCAACCTAGTAGAGACGAAAGGATACTTATCAAGGATGTTAGTGATTTACCGCTAAGGATGACCCTTTTTAGCATTGCCAAATTGGCTGGTAGTGTAACACTTCATTTGGCTAACAAATCATACATGCAATATGCTTTAGAATGTTTAGAGCCAAAGGTGTTCAAGTGGTGCTGGGTTGTCTTTTCATCTGTGAAAGAGAAACTGGCCAACATGAAAAGAGGAAGGATCAAGAATTCTGGCTATGGATCGATCGTGATTTCTTTTGCCCTGGAGAGAATTCCTCTCTTGCAGCCACAACTTATTTCAATGGGTGTATCTGGACTGAGAGACCCATGGATGCAAAGGTGGACAGATCTTATGGCTAGGCATGGTGCCCATTCTTCGATCGTATTTACCCCTACATTCTTTGAATGGTTCAATCAACAGGAGATGGCCTTTTCATAACATCCATATTTAGGAATGGATTTCTGTGGAAATCCACAATTACCACTACCCATTGGAGCAATGTGGGGTGCTAATGGCAAATTGTTTGACCAAGTGTTTTTATAATTTTAAAGTTTTTTCATTTTTTGTGTTTTCTGATAAATTCCAAGACTAATTTTTTTTCTATATATACAGATATCAGACCTGTTCAACCTGTGGGGGACCCACGAGATGTAGCCGGACCAATACAGAGACCTATAGGGAGAGTGATTCTCTGAGACTTCGATTTGGCCGAGACTCTGGCTGAATTGCAAGATCACATAGAGGGATTAACCCTGGGTATTCCAGATGTTCGGATCGAGGAGCTACCTATGCGACTGTAGCGCCACACCATTGGTGTACCAAGTCGTTGGATGAGACTCTTGTGTATGATAGCACAGGCAGTGACTTGCTATCATGAGCACCACTAGTCTACTTAGATGTTTTTTCTACATACATTTTAGTTTTGGGTCAGATGACCAATTTTTTTCTTGGACACAAACTATTTGTAAAATCTTTTTACAATTATCTATTTTACTTTCAGGGTTTTATTATGGTTTAGTGATGTAATCCTATTTAACTGATGATGCTAATTGAAAATATTTACTTTACATATGTTGCAAATGTCTATCCAACACATAATTTGCTAAAGAGTCAGTTAATGTGTTTAGATTTCTGGAAATATGTTGATATTGAATAAACTCAAAATACCTTTCCAAAATACAAACTCTAAGGAACATACGAAGAATTTCCGGGTTTCGGATAGTATAAATGCTAGTAATTTGTAGTACAACGAGCTATGAGTCCAGCCTAATGATGATTTGATGAATTCCAAGTGAAATGGCATCAGAGAGAATTTCAATCAACGCGCTATACTCAATGATATTGTTTGTCAATCGACCAATGCAAATCCATCTAAAACTCATTAACTCGCCACTTGGAGCGAAAATAGACCATGCTATAGAAGATAGGTTCTGCGTACTACGACTGCACCATCGGTGTAACCAACAAATGGTTCTGAAAAGTTCGACGTCTACAACAAATGCGAAGTGGATTACTTAACCAAATAAAAACCCTAAAATAAACACACTCACACATGTAATCCAAGCATATTTACATGAGTTTTACCATACTTAATTAAGCATAGTAAAGTTTTAGATACAACCCATTTCTGGGCTTAGACAATGGAATTCTGTCATAATCTACTAACTCATAGGTACCTTTCGTCAAAACGTGCTTAACAATATAAGGGCCCATCGAAAGCGTTTCGAATTTTCCTGCCCCAACTTTATCAGACTCCTGATCGTAAAGCAAGACCAGGTAACCTTCTGAGAAGACATGGGGCTTGAAATTTTGATCATATTGCACCTTTACCCATTTCTTGTGCACTTCATTAGCCAATGCAACATCACGATGGGTTTCATCCAGATGGATTAATTCCAAGAAACATGCTTCTTCTTCAGAAGTATTAGGTAGCAGTTCAATTGCGAGTTTGAGTGACAAAATTTCACATTGAATTGGCAAGAATGCTTCCAAACCATACACCAACTGAAAGGCTATGAATCTGGTAGCATTTCTCACCAAGCTCCAATATGCCCACAAAGCCGAGTACAGGATTAAATCCCAATTTCGTTTATGGACTCCAATCATTCGTTGCAACATGCGCTTAAGGACCTTATTGATAGCCTCAAATTGTCCATTAGCTTGCGGATAATATGGAGTAGAACTATCATGTGACAGTCCTAATTTGGCAGTCAACTCAAACATCATGTGATTGCAAAAATGCAACCCATGATCTGTAACTATGACCTGTGGTACACCAAACCTGGCAACCACATGGTTGAAGAAAAATAATGTTGTCGTTTCGCTGTTGTTGTTTAATGTAGGCATCGCCTTGGCCCATTTGGTAAATTAGTCAACAGCGACTATAATATACCCATGCCCCCCAGTTGAGGTGAGGTTACATGTCATAAAATCAATGCCCCATTTAGCGAATGGTCCAACAGCGACTACTGGATGCAAAGGTGTAGGTGGTAATCTAGCTTTTTCATCAAATATTTTACATGCATGACAACTTCTGACAGCAATTATGAAATCTTTGAATATTGCTGGCCAAAAGTAACCATCACAAAGAATTCTTTGTGCTGTAGCACATCCGGATACATGTCCACCACAAGCACCTGAATGAAATTCATTCAAAGCTTTCTCGGCCTCCTCATGAGTGAGGCACCTACGTAAAATTGTATCGATACCAAGGCGATAAACTGTGTCACCAACAATCAAATAATTTTTGGCTTGGTATTGGATATGTCGTTGTTGAGAGCGAGAGGTATCGGGCCAGAAAGCTTGGGATTGGAGATAGATCAGTATATCCCCATTCCATGGATCATCAATTTTTTTAAATGAATTCATTGGATTCCTCATCCAATAGATACTTTTGGAAGTTTCCAGGTTGATTGAGCTCGCATTTGGATGAGGAAGAGGATGAATGAAACTCAATCCATTATCCCTTCCTCCATGGAACCACTTCCCAAATTTGGCAGAGCATTCATGAAGGCCATTAAT
The DNA here is from genome assembly GCA_031772625.1 of Pinus tabuliformis. Classification (NCBI taxonomy): domain Eukaryota; kingdom Viridiplantae; phylum Streptophyta; class Pinopsida; order Pinales; family Pinaceae; genus Pinus; species Pinus tabuliformis. The sequence continues at coordinate 904,910,392 of CM062811.1, forward strand.
GGCTTAACCTCCTCCATTTAGCTATAAATTGACCAATCGTTCAAAGACTAGTCTAGGTTGAAACTTCTTGAGCTAAGGAAATGTTGTTTGAATGAGATTAGTAAGAGTATTATAATGATGTCGAATTGTTGCTTCATGAGGAGAGAAGGGATCCAAATTGGAAGGAAGACACTGAATCAAGCATGAACATTCATGGGTTGTAATCTTTCCTTTTATCAATTTATTCTTATATGATGTATATCATATTCTGGATTCTATGATATGTTTAATTAACAAATCATTATTGTATGCTTTTATGGGTTTTTGTCTCAGCTTGTGTGCAGGTACTTTCCAAGCGAGTTAAGTATGGAAAGGAGTGGAGGAATCGGTCAGAGGAGAGAGGGAACAACTGAAAGATACAGGTTGGTTTCTTTTCCTCCTCTTATCTGTTGATTATAGAAAAAGCATCAAATTACTTTGTCTGTTGTTTCTAGACTAGATACTAGGTCTAGAGGGTTAGGCATTTGTAGAAACACTAAATTTTCCCAAAACAAATTGGTGACTCAACTGGGGATCAATCCTATCCCTTGTAGTAGCTTATCGATCTCTTAAAGCACTTTGACATATTGTACCTTCTTTCATTTATGGAATTCAAGTCTAAATTCAAATTATCATGATAATTGGAGGATGAGGGAAGATCAGAAAGTAGTTCGGCAAATACGAGAGATTTCTCTGACTTAGACTTAATGAATTCCAAATCAAATTCCTGCAATATAACTATCCACTTAGAATATTTCCCCCCCATCAATTGACGTGACAAAATATATGTCCTAGGGTTGCAATCGAAGATAATTGTAGTTTTACGCAGGAGGATATAGTGATGAAACTTTTGCACAGCCTGAACAGCTGCCAAAGCTAACTTTTCAACATAAGAATATTTCCTTTCTATATCATTGATATTATGGCTCAAATAATATACTGGATGTTCTATTCCATCTTCTTCTTGGACTAAAACCATTCTAATGGTTGTATCTGCAGCGGCGAGATATAGGTAATAATGTTCTTGATAGTTTGGGGCATACATTAATGATGCTCTAATCAAGGAATCTTTAAGAGCACTAAAGGAAGCTTGCGCAACCTAATTCCAATAGAAGGATACCCCTTTCTTCAACAGATGAGTAAAACCTTTAGCCATTTCAACATAGTTTGGAATGAACCTGTTAGCTACCTATACCAATAGGTTTCATGTTTCATGATTAGCAGGGGAAGTGCCAATATGATCTGCTTTGGTGATGCAAAGATCTCATATTTTGGTGAAAGACACATGTTTACAGTTGGTTGATGCTGCCCCACTTCTGAATGGGTGATCCAACAGTCTAAGCTGGGTCATGCCATGCTTCAATTTTTTGTTGTAGATTAGAGAAAGAAATATGTCCAAACAGTTCAATCTTGGCAGATGAAGTAGTTAGGTAGAGAATGAAGGTTCCCAACTGTTTAATCTGGGGCCTTGGAAGCAATAAGGCTAGCCTTAGATAGAAAATCAAAAGAAAAGCCAAAGGAAAAGAAAAGGCACATAAGGGTTTGCAAGTCTAAGTGCACCCTCTTTGAAGTAACAAAACATGCTAGGCAATAGAGTGGGTAGGTAGATGGGGTTGCAGAAACACGATTGAGGACATTTCATTGGCCCAAGCAAAGGAAATACATGGTGCCAGTGCACATCTCTTATTCAGCAGTTCTGCAGTAATACAATGAAGCATGTCTAACCTCCTAATTATCCCCCATCACATTCCTTGCTAACATCCCAATACCACCTATGTTCATGGAAGAAAGTCAAAGTCTTTTGTTGATTATTGTTTCATTAAGAGCCACATTTCTTGTGTAAAATTCTTTTCATTTTGATCTACTTCCTAACTAAGTTTGTTTCCTTAAAACTTAGTATCTATCACTTCCCATTCCTATTCCCCTCCAAAACTAACTACTAACTCTATCTATACTTAATTCCCTATGTTCCCCTTTCCCTATTACTATAACACCATGGTGTATAAAACCTCCACAATATGTATATTCCCTCCCCCTGGCATTATAGCCATATGTCCAAATATTGGACAACCATGCTGAGTCCAAGTCTGAAACAGGATGCTTTGTTCAAAGTTAGGGATTAAACTAACCCCACGTTGGTTTAATAACCTAAGCCCTACCCATTTTTCCCTCTACAACCCTCTGAAATGATTTACCCACTTTATTTTGCAAACAGCCTTGTAAAAACCCACTATTACCCCTAACCCGCGCCATTTGCAAAATACACCAGAAAACCCACCTTCACCCTTTATCCTAAGTTTGTTACTATGCGCATTTCAATACAAAAAACACCAAAAAAAAAACCCACAAATCCGCCAAAGTTTCAAAGTTCAGTATGGGCGCACATTTTCAGAAAAACAATAAAATATTCCCGCCCCGCTGCCGTATTGTCCTTGCATTTTATCGACCCGTCGACCGATGGATCTGGGCTTTCCCATCCGACAGCCCACATCCATGTCGGGTCGCCCCCGATGACTGGACGTTACCTCCCGAGAAATGTCAGAGGGTGACGTCAGGCCTCTGCCACGCGTCGCTCCCAAATCTTATTGGGAGGCCGCCTACCAATACCACCACCATACCATGAGTGATCTGATGGAACCGCTTACCACCCTTTGTATACCACCTGCCCACGTCACCGCTACGTCATCCCCACGTCGTGCTAACGCAGCGCCGCGTCAGCACCCAGCCCGCCACTGCTCCAACCTGTCCACCACCTCACCAGTCCCCATGGACCACTCGCAGGCCGCCACGTCTGTTATAGACATTTTTGTGCCTTGCATCACTGAGCATGAAATGTCAATAATTAAGGGATCCAAAGTCCCTAAACATGTTGTTCCTACCCCTAGAGGAACAAGGCCAGCAAACCACAGCAGTTTATAAAAGTTCTCCACCTGAAAACACTCAAAAACAAGCAATTTCTGGATCATGTCAACTGCTCCACTGAGCATCTGCGCTGAATGTCAAGTGCTCCACTCTGTACCTGCACTGAATGTCAACTGCAAAGAAGGCCACCTGCACTGAGCGTACTTGGACAAGTGGCAGACTCATTCCTCAAGGTGTCAATGCCCAGGAAGCTTCCAAAATGACACTTGGATCAAGGAATTCGACTGGTGATGAGTAAGAGGTTCCAAATCTCCAAGTGGAAGTAAGAATCTCCAAGTGGACTCAAGAACTGAAGTGGGAGAGGACACTAGTCAGCTTCATGCAAGCCTCAAGCTGACTCATCCTTTCTCCAAAACTCCTATATATAGAGCTCTCTCATGAGGTCTAAGGAGGCTGGATTGTATTGCAAAGAATTGCTGTTGGATTGTGGTTGGATCATTGGGTGTTTATGCTTTTGAAAGGGGCTGAAGAAGGAATTCCTTGCTGCTGGGAAGGAGATGCTGGGTTGGAGCTCTATGGGTTGTATCTCTTCCTGAACCCTGTTTATCAATCAATAAAGCTTCTTGGTTCTTTCCTATATGCTGGTGTTTATTGTATGATTTGCATTAGTGTATTTGATTTACTTCTAATCCTGAATCATTTATGAATATGTATATTTTCCTTTGTATTGTGTCCTTCTCTTGTTGCATGTAGCTGCTCTCTTGTCACAGGTAGCTGTTCTCTTGTGACCTTGTGGGTGCAAAAGCGAGGAGGCAAGTAGTTGTGGACACACAAAGCGGAGAGGATCTAGATCGAGGGACAACCGAAAGATAACGGTAAGTCTACCAATCTCCTCTCTTTCATTTTCATAAAGGAAAGAAACTAAAGTAGCTACATTCGTTTGTTGCTAAGGCACTATCACGCCTTAGGTGGATAGGATCGTCCTGCATAGGCATTTTTCCCCACAACAAATTGGCGACTCCGCTGGGGAAGAACTTTGTTTTAGTCATTTTGTTTGAGCTTGCATCATTGTTTACTTCATAGACTCAACGGCAACAATCGAACTGCTTTGCAAAGTAGAATGTTGCTGCTTTGATCCTTCACTGGGTTTTTGTCTATGATCTTAACAATGGACTCATAAATGACTTGATGATCCTTTGTGATAGTCTTTAGTACCCTTTCAAAGTATCCCTCTGTTTATACCTTGCTTGTGTTTCTGATTTGGCCTGAAACAGTTGATTTTTGAGCATTTTATGACTCGGAAACCACGAGAAACGAGAGTTTCTCCTTTCAGCGCAGACACTGTGAAGGCAGTCTGCATTTCAACGCAGGTCCCGTGAAGGCTAACTGCGTTGAATGTCAAACTGACAGTGTCCTACCTACGCTGAACCAGTGTGGCCTTGTGCAGTTGAGGTTCCTTGCTGTCTTTTGCCCTGTTTTGATCTCTGTTTTTGCTGCCTTTAACCAGCATAGGTACCACATCTGAAACCCCTTTTCTTTGCTTGTATTCCGTCTCATTTTTGTACAAAAAGACTGTAAGAGTTTTTAAGTGTTTGTGGCGTCATTTACAGTTTTCCTTTGCATGAGCGAAATAGTCATCCTGTGGCCTTGATTCAGATCTGATTGAGTGATTGATTGTGATCTTAGAAGAGAGTTCATTGGTTGTTTGCAGTTTGATCTATCATTTGCTTTTGCTTATTGGTTTGAATTTGTCATTTTTAAGTGTCGAAACAAGTATTTCTTTCGAAAAATCGCAAAGTGATTGTAATCTCTTCTACCCTTGCTGATTTTGGAAAAAGAAAACTTGTTTATTTTCAGTCATTTAAAAGCAAATTCAAAGTTGTACAAAAAGCTTTCTTTGTAGGCATTTATACTAAGAAAGTGAAAACAAACACCTGCATTGTGCATTTTGCATTTTGATAAGATTGCATGTTGGATTTAGGAAGAGTGCATTAGAGTGTGCTGATTGCTCTTTGAGAAAAGATAGTCGCTCTCTTTTCCCTTAGTAGCTAGGATTTTCAAAGTTGAAAGATTATAAAGCTTGCTTATCATCTTAGACTGCATTTAGGAATTTGTACCAATACATCTCGTGGTGATCCTGAAAGACAAACTTTAAAAAAGATCAACTTAAAATATATTGAATGAACCTAACAACGCTTTGCAACATAACGCTCACAGTAGAGGTCTAGGTAGAGACGTGTTTCGGCGTCGTTAAACGTAGTGACTGTCGATCTCTAAGAAGGTGGGTGATTCCTCCTGAGGGATGATTGCACTAATACGGACTTGTGCTCCCACGTACCGTCGCGTATATATTGGGAGACCCCTATAGGCATATATCCTTTATCCTTAGGAAGCCGTGTCGGCCGCCCTACTGATCGCAATGCAGTGAACACAGCATTCACGAAGATCGACCACCCGTACCGTAAAACGTATTCTGTGGTTTTGCGAAAAGTTTGGCACACCCTCTGCCTAGATCTCCAGAGCAGTTTCTTTTGGCCTTTTTCAGACTCTATAACAGAAAAAGTCCAACTGAGCATTTGTCACTTCGGGCTCGTTAAAACATCGAAGGAGACTAGAGTCATCTTTAGCTTTTTCTCGACTCTTTAAAACTGAAAAATAAAGTTGTGTCTAAAAGCGTCGTTAACAATTTATTTTAAATGGAACAATCACCCTTATTCCCGCGTTGATCTTTAGGTTGAAAAGATGGAGCACACCAACCAAGGAGTTCCCCTTGGTGGGAATCCTAGCCCTTTCTCCTCTTGGGGAGATATTGGTGCGCCCCACATGGCCACATTGTCGCTTCCAGGATTGACAATTGGGCTACTTGTTTGGCTCTTTTCAACCAATGTCGTTTAGAATGCCACCATTCTTGAGCAGTCGAGTCAACAGTTAGATCAGACAAGAGTTGCCTCCCAGCCTTCTACTTCATCTTCCTCTCCTCCTTCCTCTTCGCTTGACGGAACTGGTCGGTCAAAGAACCGAGTTCCTAAGGAGAAAAAGGAGAAGAAGAAGAAAGAAAAGAAGCAGAAGGAGCCTAAGGCGACTGGGGGCAAACAATCGTCGTCTAACAAAAATCCACACACCGCACTCGTAAGGCCTAAATCGCCATGCGTCATATGCAGGGGAGACCACTTCCATAGAGATTGTCCATGTATCCCTCGGATACTAAGAGACTGGTCCCCCCGTCTGCAAAATTCGGTAGCATCGACCTCTGATAGCCATGTCGATTGTTCACCATCAACTAGTGGGAGTGAAGCTCCAGGACAGAGCAGGAAAGCTAAATTTCCTTGCAGACTGTGTGAAGGCGATCACGCCATCCACCGTTGTCCCTTCTTAGATGAGGCGAAAAGAGTTCTAGAAGATCGCCCGATTTTACGAGCAAATCTTCCTCCTGGATATCAAAAACTCTTGCCATGTCCCTCGCTAGTTGAGAATCCGGTTGACCCACCCAGGTGGTCAGCCGAAGCACCTGTCATTGAAGATGAACCATCTGGATCCATGCCTGACGAAAGTCAAAAGGTTGATACGGCAGTTGACCCGGTTTTGCCTTCAGAGGCTCTATCTTCGAATGACACCATCACAAAGGAGAATCAAGACGACACCGTCCAAATTCTCTTCATCAGCACCGAATCTGATGATCAAGGGGGCAATGCCACCATTCCTTTATCGCAGGAAGGAAGTTCATCAGAGCGCTATCCGGCCATTTACTCGATCCCACCACCAAGCAACCTGGTTGTGTCCTTTGATTGGAACCAACTAGGCAGACCCCGGTTGCCAGCCAGTGTACCATTCAGAATTATTTGTCAAATATACAGAATGGTAATGGCTAGCACTATCATTGATGAGGGGGCATCTGTGAGTATCCTTTCCTCTATTGCTTGGAAAGCGCTTGGTTCGCCTGCGCTTTTGCCTGAGATGAGAAATCTATCAGGCTTTGATAAAGGAACCAGTCGCCCTTTAGGAATCCTCCCCAATGTGCCAATAACACTGAAGGGGAAGACCATTCAAATGAACGTGATGGTCGTTCAAGGACCCTTGGATTATAACCTACTCCTTGGACGAGACTATATATATTGCGTGGGAGCAGTAGTCTCCTCACTCTTTAGAGTAATGTGTTTTCCACATGGAGGAAGAATGGTCAAGCTCGTGGACCAACTTTCGTTTCCTAGATCACACATCGCAAATAGTCGCTCACCATCCCTAAATGGTCTATTCATGCAAGAAGTGTCTCAACCCATGGTCCGTCCTCCTGATGAGCGCGAGTAATTCGGGAGGACATGACTGGAACCCAGGGGGCATGTGTCCTGGTCTGCTTCAGCAGAGAACTTTGGGTATAAGGTAGGATTTCCGCGAAAGAATATGACTAGTCCGTACCCCATCCATGGAGGAAAGAGGGTTGTTCTAGAATAGGATTCTTTTGTCAAGGTACGTTGGGAGAGACGGGACCCGTCTCCCATCTTTGTCTATTTCGGTAGGCATTGCCGAGGAAGTGTCTTGTTTGAAGAAACAATCTTTATGTAACCTGAAAAAGGTAGGCCAAGGAGGGGTTTTATCTAACGAGACAATCTTCGGGTAACCAGAAAGAGGTAAGCCTCCCTCAATAACACCAATGTCTTGTCTTTGAGTAGTGTTCTTCTCTTGCAATCTTGCGAAAAATCTATTAAAAGTCGGGCTAACGAGAAGACAAGTATCGTATAGACCCGTTAAAATTAACGAGAAGACAAGTATCGTTAAACTGAACTAGCAAGATGACAAGTAGCTGTGAACACCCAAAGAAAAATAGAAGTGAGAAGGAGGAGGGGCAACCTTGAAATCATATTTTATACCTGGGGGCATGCAAACCCTTTTGGAGTGCAAGAAAAGAGCGGCTATTTACCTGCTTTTTGGGTTAGCTGTGTCGGATCCGGTTATTTATCTGTTTTTTGGGGTTAGCCGTTTCCGAACTTGCATAAAGGAAGGGTGCGGAGCAAAGCGTAGTGAGATGAAGCTCCATAAAAAATAGGGATCTCACAATGAGACAATCTTATCATATGACTTGTATTTCGAGCAGTTTTAGCAGCATAGTTCATGCTCGTTAAAAAATAAACATAAGCTTTCGAGCAGTTTTAGCAGCATAGTTCATGCTCATTAAAAAATAAACATAAGCTTTGAGCAAGTTTAAGCTCGTTAAAAAATGAACTTCCCGGTAAATAACCATTAAGAATGTAACCTGATCAACCATAAAAAGACCTTGGTCATGTTTTGTGCACCTTCACCTCCACCGTTCATTTGGCCAATCGTTTACCTCCATATGATTGTTTACCCATTTTGAGGAACAGCTGCAAAGAGTGATTTCACCTAGCCATCCTTGTGACACTGCCGTGATTGGAAAATTCCAACCTATACCTAGAATCTGCTGCTATCCCTGTTCATCACTCGTTCCTCAAAAGACGAGTCTTCTTTAAGCTCTTTTCAATTGACTCGTAAAATATGAAAAGATTGCCGAGTTTTGGCCTTCCAGCTCGTTAAAGGACAGGAAGAGCTATCCCTCCTCTAGATTTTAATCTTTTTGGACCTGAGGGATTATTGCACAAAAAGATCGAGCGCTTGTTTTGTTCGGCTCGTTAAAAGTACCGAAAACTCATCCCTTCTGTATTGTTTTATACTTTTTCGGACTTAAGGGATTAGATGACGAAAAAGGAATTTTGGAGTTAACTTTATGTACCTTTCCAGACTCTCTAAAAATGAAAAGGGCCGAGTTTTCCTTGTCGTTAGACTCGTTAAAATCATTAAATAGCGACAAACTTGTCTTTAGACGAGAACGAGTTTCCCTATCGCTAAGCTCGTTAAAACATAGCGATAGGCTTGCCCGAAGGGCAGGTTATAGAACAAGCATATGTTATCCTCCTCAAGCTTGACAAAAATAAAGAGGTACTGGTCAGAAATGACTGGGGAAAAATTGGGAAAAAATCGAGAAGTCTTTGATGGTAGCAGGTCGCTCTTGAACATGACACTTTTCCTCCGTATCACATCGGGTTGGGTTGTTTCATTCACCAGTCACATCACCATGGTCTTTACCACACCATCCATATTTGGGGTAATGCTACCGATCCATCGCATCAGTGTCGCCATATGTTCAAGAGAAGTCGTTCAGAAAGAGTCAACCAGGTCCCATCCACTGCCATACATTATCCTTCATCCATTCATGACCGCCACCCTGAATCATATATCACAGATTATTTTCACCTCCACTAAAATCATTAGCTCCATTCTGTGTCACTGATGTGGGATTCATTAAGGCCCTCCTTTGACGGATCGCTTCTTGTCGACAGCAGCTCATTATCCAAGAAGTTGATCTAGGAACAACCCCTTCAGTACTTTGAAGCTTGCATGCCTCAATGGCAAGTTTCTCACTTACAGCGACAGGTATACATCAATGACCTTCGACCAGAAGATTTCGCGTGGTGTTCAACGCCAAGTCCTTTATTCACACCACGTGAATTGTACTGCAGTACCTTGAGGGTCATTATCATTATCGGTGATTCCTCTCGCGCTTGTTAATAGTTTACATCATTGACCGGTAATCAAGCGATGTCTTTCCATGTTCGACTTCAACTCAATTCTCACATGGATCGACTTGTACTTAGAGTGAAGATCGAACGAGTTTGAAGACCCCGGATCTAGTTTCATCCATCCGGGCTGCGATAATATATTCAGGAAAATAAAGACATTTGTTATGAACATCATTGCAGCAGATGATCATCCTCCTCAAAGGATGATAGTTTCGCCAGAACTATCAGTCTACCATCAGACAATCGTCTGTTCTATGTACCAAAATGTATTTGTAAAGCTGAGCATGGGAATGCCCGCCTCAGCTAGATCATGAAAGCAGAATGAATCATAATGTATTGTATTGTATCTTATTACAGGTCTCCTCCCAGCAAATGGATGAACTTCGGACTCCCCTGGATAAAGCATTTTACCCGATAAACGGCCTCATACTTTAGGGGGCAACTGTTATAGACATTTTTGTGCCTTGCATCACTGAGCATGAAATGTCAATAATTAAGGGATCCAAAGTCCCTAAACATGTTGTTCCTACCCCTAGAGGAACAAGGCTAGCAAACCACAGCAGTTTATAAAAGTTCTCCACCTGAAAACACTCAAAAACAAGCAATTTCTGGATCATGTCAACTGCTCCACTGAGCATCTGCGCTGAATGTCAAGTGCTCCACTCTGTACCTACGCTGAATGTCAACTGCAAAGAAGGCCACCTGCGCTGAGCGTACTTGGAGAAGTGGCAGACTCATTCCTCAAGGTGTCAATGCCCAGGAAGCTTCCAAAATGACACTTGGATCAAGGAATTCGACTGGTGATGAGTAAGAGGTTCCAAATCTCCAAGTGGAAGTAAGAATCTCCAAGTGGACTCAAGAACTGAAGTGGGAGAGGACACTAGTCAGCTTCATGCAAGCCTCAAGCTGACTCATCCTTTCTCCAAAACTCCTATATATAGAGCTCTCTCATGAGGTCTAAGGAGGCTGGATTGTATTGCAAAGAATTGTTGTTGGATTTTGGTTGGATCATTGGGTGTTTATGCTTTTGAAAGGGGCTGAAGAAGGAATTCCTTGCTACTGGGAAGGAGATGCTGGGTTGGAGCTCTATGGGTTGTATCTCTTCCTGAACCCTGTTTATCAATCAATAAAGCTTCTTGGTTCTTTCCTATATGCTGGTGTTTATTGTATGATTTGCATTAGTGTATTTGATTTACTTCTAATCCTGAATCATTTATGAATATGTATATTTGCCTTTGTATTGTGTCCTTCTCTTGTTGCATGTAGCTGCTCTCTTGTCACAGGTAGCTGTTCTCTTGTGACCTTGTGGGTGCAAAAGCGAGGAGGCAAGTAGCTGTGGACACACAAAGCGGAGAGGATCTAGATTGAGGGACAACCGAAAGATAACGGTAAGTCTACCAATCTCCTCTCTTTCATTTTCATAAAGGAAAGAAACTGAAGTAGCTGCATTCATTTGTTGCTAAGGCACTATCACGCCTTAGGTGGATAGGATCATCCTGCATAGGCATTTTTCCCCACAACAACGTCACCTTTCCGTACCCGACCCCGCCCGGTGACGTCATGCTGACGTCATCCAAAAAAAGCGCCAATAACCCAAAAAGTCCATATTTTCGCCAAAAATCGCGTTTTTTGTCACTTTTGCCAAAAGAAATATTGTTCCGCTCTGCATGCGAATTACGACCATTTAGCCGCCAACCTGCAAAAATCAACTTAAGGACCGTGGGCGCTCTCAGTCTGCCCGCACTTGCCACCATTGCTGAAGGTTCACCAGGTATTTGTCCAAGTTCTCTTCCGTGCCTAGTTTTTGTATAAATTCACCCAAAACCATTGAGAAAGGAGAGTAAAAAGCAGTGTAATTACCAGTAAATCCCCGGTGACCAGCGTTTATTTTCAGTTGTTGGGTCGAAATTCACCTGCAGAGCCCACATTTAGTCAAGTTTTCATAAATTCACAGTCAGTTCGCGCATTCGTGAACTTAAAACCCGTGCTGCACTAATTCACCGTGAAGACAGTTTTACTAGTCCCAGCATTTGCTCACTCAACTCTCTTTGGAGCATTTCAATTGCCCTCACCACAATTTACCCCGTTTTCCCCTGCAATTTGCCTCACTCTTGCAAAAATACCCCTCTGTGTTGCTCAGTCTAGTAAAACAAGTCCTAATACAATTCAGAATACTAGTCAACCATGGAAACACCAGTAGCACTGAACATTCCACCTTTGAATGCCCCACACAGAGAGTTAGAGTGGAAACCCCTGGGTGATAAAGATTACTAGATGAATGAGATATTCTCAATGAATTCCAAGTTTAACATTCATATGCTAAATGAGTTAAAGGCCCAATACCTCAGTGGAGCTGATATTTTAGGGATTTGGGACTCCAATTTGCCCATTTTCAACCTTCCTCAAGTCAATGTCCTTCCAGACTTGATCCATAGATGCTGTGCCAACTATGATCCATGTCAAAGAGCTGTTCTCAGCCCCTCAGGATCAGTTCTGTTCCATATCACCCCTGAGGCCATAAATGAGATGCTGCACTTTCACACTGCAAAGCCACTAACTCCTCTCTCTATGATGGATTTGCTAAAGAAAGGGGGTAAGCTGTCCAGCGCCCAGATCATCAAGATTAATCAATTATTTGTTCAGCCAAGCTCTGAAGCTGTGAGAACACCTCCTATTGGAAATCCATATCTCAATGACTTGGGCAAAATGCTGGTGGATTTGATCAGCTATGTCCTGGGTTACAGATCATGTGAGGATGTTGATGACACCATTATGGCCATGCTGTCCATATTTTCCCCTGGAATGCCTCCTGCTGTGCACTATGATTATGTTGCATACATTGCCAATAAGACTCATGAGCAACTGATGAATCTAGAAAGGGAAAAGGTGTTTAGATACACTTCATACATCTATCACTTGTTCTTATTTTATCAGCCTGACAGTTTCCCTATTCCTCTCAAGAAGCTCGATGCTCAGGGAAACCCAAGGTCTGTGGTATTTTGGACTTCAGTTTTTCATCACACCTCTTGTTCACCATACACCTACTGTGAATTCATAGACCTTTTTATCCATCCAGCTATGACCTTGTTATTGGGTGTCCCTCCTCCAAGATTGACCGATGAGATGCAAAGAGCACTCCAGCTCTCAAAGGCCTACAGCATTGGTGATTGGTATTTTTACCAACACCATACAGTAATTAGAATATATGGCTATGAGTTGAACCCTTATAGGCTGCCAAGATATGTCCCTATGAGACTCTTTGCCTTAGAGTATTTCAGGCAGTTTGGAAATGCAGACCAGGTCCATTTCCACAGTAAAAACAAGAAGGTGCAACTAAAAGTCAGGAACCAGCTAGGCCCATTTCTTTAAAACAAAAGGGAGGAGGGATGGAAGGAAGCAGATAGGATCCTAGAGACCCTCCAATTGCAAACCAGTTTCCGCTGGGTACCTTATGACCCTAATCATTTCATTACTCTCAGGAGGGTAAAATATAAATTGGGTAGCTATGATCACATCAGATTGCCTCATATTGAGAAATATGCCAATTTGTTAAGTTGGAAAGAGGGCACTCTAGAAGAGGCAATTACTAGAGAGAAAATGCTACAAAGAGAGGCAAAGAATATTGAGAAAGAGGCTGACATGGAAACTTGTGGGCAGGTTTCCTCTTCCTATCCAAGGCAACTTGGAGCAGCTGCCTCATCCTCTACAGCCCACTACAAGCAGCTAGAACTGTTCATCAGGTATCAAGCAAGGGTAAAGAAAAGCAGATGGAGCAGGAACAACCACCTCCTACAGCAGAACAGCAAAAAGAAGAGCAGCCAATGCAGCAAGAAGAAACAGCTGAGGCCCCGAAATCCAAAGAGCAACAGGCACAAGAAACTGTGCCTCCTAGGCAAGAAATGATAGTGGAGGCCTTGGTGCTCCAAACTCCACAGAATGAAGAAAGAAACCGGAAGAGGGATAGAGAATAGGAGACTCCCCTCACCACATCCACAAATCAAGGGGAGAAAAGATGGAGACTAAATCCCCTTTCAGAAGAAGAGATGCCTATTGGGCAATCCTTGGGCATGGGCCCACCAAGCATGGAGGCATCTGCCAGTTCCTTTCAGCAGGAACAAGAAAGAACCCTTGGAGGAGAGGTCAGCTCCTCAAGTCAGCAAAGGGGAGCTGAAATAGGCATCAAGTAACAATTCATTGACATCAAAAAGAGAAATGAGCCACTCAGGCTCCAGCTCTACAATCACTTGCTTAAGATGGCCCCTACAAACCAGCAGAGGCTTATGTCAGCTTATGACATAACAGAGGGGAAAATAACCATGAGTCATTTCATGCCAACCATGCTACAGCCACATTCAGCTGCAGACTATATAAGGACCAACCTTGAGGTTCTTGCAAAAGACATCCACCCTATGGACCAAATATAACTTCACAAGCAAACGGGTGAGATGGTGTATTCGACACTTGCAGATAAGACCTTCTTGGCACATAAATTGGAAAATAGCCTGAACAATACAACTGCCCAACTTGAGTTGGAGAAGGCATCCTCTCAGGCCAAAGACAACAGGATCAGGTCTTTGGAGGATATAATCATAGAGCTTGGGCATGACCCAAAGGACCCCAAAGCTATACAAGCGCTGCTTAAAGAAAGAGATGCAGATATTGCAGCCTTAAGAAAGATGGTGAAGCTCCCAGCAACCCTTCACCCTCAAACAGAAGAGGTTGCCCAGCGAAGGCAGGACTAAGATGTAGCAGCCATGCTGATATCACTCCATAAGCAACTGGTACAGACAGAGGGAAAATTGGTAGAGACAGAGGCTGCATTGCAGGAAGCCCTACAACAGAAAGAAGGAGGCCAAACATCTCAGCCCCCTCAGCAAGTAATCAAACTTGAGGAACCCCCTCAAACTGTCACTCCTCCTACAGTGCAGACAGTTGAGATAGCTCCATCAACATCAGCACCAGCACCAACATCAGAGCAGGCTCCAAGCCTTGACATGCAGAAGTTGATGAATGAGATTCAAGTCCTAGAAGCCCAGATGGCAGAGCTGAATGAAGCCAAGGAGAAATTAGCTACCCTGAATGAAAAATATGACAAGTCTAAGCAAAGTGTAGCTGAAAAAGGGAGAGAAATAAAAGCTCTTAAGGAGAAGATAAAGGAGCTGGAGAAAGAGCTCACTCTTGACAAAGTGGTGGCAGAGATCAAGAAAGTTTTATGGGCCAACATTGGCCAATCAATAACAGATCAATGGCAGTATATAGAGACTATTCATGAGCACATGGAGCTCATAGTCAGAGCACACAAGGAAGTCCAAAGAGCAAGGGCATCTCTAGGCAATATGCCTGGGATAGCCAACAGAATGATTAATGTTCTCAATAACCGCACAGGTCCTCAGCTGGCAGCAATAGGGATCCCCAATAGAACTGAAACCATCTTGATGATAAAGAGGGTCCTCACATTGAGAAATTTGGTGCAGACCTTGGATAGAAGGTGCCAGGAGATGCAAATAGAGGTGAACAAATTCACTGTTAAGTTCACAGCATTGCACACCCGAGGCCTTCCCAGCTTACTGAATAGTGCAGGAAGGCTACTATCACATGAGAACTATGCAAAATGGGTAAATGCATTTGCCACCAATCAGATCACTGCAAGATCAAGCACCCTAGAGGAAGCAGGGCCTGCATCTGGGCAGAGCCTTTATGAGAAAGTAGAAAATTTGTTTTTTATCATGAATGAAATTAGACATTTGTTCGAGGTGCCTCCAAATTTCTACAAATATACAGAGGCAGATGAAACCTTAGGTGCAAGTTTGAGACATCAATTGCCTACACAGGAATGGTGGACCAGCATGATACAGTTATTACTGTAAACAACGGGCTTTCATCAAGTTTTTTTTTTATCAAAAAGGAAGTCATCATGTTCAGAAAATTTGATGCATTCAGTATGACTGGAAAGGACTGGGCTGATCCAACTCAGCAGACAGATTCGGCCACTAAAGCAACACTGACAGCTACAGGGGACAGGGCTGAGAAAGCTACAGCACGACACAGCCATAAAGACACATCGTTCAGCATTAATGCAGAACGCTCAACCGACTCAGTGGCTTCCAAAGGTCAAAAAGACTTCTGACAGAATTAAAGAGCATTCATTTTGTATTCAGAGAAGCAATAACTTCCTTATCTGCTATTTTGAAAGTTGGTGAATGTATTTATGAATCAAATGACTCAGCGGTTTAGATATTTTTTGTAAAACCGATTGTATATATTCCCCCTTGCATAAGCTTGTGGGGGTTGTTGATTTTCTCTTCAAGAGATCCTATGCTGTAAATGTTCAGAGTTTTAATACAAAAAGTTGATGGAATTTCCAAAGTTCTGTGTTGTCTGATGCGTTATGGTGTGTTTGCTGAATGGTACAGGATTCCTATGTATTTCATGGCACAATAAGTTTCTTTAACCTCTTCTTGATGTTTGTTATTTCCTTCATAATCCATTCATGTTCTATGTTTCACAGTTTAATGGCAAAGAAAAAGAATAGTTTTAGGATTTATTCATAGAATACCCTGAACTCAATCTATGCTGTTATGAATGTTTTCCTCAGTTATAGTTATAAGAGTGTGATTCTTAATTGCTGCACCTTCAGACTGTACCTTTCACAGTGACTATTGTTCAGGAATTCAAACCTGCTCCTGGGCAATACATCTCTTTCTCACACCACCAGCTTAGTGGAAAATTATTAATTGCCTTCCACTGGTTAAACATATTTCATCATCTCAATTTCAAGTTTGTTTCATGAAATATTTAAATGGCCCTGCAGTTTCAACAATCCCACTTAAACATTTCAAACAACCTGTAACCACAGACTCCATTGCCCAATGAACTAAAACTGTCTGAAGATATCATCTTAGGTACTGAAAGACATCATTCAACCAAAATATAAAACCAAAACCCTCACCTCATAGCTAGCCTAAGATCCCCAAGAACATAGTGAAAAATCATAAGAGAGAGCCCTCTCTGATTACAGGTTGGCTAGAACCTGTAATCCAAAGCTTGGTTAGTGGTTACCCCGGCCGTATTCCCTCAGGAGTCAAAGGGAACAACCTGGGTGTTAACATAAATGGCGACTCCATTGGGGACCTGAATAAACTTCATAACCTCCTGTCTGATCCTTACTACTGTATACAAAGCTTGAATGACAACCACATAGCCTTAGGAAAATCTCTGCTTTGTATTTGCAGAAGTATGTAAAAGCTGCCTCAGTCAATCTTTGTCTAGTCTTGAGTTCCATACAGTTGCGCTGAACTTAATCAGTCCTTGTCAAAAAACCATTAACTTCCTTGAAATTCTCCTAAAAAAGGAAATCACAGAAACTTGCTCCTAAGAAGAAAACTCGCTATACAAGATCTAACCTAGATCCTGACCCATCACCTGAGTTTCAAAACCCAAACTTGATTTCAAGAATCCTTAAGATGCATAAATCAGAAGGGACTTTATCGGATTCTAGTTCAGAAGCAGGTCTTCAAACTGACGTTCCAACCCCTGCTAAGGCTTCTCTTCATCTTCATACCACTGGTCCACAATCTACTAGTTCATCATCCACTTCACAAGGTATTCTTCCAACCCCTCCATCAATTACACATACCCCTTTCATCCCCTTTCCCCCACTTGTCCCATTCATCCCTGTTATTCCTATTGTCCCTCCAAACATGGCTAATAGATATGCACCACTACAGTTACCGGCTAATCCAGCCCCTATGCCTCAAGAGTACCAAAGCAAGATCTCATACTTTGATGGTACTGGCTCTTATCCAGCCCTTCAACATACTAAGAAAATGCAGGACTACTTTGAAAACTATGAAATAGATGATGATGGGGTTAGAATGAAAATTTTTGTGCAAAGCCTAACAGGAGATGTAAGAACATGGTTTAGGTCACTTGCAATAAACTCAATAGCTGACCCTGAAGCCCTATATCAAACGTTTATCAATAGATGGGAGAAGAAAAAGGACCCACTTCATATTTTATCTGAATATAATACAATCAAAAGAGGTCCACAAGAAACTGTCTTGGACTACTGTGCTCGGTTTAACAACGTCTACAATGCTATTCCCCAAAATCTTAGACCCCCACCGGACCTGGC
The DNA here is from genome assembly GCA_031772625.1 of Pinus tabuliformis. Lineage (NCBI taxonomy): Eukaryota > Viridiplantae > Streptophyta > Pinopsida > Pinales > Pinaceae > Pinus > Pinus tabuliformis. The sequence continues at coordinate 904,927,996 of CM062811.1, forward strand.
CCTATATACTTTTCCTGATGGATTTGATTCAAATATGGCATATCAATTAAGGGAAAGGGCTCCCCGAACTTTAGCTGAAATGCAAGACATAACAGTGAGTGTAGAAGCCAACCTGATAGCCAAGAGAAATAGGACAAGAACTGAGAGAAAGACTACCTTTAAAGAAGAGCCTTCAGGCTGGGATTAAAAATTGGATGCAATAATCACTGGTATGCAGAGATTAGGTGACAGAGTAGAATCAGTTGAGAGGAAGTCATCATGGGAAGCACCACAAAATAACCCTATTAGGAATCCCAATTTTAGGAGAAATCAAAACCCTAATGTTCGCAAGGCCAGTTCTGAACCAGAGATTAGACCTCCGTTCCAAGAAAATTGTACAGAAGCATCCACTTCAAGTCAGCAGATAGATGACACCCACATTAACCTAATGGGTCTGAACGATGATCAGCAAATTTTCCTGAGTCAAGAAGATCATAAGGATGATGACATTAAGCAGTTCCAAACCAAATTAGGTGAGTCATTTGATTTTAAACAAGGCTATGACACAGCTGTTTATGAAGTTCATAAGCAATATAAGCTAAGGAGCAGAACTATAAATGTGACACAGCCTGAGAAAACAAAGGATAGCCTGCAGCCCAAGAAGGCCATTGTCACAGAGCCAATTGACAAAATTGATTCAGTCACAAATGAAGTAACAGTTGAAGAAATAACTGAAGCATCTCCCTTAAATCAACAACCAATGGCTACATCACCCTTGCAGCCTAATCCAAGCAATACTTCTCAAAATATGAGTAAAAAGGACAAGCCTCAAGATCAAGATGAGAATCAGGAAGAAAGCTCTAAGAATTCAATTGAAAAAGAAAGGGTTGTTAACCAGAACACTAAGACCCAATCTGAAAAACCTTTTGACTTAGAAGCTGAAATTGGAAAATTAAAGATAACCATTCCTCTCTCAGAGTTAGCCAAACATAACATCTATAAACAACAAATCAAGAAATCCCTCCAACTTACTCATAATAAAGATGATGTCAATGTATTGGATGACACCCCAAAACTACTTTTCGGCCCAGAGGTTGATGGAAAGACAGCAGTTACAGGAATCTTACCTTTTTATGTCAGCTTACATGTTCATGATAAGATATTACACAATGCAATGTTTGACTCAGGCGCCTCTCACAACCTGATGCCCAAATCAGTCATGGAAAGATTGGATCTAGATATTACAAGACCATATAAGGACCTATTTTCATTTGACTCCAGCCAAGTTAAGTGTTTAGGCTTGATAAAGGATCTCTGTGTGTCACTTGTCCAATACCCAAATAAGACAATCTTGATGGATGTTGTAGTTGCTGATATCCCACCCAAGTATGGAATGCTGTTATCAAGATCATGGGGCTAAACTCCAAGGTTCCCTGCAATTAGACATGTCATATGCCACCATATCTGTTTTTGGGCAGCCCAAGAGGCTATACAGAGAGTCACTCATGAAATACATGGTGAGCAGTGAAGAAAAACCTCAAAATTTCCCTATTTATGCAGTCCATTCAGATATGGACTCCTTTATTCTGTTCAATGATGATGTAAGTCCAATGGGCAATAACAAATCTATCATGCTTGAACAAGACCTGCATATAAGTGGGGAATCAAGTTCCCAAGAAATCAAGGGTGTGCAATCTAGTAATGAAACTGTTCTAGAAGGCAAACTAGGTGAAAGACAAGAACTCCAACTTATAATCCCAAGTCATAGAGAAAATGTTGAAAATCCCTTAAATCAAGAGATCCTATGGTTCCTTGAGTTTGATGGATCAGTCAACAAATTAGGGGGGGGAGCTGGAGTGTGGATTCATAACAAACAAAGCAATCATGCGGAAGGCCGAGCTTTTAGGCTCAATTTCAGATGTACTAACAATATGGCAGAATATGAAGCTCTTCTACTAGGTCTCAAATTGGTAAAATCATTGCAGGCCACAAAAGTTTCAATCATGGGAGATTCAGACCTTATTATTCAACAAGTAAAAGGCAATTTTGTTACCAATGACAAAAGACTAAGGTCATACAGGTCTGCTGCTATTGAAATGCTCAAAACTTTTAGTGAATTTCAAATAACCAAAATAGCTAGAACCCACAACCTTCATGCACACAGTTTAGCCACATTTGCTAGTACATGCAAATTGCCTTTTGAACCTAACCATTGTTTTACAGCTGAGATAAAACACAGACCTTCTGTCCCAAACAATGTTAAAGAATGGCAAGTATTTGAGGATGACACAGATAAATAATTTCTTAACCTTGCAGCATGAATTTTCAGGTTTGAACATTGATGTTGATTCTGTGAAAGACATACAACCATTGAGTGAACGGGACCAAACAGCAATATCACCCAAAACAGCAAATCAAATGCTTTGTCCAACAAACTTTGACAAGGAGAAAATACAAGAACTTGTACAATTCCATTTTGATGAAATAGCTGGAACAGAGGCTGAAATCATAGAGCTAAAGGATAACTTTCCACCAACAGGACTAACTCCGTTGGAGGACATTTTTGACTCAAATGATGTCCCTAGAAAACCGAAAATGCAGCCCCTGAATGCTGCCATTGAAGAATGCAACATTGGGACTCCTGAAAAACCCAAAATAATAAAATTGTCTGCGTCTTTACCTCCTGACCAGAAGCCTAAATACGTTGACCTCTTTAAAGAGTTCCAAGATGTCTTTGCATGGAGTTATGAGGATCTAAAATCCTATGACACCTCTGTTATCCAACACACCATCCCTCTCAAGCCTAATCAAAAGCCATTCAAGCAAAAATTGAGAAGGATCAATCCTATGCTTCTCCCTTCAATTGAGAAAGAGGTACAAAAAACGTTTAAAGCTGGTATCATAGCACCTATCAGGTTTTTGGAATGGATTTTAAATTTGGTGCCCACAAGAAAGAAAACCGGTGAGATTAGGCTTTGTGTTGATCTAAGGCATTTGAACCAAGTATCCCTTAAAGACAACTATCCCTTACCAAAAATGGATCACATTCTCCAAAGAGTGGTGGGGGCTTCAAGAATATCATTACTTGATGGATTCTTAGGCTTTAATCGGATCCTAATCCACCCTGATGATCAAGATAAAACAGCATTCACAACCCCATGGGGAACTTTCAAATATGTTAAAATGCCTTTTGGGTTGAAAAATGCAGGAGCTACGTTTCAAAGAGCAATGGATATTGTGTTTGCTAAAGAGATTCATGACTTTCTTGTCATTTATTTAGATGACCTCACACCTTTCTCAAAATCTGACCAAGAACATCTGAAACACTTAAGACAAATATTCATAACATGTAGGAAGTATGAGATCTCCTTAAATCCTAAGAAGTCTCTATTTGGTTTGGAAGAAGGTAAGCTGTTAGGTCACATCATTTCAAAGGATGGCATTAGAATTGACCCTGACAGAATACAGGCCATCTTGCAAATGCCCCATCCAAGAAACATCAAAGAATTACAAGCCTTCTTGGGAAAGATCAACTTTTTAAGGAGGTTTATCCCAAATTTAGCAGAATTGATCAGATTACTAAACAACATGCTAAAGAAGGATTCAAAGGTAAAATGGACAGTAGAAGCAAATCAAGCTTTTGAAGGTATAAAATTGGCCCTTACCCAAATCCCAGTCCTAACAAATCCTCAATTTGACAGAGAATTTATCATTTTTTCTTTTGCCTCCCAGCATACCATTGCTGCTGTCTTATTACAGAAAGATGACCAAGGAAATGAAAAACCTATTGCTTTCTTTAGTAGAGCCCTTAGAGATGCACCTCTGAAATATCAGATCATGGAGAAGTAAGCTTATGCTTTGGTCAAAGCCATCAAAGACTTTAGGATCTACATCTTATACTCCCATGTTATAGCTTATGTACCAAGTCCCATTGTGAAAGACATACTCACTCAAGAAAACTTAGAGGGTAGGAGAGGAAAATGGATTGCCAACATTTTGGAATTTGATATTGAGATAAGACCTACAAAACTGATAAAAAGGCAAGGTTTGGCTAAGTTGATGTCTGAAGCAAATTTTCAAGCCTTGGACATTAACCAACTGGACAATGAATCAGAGCTGGCGACTCCAAAGATCAATGTAGCCTTTGAACAATCCCTGTGGTATTCTGATATTTGTTATATATTGCAAAACCTGTGTGCTCCCCCAGGATTGTCCAGAACCAAATCTAGATTTCTAAAAATGAAAGCTTCAAGATTTTGTGTTATAGATGGTAATTTACTATGGAAAAATCATGAAGGTATACTGCTGAACTGTTTGAATATGGATGAGACTAACAATGTTATGAAAGAATTTCATGCAGGAGATTGTGGTGGACATTTGTACTGGAAGTCCACTGTGGATAAGATATTAAGAGTTGGTTACTATTGGCCTACTCTGTTCTCTGATGTTAAAAAATTTACCACTTCATGTCACAAATATCAAGTGTTTGAGGGAAAAAGAAAGTTACTACCACTTCCTTTAAAGCCTATTGCAACAGAAAAACCCTTTCAGCAATGGGGCTTGGACTTCATTGGGGAAATTCATCCTTCATCCTCAGGCCAACATAGATGGATTTTAACAGCCACAGATTACTTTACTAAATGGATTGAAGCTGTTCCATGTAGGCAGGAAAATGATTCTACTATCATTCAATTCCTTGAGACTAATATCCTTTCTAGATTTGGCTGTCCTGACAAGATTATAACAGATAATGCTACTGCTTTTAGATCCAAGAAGATGGTGAACTTTTGCCACAAATTCCACATTACCTTGGGCCATTCTACTGCATACTATCCTCAAGGCAATGGGTTGGCTGAATCATCTAACAAAAGTCTTATCAACATCATTAAGAAGGTACTAGAAGAGAATAAGAAAAGTTGGCACAAGAAGCTTGTAAATGCCTTATGGGCAGACAGGCTAACAACCAAGAGATCTATAGGGGTCAGCCCATACGAATTGGTTTATGGAATGGAAGCCAAATTCCCTTCATCCTTAGGGATCCATGTCATGAAACTTCTTCAAGAAAGTCAAGCTGAACCAAATGACATGCAAAGAAGAGTAAACCAAATTATATGTTTGCAGCAAACCAGAGATCAAGTGTATAACAGAGTTCAAATCCTACATGAGAAGCTGAAAAAAGCCTTTGATAGAAGAACCAAGGCTGAAGATTTCTTTATTGGTGATAAAGTGCTTAAATGGGATTCAAGAAGAGAAGACAAGGGCAAGCACGGCAAATTTGACTCACTTTGGAGAGGGCCTTTTGTGATTCAAGCAGTACAAGGAAATAATACTTATTTCTTGGAAAGTCTGGATGGCACTGAAGCTGAAGAGGGCCCTGTAAATGGCCGGATGTTAAAGCACTACTTTGATTACTTCCCATGTGTATAGCATAGCTTCTCCCCTGTACATAATCTGTTGTATATACTATTTTCTTTTAGCATGTAAATAGCTCAGTTTAAGAAGTATTGTATATAAGCAGGAAAAGGCTTTTAGTTCAGCAAGTTCCACAAGTGTGGCAGATTCCAGTTTTGAAGTCCAAAGAGAAAGTTTTCAAGTTTTGAAGAGAAGTCAAAAGCCAAGGCAGTCTGACCTGCTGTTCTTGGTCTTTCAAGAAGAAAAACCATCCCCAAGTGGAGCCACTGTTAGCTACCTATACCAATAGGTTTCATGTTTCATGATTAGCAGGGGAAGTGCCAATATGATCTGCTTTGGTGATGCAAAGATCTCATATTTTGGTGAAAGACACATGTTTACAGTTGGTTGATGCTGCCCCACTTCTGAATGGGTGATCCAACAGTCTAAGCTAGGTCATGCCATGCTTCAATTTTTTGTTGTAGATTAGAGAAAGAAATCTGTCCAAACAGTTCAATCTTGGCAGATGAAGTAGTTAGGTAGAGAATGAAGGTTCCCAACTGTTTAATCTGGGGCCTTGGAAGCAATAAGGCTAGCCTTAGATAGAAAATCAAAAGAAAAGCCAAAGGAAAAGAAAAGGCACATAAGGGTTTGCAAGTCTAAGTGCACCCTCTTTGAAGTAACAAAGAATGCTAGGCAATAGAGTGGGTAGGTAGATGGGGTTGCAGAAACACGATTGAGGACATTTCATTGGCCCAAGCAAAGGAAATACATGGTGCCAGTGCACATCTCTTATTCAGCAGTTCTGCAGCAATATAATGAAGCATGTCTAACCTCCTAATTATCCCCCATCACATTCCTTGCTAACATCCCAATACCACCTATGTTCATGGAAGAAAGTCAAAGTCTTTTGTTGATTCTTGTTTCATTAAGAGCCACATTTCTTGTGTAAAATTCTTTTCATTTTGATCTACTTCCTAACTAAGTTTGTTTCCTTAAAACTTAGTATCTATCACTTCCCATTCCTATTCCCCTCCAAAACTAACTACTAACTCTATCTATACTTAATTCCCTATGTTCCCCTTTCCCTATTACTATAACACCATGGTGTATAAAACCTCCACAATATGTATATTCCCTCCCCTTGGCATTATAGCCATATGTCCAAATATTGGACAACCATGCTGAGTCCAAGTCTGAAACAGGATGCTTTGTTCAAAGTTAGGGATTAAACTAACCCCACGTTGGTTTAATAACCTAAGCCCTACCCCTTTTTCCCTCTACAACCCTCTGAAATGATTTACCCACTTTATTTTGCAAACAGCCTTGTAAAAACCCACTATTACCCCTAACCCGCGCCATTTGCAAAATACACCAGAAAACCCACCTTCACCCTTTATCCTAAGTTTGTTACTATGCGCATTTCAATACAAAAAACACCAAAAAAAAACCCACAAATCCGCCAAAGTTTCAAAGTTCAGTATGGGCGCACATTTCCAGAAAAACAATAAAATATTCCCGCCCCGCTGCCGTATTGTCCTTGCATTTTATCGACCCGTCGACCGTTGGATCTGGGCTTTCCCATCCGACGGCCCACATCCATATCGGGTCGCCCCCGATGACCAGACGTTACCTCCCGAGAAATGTCAGAGGGTGACGTCAGGCCTCTGCCACGTGTCGCTCCCAAATCTTATCGGGAGGCCACCTGCCAATACCACCACCGTACCATGAGCGGTCCGATGGAACCGCTTACCACCCTTTGTATACCACCTGCCCACGTCACCGCTACGTCATCCCCACGTCGTGCTAACGCAGCGCAGCGTCAGCACCCGGCCCGCCACTGCTCCAACCTGTCTGCCACCTCACCAGTCCCCGTTGACCACTCGCAGGCCACCATGTCACCTTTTCGTACCCGACCCCGCCGGTGACGTCATGCTGACGTCATCCAAAAAAAGCGCCAATAACCCAAATTGTCCATATTTTCGCCAAAAATCGCGTTTTTTGTCACTTTTGCCAAAAGAAATATTGTTCCGCTCTGCATGCAAATTACGACCATTTAGCTGCCAACCTGCAAAAATCAACTTAAGGACCGTGGGCGCTCTCAGTCTGCCCGCACTTGCCACCATTGCCGAAGGTTCACCAGGTATTTATCCAAGTTCTCTTCCGTGCCTGGTTTTTGTATAAATTCACCCAAAACCATTGAGAAAGGAGAGTAAAAAGCAGTGTAATTACCAGTAAATCCCCGGTGACCAGCGTTTATTTTCAGTTGTTGGGTCGAAATTCACCTGCAGAGCCCACATTTAGTCAAGTTTTCATAAATTCACAGTCAGTTCGCGCATTCGTGAACTTAAAACCCGTGCTGCACTAATTCACCATGAAGACAGTTTTACTAGTCCCAGCATTTGCTCACTCAACTCTCTTTGGAGCATTTCAATTGCCCTCACCACAATTTACCCCGTTTTCCCCTGCAATTTGCCTCACTCTTGCAAAAATACCCCTCTGTGTTGCTCAGTCCAGTAAAACAAGTCCTAATACAATTCAGAATACTAGTCAACCATGGAAACACCAGTAGCACTGAACATTCCACCTTTGAATGCCCCACACAGAGAGTTAGAGTGGAAACCCCTCGGTGATAAAGATTACCAAATGACTGAGATATTCTCAATGAATTCCAACTTTAACATTCATATGCTAAATGAGTTAAAGGCCCAATACCTCAGTGGAGCTGATATTTTAGGGATTTGGGACTCCAATTTGCCCATTTTCAACCTTCCTCAAGTCAATGTCCTTCCAGACTTGATCCATAGATGCTGTGCCAACTATGATCCATGTCAAAGAGTTGTTCTCAGCCCCTCAGGATCAGTTCTATTCCATATCACCCCTGAGGCCATAAATGAGATGCTGCACTTTCACACTGCAAAGCCACTAACTCCTCTCTCTATGATGGATTTGCTAAAGAAAGGGGGTAAGCTGTCCAGCGCCCAGATCATCAAGATTAATCAATTATTTGTTCAGCCAAGCTCTGAAGCTGTGAGAACACCTCCTATTGGAAATCCATATTTCAATGACTTGGGCAAAATGCTGGTGGATTTGATCAGCTATGTCCTGGGTTACTGATCATGTGAGGATGTTGATGACACCATTATGGCCATGCTGTCCATATTTTCCCCTAGAATGCCTCCTACTATACACTATGATTATGTTGCATACATTGCCAATAAGATTCATGAGCAACTGATGAATCTAGAAAGGGAAAAGTTGTTTAGATACACTTCATACATCTATCACTTGTTCTTATTTTATCAGCCTGACAGTTTCCCTATTCCTCTCAAGAAGCTTGATGCTCAGGGAAACCCAAGGTCTGTGGTATTTTGGACTTCAGTTTTTCATCACACCTCCTGTTCACCATACACCTACTGTGAATTCATAGACCTTTTTATCCATCCAGCTATGACCTTGTTATTGGGTGTCCCTCCTCCAAGATTGACCGATGAGATGCAAAGAGTACTCCAGCTCTCAAAGGCCTACAGCATTGGTGATTGGTATTTTTACCAACACCATACAGTAATCAGAATATATGGCTATGAGTTGAACCCTTATAGGCTGCCAAGATATGTCCCTATGAGACTCTTTGCCTTAGAGTATTTCAGGCAGTTTGGAAATGCAGACCAGGTCCATTTCCACAGTAAAAACAAGAAGGTGCAACTAAAAGTCAGGAACTAGCTAGGCCCATTTCTTTACAACAAAAGGGAGGAGGGATGGAAGGAAGCAGATAGGATCCTAGAGACCCTCCAATTGCAAACCAGTTTCCGCTGGGTACCTTATGACCCTAATCATTTCATTACTCTCAGGAGGGTAAAATATAAATTGGGTAGCTATGATCACATCAGATTGCCTCATATTGAGAAATATGCCAATTTGTTAAGTTGGAAAGAGGGCACTCTAGAAGAGGCAATTACTAGAGAGAAAATGCTACAAAGAGAGGCAAAGAATATTGAGAAAGAGGCTGACTTGGAAACCTGTGGGCAGGTTTCCTCTTCCTATCAAAGGCAACTTGGAGCAGCTGCCTCATCCTCTACAGCCCACCAGCAAGCAGCTAGAACTGTTCATCAGGTATCAAGCAAGGGTAAAGAAAAGCAGATGGAGCAGGAACAACCACCTCCTACAGCAGAACAGCAAAAAGAAGAGCAGCCAATGCAGCAAGAAGAAACAGCTGAGGCCCCGAAATCCAAAGAGCAGCAGGCACAAGAAACTGTGCCTCCTAGGCAAGAAACGACAGTGGAGGCCTCGGTGCGCCAAACTCCACAGAATGAAGAAAGAAACCGGAAGAGGGATAGAGAACAGGAGACTCCCCTCACCACATCCACAAATCAAGGGGAGAAAAGACAGAGACTAAATCCCCTTTCATAAGAAGAGATGCCTATTGGGCAATCCTTGGGCATGGGCCCACCAAGCATGGGGACATCTGCCAGTTCCTTTCAGCAGGAACAAGAAAGAACCCTTGGAGGAGAGGTCAGCTCCTCAAGTCAGCAAAGGAGAGCTGAAATAGGCATCAAGCAACAATTCATTGACATCAAAAAGAGAAATGAGCCACTCAGGCTCCAGCTCTACAATCACTTGCTTAAGATGGCCCCTACAAACCAGCAGAGGCTTATGTCAGCTTATGACATAACAGAGGGGAAAATGACCATGAGTCTTTTCATGCCAACCATGTTGCAGCCACAGTCAGCTGTAGACTATATAAGGACCAACCTTGAGGTTCTTGCAAAAGACATCCACCCTATGGACCAAATAGAACTTCACAAGCAAACGGGTGAGATGGTGTATTCGACACTTGCAGATAAGACCTTCTTGGCTCATAAATTGGAAAATAGCCTAAACAATACAACTGCCCAACTTGAGTTGGAGAAGGCATCCTCTCAGGCCAAAGACAACAGGATCAGGTCTTTGGAGGATATAATCATAGAGATTGGGCATGACCCAAAGGACCCCAAAGCTATACAAGCGCTGCTTAAAGAAAGAGATGCAGATATTGCAGCCTTAAGAAAGATGGTGAAGCTTCCAGCAACCCTTCACCCTCAAATAGAATAGGTTGCCCAGCGAAGGCAGGACCAAGATGTAGCATCCATGCTGATATCACTCCATAAGAAACTGGTACAGACAGAGGGAAAATTGGTAGAGACAGAGGCTGCATTGCAGGCAGCCCTACAACAGAAAGAAGGAGGCCAAACATCTCAGCCCCCTCAGCAAGTAATCAACTTTGAGGAACCCCCTCAAATTGTCACTCCTCCTACAGTGTAGACAGTTGAGACAGCTCCATCAACATCAGCACCAGCACCAACATCAGAGCAGGCTCCAAGCCTTGACATGCAGAAGTTGATGAATGAGATTCAAGTCCTAGAAGCCCAGATGGCAGAGCTGAATGAAGCCAAGGAGAAATTAGCTACCCTGAATGAAAAATATGACAAGTCTAAGCAAAGTGTAGCTGAAAAAGGGAGAGAAATAAAAGCTCTTAAGGAGAAGATAAAGGAGCTGGAGAAAGAGCTCACTCTTGACAAAGTGGTGGCGGAGATCAAGAAAGTTTTATGGTCCAACATTGGCCAATCAATAACAGATCAATGGCAGTATATAGAGACTATTCATGAGCACATGGAGCTCATAGTCAGAGCACACAAGGAAGTCCAAAGAGCAAGGGCATCTCTAGGCAATATGCCTGAGATAGCCAACAGAATGATTAATGTTCTCAATAACCGCACAGGTCCTCAGCTGGCAGCAATAGGGATCCCCAATAGAACTGAAACCATCTTGGTGATAAAGAGGGTCCTCACATTGAGAAATCTGGTGCAGACCTTGGATAGAAGGTGCCAGGAGATGCAAACAGAGGTGAACAGATTCACTGTTAATTTCACAGCATTGCACACCCGAGGCCTTCCCAGCTTACTGAACAGTGCAGGAAGGCTACTATCACATGAGAACTATGAAAAAAGGGTAAATGCATTTGCCACCAATCAGATCACTGCAGGATCAAGCACCCCAGAGGAAGCAAGGCCTGCATCTGGGCAGAGCCTTTATGAGAAAGTAGAAAATTTGTTTTTTATCATGAATGAAATCAGACATTTGTTCGAGGTGCCTCCAAATTTTTACAAATATACAGAGGAAGATGAAACCTTAGGTGCAATTTTGAGACATCAATTGCCTACACAGGAATGGTGGACCAGCATGATACAGTTATTACTGTAAACAACGGGCTTTCATCAAGTTTTTTTTTTATCAAAAAGGAAGTCATCATGTTCAGAAAATTTGATGCATTCAGTATGACTGGAAAAGACTGGGCTGATCCAACTCAGCAGACAGATTCGGCCACCAAAGCAACACTGACAGCTACAGGGGACAGGGCTGAGAAAGCTACAGCACGACACAGCCATAAAGACACATCGTTCAGCATTAATGCAGAACGCTTAACCGACTCAGTGGCCTCCAAAGGTCAAAAAGACTTCTGACAGAATTAAAGAGCATTCATTTTGTATTCAGAGCAGCAATAACTTCCTTATCTGCTATTTTGAAAGTTGGTGAATGTATTTATGAATCAAATGACTCAACGATTTAGATATTTTTTGTAAAACCGATTGTATATATTCCCCCTTGCATAAGCTTGCGGGGGTTGTTGATTTTCTCTTCAAGAGATCCTATGCTGTAAATGTTCAGAGTTTTAATACAAAAATCTGATGGAATTTCCAAAGTTCTGTGTTGTCTGATGCGTTATGGTGTGTTTGTTGAATGCTACAGGATTCCTGCGTATTTCATGGCACAATAAGTTTCTTTAACCTCTTCGTTATGTTTGTTATTTCCTTCATAATCCATTCATGTTCTATGTTTCACAGTTTAATGGCAAAGAAAAAGAATAGTTTCAGGATTTATTCATAGAATACCTTGAACTCAATCTATGCTGTTATGAATGTTTTCCTCAGTTATAGTTATAAGAGTGTGATTCTTAATTATTGCACCTTCAGACTGTACCTTTCACAGTGATTATTGTTCAGGAATTCAAACCTGCTCCTGGGCAATACATCTCTTTCTCACACCACCAGCTTAGTGGAAAATTCTTAATTGCCTTCCACTGGTTAAACATATTTCATCATCTCAATTTCAAGTTTGTTTCATGAAATATTTAAATGGCCCTGCAGTTTCAACAATCCCACTTAAACATTTCAAACAGCCTGTAACCACAGACTCCATTGCCCATTGAACTAAAAATGTCTAAAGATGTCATCTTAGGTACTGAAAGACATCATTCAACCAAAATATAAAACCAAAACCCTCACCTCATAGCTAGCCTAAGATCCCTAAGAACATAGTGAAAAATCATAAGAGAGAGCCCTCTCTGATTACAGGTTGGCTAGAACCTGTAATCCAAAGCTTGGTTAGTGGTTACCCCGACCGTATTCACTCAGGAGTCAAAGGGAACAACCTGGGTGTTAACAGAACCTTCTCAGAAATTTTGCCTTCCCTTGAAGTTTCTGTAACTCTAATAAATTCGAAGGTGGAGGCAAGTCAAGTATTGCCTAAACCTTAGTTGGATCAAGTTGAATTCCATATTTTGAGACCACGAATCCAAGCAATCGACCAAAGCCAACACAAAACACACACTTGTGCGGATTGAGCCTTATTTTGTAGTGTCGGCACCACAATAATATTGCTCTAAGATGTTGTGGGTGATCAGTCCACTTTTGTGAATGAGCAGGCAAGTCATCAAGATAGGGTTGTACAATGTTCTTAATGTCATGGAAGGCATAGTTCATTGCCCTCTGAAATGTAGCCCCTGCATTCTTCAAACCAAAAGGTAACTTTCTATATGCAAATGTGCCCCACAGACAAATAAATGCAGTTTTTGACTGATCCTCTGGGCGGATATTGATTTGATTGTAGCCCAAAAATCCATCCATGAATGAAAAGATTTCACATCCAGAACATTCGTCAATAATTTGGTTGATGAAGGGTGTAGGATAATTGTCTTTTAGACATGCTTTATTTACATCCCAGTAATCATCACACACTTGAATTGTTCCTTGTTTTTTCATCACAGGAACAATGTTTGATACCCAATCAGTAAGTGGTACAGGGTAAATGAAGCCAACACGCAAAAGTTTTTCAACCTTTGTCTTAATAGCAGTAGCTTTCTTTGGATGTACAGGTCGAAGCCGTTGTCATACTGGTTTGACATCAAGGTACATTTTGATTTTATGTTCAACAATGCTTGAATCAATGCCTGGCATCTCCTCATAAGACCATGAAAATATGTCTCTAAATTCACAAAACAGAGCACAGTAATTATCGAGTTCCAAAGGAGAACAGGATTTGCCGACATGAATGTTTTCTACAATGTTAGGCTTGATCGAAATGTCTATAGAAATGGTTTCTTCTATGTTAGACAAATTACGCTCAGAATCTACCGAATCTATTCTAACAGAATTCGAAAAGAAATCTACAATTGAAGGGTGTACTAGCTCATTTGAATAATCTTCATTGGAATCTGGAAGATGGGAACGATGATGATAATCTTCCCATGGTTCTTCTCCTATCATCATTGATTGGATGATTCCTTCATCTGTAGAATATATACAAGAAAAAGGATCCGAAGAAGTACCGTATTCAAGTGAACGATCTACCCATTCAATCGGCGAATGTGGATTTGGAAATGCTGCACAAGCAAGAAAAATTGATTGCTATGCAAGCTCGATAGGGCTTAGTGGCATAACCTCATTAAAACTTTCATCTTCAATACTATTGGTGATCCTCTTTAAGTCAGATGAAGTAGAGGATAACATATTACATGTCTTGACTCTCACAACTTCCGAAATCTGAGATGGTGGAGGAAGTGTAAAAGTACCCATTAGGGAGGGATCTTTGAAAAGACCTACACCAATAGATTGAAGTGAAAGTGGTGGTCCGTTAAAAAATGAAATGCTTCCCATAACTTGAGAACTAGAGGAAAAAAATGAGGTTTGGTCGATAAACGTTATTCCAGCCATAGCATAAACCCATGGTCGTCCAAGTAAAATGTTGTAGTCAAGGGGTCCGTCAACCACCTCAACCTCAACAGTTACTATTTTTCCCCCTAGCTCTAATTGAAAATTATTCAAAATCCCACATGAAGTATATGTTCTTCCATCAAAAGCTTTCAATGTGGTTGGTGATCTTGACAACATAGGTGACCCCAGTGTTTTCCAACAGCTCATTGACATAATACAGGTAGAAGCTCCCTCATCTATGATAGTTCGATGAATATTTTTGTTGAGAGCTTTAATCTGAATTAGAAAAGCTAATTGTGCTGGTAACTGTGGCGTATATCCTGAGTGATTAAAAACCACAAGATTAGAATCTGTTGGATCTACTCCACCTATTGCCGACAGTAAAGCCTACTTCTAGGAGGGGAAATTTTGCAACACCTCAAGTGTCGACATAGCAGAAGGAGACTGAGCGAGATCCTCTACTATGTTGTAATTTTGAGCAGCTCAAGCTCGAGGGTTGAACATTGATTTGTGTACAACTCCCTTTGGTGGCTTTATTGTTAACTCTGGTGCAATGGGTAGTGGAACATTTTTTGATGTGGTCGAAGTCGAAGAACCAGGTTGATCAGTGGCCTGATTATTTGATGATGATGGCAGATTACCATAATCTTTACTACGTGTCTGAACCAAAATTTCATCTTTAGGTTTTGAGATGGATAACATTAATACCTAGGATGTGGAAGCATTTTCTATTGCAACCAAATTGGTATCCAGGTTTGGAAACAGATCTGTCAACACTACGGATGCGGTAGAAGTTTTTAATAGCTTAGAAACTTCCAAACGGTGAGGAAAATCTCTTGTAAATTGCTCGTCATTACATATCAGATATGGATAACGATGTTTATTTCCCAAATTAGAGGAATCAGATGATTTCTCTTGACGAGGGTTTTCATTTTTTTCTTTTCCCTTTCTTCTTGCTTTCTGGTTACTTTTCATTCTTACCTTTGTCATATGACACGAAATTAATCTCAGAAGTAGGAACCTCAGATGCATTTACAGTTTGATTTAAAATGGCAAGTGATTGACCAAATGGTTTACTTGCCATTTTCATGCTCGAGGAACCGATCACACTGTCACCAGCATGAGAGTCCCTACTTGATGGTGGAGGTGGAATGGATTGATTTAGGCATGGTGCATGTGGAATTTTGTCATAGAGTGTGCCGGATTGTGTGTAAATTAAATCCAAGTATTGGGCATGAGCAATCACTTGCTCTTCTGTAACAACTCCACCTTTAGCCACATCCTCGGTGATAGATGGAAATAAGGACTTAATGAACCACTCAGCTAGAAGCTGATCAGGAACATAGGTTTTAACCATTCGACGACGACGATGCCACTCATGAATATGATCTGATATGTGAGTAGAAGTCATTTGTTTAAAGTTGGTCAAAAGTTTCATTCTATTTTCATATCTAATAGGTAACTGGAAGTGGGTCAAAAAGGTAGTGGCTAAATTGGTGAAATTATTAAAAGAAGCTCTCGGCAATTCAATGTACCACTTAGTAGCCGAACCAGTGAGCGTTCTTTGGAAAAGATGGAGTCTTACCGAATCATCATTCAAGGAGTTCGAAGAACACCATAAATGAAAAGTCATGACGTGAGATTTCCATTAAACTTTGGAATATCGGAAGGCAACTTATGAGGAATTATCGGCCACCATGGTGCATATAAAATTGGATCATTGGTAAGCCAGTTCAAATCTGGTAATTCTAAAGTTGCCACAAATGGCAACTACTGATTCAAATTAGGTTGAGCATATCCAGGATAAGATGGAATTGCTTGTGCCATAGGCCTTTGCATACCTGCATAAGGCGGATATCCTTGATAGGGTGGTGGGACATATCTGGTATATGGATTAAAACCAGGTTGACCTTGCAATTGTCCGTAACCAGGTTGGGCTTGGTACACAGGGCCCTGATATGCTTGATGTTGTCCTTGCCCAGGTTGAGCTTGAAAAGCAGGCCCATACTGAGGTTGGACATTCTAAAAAGGAGGCTGTTGATATTGTGGCTGCCAAGGTTGTTGGGATAATGGTTGTGAAGTTTGATATTTCCCCCCAATGCCAATTTGACCAGGCTAAGGATAAACTAAACCAGTAGCAACTTGAGTCACTCCAGATAATGGCACACTAACCTGAGGTAATTGTACCCCGGAAGCAAGCAGTTGTTGCATAACAACCTGAGAAGTTTGGGTTTGCTGACTCGAAACTTGTGGTTTCGAGGTAGCAGAACTAACTTGTGTAGGTTGAGATACAACAGGTTGAGCTTGTATCTGCGGTTCAATAGTTACAACAAGTACAATCAAAATAATCAGCTCAGTTTGTATAGGTCGTGTTGGATACACAAGCCTTGGTTGTGGTGGGTCAGTTGGCTACCACTGACAGACTCTCATTTCAGGTTGACCTGAATACGGAGGGACATAACCATAGGGTTGTCCTCCTTAATAGGGAGGATGTGGTGAATAGGAATATTGCTGACCATATGGTGGCATTCCAGTGTTAAGAGGATAAACTGGTCTTTGTTCACCGAATTTCCTAGTTTGATACTGATATTGGTAAGAAGGATCAAACTGTTGTCCTTGATAAGAAGAACCAGGTAAAATTCTCGATGATGACATGGGTGATGACCATGGAAAAGATGAAACCCCTGAGTGAATTCTAGACATAGACTGGTAACCAACCGGGACAGATAGTTGTCCATATAAATGTGACTCAGGTGTGGTAGAAAACACTGAAGAAGTAGCAGTAAAGGATTTTGCCGCAGCTGCATCTGATGAAGTAGTCTGGGATGTTTGTGATTGTTCTACCATGGTTAACTAACCCAAAAGTTGACCTAATGACTCAAGTGGTATTTCAAAGGATGTAGTAAAACTTGGAACAGTGGAACGAGGAGGAGATTGAGAATAAAGAAACAAACCAAGTCCAAAATGATGTGGAGTCCCGGGGGTAGAATCTTCCTTAATTTCTTTCTCTACAGAAATTAATCCAAGTGGAAGAATTTCACCATCAGGTCTGAAATAGACTTATGGTGTTAAATATGAAGTTTCAGGAACTACAGATGACTGAGGTATTTCAGTAACAACTTCAGAATGTTCAAGGTCAAAGTCCATATGTTCTGGTAAAAAATATTTAGTTTCAATGGAAGGTTCGTGAACAAATTCTGGTTCAAAATTGTCTTCGATTTCAATTGTTATAGGTTCTGGATCAAATTCCAACTGAACTAGTTCAAGTTCTGAAGTAATTTCTAGTTGATTAACTTCAAGTTGCGGATCAACTTCAGTTACTTTTTCACTTGTTTCCATTATAGTGGCCTCAGGTAGTTGAGTAACTTCTTCTTGTGTAACAGATGTACCAAAAATAGTTGGAGTAACTGGAGGCTTAGTACTAGCCATGATAGGCGGCTCTGGTAATTCAGATGAAGTACCAGAAACTCTTGATGTACCAAACTTAGTTTGACGAGTCTGCCTTGACCAAATAGGAGTCGCTTCTGGTGGCAAGGGCAGTTTGCTTGTAACTCTCCTCGAACGATGGAGTGGAGGTTGATTTTCCTCCAGAATTTTTGATTGTTTCTATCAACCTAAACTCAACTAAGGAATAAGGATGTTATTCATGATCAATTAATTTTTACGACACTGGAACACAACTTTTTTTTTTCATTTTAAAGAGTCGAGAAAAAATAAAAGATGACTCTAGTCACTTTCAATGTTTAATGAGCCTGAAAGGACAAGTGCTCAGATGATCCTTTTCTTTTAAGGAGTCGAAAAGGAATGAAAGTGACTGCTCTAGAGATTCTAGACAAAAGGGCTTACCTAACTAATTGCAAAAGTGAAATATACACCTTGGTGATAAATGAAAGAGAAATTACCAAGGAGTTAACGTATGACAGTCAATCTTCCTGAATGTTTTGTTTGGTGCATTGCTATTGGTAAGGCAGAAAACTCGGCTTCCTAGGGATAAAGGATTCCAACCTATTGGGGTCTCCCACTATATACTCGATGGTACAGGGAGCACAAGTCCATACTAGCACTTATCGAATCAGAGAGGAAGAAACACCAAACCTCAATGAAAACGACAGCCACTAGGTTTAAAGACGTCGGAACACATCTCTATCCTAGACCTCTAGATGTTTTCATTATGTTCCAATGTGTTATTATATTAATTGATGTAAATTTTAGGTTGATCTTTCTTAAAATTTTCCTTTGAGGGTTCACCATGAGATGTTTTTCAAAATTCCTAAGAATGCAACTAGAATGAGAAGCACTCTTTCCATTTATTTTCAGCAATGAAAATCCTAGCTATGAGGGATAGAGCATACAAGTACTTTTTGAACAAACAACAAAGAGCACAAACTAATGCAATTCCCTAAACCATTCCTTTCGAACACACAAACTCAAACTCTAAAATGCAAATTGCATGTATTTCTTTTCAGTTTCTCTTAATGTGAATGATGCAATAAGAAAAACTAATGCACAAACGATTTAGAACTCTTTTCATGAAAAATGACGATTTATGACAATTTCTTTTAAAGGGAAAGGAAGACTATATGACACTTTTGATTTTAAAGAAATGAAGATTTTTGACACTTTAAATGAAAATACAAATCAAATGCACAAATAGATCAATCAATTATTTCTGAAGGAAGACTTTATGACACTTCATTTTCGACAAAACAATCGATCAAAACTATCTTTCGACAGTGGATTGCAAATGATAAACAAATACATAAAAAAAATCCAACAATCCAGTCTAAATCGGGTCGAATAAGGAGATAAAAAACTATTTTCAGAGACAAGACTTCATTTACATTCAACAAGCAATTCAAACTGCTGAAAATTGACAAAAGTTTTCAGTTCCTAGATGGGAAAACTAACCCTAAAGGGATCAACGTAGGCAACAGTTAGAGACAGTGCACTGAATCACAATGTATCTATGTGGGAAGTGCACTATAGTGCACTATGTCAGTAACAGAAGTGCGTTGATCACTGAAGGCAATTTTATGCTTAAATTTGATTCAATTTTTAGTGAATTTAGACTTGAATTCCATAAATGACAGAAGGTACAGTATGTCAAAGTGCTTTAAGAGACTGATAAGCTACTACAAGGGATAGGATCAATCCCCAGTGGAGTCGCCAATTTGTTTTGGGCAAATTTAGTGTTTCTACAAATGCCTAACCCTCTAGACCTAGTAGCTAGTCTAGAAACAACAGACAAAGTAATTCGCTGCTTTTTCTATAATCAACAAATAAGAGAAGGAGGAAAAGAAATCAACATGTAGCTTTCGCTTGTTCCCTCTCTCCTTTGACCGATTCCACCACTCCTTTCTGTACTTAACTCGCTTGGAAAGTACTTGCACACAAGCCGAGACAGAAACCCATCAAAGCATACAATAAAGATATGTTAATTAAACATATCATAGAATCCATAATACAATATACATCATATAAGAATATGAATGGAAAATTTTTTGAATTCTTTATTGATAAAAGGAAATATTACAACCCATGAATGTTCATGCTTGATTCAGTGTCTTCCTTCCAGTTTCTATCCCTTATCTCCTCATGAAGCAACAATTTGACATCATTACAATACTCTTACTAATCTCATTCAAACAGCATTTCCTTACCTCAAGAATTTTCAACCTAGACCAGTCTTTGAATGCTTGGTCAATTTATAGCTGAATGGAGGAGCTTAAGCCATTAATGGCCTTCATGAATGCTCTGCCAAATTTGGGAAATGGTTCCATGGAGGAAGGGATAATGGATTGAGGTTCATTCATCCTATTCCTCATCCAAATGTGAGCTCAATCAACCTAGAAACTTCCAGAAGTATCCATTGGATGAAGAATCCAATGGATTCATTTTAAAAATTCGATAAATCTCGCTCAGCGCAGGTGAAACAAAGGCTAAGTGCGCTGCAGTGCACCCAGTCAGTGTAGTTTCTACATTGCAATGCAACCTGATAAAAGGATACCTGCACTGATCTCCTTAGGGACACTTTTTGGATGAATGGTATCATGGAAACTCTTGGGAGAAAAGCATGATGTAGGTTTACCTCATTAGGGAATGAAAACAACTGAATTAGGGATTGATGGACCCTAATAGTACTGATCTGGAAGTCAAGATTGATGTGCCAAAATTGACCTACAACAAAGACTGTGGCCCTTTTTAGGACAATCACAACATAAAATAATGTTAAATATTATCATCCCATAGTTCTACAACACAATGATTAGGGATTCAGTGGCTCCTCCATGCCAACACTAAGCAATTTGGGGTTTAATATTCTAGCACTAATCAAATCCATGTTTAGCAATGACACTCTCCAACATGGGCTTTGTTTAGAAAATATCTCTAGCGGCATAAGAGGTAGACCAATGTAATCAATGTAGGGAAGAAAATAATTACCCTTAGTATAGTTGACTGGTCTACATACAACAAACTCCATCTCACCCATTTCACACATATAATCCTTGCTAAAATTGTATTCAAAGTATGTTGAAAAAATAAATCTCAATGGGTTTACAGTGTACACAATGTGGGAGAAAATCTAAAATAGGCATATCACTCATTTTTTTGGCCATAGACAATCATAGCCAAACATGAAAATCAAAAGCAAAGATCAACTTCTTCACTGCTAGATCATTAATACCAAGCCTTTATTTTGTACTCAATAACAATTTTCACACATAGATCTTTGGTTGGGCTCTCACAAAGGTCATACATATCAAGTGTTTTCGCCATGAACATCCCACTCACACAACCTCTTCATCCAACTTGGTTTATCTCATGGTCTACCTCTCAATCTATTAAAATTGGCAACTAGGGCCAAACTCCACATTGGTCATAATTTTTATGACAATTGATATATTTCTTTAATTCCTCTCTCCGAGAGTTATAAGATTGATCTAAATATTATCTGATTCTGACATGTACAAATGAAGTTATGAATTTATTTTGATTATGGTCAAATTGTCAAGGTCGGCCAGCAAAATTATGTAGGCTCAGAAGCCCAACAGTCGCGTCTATTCATCGTTAATGTTGCATATAAATAGAGGGTGACTTAGCCTCATTTTGACACACTCATATTCACACTTCTCTCTCTCTCTCCTCATTGATTAGGTACGGATTTCTGGGCCCCTCTCTCTCCACACGTCCGAAATTTCAGGAGAGCGAAATTTTAGGAGGCCAAAATTTCAGGAGACCGAATTCTGGATAGTTTGACTAACATGCGTTGACCTCCTTCGACTATGTTTTTGTGAGGGTTATCTCTATTTAGTCAAGCCGCATTTCTGGGAACATAAATGGAGGCTAAACGTTGGTTGTTGACCAGCATTGACTGCAACTAGGGCTAACCGTAGGTGGGTTATTTTACCAAACTTTGACTAGGCTGAATTTGATTGTTTTGAGGGATGTTTTATCTTGTTGTTTAGAGGCTGAAGTTGACTAAAGTTGACCGATTTGCTGAGGTTCAAATATTTCCTCTTGACCAGCATGGACTTTTCTAGATAGGGCTCTTTTGCTGCTGTTATATATTATTAGATTTGTAAATTGTACTATCTTTCTTTGCTGAACTATTGAAGACTAAAATAAGATTTGATCAAGGGTTTCCCCACATTGGGGTTTGTCTTCTATTGTTTATGTTTATGTTATATCTTCATTTTACTATCATGTTGATGTGATTGCTAATTTTAATATTGATACTGGGCTAAAAAATAAATTGAAGTAAAATTTCTCTAAATCATAGAACATACCATTGTTGCCTAACACGGTATCACAACTGAGGTGAAGACAAATCCCAAGCAAGAGTGAAAGAGAAATCGCCAAAGACAATTGGACAAGGACAAAAGACTCAATAGATTCCCCATTCTACTTCCCAGCTGAAGACAAGCTCCATGACAAATCAGACTATCATGGATGGAATATGTCTCTTCATTTGACCTTGGAAGAAAAAGAAGTGATGGAATATGTGGAGGATAAAATCCCCAAACCTCCTTCAAATGCACTGACTGGTGTGAAGACCAAGTACAATAGGGTTGAAGTCAAAGCGAAGAAGATTATTAGGGATTCCATTGACAAGCATCTCATGGCATATATCTCCAAATTGAAGACCTCCATGGAGATCTATGACAAGTTGGTGAGAATGTTAAAGGCTAGTAATGCTAATCAAATTCTCTTTCTTAAAAAAAAGTTGAAGGATATTATGAAGGGCAAGGACGAGGACATTCAATCCTATTTCTTTAGGATTACTGAGATCAAGAATGATCTACTCTCAGTTGGAGAAGTCATTCCTAATAGGAAAATTACTCTCACCACCCTTAGAGGACTCCCACCTGAGTGGTATGTATTTAGAACCACTATACTCAACAATGATCGAATTCCATGGTTTTAAGAATTGATGTCGAGATGCATTCAAGAAGAAACAAGAATGGTGGAGCATGAAATGTCTTCTAATAGAAGCAACCCCACTGCATTATCCGCTCATGCCAAGAAGAAGAACAATGCAGGTTCAAAGAAGCAAAGTGAAGGAAGACTAAGATTCAAAAATGGAAGGTAGGGAAGATGCTTTGTTTGCAATAAGTTTGGCCACCATGCAAGGGAGTGTCATAATAGAAGGGATACACCTCAAGATTATGACTATCATAACAAATCCAGGGAAAACTTCAACAACAATGATCAAAGGATGGTAGGACCAATGGCAAAGGAAAAAGGAATGTGGGACATCAAGGAAATGGTTGACCCTCCAAGAAATCAAGGAACTCCAGGTATAATGAATCTAATGTTGGTAACAATAATAAAAAATAATACTATCTTATGTCATCCCTCTCCACTGCCTCTCCTCTGGACACCTTGGGAAATTGGTTGATTGATAGTGGTGCCTATGTAATCTGATAGAAAAGGATAAAAGCTTGGAGATCATCCTTGGAGATGATGCCACCTATCGTGTGAAGGGAGTAGGGAATGTTACCCTTCAATTAAATCAAGGTAAAACTATTCATTTACAAGTACTATATGTATCTAATCTCAAGAAGAACCTGGTGTCCATTTCATCCATGGAGGACAAAGGATTGAAGGCGGCATTCATCAATGGAAACGTACATGTTTGGAAAATAAATTTTAAAGATGCTTTTACTCTTAGGTTTAGGGTTGACACTTTGTGTCAAGTTGGGGGAAGTCCAAAGGGAGCCATGTCTTGTGACACATCTCTACAATCTAAACTATGGCACTGAGGGTTTACCCATCTTCATTATAAGGCCCTACCCGATGTGAGACAGATGGTGACATGTATGCCCGAGTTCAAAGTAGAGCATGTAGGTGTATGCCTAGGATGTGCCGAAGGAAAAATTACAAGGGAACCATTTCCCTCAAGTAATAGCAATACCATAGATATATTGCAATTGATCCACTCTGACATATCTGGTATGATGCCTGTAAAATCTTTGGGAGGATACTTATATTATCTCACCTTTACAGATGATTATTCTCACAAGACCTGGATCTACTTCTTGAAGAAGAAGAATGAGTTGTTCACCTGGTTCCAACACTTCAAAGCATTGATTGGAAACCAATCTGAGAAGAAAATCAAGATATTGAGGACTGATAATGGGACCAAGTACGAATCCATTGAATTCAAATATTATTGCAGATAAGCTAGCATTAAGAGGGAGACTACAACACCATACACTCTTGAGCAGAATGGTGTGGCTAAAACAAAGAATTGCTCTATTGTAGAATCAGTTCGTGCCATGCTTCACGATCAAGGCCTTCCGAAGTTTCTATGGGTTGAAGCTACAAATACCGTTGTGTATGTTCAAAACCAATGCCCTCATAAATCATTGGACTCCAAGACTCCCAAAGAAATTTTCACTAGTAAGAAACCCGATGTCTCTCATTTTAGACTGTTTGGAAGCCCCATATATTTTCATCTGTCGAAAGAGAAAAGAAGAAAATTGGGTGCATCTGGGAAGAAAGGAATCTTTGTGGGATATAGTGAAAATTCTAAGGGATATTTAATTTATGTGGCTGGTAAAAAGGAATTTGAGATAAGTCATGATGTCACCTTCAATGAAGATATGCCCCTCAGGAACATCAACAAGCTTCCTATCCTAAGGAAGGACAAATACACTGACGTAGGAAATCAGGCTGAAAGAAAAGATGAAACGATGCTTGATGTTGATGAACCTATGGATCCTATTGATCCTCTTCCTAATGATCCATGCTCCTCCAAAAGGAGACCCTCATGGCTTAGGGAGACTCTCGAATATTCTGAGAGACAAATTGCACCAAGGGGGATTTCCGTGAAAGCAAGAAGCCAAACAAGTATTAAAATTTATTTGACCGCCATGAGCATTATCATTCAAAATGAGCCTTCATCATTCGAAGACACCGTGAAGCATCAAGTATGGAAGGATGCTATGAATGAAGAACACGAGTCAATTATGAAGAATGATGTCTGGGATGTGGTCCCTAGACCCTAGGATAAATCAATTTTCACCTCTAAGTGACTCTACAAAATCAATCATGGAGCTGATGGAAGTAAAAAAACGTTCATGGCCCACTTTGTTGCTCGAGGCTTCTCTCAAAAGGAAGGTGTAGATTACGATGAGATATGTTCACCTGTTGCCTGATACACCACCATCTGCTCGATCATAGCCCTTGCTACCTCACAAGGATTGAACCTACATCAGATGGATGTCAAGACCACTTTCTTGCATGGTTCAATCAAATAGGAAGTCTATGTGGAACAACCCAAGGGGTTTGAGGTTCATGATTTGGAATCTCATGTATGCATGTTGAAGAAATCCCTCTATGGATTGAAGCAAGCACCTCGGGCTTGGTATGAGAGGATCGATAGTTATCTGATGAAGTTGGGATTTAATAGAAGTGAATTTGATCTGAACCTTTACTTTAAGGTTGAAAATGATAAACCTCTCATTCTGGTACTTTATGTGGACAACCTCTTTCTGACAGGTGAAAACCATCTCATTCACAAATGCAATAGGGAGTTGGCTTCTAAATTTGAGATGAAGGACCTAGGACTGATGCATTGTTTCCTCGGGTTGGATGTTTGGAAAAATCTAGGTGAAATTTTCCTCTCTCAAGGAAAATATGTTGTGAAGATATTGGAAATATTTGGGATGGTGGACTGCAAGCCTGTGATTACTCTAATGGAACTTAATTTTATGAAGTTATGTGGTAGTGCTGCTAGACTGGAATTGGGAAATGGTTTTGAGTATCATCAACTCATAGGAGCACTAATGTTCTTGGTGATCTCCCTTCCGAACATATGTTTTGCAGTTAATACATTGAGCCAATATATGGTTGAGCCTTATCATATACATTGGATTGGTGCCAAGAATCTTCTGAGATATCTTCAGGGCACAATCACTCATGGATTGAGATACATTGCCAGAGATGTGAGGTTGCATGGTTATTCTCATGTTGATTGGGCTAGGAGTGTGGTGGATCGCAAGAGGAATTCTGGATGTTGTTTTCTTTGGGTTCTACTTCGATATCTTCGATGAGCAGGAAGCATAAATTGGTTGCCTTGAGCACCACCAAGGCCAAATACATAGCTGCTGGTAAGGCCTCTTGTGAAGTTGTCTAGTTGAAGAAACTCTTCAATGAGTTGTTTGGACATGTGCTAGATACCATAGTGATCCTCTGCGACAACTAGAGTGGGATCTGATTATCAGAGAATCTAGTGTTTCATGATCGCTCCAAGCATATAGATATCAGGTACCACTTTATCCAGGATACGGTACAATGAGGAGCAATAAGGCTTCATCACATTGAAACTGATGAGTAGGTCACTGATATTCTAACATAGCCCCTAGGGAATTTCAAGTTCTTGGCCTTCCGAGAATGACTTGGAGTCATGGAGAGACCCTCTTATGAGGGTCTTGTATGAGATGGACATTGAGCTTTGGGAGCTCCGGGGGGCTTGGGGTACTTCTTGGAGCAATGAGAAACAATAGGGTGAGTGACTTAAACTTCCCCTAGTTGTTTCTTGTGTATATGGTGAGTGGTTCAGCCTTCCCCTAGTTGTTTCTTGTGTATAGGGTGAGTGGTTCAGCCTTCCCCTAGAGGTTTGTTGTGTATAGGGTGAGTGGTGTAGTGCTATAAAAAGGGTCTCTTTCACCTCTAATTACCTCACATTAATATGTCAATCTGGGAGCATTTTGTTATTTCAAAGAGTGTCTCAGTTTGAGGCTATCATTTTCCAGAGTAATGCTAGTAGTATAGTGTTTCCGAAATACAAGAGTAAATGCTTGTCTACAGCTTAACTTCTTCAAAAGATTAAATCACACGCTCAAAAGACTAAGCAACTTATCAGTCAAGGGTTCGGTAACAATAATCCATCCCTTTGGAAACTAATGGAAAAGGAAATTAGAGAATAGATCGTGGATCTGGGAGCCAGACAGTACATGCCAATTCTCACTACAGCTTGAGATCGTTCTTCACACCAACACCAATAAATGGAATGGCAGATGAGAAATGGAACAGCAATTAAGAAATCGAACAGCAAGTCTGCAATGGAATAGCAAATCCGAAATGGAACAACAATTCTGAAATAGGACAACAGCTAAGAAATAGAACAGCAACTAAGTCTCACAAGCAGTAACAATCTTAATCTATCAGATCAAATGCATTAATCGTAATCAAACGGCAATCTTTCACTCTTAAGGGTGAATCGAACAGCACACACCAACGGAACAGCACTGATTACTGATAAATTATGGAACAGTGCTTCAAAACCATATACGCACACAGCACACTTAAATAGTAATCTGATCTAAGTACCAATCTCAGTTAGAAAGAATACGACTGCATTTTAAAATAGAACAGCATTGTTTATAAATCCAACGATCATAAAGAACATAACTCCCAAGATGAATTCCGTAACGTTAATGAACAGGTGCACAGCACAAAAGCTCTATAATGGAACAGTAACAGTATTCTGTCAAGACTAGCAATATTAGATCAACTCTTAAAAGAACAGTAATATGATGCAGAGTCAATACAATAGTTCTGTCTGTAGAAACCTTAATGAATTAAACATAACAGAGCATGTGATGTAAACTTATAAAACACATCAGATTACCAAATATCGTTGATAAGCAAACCACGCATAAAGCAAACATAATAATACAGGAGCAAGTGTCCTCTAGGTCCGGGCCCTTAGCCTCCAGGGGTACACCGCTTGAAGTTAATCCAGACTCAGAGATAAAGTAATAACCAAGTTTGTATTAATGCATAGAGCAGAATTACAATAAACCAGTTCTTAACGAGACTCGATGATCAAAGTTTTGATCTTTAAAATAAATCACATAAAAGCATAATCGTGTCTAACTCTCCTCCTCCCTTCCAAGCTAACAGTGCTTCCCCTTTTATAAGGGTGACGACGGAGATGTCTAAGTGAAAAAATAGATAAAACAGCGATCCCTCAGGATCAAGGATCCCAAGGGATTCACCGAACTGTTAATCCTCAGTCATTTCTTTTCTCTCCTACGCCAAGCTGATATCTCCACCTCCTTTTCCAGGCTAATTTTCTTTGATTTTCTTTGCCTTGTTTGCATTTGGTCTCCTGTCAAAGGGACAACGGTTAACCCGTCCTTGTCTTTTCCTTTGGAACGGCAACTTCTCGTTTTCCCTCCTTCCTGCATAAGGAAATGACAATTGTCAGCATTTTAGTCTTGCATATTAATCTCACATGTTTTATTATAATTCTTTATCATTTTCCGAGTTCATGATGCAAAAGTTTTGCAAGTTCTAATGAAAAGATACTGAAATAATCATCAAAAACATACCTTCTTTAGTACTCCACACACCCCCCTACTTACCCTGTTTCATGCCCTCATGAAAACATTGTAGTTGACATGCAAGGCAATGAGAGAATAGGCTGGACATGGAATCTCATGTGGAGGCCTACAGCTATGATGAGTAACTAGGTAGTCAAAGAAATGGCCTGTCTAACCCTCGGGCATCTCATACAGGGCTTGGTATCCGGGTGCAGGGTGCCAAATAATTGGACTCCGGAACCTATATCCTAACCAGGATGGCCCTGCCCTCAAAACGATTTCGCGATAGAGGTGTAAGCAATTGGCAGCTAATTTAAAATTCTCATACTTAAACGGTTCTCTGAGCTGGATATTCGGATTAGAGATTTGATACCGAAATTTAGTTGCATCAATGGTAAGGTCTTTGATAGAAAGAAAGTATTCTAATCCCTGTCGAATGAGTGTCTCATGCATGGGTCCTAATGTTTCAATTACACCCGGAGTCTTCATGAGGTTTCTATGTGCTCTCCACAACTGTACTGGGTCCCTAGGCTCAGCCCTTACCCACAAATCTAAGCTGTTTTCTTGCCTCTGGAAAGTATTGTAGGCTTTAAGCCATTTAATTTGATTAACCCCAAATGAGATGAACGCCTGCAATTGGATATCCCCAACAAAAGGGCCAGGGTTCAGCTCAGTCTCCTGGTCTAATACAAGGTTATGTAAATAGAATTCACACAGTAGTCTCTGGAATTTTACCCCGTAGTGCTTACAGCAGTCTATAAAATCATTGACAGTGTTAATTTGTATGGGGGCACCTGCTTTAACAGCCTTTATTTTTAGTTGCAAATACCATTCTAGTAGAAACAAGGCATAATTCTTGGCAGGGGCTCTACATGTTAAGAAGTCATTGTATAAAGAACACAAGGTATCCATCTGCTTGATAATGATATCTAGCCTACGAGTTACCTTTGCAACTTTCTCTTGTTCTCTTCGCCAACCTTCAAAAGCCTGGCTTTCGGATTGATTGACGTTCCTAAGCTGCTCTGTAGCTCTTCGTACTTTTCGCGAGGGACTGTTTGCTCTCTAAAATTTTCTGCTTCTAGCTGAGCTTGCTTCAATCCCTTTCGTAGGGTTACTGTTTTTGGATCTCTTCTCCATGCAGCAGTGGAGGCCGGGAGTTTTACCTAAACTTTCCTATTGCATTTCTTTGAGTTCATAACCCTTATCACTCCCGAAAGTGGTGCCTCCATCTGAATTTCCTTATCACGGGTCAACATCTCGTCCATTTCTATCTTAACATGAATATCAGTCCGTTGTTGTTCCTTTTCAATTGGAACAGCAGTCTGTTTCTCAGCATCATTTGGAACAACAGCCTGGTTCTCGACAGGGTTTTGAATTCTGGTCCTCCACCCCTTTGCCTTGAGGAGTTTTGCTGGAGTGGTCACATTTTTCTTTCCTGAAATCCTTTTTACCCTTTGCCTTGCTTTCAGGATTCTAATCTGCTGGTGCAGCTGGACTATTATATTCAATAATCTCTGTTGTTCCTTTTGCAATTCTTTAATTTCCAAAATTTTCTTAGAAGGAACAACAGGTTGTTCACTGTGGCCTGGACTGTGACTAGTTCCCGAATTTTCCTTCTGGGGTGTTTCTTCATTGTTCTGCTCTGGCTATTTTGGGGCAGGAACCCTAACTGGTTCTGTCATTTCTTGGGCGACTTCTCTTTCTGCCCCTGCTTCCTCCGGAATTTCTTCTGGTGTCTTTTGGTTAGGAATGGATTGTTCCTGTTTAGTATCTCCTATCATCTTTTCATCATGAACAGGCAGATTCTCTTCTTCTGCCTCCTTTGCATGTGATTCTTCAGGTGCATTTTCCTCTTGGGGTTTCTTTTCGGCATGGAGGTCTGATGGACTAGAAGGTTGGCCATATTTGCCCCTATTGGCCAAGACTTCGGCCAATTCATCTTCTCCCACTGGGTCCTGCAATGGGCTCCCTTCCTGCTGTTCCATTTCCTCCTCCTGCTCAGATTGCTCGGCTTCTTCTTCAGATTGCTCGGCTCCTTCTTCATTTTCTTCTTCTTCTTCTTCTTCTTCAGACTGCTCGGCCTCTTCTTCTCTTTCTTCTTGCACTCCTTTTTCATCATCCTCCCCTCCTGGCCGTGAGGGTTGCTCATCTTCAATTTCTACCAGCCAGCTGGTGTTTTCCTGGGGCTTCTCCAGCCTCCCTCGTAGCCGTGCTAGCCAGACCGATTTCCTGCATTTTACTAGCCGTTCGGGTGTACCGGTGGTATGTTTACGCTTTGCCAATTCCTTGCGTTTTTCTGGATGCTCAGGTGTACTAGTGGCATGTTTCCATTTTGCTAATTCCCTGTGTTTTTCTGGACGCTCGGGTGTACTGGTGGCATGTTTCTGTTTTGGGGATGGTGCGGTCAATCCCCCATTTATCATGGCAATTAGCTCTTCCCAGCTGCTCTGCTGCTGGGTGAGGCTATGGCTAACAATTAACCGAATCAACCCATGATGACTAACAACTGACTCTACATGCTGTGCCTTTTTTATGCTCCGTGCAATGTCATGAAGTAACGAATTCAAAAATGCAGGTAAATTTACAGAGCATTTTTTCTTTAGTACAACTAAGAGTTTAAGATGTCATGGTCTTACCACGTCTTTTCTGCCTTCACAGGTGATGTAGCTTTGAATAGTCCTTGCCAATTCTTCCTAGGGCTCTCCTAGTGTTGCTGGCAGAACTCGCTTTCCTCTAATTGTCAAGCTCTGGCCTTCGTCCCAGAAGATTTCTATAATCTTCTGCAATCTCTCATTTTGTAACGTCCACACAGGTCCGGTGGCTAGTAGTCCCGAGACTTCTACGAGTATGTCATCAGTGACTGCTATGTGTCTCCCCCTCACTATGGAGTAATCCTCTTGCAAGTTCTACAGGAATTCAATTGCCATCATCTCGTTAGACTCCTGCAAGCAGTTGAGATAAGTCAGCCACCCTGATCTTTCCAGGATTTCTTGGGCAGCAGCAAAGACTGTCAACACCTGTGGTTCCCTCCGAATCGCTCTTCCTCCCATGGTCTCATTGCAAACTCTCAATGGAACGACAGTTGTTCATGCTGTTGAAACATAGAGAGGCTAATAGACGCAAGAATTTTTCAAAAAAAGAGTATACAATAGAAATGGCTTATGAACAGCAATTCATGCAGAAAAAAATAAAAATAGTATGTCGTTGAGCCATGCCATACCCTAGTACACAACTTCCCGAATTGTGAGCTGACACGTAATCCAGGGAATGATGAGGTTAACCTCCCCCCCTGCAATGTGATAGGTTGTCCCAGCTATCAAATAAAGGAGCAGCGCCCGCTCTGAAACAGAGTCATAAAGGAACAGCATATGGCAATATGCCATGTTTACAAAAATAGCGAATTACTGAAATCGAGGGATAGAGTTGGATCGCTTATTACGTAAGAGGCTGCTGTGATATGATGCGAGGCTGGGAGGATAGGACATCTGCCATACATTCCAAGTCTCATGCGGTCATTGTCAACTACTCTGCCATAATTGGTGATAATAAATTTACATGTGTTATATAATTCGGGAAATGATATACAATTAATTACTAAGGTATAAGAAATAGAAGGGTGCTAGTAACTTTACCTATTGGTGTAAATAATGTGACTTCAATACCATTAACAGTGCTTTGCTACCGACAGGTGTCCATAACCTTGGCAGAGTTGTTTATTTCACCCATGGAACCATGATCCTTTGTGTATACTTAGGAAATGTTGTGTGATGTCAAAATGTAGGCCATTATGCTGGCTTGGTGACCAGTTGACCATAATGCCATTCACGAGGAAGGAGCGAAAAGTTGGCAGCCCGGCTCTTGATGAGACCTCCTGTTCCAAGGGTTGTTTATTTGATATACCTTTTGGAAAATATCCCTAGTGTGGTGGCCATAGTGGGAATTCCACTTCGCTTTCATCCTCATGATCATGGTAGGCTGGCTCTTGATGAGACCCCCTATCCTGCATTTGACAACTTATAAGTCATGTTTTACTCTTTTTTCTTTCTTTTTCATAAAGTACTTTCCCTTATTTATACACAAAGGGTGGTTCAACACTCCTTAAAAGTAGGAATGGTGGAAGAAGTCTTAACATCTCAATAGGAAGATATAAACCCTTTGCTCTTATTCCCAAATAATAATCAAAGAGGATTAAAAGGGATCATCATGATAAAGATAACAAATCAGAGCAGAATTAGTAGAACAATGACAGCAAAAGATGATAAATAAGTGTGTCCTTCCTTTTGTCCTCTTACCATTGTAGAGCCTTATAAAGATAACGATTTATGATTGGCTAATTTCAGTATGTTGTGATTTTGTATCCATTGCATAAGTGCATAGCTGTATTCTTAAAGACTTGCAAGAACAGGAGCGATAAGCATCCTCAATTTAGAGCAGCAAAAGGAACAAGATGTTTCACAGGGAGAGCAAAAGCATGCAAGTGGTGTTCCTTTTGGAAAAAAGAACAACAAAAGACCACAAATAGCAGAAAATGCAAATGTCATTCCTTTGAAAAAGGAACAGCAAAACACACAGATGTCGTTCCTTTGGAAAATGAACAGCAGAACATACCAATGCCGTTCCTTTGAAAAAGGAACAGCAGAAATCAAAAAATGTTGTTCCTTTGGGAAAGGAACAGCAATCACACAGAAATGCCGTTCCTTAGGAAAAGGAACAGCAGAAATCAAAAATGTTGTTCCTTTGGAAAAGGAACAGCAAACACACGGAAATGTCATTCCTTTGAAAAAGGAACAGAAGCAACCAAAAATGTTGTTCCTTTGGAAAAAGAACAGCAAAAGACACAAAAATGCCGTTCCTTTGGAAAAGGAACAGCAGAAATCAAAAATGTTGGTCCTTTGGAAAAGGAACAACAAAACATGCAAATATGCCGTTCCTTTGAAAAAGGAACAGCAGAAATCGAAATGTTGTTCTTTCAAAAAAGGAACAGCAAAACAGGCAAATGTCATTCCTTTGTAAAAGGAACAACAAAAATCAAGAATGTTGTTCCTTTGGAAAAGGAACAGCAAAAACACAAATGCCATTCCTTTGGAAAAGGAATGGCAGAAATCAAAAAAATGTTGTTCCTTTGTAAAAGGAACAGCAAAACACGCAAAAATAAAGAAAAAGAACCAAATTACAACAAGATGATGGCTGATCCAAAGGGGGTTGCTCTTTTGAAAAAGGAACAGCCAGAAGAAAATGTTGTTCTTTTGAAAAAAAGAAAGGAACAACAAAAATAATAGCAACAAAAATATGTACAACAATGATTCAAGAAAAGAACTTATGTACAAACTGTAAAAAGAAATGAATTCCTTAATGAATTACAGGTGAGGAAGACTTCTCTTCCTCCCCCAAAATCTCCATATCAGCGTCTCAGCGTAACTGCTGGCAGAAGGACTCCCGAGTGAGTGGTTTGCGATAGAGACGAACTCGGTGGCCATTTGCCTTGAAGGCATATCCAGAACTGTCAATAGTGATTAGAGTAAGGGTCCCATTGTCATGTACCTTCTGGATTTCGTATGGTCCCAACCAACGAGTCTGGAGTTTCCCAGGGAAGTCCTGAAACCTAGAGTCGTACAAAAGAGCCCAGACTCCCTCGTGGAAGAATTTATTTTTAATGAGAGCATCATGCCATTTAGCTCGCCACTGTTGGATCAGGGTAGTGTTTTGAAGTGCAGAGAGCCTAATTTCATCCAGCTCGTTGATCTGCTGCAATCGATTAACCTATGCCTCGGTTAAATCTAAGCCAACTTCCTGTGTTGTTCGTAATGTTTGGATTTCGAATTCTATGGGGAAAATGGGTTGTTTTCCAAACACTAATTGATAAGGTGAGTACCCAGTGGTGCTTCTCCATGTTGCTCTGTAAGCCCATAGTGCTTCAAGTAGTCTGGCAGCCAATTCACATCTATGTGATGCAATGGTTTTCGTTAGGATTGCTTCTATTATTTTATTATTGCTTTCTACCTGTCCATTCGCCTGTGGGTGGTATGGAGTAGTGATTTTATGCTGGACATGATAGTTGTTGAGTGTTGCAACTATTCTGTTCCCAGCAAATTGTGGTTCACCGTCTATAATTATTTCTCTTGGAAGGCCATAACATACAAATAGATGGAACGAGAACTGTATGACAGAGTCCTCTGTAGCTCTAGGCAATGCCTCTGCTTCAACCCACTTGGTGACATATTCTGTTGCCACCAAAATATATGTTTTCTGGTTTAATGATGGGTTAATTGGTCCAATGAAATCAAGAGCCCATCGCTCGAATGGTTCGATGACGAGCTGTGGTTTCAGAGGCATCTCATCAGACTGACCAAGGCGTCCTGCTCGCTGGCAACTGTCACAGGCTTGGACAAATTTCTTTGTGTCTTTGAAAATCGTGGGCCAATAATACCCTGTCTACAGCACTTTATGTCCAGTTCTACGATTGGCGAAATGTCCACCACATGGTCTGTCATGGCATGCTTTTAAAATGTCAAAGATTTCATCTTCTCGAACGCATCTCCTGATGTGCATGTCTGCCCCTGTGTGAAACAAATAGCCCCCAATCCAAGAAAATTGAGCACCCCGCTGAACAATTTGTTTCCGCACATTAGGGGTTAGATGCTTTGGTAATTTACCTACTGCTAGGTAATTGGCAACATCAGCATACCAGGGTGTTTGAACAGCCACAGCAAACAGATGCTCATCCGGAAATTGGTCTTCAATTGTTGTTGTGTTGATTGGCTTTGGCATTCTTGAGAGAAAATCGGCTACAGGATTTTCTTTTCCAGGTCGATCCTTGATTGTAATATCAAATTCCTGCAATAAAATCAGCCATCTAGTTATTCTGCCTTTTGTGATAGGCTTGTTTGCTAAATATTTTATGGCAGAATGATCTGTGTACAAGATAACAAGATATCTAGTAATGCAATGTCTAAACTTATTGATAGCATGTATTACAGCTAGAAACTCTTTTTCAGTAACAGTGTAGTTTCATTCTGCAGGGGATAAATTTTTGTTAATGTAATAAATTGCATATGGTTTTTTATCCTCTTCCTGCCCAAGGACCGCTCCAATGGTTGTATCTGAGGCATCAGATGATATCTGGAATGGAAAATCTCAATTTGGTCCTCGAAGGACTGGGGCTGTGGATACGAGCTTCTTCAGATCCTTGAAAGCACGTTCACATTTTTCTGTCCAAAGAAAATCAACATTACCAGTTAGTGCATATAGAGGTGCAACAATGTGCGAATAATGTTCTATATATCTCCTATAATAACCAGAAAATCCAAGAAAACAACATACCTCTGTTTGAGTGGTAGGAGTGGGAATAAGCAAAAGTATTTGGATTTTGGCTGGGTCTACCTGAATGCCAGCTGCTGAAATATAGTGTCCTAGGATAAGTCCTTCAGTCATCATCATATAACATTTTTCGTGGCTTAAACAAAGCCTGGTAGCAATGCAGCATTGTAGGACTTTTTCTAGGGTATCCAATGCTGGATCGAAATCATCTCCATATGGTGTAAAGTCATCCATGTATACTTCAAGTCTGTCATTTATTAAATCTGCAAAAATGCTAAGGATAGCCCTTTGGAATGTGGCAGGAGCATTGCATAAGCCAAAGGGTAGAACTCGGTAAGCAAATGTTCCCCAAGGACAAGTAAAAGTAGTTTTGTCTTGGTCTTCAGGGGCAATCTGAATCTGATTGTATCCACTGAAGCCATCCAGGAAAGAAAAGAATTTATTTCCTGCTAAAGTGTCTAATACCTGGTTGATGAACGGAGGAGAGGATGTGGTTGCTAAAGTGTCTAAAGTGTCTAATCGTTCTGGGAATGGAGGAGAGGATGTGGTTGCTTGATTATGAATTTGTTGTTTATTTACATCCTCTTGTTGTGACAGATGTTCTCTGGGTAACTGATCTTCAACCTGAACTGTCTTATCTCCCTCGGTTTCAATAATACGACCAGATCTTAACTGAAGATCATTACACTCCCTCAAATCGGCTCCTATCTCTGGTGTTTCTATGATTTGGACAGATTGAACCGGTCTGTTATTTGGATTGGGGTTAGGTTGGGCTGGGAGTTACGGTCTCATAGTAGACTGGGAATTTTGTTGTAAGGCTGGCAAAGTAGGTTGAGGGAGCAGAATGGTTCCTACTGGCTGATGCATCGGTCTCTGCCAGTTTGTCTGCCAGGCTGAACTTTGTGAGGTAGGGGGAGTCCATTGTGGTGGATATGAGTTACCTTGCCAATATGGTGGGGTATAAGGAAGATTCGGCCAACCAGATTGGCTTACCTGATTCAGCCACGGGTTTGAAGAAGGAAACGATTGTGGTGACCAGTTTGGAAACAGGGATTGGGATTGACTTTGCCACATATTATATTGTTGAGCATTATACTGCGGAGGCTGAAAAGAAGAAGTTGGGTCTGGAAACATACCAGATTGTCTCGGCTACCACTGACGGTGCTGGTTGAGCAAATACACCGATTCTGGCTCTTCTTCCACTTCCTTATATACTGCTTTCAATCCAGGGAGTGAGGGACAGCTCTCCGTAAGGTGATATTTTGTACAGATGGCGCATGTTTGGACTGCATCCAGTGGACACTCCTTGTGGCCATGCTTTTTCCTGCATCAGGGATAGAAGATTGCCAAATTCTGTTCTGCCTCCATTTTCTTCTGTTTGGCCTACATAATATCAAGTTGTGTAGTCAGTGTCCCTAGTATATCAGTTTTAAAATTTTCCAATAAATTTCCAATTTCTACACGTGTTACTCCTTCTGTCGAAATTTTATTATCTCTTACAAACCAATCATATTCTGCCAGTTTTACTCTTGTGCTGCCTCTCGAGCTCCTGATACATAAATCAATAATGTCAGCAAAATTTTCTTGATAAATGTCCCCTTTTCCCATAATGTTTAATGCTTCAATCCATTGTTCCTTCATGCCCCTTATTAATGTTGTTTTTAACACATTATCAGGTAAAGGTAGTGATGCATAAGGAGATATTTGTAGATTATACTAGAAACGTTCCACATACTCCTCTAATGTTTCATTCAGTCTAGCTGTCATCTGGAATATTTCGTCCTTCAGTTCTCTAGACCTGCAATAATCCTGATATTTTTTTAGAAAAGATTCTTTCATTTGATCCCAGTTATTTATAACCCCGCCACCTAATCCCATAAACCATCTTAAAGCAGCCCCTTTTAATGTAGAGGGAAATAGTTTCAGTTTCTGGGGGTCGGTGGTGTAATCATATCCCCTGCACAATATATCAAATTCAAATAAAAATGCATCCAGATCTTCTGATGTAAGACTGTGGAATGTAGGGATATGTTGAAGAGGGATTGCTTTCATAGGCGCATTTGCTACAGAATCCACTATAGGGTATTGTAATGTAGAGGTTTGGGTGTTTGGCTAGTTTTGAGCCATTGGGTCGAATATATGCCAATAAATTTCTGGTATATCTAGGAGGGTATTCCTAGGTTGAGAGGGAATGGCTTTAACAGGAATAGTTTTAATAGCACTTCCTCTATCTGGGATAATGAGAATGCCTGATGTCTGAGGAGATTGAGTTTCTTCAGCAATGATTTTTGCAGCACTTCCCTTGTCTAGGCTATTTAATGGTTGAGTTTTTCCAATAGGAGGCCTTGGTTCCTCAGTTTCCCCTGTCTCTCCTTCTCCTTCACAAAGATTGCTGAAATTCCCTTCCTGCAATAGTTCTGGAGTAGAATTTTCAATTTCTTGAAAGTCCTGCTCTTCAGTTTGACTATGCACCTCAGCAAAGGCTACAGATGTTGATCCTGTGGCCTGAAGGGAACTAGTAGGCTGTTTAGAAATGACTTTCCTGGGTCCTACTGAGGGCTGAGATTTTGCTTTCTTGTAGATTTCGTCTATAAAGGTCGGTCAGCCAAGAGTCACCGGCCCCTTAGCTTTTTGGCTTGGGTAGAGGTTTGGGATTTTTTTCTGGATTTTTCTGCTTAGTCATGCACTCAAATTAACTACTAAATTCTATTCAAACAACAGAAAATCTATAGGAAAGCGGACAGACGAGCAGAGATTTTACATGCTCCACACGTAGGTTCTTACCTTCCGTTTTTAAAATCCAATTCTTCCCTAACAGGTTCGTACACTACTATGAAAAAAAGGAACAAATGGCTACACTCTTTCCCTGGTAACGGCGCCAAAATGTAGAGCTATAAAAAGGGTCTCTTTCACCTCTAATTAGCTCACATTAATATGTCAATCTGGGAGCATTTTGTTATTTCAAAGAGTGTCTCAGTCTAAGGCTATCATTTTCCAGAGTAATGCTAGTAGTACAGTGTTTCAGAAATACAAGAGTAAATGCTTGTCTACAGCTTAACTTCTTCAAAAGATTAAATCACACATTCAAAAGACTAAGCAACTTATCAGTCAAGGGTTCGGTAACAATAACCCATCCCTTTGGAAACTGATGGAAAAGGAAATCAGAGAACAGATCATGGATCTAGGAGTTAGACAATACATGCCAATGCTCACTACAGCTTGAGATCGTTCTTCACACCAACACCAATAAATGGAACGGCAGATGAGAAATGGAACAGCAATTAAGAAATCGAACAGCAAGTCTACAATGGAACAGCAAATCCGAAATGGAACAGCAATTCTGAAATAGGACAACAGCTAAGAAATAAAATAGCAACTAAGTCTCACAAGCAGTAACAATCTTAATCTATCAGATCAAATGCATTAATCGTAATCAAACAGCAATCTTTCACTCTTAAGGGCGAATCGAACAGCACACACCAATGGAACAGCACTGATTACTGATAAATTATGGAACAGCACTTGAAAACCATATACGCACACAGCACACTTAAATAGTAATCTGATCTAAGTACCAATCTCAATTAGAAAGAATATGACTGTGTTTTAAAATAGAACAGCATTGTTTATAAATCCAACAATCGTAAAGAACATAAGTCCCAAGATGAATTCCGTAACGTTAATGAACAGGTGCACAGCACAAAAGCTCTGTGATGGAACAATAACAGTATTCTATCAAGACTAGCAATATTAGATCAACTCTTAAAAGAACAGTAATATGATGCAGAGTCAATAAAATAGTTTTGTCTGTAGAAACCTTAATGAATTAAACATAGCAGAGCATGTGATGTAAACTTATAAAACACATAAGATTACCAAATATCATCGATAAGCAAACCACGCATAAACCTAACGTAATAATATAGGAGCAAGTGTCCTCTAGGGCCGGGCCCTTAGCCTCCAGGGGTACACCGCTTGAAGTTAATCCAGACTCAGAGATAAAGTAATAACCAAGTTTGTATTAATGCATAGAGCAGAATTACAATAAAACATTTCTTAACAAGACTTGATGATCAAAGTTTTGATCTTTAAAAGAAATTACATAAAAGCATAACCGTGTCTAACTCTCCTCCTCCCTTCCGAGCTAACAATGCTGCCCCTTTTATAAGGGTGATGGCGGAGATGTCTAAGTGCAAAAATAGATAAAACAGCGATCCCTCAGGATCAAGGATCCTGAGGGATTTGCCTAACCGTTAGTCCTCAGTCATTTCTTTTCTCTCCTGCGCCAAGCTGATATCTCCACCTCCTTTTCTAGGCTAATTTGCTTTGATTTGCTTTGCCTTGTTTGCATTCAGTCTCCCGTCAAAGGGATAGCGGTTAACCCATCCTTGTCCTTTCCTTTGGAATGACAACTTCTCGTTTTCCCTCCTTCCTGCATAAGGAAATGACAATTGTCAATGTTTTAGTCTTGCATATTAATCTCACATGTTTTATTATAATTCTTTATCATTTTCTGAGTTCATGATGCAAAAGGTTTGCAAGTTCTAATGAAAAGATACTGAAATAATCATCAAAAACATACTTTCTTTAGTACTCCACAAGTGGTTCAGCCTTCCCCTGCGATACCCCTTGGTGACATGTAGGCAGGATGAGTGGTTCATCCTTCTCCTGCTCAGGCATCCTACACATGCAGTCTGGGACTCATGGGAAGTACCTCTCATCTATACAATGAGTAGGGAAATGCGGATAGGGACCATAGTATTACTGATGGATGCATCGTGTACTACCATACTCCCCATGATAGGATGACTGATATTGATCTGGGATCAATTGGAACAGACTTCGGTTCAGTAAGAGTGGTATGAGACACTATCTTTTGATTGGAACTGACTTCGGGTCAATAAGGCTGGTATGACACACTCTCCTTTGATTGGGACTAACTTAAGGTCAGTAGAGAATGGTATGATACATTCTCGATAACTTCTTCTTCTTCATAGTTCAGAAGAGTAGAGCAGAGCAGAGAAGTGCATTGATGGCAGAGATAGTACATATTGGCAGATGGATTAGAAGATGGAGTTATCCCTAGTTGAGAGGGAGTGTTAAAATTGGAAACTAGGTCCAAAATCCACATGGGTCATCTTATTTATGACAACTGATATATTTCTTGGATTCCTCTCTCCGAGAGGTGTAGGATTGATCTAAATATCATATGATTATGACATGTACAAATGAAGTTATGAATTTATTTTGATTATGGTCAAATTGTCAAGGTCGTCTAGCAAACTTATGTAGGCTCAGAAGCCTAACAACCACATCTATTCATCCCCAACGTTGCATATAAATAGAAAGTGACTTAGCCTCATTTGGACACACTCATATTCACACTTGTCTCTCTCTCCTCATTGATTGGGTACGAATTTTTGGGCCTCTCTCTCTCCAAATGTTCAAAATTTTCAGAGACCGAAATTTTAGGAGGGTGAAATTTCAAGAGGCCGAAATTTCAGGAGAGCAAAATGTTAGGAGGCCAAAATTTCAGGAGACTGAATTTATGGACAGTTTGACCAAGCGTTGACCAGCATGTGTTGACCTCCTTTGACTTTGTTTTTGTCAGGGCTATCTCTATTTGGGCAGGCCACATTATGGGCACATAAATCGAGGCTAAACATTGATTGTTGACCAGCGTTGACTGCAGCTAGGGCTAACCACAGGTGGGTTGTTTGACTAGACTTTGATTGGGATGAATTTGACTATTTTGAGGGTTGTTTTATCTTACTATTTGGAGGCAGAATTTGACTGAAGTTGGCCGATTTTCTGAGGGTCAAATTCTCCCTGTTGATCAGCATTAACTTTTCTGGTTAGGGCTCTTTTATTGCTGTTATAAATTATCATATTTGTAAATTGTATTATCTCTCTCTGCTGAACTATTGAAGATTAAAAGAATATTTGATCAAGGGTTTTCCCACATTGGGGTTTGTCCATGGCTAGTGCCACATCTTATGTCCTCTTGTATTGGCTTGTCTTCTACTTTTTATGTTTATGTTCTATCTACATTTTACTATCATGTTGACGTGATTGCTAATCTGAATATTGATACTGGGCTAATAAATAAATTGAAGTAAAATTTCTCTAAAGCATAGAACATACCATTGTTGCCTAATGTTTTGAGTTTCAACTTGTACAAAAAATTTAGATCCCATTCATTCAAAAAAAAATGAATGAGAAAAATGATCATATTTTTCAATCATCAATTTCCATGATTGTCAAAATTGAAGCTTTGTGCTTGGATTATCCCTAAAACCTTCCCAAAACATCCCTGAAATCTACCAAAAACATCCCTGAAATCTATTTGAAATCCCTTGGATCTATCCAGAATGCCTTGGGGACAGCTAGAAATTCCCCAAGTCCCCAATGGAGTCCCCAACAGTTTGAGTACATTTCCTAAGGGTCCAAAAGTCCCCAGAATGCGGGGATGTAGGGTATGTGAAGACAAAGCCCAAGCAAGAGTGAATTTCTTGAGGGCAAAGATCACAAGTTGCAAAGTAGACAATGAAAGGTTGGTTAAGGCTTAGGAAAGACTTGCAATGGCTCAGAGAAGCAGGTAGAGTTTAATGCAATTCAGATCTTGTCAGAGTTACAAAGACATGGACAACTGAGGATCAGCCAAGAGAAGGAAGGGAAAATTAATTGAGTCTATGGTAGCAGGTCTCGGTTCGGATACAGGTTGGATAGAGAGGACATAATTAGAGGTGGAATATCACTAGATACACCTGGCATGAGGACTGGTATGTATAGGCATCAATCTAGTTCCTCATCCATGAGACATCATTATAGTCCTCATCATCATCATCCTTATAGGAGCAGGGAGTATTTTCCTGAGGATTTCAAGAAGGTGAAGCCTGTTAATTTTGATGGAGAGATGAAGGAGCCAAAATATGTAGAGGAATGGTTGCTCGGAATGAAGAAATTCTTCAGATTTCATAGCTACTCAGAGAACATGAAAGTGTTGACAGTTCTAGACCCGCCAACATGTCAAGGGGATATCCCGATAGGAAGTCCCAATTAGACCTCAGACCGTTTGGTATAGGAGTCCCAACAGTGGGTTGTAAGGTCATGCCTTGACCGCAATGTCGCACAGAGGCAAGTAAGATAACTCTGCCAGTAGCAAGGGTGTGACTGCTGCAGTGAGTCAAGGAATGAGTATGAGAGGTTCTAACAC
Organism: Pinus tabuliformis; assembly: GCA_031772625.1. NCBI lineage: Eukaryota > Viridiplantae > Streptophyta > Pinopsida > Pinales > Pinaceae > Pinus > Pinus tabuliformis. The sequence goes on from CM062811.1 coordinate 904,970,763, forward strand.
TTCAAAGGGAGAGAAAGGTGAAGGTGAGTTCCAGGTTGAAAGGGATCAGTCCCAACTCGGCTAGGAACACACGGCACAAAGGACATTCATAGCTTTCAATAGATCAGTCAACACAGATGCGGAAGTCACAACATACAAGGTAAGATAACACGAACAACACTCACAGATCAATTTGAGACGAGTGTGACGGTTGATATAACAAGGTTCAGAGAAAGGTATGTCTGACGTCCGATAGAGAAGTCGACACGGACGGGGATAGCATTAACAACATATGCAACACACTAACAACAAGATTCATATAATTGCATACAAATCATTTAATATACATGTATGTAAGTTAAACAACATATATCATTAAGGAAACCAAAGCAGTCCAACTACAATAACAGCATATGCATGAAAATGTGTTGGCTTTTATTATATAAAGAAGTGTAAGTCACAATCATACAATACAGCATGTAAACCTGCTAGCCCCATCAATGGAACGTTATAGCCACATCCGCTTGCTCCTCCAAAGAGATGTACTAGCTCCATGCAGTAGAGAAGCCAAGGCGTGTTACAATACTATCCAAGCCTTCTTCAAGATAGTCTTAGTAAAAGATTGGCTGACCAAAATCCCATACAATGAGTTATGAGGGACTATTTATAACAAAGGGTGGGGTGACCCTTGACATTCCCCTTTGTGACAGTTCAACTATCCTCATGACTCTTCACCTACTCTATGATTGTTACATCCAATTGTTGACACTTGAGTTACACTTGGCATGAATCAACATTAAAATGCACATGTACTCATGTGAGACAACATGGCTTGAGAAAGCCTTGCAAGACATCACTGACACTCATTCCCCTGTGGTGAGACCAACTCTTTGACATGCTTGTGATGGTGAAGTTGGTGAGCTGATGCCAAGCTTGGCCGTCCGTGATGGTCTGCATGTACCTCATGGTGATATCTTGTTGAAGCAAACTCTTGCCTTCGTTGCAACCGGTGCATTGGTTCAGCCCCTTCATCCAACTTTTCTGCTAACATGCACATGGTCTTCTTGGTTATGGTTGAACTAGCAACACACTGATGCATAATATCCATGCTGATCTTCAAGTGTGTGTTGGTGGTCATGCGCATCAACTTGCCGAAGTACATGTTCAACCCTAGTTGGACTTGCCTCTTGTCTTCACCTTGGTGAGTGTGTTCAATGGGTTGAATTGCATGGATGTTGTTGGATCCCTGGCATGTGATCAACAAGATTACTCACCATGTTTGCTTTGTGTCAGTTGTTGGGATAGATCCTTAACTCGTATTGGTGCAGTTTCATCTGCGAGTCCATGTTGCGCTCACTGATGTTCCTGTTCCTGCTGTAACTCATTATATTGTCTGGGCAGCTTCATGTTCTTCCTGAGTTGCTACTTCAACGCATGAAAATCCTTCTTTGTTCCATCTTTTGCTTACACGCGATCTTCCTGGCGCGCCGTCACTTCATATCCCGAGTCTCCAAAGTTGATTTCATTATCAGTGGATCTGCTTGACCTTGCAACTTTGCTCCGCCTCTATGTTTCCAACAACCTTCCTCTTGCATTCATTTCTTTCACTGCATTCGATGTGATGCCTTCAGCTGTTGTTCATGATGATGCTCATTGTGATGTTGCTACTTGATGTTCTTGTCCATGAACAACTTGGTGTCTTTGTGAGTAGGTAAGCCCATGGACACATGATCGACTGCATCCCCAAGCGTGCTCTAAATGATGTCTTCATCTTTGCTCTCTTGGAAACCATTGTACCTGTACTGCTGAGAGGCAGATGAACACCTGTGATACTTGGAGACATGGCAACACTCATAGCAAGAAATTTGTTGGTCAAAAACCAAAATGAACATGAGAACTGACTTGCAACATACCTAGGTAAAATATCATGAAGGTTGCGCAATTTTGGCTAGGAGTTTAGGAGACCCACTACCAAGACTACACAAGGCATAGTCCGGGCTACTGAGAGACTGACTGACTGCTGGAACTGTGGAATGCATAGTCTAGTCTGGCTGCTGACTGTTGGGATTGCGCATTGTGTAATTCTAGTTGGGAAGGGCTGCAAGCCCAAGGACATATTTGCACAATTTCTTGATCCAAGCAGCCACAGTCCTCCAGAAATGCGCAAAACAGTCTTGGAGGCTAGTGTTGGGAAAGAATGTGCAAATCTGGAGAGGAAGGTGAGCCTTCCTTTCCCAGATTACGCAATGCAGCCTTGGTGAAAGCAAAGCTCAAGCCAAGGTTGGCCCAACTCGCCAATGGGCAACTGAAAGCATGTAAGTTAGTGAATGCATGGTGACACTAAGTGATAGTAGAAGTGATAAATAGTGCATGAAAAACATGAATGGAAGACAACAAATATATCAACATGCATGTGGGTGAGGTCGTTCGCCGATTGGGTGAACTTCCGTGCAAAACAATTTCATGCATGCGACAGTAGTGAGATAGCAACAAAAAGTAAAACAGAGCTAGGACAAGCTAGAATACATGTAAATGACAATAGGCATTCAAAGAAATCAAGAAAACAACACACACACAAGCAAATACATAGAAAGCGATAGGAATGCAGCACAAGGCATGGGAAGCGAGATTACCCCAAAACAGCTGGGATGAATTTGATAACTGCTTATAGATGTGATGTTGTATGTTAGAGCCATAAGGTTGATGTGAGGAATGAGCTCTGTAGCATCCAGTTGATGATTTTTGATAACATATAGGTTGTGACATGCATGCCACAAATCTAGGGGAAGTGACACTTAGAGGGAGGTTTCTGAATTGTTCCTTACATGTAACCTTCAACTGCTAAACATAGATCCCCAAAACAAGGGATTCCTTTGCATGCTACCTTGGGAGAAATAGCCCATGCATGCAAGTTTGTTTTGCTCAATCCTGGAGGGAACCAGTCAACTCAGCTACAAATACAAGAGACTACTTAACTGCTGGAGAAAAATGCGTATTTTTGGTTGGGATCTAGGCTGGATTCCCAAGAGATTTGCACAATTTTTGGGCTGAGAAGCTAACTGCTGCCCAGATTTGCGCAAATCCTAAGCTGAAAAGCCTACTACTGGGAAAATTTGCACAAATCCTGCTAGGAGGGTTGGCTGGCAGGATTACACAATCATGGAGCCCGGTAGGCTATCAGAGAGGATTGCACAATTTCTGGAGGGAAGGCTAGTTTCCCTCTAGAAATGCACAATTTTCAAGGGGAAGCTACTTAGCCTATAGATGGACCAAGTCTGGGTGAGTAGCCTATGAAGGGAAAAGATCAAATTGTGATTGACAGGCTGCCTTTGAGAAAGAAAGACACTGAAGCTTGAGTACTTGATGAAGCAAGGCAAGCTATTGTGAGGGTTGGTTGGGAGGCTCCAAAATAGGCTAAGGAAAAATTTTGGAGGGTGTTTGTAGCCGCTACAACACTAGGCGACACACTGGTATAACTCCAACTCTCTGAATGGACCTTGTTCATGAAAAGAAATTCTAACACCTCTGGAAGTATTGTTCAGCTCGCATATTATCTTGGCTTCACACTAACTTGATTGTAAGATGTAGCATCTGCCAGACTCTTGGTCAATTGACACACATTCCAAGCCAAGGCAACATAGTTGTTTTGATTGGGGTTGAGGGGTATAAAGGTGCACAAGTAGTATAGTCATCAGAGTTTTAGTTTCATCTCTCGTGTTGCTTCACTGCCAGTAGGCCTGGGCAGTGCCCTGGTGGAGTCACATAGGAACACAAGCATGGATCTACTGCTGGCGAGCCTAGTTAGTACCCTGGCGGAGTTTCTTGCATCTGCGCAAGAAGCCTTTCTCTTCTTTTGTCTTATTCATTTTTCATTTGAATATTTGACTTTTCATTTTTTTTTTCATTTTCACTGTGCATAGCACTTATTCATTTCAGAGGCGGAAAATGGATCCCGACTTATTGAGAGTAGAAGAGGTTGTTCCATAAGATAAGTAGTTTAATGTATCTCTGATGTGCTTGTTAAGATTCTCCCCGTCACCTTACTCTACTTGACTGAGTTGACAAGGGTTAACCCCAAAACAATCGACTAGAGAAGTTGACACTAGTTAACACACAAGCATTGTGGTTACACCAAGGCTCACTTCGAAGAGTACATATTTTCCTTCGACGTATCATGGACTAAGAGTAACAAGTTCATCATACAAAGGCAAGATAACAGATAACCAAGTAGCGATAGTTGTACAAACCCTCTTGTACTTTACCCAGCTTGTTTCATGAGTCACACATGGTTTCATGTGAACTAACCTACAAATGAAACAAACGAATGAACTAACAACAAAGCCAAGAAAAAGCAGAAGAAAAAATGAGAGCAAAGCAAGAAAACAAACAAGAAAACAAAGCATGAAAAAAAACAAGCATGCAAGCAAACAACTGAAAGAAAACATTACTCCTACTCCTCCACTAATGGTGCATGGGCTTGATCACGTGAAGCGATACTTCCAATGGAGCCACCGACGCATTGGTAGACCCATGTGGGTGAAGGCTTGTTCCGCGAGTAACCTAGTTGTGTGGACTAGCATACAAGAAAGATATAATAGTGAAGTCAGCTACACTTCGTGTTTCAAAGTGACCACGGGACATAAGTGAGTGCATGTGCATGACAGACAGTCCGTGGACTTATCATGGTGTTGCGTGACACTACATGCAACTTTGAATCCAAAGCACACTCTTGACTGAGACATGTAAGCAAATGAAAGAAACAAAGACAACTTGCATCGTGAATGAGTATTTGCAATGTAAGACTCCTCCAATGCATGAGCAATGGGATCGTGCAGTTCGAGTGGAGGAAGTGTGATTTGTGAGTGAGGTGGATCTTTAATGCATACAGATGAGTGATGAGGAGGCTTGGGTGATTGAACAGTTTCATGATCAGAGGTGAGACTGACCCCAAGAGAGCGAGGGCCTGACATAACCATTAGTTCGGGCTGAAGTGCCTCGACCATCTTAGTGCCTCAACTTCATCATCAGGTGGATCATCATAAACCGGTGGCTTCGAAAGATAAACTACGATAGATTCATGATCGTATAAAAAATGGAAGCAAATGGATCATGACTGCCACAATTAGAAAAATCAATGAATTCTTCAGCATATGAATGAAACAAAGGGGTAGATGAAAAGAGAATGAACTAATCCTATGTGTTTCCAGAAAGGATAGATGAAGGATCAAGTGGATCTTCAATGAATAACTTATCCTCTCCATTGTCAAATGATGGACTAGCATCCGGTGAGTCATACAAGTGATCAACAATGGGTGCATCCATGGATGAAGACACACATGAAAAATCATGGATGGCAGGTTCACCAAAGAGGCTAGGAAAGAACAAAGTGGGCTCAGACAAAAGGGAGTTATCCTTCACCGATTGTTGATGTTCAAGCTCCCACTCATACTCTTCATGAATGATAGCACATGTTGGTTGTGCAACACCAACTCTATCAGTGGGTTGTTCCTCATTCACAAAAAGTGAAGAGTTCGGAATGGATGAACATAAGACAACATCATCCATAGGAACACCTGAGTGCGAAGACGGAGGTCGAAGAAAAGAATGCACATGGGAACTCGAAGGACTCACAACCAAATCTGTGCAAAAATTGAGTGGAGTGATGTTGGGAGGGTGTGAAGTATGAACAGACGTGCAAACATGATCCTCAGCATCACTGGGCGATGGTGGAACTATCGAATGAGAGGGAGGCAGACAATCTGTTGAGACAGTGCCTGCTCCCACATGGAATTGCACAGTTCCATCAACGAAGAAGGTTGAGTGAGACTTGACATCAATATTTCTCATGGACAAGCATATTTCTTAAGACAGTACTTGAACCGGTCCCAGAGATAAGTGAACTTCATCTGGCTCTTTAGAGCTTGAAACTGTAAATCACGAAAGCGTTGCCAAAAATCAATAATGGATTCATGCGGAGCCCTCCATTGCTGTAACAGTTTCCAGTCAAGATGGTTTGGATCAAAATTATGGAGCGTGTCTTCAATAATATCACATAAGTCTTCACATGAGTGCATGGTGTGAGCCGATAGGCTGAGCACCCAACAAAATGGGGATTCGTGAATTGTGAATGTAAGTAGCAGGCCGGCCTATTCGTTAGTAAACTCATATTTTAATAAATCATGGAAAGAAAGTAATGTAAGTGCTTAGGCCAGGCCACTTTGCCTTCACCATCATACATGTGAGTGGACAAGAGATTGAAAAGCTTCCCCAAGATAGAGACATCTTCATGATTTTAAAAACACCTGAGAGGAGGAAGAATGCAAGACTCCATGAAAGATGTGCAAAGATTCAAAACTAGATGAGAGGACACTGCTTGTCATCAAGCCCTCCTTCTAGCGCCAGAAATGTTGACAGTGTTGGACCTACCAACATTTCAAGGGGATCTCCCTGTTAAGAAGTCCGAATTAGACCTTAGACCATTTGGTGTATGAGTCCTAGCAGTGGGCCGTAAGGTAATGCCTTGACTGTGATGTCGCAAAATGGCAAGTAAGATAACTCTGTCAATAGCAAGGGTGTGACTGATGCATTGAGTCAAGGAATGAGTATGAGAGGTTCCAACACTTCAAAGGGAGAGGAAGGTGAAGGTGAGTTCTAGGTTGAAAGGGATCAATCCCAACTCGTCTAAGAACACACAAAACAAAGGACATGCACAGCTTCTGGCAAAATAGTCGACACAGATGTAGCAGTCACAACATACAAGGTAAGATAACACGAAAAAACTCACAAATCAGTCCGAGACGAGTGTGACGGTTGATATAAAAAGGTTCAAAGAAAGGTCTGTTTGATGTCCGGCAGAGCAGTCGACACAGACGGTGACAGCATTAACAACATATGCAACACACTAACAACAAGATTCATATAATTGCATACAAATTAGTTCATATACAAGTATGTAAGCTAACAATGTATATCATTAAGGAAACTGGAGCATTCCAACTACAATAACAACATATGCATGAAAATGTGTTGGCTTTTATTATATAAAGAAGTGTAAGTCACAATCATACAATACACCATGTAAACTTGCTAGCCCCATCAGTGGAACATTACAGCGACATCCACTTGCTCCTTCAAAGAGATGTACTAGCTCCGTGCAGTGGAGAAGCCAAGGCATGTTACAATATTGTCCAAGCCTTCTTCAAGATAGTCTTAGTAGAAGCTTGGCTGACCAGAATCCCATACAATGAGTTATGAGGGACTATTTATAGCAAAGGGTGGGGTGACCCTTGACATTCCCCTTTCTGACAATTCAACTATCTTCATGACTCTTCACCTACTCTATGACTGTTACTTCGAACTATTGACACTTGTCTTACACTTGAAATGACTCAACATTACAATGCACATGTACTCATGTGAGACAACATGGCTTGAGAAAACCTTGCAGACATCACTGACACTCGGTCCACTGTGGTGAGACCAACTCTTTAACATGCTTGTGATGGTGAAGCTGGTGAGCTAATGCCAAGCTTGTTCATCCGTGATGGTGTTCATGTACCTCATGGTGACATTTTGTTGAAGCAAAATCTTGCCTCCATTGCAACCGGTGCATTGGTTCAGCTCCTTCATCCAACTCGTCTGCTAACATAGGCATGGTCTTCTTGGGTATGGTTGAACCGGAAACACACTGATGCATAGTGTCTATGTTGATCTTCAAGTGTGTGTTGGTAGTCATGCGCATCAACTTGCCGAAGTACATGTTCAGCCCCAGTTGGACTTGCTTCTTGTCTTCGCCTTGGTGAGTGTATTGAATGGGTTAGATTGCATGTGTGTGCTCAATGACATGCATGTTTTTGGATCCCTAGCATGTGATCAGCAACATTGCTCACCATGTTTTCTCTGTGTTTGTTGCTGGGATAGATCCTTAACTCGTACTAGCGCAGTTTCATCCATGAGTGCATGTTGCACCCACTGCTATTCTTGTTCCTGCTACAACTCATTGGACTATCTGTGCAGCTTCATGTTCTTCTTGAGTTACTACTTCAACACATGCAGCTCCTTATTTGTTCCATCTTCTGCCTTCGCACGATCTTCCTATCGCAACGTCACTTCATAGCCTGAGTCTCCAAAGTTGATTTCATTATCAGTGGATCTACTTGATCTTACAACTTTTCTCTGCCTCTCTGTTTTCAACAACCTTCCTCTTGCATTCGCTACATTCGATGTGTTGCCTTCAGTTGTTATTCATGATGCTTCTCGCTGTGATGCTGCCACTTGATGTCCTTGTCCATGAACAACTTGATGTCTTCGTGAGTAGGTAAGCCCACAAACACATGATCAACTGCATCCCCAAGTGCGTTCTAAATGGTGTCTTCATCTCTGCTCTCTTGGAAACCATTGTACCTATACTGCTGAGAAGCGGATGAACACTTGTGATACCTAGAGACATGGAAACACTCATAGTAAGCAATCTGTCAGTCGAAAACCCAAATGAACATGAGAACTGACTTGCAACATACCTGGGTAAATGATCATGAAGGTTGTGCAATTTCAGCCGAGAAGTCGGGAGACCGACTGCCAAGACTGCACAAGGCACAGTCTGGGCTGCTAAGAGATTGACTAATTGTCAGAATTGCGGAATGTACAGTCTAGTTTGGCTGCTGACTATTGGGATTGTGCATTGCACAATTCTAGTTGGAAAGGACTATTGGACCAAGGACAGATTTGCGCAATTTCTTGAGCCAAGCAGCCACTATCCTCTAGAAATGCGCAAAACAGTCCTGGAGGCCAGTGTTGGGTAGGAATGCACAAATCTAGAGGGGAAGGTGAGCCTTCCTTTCCCAGATTGCGCAACGCAGCCTTGGTGAAAGCAAAGCCTAGCCCAAGGTTGGCCCAACTCGCTGACGGGCAACTGAAATCAAGTAAGTCAATGATGCATGGCGACACTAAATGATATCAGAAGTGATAAACACTACATGCAAAACATGAGTGGAATATAGCAAACAGATCAACATGCATGTGGGTGAGGCCATTCGCTAGTTGGGCGAACGTCCGTACAAAATAGTTTCATGCATGTGACAACAGTGAGATAGCAACAAAAATTGAAACAAAGCTAGGACAAGCTAGAATACATGTAAATGACAACAGGCATTCAAAGAAATCAAGAAAACAACATTCACACAAGTGAATACAGAAAAAGAGACAGAAGTGCAGCACAAGGCATTGGAAGCGAGCTTACCCCAAAATAGTTGAGTTGAATGTGCTGACTACTTCTAGATGTGGTTTGGGATGTCAAAGATACAAGGTTGATGTGAGGAATGAGCTTTGCAGCATCTGGTTGATGAGTTTTGATAACATTGAGGTTGTGATGTGCATGCCACAAATCTAGGGGAAGCGACTGTTGGGACTCAGAAATGTCATATTTTCATCCACCTTTTTCTTCACTATTCCTTAAATTTCATCATCCCATTAACCTTTTATCATATCATTTTCATACATACATTTGGGTTTCACCTTCTTATTTTCCATTTTATTCATTTTTGTATTACAAGTGAATTTATGATTAAATATTAGAAAATATACATATTTTTATATATATCTCAAGAATATGTGAGTTTTGTGATGTGTAGGAAATATGTGAAGAATTAATATCTCCTCCACCATATTAAGGAGATAATTATGAAAGCCTATTCCTAAGGAGAAAATCATGGAGGATTTGGTTGGCATATCTTATCCAAGATATGTGAGAGATTTATGGAGGAATCAAAGGGATCATATTTTGTAATAATGGGAAAGTAGTTAAAAATGCTTGAGAGATTTGTGGGATCATATCTTGTAATAATGGGAAATTAGTTGAGAGTGCTTGAGATAATATTGGATATGTAATTATGAGAAGGTTATCTTCCTCATGTATATAAGAGAGTGCGCTCTCTTCATTTTAATAAGGAAGAATGAATAATGGAAAGGAATTCTTAGTTTTTCATTTTTACTATGCTTTCATGATTTGTAATTTGATTCTTGTAATATAAGATATTTTTATTGTTGTGAGCTCACATATGTTGTTTGTCATTCAATTCTTCACATGTTGTATTGTTTTTCTTTTATGCAATTTCCTGCTTTCATAGTTAGTGTTTCAATGCCTTCCTAGATTAATTTGATTTCAGTAATTTAGATTAGATTAGATTAAATTAGTTCCACTTCGGTCTTGCATATATAGTGCATGTGCCTCGTAAGTTTACGAACCTCGGATTGACAAATTAAATAGTTGGGCAAGTACTACAACAAAATTAAACGAGCACATTTTCACCCAACATTTTGGCGTCGTTGCCGAGGAGGCACGATGGATTGAAGTTTAGTTTGATTTTTCATGCAACTGTGTTTAGACATGTTCCTAAATCCGAGGTGTTAAGGCGGTAAGACGTGGGGAACAGCCTACGCATCGCATTCGAGATACCGTAATGGGCTCGACCTCTTATGGATCAGGGCATGTAGGGTGTGTTTACATTTATGCAAGTGTGAATTTCAATTTCTGAAAGTGTGTTTGATTTTTGCAACTGTGAAGAATGCTTGATGAATTCATGGTTCATGGTTGTAATTGAAGCATTCGATTACTCAATTAATGAGCAGTACTTGTAAGAGGGTTTAATTGAGTATTGAATTCAAGATTATTTCTGTGGTCCTTTTGTTTTTTAGTGTGCTGATTTTTTTTTGTTGTTTTTAGAATCTCTTTCAACATGGTTCTATAATGAGTGTTGGAACTACTCACTCAGATCCTTGCAGAAGTCGGAATCTCCTCTTCCCTGGAAAAGGAGATCTTGACAAGAATTGAAAGTTCAACTACTCCCCAAGAAATAAATGAAGATTCAACATCTGAAGAATTCTGCGTATCTGATGGCGAACAGTCATTCGAATAGGAGATTGAGGAAGAAGAACAGAAGATTGGAGAAGAAGAACAGGAGTTACAACATGATCTGAGGGAGAGAAACTGCGCTTATCAAAGCTTTATCGAACAATGGTTCCAGGTAAGTACTAGATTAGATTCATCTTTTTATTTTTTAGTTGATTTGCAGTTACAGTAACTAGACTCATTCACTCTCAAATATTTTCATCCATCATTTAAAAAATTTCTTCTAGATCTATTGTTGTTACTGCTACGTGAGTGGCTTCATTGGAAGTTTAATTACACGTAACCAATTTTTTCTAATTAGTATAGAGTAGGTAGGCTTTCATTTTTAATTTTTTTCTTTCATTTTCAGTTTTTCTTTTACCTAGAATAAGTATGCTCTCCTCCTGCGTCTTTGTACGATCTCGAGGATCAGAAAATAGGGATGATTTAGACTAATTTCAAGAATAAATAAATGTTTTGCAATATGCTTGATCAAAGACATCTTTCAATATGAAAATTATTATGTCCATTTGTTAAAAAAATTAAGAGAAAGTTTAGTTTCTTTCTCAACTTTAGTTTTTCATTGATTAAAAAAAAAAAAATTAAAAACTAACCATTTTTGTTTTTAAAGATAGGATTAATTTTTTAATAAAAATAGAGCAGTAAGAGGCCATCTTATCCTGGCACTGGAAATTGAGCAAGAGCTGAATGATCTTCGTAGGAAAAAAAAAAAAAATGACCTTTGTTGGATTTTCAGGGCTTTGTTTCCTTGAACTTTTCATCCAGAAATTCTTCATCGATTCGTACAAATGGACGGAAAATCGCTCTGTTGGGTACTTCTGGTTTTCGTGGTGAGCTCTTCGTTGATTTCATTAGCAAATGCGGCAGCATCGGAGCCTACTTATTGTGATTTGGATACCAGCTACCCGGTGAAGGTTAAATCGGTGGATATCAATCCTAATCCAGTTGTGAGCGGTGCTCCGGCCACATTTAAGATTTCTGCAATTTCGGACGAGGCCCTTTCTGGTGGACAATTGAGTATTGATGTCTTTTTTTTATGGAGTACTGTCCATACGAAAAGTCATGATCTTTGTACCAAGACAACATGCCAGGATTCACTCCACCTGGCTCATATACGCTCAAGATGAAGCTGATTGATGCCGATGACAATCAATTGACTTGTGTTAATATCGGCTTCCAAATTGTTCGTGGTAGCCTAATTGACCAAATCTGAGGCACAGTGACTACGGGACTGCTAGAGACAATTTGATTACTTATTGCTGAATTCTGATCTGAAATTTTCGATTAGTTTTGGATCTCAGAATGTATTGGTTATTTATTTGACTTGTATGCATCTGATTTCCTGCGACATCATTATAATTAGAATGTATCCTTTGGTTTGTGTTACATATCCATGGAGAATTGATTGGCAATATTTTGACTGAGACTGTTATGGCTCTGGATCCTCCCTCCACGTGTTGATCCTCTTGCTTATGCATGGTACAAATTGTAAATAAAAACATGTCATAATTTTCTTTGTAAGATTTCTTGGAACGGCTTCGATCCCACGACCTCCTGCCCGAGTCATGCACAACACACGGTCCTTTTCGGCCAATCCCATCATTTCGCCGATGACAGGTCCTTCACAAAGCTCCGATGGTTGCCTTGCTTCAGCAATTAAACCACCAACATAAACCTGTTCTCTATTATTAACCCGCCTAACATGACTATCCCTCCTATTCGATGTTGATGATGCCCTCAGTCTCTTCTCCAATCGCTCCCGTGCCTCCAGTATAACTTCATTGAGGAGATCATTATCATTCTGGTCTGTCTGGTACAGGGTTATAGGTCTTGTCATTGGATTGCTTGCAGCTCCGCGATCAGCAAAAGGCACGGCACGCCTTGTCTTTCCAGCGGCCCAAGAATTCTGGCTATGATTTGAAGAGACAGCTCCGAGATAAGACCGTCGACGAGCGTGCACTGCTGGCAGCATTCCAGTTACTGGAATTTCAACCAAAACAACTGAAAATTCACCCGAAGTAATGTGATCGGAATGTCAAGACTGTATCAATCCCCTGCCTTCCTAAAATTCTCCTCTTCCAGAGCCTCCTATTCAATTGCATCTTTCCGATGACCTCCTGTGGTTTGTAATTGGGAATTTATTTCTTTTTGGGCCATATGTGTGTTCTGTAGTCCGGATTAGTACTTTCTTTCTTTTCCATATTCAATAATATTTTGATAAATTTGAGGCGTAAAAGTCAATAGATCGACGCTTCTTGTATTCAGATGCATGCAAAGACACGTGGAAAGCCTAGCTAGCGAACTGCAAGTCATCAAACGATCATCATGTAGCATATCACTGATGATATAATGCTTCGGTTTGAAAACGTCCAATAGTTTCAATTTGAAGTTGTCGTTTTCAGATGCGTTCTCCACGAAATGAAAATGAAATATACGAAGCATAGGGTGTGAACGTAAACCGAGCGGGAAAAGCTAAGGCAACGCTCTAATACATAAGTTAAGTTATATATTTTTTTATTTTGTTTTAATCAGGGTTAATTTTTTTGTTTTTTTCATTATTAGTTTTTCCTGTAATACAATATATATATATATATATATATATATATATATATATATATATATATATATATATATATATATATATATATATATATATATATATATATATAGATATCAGAATCAATTGCCCTCATTTATTCATAAACTAACTACTTGTTCCCTCAGAAATACAACAGCCTTTTCAAATGTTTTAAATCAATTTTCCTGCAAACCACTAAAAACATTTTGAAAAAGTATTGCACAATCAATGAGTACATTGCATGGGGACATGCAATATTTCTAGTTGGGGGGAAATCAAAGTATGTTGGATTTTTTTTGTGAATTTATGGGCAAAAGTTAGGATGCATATACTAACAAGATAAATGAGATTGGTGTTGTGTAGGTCAATGAGAAGCTTATGCAGAAAGCTCAACATTACAATACGACACCCTTTTCATCCACAATTAGTGTAACTTCGAAAAATAATTTACAAATGGACATTTCATAAATTCTTGAAAATGCGCTAATTTGTTTTTGAGTCACTTCATACAGGAATGATCGATGGAGATGGCACACAAAGGTGACAATTTTTATGCAGGAATGGTGCTAAGTTTTTCAGAGTGAAGACAATCTAATGCAAAAGTGATTTTTCGAAATCACAATGAAACATGCATCATTGGATGCTTGAAGGAACTAATTCTTCACTGCACATATCACGACATTTTCCACTACACAAAAAAATATTTTTGCGTCATGATTACTTCCCTTTTTCCTTCCAAACGCCTAGACCATCCTTGTGTTGCAGCCCATCTTCCATTTCCTTATCTTTCACGACTTCATGCACGCCTATTTTTCTAAATCGCATGCATCCCTTTATCCTTTTCAGTTTATTTTTGCCTTCTGGTTTTCCTTCTAAATAAAACTCATTCCCTTTCCATGATTACATTGCCTTGATTTCCTAGCCATGCTGATCCACACTGCTTGTCTGTGAGTTCTTTCCATTTATAGTCCTACCAAATCTTTTTGTCCAAACTGGCGTTGACTGATGTGGGATTCCTTAAGGCCCACCTTTCAACAAGTCTTGCCCCATCGACATCAGCACCTTATCTAGAAATAGACTAGAGTGCCGTAATCCAATGATTTCTATTCATGCTCGACATCGACACATTCATTCGCATGTTTAGAATTGTACCATCGGGTTTGTAGTGGGTGAAGACTATACACTTTTTCACGACTCCCTCAGCAGTTACAGCAGCATGAATTCTGATCTATGAAAGTACCACAGTTCCACTTTCAGCATTTATCTTTTCCATGATTTAGCATCAGCAGTTCAGATTCCTTCATTTCCCAGGATCCAGTTACAACAACATCAGTCACATTTTCCTGATCCAGCAGCAGCAGCAGTTACATTCCTATTGCATAATTCATCATTCTTGCATAAGTAGAGGTATGTTGTTTTCTAATCTTTAATCATGTAATTCCTTATATGCTAACTTGAATATTTTGGAAAATTCCCTCACCATGCTACATTTCCTTTCATGAGCCATGTCAAGTTGCATGAGGACATGCAACCAATTCAGTTGAGGGGGGGAGAACTATATTCACTACATATTCACTTCCATGATTCCATTTCTTCACCACTATCACTCCATTTACCATTCACCAACATTTATTTTCCAATGATACTTTGTTGCACTTTGCTTCATACGCAATATTGGCATGCTTCATTCGTAGGATAGTCTGGTTATTGCAATAGGTAGCAATGCAACTGCCTTGCATTTTGATGAAATAGTCTCATCCTTGCTGACGGAGGAGATGAGACGGAAAAATATGGAGAGCTAGAATGGTGATGCCTTGTCTGTACAAGGATGGTCTCAGAACAGAAACAAAAATAAGTCATCAAGTAGAAGATCTAAATCTAGTGGGAGATCTAAATCTCAAGGAAAACCTATAAAGGTGGTGTGCTGGAAATGCCAAAAGGAAGGGCACTTCAAAAGGGACTATAAATCTAAAGCTCCTAATAAAGGAAAGGGATCTGATGATGCTCCTTCTGTAGAAGTGAAAACCACCTCAGATGAAGGTGGGGATGTGTACTTGGCTTCTTCAAGTACACATGTAGATCATGAGGCATGGTTGATTGACTCAGGTGCATCCTTTCACTTCACTCCCCATAGAGAGTGGTTCTGCGAGTATGATAAATACAATGGTGGTGATGTATTCTTAGGGGAAGATAGGAAGGCTAGAATTGTTGGTCATAGAAAAGTAAAGTTGAAGTTGCAAGGTGGAAGGGTTAGAACACTTCTAGGTGTTCTGCATATTCTTGCATTAGTGAGAAATCTGATTTCTGTAAGCAATTTGGATGATGCAGGTGTAAAAACAGTGTTCAAGAAGGATACCTGCAAGATGGTTCAGGGAGCACTGGTATTGATGCAGGGAGTTTGGAATGGAACTTTGTACAAGCTGCAAGGTAGAACTATTGTTGATGGGTGCAACAATTTTGTGGCTCCTGAAAGTGGAGCAGAAAATCTGGTGGTCTCTAGAGAGAAGACCATGCTGTGGCATCAAAGGCTTGGACATATTGGAGAGAAGGGCCTTTGAATACTTCATGTTAAAGGTATGGTAGAAGGTATGAGTAATAGCTCTCTAGATTTTGATTTCTGTGAAAATTGTGTATATGGGACGCATAATCGAGTGAGTTTCCCCTCTAGTGGTAAGAGGGCGAAACAGATATTAGAGCTTGTGCACAGTGATGTGTTTAGACCTGTGAAGGTTCCATCACTGGGTAAGTCTGTATATTATGTATCATTTATAGATGACTTCTCAAGGAATACATGGATATATTTCCTTAAGAAGAAATCTGAAGTCTTTGACAAGTTTAAAGAATTCAAGGCTCTGGTGGAAAACTAGATAGAGAAGAATATAAAGGTGCTGAGGACAGATAATGGTGGAGAATTTTGTAGTAAGGAATTTGAAGAATTCTATAAGAAGTGTGGTGTAGCACGGCAGAAGACTACTCCATATACACCTCAGCAAAATGGAGTTGCAGAAAGTATGAACAAGATGTTGATGGAAAGGGTAAGAAGCATGCTCAGTGGTGCCGGGTTAGGACAAGAATTCTAGGCAGAGGCGATGGAGATAGCATGTTATCTGATCAACAGATCACCTTCATTAGTGTTGGAGGATAAGACTCCACAAGAGGTATGAACTAGTAAGAAACCCTCTCTTTCACATCTGAGGGTATTCGAATGTGATGCATATGTACATGTTCCAAAGGAGAAATGAACCAAGTTAGATATTAAATCTGAAAAGTGTATCTTTATTGGGTATAAGGATGGTGTAAAGGGTTATAAGCTTTGGAACCCAGTAACAAGGAAGGTTGTGTACATCTGAGATGTGGTGTTCAGAGAGCTGAAAGATGTTATTAAACATGAAGTCCAACCAAAGGAACCTGAGAAGGTAGAGTTTGAGATAAATGAGGAAGAATCAGACTCTACAGTAGAGGAGGAATCAGAAGATGAAGAGCCAAAAAATCCAAGTGTAAGAAGATCAGCTTGAGAAAGAAGGCAGCCAAAAAGGTATAGTCCATCTGCTTTCTGTTCAAATTTTGCTTTAGCTATTACTGATGATGATCCCAGAACTATGAAGGAAGCAGTAGATTCAGAGGATGGAAAACTCTGGAAAGAGGCCATGGTTGATGAAATGGCATCTTTGCACAAAAATGAGGCTTGGGATCTAGTGGAGTTGTCGGCCGAAAGGAAACCCATTGGCAACAAATGGGTGTTTAAGAAGAAGACAAATGCAGAAGGAAAGGTGGAGAAATACAAAGCTCGGTTGGTAGCAAAAGTTTATTCCCAGGTGCCGGGAATTGATTTTGGTGATATTTTTTCTCTTGTTGCCAAGGTAACTTCTATTAGATTACTTTTATCTATTGCTGCTGCTTTTGATTTTGAGGTAGAACAGATGGATGTGAAGACAATATTTCTTCATGGGGATCTGGAAGAGGAGATCTACATGAAGCAACCTGAAGGCTTTGCGGTGAAGGGTAAGAAAGAATTGGTATGCAAGTTAAAGAAGTCTCTGTATGGGTTAAAACAATCACCAAGGATGTGGTATCAGAAATATGATACATTTATATGGGGACTTGGCTTCACTAGAAGCAAAGCAAATCACTATGTGTATTTTAAATTAATTGGTGACCGTGTTATTTATCTAGTATTGTATGTGGATGATATGTTGCTTGTTGGAAATGACAAAGAAATTATCCAGGATTTGAAGACCCAATTGTCCTCCAAATTCGACATGAAAGATCTTGGTGGTGCAAACTATATTTGGGCATGGAAATTAAAAGAGATTAGGCAAAGAAGAAGCTCTGGTTAAACCAGAGGAAGTATGTCGAGACAATACTGCAGAGATTTAATATGCAAGATAGTAAATCAGTGAAGGTTCCTATTCCTATAGGTGTGAGGTTATCTGCTGAACAGTGTCCCAAGACACAAGAAGAGGAAGATGACATGTCCCATGTTCCATATGCAAGTGCAGTCAGTAGCCTGATGTATGCAATGGTCTATACTAGACCAAACATTGCACATGCAGTGGGAGTATTAAGCAGGTTTATGTCAAAACCAAGGAAGGAGCATTGGACAACAGTGAAGCGGGTTTTCAAGTATTTGCATGGCACTAGTGATTATGGTTTGTGCTACCAAGGAAGACCAGGATTGGATAGAATATTAGATATTCATGGATTTGTTGATGCATATTGGGCTGGATATCTGGATCAGAGAAGATCTACAAGTGGGTATGTGTTTAACCTATTTGGAGGTGCAGTCAGTTGGATGAGTACGAAACAATCTGTAGTGGCACTATCAATTATAGAGGCAGAATACATGGCAGCCACTCATGCAAGAAAGGAAGCAGTTTGGTTGCAGAGATTGTGTTCAAGTATGGGGTTAGTACAGGGAGCTACAAGGATAGATTGTGACAGTCAAAGTGAAATTTTCTTGGCAAAGAACCCCGCATATCATTCAAAGACAAAGCACATTGATGTTCAGTATCACTTTGTGAGGGATATGATAGAAGACAAAGAGGTGTTGTTAGTAAAGGTGGACACTTTGAAGAATATTGCATATGCATTGACAAAATCTGTGAGCTCTAAGAAGTTCTCTTGGTGTAGAGAGACAATGGGTGTTTCAGGGCTGGAAAAATGACTAAGCTCTCCTGTGGCCCCCTGTGGAAAGAAAACAACAAGTGGGAGAACGTTGGGTTGTGTTACATTCTTTCCACTACAAACCTACGTAGTGAACTAAGGGGTTAGAGGGGGGGTAGAGCCCCTCCTTCATTGTGCCGATTGTGCAACGGGGGGTTCATAGGGGCGGTGGCAGCCCGCCTTGTCCGGGGGTTTTGAGGGGGGCAGGTAGCCCCCCTCTACGGGGTCTGGGGCAGTACCCTGGGAAAAAAAAAATTGGACCCTATATTAGGTTGGGCAAACCTACCTATGGTTTTCGGTCCATGGTACTAGATGCTTCAGCATGTATAAATATGTATTGTAACATTGAAAGGAACATAATGAAAAGTCAAGCTGGTAGTCCCAGTTTTGGGATCTAGGGGAAAATCTCTGTGTATATGTGTTTTATGTGTTATGCTCTCGAATTATTTATTTTCTGTGTTTCTAGAATTCGTATGCAGGTAATTTCTGTATGAGGTTAAAACCTACACACTACTAGCAGGCCTGGACAGTACCCTGGTAGAGTCACATACGAACAAAAGCATGGCTCCGCTACCAACGAGCTTGGTCAATACCTCGACGAAGTTGCTTGCATCATCTCCCTACATAGGAATCCTTTCTCTTCTTTCGCCTTATTGACTTTTCATTTTTTTTCATTTTCATTGTGCATAACACTTATTCATTTCATAGGTGGAAGAGGGATCCCGACTTATTGAGAGTAGAAGAAGTTGTTCCAGAAGAGAAGTAGTTTAATGAATCTCTGACGTGCCTATTAAGGTTTCCCCCTCACCTTACTCTACTTGACTAAGCTAACAAGGGTTAACCCTAAAACAATTGACTAGAGAAGGTGACACTAGTGAACACACAACCATTGTGGTTACACCAAGGTTCACTTCGAAGAGTATGTATTTTCCTTCGATGTATCATGGACTAAGAGTAACAAGTTCATCATACAAAGACAAGATGACAAATAACCAAGTAGCAATAGATGTACAAACCCTCTTGTAGTTTACCCATCTCATTTCATGAGTCGCACATGGTTTCATGCAAACTAACCTACGAATGAAACAAATGAATGAACTAACAACAAAGCAAAGAAAAAGCCGAAGAAAAATTGAGAGCAAAGAAAGCAAACAAACAAGCAAACAAATCATGAAAGCAAACAAGCATGCAAGCAAACACTAATCCTACTCCTACACTAATGGTGCATGGGCCTGATCACGTGAAGTGATACTTCCAATGGAGCCACCGGTGCATTGGTAGACTCATGTGGGTGAAGGCTTGGTTCGCAAGTAAACTAGTTGTGTGGACCAACATACAAGAAAGATATAACAGTGAAGACAACCAAACTTCATGTTTCAAAGTGCCCATGGGACATAGGTGAGTGCATGTGCATGACGGATAGTCCGTGGACTTATCATGGTGTTGTGTGACACTACGTGCAACTTTGAAGCAAAAGCACACTCTTGACTGAGACATGCAAGAAAATGAAAGAAACAAAGACAACTTGTGTCATGAACAAGTGCTTGTAATGTAAGACTTCTCCAATGCACGATCAATGGGATCGTGTAGCTCGAGTGGAGGAAGTGTGATCTGTGAGTGAGTTGGATCTTTAATGCATACAGATGAGTGATGAGGAGCCTTGGGTGATTGAACAGTTTCATGATTGAAGGTGAGACTAACCCCAAGAGAGCAAGGGCCTGACATAACCATCAGCTCGGGCTGAAGTGCCTCGACAGTCTTGGGTGTCTCAACTTGATCATTAGGTAGATCATCATAAACTGATGGCTTCGAAAGATCAACTGTGATAGATTAATGATCTTATAAAAAATGGAAGAAAATGGATCACGACCGCCACGATCAAAAAAATCAATGAATTCTTTGACATCCTCGTGATCAGATGAATCAAATAGAGGGGTAGATGAAAAGCGAATGAACTCATCCTCTATGTTTCTTGAAAAGACAGATGAAGGATCAAGTGGATATTCAATGAATAACTTATCCTCTTCATTGTCGAATGATGGACTAGCATTCGGTGAGTCCTGCGAGTGATCAACAATGGGTGCATCCATGGATGAAGACACACATGTAAAATATGGATGGCAAGTTCACGAAAGAGACTAGGAAAGAACAAAGGGGTCTCAGACGGAAGGGAGTCATCCTTCGCCAAGTGTTTATGTTCAAACTCCCACTCATACTCTTCATGAATGAAAACGCATGTTGGTTGTGCAACACCAACTCCGTTAGTGGGTTGTTCCTCATTCACAACAAGTGAAGAGTCCGGAATGGATGAACAAAAGACAACATCATCCAGAGGAACACCTGAGTACGAAGACGGAGGTCAAAGAAAAGAATGCACATGGGAACTCGAAGGACTCACAACCAAATCTGCGCGAAAATTGAGTGGAGTGATGTTGGGAGGGTGTGAAGTATGAAAAGATGTGTGAACATGATCCTCAGCATCACTGGGCGATGGTGAAACTGTTGAATGAGAGGGAGGTGGTCAATCCATTGAGACAGTGCCTTCTCCCACATGGAATTGCACAGTTCCATCAATGAAGAAGCTTGAGCAAGGCTTGACATCAAGCTTTCTCTTGGGACGAGTAGATTTCTTAAGACAGTACTCGAACCGGTCCCAGAGATAAGAAAACTTTATTTGACTCTTCGAAGCTTGAAACTATAAGTCACAGAAAAGCTGCCAAAAATCAATAACAGATTCATGCGGAGCCCTCCATTGCTGTAATAGTTTCCAGTCAAGATGGTATGGATCAAAATGATGGAACCTGTCTTTAATAAGATCACAGAAGTGCTCGCATGAGTGCACGATGTGAGTCGATAGGCTAAGCACCCAAAGAAATGGGGATTCGTGAAGTGTGAATGAAAGCAGCAGACCAACATGTTCGTTGGTAAACTCATCTTCATCATAAATTATGGAAATAAAGTTATGTAATTGCTCAGGCCAGGCTTGTGATGTCCCTGAATTTATCATCGATCTCATCCAAATCGCTTTTTGTGAGCACCATGGGCTCAACCTATGTTTTTTGATCTTTCTTCTTTTTCCATGATCCACCTTGCTGCTCTAGTTCATGCCTTTTCAGAATGAAGGGGGTGCACTGCCCTTCATCGCCTCCGTCACCTTGTCTTGTGAGCTTTTCTATTTCTGTTTCTGGTGAAGGTGACTTGTCACCTTTCTGGGACTCGCGCTACTCCTATTCTGCCTTCTCCTTGGCAGTGTGTTCCTTCTCAACACGAGCCTTCTCTGCAGCATCCTTCTTTTTCTACGTGGCCATGTTCTACGCAGCCTACTTAGCTGCCGCCTCCATTTTTTTCTCGGCAGTGAGATATGAAGGGGTGCACCACTCTGTGAGTCATCTTGCTACCACCTCTTGTACACCCATTTCTGTTACCAAATATGTCAAGTCATTGCATTTCTGCTTTGGATCCTTCCGCGCCTAGATATACACCCTATGGAAGTCAGCCTTGAATGTTGCATAAGCTGACAACTACGTGTACAAGGTTGGGGACAACCTTGGACGCTGGTTAATAGCCATGCGGAAACTTGATTCCATCAGGACCTAAAATATTTTCGTCTCTGTGATCCACGCAGGGTCCTTGGTAGTGCATAAGGAGGCGAATTGTGTTGCCTCTGTCAATCCTTCCTCAAGTGGAGGAAACTGCCTGTCCTCCAGTGATTCCCATGCAACAAGAACAATGGACAACAATAACCAAGCATAGTGAAATGGCTTGGTTTCATCCTAGACCTCTCGGCAATTTGTGAGGAACTCCTGACAGAAGTATCTAGACCAATTGAACTACACACCCTTCGTGCATTATGCAGCTAGGGACACTACGGGCGTCAAAACTTCATCCGCACGACATTTCCTCATCACGCTTCCTACTAATATCTACGTGGACAATTGAACTGCGGGATCTGAGATAGATAAAATTGAATACTCGCGCGACTTCTTTATGAGTTCGTAATCTTTCTTCATTCTTTCTACAAGGTCCTTCTCCCTTGTCTTTCCACCAAACTCATTAACTGGGTTCAGACCTTCTCCCTTGTGTAATCCTATGAATGAGAATATCTATGATGGGTATAGGCCCTCCTAGCCATAGGCACCCATTGTGCACCAATGTAAGTAGTTGGCGCACACAAATGGTGTTAATGGGGGTGTGGTGGTAATGTGGCACCCATAGCAAGTTGAGCAAGCTTGATCACTTGACACCACAGGCCCATTCCTCCATTTCAATTGTTGTAACACCTATCTCTTCATAATAAACTCTCTTCATATATTTGTCTGTCACCAAGTGGGGGAACTTTGCATGATCTGCGAGGTCACAATCCTCCATATTCAATAGTGGGATCTGCGTGAGCTGAGGACCTTCAAACGATACCTGATCAGGTAGCAAGGGTGTGGAGATGGTGAATTTCTTAGAGTCTGGGTCCTTTGTGATCTTCACCTTTCCCTTTCTCGAAAGGATATACCCAAGTAGCTTCGTTATAGGCTTCGCTCCTTCGATGTCAATGTCTTCTATTCCCTGTCCTTCTTTCGCCTCCAGGTCCACTACCTTCTACTTATCTTTGGATGGCTTCTTATCTTTCTTCAGTGTTGGTGTTGCGGTATGCTTCCTTCAGGAAGTGCGTACGTGCACCGGCTTTTTCTGCTTTTCCTTTCCTACAGGTTTCTTCTCTTTCATGGCAGGTTGTTTGTCTTTCGCCATGGTATGTTTCGGCCTTGGTAACCTCAGCGTCATGGGCACCGCAGGCATAGCTTCTACACTGGATACTTCTAGTCCTGGAACGTCGGATATAGTTGCTTTCGAACTCAGGGCTTTGGTGGGGTTGGTGGTAGTCATCCTCTCCATAAACAAATCACGAGCTTCGAGATAAATATCTTTGTGTGCCAGGAATTCCTCCCAAAATGCTCGGCTCATAAGCAACAGACAACAAATTTCAACAACAACTCTAAGGGCACAAAGTGTTCTATGTTGGAACATCATGCATAATTTATAGGGGGTTTTGAATTCAAATCCGACTATTCCCCCAAAATTTTGACAATAAATGTTGTTTTGGTGGCAGATCTTCAAATATTTTTGCCTTAAATTCCACCAGCCCACTCCTCTTAACCATCTTCTAGCTATCCAATCATGAATAGTGACTCCAATGGTCACTTTTCTATTGTGCTGCGCAACACCTCCCAACATGGCGCAGCTTCCTACGTGTAGCTCCCTGGATTGCATCTTCATTATCTTTCGTGCAGCCTGCCTGCTGCGTACTCCTCCAAACCTAGAAGTGTATTTTATAGTCCCTTGCAACTGCCTAGAGAACTAAGACTGTCCTACTGCCATATAGTCATTGCGTAGGATCCCTTGTATACAAATTCAATCAGCTCCCATTTACCCTTCCTAGAAAAGGTTCTCCATTTAGCTTCGTGAGCTGAACTGCACCTCCAACTATAATTTCTTTGATAATATATTGCCCTAGCCAATGCATTTTAAATTTACCCAGAAACTTAGTGAACTTACTATCATATAACAAGACAAGATAGTTTATCTTGAATGTGTGAAGTTTGATGTGGCAATTGTTCCATGATTTTTCATGTTCCTTCTGTACTTGCTGATGAAATCCTGCCAAAAATCAATCCTCTTCAAGCTCCATCAACTGTGCGATTCATTCCTCCAAGGCCTTGCAATTTTCCATACCTGTGAGAGTTCTTATGCACAGACTAGGCATAATATACTCCATTGACATTAGAGCTTCTACACCATATACCAATATGAACAGTGTTTTCCCTATCAGCTTCTTGCAAGTAGTCCTATAAGCCCATGGCACGATAGGTACGTGCACATCCCAGTCATTTCGATGCACGTTGCAGATCTTCGTCAGCACATCCTCCAAAATCTTGTTGAAGGCTTCAACAATACCATTGACCACTGGATGATATGGTGTACTCTTCTGATGGTAGACCTGGAATTCTTCTGTCAACGTGCTGATCGTTTCATTCAGAAAGTGCATACCCCTGTCACTCATCAACACTTTTGGGCAGCCAAATCTAGTTAAGACATACTCAAACAAAAAATTTGTTGTTGTCACCCCTGTACAATCCTTAACCAATTGTGCTTCCACCCATATAATTAGATAATCCGTTGCAGTGATGATATAGCGTGCACCAATCTTCTTTCCTTGGGGCTGAATTGGCCCAATGAAATCAATCACCCATTTTTCAAATGGTTGCAAGGATACTTGAGGTTGTAATTTCAATTCATCTCGTCGCAATGGTCTGCCCGTTCTCTAACATGTATCGCATGCCTTACAATATGCCTTGGAATCCCTATGAAGCATTGGCCACCATAGTCCTGCGTGCAAAATCTTCTGCACAGTCGCTTTTCCTGCATAATGACCTCCAACAGTTCCCCCATGAGCTTCAGCAAGAATGTTATCCCTCTCAAAATCTGGCACATATCTGTGTAATATTTCATCAACACCCATCTTATACAAATGTCCTACAATAACTAAAAAATTTGTCGCGCGCACTACTAATTCCTTCTTTTGTTGAATCGTATACCCTTTCGGTGCCATCCCCATAGCCAAGAAGTGAATAATATCTACAAAGTGATTATCTGCTACACGCACCATGAAGAGCTGCGCATCTGGAAACCCTTCCTCCATATTATTGGGTTCTTCACCTGTTTCAATCTGCAACAGATGGTCAAGCCCTACATTTAACCTCCCTAGCTTCACAATTACTTCAAATTCATACTCCTGGAATAGTAGCAACCATCTGCAGATATTCCCCCCCAACATAGGCTTATTGACCAAGTATTTCAAGGCATAATGATCTGTGTACATTTTAAAATGTCCACCTAACAGATAGTGCCTGAATTTTTGCAGCACGTACGCCATAGCCAACCCTTCACACTCAGTCATTGAGTAATTCTTCTCGGCCTTTGATAATTTCCTACTCGCGAAGGCTATAGGGTGGTCCATTTCTCCTTCAATGGCCTACATTAACACTGCACCCAACACAATGCAAGAGACATCCATGTATACGTGAAATTCCTTCTTCCAATCCAAGAATACCAAGATCGGTGCAGTGACCATCTTTTCTTTCAAGACATCTAAGTTGCGCTGACATTCTTCGTCCCAAAAGAATGTTGCATCCTTCTTCAGCGGTTTCTCCATAGGCGCGATAATTTGAGCATATGCTTTCATAAATTTTCTGTAATATCCTGTATGTCCTAGTGTCGCATGCAGCTTCTTAACATTTCTTGAGGCCTCCAGATTCACTATCACCGCAATCTTGGCATGGTCCACCATCAACCCTTGCTTGCACACCACGTGACCCAACAAGATTCCAAAGGGAACACAGAATATGCATTTCTTCAAATTCAACGCAATTTGATACCTGCGACATGTATCCAACATTAAGCGCAGGCTTTCTACATGGCACTTTACTAATCCGAACATTGTCCAGTCATCAAAGTACACTTCCAAGAACTTATGAATGAACTCCTTGAACCTTGCAATGACAACGCGAGAAAATATCGCAGGTGAGTTCTTGATTCCAAACGGCATCACAGTATATTGAAAACATCCCCATTCTGTCATGAAGGTCATTTTTCTCCCATACTCTAGCGCAATCGTAATATGATGATACCCAGAGAACCCATCAGTAAATGAGTAGGCCTCCTGCCCTCCAACATTATCTAGCACTTCATCAGTAAACGACATTGGGAATGGATCATGGACACACATATCATTAAGCTTCTGCAGATCTATGCAAATCCTTATTTATCCCTTCTGTTTCTTCACCTGAATGACCATTGGGCTTACCAATCAGATTCTTCAACTAGTTCTATAATGCTTGCTTCCAACATCTTATCCAACTCCTAGCAAACCTTTTCCTTGTATTTAGGATTAAGGCTATACGGTCTTTTCTTAATAGACTTTGCGTTTGGATTTAGAGTGATTTTCATAATGCCAAAATCTCCTACTATGCCCTTCAAATCCAAAAACTTAGTAGGGAAAATATCCTGATATTCGCGGACTAACTCAGTAACTTTATCCATAGTAGCGTCATCCCAATAATCTCCAATTTTTGCAAACTTTGGTTTTGCTTCAGTACCAATGTTTTCTTGCTTTGTCTTCAACAACGCATTGATGTCTGGATTGTCTATTTGTGGGCCATCAACTTTGCGAAGCCCTTCTACCTCTGGAAATTTAATATTTCTTGGATCTTCATCCTCCTCTTTAGCAGTCACATTATAGCATTCTAGCACATGGCGCAGCTGGGTGCTCCAATATGGTTTCACCCACTCCATAGGTTCTTGCGGCGTTCTAAAAATTAACATCTTAATCTCATGTAGAGCTTCATCGATGCTTACGAAGCCGTCCTTGAAGCTGAAGGTCAATAAGAACCCTTCCCTCAATATATCCCACTCCGCAGTGCCATGGTGGAGCTCCATTTCCAAATACCAGTTCATGGGAATTGTATCCAAAGTATGGAAAAATATGTGTACCCACTCCGACTGCGGTTCTGTCCCCCATGCTTTAGTCCATTTTGCTAAGTGATCACGCGAATCATCCTTACCACTATATTTCTCAATCAATCTAGTGTTAGGATGCCCAAACTGTAACCTTATCATTCTTCTGTAATCCCACCATTCATCAAATCTATCCTTATGTGTACCCCACCATTGTGCGGGCGTAGTGCGTAGTGCCAATCTAAGGTTTGGAAGTAGTGATCCTCAAGGACTTCATGCTCAAATGCATCCAAAAACTTATCCACGTTAGTTAACCCATCATAATATGGTAAGTTCCTTACCTCCAATGAAACACAACGCAATGACTTCACCATCATATTGCATTGCAGTGTGGATACTTCATGCAAATGATTCTACCAATGTTCTAGTTCTTCGTCTGAATCAAAGGTGCAAGAACTTTCCTGGTCCCATGCAATTCATCCATCTGTCCTCATACTGATCTAGTCCTGGTCTCATGCTGTTATTTTATAAATCTGGTCTAGTTCATCCTCACTTTCTTCATAATCACAGACTGGTTCAGTGTAGCGCGCCCCTTATGCAGGGTCCAATGGCACTACGATCCAAAGTGATTTCATTTCAAACGACATTGTCCTCTTCTTCAAATTGATAACACCATTCATGTCAATGGCCCAGTCAATTCCCAGGAGTGTGGGGTATGGATTATTGTCATCAACGATTTCGATCATCTCAAAGTCACCCATCACGCTTGCACCTTCTATATCAACATTTACTCCATATAATCGTCCCATAGGGATGATTTTCTGTTGGTTCTCCATTCTGAGCTGAATCAGAGACCACTGTAGTATAGGTCGCCCCATTCTTTCCCATGTTTTCTTTGGTAGTATGTTCGCATCGGACCTTAGATCCAAGATGACCTAGTCCATCTCATAATATCCTATTTGCGCAGTGAGCATCATCTCACGCCCCATTCTTGCCTTATGTTTGCCAATTTTTCTAACCACCTGGTGTCCATCAAGGACCTTCATTTTGTTAGTGCATTTGTTTATCAACTCCTGCAAACCTTCCACAACTTTACTAGCGTGTAGCAGCTTTATGCAAGTCTTCAAAAACGTAGTAAGAATAGAGGGATCAACTTTTGCAGGCGCGCTAGTTTCTTGCACCTTATCCTAACTTCCTGAGGTGGATGCCTCAGCTAAGCTTTTCTTGGCCTCCATAAATGTTTCCTTAGCATGCGCCAGATCAAAACCCAGTTCCTTCTCTAGGGCCTTGTGGACCCATCCATCCTCTTCAGGTTGTTTACCCTTATCATCACCAGTTTTTATTCCACTTCTCAACACTATATTCACACTTTGATCTTCCTCACGGGGCTCATCCATCACCATTTGTAGGTTCTGTGTAGGCTACTAAGGTTGTTCTTTCTTTACTTACATTTTAGCCATCAGCACGGGCATTCTTCTATGGTATGGTCAAACTGGCTACAATATTGACATGACAGGTGTGTCTGATTCTGACATTCCTGCGCGTAGTGCCCTGGTGTTCCGCAGTTGTAACAGATAAATTGACCTCTGCCTCTACCAGGTCCTCCCCCTCGTCGGCCTCATCCTTTTCCCTGATAACCTTTGCGCGCCCATCTAGCACCTTGATCTGGAGGCCAAGTTTCTGTTTACATCTGATATGTAGGCGTTCTTTCCATCATCAATTCATAGCTTCGATAATGGTGCTCATTGTGGCCCATAGATTAGCAGAAGTTACAAAACAACTACTGAGGGGTATGGAAAAACTTCTGAAGTAAGTGACAATTATCCATCGCATGTTGTCCAACAACCTGCAAAATAGCACATCATAGCGTGGCCACCATGCTCAGTCTTGCTTGTGCTTCTAGCTTCAGGGGAACTGGTCCTCCTCCTATAATATAGTTCACAAATACAGGACAATGGTCTTTATCATGCCCCTATCTCTTGCACTTCAAACACTAGACTTCCATGCGCACCTCTGGTTTAGTCTCCTTGTCTTTCTTCAAGCTTTGTAATTCTAAGCAGAGGCTCTATATCTGAGATTGGATCTGCTGTTCCCCCAAGGTCGCATCTTGAATAGGCATTGCATACAACCTCATCATGATTTCGAAGGCTTCTTCCTGTGTTCCTATCTTCTGTTGCGAGAGAGAAATCCTTAGGTGGGGCAGAAGCGAAGTTATAAACCATTCGTGATGCTGATTGTCTGTGAGCAGCATGTTAGCTTCTCGAATCTGACACTTCAACCTTTGATCTAATTCCCAAGGCGTCTCATCAACCCTCATCATGATTTCCTTAAATCCAACTACTGACTGTGAGTCAGACTTAGGCTTACTAAACTCCTTGTTTAAAGTAGCCTTAGTATCTACTAGCGATGCCAGAGGATTATCATAACAATACTTAATATACCAAGTCAGCGTGCGATCCTGCAGAGCGGTAACCAATTGTGCCTTCTTTATATTTTCATCAGTAATCTATTGCGCTATCCAAACAGCATTTGCAACAAACCAAAACTGCTCTATGTCTTCACTCTCAATGCCCTTGAAAATTGGCAGCTTCATAGTGTTTGCCATGTTGAATGGAGGTGGAGGAGGTGGAGGTGTGGGCGAAGGTGTATGTGGTGGAGGTGGAGGTGGAGGTGGAGTGGATGGATGATGTGTTCACGGAAAAACCTATGTTATCAGTTGGAAAACACTCCACGGTGAGGCCTGTACCTCTTCCTCATCGTCGCTTGAAGGAGGTCCAATCAATGGGCTATATTCTGGACCTGATCTCTCTCGATCTATAAAGAGTTTTCCACTTTGCGTATCTCTGAACATCAAGGCAATGGCATAACCCGTTTTTCACAAAATAATATTTTAATCCAGGTATTCAATGATCTTAAATACTTACCTCGCGGTCCCTTGAAAAATCATTGCTCCACTTCGCTATAGCTAACTGAGGTATCAACTGCGAATTTTGTAACAAATCCTCCCTAAATCCGATTGAGCCAATGACCAACAACCCACGTGATCTGCTTTTCAGAGGCTTCTAATCATCACACTAATTCAAGAGTCCACACTATAGGTTTATCAAGCTTCCACCTTCCTTGGTTGGCTATCAATTTAGCTAACCACTTGTACGGTTCAATGGGAAAAGTGCAGAAGAAGATTTCATGTATCTCTGTACACAGATACCTATTCAACCACTGTTCTTTTGATAGATGCAGATTTTTGTTTCCTTAAGCCGCAAACTCGTGAATTTTATGATCCAACCAGTTTTTAATTGATTTCTTAATCGGATTCCAATGATGCGACATCACATATCTCTTTCAAGCAGATCTTGATCCCGGCAATGAAACCATTTGTTGGCTTAGGGGGTCCTGACCCAAGTTCAGAGTTAGTTGCGCCAGCCAACAAATCCCTACACTACTGGCCCTTATGGCAATAACCCGCGTAGTGTAGGCTGCAGTCTCACCCAAAGCAATATGGGGGGATGCTAGAACCAAGTTTATGCATCCAGAGACTATTGTGATGTCTTTTAGTCCCTAGATATGCCTTTGCACACATCAATAAG
This sequence comes from Pinus tabuliformis, assembly GCA_031772625.1. NCBI lineage: Eukaryota > Viridiplantae > Streptophyta > Pinopsida > Pinales > Pinaceae > Pinus > Pinus tabuliformis. The sequence continues at coordinate 905,001,478 of CM062811.1, forward strand.
CCCATAGGGCTCGGTACTGCAACTCTATTAAAATAGTCTTCAGACCTTCGTGAAGGTCTACAATCAACCTTTGCAGACCCTTAACAGTCAATTTATCCACTTACACACATCAAAGAGCAAACTTTAATTAGTGTTCATGCAGATCTACTTAAGTTATTTAGTAAACATAACATAATTCATCACAGTCTTCGTGAAAGTATTTAACATGCATTGTGTACATCTATTAAGACTTATTGAAGAGAATCACGCATCATTATATCAATATTCCATAAACACATTATTCATCAACAACATATATCATAAACATAAGTAAACAAAGATAAACAGATATACACAAGAATTCTTCAGTAACTTTCTTTATTGATCTTCAATTCAGATTTACAAACTCAAAACTACCATGCGCACTCAGCTACAGAGGTCTGCTCACTCAGCTGCGGACTCTACTTAGGCCTCTATGCACTCAGCTACAAAGCCTTTCTTCTCCTATCTAACTGGATTCTCTTCGCTATCACTTCTCTTCTATTGACCCATTACATCCATGATAGACAGAAACATGCCTTAAACTCTCAAAGACACACCCATTTATAGCCTTTTTCATACAATCCCATGGTCCTCGGACCATGGGTGGATCTCAAAGCCGACTCAAACTTCACATAAACAAGGGGAAAAAACCCCTTTGACTCCTAATCATCTACACGCTCCACATCCACAAATTGTGGAGACTTTACATTAATTACAAAAATATATCAAAACTTGGGTTATCTTAACCCCAAAACTGACCCAGGGGACCCCATCCCAACATACTCCCTATGCTAGGATGATAGATATTGATCTGGGATCAATTGGAACTGACTTCGGGTCAGTAAGAGTGGTATGAAACACTCTCTTTTGATTGGAACTAACTTCAGGTCAGCAAGAGTGGTATGACACACTCTCCTTTGATTGTGACTAGCTTCGGGTCAGTAGAGAATGGTATGATACATTCTTGATCACTTCTTCTTCTTCTTAGTTTAGAAGAGCAGAGCAGTGCAGAGAAGTGCATTGATGGCAGAGATAGTACAGATTGGCAGATGGATTAACAAATGGAGTTCTCCCTAGTTGAGAGGGAGTGTTAAAATTGACAACTAGGGCCAAACTCCACATGGGTCATCTTATTAATGAAACTGCTATTTTTCTTGGATTCCTCTCTTCGAGAGGTGTAGGATTGATCTAAATATCATTTGATTCTAACATGTACAAATGAAGTTATGACTTTATTTTAATTATGGTCAAATTGTCAAGGTCGGCCAACAAATTTATGTAGGCTCAGTAGCCCAACAGTCACATCCATTCATCCTCAACATTGCATATAAATAGAAAGTGACTTAGCCTCATTTGGACACACTCATCTTCACACTTCTCTCTCTCTCTCCTCATTGATTGGGTGCAGATTTCTAGGCCTCTCTCTCTCCACATGTCTGAAATTTCAGGAGAGCAAAATTTAAGGAGACTGAAATTTAAGGAGACCGAAATTTCAGGAGAGAGAAATTTTAGGAGGCCGAAATTTTAGGAGACCAAATTTCTGGACAGTTTGACCAAGCTTTGACCAACATGTGTTGACCTCCTTTAACTGTGTTTTTGTGAGGGCTATCTCTGTTTAGGCAGGTCGCATTTCTAGGCACAGAAATCAAGGCTAAACATTGATTGTTGACCCGCGTTGACTGCAGCTAGGACTGACCACAGGTGGGTTGTTTGACCAAACTTTGAATGGGATGAATTTGATTGTTTTGAGGGTTGTTTTATCTTGCTATTTGGAGGCTGAAGTTGACTGAAGTTGACTGATTTGTTGAGGGTCAAATCTTCCCTGTTGACCAGTGTTGACTTTTCTGGTTAGGGCTCTTTTGTTGTTGTTATAAATTATCAGATTTGTAAATTGTACTATCTCTCTCTGCTGAACTATTGAAGACTAAAAGAAGATTTGATCAAGGGTTTCCCCACATTGGGGTTTGTCCCTGGCTGGTGCCACATCTTGTGTCCTCTTGTCTTGGCTTGTCTTCTACTGTTTATGTTTATGTTCTATTTGCATTTTACTATCATATTGATGTGATTACTAATCTGAATATTTATACTAGGCTAATAAAGAAATTGAGTAAAATTGCTCTAAAGCATAGAACATACCATTGTTGCCTAAAATTAACACAATCTAATGCATGTTGGTACATTCTCCTCTACTTAACAAAAAATTGAGCAGGTGATCGAATATATCAATCATGAGTAGATGAATGATAAATAGGTTAATTACTCAAATTACACACTGATTTCCACAAAATTCTATCATAAATATGTTTTCTTTTTCCTTATTTCACTAATGCCACAACAATTCATAGATCCATTGCCACCACCTTGCTATTATTCCCAAAAACAACACCATTTTGATAACTCTTAAACCAACATACCAAAGCCAATGATATACATCTCCTTTATTTACATCATACAAACCATTTATGCTTGCAATGAAATACTCAATTTTGCTATTAATCAAAAATATAATATTCACCTTCGATAACTAACCAGAAGTAAAAATATTGTGCCTTAAATTTAGGAATGAACTTAAATTCAACAATATAAACCAATTATGATGCCCTAATTTGCATTTTAACCAAACAAATCTGAATTTTGACAGTTTAATTTGCAAGTACTTACCTAAAAATCTTGTTTGAAGGTGTTTTTGGTTTGTAGTAGTCCCTGCTTTTGCTACCAAACTAACCCTTTTCCTCTCAACCTATCTAGGATCAACCTATCTTTTTCCTAGATCTAGAAGACTTCAAAATAGAGGTCTTCTGGTCTCCGTGCCCAAAGCTCCAATAACAATTAAGGCTCAATCTTCCTCTTTGTCTATGAATTTCTTGAATTTTCCTTCACTATCTTTGAAAGACTCCAAAAATCTCCCCTTTCTATGCCCTCTTCGCCTTCCTTATAACCTCAAAGAGTCATCACCTTCCCCCCACCATCCTTTTTTTTTTTTTTTTTTTTTCAGTCGCAAGTGGAGCGAACCCCAACCTCCATAATGCTCTTTCATTTAGAGGCGGTCACCTTTATTATTAGTGATGGTCTAAGTTGAAATTCGTGGGACCACAAGTCCTGTGAGTGATGGTCACTTTTATTCAAGTTAATTCAACTCTTATTTATTGTATTTAATTTATAAATTAATTAAATTACTTTATTTATAAATTAAATAGATTAGTTTATTTATATTAATTAAATTATAAATTAAATAAATTTAATTCATAACTCATTAATTTAATTCATAAATCATTGTATTTACATTATTTTTTCTAAATAATACATTATATATATATATATATATATATATATATATATATGATGTTGGTATATATATCAAGTATCCCACTTTATATATTCATTATATTCTGGTGAGTTAGAAATTGACTTCGATAATCACTTCATTACACAAAACTTAGACATTTTTATGTATACTAGTGCATTACATGTGATGCATGCATGCGTAGCTATCATAAACACGCCTCCTATACATACTAGTATCCTGATGCTTTCTTAAATTCGAGGTGGGTCATTACACGCATCCACATCCACGCCTATACTAACGTCCATGCAATACAACAAACTACTCTCCCTGTAGAGTCCAAGCCTAAATGGGTTCTCATACCAAGTTAAATTTTACGCCTACAAGAGAGAGATAAACACAAGTATGCATAGATAGATCAAATATCCAATCTAATGTGAAAAACCAAATTTGGGAAAACCACAGAAAGATATTTTCATTACCCTTGGCCAATCCAGCCACGGGTATCATGTGCATTCCTGGCATACTAAACAATACTCTTAATTTGACTACATATTGGAAAATATATCTAAAAATCACATTATTTGACCCTTCTATCAATACAAACCCAATACACCTTCCCAATTTAAAAAACACCTACTTTCACTAGATATTATAGGTATCCATTTTTTCATTAACATTTTTTTACCCCTTTATATTTTTTATTAACTTTGAACTCCATTTTCTACAGATACAAATATAAAAAAAAATTAACACCTATTATATGCTCAATATAATATGTTATTTTTTCCCTATATAAGATTCATTACATGGAATATAATCACCCATACCACCTGTTGCAGTGAACCAACCAACCACCTACACTATGCCTGACTGAGTTCAAGGATTAACCTAACAATGGCATTGATGATTGCAAATGTTAAGGAAGAAGAGCACAACAGAATGTGCAGGGTCAAGCATGGACTTCTGTTATTGCATAAAATTGAACATTGCAGGAGAGATTGAATTTGCAACCATGAGAATTAGAGCCATGAAGGAGTTCATGCCAAAAATAATAAAGCAAGTGCTAAACGATTCCAACAATTGGACATATAGAAAGATTATGATGAAAGTAATTCTGCAAGTAGTAATTGCAGTGGAAAGATTTCAGTAAGAAGCAACGATTCACAACTCGTGCATCAGTGCAATTACTATTGTGTTGATGGAGAAAGCACCCATGGAATAGGTGCATGTCAAAGTTTGTCAATTTCCTCCACATTTGTTTTATTTTCGCTGTAGGTACAGGCAGTGTGTGCAATGATGCGCGTGAAGAAGAAAAAGTCATAGATCAAAATGAGCTCGTGGAAACTAACGTTTTCCAGATAAGCAAAGAAAATGGCAGGATAGAGAAAAAAAAGTAGTTAAGAAAACTGCAACTCTGATTAAACTTGCACCCCCAAAAGAAGAGTGAATGAAATAACTGGGATTGGTTTTTTTGTTTGGGAGTGTTAAGGAGAGCTGCACTGTGTGTTAATGGAGTCACTGAGTTCCGGAGAGATTGCAGGTTAGTGTTGTCTTGCTTGTATGAGTGATCTGTGCACTGTGTGTGTGATTGGCAGTCAAGGTACAAGCTGGATTGAATTTCGTCCTGCATCATGGCCAGATCTATCATCCGAAAACCCTACTGATCAATGAATTTTATTCCAACCACCTGTGTGCAACTATTGAGGCAATTAAAGGGGGTGAACAAGACCAGCAAACAGCGTCACACCTTTTCTTCTTTTCCCTATTTTCTTTGGATTGGAAATGATAAAAAGGTTAAATCAACATTTTCCAACCAGTCAAATTTCAAGAAAAAGCATGGACATTCAAACATTTTTCATGTGAACTCAGTCAGGATATCGTTTTCTAATCTATAAACACAACTAATTCCAAAAATGAAAACAATAGCCTCGTCATAGCTGAAGCTCACATTCACAAGTCCAAAAGAACCAACAAGCATGACATCCAAGTCAACAAACATGGAGGAAGGGTTAACAATTGTACAAAGAGAAGAAGATCAAATAGGAGAACTTCTCTTGTCAATGTTAATGCTAGCAACAAGCATGACATCCAAATCACGAAACATGGAGTAAGTGCTAATGATTGTACTATGAGAGGATGATAAAATAGGAGAACTTCTCTTGTCAACGTCAATGCCATTTAGCTTTGATTAGTTTTCCCTAGGCATGTAGACCAGGCATTTGGTTATTGACTGTTCTATCATTTATGAAAATGCCAAATATTTCACCATTAAGAAAACGGACTTCCCAAAACTTGATTTATTGGCATTATAGTAATTGATGAGGTTGCCAAAGTCCTTATTACTATTGAGTTACACTGAAATTTTTGGTGATCAGTCTGTAGTTGTAGCTTAAATCTCACGTTTGTTAAAAACCTTCAAAACCCTTTTTCCATGTGGGATGTTTATAGAGGAATCATTCATCTTGTAAATACTAAGTTTGTTTTAGCAATCTTGTTCATTATGGCATGAAATATTGACAGAGTTTAAACTGTGATCTTGATGTATGAATTGTATCAACCTGGGTATTGGCACTTAAATCATGGAATAAGCCATTTGTGGGCATTCTAGCCAATCTGGTAACTGCCCAACTTGACCCAAATCACTATTCACAGGCGTTGTTCTCTGTCTTGACCTATCATTTTCAACAGGCAGATCTCCAATGCCAAAACAGAAATACTGATTTATAGCACCTTGTGGTGGCCTTCGGTCAGAACCAGCTGAAACATCGTCACCATCTTCTGAACCATCTTTAACGGAAGTCTTGGATGAGATTGGCATGGACCCATTTTTTTTAAAGAAGCACGTGAATCTTGCACTTATTGATGGTGAGGATGCTCGTGGAGATTGTGAAAATGACCTAGATGGTGAACATGATGATGAAATTGCAGGTGAAACTGCACCATCAAAATCATTCCCACAATGATCTGAAAGCCCGTGGTTTGTTGATGGACTTCGTGGGGATTTCCTTCTGAATGAATCATTATGATTGACCGATAATAAAGTTTTGGAGAACCTTTGCCTCAGAGACAATGGCATCTCAGAAGTTCTCTGTTCATGAAGCCGCTCCTTAGTGTGCATTATTTCGAGACTTGTTTCTTCTTTCGTGGGTGCCTTAGACTTGTTTCCTGTGTCCTGTTTGTTTTTCTGAATTCTATGTTCTTCTTGCTTTTGGGTAGTCCTTTTTCCATTAGACCATCCAAAAAGAGTTGCAAGGCTATCTCTTTCTGGGTCAGATGCAGAATGCTTCTTTTGATTCCCTACATAATGCTTTCTACTGTCATTGCAATCAAACAACTCATGGGCAGTGAGCCTTCTTGATGATACTTCAAAAAGTCTCTCAACTTTTGCTTGGTCAGACACATCTTCAATATGGGTGTATACATTGATATCTGTATCTGCAGATCTGAATGATGTGCCTGGACTGTTATCTGAATAGCGAATCTTTCCATAAGAAACATTAGCATTTCTTAAAGAAGCAGCCCATGACTGCACCTCTTTTCCACCTGCTGATGCCAACTTCTTAAGCAAATGCTCTGATGTTATACCAGATAGTAGGTTCAGTTCCAATACATCAACAGCAGACATTTCATTTCTGTCACAAATATTGATATCTAACCCGGGCACTGACAAGAGTAGTTCCAAAAGCTTTTCATGAAACACCTTTCCAAGGACAGCCATATGCATTGCAGTTCTTCCTTCCTTGTTCTGGCAATTAACAATAGTTGGCAAATATATAGTTTTGTCTGAGACTAAATGTCTCATGAGATCTAAATGCTTATCGAGTAACCTAGAGCCAGAAGCTATAAATCCAGCTACAGCCATGTGTAAGAGAGTGTTGCCATCATTATTTGTAGCAAGTAGAAGTGGTGGAAAAGATAATAAGAGTTTCTTTAAAATGACAAAGTGACCACTGTAAGCAGCCACATGTAGCGCTGTGTTTCCTTGATAATCCGTGGATTCTATAATATGTGGAGATGCTAGAAGTAACTCCTCCACCACCTGCACTACAAAACCATGCGTCATGAACTGGAGTATAAAACCAAAATAGTATCATAAATTGGTTGAAAATTTGTAAGCAAACAGTATATATCTCCTAGACCAGGGTTGACCTTTGCCGGTTTAAAAGAAAAATCATAATATTTCTTATGCTTCATCTCGGCAGTCCATGGAATATGTACATGTTTGCAGCATTTCTTGACTCTTTCCTACTGTATTTCAGAGAGAAGGCATTCACAATTTCACATAAATCCTACTGTATTTCAGAGAGAAGGCATTCACAATTTCACATAAATCTTAAAGTATTTCCTACTGTATTCCATTTCGCTCAAATTCATATACAACCATTTTGATCGGTGAAGTGTTGGAAAATTGGGAGGTTTGTAGTTTAGTTTAGATTTTCTTTTCCATAGTAATTGCTTGTGAATTTAGTTTGCTTCTTTATTAATTTTTATTCTGATTCTTTCATCAAACAATTATCATAACATGAACATGAAGATCATAGAAACAAAAAAACACAAGATATAGGCTCCAAGCCACGGCAAAACCCCTCCAAGGGGAAAACCCAGAAACTTCCCTTCTTGTAGAATCAGATCAAATAACATATCAAAGACCCATGGCCATAGAAACTTCCACCTCTAGATACCAAGGCAAACCTTCCTTCTTTCAAGCAGATTCATCAGCAAGAGACCAGCAACAAGAGATGTACCAAGGCAGATCTTCCACAAACTCTAGCTCGAGGAGATATCCTTTCTTTCAGACTTTGTCCCCTCTGTGCTTTCTGCAATATTTCAAATCACAATCCATCAAGTGTTTTTTGCAAATGAGCTTCATCTTCCTTCTATTTATATAGTTTAGAGGGGTGTGAATAGACATGTCCATTGGGGCAATGGCTGACTTGTCAGGTAGGCTGACTTGGCACCTTGAGGGGTTTCTGACCCAAAATTACATATTTAAAAATTCTTTTTCCTTTTTATTTACAATAGGTTCAAATAAGACTTGGACTCTTTTGATTCAAAAACCTAGAAGCATGAAGAACATGCTTGTCTAGAAAAATAATAATAATTTTTTTTCTCTTCTTTTGCTTTATACATAAAATACATATGGATAGAAACTGTGAAGACCAAAACTAGTTACATTCTCCGAGACAAAGTACTTGAATTATTTTGTTGCGAATTGACAGACAACATTGTTCTTAGAAACGTTTTGCATCTAGATACTGCATGGAAAACCAACTGTTGGTTGGAAAATATATAAAATGTCATGCTTCATCTCGCCTCTAAAAAGGTCGAAGAATCAGAATGCTTCCAACCGACAATAAACAGACACCGTGTGAGCCAAACAAAAGAAAGAATAAAATGAATCTAGGTCCCAAGTAGCAAATGATTTGGATATAAAAACTAGCAGCAATTTCATTTCAGAACTTGGGATTTAATTGTGTTGGTGTTGGGTTCTGAATAATCCCACATGGATAGCAATTGTGAGATAGAGGTGGCTCACAAGCCATTATCCAAACAAAAATCTTTGGTAATCCAGAAGCTGGCTTTTGTGTTCAAGTTCATGGATTGATGTGATAGCGTGCTCCATCCTTCTAGTGATAACATTGCAGAGAAGAAATTTGACAAGCTTCAACACTAAGTTGGTGCTCTGGTTCTTCAAGTAGAAGGGCCTATCAAGGGCTTTATCTGATTCGAGAAGTCAAGTGGAAGGGTTTTATCTGATTCTGATAACACTCGGGACATTTGAGAAAAACTTAATGAAATATAGAAAACTTAATGATATATAGTAGGAATAGCCTGACTGACACTGTGACTCATCTGATTCGAGAAGTCAAGTGGAAGGGTTTTATCTGATTCTGATAACACTCGGGACATTTGAGAAAAACTTAATGAAATATAGTAGGAATAGCCTGACTGACACTGTGACTCTAGAGACATTTGAGAAAAAATTGATGAAATATAGTAGGAATAGCCTGACTGACACCGTCACTCTATCTGAATATGATAGAAGACCACACATACAAACTCTGTTTAGTCAAGTGGAAGTGCTTTATCTGATTCTCATAACACCATGAATATCTGAATATGATAGAAGACCACACATACAAACTCTGTTTAGTCAAGTGGAAGTGCTTTATCTGATTCTCATAACACCATGAATATCTGAATATGATAGAAGACCACACATACAAACTCTGTTTAGTCAAGTGGAAGTGCTTTATCTGATTCTCATAACACCATGAATATTTGAGAAAACAATAATGTAGTATGAATAGCCTGACTGACATCGGTGCTCTGGTTCTTCAAGTAGAAGGGCCTCAAGGGCTTTATCTGATTCTGATAACACTTGGGAGTTGGGACATCTGAGAAGTCAAGTGGAAAAGATTTATCTTATTCTGATAACACTCGGGACATTTGAGAAAAAACTAATGTAGTAGGAATAGCCTGTCTGACAGTGTAGTATGTACTCTCTGAATCTGATAGAAGACCACACATACAAACTCTATTTAGTCAAGTGGAACTGTGGAAGGGTTTTATCTGATTCTCATAACACTTGGGACATTTGAGAAAAAAATTAATGAAGTATAGTAGGAATAGATGGAAGGGCTTTATCTGATTCTCATAACACTTGGGACATTTGAGAAAAAAATAATGAAGTATAGTAGGAATAGCCTGACTGACATTGTGACTCTAAAGTGGAGACTCTAGATCACATTCAACACAGAATTAAACAACGCCCTATGTGTATCCACTTTGGCTACGGTGAAGAAGGCAGATTCAGCCTTTTAAAGAGGTCTGCAAAGGATAAATTAAGTGAGCGAAATACATGGCAAATGCCTGGACTGAAGGAATGTGTGAACTTTCAGATTCAATAGCTCTACCCTTTCATGCATCAGACTCACAAATTTATTGAAAGCTATACATAGTGTTTGAATAGCGTGTTTGTCATATGCAATGGCCACAATTCGACATATGTTTGATGGCCTATATTCTTACTTATATATTTAATTTCTGTACCTATATTCTTACTTATATATTTAATTTCTGTAAGCCAACTATGCATATTAGCTCAATAGATTTGAGTATTTTCCCTCTACTGAGGACAGCATTGAATATTCTCTAACAAATTTTCTAATAGTTTTAGAGAAGATTACTGAAAGTGATTCCCTATAATGTGCCAAACTGCACAAGCACAGTGAGTACAACCGAATATAGCCTAATCAAAAGAAATTTGTGGATTGTTCAGAAAATAGTTAAAATATCATGAATTATGCACAAGATTCACAAAAGAAGCACACTGCTTCCAAGTGATGGGTTTCACACTGCCTGCCCTAAATGTGGGCACTTTATGTGGCTGCCTGCACTAAGTCGCCTAAATATAAGGTACAATGCCTCCGAGCTAAAACACAATGAATATAAAAGATATAATTGTCCAATAATGCTCTATATTACAAGAAAACTCTGTGGTTATGAAAATAAATTGACAAACCTTAATCCAGACCAAGGCCTACTAATATGAACCACTTATAAAATATTATTACAAAGCCATAAGGAGTCCAGTCCAGGTGAAGGAGATGCTCAACTTTCATGTCTAATACTGACTTGAGTTGAGTTTGGCCAAATATAATATTAAAAAAATTATAACAGAATTTAAAATTCCTCATCAATAAATTAAAAGCAACATACATGTCTGTATGCATACACACATTAGCCTATATCCATCTTAGTGCTGAGTTTGTCAAGTGTTCCACTGTTCAGAAGGATCAAATCCCTTGAGTCACAAAACTTTTCATTAAATTTAAAAAGGTTACACCTCTAAGGATTTCATCCATCTTGACACTTGAGTCACAAAACTTTTCATTAAATTTAAAAGGTTACACCTCTAAAGATTTCATCCATCTTGACACTTGATAAATCCATGTTTAAAATGGATCTAACCTGGTACAGCTTATATGACTAAATTAACCCTACGAACCCGTAAAACCTAATGAGGTGATCATCTTTTATACTATTCATTCCCTATGGTGTGTCAGGAGTATAGCATTCCCATCTCTCCTTGATAGTGTAGTATCTCTACAGTTTCAAACCTGTTGAGACACACAGCTGAAGCAAACCAAGTCAAAATCAACCACGTGGAATCAAGAAAATATGCAGCAAAATGGCAATGGCAAAAAGATGTGGTAGGTCATAGAAGATAAGGCTGTCCTTCAGTCATATTAATATTTCATGCTTTATGCCCAAAACTCCCTTAAAATTTCCTATAGTTTCCAAACTGTGGCTACTCTTGACAATAGTCCTGACCTTTCATATAAGGCACAGGTTGAACTGCTCGTAGGCAAGTTCACAGATTGAGCAATCCATTTCATTGATATAATAAAATACTGTCTCAGGCTAGACGAAATGTTAAACTTAATATCTTGAGAGCTCACCTCAAGTTGACCTTTGCTTGCAGCAGAATGCAATGCAGTTGAGCCTTGACTATCCCTGTACCAGGAAACATCGTGACAATTTTTGAAAAGCTCTCTCAAAATCTCCACACTCCCTCCCCTAGCAGCAGCATGAACAGCCCTGCTCATCATTTCAAATGAAGGGGAAGACTCATATACTGCTGCATCGTCCTCCTGATCGCATCCAAGACACTTGATATCATGGGCAAGCCCAAGGATTTCCCTGAATATTTCAGCATTTTTACTTCTGGCAGCCGCATACAACATGTCAGAAACTCCATACTCTCCTTCTCCCAACACCAACAATGGCTTCCTCTTCAACAGACACCTTGCCAACTCAACATCCCCTGCAGCAGCAGCAGTGTAGAGCAACCACCCACCATACCCTGCATCAATGAGGCTGTTCCCATCACTTGTTTCACACTCACCCATAAGTTCCCTGGCCACAAGGCCTCGGCCTTTCGCTGCATCAATGGAGGTGGCCTTATCCTCCCACGCATCTTCAAGCCTTCTGATTCTTCTTAGTGATGTGAGCATGATAAGAAGATTTCCATCTAAACTAAGCAATTCTCTCACAACATCAAAGTATCCATTGGCTGTTGCCCAATCCAAAGGTGTTGCAAACCACCAGTGTTGTGCAGTGGTCTCCCATCTCATAGGACACTGAGCAGCCATCAGCTTTTGATTCCAATGTCAAGCACCATTCATTAAATTTTCACCCAAAGATCCACAATAATTGCTTTATTGAGATGGAAGTTGCTGTAATTGGGCAATGATGGAACTAAATCTCATCTCATTGACATTGCTTATCATGGCAATTATGGAGTATACTATTCTATCTAGTTCTGCAATTTTTTTTTTTAAAAGCTGATATAGCATGCAGATACAGACAAACCCAACATCGTAGAGAGGTTGGGTTAAACCTATTATCCTACTTTTTAACACGTATAGGTTGGGTCAGAGGTGGTGGGTGCTGTTACTTTACTCTTCATAAACTATGAACCAAAAAGTTTAAAGCAATGAAGAAGTGGCAGATGCAAGACCAGTCGTGTCAAAAGTGGTTGATGGAAAGAGATGGGATTGTCAACCAGAAGAATTGTAGCTGATTTGAAAGAGCTAATCATAGAAATTTAGCAGTGGATGGGTTGTTATTGAGCAGATGATGGCTAGTGGGTGGTGGGGCAGACAAACCACCCATCTAGGCGAAGCCCGCTCAGATATCTTCTCAACCAGAGTAAGGATTGATGGTGTGGCGTTAATTAATATCAAGATTCAATCTGGTTTCAAGAAGTTATTCATTTGGCGTACTAATTTGCTCCCAGCAATCCCGAGTTATCTGCGGACTCGGGAAATCTGTTCAAAGGATCCTTTCAAATAATTCATTAGGAGATTTTATTTTATTTTTTCCGAAAATGAATTACAGGTTTAAAACTTAGCAAAAAAATCTCAATGTGATGAATGTGGAAAATAAAACTCAGAATCAATTCATTACAAATTGCATGTAGATCCCGTGAAGAACTGAAAAGAGAAAGATAGCAGAGAGGATATCACATGGCGGGCATTAAAATGGGAAAACACCTTTTCAGAGAAAGAATATGGTCTCATCACACAGCCAAATAATGCGAAAATCTAGGCTCCATTCTCTCCCCCTTTACGATTTGTCTGTGGGCGCACAATGCGGATATCCAGTTCGAATGTGAACAGTATGTGAATCCATTGAAAATCGTTCTGATAGATAATATAAATAAAGAATTCTGGCTCCACACCATTCTGTGGAATTTCTAAGAAGTCAATATACCATAACAGAATACAAAGTCTGGAGATTAGTACCATACAGAAATGTCATATTAATTCTCTTTTGCAGGCCAGCCATGCTTTTGGGTTTTGAAAACCTAAAAATTATTCTTTGTATTTTTAAAGTTTATAAAATTGGTGATCACTGATGTACCATGAGATTTATTCCAAATTCCCAAATTTATCTGTGGTTGCTTGTTTCACTTGAGAGACTGGTGTGACTTTGGTTAGCTTTTATTCCAGAGTGATATTGACAATTTAGAAGTCAGTCAGCTGATGTGACCTTGGCAGCTTCTATTATAGAGTGCTTCTATTATAGTGATATTATAGAGTGCTTCTATTATAGAGTGATATTAACAATTTATTAGATGTTTCTTGATTGGGACTACTCAAATCATAAGTTAAAAATCATCCCAACGCTCATATAACTTGACAAATAAAAAAATAATTTCTAATTAATATTTATATACAAATTTGTACGCTAAAATTTATATAATTTCAAATAGTTTAATTAATATACACTTTATATTTTACATAATATATAAGCCATTGTTATTTTTTAATTTGATATATCAATTATAATTTTAATGAACATAATTTTACATATCAAATAATATCTTTATTTCATTAATAAAAATCTAAATAATTTACTATTAATATCAATATATTGAAATTTAAAAATATAATAAAAAAAATAAATTTAAAACAGTTATATATACTATTTAAAAATATAAAAACTAAATTAAAAAATAATTATAAATCTCACTTATAAATATACCATGAAAATAAATATTAAAACTCCAAATAATATTATTATTAACTAAATATATATCATTTATATTATTAATAAATATATTACCACTATAAATATAATAACGTTATGACATGGGAATCTTTTTAATTTTTAAGTTTTATTTTTAAATATATTTTAATGGAAAAAATAGAATCTAATTAACTGTATTGACAACTAATATAATATATAGATATTAAGAATCAAAATAATAATATTATTAACTAAATATATATCACTTATAAAAATTATAATATTAAAATCTTTTTACTTTTCAAGTTATTTATTAAATTTATTTTAATATAAAATATATTAATCTAATTATTAATAACTAACTGTATTTATATCTAATATAATATAATTAATATAATATAATTAATATATATTGAGATTAATAAATTAAAAATAAAAAAATTAATAAAATAAAAAATAAAGTATTTTAAGTTAAAATATTTTTTTGTTATTTGAAATATATTTATGTCATAGTTTGAATAGTTTCGTGAACAATTTGTTTCCCAGCCACATATGGTCTATTAATTAAGTAAGACATTTAGATTACATTAAATAAGAAACTAAAAAACCATTTACAATAAAAAAATTAAACAAGATTAATAGTTGCAACACTGTCTCAACTGCTAATTAATTGATTAAAGCAAAGTGGGGTCTGTGTTTTGTTGTTATTTGAGAATGCTATGTTTCCACAATCGTTCGTTATTCTCGTCTCGATACACGCTTCCACTGCACATCCGCATTCCGCACAATCAAAGTCAGCCCCACACTTCGTACTTCTGCATTCTTCATAGTGAAAGCCACCTCCGCACTTCCACACTTAACCACGACATCATGTAACCACAAAGATGAAATCATATAACTAACTATCTAATAAAAAGAAAAAACACTTCATCAATTCTTAAATTCTTGAACCAAAACAGAGAAAATGATGCTAAAATTGGAAGTGCGAATATGCAGAGGTGTAGAAAAACAAACACCCCCTCATTCCTTGCCAAGAGTCAATGGGAATTCAATCTTACTAGTTACCAGTAATAGGGATATCCACCTTTTCCATAGAACACTTCATCCCCTTAAAGATCCTAATTAGCACTTCCTAGCGTCATCCACGTCTTTTACGATTGCCAGAAGAAAATGGTAAAGAAATACGAACAGACAAGATGCCAAGCCGAAGAAACCGAACAAATTATTCTATGTGCCTGATTAATTGATTAAGGTAGTGTAGGGTCAATTAAAGCCACATCCGCACTCTGCACTCCACACAATGAAAACCATCTCTGTGGTAATTAATTGATTAAGGCTATGCCTCTTTGTGCAGGGCTCACATTTTGTTGTTATCCAAGAATGTCCGCATTTCTGTAATCCACTGTTATTTCCACGTCAACACTTTAATCTATTGTTATTTCCGCAATCTATCATTTTTTGCATAACTTTTCTCTGCCCCTATCTATGTCGCATAATGAAAGCCATTTTCCCATGGTTTCATCTGCATTTTCGCACTCCACAAAAACTCTGCAATGCACACAATTGAAGCTTTATCCACATCTTCACATTCTGAATATGCAATTTCTGCAATCTACAATTTTTTCGTTATTCGAGAATGGTTGCATTTTTGCAATCTACTGTTATTTCTGCATCCATACCTCAATCCCACACAATGGAAGCCACCTTTGCATAACTTTCCTCTACACCTTTGTATCTTGCATAATAAAAGGCATCTTTGCATAACTTGGTCTGGACTTTCGCACTCCACAATGAAAGCTTGATCTGCATCCGCATTTTTGTAATCTACTATTATTTTCGCGTCCACAACTCTGTATCCCACATAAAGAAAGCCACCTTCACATAGCTTTCCTCTGCACATTCGTATCTCATATAACAAAATCCATCTTCGCATAGCTTTGTCCAGACTTAAACACTCTACATCCCTTGGTTAATATTTCCCCTTTTGTAAATAATTTGTAATAAATCAAAGGTTGAGAAAAGGGAAATGGATTCAAGTTGCTTGAGGAGGAAGGTTGCTTAAGGAATGGGTTATTTTAAATCACAGTCCTCATTGGTTGAGTAGTTTTAAATGGGTTGATTGTGCAATAAATTTAACTAAAAAGAAGAGGACATGCTTAGGTGTCCTTTAAGCCCCAACAACAAGCAACAAAGGACAAAAAAACTGAAGATAACATGGGTTGTGTTTTCCAAGGCAGTTGGCGTATGTGGGCCTAGGAAAAAGACATATGATTGGTTTGTTGGAGAAGGCACGAAACAGGGTTGTGTGGGTAGAGAAGACGAGTATGCATATGCTAAGGAGAACACTCTCGTACTCAAGAGGGAGGAGGCACATAAACAATGGAAGAAGCGAACACACTATGCTAATCTCTCGCGCATATGCTCAGGAAGTAGTATAAAGGACATAGTGAGAAAATAGTGAGAGAGCAGTGATCATATTTTGTAGAATTCAAGCTCTCAAGAAATAGAAACCAGTTGAAGCACCCTCACTGAGGCTCGGTGGGCCAAAACATCATAGAGAGCAGTGACTTGCATGTAAGGTTGAAGAACCCACTAGAAGCTTGTGGATTGATGAACCTACTAGTGGGGAAGAGTTGTGAAGAATTTTTGTGATAGAATTACAACTACTCAAGAAATTTAATCTAAAACAAGAGACACAATTCTACTCTATTTCTCTACAGAAATTAATTCACAATTTAGAAAAAAATTCACAAACATGCATCAACCACATACACAAGTAAATAGATGTATCTAGGGGAAACCAATTGGTAAAAACCCCTTAAGCCTGCTTACATTAATTAGATGAATAGAGAATCTATTACAATTGCTAGTTCCAACTCTAAGCTCAACCTGCAAAAGAATAACTGCCCTCTCTGCTCAATGAGAAGCTCTGACCCAAACTTAGTCAATTTCTGCCCCCACCTGAGCTCCTATTTCCTTACGCAAATCCTAAGGAAATTGGCCCCTATTATTTAGGAATTTCCACCAAAATGATTGTACAATTCCCAAGGATTGATACCTAATTGCATGCAACACCTGTACACTCAAAATTGGTCTACAACATATGTTACACTGCCTTAGAATCTCCACCACAATGAAGAAATTTGAATTCCTTGCATGCATGAGATATTTTTGGTTGATTGATCAATTAACTGGATAATCTCTAAGTTAGATTGTTGTCCCACTGCACAACTTATCCCCAACTAGTTCTATTAACTATTAGAACTAGTTTAACTCAGTACAACTGGAAATAATTGAACTTGATTTCTACAAATTAGCAATCAACACATGCAAACTAAAATCCAAGCCCACTAACTAGAATTTACTAAGCTAACTGAGTGACAAGAGCCATGTCACCTCCGTAAACCGCCTCCAAGTTGTCTATTGACGTGTAAATTTCAAATTTTCTCAATTTGACCAAGTCTAAGTCAAATTTAGCCATTCTTGCTACACTTCTCAACACTCCCTCTTAGAAAGAAAGAGATTATCAACCACCCCTATCTTCTACCTGTGGAATTCGAACTTCCCTCTTGACAAAGCCTTTGTCAAGATGTCAACATCTTATTCCTTTGTCGGAATGTATTGTAGAAACATTATCCTCCTCTGCACACAATCTCATAAAAGATGATATTGGATATCTATATGCTTGGATCGATCATGAAATACCAGATTTTCAGAGAGTTTAATGCAACTCTGACTATCACAACAGATCACAGTTGGATCCATATCCTCACTAAACAATCCCACAAATATCTTTCTCATCTAGATCACCTCACATGTTGCTTGACTTGAAGCCATGTATTTGACTTCTACTGAGTTGAGTGCCACAAACATCTGCTTCCTACCATACCAGGAAATTGTTGCGGACCCAACACTGAAAATTCCACCTGATGTACTCTTTTGGTCGAATGGACTCCTGCCCAATCTGCATCTGTGAAGCCATTCAACTTCACTCCCTTTGTTCGTTTGTACCATAATCCAGACTGGGTAGTGCCTTTAAGGTACCATAAAACATTCTTAGTTTCTTTCCAATACAATTTGGTTGTTCGAACCATAGCTTGGCTAAGTCGGTTTTCTGCATAGCACATATCTGGTCATGTGTTCACAAGATGCAATAGTGAACCCATTGTTGGTAAATGGTAGCATTAACTTCTTCACCTAAATTGGCATTCTCCTTCCTCCAATTGGTTACTAGAGGTGTGTCCATGGGCTTGCAACTCTCCATACAAAATCTCTGCATTATCTCGATGGCATAATTGTCTTAAGACACAAATAATTCCCCATCACCTTGTCATACTTCCAACCCATGGAAGTAGTGCATGAGACCCATGTATTTCATCTCAAATTCCTTTGCAACGTCCTCCTTGCAAGAGTTCATCAACTTCTCATCACCTATCAATATCAAATCATCAACATATAAAACATTGATAAGGAATTTACCTTCTACCAAAATATGTTAGAGGTTCACATCTGCTTCATTTTTGGTGAGGCCCAATCCAGTGAGATAGCTATCAATCTGAGTGTACCAAGCTCGAGGTTCCTATTTGACATTGTACAATGCTCGCTTGAGTCTGCACACATGAGACTCCCGATCAAATGTCTCAAAAACTTCTGGTTTCTCTATGTACACTTCCTCATGTACACTTCCTCCTCAATAAAACTATTGAGAAATGTTTCTTTTGCATCCATTTGGTGGACCTTCTACCCCATCTGCACAACCAGTGCAAGATTCGATCTAATGGATGCATACCTTACTACGGGAGAAAAGGTTTCCTCATAGTCAATTCCATCAACTTGAGAGAATACTTTGGCCACAAATTTGACCTTATGCTTCTCTATGCTTCCATATGCTGCATGCTTAACCTTGAAGATCCATTTCGAATATTTTTTTGTTGGTCTTGGGACCACTTCCCAAACACTGTTCTTTATGATGGAATCATATTCTTCCACCATTGCATCAACCCAAACAGGTTTCTCGATTGCTTCCTAAAAAGAGGATGGCTTAGTCTCTACAAGCTCAGTCATTAGAGCCATGTAGCCAGTGTACCTCTTTGGTGACCTCCTTTTCCTGCGAAAATTTGAAGGAGCTCCCACATTCTCCCTCGCATCCTGCACTAATCTATCAGGTTCTTTGGTTCTCTTTCTAACTTCTCTAGATGGCTCTACTTTAGTGGATATATCCACTCTACCTCCTCTTAGCTCCTACATTTGTGGCTGCTCCACAAATTCCTGAGGCTCCTCCTTTGGAGCTAAAAGATCCTCTTTTGGTGGGATTTGCAACTCCATCTCAAGAGAGCATATCATTTCTTTCTCCTCATCAAACTCTACATCATTTCACACAAATATCATTCCGAGGGAAGGCAAGTACACTCGGTAATTGTGTGGAGTTTTGGTGTAACCCACAAAAACTCCCAACTTTCTTGTCAGCTCAAGTTTCTTCCTCGAATCTTTTGAGACATGGAAGTAAACAGAGGCTCCAAAAATTCTGAAATGAGAACCATCTAGATTTATCCCCAAGAAAGCCTCCTCTAGTGTAATCATACCAATAATCCGATGAGGACTCTGGTTCTGCAAGTAGACTGCTATGTTACATGCCTCTTTCCACAGATGCAGTGGCAGGCCCTAGTCATGTAGCATAGCTCTCGTAACTCCCACGTTACTCTAGTTCTTTCTCTTAGCTACCCCATTCTGCTGTGAGTTGGGAGGACCTGTCTGTTCTCTTCAAATTCCTTCTTTGTCAGAAAATTCCTTGAAGTCATTCGAAACATACTCACCTCCATTGTCACTCTTGAGAGCCTTCACCTTCTTGCTAGTCTCTTTCTCAAATAGTGCCTTAAATTCTACAAATTTTGAGAATATCTCATCCTTCTTCCGCATGAAGAAGATCCAACACTTTCTTGAGAAATCATCAATAAAAATAACATAGTATTTATGTCTAGCAGTGGAGGTTGTCAAGAAGGGTCCACAAACATCAAAGTGGATTCTCTCCAAGACTACATTTTCTTTGTTGTCTCGATCATGGAATATGGATTTTATATAATTCATCAAGGTACAACCCTTGCAAACATTATGTTGCTCAAGTGATCCTTTAGGGAGGCCAGTGGTTATTTGTTGCATAATTTTAAGGGCGCCATGGTGCAAATGACCAAGTCTTTTGTGCCAGAGTTCACCAACATCTTGACTCTGCACTTTCTCTTCCTTATTGCTTAATGCAACATAATATTCCACAACAAGTTTATACATGTTCTTCACATGAACCCCGATCTGCTTCACCTGCCCAATAGCTATGTGTGTCAGAAAGGCTTTCCCTTTATTGAATATCACATCATAGCCATGATATTCCAAAACTGTTATAGAGATGAGGTTCTTCTTTAGTCCTGGTACAAACATAACATCTTTTAGGCGAAGAGGGGATCCTGACTCCCTCTTAAAGGTTACTGTACCAATCCCAGTAGCACTATACCTTCTGTCATCCCTAAGCTCAATATGCATATGGAGATCTTTCTCCTCTAAGTCACTGAATAATCTCTACACCCTATCATGTGGAATGAGGCACCTAAATCCAAGTACCATGCACTCCCCAACACAATGTTGGTCATGCATGAAATCAGGGTGAAGTCTAACTTGAACTGTGAAGCCAATTCTTCACTTGCTGCTCCTCCTGAGTTCTTTTGGCTAGACTTTTTGTGTGGACACTTTATAGCATAGTGCTCGAATTCATGAGAATTAAAGCATTTAATTTTGGACAAGTCTTTCTTCTTTCCCCCTTGGCTGGAATCTAGTTTGGTTTGAAATTTCTTCCCTTTTCCCTTCTTTCCCTTTCCAACAAATGAAAAATTTTCTTCATCCTCTCCTTTGGATGAAGTTCCATCTCTAGCATTTCATTTGATTTCTTTTTGTACCAAATCAGACCATAAGTGTTTCCAATTCGGTAATTTCTCCCTCCCGTTCACTGAGTCCTGGTAGCTATGACAAGATTTTAGAAGGCCTAGAAGAGCTAGGATCACTAGGTCATCTTCTGTAACAGTCACACCAACCCCTGAAAGTTTATCCAGAACTTGTGTAAATCTGGTGAGATACTGCGGAATAGTATCATTCTTTTGCATCTTAATGTTTTGAAGTTTACCTTTGAGGACCATTTTTATATGGTCACTACTATTCTCAAATAGCTTAGTCAATGCCTTCCACATTGCGGAAGGAGTTTCTTTGAAATGGATATTTGAGACAATGTGGTCTCTCACTCCCTCCAGGATTATTTTCCTAGCCTTGGTTACATCTTTCTTCCATTGGGCTAGGTTTTGGGCATCAACTCATCTTGGTTTACGAATATCTATCTTGAAATATTCTATAATTCCATTTTCATTAAGCACTGCCTCCATGCAATCCTTCTAGACAATGAAATTCGAGCTACCTTCCAAGGAATACTCTAATTTTAGTCCATTAAAAGCCATTCTCCCAACTTTGAGGAAATCCTGCTACAGTGAAGCTGAAAATTTGACTCCTGAGGAACAACTTCGAAATTCTTCTTCTAACGTGAATCCTTCTCTGATATCATGTAGAAATTTGGTGATAGAATTGTAGTTTCTCAAGAAATTTAATCTAAATCAAGAGACACAATTCTACTCTACTACTCTGCAGAAATTAATTCACAATATAGAACAAAATTCACAAACATGCATCAATCACATACACAAGGACACAAATGTATCTAAGGGAAACCAACTGGCAAAAACCCCTTAAGCCTACTTGCATTAATTATATGAATAGATAATCTATTGTAATTGATAGCTCCAACTCTGAGTTCAACCTGCAAAAGAATGATTGTTCTCTCTGCTCAATGAGAAACTCTAAACTAGACTTAGTCAATTTTTGCCCCCACCTGAGCTCTTATTTCCTTGTGCAAACCCTGAGGAAATTCACCCCTATTCTTTAGGAATTTCCAACAAAATGATTGTGCAATTCCCAAGGATTCATCACTAATTGCATGCAACACCTGTACACTCAAAACTAGCCTACAACTGATGTTACATTGCCTTGGAATCTCCACCACAACTAATCAATTCAAATTCCTTGCATGCATGAACTATTTTTGGTTGATTGATTAGTTAACTAGATGATCTCTAAGTTAGACCATTGTCCCAATTTACAAATGACCTCGAACTAGTTCTATTAACTATTAGAACTAGTTTAACTGAGTACAATTGGAAATAACTTAACTGGATTGCTACAAATTAGCAATCACATTAGAGGAAAATTTTGCCTAAAAGTGCCCATGAAAATTTCACGTAATTTTCATGTCATAATATGTAAACCAATCCCTTTAAATTTAAAAAGAGGTACATGTAAATATTTTGGAGGGAAAGGAACAAAAACTATTTTTTTATTGTATTTTTGGATTATCTCCTTATAGGTTTACTCAAATTTCAAGTGTAGACACTCGGGATGTGGAATTAAATCACATCCAATGAGTACCCATTATGCATACTTTTGAGAAGATCCACATTGATAAAAATTGAAGATACATAAAAAAAAACGTCTTCAACACACTTTTTAAATGTATCTTATTTTTTTTTAATCAATGTGGCTCTTCTCAAATGTGTGCATAATGGGTACTCATTTGATGCAAAATTCAATTCCACATCCAACAATTGTCTACACTTGAAATTTGAGTAAACCTATAAGGAGATAAGCCAAAATTACAATTAAAAAAAGTATTTTTCTTATTTTCCCTCCAAAATTCATAGCTCTTATTTCATTAATTTAACTATTATTTTTCCTTAGGAGGCCACTTTTAGGTTGAAATTTCCTCTAATAACACATGCAAACTGAACTCCAAGCCCACTAACTCAAATTAACTGAGCTAACTGAGTGACAAGATCCATGTCACCTTAGTTAACTGCCTCCAAGTTCTCTGCTAACGTGGAAATTTCAAATTTTCTCAATTTAGTCAAGGCTAAGTAAAATTGAGTTGTTCTGGCTACACTTCTCAACAAGTTAGTTGCTTATGATGGTTGTTGAACTACCAGGAATTTCCTTGGGGTTGAATCTTTGGTGCTTGAATTACTATTGAACCACCTAGAGAGGTGACCTCCTTACCCTTCAGTAGCTTATCCATTGATGAACCTTCCCTTATGGTGGACTCTCTTCTCCTGAAAGTGAGTTGAAAGTCTTTGCACTATAGTATCTTGGCATGGATGTGGTTATGCTTGAAAGTCCAAATGATAATGTGTATTGTTGGCGGATGAAGGTAGTGTGGCCTTGTGGCACCTTGTTTATCTATTTCATTGGTTAAAAGTCTCTATAAGCACTCCACCTCAAGCACTATAATTTGTTTCGTGGGTGACAACTATAAGTAATCGTGGTTGTAGCTTTTCTAAGGTTGAGTGGAGAGTTGAAGTCCTGATCTCAGTTGCTTGTTAATTTGGTTGTATAAGGTAAGTATTTACTTATGCTTCTTACATTTGAATAATGTGTATTGGTCATTGCATTGGTTGCATGCTTATATTGTTAATTGGGAATGTGGATTCCTATGTATAAGGGGGATGTTGATTCCTTGTATAAATTCTCGAGGAGATGGTGAATCTCTATGTTTAATTCCCTGAATTGATGAATATTTTTGCTAGCATGTATTGTTGTTAATTTCATTTTATTCTTTGTGCATGTGAGTTATTGTGATTAAAAAAAAGAATGAATACACCTACATGTTGTGGTTGGGAGGATGAATTGAATTCCTATGGTTCTGAGAAGTGTGCCCAAATTTCATGTTCTTTGTGTATTTTATTGGGTAAGCAATAAATTTATTTTTTATTTTGCTTTCATCCCAACATATTTTGGGAGCAA
The DNA here is from genome assembly GCA_031772625.1 of Pinus tabuliformis. Taxonomy (NCBI): domain Eukaryota; kingdom Viridiplantae; phylum Streptophyta; class Pinopsida; order Pinales; family Pinaceae; genus Pinus; species Pinus tabuliformis. The sequence goes on from CM062811.1 coordinate 905,025,704, forward strand.
GCACATCTATGCACTTCAACCTAGTTGATAGTGTGAGTGCATCACTTGATGGCTTCCATGCTCAAGGGGCACCAGAAAGGGCCTAGGAGACCCATGAATTTCAACTCTTGATCTCGTAGAAGGAAAGCTTTATTCCTTCGTAAGCAGTTGGATTGGTATGGTTTGGGCATATTTGAAATTAGAAAGGAAATAGAAAAGTAAAAATCTTTTATAATAGAATTAAATTTTCTTTTGGGACCCACCAGGTTAGGAGTCAGGCTAGTTGGGCTGAATAATGTAGTTGGGTGGGACCTACGCTCAATTAAAGGAGTGATGTTGGACTAGTCGAGTGGAACCTGCTAGTCATAGGTTAGGCAATTTGGACTCGATAACATAGTCAGGTGGGATCATTGGTCAGGGCCAAGGGTAAGTCAGATGTCTAGAGGTCGGGCCACAATGGAGTGTTCAATTTGATTTCTTGCGAAGAGGCCAACCACGACCCTCCTTATGATGTCACTGAAGGTCGGGTGACGTGCCTTCCATGTAGGCTTTCTAGGTGGCATCACGTCCATGTGGGCACCGTATGGGTTACCACATGGGTGCATGTAGATGTTAAGGATGTCATTGTAGAATTTAGTGTGCTAAGTTGAAATGGCCATATCATTTGATCTAGGAGTCAGATTGGAGCAAAATTTATATCGTTCGAAAGGTCTAGGCGGGATGAATACAAGGATGTCACCAATTTCATGTTTTGAAGAAATTGCAAGAGGTCAAAAGTTTTAGACCCCACATCCATGACGAGACTATGGTAGCATTAGAGAAATTTTGAGGTCTAAAATGGGGCTCCTAAGGAATGTTATAAAATAATAGTGGAAATAATAAAATAAGATTAGATTACCTCATCAAGTTTTGGAGGGAAAAAAAGAAAAGAAAAATACTTTTTCAACTTATCTCCCTACGATTTTACTCAAATTTCAAGTGGGAGCACTCATTTGATGTGGAATTTAATTTCGCATCTAATGAGTACCCATGTTGCACAATTTCAATGGACCCTACTACACAAAAAATGTGAAATACATGAAAAATCATAGGGAGATACGTTGAAAATACAAGTTTAAAAAGAAGTTTCTTTATTTTTTATTTTTCACCTTTTTACATTTTAACTCCAAAAATGGTGAATCATCCCCCGTGGTTGACATCATCATATTGAATCATATTGATTCTTATAAAGTTGATTTTTTTTGTACATTTTTGTTTTGAGGCCTATTTTTTACCTCGAAATTTCTCTAATGTCAAGTCAACATAGTAACTGCCTCTTTCTACCCTTAGTTGGCGCTGGGGTTAGGATGGGTACATTACAACACACAATGAAAAAATTATCTACATCTCCACATTTTCAAAACATACCGTTATTTTCACATTTGTACTTCCATATCCAGCACAATGAAACTCACCTTCGCATAACTTTCCTCCACACCTCCATACCTCGCATAATGAAAGCCATCTTTTCATAGCTTCGCCTAGACTTCTGCACTTTGTAGAATTTCTGCAGCGTGCACAATGAAAAATTTATTCACATCTTTGCATCCCACACAATGTATTATTAAGGATATGTCTTTATTAATTGAATAGTTAGTGTGGTTGTTTACCAGATTAACACACATCACTATTAGAGGGGAAAAATACAAGCATGTTGTCCATATCATTTGTACACTTCAAACCATATACCGATAGAACCAAGGATTATCGGTAAAAATTAGTGTTCATAACATATTATATAACACAATCTTTGTAATGATAATATGTAATGCGAAAATTGTTGAAAGCATTTAGTACCAAAGCATGCGGGAAAGGAAAAGTGTGTAGGGAAACCATATATGGAAAAATTGTGTGGAGACAGTAATGTTTGCAAAGATGCAGGAACCTACAATGATTGATATTGATTATAGTGCATATGAATTTGCACTTAGTATTGAATAATTAATTAAGGCTTAACAATACTATTAATATCTATTTAGCAAAATGACGCGTAATCATATCATCGTTCAAGTGCTTAGTATAATTTACTCTAATGCATTGTGTAATGATTACTAGTTAAAAACATATCAATAAAATCGTTTATACTGATATTATAAAATAGTTCTCTCAACATTTATTTGGTGAATCAACACATGATAAACACATCGTTTGAGTGCTTAATAAAATTTACTATTTGTAAACAATTCAAGAATATGCATAGGTCTTTGTAGCCAGTATCCATCATAGAAAATTGAAATGATGTGAGGATCTCCTTCGCAAACTTCTATTCACATATTTCTTTCGCACAATGAAATCTTCCTCCGCTTCTTTGCACTCTACACGTGTAATAATATTCATCATAAAATATCAAGAATATTGTATTTATCGATATTATAAAATAGTCTATTTGGCATTTATTCAGCGAATCGATGCATAATCAACACACTTCTTGCACACATTGCCTCATTTTCTGACAACGTTTTGGCAATTACCAAATACAAAAGAATAATAAAGACATAATCAAGACATCATGAAAACCTAATTAAGGCTTAATTTTATTATTAACATATATCTTTTTAGATCTTGATTCTTAATGGTAAGCACTTTGAAATCATAAGCATTTGTAGCTGAGTAATGGTAAAATCATTATATATTTAGAGTTTTATGTGAATTCAAGCCAATTGAATTTTTCTAATGGTTCTTGTTTCTTGTTTATTCATGCTACAGAGTTGTCATGTTTTTATTTTGTTTAGAGTAAGAATAAATTGTAATGGGATCCTATCGTCTAAAGGTTGTCCAGGTCAGAATAAACAAGGGAACAAAAGCAAATTAAATATGGACAATTGTTTAAAATCTAGAAATGAAATGGAGGACAAAGTTAAAGTATTCTTGTTTTAGCATTGTAGAAAGAAACATGGCACAATATACATTACTCAATAAACCCATAATATTTATAGTATCAAGGGGTGAAGTTTAGTATACAAAAAGGAATGAAGTAGAAAGTTCGATTGAAATTTTTGAGAAACTCATAGCTTATAGATGCACTCTCTACGACAAGAGCATTTATAGTACTATTTGTCTTTTTCTGCTTACTTATCATCTTATTCCGAACGAGGATGATGAAGAAGTTGAGAGACCTTTGTAATGCAATGCAAAAAGAGACAATTGTTTCTAATCGTACTTTTTTCAATGCTCAAAGATAATATCCATTAAAGATAATAAAGTAGAGAATGTGGTGACAACAACTCCAATATTTGTTATGAAAAGTATATGTAAAGGGATCTGTATGAGATTTGTGTTTAGTTATCATGTTATGTACATATGAAACAAGCTTTCTAAAACAATGTAACCATGCCCATCGCTTCAATAATATTGCTTAAAAGTGATGTGGGTAGATCTCTATTTGCTGCAACTGAATATTGAATATAATAAAGCATCAACTGTTATTTATCCAAACTGCATGAATTATGGGTTTTGTTCTGATTGCATGTAATCTACTTACTACTTACTAATTTTTCTATTTGTATTTGTGTCAATATTGAAATTTTCAATGATTATAGAAATATAATAATTATGTATTAAGTGTGCTTTTTTCATTGCAATTGTTGCTAAGTATTTGTTCAATATGAATTTCTAGGCTCTTTGCAATTTATAAATCAACACCTTCGCTTTTCACACAATGTATCAATGATAGTAGTGGCAAGAGATGATACACAATCTTAATATTCCATTACAATTCTAAGATGGCTTGTTGTGCATCTAGTTATTTAGTTGGTAAGTGATCTGCCTAAGGAGGTGCAGATATGCCATTCATTGTGCGCAGTGTGGAGATGCGGTGACATAAATAACAACAGATGATGTAAGCCCACATTGCTTTAATCGCTTAAGCCACATCCCTGCACTGTGCAAATTGAAATGTGAGACATAACCATTTCATTATTAGCCATTAAGATCTGAAAATATATTTGTTAATAGTAGGGTTAAGCCTTAGTTAAGCTTTTAATATCCGGTAATCCGTGACCTAGAAAGTTGATATTTGCAGTGGTGTAATAGATACAAAGGTGTAAAAAAAAGAGGGAACAAATGTTTTTCCACACATTTCATTCTTTCACACATCCTTCCAATTTTCTAGAACAAATACTGGCTAGGGAGCCATGTTTATGTGTGCATTTGCTGAATAAATACCAAAAGGCAATTTTATAATATCAATTGATTTATTAAAAAAATGAAATCATTATACAATGCATTAGAGTAAGTGATATTAAGCATTGAAACAATCTCCTGATAACGTGTCGATTCATCGAACAAAGTCTTACATTAACCAGAAAGGGAAATAAAAAAATATGCAACTTAAGTTATGGAAAATTTTAAAATTAGGGAAATATTTTTTGATTTAGCAACAACTAAATCAGTGGCAATGTACATTGACATAGGTTATAGCCAACAAATAAAATAGAGGCATATAAATACATGTTACCCATGGGAATTAAATGTTACTTATTTGAAAAATATGATTATATGTTATTTTGTTATTTCTGAACTGGATAACGAGGTAAGGTTAAACAGTTATATGCTATGGTTTTAGTATTTTGTGTTATTATTAGCTAGTATTATGTAACTTTTCTTTTGCAGTCTCTCACTATTCATTTAGACAATTTCTTTTGGGACTAGGTTCTAGTTCATTACAGTGCAAGTTTAAGTGGGTTATTGTTATTATTGATAGAGTTGATATTATGTTTAATGTAAAAGGTTCCATTAGTTTAGCTCATCCATACCATTATTGTATTCCATTTTTTTATTTTAATTTTTTTTTTTTTTTAATTTGATTTAATTTTTTTTTATTTTTTTATTTTCTTTTGGTGACATACAATATGCCACATGAACGACGTAAAGTAAGGTGTGGAGTTGGTGAATAAGGAGAATCAAGTCAACATCACCTGGAGAGCATTGGTTAGGGGGAGGCTATAGATCCTGGCCTTGTCAGCAAACTTGATTTTAATGACCCTTGATTTGATCAACATAAATTTGCTAATGAGCTTGCATATCTCAATATGCTTCTAGAAAAACTCGTAAGAAACAGACACAATGACCGAAATGAAATCATCCCATTCATGAATGATCTCCAATCAAACTAGTGGCAGATGTAGGACAAATTAGAAAATCTAAAAAGGGGTCATGAGTGTTTACAGGAAAAACTAAATTGCTTTGAAGGCAGATTGGCTTACATGGAGAAACATGTACACTGTGAGTTTCAAATTCTGTCGTCAGCAAGTTTAGCACTAGAGAATACTTTTCCATAAATAACCCTCATTGTTAATAGATTTTGGGTATGCATTGATCCTGAAATATTTTTGGCTCTATGTTTATTTTCCTTTTTGACAGTGAATAATTTTTTTTTCAAGTTGTTCTTGATACTGTATTTTTTTTACATAAACTAATACTTAGTTTCATTTACAAATTCTTCTAACGTTGTTGATTGTTTGGGGTTTCCATTTTCATGCTATGGAATCCACATATCCTTTTTCATTTATTTGCATTTATTTTTATTTAAAATTTGATAAGATGATCGTTTGTTTCTTTACTAAGGATGAGGTATCCAATATTTGTGTGTTGGAATTCATTTTTAGTCTTTAATATCTTATGCTTTATGATTTATTTATCTTGAGAGATTGCTTCAATGCATTAAAATATTTTTATTTTGCATATCACACAACACTGTGATCAAATGTGGAGTGTTGTTGTGGGGTTCAATGAAAAATTGTTGGCTTTTGACGAATTGAAAGGAATGCTAAAATGCATGAATAAATGGATAAATAGTTTTGAAAACATGTTCATTTGGATATATTAAATCAATTTATTTATTTAATTAAATAAATAATATGATAAATTGTATTATTAAATTTTGGGAAAAACGGAAAACATCTAAACGATATATTCCTGCATGTCCACATTATGTAAATTGCAATGTGAAGTATAACCATTTCATTATTAAAATAATGTTATCACAATCACTAAAGCAATTTGTGAAGATAAAGTAATTTCTATATTTGTTTTACCAATAAAAACGTTGATGTAGAACAGGAAAATATGTGTATCAAATAATGTAAAAATTGATGATTTTCACTTTGCAAAAATAAATGCATCGAGGAATATGTGCAGAGTACCAGAAGTTGATTATGCTTATGTGACATTTCTTAAAAATGTTACTTTGAAATGGGAAAACATGTGTGTCTGCAATAAACAGATAAACGAGAGAGTCTGTACGGAGTTGCGGATGTGAGTGAATAACCATTATCCTGAACATATCCCTTGAATATGTTAGAATGGATACTAGCTATGAAGCCTGATAAATCATTGAACATTACAAAATGTTTCAGACTAAATGCTATGAAGCATTTAAACGATTCCTTGTTTATGGTAAAAACCGCTAATTATTAATTCATTAATATGTAGCTTGTGAGAATCTATGCAGAGGCATGAAACATTGCCAAAGAAACTTTTTGTTCCTTGCTCCAGATACTCTTTTTCTCATACAACACTTCTTCCTCTTACGCATTAAAAAATGCTTTATTTAATATTATTGTTTAATTGAAAAATGTAAAATCACAAATACACTTAGTATTTATGTAACCAAAACTTTTTATGTGCCAAACTTTAATAAGCCCAAAATGCTAATTAATTGATTAATATATAACATGCAGAAATGTATGCGGAGATACAGGACATTGCGAGGGAATGTTTTTGTTCCTTGCTCCGCATAATTATTTTTCCACGCAACACTTCTTACTCACATGCATTAGTAAGCCAAAACTTCCAATTAGTTAATTAATTATTTTGCCATAAAACATTTCAAACTCAAACACTTCATTTTAATGCTCAATGCATTTTTCTCAAGGTATGTTTAGTCCATTCTTGTGTACGAGAGACTTATGTTCATGGCTTAATAGTTTCATTATTCCTCTGTACATACTAATACAATATGCCTCCTTTCCTAGAATTCTTGTAGATTCAAAATATCAAAGATATGCATTAATAGATAAAATGGAATTAGTAAGCACACCCAAAATGAGATTTTGATTTCCCATAATAATATATATTGATTCTGTTGTTGATCTCTTATTAATCATTCCTGGATCTGGATGCAATCTACTTCCCTACAAAATGGTTCGACATCTCCATTATCAAAATCAAATGGTTCGTCTTGTTGTTGAGATATATTCTTTGGAATGTGAACTTCTAACAAGGTACATAAACAAGCTAAGCTATGAGGATAAATCAAGGAGATTTCAACAAAAATCATATGCAGGGAGTGCACTAGAAAGTGTGCATGTAGAATGCATGTGCTGAGCATGGAACACAAATAGCTCGACACATGCTACCTTCACACACCCTTTCTCCATATAGCAAAATATATGGTTTTTATGTGCAAAGAGGGTAATGTTTCTGTTACTTGCTTCTGATGGCACACTAAAAAAATAAAAGCTTCAAACTTAGATATTGGACAATATTTATATTTATATGTGTAAATCAAAATTTTAAGTTATATATATATATATATATATATATATATATATATATATATATAAGCCTTTAGGTTTGATAAATGGTTAAATATTGTAATTAATTGGTTTGAATGTGTAAATACATAAATTCTTAAATCAATAGAGTTTAAATGTGTAAATATTTAATTTTATATGGTTTATATTTGTAAATTGATATAAATTCAATTCAAATTGATATCTCCTACACACCCTTTAGGTGACTGGGCATGATTAACTCCATTATTGTGCTCCAAGAAAACATGCATTAGTTATAATGTAAATTATAGTTGCAATGTTCAATTTTAGAAATTGCTAATGTCTAATCCATTTAGAATAGTAAACTTTCAAAATTTGATTTTCAAATTTATGTTTTTTCATAGCTTATGTTATTTTAATAATTAGCTTATGTTATATTTAATGTCCTACGTCATTATCTTATGTGAAAGCTTTCTCATTGTGCAGAATGTGGAGGTGCAGAGAAAAATTTGTATAATGTAAGCTCTCTGCACTCTACATACAACGATGAAAATAAAACCTTTTTGCATTCTACCACTGCTAACCTAAAACATATAATATCGATTTTATGTGAGAATTTCAACTTAAGTGTATAATAAAAGAAAAAAGGAATCAAAATTTTTTCATGCATAATTGTTGAATTAGACATCGAGGTTTGCTTTCAAAAGTGTTGCACAAATTAATATTTAAAAACATTCATATATAAATACCATCGATTGTACCTCTACGTATCAATGTTTGATTTCATTGAAATTAATGTTCCAAATTTATCATTATAATTTCACTATCAATAAGGTTATTAAAATCGGCATATCTAGAGGTGTGTCCATCAAATCTCAGAAGATAATATGTATAGCTCACCGCTATAGTGTCCCTTCTTGGTGAGATAGCTTTGATGACACTTAGAGAGGGTGGTTTTGATATAATGATATAATATTATGTGTGAGAAACTTATGTACATGCTTATATGCTGTAGACCTGGTTTGGATCACCTAGTTGTTGTGTGCTTAGGATAATATCTATGGTTGTGTGTATAAGAATTGATTTCGGTTAAGAGCATATTATCGATGTTTTCTCTTTTGGTATCTTAGTTTGGCAAAGGTTGATCACATGGATGTTGATTCAGGATTGAGACACATAGATCCATGGATGATCATGGTTATGTGGAACATATGGTTAATTATGATTTATGGATGATACATGATTTATATGATTATATATGTTTAATATTGTAATGAGCAAGATGTGGAAAGGGACATAGTTATTTGCAAACAAGGATGCTCAAATTATAAATGACTGTGGAAATCATGATACATGATTTTTATGATTTTATATGCTTAATCTTGTATTGAGCAAGATGTGATATGGAACATGGTTATTTTCAAACAAGGATGTTCAAATTTTAAATGGTTGTGGAAGTCATTTCTTTAGAACCAAAATGGTTGTGGAAGTCATGCACAATCTTTGGTAAAATGTGAATAAGTTAATTATGAAATTCATTGATTCCTTTGATATATGAGATTGTGATGTATGCAGGTATTGGAACAAGGCCTTACCAACGAACCATCAAATGGGTATGAGCTCACAATCAGTACCTTAAGGTGAAGCGTGGAGTTTTAGAGCTAAGTAGATGAGAAGCAATGGAAATTAGGGTACAGAGTCCTAAATCCATGAAATATAAAGACGTGGAGTCTTGTATCTATAATAAAATGTTTAGGGCGTGGAGTCTTGAATATTTAAAAAGATGAAGGTGTGGAATCTTGGATCTTTAGAGTAGATTAGGGCGTGGAGTCCTCATTCTACTAAGGCATGAAGATGCATGCAATAGGGGTGTGGAATCCCTATAAAAATACCACTAATGGGAAGCTCAGTGATGAATTTCCTTAATATAACCTCTTTTCTAACAATCCTAGAGTGACTTTCTAAAAATAGAAAGTCATGTCTAGCATCTCAAGCATGACTTTCCAAAAGTAGTAAATCACCTTGCATAAATTAAAAAGCAAGTATAGTTGAAGGAACATCACTTAACTTATCATTAATCAATCCTAATAGTTCAATCTTGATTTAATCCTCAATAATATTAATATTATTATTCTTTTATGAGACTATGATATTAATATTAAAAGGGAATTAAAAGTCACCTTCATCTCCTCAATCACTTCACACCTCTCTCCTTGATGACTCTCATGGTTCTATGTAAATCTCTCTCTTTTAATAATACATTACACTCTATTTTATGCACTCATCAAAGAATGGCATATTCCTCTTACACTCATTAAATACATGTCATAAAAGGTTCCTCTTACGCTCTCTTTAATGCATAAGTTACACTCTCCTTAACTAAGGCATGCATACCTCTCCTTAATGGCATGAGTTACACTCCTCTAAATGGAATACAAGGCATGCATATTAATTCTCCTTTATGACAAGAATTTTTTGCTCCTCCTATATATGTGTCTCATGTATTCTCAGTTAGGGGGAGGAGGGAGGTGCATTGGGATACCAAGAGTTGGAGAGATTTGAAAAATATTATGAGAGTGAGAGACTTGGAGAGTAGCCAATTGGTTCAAAATGATTTTGGAATTCCTAAAATAAATTACTATGTAGCTCTACCTAGTGGAGCCGACCATGAGTGGTGTTGGGAGGAAGTGAAACTTATTTTCCTCAGCTTGCCTTGGATATCTCTCTACTGCTATATTTTGGTACTGTTTGTGAGCTCTTATAGCTCGGGGGTTCCAGGGGGAGAAGTTCTCCCTGGATATGGTTGGGTGGAAAACCGGATGGTTCAAATGAGTTGGTTAAGGGATCAAAGATGGATCATATTCTCAGCGATTGGAGTTGAATATCTCTTTAGGTATAATTTTTATTGTCCTAAAATTATATTATAGCTTTAGCATAAAATAAAAAGTAGAAATTTAAATTATTGTAAGAATCTAATTTTTGTTTAAGCTTATGTTATTTGGAATCTTATTGGATAGTTGAAAATGAAGACTAAGAGTGGTCTATATGAATGGATGTTTAGATCTCAAGATGTTATGGAATTATTATTGGTGTATTCTATTGTACTAACATTGGTATTGTAGCATTTGAGAAAGGAAAGACAAATATCACTGAAGGTAATGGCAATAAAAATTTTCCAAAGTACTTGGGTAAGAGTTCATGAGTTATGGTTTTGTTTCATGTAATTAGAGACATGTTTTAGAAATGGTTTCAGGATATTTTGCAAAGTGTTTGACAAAATTCATGAATGAGAAATGATATTATTATTTTTATCATTATGCATGAATAAGTGTTACCTTGCAGCTTACCAGAGCAGGAAATGGTTGCATACCTAAAATATACCAGGAGGATTCACTAGATCAGCCGTTGAAATAAAAATGTTAAAAAAACAAGATGGAAGACAAGAGTTTTAAAGAGAATAATTGAGGTATTTTTCAATCATTATGTATTGCAATAGTTCAAGATTCTTGCCATGGGTTTGTAGGAATGATTGAATGAAAATAATGTTTGATGAATCTCAAAGCCCTTCAATTCACTTATAGTGGATGAAATTATTTTGGAAGGCATTTAGACTATACATAAGTAGTTATAGTTTAATTATACATTGTTATTTTTTTTCATAGCTGTAGATTCAAGCTTGCATGCCATCTATATGACAAGAATTGTAAATGAAATTCCTGGAGTCAACATATTTGCTAGTTTTTAAAAATGCATCTATGTGTGGTTTCGTACCAATTCTTGACAACATTAGGGGGTATCTGTGCCATATGAACATGTAACCCCCGATTTGATTCCAAAAAACACTTTTTAAAACCTAGATCGTAAGTATGGACGACTTTGCGGATTGTTGCTGCCAACTTTGTGTGCCTGTTGTCAAGTTTTGGGTGAAAGAATAAGACGGTTTAGTCATTGTTTTAATACTTTGTCATTTGAAGAATTACTATATAAATTTTATGATATAAAGAGGTTGAGGGAGAATCTTATATTCATGTCAAATTTCCTTAAGATATTGTGGCTTCCAAGTGTTTGACAAAATGCCTCAATGGCTATAGACTGCATGTTTGCAAAGTGTTTGTTAAAAGGCTTGAATGGATGTATATTTCATGCTTGCAAAGTGTTTGTCAAAAGGCCTCAATGGTTGTAGTTTGTAGATTGCATGCTTGCAAAGTGTTTGTCAAAACTTCAATGGATGTAGTTTTTGTGCATACAAATTGTTAGAGTAAATGTCCTACTTACTGTAGCTTTTATGCACTAGAAAATTTATGAATAGATTATTTAATGGATGTAGCTTCCTATGTCTACAAGTTTTTGTATGAATGTGAAACTGAATTTAATAAGTTGTTGAAGTGTGAATAGAGAATAAGGCAGGTGTTACTTTTATTATCTAAAGCTTTCATTTAAAAAGAAAGGTTGTTGTTGGAAACAATTTTACAGTGACTAATTCTGTAGGAATTTGTGCAAATGAGCATAATAAGTTTCATATGAGTTGCATGTATTCATGGGTGCATTCTTGTGCTTCAATGACTATAGAAAACAACTATGTGTGCCCATTTTATGCAAGTCCATTGTTTTACTTGACACATTTTGAAGAATAATATGCTTTTGAATTGGTAACATTAATTTCTCTTGCTGCAACATTCATTATACCATTATCACGATTGAAGCATTAGCTTAATTATTGGGATTGGGAATTTTAATTGATGAATTTGGAAATTTTGTTGGGTCAATATATTTTGTGATCCACGACTTCTTATGTTATATTCTTACCTCGAAATAGTTGAAGGAACATGATTACATGATAGATAAGTTAGTCATATTATGAGTAAAAATAAATAAAAAATAAAATAAAAACTGAGTAATAGTATTCAATGTGACCTTAACTTCTCTATACTATTGATGGTTGGTAAGGTGGGACCTTACAAAAGCATCCAAACATAGTAGAAATGTTTAGAAATGATTTGTAATTTGCAAGAAATTTCTTTGGAATTTTCTTTTGAGCAATGAGGATCTTGGAAGGGGTTAAATTCGTTCTGATCGCTAAATATGTCCCACTATTCTTGTAAATTACATCATGGTCATCATATATTAGAGAGAAGTGAAACTCCTATTGTAAAGATAATATTTTTGAAATGCTAGTTTTTAGATTAACGTGTATTGGTAGAAACCATATCGAGTCAAGATACAAATTTCTTCACAAATACAGTTAATTGTATATACTTATTCAACATCTGATATATGCATAAACCAAAATTTCCATGCCGCAAACTTTTACAAGACAAAACTACTACTTAATTGATTTATGCGTAGTATGCTTCACATATCCATTCTCCCTCACAATAATTCTTTCTTACAAGGACTAAAAGAACAATTCATTTAATATTCGATAACGGGTGTTAAATTGACAATTGTGAAATCATTAATGTGCTTAGTATTTGGAAAATGTCAATACCAAGGTTCATTAACTCTATTTTGATAGCCAAAATTTCATTGATATCAAAACAAGCTAATAGAATAAATGTCGTGAATACACATTGGTTCACTGAATAAATGCCAAAAAGACTTGTATTTATTAGAAAGAGAACTTTAGTTAATTAGTTTAGAATGAGATTTAGGATATTAATAAAATAATATGTTGATACTAATTTCTAAAGCGTGCCAAACAGAGAAATCATGAAACAAAATCCTATGAATTGGCCTACCTTGAGTGGGAACTTAAGAAAAATGAATATGATTTAAAGTAACTAATTTTAGAATAGTATTTTCTGATTATAGATTAGGAAAATTGGTACTAGATAGATTGATGATGATCACAGCTTAATGAATACCATTAAAATTGATCGTAATTAAATGTTCTTTCACAACTTTGATGTCAATTCATCATTTAGACGAGTCACTGCATATGACACATTATATGTAGGCTTGTTGTCTCTAAACTAGTTTCTAATAGCTATGGGAAAGTGATCTTCCAATGTTCCTCTTGTTGTAGGCCTGTTAACACTAAAATCGCTTCTAAACATTCTAGGCAAGCAACTTGCTTCGTTGAAATTGGTAAGTATTATGAAGATTTTCTTTATCATTTATCTAATGTTTTTTTATTTTTCTTTGTCCTTTTGATATCATCATTGTCAAAGGAGAGAGGGGAGGAGGGATGGGGAGGAATTCTTTTCCAGTCATAATACCGTTGTTTAGCTATTACAATTGTAATAATGATGCAGGAGCATCTAGCTAGGGCACCATGACCGGGTGTTGGTCTCAGCCAAGATGGAAGTTGTGTTAACAATTTTTTTTTTTTTATGATTAGTCTGTCAAAGTAGGGTGGAAGATTTTGTTTACTTTCAGTTTCAGTACTAGTTAGGGACAGTTTGGTCGGTTAGGATCATTAGTTTGTCTATCTTTAATCAATAGAAATTTAATAACTATTCTGTCATTTTGGAGAAAAAAACAAGATGTGTTTGATGTAAAATCTTGTCAAAAAGTAGAACCGAATACAAGCATCATTATGTAACTAAATAGAATTACAACTGAAAATAGCTACCACACCGTTCAAGTAATTGTGAACAGAGACTACAAATGTACATGAAAAATCCATTGAAAGGGTTCAACATTTTTAGCATTCAAGCAATAAAAATAAAAGAATAGACAATTCGAATCCATCTGTGTGTCCATAACATTTTCGTTTTTGTTTCCTAATTCACCGAACATCAGAGTAACTGATACAATGCATACATACAAGTTTATTTAATTCTTCTTTTTCTAAGAAATAGAGTCTAGACAGCGAGACAAAGATGCACTTCCAAAACGAGGGTTTGTAACCCATGAAAGAAATCGACAGTGAATGAACAGGAGCGAACGCAGACAAACAAATCGGACAAGTTAAGCACATACGAGCCATACATTATTTTCCTAATTTCGAAATCGACCACCAGAACGAATACTAGAGCAACTACAGTGCTTTCTATTCATGGAAGAAATTACAAACACAGCTGCAAATTAACAATCCTAATTCGAGGGCGTTTAAGTCGGAGTGAAAGGAACGACAACCAACAATTACCATTAAAACAAAGGTAATCAAAACCAACATTTCTTTGGAATTTTTCTTTCAATTATAATATGAAATGTATGAGCATACATAGTAGAGTTCCAACATAACCCACGAACAGTCACATAGCCGACAGTCAACAAACCCTAGGTGAGGGTTTTGGGAAGCAACTCCCACACATTATAAATTACAGTCAACAAGCACAGAATCAAGGAAGCCTACGCTAAACAAAATGACCAGGACGCTGGGCTACAGCCGAGAGACAACATTGACCAAGCATTGAGGAAAACCAAACCCTCAATCTCACAGGCCTAATCCTAAAACTAAAGATTAGTTGCATTGACAGAGCCTACCAGGTAGAGGCCAGCGTGATTGTTCCGAGCATACCCAACTGCAAACCCTATCACCTGCACAAGAACCAAAACGCAGTTGTTAGCAACCTGTCGATAGAGGGAGGAAAAAAAGAACAAGTGCATGAATGAAATTGTAAGAGGGATTCATTCCCCTACCTGAAGGGTTCACAGCAAGAATAGAGTACAAGCCCTTGAACCTCGAATTCCAAACAATGACTGAGACAAAGGAGCGGCCACATTAGTAACAGAAGGACAGAAAAAGCAAATTGAAACATGGATGGAAGAGGCTACCTGCATTGAAGCTGAAGACCGGAGAGCGCCATGGTTATGCAACCTGAGTGCATGCCAACCCACTTAGATTCACAAGCAAGACAATCTCATTCCAAAAACCTAGCCTGTGGAGCAAAGACTAGTTGAAGCAATTGCAAAAAGAGCACAAAAAAACACTTACACAGGTGGTAGAACCATTTTTGGTTGCCTAATGAACCAGGACCAAAAGTTATCCAAGCAAATATAAGAGTCACACTATCAGACAAGAAAACCCTAAAAGTGTGCCCAACAGGTGCAGCGCAACTGCATACACAGGCAGCAAAACCACAAGAGAGCAAACCTCGACGACAAAGTGCAAAGAACAGAAGTGGTTGAATGAAAGATGGTGGAAGGGTTTTGGCATGAAATGAGGAGTGGGAAATGCGACCCGAGATACAGTACAGTGTATTAATTGCACACATAATTGCCACCTTATCATTTTCCAGAAAAATCCGAGAACGATTGGTAATCATAAACTAATCCACGGTTAATCACATTTAAATCATTTAATTGTTGAGTAATCCTAATAGTGTTGGGCTGGTCCCATCATAGTGGTATCAGAGTAGGTTGAAATTGACTGAAGAAATGGAGGTAGGAAGGAGAGGTCATGGAAGAGGTGTTCGGAGGATAGTAGAGGAAGGACTGAGAGAGGAGATCAGGGTTCTTACTGCCCGTTTGGAGGCAGTCAAAGCAGGGAGAAGAAGGGATCTAGAGGTAGGTGATGATAGTGAAGAGGAAGTTGAAGCGACAACAGATGGATCAGATGGAGAGGGCCCAGAAATGAGACTGTTGAGATCGGTCTTAGTGGCAAGCAGTAAACCCAAACCAGAACTCCCAAATTATGATGGCAGCCTGTCCATAAAGGTTCTATTGGACTAGATCAACAAGCTGGATAAGTATTTCGAGTGTGAGGAGGTCAGTAAAGACTGCAGAGTTAAGTTCGCTGCGACGAAGTTGAAGGGACACGCAGCCCTATGGTGGGACAATGTCTAAACAGAGAGAAGGAGATTGAATAAGTTGCCAATCAAAACCTAGTCAAGGATGGTGGCCAAGTTGAAGGGCAGATTTCTACTGAAAGACTATCAAATTGCACTACACAGGCAAGTGCAGAATTTGAAATAGAAAGGAATGACAGTAAGGGAGTACACTGAGGAGTTTTATCGAGTGAACCTAAGGGCCAGTTATGCATAGGATACCTCGGAGAAGAAAACCAGGTACATAAATGGTTTAAGGCTAGAAATTTTAGATGAAATTTGTATTCTGTCTCCAAAGAACATTGAAGAAGCATATCAGAGTGCTATGAAAGCTGAAGAGAAAATTATTAGAAAGCAAAATGCCAGGAGGGGACGAGGAACCGACAAAGGATGAGGCCAGTCATATGGCAGAGGGCGGACTGCTAGTAGTAATGAGGAAGGCAGTAGTTCTAAAGCTTCTAGATCAGAAGACAAAGGTGATAATGCGAGAGGTGGTAGGCCATATCAGCAAGGCAGGGGAAATGGTCGAGGTAGAGGAGCTGGTTAGCAATGTTACAGGTGTCATAAGTGGGGACATAGATCATTTGAGTGTCCCGAGGCAGACCAAGTGGGACAAAGGGGTGCGTATGTCGCACAACTAGAAGAAATAGAGGTACCTCCCCAAGAAGCAGAGAATGCTCCAGAAACAGGGGAAGCCCTGGTGTTGAACAAGGTATTGTTAAAACCAGCCAAAGAAACCAGTGAACAAACTCAGTAGAAGGCTTTGTTTCAAATGGTTTGTAAGTCACACAATAAGTGCTGTAAGCTAATTATTGACAGCGGTAGTACATATAACTTAGTGGCCACAGAGATGGTGGAAAAGTTGGAATTGAAGTGATTGAAACATCCCACCCCTTACAAAGTTTCATGGCTGCAAAAAGGCCATCAGTTGCTGGTAGATGAGCAATGCGAGGTGGAGTTTCAAATAGGCAGATATAAGGACAAGGTCATTTGTGACATCATGCCGATGGATGTATGTCACATACTGCTAGGTAGGCCATGGCAGTATGACAGAAAGGTGGTACATGATGGATTGACAAACTGCTATAAGTTTGTCAAGGATGGAATCAAGCACACGCTTGTGCCCATCAAGGAAGAAGGAACAACAGGGACAAGTGAGCCAAGAGCATTGTTGGTTAGCAGAAAACAGTTTCTAAAACAAGTTGAGGATAGCGAGGTGAGTTATGCAGTTGTAAGAAGAGAAAAAACGGTATTGTTGCATACAGAGGTATCAGATTTACCCCCAGAAATTCAGCAGATGTTGCAGGAATTTACAGACATAGTGGTGGATGACTTGCCAGATAAACTGCCCCCCAAAAGAAGCATAAGCCACCATATTGATTTCATACCCAGAGCAAGTTTGCCGAATAAGGCAGCATATCGAATGAGCCCCAAGGACAATGAAGAGATTAGGAAGCAGGTGCAGGAACTGCTAGACAAAGGATTGATAAGGGAGAGTTTGAGCCCTTGCACAGTTCCAACGGTTCTCGCTCCCAAGAAAGGAGGAGAATGGTGGATGTGCATAGACTCGAGGGCCATCAACAAAATCACCATCTGGTATAGGTTTCCACTGCCGCGGATGGACAACATGATGTATTGCCTAAGTGGGGCAACCTATTTTTCTAAGATAGATCTGAAGAGCGGGTATCATCAAATCCAAATTTGAGAGGGGGACAAGTGGAAGACAGCCTTTAAGACGAATGAGGGACTGTATGAATCGCTGGTTATGCCATTCGGACTGGGCAATGCACCCATTACATTTATGCGGTTAATGAATGAAATGCTGAAAGAATACATCGAAAAATTTGTGATAGTGTACCTGGACGACATACTAATTTTTAGCAAGACAAGGGAGGAGCACCTTCGACATGTTCGGAAAGTGCTAGAAAAATTGCAGCAGAATAAGCTGCTGATAAATCTGAAAAAGTGTACTTTTCTGCAAAAAGAGTTGATTTATTTGGGCTTTGTAATAGCAGAAAATGAGCTGAAGATGGATCCGGAGAAGATTGCAGCGATAGTTAATTGGCCATCCCCGAAAAGCTTATTTGAGGTACGTAGTTTTCATGGGCTAGTGAGTTTTTGCCGGAAATTCATAAGAACTATTAAAAAGGCCAATCAGCCTTTTCGATGGACTGATGCAGTGGAGAGGAGTTTTCAGCTACTAAAGAAGAAGATCACAGAGAGACCGATCCTGAGATTGCCAAATTTTAAAAAGCTCTTTCAGGTTCACTGTGATGCTAGTGGTACGGCTATTGGAGCTGTACTCAGCCAAGAGGATAAACATGTTGCATTTTTTAGCGAGAAGCTAAATGAAAGTAGGTAGAAATATTCGTCCTATGACAAGGAGTTCTATGTTGTTGTACAGGCATTGAAGCACTGGAGACACTATTTGCTGGGAAATGAATTTGTGTTGTTTTCAGATAATTCTGCACTACAATATGTGATGCAACAGCACAAGCTGAATCAAAAACATGCCAAGTGGGTGGAATATTTGCAGAGTTTCACCTTTGTGTTGAAACACATCAGCGGGCAGGCCAACAAGGTGGCAGATGTGTTGAGTAGGAGGGCCTTACTTTTGCAGGAGAGTACTGTACAAGTGCTGGGTTTTGAGCACTTGAAAGATTTATATTAGACTGACACAGATTTTAAAGAGGCCTATGAGGCATGTCAGAATCCCTTGGTGAGAGATAACAGTCCATGGTTGGACTACAACTTGCAAGAGAAACTACTATTTAGAGGAGGACAGCTATGCATTCCTGACTGCTCGATGAGAGAGAACATTATTTGGGAGAAGCATAGTGGAGGTCTAGCCAAACATTTCGGCATAGACAAGACACTCGAGCAGCTCAGTCATTTCTACTTTTGGCCAAAGATGTGAAGGGATGTACAGCGGTTTGTGACTAGATGTAAAGTGTGCCAGTTGGCGAAGGGTCACAGTCAAAACATGAGACTGTGTACACCATTGCCAGTTCCAAGCAGACAGTGGGACTCAATCAGCTTGGACTTTATCTTGGGTCTACCTAGGACACAGCGAGGCTGTGACTCGGTGATGGTAGTAGTGGACAGATTCTCGAAGATGGTGCATTTTATCCCTTGTAGAAAAACTAGTGATGCCACTCATGTGGCCCACTTGTTCTTCATGGAGATTGTCAGGCTACATGGTTTGCCTAAGTCTATTCTTTCAGACAGGGATGTGAAGTTTACAGGGCACTTTTGGCATACCCTGTGGAAGAAGATGGATACACAGTTGAGTTACAGCTCTGCTTATCACCCGCAAACTGACGGACAAATAGAGGTGGTAAACAAGAGTCTGGGAAACCTGCTACGAAGTTTGATTGGTGAGAATTCGTGGATGTGGGATCGAGTGCTTGCCCAGGCAGAGTTCGCTTATAACGACTCGCCTAATCGTAGCACAGGTTACAGTCCATTTCAAATTCTGTACGGCATGCATCCTCGTGGAGTGCATGAGTTACGAGATCTCGAACTACAAGAAAGGTGAAGCGCAGATGGAGAAGATTTTGCTAACACGATGAGAGATTTACATGAGCAGGTGAAAATTAAGTTGTAGGACAGCAGCCAAAAGTATAAATAGCAAGCAGATTTGAAAAGAAGGAAAGTACAATTCAATGTGGGAGATGAAGTTCTCGCGCATTTGCGCAAGGAATGCTTCCCTAGAGGTGCATACAATAAGCTGAAGTATAAGAAGATAGGTCCCTGAAAAGTCCTCCGGAAATTTTTAGCGAATGCCTATGAGATATAGTTGCCACCAGTAATAGGCATTTCACCCATCTTTAATGTAGCAGACTTGTTTCCTTACATTGCTGACCTAGAAGAAGAAGACAGAACCACATGGCCTACATGGAATACCCAGGATGGAGGAGAAACTTGGATGAGATAGATGCCTTACGTTCAGCCTCCCGAGATCGAGAGCGTCCTCGACACTCAGGTGGCCAAACGAATTCGGGGGAAGGAGTATCTGCAATACCTGGTAAAGTGGAAGAACCGCCCTATTGAGGACAATTCGTGGCTTGATGCCACGCAGATTGAGCAGGCGGGTTCTTCAGTCGAGAAGCTCGTGGACCGGAGTCATGATTTCTTTTTACCCCGGGAGCTTGATGCAGTAACATCCAGCTAGGGCACTAGGTCCGGGTGTTGGTCTCTGCCACGATGGAAGTTGTGTTAACAAATTGTTTTTTTTTATGATTAGTTTGACAAAGTAGGGTGGAAGATTTTGTTTACTTTTAGTTTCAGTACTAGTTAGGGACATTTTGGTCGGTTAGGATCATTAGTTTGTCTGTCTTTAATCAATAGAAATTTAATAACTGTTCTGTCATTTTGGAGAAAAAAACAAAATGTGTTTGATGTAAAATCTTGTCAAAAAGCAGAACCGAATACAAGCATCGTTATGTAACTAAATAGAATTACAACTGAAAACAATTACTACACAGTTCAAGTAACTGTGAACAGAGACTACAAATGTACATGAAAAATCCATTGAAAGGGTTCAACATTTTTAGCATTCAAGCAATAACAATAAAAGAACAGACAATTCGAATCCATCTGTGTGTCCATAACATTTTCGTTTTTGTTTCCTAATTCACTGAACATCAGAGTAACCGATACAATGCATACATACAAGTTTATTTAATTCTTCTTTTTCTAAGAAACAAAGTCCAGACAGCGAGACAGAGATGCACTTCCAGAACGAGGGTTTGTAACCCGTGAAAGAAATCGACAGTGAATGAATAGGAGCGAACGCAGACAAACAAATCAGACAAGTTAAGCACATACGAGCCATACATTATTTTCCTAATTTTGAAATCGACCACCAGAATGAATACCAGAGCAACTACAGTGCTTTCTGTTCGTGGAAGAAATTACAAACACAGCTGCAAATTAACAATCCTAATTCGAGGGCGTTTAAGTCGGAGTGAAAGGAACGACAACCAACAATTACCATTAAAACAAAGGTAATCAAAACCAACATTTCTCTGGAATTTTTCTTTCAATTATAATATGAAATGTATGAGCATACATAGCAGAGTTCCAACATAACCCACGAACAGTCACATAGCCGACAGTCAACAAACCCTAGGTGAGGGTTTTGGGAAGCGGCTCCCACACATTATAAATTACAGTCAACAAGCACAAAATCGAGGAAGCCTACGCTAAACAAAATGACCAGGATGCTGGGCTACAACTGAGAGACAACATTGACCAAGCATTGAGGAAAACCAAACCCTCAATCTCACAGGCCTAATCCTAAAACTAAAGATTAGTTGCGTTGACAGAGCCTACTAGGCAGAGGCCGATGTGATTGTTCCGAGCATACCCAACTGCAAACCCTATCACCTGCACAAGAACCAAAACACAGTTGTTAGCAACCTGTCGACAGAGGGAGGAAAAAAAGAACAAGTGCATGAATGAAATTGTAAGAGGGATTCATTCCCCTACCTAAAGGGTTCGCAGCAAGAACAGAGTACAAGCCCTTGAACCTCAAATTCCAAACAATGACTGAGACAAAGGAGCAGCCACATTAGTAACAGAAGGACGGAAAAAGAAAATTGAAACATGGACAGAAGAGGCTACCTGCATTGAAGCCGAAGACCGGAGAGCGCCATGGTTACGCAACCTGAGTGCATGCCAACCCACTGAGATTCACAAGCAAGACAACCTCATACCAGAAACCGAGCCCGTGGAGCAAAGACCAGTTGAAACAATTGCAAAAAGAGCATAGAAAAACACTTACACAGGTGGTAGAACCATTTTTGGTTGCCTAATGAACCAGGACCAAAAGTTATCCAAGCAAATATAAGAGTCACACTGTTGGACAAGAAAACCCTGAAAGTGCACCCAACAGGTGTAGCGCAGCTACATACACAGGCAACAAAACCACAACAGAGCAAACCTTGATGACAAAGTGCAAAGAACAGAAGTGGTTGAATGAAAGACGGTGGAAGGGTTTTGGCATGAAACGAGGAGCGGGAAATGCGACCCGAGATACAGTACAGTGTATTAATTGCACACATAATTGCCACCTTATCATTTTCCAGAAAAATCCGAGAACGATTGGTAATCATAAACTAATCCACGGTTAATCACATTTAAATCATTTAATTGTTGAGTAATCCTAATAGTGTTGGGATGGTCCCATCAAATAACAACAACGAAAAAAGTGGCTGAAAGAAGCAATGGAAGAAGCATACAAGAAGAGATATATGCAGTCATCTAAGATATCTTAATGCTCAACCAAGATGTTTTAATGCTTAGCCAAGACATTTTAATGCTAATGAATAACATATTGGATCTTCAGCAAATGCCTATATGATTGGAAGATTAACTGGACACTGTAAGAATGTTATTAGAAGAGCCCTCGTAAAACATGAATAAAACAATCATACCTCCATTCTTGTAGTATAATCAATAGAAGTGTCAACCTCCAGGAGCTATGGTTGATTAATAAAGAAATCGTTACCAAATTTTACTACTTGCTCAACCAATTTTGGAATTTAGTATATGCTAAAGGATATATATTGTAATTTTCTCGACATAGTAAAACAGATATCTTGTCAAAATATATAGTAGAATAGTCTAATAACATTTCATCACCTATACTATAATCATGTTCATGGAACATAAATTTTGTAAATTATGCTAAATTGGATCATCAAAATAATGTAAATTTTATGCATAATTTTTTTTCTTTCATTTTGTAATCTAATCAAATTGTACAATTGCAAATAGACGGATCTTGTTGTATCATTTAGAAAAAGTTACATGCTAATATAAACTATGTGCGAAGGAAATACATTTTCTAATATTGTTTGAATAATTATAGAATTTTCAAATTTGATAAATTAATAAAAAAATGTAAGAAATAACATTGCAAAAAAGCAGACATGACATAGCACAATGAACTAGTTACACATTATAATCAAAACATAATAAATAAAATTAGTAAATAACATAGTACAAAACACAAAATGTAAACAAAGAAATACATTGAAATACATTTTTCTACAATGTTAATAGCTATAGATCACATACCTACAAGGTCATCTGAACTATCAAACAAACCGAAAAAGGTCTTTGGAAATGCTCAAGGTGGGGGCGAAAAATGACTAAAGCGATTGTGTGGAATGTGGAGGAATAAACGACCACGTGGGTGGGGGGGTGTGACAAATATTCCTCCACACCAAGTCTGCACAATGTATCAATGTTAACATTTTTGCTGACTATGCAAGGGTCTCGAAACAAGAAAGAATATTTGTTAACTTGACACACATGAAGCTTGGAAATTGTTTCATTTCTCATTGTTTAAAGGTTTTGTTCATTATTTATTTATTGTAGCCTCGAGAGATTGTATACTTTATCTACATGTCTTTGTTTTTTTTTTTTTTTTTTTTTTTTTTTTTTTTTTTTTTTTTAAATTGAAATTGAAATAACAATGTAATAATGGTAGCTCTGAATCTTTTGTGGAAATTTCAAACGCATTCATTTTCAAAAATTATTAAACACAAAATTTGGCTTCTAAAGACATCAAACAAGTATTAAGGATCCATATAATATTTAAATATTCAAATATAGAGACTCCTCTCACGTTTTTTTCTCACTTGAATGTTATTAGTGTTATCATTCAGGTTGTCCCTTGGCTCCTTAAGGGATACGGCCGAGGTAACCACAAACCAATCTTTGGATTGCAGGTTCTAGCCTACCTGCAATCAGAGAGGGCTCTCTCTTTGAAATTTAGCTTTGTTTTGATATGATTTTAGGCTAGTTTTGATATACATGGGTTTTGTTTGAAGTTTGGTGGGAAGGATGATGTTTTCAAGCAGAGTTGGGATGCATAGTGTGAGAAGTTCAAACCATTGGGCATGGAGTCAAGGATAAGGGCTGCTGGTGCGTTTTCTTGGTCACAAGAGGAATACAGAGCAGGATAGCTACACATAGAACAATATCAAGCTGGAATAAGGGTGAAATGGTGGTCAGTGAATGAAAGAAAACTAAGTAACTCTCATTATGCTAACAGAGGGAAGGTGAATGAACATTTATATAGGAGCAATCAAGGATTCCTAAACAACATTCATATATGAAGGAACTAGTGCTAATATGAGCAAATGAGTATTCATATTCAGGACTAATTCAGAGGAAAACATGTAGAAATAACAGAAATTGAGCATAGAGTGCTGCTAAGCAAAGTCTAAGCTATTCTTCCTTCCTGCTATTTAGATGGTGACACACTGGTGGTATAAACACATATAAACTGTAAACAGAGGTAAGAAACACTTATTGGGCCATGTAGAAGCATTAGGATTCCATAGTCACTCTTCAGCCATTAGAACACAACAGACAATTTATCATCCAAGCATCCCAGCGATCTTTGATTATAGAGGCTCTCAAAAAATACAGCCAAGTCTGGAGAGGAAGTTAACAACCAACCAACCCTTTAAACAATGCAGAGGGTGGTTTAAATAGGGAAAAATATGTACAAACCAGATCTCTTAGAAGATCTCAAAGGAAAAATATCTCAAAAATATCTACAAAACAGATCTCAGGGAAGATCTGTGGCAATAACTATGATCTAGCTACCTTCTACTGAACATAAATGCAAAAATATCTATCTAACAGCTGCACTGGGGCAGCTGGCATCTCAAAATATCTATCTAAGGCTGCGTATGAGGCAACAGCCTCAAAAATGAGTTGAAATCTGTCCTTATGGCTTTGTGTTGTTCATTTAGCCATAACTGTGCTTTGGGCTTTGATCCCCTGCTCCAAATGTGGCTTGATACATTGTTCTGGTAATAACTGGGCTTTAAATTCATTCATCTGCGCCTACAAGTGGTTCTGCTGCCTTAAGTGGCCAAAACTGTGAGTTGGTGAACCTTAATGGCTCAGAGCTGCTTTATTGACTTTGCTGGGGGCCTTTATTGCCCATCTGCTTTGGAATTAAAGTCTCCCACTGATATTTCTTCACTAATACACTTTGCCGCTTCACTGATACTCTTTTAATTGAATCTGGGCTTTATCTTTCCTATGATACTCTTTAAACTGTCAAATCGCCCCTTTATCTGCCAATTTAATGCAAAAATAACTGCTGCAAATGCTTCCGTGGCCTTTGGGATGCTATCAGCACTGGGCCGATCAAGATAATGCTTAAACTGAAGAAAACAGCAAAACAGGAGGAAGAATGGACGCTGATAGCTTTGCCAAGGCCAAAATCCTGCATCTGGGGCCGATCTGTGGAGGAGCGATTTAAGATTGATGAAGAAATGATCTGGGCCGCCCCTGGAGAAAGAGCGCACAGGAGCAATGTAATAAAATCTCAGAAAAGGCCCTTTCTGCGCTTTATAACTTTTCGGCTCCGCTGGTCAGAGCCGTATATGGGAATGATGCGATATAACATGGGCAGTTGATCTCCGGGCCCGAATGGGCGACTGAGATTAACTCGGCATTTCGGCAATCGGCGGGGCGGAGGGTATATACATATATGTGATCGTCGAAATGGGCGATCGCCGAAACGATCTGGACCGTTGATCTGGGCGGGACGATGGACGGCTATGATCACATCGGCGCTTTACCATCGGGGGAATTGCGATAAGGCCTGCGATATATGAAAATGCGGGGTTTTTACGTTATAACTTAAGTTTTATAAAAAACTTAAGTTAAACGGTAAAGCGGGGATATGCGATAGAGCGGAGATATATGTGTATTGGGGGAATGCGATAAGGGACGGTTTCCGATGCGATACGCTTTCGGGTGCGATAGCGATATTGCAATCGGCGGAGGAGTGGGGGCATTGTAACATGGGAACAAAGCATTGCGATACGCCGATGCAATGTCACGATCGACGATAAACCATCAAACAACACATATATGGGCTTTTACATATCACTGCCCTCTCCCGACTGCGATATCGCATCGGAGGGGGTACTAAAGGGAGCTTTTGTATTTGGAGCAAGGTTTTGACACTAAAGGGAGGCTTTGTGAAATCGGAGGAGCCCTTTTAATGCTTTGAAGGGATTTCTAAGTCATCGGAAGGGGTCAGATAGCCTAAAAAGATGGGTTTTAATGCTTGGAAGGAGTCCAAAAGCATTTAAGAGGAGTCTATGTGTTTTGAGAAGGGTTTTGATCCTTGAAAAAGGTTAAAACATGGCTAATGGAGAGTTTTGCCCATCGGAAGAGGGATTTTATGAAGAAATAGGGGCTTTTATGCATTGGAAGGAGTCCAAATGCATTAGAAGAAGGTTTAAGGAGGAAAGTGAGGGTTCTTACTAAGTTTCAAGTAAACTTAGTAATTCCCAAGCAATATTTATGGTTATATTTCAACCAGTGGAAGGGGATATGTACATAAGGGAGCTATTTAGCACAGTTTTAATAGGGGGAGGGAAAATAGATAGGGATTTACATAATAGAGTTAGAAGTTAATATGAAAATGACAAGAAAGCGCTAAGTTTAGGGATCTTAGGCTATTTTAAAGGGGAAAATGACTCAAAGAGTGAATAAGAGTACTCCTAAGCATAGTAAATCCTTACTTGGGCAAGTGAAATGGAAAAATGATGAATTTAAGAGATATCAAGCGGATCTTGACCTCTTTGGGGAAGTTAGTGAGTGATTTGGGAAATAAGAAGAAGGGGGAGTCAGACATGCCTCACCTGAGCTGCTCCAAGGGAAAATTGCCTTATACTTGTGATCTAAATGGATATAACACTTGAAAACATGAAATTGATCACAATCATTGATTCTGCAACCTCAAAACTACCTACCCAGCCTACTTACCTAGCATTTTTTCTTCTTTTTGGTTTGGGTGCACTTGAACTAGCAAACCCAGCTTTTCAACTTTTCTTTTGCTATCCTCCTATCTAAATCGATCCTTATTTCTTCCGGGGCTCAGATTAAGCCGTTGAGCACCCAAGATTCTCTACCTATCTACAAATCTGCCAAGATTAAACAGTTTGGACAGATATTCTTTCTATATATTCTAAAACAAGAAATTGAAACCTAGGGAGGCCAAGATTAAGCTGTTTGGCCTTCCCTTAACTGAAAATTCTTCAAAAATGGAATAACTCATCAAAATTGGAATACAGCAGTGGAATTTAGACTAGCACACTTTCATGGCCTCTTCTTTGGCCTCTTTTTGGAAATATGGAACCTTGCAGCATGAAAAGATGACATATTTGGCACTTTCAACTGTCAATCATGAAATATGAACACCTATTGCAATAGGAGGCTAACAGTGGCTCCACTTGGGGATGGCTTTTCCTTGTGAAAAGCCAAGAACAACAGGTCAGACTGCCTTGATCTTCTATTGTTGCTGTAGACTGAAACTTCCCCTGTGCTGGCTGTTAAATGATTGAAACTTTGAAACCTGAACACAACATTCTCATAAACTGAATTTTTATACAATAACAGCACTGCCTGCTTTCTTCTGCGTGCTCTATCATTACATGCACCTCTGCCTGAGAACCTGCCTTTGAAATAAACACAAAATAGGGAACAAAACTGGAGCACTTCCCTTGATTCTGTCTTGAAAAAGGGTGCTGATGTAAACTGAAAATCCTCCTTTCTTTTGATACTATTGACTGAAAAAACTGCCTGTGCTCTTTTGCTGAGATTAATACAATGACAGAGATCTGAAATGGAGGACTTGCTTTGGTTCTGCCTTTAAAGAACTTTGCTGTGCTGTTCTAATATTCGTCCTACTGTACAATAAAAAAAAAAAGTGCTGATAATATACAAATATCAATGTACAAAGAGATATATACAGAACTGCGTTATGTTCAACAAAAAGGATCATGATAATGCTTTAACATTCGGCCATTAACAGGGCCTTCTTCAGCTGCGCTGCCATCTATAGATTTGAGAAAATATGTGTTATTGCCCTGCACAACGCTGATAACAAATGGGCCTTTCCATAGAAAATCAAATTTTGCATGTTTGCTCTTGTCTTCTCTTCGTGAGTCCCACCTTAGAACTTTGTTGCCAACACATAAATCCTTAGCCTTAGTCCTCTTGTAAAATACTTTCTTTAGCTTCTCTTGCAAAATTTGAGCTCTGTCATAGACTTGCTCTCTTGTCTGCTGCAGATGAATTGTTTGGTTTATCCTCCTTTGTATATCATTTGGCTCAGCTTGAATCTCCTGTAGCAGCTTAATTACAGGATTGCCCAAAGAAGATGGAAATCTGGCCTCCATGCCATATACTAGCTCATAAGGGCTCATCCCAATGGATCTCTTGGTTGACAATCTGTCTGCCCATAGGGCATTTACCAGCTTTTTGTGCCAGTTCTTCTTATTTTCCTCCAGCACTTTCTTTATGATGTTGATGAGGCTTTTGTTGGATGATTTGGCCAAGCCATTACCTTGAGGGTAATAGGCTGTGGAGTGGCCCAGAGTGATGTGGAATTTAAGGCAAAAATTGATCATTTTATTGGATTTGAAGGCAGCAGCGTTGTCTGTAATGATCTTCTCAGGGCAGCCAAATCTAGAAAGGATGTTGGTCTCAAGGAATTGGATAATGATGGAGTCATTGGCCTGCCTACATGGGATGGCTTCAATCCACTTGGTGAAATAGTCGGTGGCTGTTAGAATCCACTTATGCTGGCCTGAGGAAGAGGGATGGATTTCTCCAATGAAGTCAAGACCCCATTGTTGAAAAGGCTTTTCGGTTGAGATGGGCTTAAGGGGCAAGGGCAGCAGCTTTCTTTTGCCCTCAAAGATTTGGCATTTGTGGCATGAGATAGCAAACTTTTTCACATCTGCAAATAAAGAGGGCCAATAGAAACCAGCCCTTAAAATCTTGTCAGCAGTGGACTTCCAATACAAATGTCCTCCACAGTCACCTGCATGGAATTCTTTCATAACACTATCAGTTTCATTCATAGTTAAACAATTAAGCAATATACCTTCATGATTTTTCCAAAATAAGGCATTATCTATGACACAAAACTTTGAAGCCTTCATTTCTAAAAATATTTTCTTGGTTCTGGACAATCCTGGGGGAGCAATCAGGTTTAACAATACAAAACAAATATCAGCATACCATGGGGATTGCAAAAAAGAATCACTGATCTGTGGAGTCGCCAGCTCCTGTTCATTGTCCAGTTGGTTAATGTCTAAGGCTTGAAAATTTGTTTCGGACATCAGTTTGGCCAAACCTTGTCCCTTTATCAGCTTGGTGGGTTTTATCTCTATGTCATACTCAAGGATATTGGCAATCCATTTGCCTCTTTTGCCTTCTAATCCTTCTTGAGTTAATATGTCTTTTACAACAGCATTTGGGACATAAGCAATCACATGTGAATATAAAATGTAAACTCTGAAATCTTTGATTGCTTTAACGAGGGCATAGGCCTGTTTCTCCATGATTTGGTACTTCAAAGGGGCATCCCTAAGGGCTCGGCTTAAAAATGAAATTGTCTTTTCATTTCCTTGGTCATCCTTCTGTAATAGGACAGCAACAATGGTGTGTTCAGATGCAAAAAAAAAAATGATAAAATCTTTGTCAAATTGTGGACTTGTGAGGATAGGGGCTTGGGTTAATGCAGTTTTTATCCCCTCAAAGGCTTGCTTGGCCTCTAGAGACCATTTTACCTTGGCATCCTTCTTTAACATGTTTCTTAACAGTCTTATCAGCTCAGCTAAGTTTGGGATGAATGTCCTTAGGAAATTGATCTTTCTAAGGAATGCTTGCAACTCTTTTATGTTTCTTGGATAGGGGATTTGAAGGATGGCTTGAATTCTTTCAGGATCAATTCTAATCCCATCTTTTGAAATGATATGGCCTAGTAATTTGCCTTCTTCAAGGCCAAATAAAGACTTCTTGGGGTTCAAGGAAATGCCATATTTCCTACATGTTAGGAACACTTGTCTCAAATGTTTTAGGTGCTCTTGATCAGATTTGGAGAAAGGGGTAAGGTCATCAAGATAGACAACCAAGAAATCATGGATTTCCTTGGCAAATGCAATGTCCATGGCCCTTTGAAAGGTAGCACTTGCATTCTTTAGGCCGAAAGGCATCTTCACATACTTAAATGTTCCCCACGGTGTTGTAAAGGCTGTCTTGTCTTGATCATCCGGGTGAACCAGTATTTGATTAAAACCTGAAAAGCCATCTAGCGAAGAAATTCTTGATGACCCAACTACTCTTTGTAGAATGTGGTCCATTTTGGGCAATGGGTAGTGGTCTTTAAGGGAGACTTGGTTCAGATTTCTTAAGTCTACACATAGCCTAATCTCACCTGTTTTCTTTCTGGTGGGAACAAGATTGGATACCCATTCTGAAAATCTAATGGGTGCTATAATACCTGCTTCAAACATCCTCTTTACTTCTTTCTCAATCAAAGGGAGAAGCACAAGATTGATTCTCCTTAGTTTCTGTTTGAAGGGCTTTTGATTTGGCTTTAAAGGGATGGTATGTTGAATAACTGAGGTGTCATAGGACTTCAAGTCCTCATAACTCCATGCAAATACATCTTGAAACTCTTTGAACAAATCCACATATTTCGGTTTTTGATCAGGTGGCAGATTTTTGGACAATTTAATCATTTTGGGCTTCTCTGTTGTCCCAATATTGCAGTCTTCAATTGCAGCGTTTAAGGGCTGCATCTTTGGTTTCTTGGGGACATCATTAGCATCAAACATATCTTTTAATGGAGTGAGGCCAGCAGGCAGAAAGTTGTCCTTTAAATCCATCACTTCGGCCTCTGCTTTAGCTACTTTATCCAAATTCATTTGTTTCAGCTCTTGAATGTTTTTGTCATAAAAAATAGTTGGGTGCAGCATTTGTTTTGCTGCTTCAGCTGTTATGGTCTGCTCATTTTGATTTACTACTTGTTGTGGATCATCCATGGCATCCATATCAATGTTTAGGCCTGAAAACTCATGCTGTAAGGTAAGAAAATTGTTGATTTGAGCATCATCCTCAAACACTTGCTAGTCTTTGACATTGTTAGGGACAACAGGCCTGTGCTTTATCTCAACTGTAAAGTGGTGATTGCCAATTGGGCTCAAAAGGAAGCTTGCAAGTGCTAGCAAAAGTAGCTAGGCTATGTGCATGTAGATTATGGCTTCTTGGAATTTTAGCAAGCTGGGATTCAGTGAAGGTATTGAGTATTGCAGTGGCAGCAGTCCTATAAGCTCTTAGCCTTCTATCATTGGTAACAAAGTTGCCTTTCATTTGTTGTATGATTAAATCGGAGTCACCTAGAATGGAAACTTTTGCAGCTCCTAGAGATTTGATTAGCTTAAGGCCTAAAAGGAGGGCTTCATACTCTGCCATGTTGTTGGTACATTTGAAGTTAAGTCTATAAGCATGACCCTCTGCATGATTGTTATGTGTATTGTGAATCCATATTCCTGCCCCTGCTCCTAGCTTATTAACTGAACCATCAAACTCTAAATACCATGTGATTTCTTGCTTGTGGTTAGTATTAAGAGTTTCAGTCATTTTAGGAGTGGGTAGAGTTGAATTTTCTGTTTCATTGAGTTCTTCTTGTGTGCTAGTTGCATTGATTGTTTTGACAGTTTCTTGGGTATGGGCAACCGATTCCTCATTTATGCATGTTTCTTGTTCTAAAGCCAAAGGCTTATCATCAGTTGGAGGACTTGTTTCATCATTAAACAAAATAAAAGAATCCATATCAGAATGGATTGAGTAAATTGGAAAGTTTTGGGGCTTTTCCTCACTACTTACCACATACTTCATCAGTGTTTCCCTATACAGTCTCTTTGGTTGCCCAAATATTGAAATAGTGGCATAAGAGAGGTCTAATTGGAGAGATCCTTGGAGTTTTTCTCCCCAAGATCTTGATAACAACATGCCATACTTTGGTGGAATGTCAACAACCACCACGTCCATTAGGATTGTTTTGTTGGGATATTGGACTAAAGACACACATAAATCTTTGATTAAGCCTAAACACTTGACCTGACTTGAGTCAAAGGAGAATAAGTCTTTGTAGGGTCTTGTAACATCAAGGTTTAGCTTCTACATTACAACTTTGGGCATAAGGTTGTGTGAGGCACCTGAATCAAACATGGCATTATGTAAAACTTTATCATGGATATGCAGGCTAATGTAAAAGGGTAAAATAGCTCCATGTGTTGATTTGCCATCGACTTCAGGTCCGAAAAGGAGCTCAGGTTGATCATCTAATACATTCACATCATCCCTATTCTCTGGCATTTACAGCGATCTTTTGATTTGCTACCTATACACATCATGTTTGGGAAGTTCAGAGAGAGGCATAGATATCTTCAGTTTACCTATTTCTGCCTCTAAATCAAATGGTTTATCCGATTGGGTTTTAGTATTGTGAGAGGCAGGCTTCCCTTTTTCCATTGGAGTATCAGCGATTTACTCTTGTTCTTCGTTGATTTCTTGAAATTTTTCTGTTTTGGGAAGGCTTTTAGGAGTGCTGTTCAAATCTTCTTTTGAGGAAGAAGGTAGCAGAGGCCGATCATTAGAGGGCTGCATGTCTGGTGTGTCTGTTATATCCTCTATTTTGACTTCTTTTGAATCTGGGACTGTTTGTTTAGTCGGTTCTGTGGAAGCAGCCTTGTCCTTAATCTTCTTGGGCTGCTTTGATTCCTTCTGTTTGATGAGCTCGGGCACATCAATTGTTCTAGTTCTCAGTTTATATTGTTTGTACACTTCATACACAGCCAAATCGTATCCTTGCTTGAAGTCAAAAGACTCGCCAGACTGAGTCTAAAATTGATTAAAGTCATGCTCATCTTGGTCTTGTTGGGTTACAAAAATTTGTTGCTCACCCTTCAAATCCATCAAGTTCATATGAGTGTCTTCTATGGGCTCACTAGATGTAGATGCTTCTGTATAGTTTTCTTGGAAAGGAGGCCTTATATCATGGTCTGGGCTAGACCTACCAGCGTTTGTGTTCTGAGTTTTCCTGAAATTTGGGTTCCTTATGGTATTGGGTTGTTGTCCTTCCCATGATGATTTCCTCTCAACACTCTCTACTCTATCTCCCAGCCTGTGCATGCCACTGATAATAGCATCCAGATTTTGGTCTAAGGCTGAGGGTTCTTCCTTGAAGGTGGTTCTTCTCTCAGTTCTAGCTCTGTTTCTTTTGGCAATTAGATTTGCCTCTACGCTAACAGCAACATTTTGCATGTCTGCAAGGCTTTGAGGGGCTCTTTCCCTTAACTGATAAGCCATGTCAGTATCAAAACCATCAG
This sequence comes from Pinus tabuliformis, assembly GCA_031772625.1. Classification (NCBI taxonomy): domain Eukaryota; kingdom Viridiplantae; phylum Streptophyta; class Pinopsida; order Pinales; family Pinaceae; genus Pinus; species Pinus tabuliformis. The sequence goes on from CM062811.1 coordinate 905,059,166, forward strand.
GGAATTTATACAAAGCAAGATCAGGTGGAGGTCTTAAGTTATGTGGTATTGCATTATAAACATTATTAAATCTTGCACAATAGTCCAAGACAGCCTCCTGAGGGCCTCTTTTAATGGTGTCATATTCAGATAAGATGTGCAGGGGATCCTTCTTTTTCTCCCATCTGTTAAGAAATGTTTGGTAAAGGGCCTCTGGGTTAGCTATGGAATTTGCAGCAAGGCCTCTAAACCAGGGCCTTACATCTCCTGTTAAACTTTGGACAAAAATCTTCATTCTTACACTATCATCATCTATCTCGTAGTTCTCAAAATAGTCTTGCATCTTCTTGGTATGTTGCAGGGCTGTGCAAGAACCAGTACCATCAAAATATGTGATTTTAGTTTGGTAATCCTGAGGCATAGCCCCTGGATTTGTTGGCAACTGCAAAGGTGCATATCTATTCGCCATATTCACAGGGATAAGGAACAGCAGGGATAAATGGAACGACTGGAACAACGGTAATAACAGTGGTAATGGGAGTATGTGTAGTGAATGGAGGTGTGGAGAAGGTGCTTTGAGAGGTGGACGATGAACTAGGGGAAGTAGGGGTTGAACGAAACAAAACTTTGACAGGGGTTGGAACACAGCTTGGCTGAACTGTTTCAGGACTAGAATCAGCAAAATATTCTCTTCGCTCTAGCTTCCTGAGGTTCCTTGGGATTATATTGGGATTTTCAAAAGCAGCTGGGGGATTTGGGTCTGGATTTGACCTTGTATAACGTGATTTCTTTTTGGGAGCCAACTTCTAGCTTGTTTTTTGGGGTTTTTCTAGGAAAATATGGGTTAGAAAGAAACTTTTGAAGGTCTGGTTCTTTCCTAGCGGAGCTTTCCAACTTGATTTCTGAAATTATCTGAGGATTTTCCCCAGTGGAGTCGCCAGTATGTTATCACTCAGTTTTTCCCTTGGCTCCTTAAGGGATACGGCCAAGGTAACCACAAACCAATCTTTGGATTGCAGGTTCTAGCCTACCTGCAATCAGAGAGGGCTCTCTCTTTGAAATTTAGCTTTGTTTTGATATGATTTTAGGCTAGTTATGATATACATGGGTTTTGTTTGAAGTTTGGTGGGAAGGATGATGTTTTCAAGCAGAGTTGGATGCATAGTCTGAGAAGTTCAAACCATTGGGCATGGAGTCAAGGATAAGGGCTGCTGGTGCGTTTTCTTGGTCACAAGAGGAATACAGAGCAGGATAGCTACACATAGAACAATATCAAGCTGGAATAAGGATGAAATGGTGGTTAGTAAATGAAAGACAACTAAGTACTCTCATTATGCTAACAGAGGGAAGGTGAATGAACATTTATATAGGAGCAATCAAGGATTCCTAAACAACATTCATATATGAAGGAACTAGTGCTAATATGAGCAAATGAGTATTCATATTCAGGACTAATTCAGAGGAAAACATGTAGAAATAACAGAAATTGAGCATAGAGTGCTGCTAAGCAAAGTCTAAGCTATTCTTCCTTCCTGCTATTTAGATGGTGACACACTGGTGGTATAAACACATATAAACTGTAAACAGAGGTAAGAAACACTTATTGGGCCATGTAGAAGCATTAGGATTCCATAGTCACTCTTCAACCATTAGAACACAACAGACAGTTTATCATCCAAGCATCCCAGCGATCTTTGATTATAGAGGCTCTCAAAAAATACAGCGCAAGTCTGGAGAGGAAGTTAACAACCAACCAACCCTTTAAACAATGTAGAGGGTGGTTTAAATAGGGAAAAATATGTACAAACCAGATCTCTTAGAAGATCTCAAGGGAAAAATATCTCAAAAATATCTACAAAACATATCTCAGGGAAGATCTGTGGCAATAACTATGATCTAGCTACCTTCTACTAAACATAAATGCAAAAATATCTATCTAACAGCTGCACTAGGGCAGCTGGCATCTCAAAATATCTATCTAAGGCTGCGTATGAGGAAGTAGCCTCAAAAATGAGTTGAAATCTGTCCTTATGGCTCTGTGCTGTTCATTTAGCCATAACTGTGCTTTGGGCTTTGATCCCCTGCTCCAAATGTGGCTTGATATATTGTTCTGGTAATAACTGGGCTTTAAATTCATTCATCTGTGCCTGCAAGTGGTTCTGCTGCCTTAAGTGGCCAAAACTGTGAGTTGGTGAACCTTAATGGCTCAGAGCTGCTTTATTGACTTTGCTAGGGGTCTTTATTGCCCATCTGCTTTGGAATTAAAGTCTCCCACTGATATTTCTTCACTAATACACTTTGCCGCTTCACTGATACTCTTTTAATTGAATCTGGGCTTTATCTTTCCTCTGATACTCTTTAAACTGTCAAATCGCCCCTTTATCTACCAATTTAATGCAAAAATAACTGCTGCAAATGCTTCCGTGGCCTTTGGGATGCTATCAGCACTGGGCCGATCAAGATAATGCTTAAACTGAAGAAAACTGCAAAACAGGAGGAAGAATGGACGCTGATAGCTTTGCCGAGGCCAAAATCCTGCATCTGGGGCCGATCTGTGGAGGAGCAATTTAAGATTGATGAAGAAATGATCTGGGCTGCCCCTGGAGAAAGAGCGCACAGGAGCGATGTAATAAAATCTCATAAAAGGCCCTTTTTGCCTAACAAGGCAAAAAATGCCTTTAAACGTGAAATTTCATGAAAAATTGGGGCGGGAGCGACACTGTTCATTAGATTAAATCCTGGCCGTTGGATCTAGCATGGGCCGATCCAATGGCTGGCGCTAAATCGGAGATCAGCGGATCTGCAGTCCAAACACATAAAACCTCCGATGAGCGATATAGCCCGCGGACCCGAAAATGCATTAAGGCCCTCTTTATTTGAAATCGGGTCCGGCCCATCGGCGAACCCAAATCGGCGGAGTTTAATAAAAATGGGTCATCAGACCCAAAACCCTTTAACATTGGATTCTATAGCTTTTCGGGACACGAAACGGAGGGTACAATACTACCCCTTTTCGAGCCCGACACACTTTAGGCTTGCTTTATTGTTATTTCGGCTCCGGAACATCGGAGCAGCCCCTCTTTGCCGTACAAAAAGGCCTTTTGGAACCCGAAGAACTATATGCCGCGCTTTATAACTTTCCGACTCCGCTGGTCAGAGCTGTATATGGGAATGATGCGATATAACATGGGCCGTTGATCTCCGGGCCTGAATGGGTGGCTGAGAGTAACTTGGCATTTCGACAATCAGCGGGGCGGAGGGTATATACATATATGCGATCGCCGAAATGGGCGATCTCCGAAACGATCTGGACATTGATCTAGGCGGGACGATAGGCGGCTATGATCACATCGGCGCTTTACCATCGGGGGAATTGTGATAAGGCCTGCGATATATGAAAATGCGGGGTTTTTACGTTATAACTTAAGTTTTATAAAAACTTAAGTTAACGGTAAAGCGGGGATATGCGATAGAGCGGAGATATATGTGTATTAGGGGAATGCGATAAGGGACACTTTCCGATGCGATACGCTTTCGGGTGCGATAGCGATATCGCAATCGGCAGAGGAGTGGGGGCATTGTAACATGGGAACAAAGCATTGTGATACGCCGATGCGATGTCGCGATCGGCGATAAACCATTGGACAACACATATATGGGCTTTTACATATCACTGCCCCCTCCCGACTGCGATATCGCATCGGAGGGGGTACTAAAGGGAGCTTTTGTATTCGGAGCAAGGTTTTGACACTAAAGGGAGGCTTTGTGAAATCGGAGGAGCCCTTTTAATGCTTTGAAGGGATTTCTAAGGCATCGGAAGGGGTTCGATAGCCTAAAAAGATGGGTTTTAATGCTTGGAAGGAGTCCAAAAGCATTTAAGAGGAGTCTATGTGTTTTGAGAAGGGTTTTGAGCCTTGAAAAAGGTTAAAACATGGCTAATGGAGGGTTTTGCCCATCGGAAGAGGGATTTTATGAAGAAATAGGGGCTTTTATGCATTGGAAGGAGTCCAAATGCATTAGAAGAAGGTTTAAGGAGGAAAGTGAGGGTTCTTACTAAGTTTCAAGTAAACTTAGTAATTCCCAAGCAATATTTATGGTTATATTTCAACCAGTGGAAGGGGATATGTACATAGGGGAGCTATTTAGTACAGTTTCAATAGGGGGAGGGAAAATAGATAGGGATTTACATAATAGAGTTAGAAGTTAATATGAAAATGACAAGAAAGTGCTAAGTTTAGGGATATTAGGCTATTTTGAAGGGGAAAATGACTCAAAGAGTGAATAAGAGTACTCCTAAGCATAGTAAATCCTTACTTAGGCAAGTGAAATGGAAAAATGATGAATTTAAGAGATATCAAGCAGATCTTGACCTCTTTGGGGAAGTTAGTGAGTGATTTGGGGAATAAGAAGAAGGGGGAGTCAGACATGCCTCACCTGGGCTGCTCCAAGGGAAAATTGCCTTATACTCGTGATCTAAATGGATATAACACTTGAAAACATGAAACTGATCACAATCATTGATTCTGCAACCTCAAAACTACCTACCTAGCCTACTTACCTAGCATTTTTTCTTCTTTTTGGTTTGGGTGCACTTGAACTAGCAAACCCAACTTTTCAACTTTTCTTTTGCTATCCTCCTATCTAAATCGATCCTTATTTCTTCCGGGGCTCAGATTAAGCTGTTGAGCGCCCACGTTTCTCTACCTATCTACAAATCTGCCAAGATTAAACAGTTTGGACAGATATTCATTCTATATATTCTAAAACAAGAAATTGAAACCTAGGGAGGCCAAGATTAAGCTGTTTGGCCTTCCCTTAACTGAAAATTCTTTAAAAATGGAATAACTCATCAAAATTGGAATACAACAGTGGCATTTAGACTAGCACACTTTCATGGCCTCTTCTTTGGCCTCTTTTTGGAAATATGGAACCTTGCAGCATGAAAAGATGACATATTTGGCACTTTCAACTGTCAATCATGAAATATGAACACCTATTGCAATAGGAGGCTAACAGTTAGAAGAGCTCTTGCAAAATAGGGATGGAGCAATCAAACCTCCATTATCGCACCACAATTAGTATAAGCATCAACCTCCAAGAAAAATGGTTAATTAATAATTTTTTGTACTTGCTCAATCAATTTTGAAATTAAGTATATGCCAAAGGCTATATATTGTAATTTTCTCAGCATTGTAAAATAAATACTTTTTCAAAACATATATTAAATTAGTCTAATAACGTTGCATCAACTATATTGTCATCATGTTCATGGAACATAAATTTTTTAAATTATGCCAAATTGGATCATCAAAGTAATGTTGATGCAGGAGCATCCGGACTTAGCCAACAATGTGATTGTTTTTTCACATGTTGTGGCTAAATGAGTTGAATTTCAGTGACATGAGTGGTCAAAAGTTACTTTTAGTAGAGAGGGTTGGATCTCTCGAAAATGATCTTTACTTCATTATTGTAATAATTAGAAAATTGTATTATTTTTAGACTAAGGGATAAGTTGTTAGCATAGGTGTGTAACAGAGCTTAAGAATAGAGATTTAATTGTTAGATTGATTAAAATAGAGATCGAGTTGTTAATGCAGTTAGAATAGGATTTGACTCATAAAAGAGAAAAGAATGTAATGGAGAAGGATTAGCTGAGATGATAGGGAATTGAGTGAGTAAGCGAGAGATTGAGTGATAGATAGAGTTTGAGGTTGTGATAGAGGTCAAATAAAACTACTGTAATTGAGCTGAGAGGGCCAAGACCCTGTAATTCCTATTTTATTGAATAAATTGATTAAGTGTGTAGTTGTGTGTTAATTCTGGTGCAGAAGTTCATTTGTGTCTGCGTATCAGTGTTTTGGACCCTAAATGGGTATTTCCTCTATTTTAACGTTTTAATTATAAATCTTGATGTTTATGTGTTTTATCGTTAATCGCGGTCATTTAGCATTAAAGGTTAATATTGGGATTAAGTGCTAAACCTTCCTTAAGAACTTTATTAAAGTTTTGATTTAAAGCACGTGGGCTGTATTTGATGAGCGAGAAGTGGTATATAGCGTGCTCAAAAGGTGGTAAGTGGTAATATTCCAAGTCCACGCAATTAGCCTCAGCGCTTGACACGTAGCAGACGGAGGATAGAGAGAAAACGAATTTTCTCACGTGCCTCCAAAGTGATAATGACCATGCTAGAGTTTGCGCGAGATCGCGCGACCACCATTGGATCGGACAAAGTAGATCGATGGGGGAAAATGAATGGGCTAGTTGGCGATCGGGGAAAACGATAGCCATTAGATCTGGAGAGAGAATATCAATGGTGCAGAGTGAAGTGATTGTTAAAAGGTAAAGTTAAAGTGGGTCCGACAGTGTTTAGTAAGAAAAGCAGGACCCTCAAGGGAAAAACGTCACATACAGAATCCGATTAAATGTAGCTGATTGGTTATAAACTTAACCATTAGTCTATTTTTAGACTACCACCTTATTTCGTCAATCTTCTGCATCATTTTGGTATTAGAGCCTAGAGATTGAGTTTGGCTTCAGTAAACATGCCACCAAGGAGAGGAGCTGGCATAGGTCGAGGAAAACCTGAAGAAAATGCAGTTCTACTAGAGGGGATCTGGAGTCTGCGTACAAGGATGGACACAATGGACACTGCTCAGAGGAGAGCACCTAATGAAGGAGTTGCTAGTGCTGCAGAAGAATCTTCTGAGGAAGAAGAAGAGGAGGAAAACGAGACTACCAAAGTTATCAAGATGTTGGCTAAAGTAGGTGGAAAACCAAAGGTGGAAATTCCTGTGTATGAAGGGAGTCTCAATGCAAAAGAGCTGATGGATTGGATCAGTTCATTGGAAAAATATTTTGACTATGAGGAGGTTGATGATAAAAAGAAGGTGAAATTTGTAGTTACCAGATTGAAGGGTCATGCAACTATTTGGTGGGATGAACTACAAACATCCAGAACAAGAAAAAGAAAGTCCAAGATCAAGCAATGGGATAAAATGGTGAGTAAAATGAAAGCTAAATTTATGCCAAAAGATTATCAGTTAAATATTTTCAAACAGTTACAGAATTTAAGGCAAAAAGGAATGTCTGTCAAAGAATATACATAAGAGTTTTATAGGCTGAGTATTAGAAGGTAGCCAGATACATCAATGGCTTGAGATATGAAATACAGGATGAGATCAGCTTGCTGAGTCTGAAGACAATTGAAGATGCCTATCAAGCAGGTTTGAAGGCAGAAGAGAAGATGTTGAGGAAACAAAATCAGAGGAATAGAGGGAAAAGTTTAGTAAGAGGTAGAGGAACTACCAGACCAAGGTTTCAGCAACATCAGAGTGAAGCAGGAAGTTCAAGTAGTAGACCACCACAGAGAGGAGACTTTAATAGAGGGAGATTTCCACATAGAGGAAGAGGCTGAGGAAGAGATATTTGGTGTTATACATGTGGAGAATGGGGACATTGATCATGGGATTGTCCTCATAATAAGGCAACAAGTAAGAGGAATGTGAATGTGGCCAAGGAAAAGGAAGAAAAAACTCAAATTGCAGACAAGGAAGAATCCCCTGAAGTAGGAGAATCCCTGTTGTTGAAAAGGGTATTGCTTAAGGCAGAGAAAGAGACTGGAAAGAGTTTATTCAGAACTACATGCAAATCCAAAGGCAAATGTTGTAAAGTGATAATTGATAGTGGAAGCACTGATAACCTTGTTTCTACAGAAATGGTGGACAATATAGGATTAGTGAAGACAATACACCTTACTCCTTACAAAGTGTCATGGTTGCAAAAAGGACATCAGATTATTGTGATAGAACAATGCAAGGTAGAGATACAAATTGGTACTGTTAGCTCTGCTATTACTTTCAACATTTTAAGGACAAATGCAGGCCTGATTGGGTTATTGATGATCAAAAAGGGGGTCGCAGCAGTTGGTTTTCCTTCCCTCCTTCATTTTCTTTATAATTCTATAGCCCCCGCTACCTCCGTTTCCTCCTCCTCCTTCATTTTTCTACGTTCCCATAGCTCGCGCTATCCTTGTTTCACACCAACATTTAGTATAAAAGCCATGTTTCCTTAGCTCCTGGGTGCTGGGGTTTAAACATTATAAAACCCTGGTGACATGGCCGTGCGCCATAACCCGCCCTTTCCCGTCACATCCATGCAAGCTCGTGCAGTTGCATCCGCGCCGTCTTATCAAACCCCGTCGCGATCAGACGACAGACGCAGCTCCTGCTCCCGTAACTTGCACGCGCAATAGCCAGCAGGGTTGGTGGTCAGTTATGACCCCTCCATGCATTGGATAGTAGATAGTTTTGTAATCAACCTCCATATATACCCAGAAATAAGAGGTAATGAGGGTTGATGGATATTGTTTTGATGTAAAGTTCAACTTCTGGAGACTGTAACTACTGTGATACCTGCAGTGTCTGGTCTTCATTTTCAGCTAATGCAAGCTTCTTTTGTTGTTAATTGCTCACTTTCCACTTCTTCTTTATTCCAGACTGTGCCTGTTATGCATTTTTCATGTGATCTTGATGTTTAGCATTAGAGGGGATATCATCCCACCTCTATGTTAGAATATAGTATGTATTATTGAAGGTGTATGTAGGTTTCTGTTTTCTTGGTGCCAGAGAGTTGTCATCCTGTCTGTGCATTAGGAAATATATTTACAGACCCTTCTACTGGTTGCAGTTGGCCATCACATGGTCTTGTGCATCTGCTGGTGTGGTCAATATTATCCATGTTCACCTATTCCTCAAACTATGAGTAATTGGTGGTCTAAAGCCTTGTAGTCTGGGGGTGTTCACCCATGTCTGGGGTTAAGCATAATAGAAGTGGTTATCTGGATTGAATATGCATCATTCCTTCCATTCATCCACCATTTTCCAACATTTTTGTTGAGTTTGTAATGTTCCCAAGCATCTATGATATACAACCTAGGAGAGTTTCTTGGGGTGATAACAGGTACTTATAAAGATGTGATATTGTGTGATGTAATGCCAGTGGATGTATGCCATGTATTGCTAGGAAGACCTTAGCAGTTTGATAGGAAAGCTATTCATGATGGGAGGAGAAATACTTATACTCTAGAGAAGGATGGAAATAAACATACATTGTTGCCATTGAAGGATGAAGCTAACAAAGGAACAACTGGAAACTGTGTTATGTTGATGAGTGGAAAGGAGTTGTTACAAGAGGTTGGAAAAGGTGAAGAAATGCATTTTGCTGTCATAGGGAGACCTAAGGTAATTTTGACTTCCACAAATTTAGATGATTTACTTGAAGAAATCAAAACTCTGTTGAATGATTTTGCTGATATTATTGTGGATGAGTTTCCAAATGCATTGCCACCAATCAGGAGTATTAGTCATCATATTGACCTAATACCAGGAGCAAGTTTTCCAAAAAAAGAAGCATATAGATTAACTCCTTAAGAGAATGCAGAAGTTGGAAGACAAGTGCAAGAACTGATGGATAAGAGACTAATCAGAGAAAGTATTAGTCCATGTGCTATACCAACAGTACTCATTCCAAAGAAAGGGGGTGAATGACATATGTGTATTGATTCTAGAGCCATAAAAAAGATCACTATCAGGTATAGATTTCCTTTACCACACATGGATGATTTGATGGATTGTTTGAGTGGGTCAAAGTATTTTACTAAAATAGATATGAAGAGTGGATATCATCAAATAAGAATTAGAGAAGGAGATGAATGGAAGACTGCATTTAAAACAAACAGTGGTTTGTATGAGTGGTTAGTGATGCCTTTTGGACTCACTAATGCACCTAGCACATTCATGAGATTGATGAATGAAGTCTTGAAGGAATATGCAGGCAAGTTTGTTATTGTTTATCTTGATGATATTCTAGTTTTTAGTAGAAGCAAAGAAGAACATCTGGAGCATCTTAAGTTGGTTTTAAGAACTCTGCAGAAAGAGAAACTATTGATAAATTTGAAGAAATGTAGTTTCATGAAAGAAGAATTAATTTACTTGGGATTTGTAGTTTCTAAAGAAGGTTTGAAAATGGATCCAGAGAAAGTCCAAGCGATTTGGAACTAGCCTATTCCAAGGAACATATTTGAGGTAAGAAGCTTTCATGGTCTTGCAAGTTTTTATAGGAAATTTATCAGAGGTTTTAGCCAGATTTGTGCACCAATTCTTGAAACAATCAAGGAGACTAATCAGCCATTCAAGTGGACAGAAGCAACAGACAAAATTTTAAGTTTCTGAAGAAGAAAATCACAGATAAACTAGTTTTAGCTTTACCTGATTTTGAAAAAGTATTTCAAGTTGAAACAGATGCTAGTGGAGTTGCAATTGGAGCAATTTTGAGTCAGGAACAAAGACCAATAACATAGTTTAGTGAGAAACTAAATGAATCTAAGAAGAAGTATTCTTCTTATGATAAAGAATTTATGCTATTTTGTAAGCTTTAAAGGAATGGAGACATTATTTGCTACCAAAGGAGTTTATATTGTATTATGACAATCATGCATTACAGTTCATAAACAACCAACCAAAATTGAACCAGAAACATGCCAAGTGGGTAGAGTTTCTATAGAGCTTTACTTTTGTGATCAAACATACCAGTGGTAAGTTGAACAAGGTTGTTGATGCTTTGAGCAGGGTAAATTTCATTGTGCAAGAATTAAGAGTTGGTATTGTAGGATTTGAAGAAATGGTTGATATGTATAAAGATGATGCAAATTTCAAAGATATTTATGCAGCTATACAAAATCCAATAGTTCATAACAGGAGTTAGTGGTTAGATTATCTTATCCAAGGAGGTTTATTGTTTAAAGGTAACAAATTGTGTATTCCAAAATGTTCTATGAGGGAAAACATAATTAAGGAGAAACACAGTGGAGGACTATCTGGTCACTTTGGACAAGACAAAACCTTTGCTCAGGTAAATGTTTTTTACTATTGACCAAAGATGCAAAATGATGTTATGAGATTTGTTGAGAGGTACAGGATATGTCAGCATGCTAAAGGGAGAAGCCAAAATACAGGATTGTACCAGCCATTGCCAATACCAGACCGACCATGGGATGCAGTTAGTATGGATTTTGTTTTAGGGTTACCTAGAACTCAAAGGGTGAATGATTCCATTTATGTTGTGGTAGATAGATTTTCCAAGATAGCACATTTCATTGCATGTAAGACAATTAGAGATGCAACACATATTGCTAATATTTTTTTTTCAAAAGTTGTAAGGTTACATGGATTGCCTGTAAGTATTGTGTTTGATAGGGATACAAAGTTTGCTGGGCATTTGTGCAGAACTCTTTGGAAGAAACTAGGTGCTAACCTTAGTTTCAGTTCAACATACCATCCTCAAACAGATGGACAGACCGAAGTGGTAAACATAAGCTTGGGGAACATATTGAGAAGTTTAGTGTATCAAAATCCTAAGTAGTGGGATTTAGCACTTGCTCAAGCAGAGTTTGCTTATAAAGACGCCCCAAACCAAAGTACTAGAATGAGTCCATTTCAGATTGCTTTTGGAATGAATCCAAGAGTTGTGTATGAGCTCAGAAATTTGGGTAAACAGGAGACAAGAAGTGAAAAAGCTAAAGAGTTTGTAGAGCAGATGCAGAGACTACAAGAAGATGTCAAAGGCAGATTGCAGGAAAGCAGTGGCAAATACAAATAGAGAGCTGATATGAAGTGAAGAGAAAAATAATTCCAAGTGGGGGATTTAGTGATGGTATACTTGAGAAAAGAAAGATTTCCTGCTAAGACTTACAATAAACTAAAGATGAAAAAGATAGGGCCATGTAGAATTGTAAGGAAGTTTTCAACTAATGCTTATGAAATTGAATTGCCAGAAGGAATTGGAATATCACCTATCTTCAATGTTGCAGATTTGTATCCATACAAAGAGACAGAGACAGAGCTACAGAAGGAAGCTACAAAAGATGAAGTTCAAACTTTGAACTGGGAAGAACAAATGCCAAAGACAATCAAGAAAGAGGTGGAAGTTGTTTTGGAGAAAAGAGTATCCAAAAGAACCAGAGGATAGGTTTATTTTCAGTATCTAGTCAAATGGAAAGGACAACTAGTGGAGGATGCTAGTTGGTTGACAACAACAGAGTTGCAAAAGTATGGAGTAAACCCTGAAAGTCTAAGGGATGATTCTTTTCTTCCCCGGGAGTCTGATGCAGGAGCATTCAGACTTAGCCAACAATGTGATTGTTTGTTCACATGTTGTGGCTAAATGAGTTGAATTTCATTGACCTAAGTGGTCAAAAGTCAGTTTTAGTAGAGAGGGTTGGATCTCTCGAAAATGATCTTTACTTCATTATTGTAATAATTAGAAAATTGTATTATTTTTAGACTAAGGGATAAGTTGTTAGCATAGGTATGTAACAGAGCTTAAGAATAGAGATTTAATTGTTAGATTGATTAAAATAGAGATCGAGTTGTTAATGTAGTTAGAATAAGATTTGACTCATAAAAGAGAAAAGAATGTAATGGAGAAGGATTAGCTGAGATGATAGGGATTTGAGTGAGTAAGCGAGAGTTTGAGTGATAGATAGGGTTTGAGGTTGTGACAGAGGTCAAATAAAACTGCTGTAATTGAGCTGAGAGGGCCAAGACCCTGTAATTCCTATTTTATTGAATAAATTGATTAAGTGTGTAGTTGTGTGTTAATTCTGGTGCAGAAGTTCATTTGTGTCTATGTATCGGTGTTCTGGACCCTAAACGGGTATTTCCTTTGTTTTAACATTTTAATTATAAATCTTGGCGTTTATGTGTTTTATCATTAATCGCGATCATTTAGCGTTAAAGGTTAATATTGGGATTAAGTGCTAAACCTTCCTTAAGTGCTTTATTAAAGTTTTGATTTAAAACACGTGGGTTATATTTGATGAGCGGGAAGAAGTATATTGCGTGCTCAAAAGGTGGTAAGTAGTAATATTCCAAGTCTGCGCGATTAGCCTCAGTGCTCGACACGTAGTAGACGGAGGAGAGAGAAAACACCTTTTCTCACATGCCTCCGAAGTGATAACGACTGTGCTAGAGTCCGCGCAAGATTGCACGATGACGTTAGATCAGACAGAGTAGATTGATGGGCCAATTGGCAATCGGGGAAAGCGATAGCCGTTAGATTTTGAGAGAGAAGATCAACGGTGCAGAGTGAAGTGCTTGTTAAAAGGTAAAGTTAAAGTGGGTCCAACAATGTTTAGTGAGAAAAGCGGGACCCTCAAGGGAAAAAGGTCACGTACAAAATCCGATTAAACGTAGCTGATTGGTTATAAAATTAACCATTAGTCTATTTTTAGACTACCACCTTATTTTGTCAACCTTTTGCGTCAAATGTAAATGTTATGTGTGAAAGTGTTTTCTGTTTTGTTTTTTTTTTTTTTTTCCTATTCTAATCAAATTGTACAATTACAAAAAGATGAATGTTTTTGTATCCTTAAGAAAAAGTTACAAGTTAACATAAAATATGTGTGAAGGAAATATGATTTGTAATTTTTTTACTAATTATAGAATTTGAAAACTTGATAAGTCAATAAAAAATGTGAGAAATCACATTGCAAAAAAGCAGACACGACATAGCATAATTAACTAGCTACACATTACAATCAAAACATAATAATAATCTTAGTAAATAGCATAGTACAAAACATAGAACTTGAATAAAGAAATTCATTGAAATACATTTTTGTACAATGTTAATAGATATAGATTATGGAACCACAAGATGAAATCAAATACCAAATATCCAACAAACTGAAAAAACTCTTCGATAATGCTCAAATTCTTGAACTAGAAAGTTGAAGACAATGTTAAGATTGGAAGTGTGGATATGTGAAAGTACAAAAATGTAGACACCCCCACCCCTCGCCAATAATCAATAGGAATTGATTCTTACTAGCTACTGTTAAGAGAAATATCCACACTTTCTATAGAAAACTACTTGATTTTGACAACTTGACAATAATACTATCTCAAAAATACCAACAATAAATTGCTAACAATGCAAGCAAAGAGAATTGTATTGTTATTATATTCCTAGACATTGTAAACAAATACAACTGTCATTGTATACACATATTTTGGCTTAAGAGGGCCTGAACCAGGTTCATAGTTGTCATGCCAACCAACAAAACCCTAACTACTAGCCCTTTCGGAAACAACCTGCATAGCTTAGGCTGCAGTCTCACTCGAAGTAGTATTGGGTGATGCTAGAACTAGGTTTTTGCATCCAGGGACATGTGATAAACAGTTCTTAGGCTCTGACAGTTCAGATCTTCCTTTGCATAGATCAGTATCCTTCTAGGGCTCGTCACTGTAACTAAGTTAAAATGGCTTCCAGACCTTTGCGAAGCTATACGATCAATCTTTGCGGACCTTCAACATATAATTTATCTACTTTTGCGCATCAATAAGCATCCCTAACTCTAATTTTGCGCAGATATCATTCAATTCATCAAAAAACATAACAAACTTAACTATTATCTTTGCAAAACAAGATAACTACTTAAATAATGCATTAATAAGATAGTTTCAATGGTTTCGCGTAGCATTCATACATTATTTCATGGAAACATATCATTAAGCGACAAAATATAACATAAACAGAAATGCTCAAGTTGCACAGTAATTCCCCAAAATTTAGTCTTTATTGATCTTCAATACTCAGATTACAGACTCTTCTACCCTACGCACTCAGCTGCAGGGGTCTGCGCACTCAGCTGCGGACTTACCAAGGCCTCCTGTGCACTCAACTGTAGGAGCCTTCCCCTTCTCGCCTAAGTATAGGAAGCAGAGCCTTCCTTCCTTAGCACTTGCCCAAAACAACAAAAACCATTCACCGTTCACAATTCTTCATTCTAAGTTATCTTCAAGACCCGCTATGACTCAACTATTTATAACTTCCCTTCATACAATATCATGGTCTGCGGACCATGGGAGAATCTTACAACTGACCCAAACAAGGGGATAAGACCCCTTTGACTCTTATCTATCTACGCGCTCCGCATCCACATTTCGCGGAGACTTTACATCTTTTACCAAAATTTATACAAAACTTGGGTTAACTAACCCCAAAAACTAACCCTATGGACCCTATCCCAACATGCCCCCAACACAAAGATTGTGACTCGCCCTCGAGTCACTCACCTGGCACCTCGATCTTGCCTTAAAGACCACCCAGCATAACCTGCAACACTACAACTTCAGCAGCGCTCTGCGCCACTGCCTGCTGGACCTCTTTGACCAATTTATCTATTGATGGACCCTCCACTCCTAGGCGTATTGTCTACTATAGCACATTTAGCTTTTCCTCAAGTGACAGAGTAAGTTAACAAGCTTCCTCTAGCCACGACTGTAATCTAGTCTTTAGCAGTGCCTCTTTCCGCTGCAATTCTTCCACCTGTGCTTGCAACTGCTTTCCCTCTTGTAACTTCACGAGGCGTTGCACTCGAGCCAAAGTGTGCATAGTTACTCGGACCTCATCGTACTTCTGTTGCATCTCACATACATCAGTATTCAACTTCTGTAGGTTTGGGTCCTCCGGCATATTTGTCCATAATTCCATTACTGCATCGAACGTAATTGTGCAGTCATTGACTGCAGCATCCAAGGTGCTCATATTCACCTTGACTGCTTCTTCATGCTACTCTCGTTGATCTGGATTTAAAAAGGACGCAACAAATTACATATATAACCATAAATACAGATATGCAGCAGAAATAATACTTCATTTCATTAATGTAAAATATTGAAATATGCTTACAAACAGAAATGGAAATAAACCAGCTAGGGCGATGGTAGCTTATCTCTGTGAAGAGATGTGGTGGCTACATGCCTCTGAACTCCATTACAATGAGGCTCGAAGGCCTATTTATTGTTGAGAAATAATGGAAAACCCTTAACATCCAAAAACCTAACCCTAGAAGATGAAACGCCAAACTGTGGGCCTCGTTTTGGGTAAGTTGGTACATCAACTTCCCGGGGTCGTAACTTTGGCACCCGATCTTCGTTTGATGCATACAATAGCTTGTTGAAAATATCTATCCAAGCACTTGGGAAGAGAAACATCAATCCATCGACCCATGTTGCTCCCAGATTTCCCAAAAAACGTCGTTTAGGGCCTCAAAACAGCTCCAGAAGTTTAGGACCCGAAAAACTACTAAAAATAGTAAATTGTGCTACAATTACAGAAATTGAAAAACTGAAAGAGATAGTTGTGAGGGTCCAAATGGGATAGGTGGGTGGCCACCAACATCCACCTCGATCATTCCTCCCCCCTTAGGAAGCAATGGTCCCCATTGCGTTGAGTTCCTCCATCTGCTGAACTTGGTTCCTGGTGAGCTATTTTGCAATCTTAGATGTGTCTAGTAATGGTAGGAAGCATGGTTGAGGGCGGTACACATTGAACACTTGGTGTAGGTGAAGGAATGAGGGAATGATGTGCTCCAAATCATTGTTTCCCACAACCTTGGTAATGGTGTAAGGACCATGTCGGAGTGGTCTGAGCTTCTTATGGGTTCTGGTAAGGTGTTCTTTCTGCCGATGCAACCAAACTTTGTCGCCCACCTGAAACTTGTGTGGTACCCCTATGGGTGAGGAGAAGTTGTTCCTCTCTACTTTCATGACCGTATCCATATACTGTTGTTGCTGCGTGGAGGAACCCTTCGCGGGGGTCATGGATGTGGCGACGATCTTCTCCTTACTTTGGGAGTGAACCAGATAGAAAATGAATTTCCTAGTCTGGGAAATGATCTTGCTACATTTCTTAGCAGAGATCAAAGAGGTGGCGGTAGGTGGGGCTACCTCTAGTATCCTGTATAATGAATTATTAAAAGAAATAATGACAACGCGAGCCCTTGACTCATATACAACATGTCGCCTCTACAAGTATGGCTGGCCTAATAATATGTTAGGTCCCTATAATACTAGTGATTACCCCATTACTATTGTAGTTGCCCCTTATTAATATTGTTGTGCCCCTATTGTCCCCATAGAATCCCTCTATTGTTATTTTTGTGCCTTTATATTATTATTGTTAGTTCGGCTAGGTTATATTGTGACTCCTTAGACTCCTATATATAGAAATGAGGTTTTGTCATTTGAATCATCAAAGAATCATTCATTTGTGTAATGTAAAGGAGGTTTCCCTTCGAAGAGGCTGAATTCTAAGGTGTTGATCTATCTTTTCTATATTTTTGTAAGCTGGTTTCATAACATTTGGTATCAAAGCTTTGGATTCTAGGGTTTCACTGCTCCAAATAGGTCATCGTGGAATTTTCCCTATAACTTTTTTTCTGTGATGTTTAAGAAGCAAAAAGACAAACCCATTTGAGATGAAATCGCACTGAAGGTCAGGTCCGAATTTCAGAGCTTTTTGCACTATATTTGCAGAGATATGATCTGAGGAATTTGGTCTTTTTGCAAACTCCTGAATTACATTCCAAATAGGTGACCTGGGGAAAATCGTCATAACTTTCTCTCTGAGCATCAAATTGAAATTTTGTAAGAAGGTACAGAAAGAGAATAGACTGTAGTTTCTTGTATATATTTTTCAGAGCCAAAGGTTGAAACAGGGACACGTGGCACGTCGTACAAGTTCGCTCTACTGAACTAGTCTATAATCAGGTCACTGTGGGAGATTTGGCATAACTCTTCCTTGGGGAATCCAATTGGGATCAAACTGGTGTCAGTTGAAAGAGGACACAGAGGGATACTACATATCACAATTTTAGAACTGGATGATCCCAAATTACAGAGATACATCAGAGGCAATATCGAGCTCCTACAAAGTGAAAAAAGGTGTGTAGATTTTTTTAAATTTTTGCTTAAGCTTGGTTTGAAAATTTATTTTGGAGGAATTCAAAGGGCATAGTAGAGAATTATTATCGGTAACTGATGCCCCGAGGAAAGAAAATGCAAACACCTAGTAAGCAACCTGAAAGCTATAGCATGACTCATAAAGAAGAGGAAGAAATGCTACATGATATATCAAAATTACAAGACCAAGTGCAACAAATTTCACTGTCACAAAAGCTAATAGAAGCTAAGGTAGATGGCATGGAATCTAAGATAAAGGGAGTGGAAGCTAAGATGAATGGCGTGGAAGCTAAGGTTGATGATTTAAAGATATATTTGAAGACAGATTTGACAAATTTTCTACAAGAAATACCTGCTAATCGTGAAAGGGTAGTAAAGGAAACTCATGATGCGAACAAAAGAAATGTTAATCATGATTTCATAGACTCTAATGTTGGATCGAAGACCCACCATATTCCAAAAATAGATATGAGGAAGTTTGATGGCAAGGATCCTGCAACATGGATATTACATATGGAGCAATTTTTCGATCTCAATAATGTGCAAAACACACAAAAGGTACGTATTGCAACTTTATATTTGGAACCAAATCAGTTTGTATGGTATCAATGGCTTTTCTCTCGTAAACAAATTATCACTTGGGCAATTTTTACGGAAGAATTGACAACACATTATGAGGATACAAAAAGCAACACTTTTTTTAGCCAATTGATAAGTCTCAAACAAAAGGGTTCAATAATGGAGCACATTGAGGAGTTCCAAAAATTGAACATAAGGGTAAAAAATATTCCAGAGGAGCATAGGATTGATGTGTTCATAGGGAATTTAAAGGATAATATCCAACATGATGTTCGCCTTTGGGAACCTGATTCATTAGAGAAGGCATTCAGGTTAGCAAGAAAAATGGAAAGAAAAATTATGGCAACCAGGAAGCATACCACTCACAACTATAAAGATGGAAGTATTGTTGCCCCTAGTCTTCCACAACCTATAAGGTTGACACCACAACAATTGGAAGAAAAAAGATCAAAAGGGCTTTGTTATAGTTGTGATAGCAAATACACTAAAGGTCATAAGTGTGCTGATAAGAAATTATTCTACATAGATTGTGAAGAGGAAGAAGAAAAGGAGCAAGAAAGGTCAAAAGAAGAGGATATACTCCAGGAACAAAGCCTAGATAAAGAAAAAATGAATTCGACCATATCTTGTAATGCATTGGCTGGAATTACCACTCCTCAAACCATCAAGATAGAAGGAGAAATCAAGAAGAAAAAGGTAATAGTGTTGATTGATTTAGGAAGTATCCACAATTTTATTCATTGTAAGGTAGCAAAAGAATTGAATTGCTTCCAATATCCAGCACCAGAGTGTCAAGTGATGGTTGCAAATGGAGGAACAATAAATTTCTCTGGAAAGTGCCATAATATCAAGCAATCCATGGGAGAATATGTATTGACTAGCCCAATGCTTTCCATTCCAATGGGAGGTGTTGATGTTGTACTAGGAGTCCAATGGCTATAATCCTTGGGTACAATAGCTTTTAATTTTCAAGAACTTTTCATGAAATTTTATGCAGAAGGAAAGGAAGTTGAATTAAGGGGTATTGCAGGGAAACCGGGAAAGATAATCAACTATAAGGGTATGACAAAGCTTCTAAGAAAGGAACAAAGAGGTGTAATTTCACAATTATGTTTGCTATATGTTTCCACATCGAAATCATCTATTTCTCCAGATCTCCAGAAAGTCTTGCACAATCATTCCAAGGTATTTGAGACTCCCAAAGGTCTCCCACCTATTCGTGATCATGATCATGCTATTCATCTGATTCCAGGAAGTGTTCCTCCAAACATCAGGCCGT
This sequence comes from Pinus tabuliformis, assembly GCA_031772625.1. Classification (NCBI taxonomy): domain Eukaryota; kingdom Viridiplantae; phylum Streptophyta; class Pinopsida; order Pinales; family Pinaceae; genus Pinus; species Pinus tabuliformis. The sequence continues at coordinate 905,078,807 of CM062811.1, forward strand.
ACAGATATCCCTATGCCCAAAAGAGTGAAATTGAACGTAAGGTTGCAGAAGTGCTAGAGGCTGGTATAATTCAACCTAGTCAAAGTTCTTTCTCTGCTCAAGTAGTATTGGTGCACAAGAAGGATGGATCATGGCGCATGTGTCCGGATTATAGGGAGCTCAACAAGCTCACTATTAAAGATATGTTTCCCATTCCTATCATTGATGAATTACTGGATCAATTGCATGGATCAATTTACTTCACTAAGTTGGATCTTCGTTCAGGATATCATCAAATCAGAATGAAGACTGAAGACATTCTGAAAACAACATTTAGAACTCATGAGGGTCATTATGAATTTTTGGTCATGCGTTTTGGCCTTACCAATGCACCTTCTACATTTCAAGGTTTGATGAATTCCATTTTCAAACCCTTCCTTATAAAATTTGTGTTAGTATTTTTTGGTGATATAATAATCTACAACAAGTCTTGAAAGGATCATGTTGAACATGTTGACAGGGTGCTACAACTATTGGAGGAGAAACAATTATATGCAAAAAGATCCAAATGTTTCTTTGGAGTACAAGAGGTGGAATATCTGGGTCATATTGTATCTCATGAAGGAGTTAAGGTAGACCCTAGCAAAATTAAAGCTATTAAGGAATGGAAAATCCCCACATCCATAAAGAATCTGCGAGAATTTCTCGGGTTGACAGGGTATTATAGCAAGTTTGTTAAGAATTATGGGAGAATAGCAGCACCTCTAACAACATTATTGAAGAAAGATGCATTTTCATGGACTCCAGAAACAACAAAGGCCTTTGAACATCTTAAAGAGGCAATGTGCCAAGCACCGGTCTTAGCTACACCGGACTTCACAAAAACCTTTATTGTGGAATGTGATGCTTCAGGAAATGGAATTGGTGTTGTTTTAATGCAAGATGAAAGACCCATTGCTTTTGAAAGTCATCCAATCAAGGGAAAGTTTTTACACAAAGCTATTTATGAGAAGGAAATGTTGGCAATACTACATGCACTTAAGAAATGGTGACCCTACCTAATGGGAAGATACTTTAAGGTAAAAACAGATCATGATAGCCTTAAATAACTTTTAGAACAAAGATTATCCTCTAAAGAGCAACAAAAGTGGGTCACAAAGATGTTGGGTTATGACTTTGAAATCATCTACAAAAAAGGGAAGCAAAATGTGGTGGCAGATGCACTCTTAAGTGTAGAAATTTTGAATAATTTAACACATATTCAACAGAGAATATCCTGATCATGTACTATTGCGGAATACATACACAATACATAATCTCCTCTACGTTGATCATCAATATAGCAGCATCAATAACAATAAAACATCAAGAGCATTCACACATTAACACAGTATGTAACCCGGGGAAAGCATCTCGCTAAAAACCCCAACTATCTGTATATTAATGATTGAGACCATGTAACATTACAAAGTACAATGCTTATCACAAGCAATCCAGTACCAGCTCCACCTGTTACACACAATACAGCTAAGATCTGATCTCCAAATCTATTCCACTGCTTGCCTGCCTCTACTACTCAATACCTGCTCAAGGATAAATGAGAATGGTTTACCAAACTCGTATTTCACCTCCAAAGAATCACTCACACTATGTTAGACGTGAGTAGAGGCTATAATACTGGGAAAATACATGAGAAAACTCATTGGCATACTCAATCCCTTGATTGTGCAAGATCTGATGCACAACTATAGTCACAACTGATAGCAATCTGATTCTCTAACACATGTCCCTGCTGAACTGAACATGCACTGAAATGCAACTGAGTTAACTGCTGTATTCTATAGTTTTATTATGAGTTAATAATTAGTTTAACAACTCATCATTAGTCTATTTGCAGTTAGACTAACTACAACTAGTTTAACCAAGTCAAACTGAACACAACTCCATCAACTCCATAATCAACTCCACCAAACTCAACTGATTGAGTTCTAACTAAAGTCATGCATGCAACAACTCAACTGACTCATAAGAAAAGCATACTTCCTTCTGACAGCTACATGGGCCACATCTGTAGCTCAAACTGAAGTGCTCCAAGAGAATAAGATCAAGTTTATAGTCCAAATATTATTATGAGACAATAATATTTGACTTTTCTATTTTGGACAGCCAGTCTAAAAATAGACTTGGATCACTCCTGCTGTGATCACTCCTGCTGTGGTCACTCATACTGTGATCACTCCTGCTGTGGTCACTCCTGCTATGATCATCCCTGCTGTGGTCACTCCTGCTGTGATCATCCCTGCTGGGATCCAAAAATAGAACTTGCGCCATAATTTGCCTGCGGGCCCACTTAGTGAAGGCGACTCTTTTCACTAAGCTCCATAATCTTGTTGCAATCTCAACACTCCCTCTCAACAAGATATGGATTATCAGCAACCCCTATCCTGCCTCGGTGGTACTCGAATTTGCTCCTGGTGAGAGCCTTCGTCAGAATATCAACATCTTGATTCTCCGTTGGAATGTACGAAAGTAACATGATCCTCCGCTGCACACAATCTCTGATATGATGGTACCTGATGTCAATACTGCCATATACTCGGCCTCTTGAGCTCCCTACCCAATCTTCATCCTCCTGTCTGTACCAAGATCCATATCCCGATGTGCCTCTCAAGTAGCGCAATACATGCTTGCCCGCCTTCCAGAAGAGCTTGGTAGGTTTAACCATAGCTTGTGAAAGCTGGCTAACTGCATAGCATATATCGGGTCGTGTATTGACCAAATACATCTGCGACCCCACCAACTGTCAATAAACAGTGGCATCCACTTCTTCTCCCGAAGTGGCATCCTCCTTCCTCCAACCTCCAGGAAGATGAGTATCAACAGGCTTGTAGCGATGCATGTTGAACTTCTCCAGTATCTCCCGAGCATACTTGCCCTGAGAAACAAATAGTCCACCACTGCGCTGCCATATTTCCAATCCTAGGAAATAGTGAAGGAGGCCCAAGTCCTTCATCTCAAACTCTGTAGCAAGATCCTTCTTGCATGACAGTATCAACAGCTCATCACCCGTTAGAATCAAATCATCAACATACAGTACAATGATAAGCAACTTACCCTCCACCACAATCTGGTATAGGTTAGGATCCACCTCGCTCTTGGAGAATCCAAGTCCTATGAAATAGCTGTCTATCTGAGTGTACCAAGCACGTGGTGCTTGCTTCAACCCATACAGCGCTCTCTTGAGCCTGCACACATGCAAATCGCTGCTAAAGACCTCAAAGCCTTCGGGCTGCTCAATGTACACCTCCTCCTCAATGACTTCGTTGAGGAACACAATGTTCACATCCATCTGATGAATGTGCCATCCCATCTGTGCTGAGAGAGCAAGAATCGTCCGTATGGAATAATAGCTTGCGACAGGTGCAAAGGTCTCCTCATAATCGATCCCCTCTATCTGTGAAAAGCCTCGGGCAACAAATCTTGTCTTGTACTTCTCCACACTCCTGTCAGCTGCCTGCTTAACTTTGTAGATCCATCTCGAACCCACCACTAATTTCCCTTCTGGTCTAGGAACAATCTCCCATGCACTGTTTCTGACAATAGAATCATACTCTTCCACCATGGCGTCTACCCATGCGGGATCCTCCACAGCTTCCTCGAAAGAGGATGGCTCAGTCACAACACACTTACTCATAAGAGCCATGTATCCAGTGTACCAATCAGGTGACTGTCTCTACCTGCGTTGGGCTGTAGGTGGTCCTACAACTTTCTCTGCATCTTGAGCCAGTCGCTCAGCTTCTGTCAAGCGCTTTCGCCCTCTGATGGTTGGCACTGCATGAGTGGTCTCTTCCACTCCATGAACCTCGTCCTGTGGCTGATCCACGTCCTGAAGCTCATCCTTAGGAACTAATAGCTCCTCATCTGCATGCAAGTGTAGCTCCCTCTCAAGCGAACACTTCATGGCTTTCTCCTCCTGAAATTTTATATCCCGTCGCACAATAGTTTTACCACTGTCTGGCAAATACACACGATAGTTGTGGGGCGTATCAGTGTACCCCACAAATATCCCAACCTCTGCGGTCGGCTCCAACTTCTTCCTGACATCCTTCGTCACATGCATGTAAACGTTAGCACCAAAAATCCTCAAATGAGAAAGATCAGGCTTCTTACCAGAATAAGCCTCCTAGGGTGTACTCATGCCAAGTATCCTATGAGGACAACGGTTCTGCACATAAACTGCTGTATTGCATGCTTCTGCCCACAAGTGAAGGGGTAGGCCCTGATCATGCAACATTGCCCGTGCAGCACCCACAATCGTTCTGTTCTTCTGCTTAGCTACCCCGTTCCGTTGTGGGTTATGGGGAGCTATTAGCACTCTACGAATCCCTTATGCCTTGCAGAAATCCTTGAACTCGTCCGAGATGTATTCACCACCATTATCGCTCCTAAGAGCCTTCACCTTCTTCCTCGACTCCTTCTCGACCAGTGCTTTGAATTCACAGAACTTTGAATATGTCTTGCTCTTCTTCTGCATGAAGAAGATCCAGCACTTACGAGAGAAATCATCAACAAAAATCACATAATACCTATGTTTTGCTGTCGAAGCAACTGAGAAAGGTCCACACACGTCTATGTGAATTCTCTCAAGGATTGTCGTGGCGCGACTATCCTTCTCGTGAAAGGTGGCTTTCACAAACTTCCCCAAAGTACACCCCTTGCACTGATCTGACTGCGCAAGTGTGCCTTTAGGAAGCCCTGTAGTGATCTGCTGCAGTATCTTCAAGGCTCCATGGTGAAGGTGACCCAATCTCCTGTGCCACAACTCGCCATCATCCCGGCTCACCAATCCTTCTGCCTTGCCCGCCATTGCTGCGCATCCATCTACATGCAACTGATAAAGGTTCCTCACTCGAACCCCTATCTTCCGAGTCTCACCAGTTGTTTTGCTGCGCAAGAAGGCCTTTCCCTCGCTGAAAACAACATAATACCCCTTGTCTTCTAACATCGCCACTGAGATAAGATTCTTCTTCAATCCTGGAACATGCATGACTTCCTTCAATACGAAGGGTTTACCAGACTTCCTCTCAAAGGAAATCGTACCGATACCGGTCGCACTATATCTACCATCATCGCCCATCTCGATGTGCACTCCAAGATCTTTGTCCTCCAGATCAGAGAACAAATCTCTATCTCCCGTCATGTGAAAAGGCGCACCACTGTCCAAGAACCACACCGATCCCATCACACTTGAAACCAAGCATGCGATCAATGAAAAATCAAGCTCAAACTGTGAGGCTAGAGCCTCTCCTGCTGAAGATCCAGCAGCCTGCTTGTTCTTCTTCTTCTGCGGACAATTAGTGGCATAGTGTCCGTGCTGGTGATAGCGAAAACACTTCACCTTGGACATATCCTGCTTCTTGCCTTTCGCACCAGATTGAGAAGCTTTCCTGTTCTTCCCCTTCTTTGCTTTGGTAGCCAAAGCGCAATTCTCTTCATCAGATACCTTTGATGAAGATCCATTCTCACCTTTATTGTTTCTGAGTTTATCCTTGAGCGCCAGGTCGCTCTTGCTTTGGAATAACATTTGCAATCCGTTGAAAGACATTTCAACGACACTGCTGCAAATTCGATTTCCACCAGCTCAAACTCAACCGCTTCCGATCTAAAATTCGTGAGAACACAATATTTCTCGTACAGAGATTGACTATATGGGCATTCACCGGATATCTCACCTTCCAAAGGAAGGATGAATCCAGAGGCTACCTGGCCTGATTACAGACTCTGCCTGAAGAAATAGAATGTAAACACTTCCTGAATAGTAGATCTGATGATCAACAGCTCTGATACCATGTAGAAATTTTGAATAATTTAACACATATTCAACAGAGATTATCCTGATCATGTACTATTGCGGAATACATACACAATAGATAAGCTCCTCTACGTTGATCATCAATATAGCAGCATAAATAACAATAAAACATCAAGAGCATTCACACATTAACACAGTATGTAACCCGGGGAAAGCATCTCGCTAAAAACCCCAACTATCTGTATATTAATGATTGAGACCATGTAACATTACAAAGTACAATGCTTATCACAAGCAATCTAGTACCAACTCCAACTGTTACACACAATACAGCTAAGATCTGATCTCCAAATGTATTCCACTGCTTGCCTGCCTCTACTACTCAATACCTGCTCAAGAATAAATGAGAATGGTTTACCAAACTCGTATTTCACCTCCAAAGAATCACTCACACTGTGTTAGACGTGAGCAGAGGCTATAATACTGGGAAAATACATGAGAAAACTCATTGGCATACTCAATCCCTTGATTGTGCAAGATCTGATGCACAACTATAGTCACAACTGATAGCAATCTGATTCTCTAACACCTGTCCCTGCTGAACTGAACATGCACTAACATGCAACTGAGTTAACTGACGTATTCTATAGTTGTATTATGAGTTAATAATTAGTTTAACAACTCATCATTAGTCTATTTGCAGTTAGACTAACTACAACTAGTTTAACCAAGTCAAACTGAACACAACTCCATCAACTCCACAATCAACTCCACCAAACTCAACTGATTGAGTTCTAACTAAAGTCATGCATGCAACAACTCAACTGACTCATAAGAAAAGTGTACTTCCTTCTGACATCTACATGGGCCACATCTGTAGCTCAAATTGAAGTGCTCTAAGAGAATAAGATCAAGTTTATAGTCCAAATATTATTATGAGACAATAATATTTGACATTTCTATTTTGGACAGCCAGTCTAAAAATAGACTTTGATCACTCCTGCTGTGATCACTCCTACTGTGGTCACTCATACTGTGATCACTCCTGCTGTGGTCACTCCTGTTGTGATCATCCTTGCTGTGGTCACTCCTGCTGTGATCATCCCTGCTGGGATCCAAAAATAGAACTTGCGCCATAATTTGCCTGCGGGCCCACTTAGTGAAGGCGACTCTTTTCACTAAGCTCCATCATCTTGTTGCAATCTCAACATTAAGAAAGGATGAGGATGTGGAAGCATTGTTGTGCACCATTTCTATTATCCAACCAGATTGGATAAACGAAGCAAGGTTGGAATGGAAGAATGATGAAGAAGTGTGGGCACTTATTCGAAAGTTACAACAAGATTCCAGTACATCTGATACATTTAACTGGAAAAATGATTTGTTATGGTACAAAGATCACTTATACCTTTGTAAGAATTCCCAACTCAAACAAAAGATTCTTATGGAATTGCACACTTCTCCCTTAGGAGGGCACTCAGGATTTTTAAAAACTTACCACAGGGTTAAGAAGGAATTTTTTTGGCATGGCCTTAAATTGGATATTCAAAAGTTTGTGCCAGAATGTTTGGTTTGCCAACAAAATAAAGTTGAAACAATTAAGACCCCAGGTCTATTACAACCTTTATCCATTCCAAACCAACGTTAGGAGGAGGTTTCAATGGATTTTATCATAGGTTTACCCAAGTCTGAGGGAAAGAGTGTCATCATGGAAGTAGTTGACAGACTTACCAAGTATGCACACTTTTGTGCATTATCACATCCATTTAAAGCCAGTACAGTTTCTACTGCATTTATGGAAACAATTCAAAAGCTACATGGAAACCCAAAGATTATTGTAAGTGACAGGGATCCCATTTTCACTGGAAAACTTTGGACAGAATTATTTTCTTGTCTCGGTACTCAGTTAGCTCATAGCTCATCTTATCGTCCTCAATCTGATGGGAAAACTGAGATAGTAAACAAATGTTTGGAAGGATATCTTCGTTGCTTTGTATCTGATAAACAAACACAATGGGTCAAATGGTTGCCTCTGGTTGAATGGTGGTATAAAACTTCCTTCAATACAACAACAAAAATGACCCCATTTATGGCACTTTATGGATATCAGCCACCATCCATCACATCATATTTAAGAGAAAATTCTAAGGTTCAAGAAGTAGAACATCACATCGAGCATCAACAACAAGTCCTCCAACTCTTAAAGGATAACCTCGTGTTGGCACAGAATAGAATGAAACAACAGGCAGATCAACATTGCAGCGAAAGAAGTTTTGATGTAGGTGATTAGGTATTCCTACAACTACAACCATATAAGAAAATGTCCCTTAAGCAAGCTAAGAAAGATAATAAATTATCACTAAAGTATTATGGTCCGTACAAGGTGTTGCAAAAGATTGGTACTTTGGTATACAAATTGGAGCTTCCTGCAGCTTCTCGAGCGCACCCAGTTTTCCATGTTTCATGTTTAAAGAAGGTTATAAGCGACAAGCTCCCAGTTGAAACAATATTGCCAGAACTTGACGAGGAAGGAAAAATTATATTGGAATTGGAAGCAGTCACAGAAACAAGAACTCGACAGCTACGAAATCGATCAATTTCGGAGTATCACATAAAGTGGAAGAACTTATCCGCTGAAGATTCCACATGGGAGGATGAAAATTTTATGCAGAAGCATCCAGAACTACTCAAGCGTTGAGGACAACACTTTTTTTAAGGAGAGGGGCATGTTAGGTCCCTATAATACTAGTGATTACCCCATTACTATTGTAGTTGTATCCCTTATTAATATTGTTGTGCCCCTATTGTCCCCATATTGTTATTACTGTGCCCCATAGAATCCCTCTATTGTTATTTTTGTGCCTTTATATTATTATTGTTAGGTCGGCTGGGTTATGTTGTGACTCCTTAGACTCATATATATAGAAAGGAGGTTTTTTCATTTGAATCATCAAAGAATCATTCATTTGTGTAATGTAAAGGAGGTTGCCCCCTCAAAGAGGCTAAATTATAAGGCGTTGATCTATCTTTTCTATCTTTTTGTGAGCTGGTTTCATAACATAATACATCACAAACATCCAGAGGTGCAACATCACACAATATCTTGTATGTGAAGGGCTTGATGCCGTAGGGAAGGCAACACTACTGGCGAACTCGAAGATCTCTTCCTTCGTGAAGCCACCTGATACTGTACCGTTGCAGGTGTGGTGTAGTCGGTAGGCCCAACTGCTTCACGACCTCTGCTAAAATGAGGTTCTTTTGGCTGCTGCCACTGTCGACAATGAATTGTAGTGGTGAACCCTTCACCTACATCTATGAGTGGAAAAGACGCTCCCCCTTTTCTGAATCTTTAGGCTCATTCTTCTAGACCTTGGAGGTGGCAACAGTGGTGTTGGGCTCTGCGTCAATGATTTGCTTCCCTTTGCCATTCCCCTTGTTGGGTTTTGACTTAGGATCGGAACATGCATCTGATTCTTAAGCCTTCAACTTGACCACCAACGACTGCTTGGTCCAACACTCACTTGTGTTGTGAGTGGGGCTTTTGTGGAACTCACACCACTTCCCTGTGTCTTTCTTCGACTTCGTGGTGTTGTTCTTTTCTTGCGGCTTCAACAGGTTGTCTTAGGTCACCCCGCCTTGGCTTTGTCCTTTGGTCTTTAGATTCACAGACCCAAAGTCTTGCTTCTTCTGTTTGAACTTTTGCTCAATTTTGACAGCGTATCGGTATGCCGTGCCGAGCGAGGAGATGTTCAGGAACTCCATCTCTTCCTAGATGTATCTGTGTAGGCAGCCACGATATTTGAGTACCAAATGCAGCTCAAAATCCTTGATACCCAATAGTGTGCGAAGGGTATGAAAAATGTTTGTGAACTCCGACACATCTTGGTCCCTTCCCTGTCGCAGCGTGGTTCATTTGATGTATTTGTCCTCTTAGCTCTTGACAGGGTAATACTGCTCCTTGACGGCATCCTGGAATGAATTCCAAGTGGGTGCAGCTGAAAATAGTGAGCCCGTACTTTCATCCTTCTACTCACAGTAGGCTTCCCACCAGTCCTTGACGTGGGGGGCTGCTTTGAGAAGAGCGAAAATAATCTTTTCCCGATTGGAAAAATCATGAACAGAAAAATACCCATCTTGTTTTTTTAACCATTTATATACAACATCTGTGTCTATTTGACCATCGAAGATGGGGATTTTAAAATTAACTTGTACCTTAAACAGTGTGGCATTTCTAGAGTAGCTATTGGAAGCCGATGCGTCGCCCCTGGGTAGTCGTTGAAGGATCTGGGCAAAGTTGTCCATCATCACGTTCCTTTGTCACTCGAGGGCTTATTCGAGCAATATCTTGATAGGATCTCCTACCCGGTCATCTTTCTTTTCATCCGCCATGGGAGGTCATCGGGATTTGCGAGGCTGGTCTTACAAAGGTTCGACTAGTTCAAGCCCTAACTCCTTATATCCCGACCGCGTTGGGGACATGCAAAGAAAGACAGAGAAAAAGCGAACCCCTTTGATACCACTGATCCGAATTTAAACAGGAATGCAACAGATTACAAATATAACCATAAATATAGAGATGCAGTGGAAATAATACTTCATTTCATTAATGTAAAATACTGAAATATGCTTACAAACAAAAATGGAAATAAACCAGCTAGGGCAATGGTAGTGTATCTCTGAGAAGAGATGTGGTGGCTACATGCCTCTGAACTCCATTACAATGAGGCAGGAAGGCCTATTTATTGTTGATAAACAATGGAAAACCCTTAACATCCAAAAACCTAACCCTAGAAGATGAAACTCCAAACTGTGGGCCCCGTTTTGGGTAAGTTGGTACATCAACTTCTCGGGGTCGTAACTTTGGCATTCGATCTTCGTTTGATGCGTACAATAGCTTGTTAGAAAAATTTATCTAAGAACTACAACTTTCAGAAGAGCAACATCGATCCATGGAACCATGTTGCTCCCAAATTTCCCAAAAAACATCGTTTAGGGCCTCAAAACGGCTCCAGAAGTTCACGACCCGAAAAACTGCTAAAAATAGTAAATTGTGCTAAACTGAAAAACTGAAAGAGACAGTTGTGGGGGTCCAAATGGGATAGGTGGGTGGCCACCAACATCCGTCTGGATCATTCCTCCCCCCTTAGGAAGCAATGGTCCCCATTGCGTTGAGTTCCTCCATCTGCTAAACTTGGTTCCTGGGGAGCTGTTCTGCAATCTCGGATGTGTCCAGTAATGGTGGGAAGCATGGTCGAGGGCAGTACACATTGAACACTTGGTGCAGGCGAAGGAACAAGGGAATGATGTGATCCAAAAAATTGTTTCCCACAACCTTGGTAATGGTGTAAGGACCATGTCGAAGTGGTCTGAGCTTCTTATGGGTTCTGGTAAGGCGTTCTTTCTGCCGATGCAACCAAACCTTGTCACCCACCTAAAACTTATGTGGTACCCTTGTGGGTGAGGAGAAGTTGTTCCTGTTTGCTTTCATGACCATATCCATATGTTGTTGTTGCTGCGTGGAGGAACCCTTCGCGGTGGTCATGGAAGTAGCGACGATCTTCCCCTTACTTTGGGAGTGAACCAGACAGAAAATGAATTTCCTAGTCTGGGAAACAATCTTGCTACATTTCTTAGCAGAGATCAAAGAGGTGGTGGTAGGTGGGGCTACCTTCGGTATCCTATATAATGAATTATTCAAAGAAATAATGACAGTGCGAGGCCTTGACTCATACACAGTATTTTGCCTCAACAAATATGGCTGGCCTAATAATACATCACAAACATCTAGAGGTACAACATCACATAGTACCTCGTCGGTGAAGGGCTTGATGTTGTAGGGAAGGTGACACTGCTGGCAAACTCGGAGATCTCATCCTTCGTGAAGCCACCCAATACTGTACGGCTGCGGGTGTGGTGTAGTCGGTAGGCCCAACCGCTTCACGACCTCTGCTGAAATGAGGTTCTTTTGGCTTCCACTGTCGACAATGAATTGTAGCAGTGAACCCTTCACCCACATTTGTGAGTGGATAAGATGCTCCCCCTCTTCTAGATCTTCAGGCTCATTCTTCTGAACCTTGGTGGTGGAAACAATGGTGTTGGGCTCCATGTCAATGATCTGCTTCCATTTTCCATTCGCCTTGTTGAGTTCTGACTCAGGATTGGAACATGCATCTGATTCTGAAGCCTTCAACTCGGCCACCAATGACTACTTGGTCTGGCACTCACTTGTGTTGTGAGTGGGGCTCTTGTGGAACTCACACCACTTTCCTATGTTCTTCTTTGAATTCGTGGTGTTGTTCATTTCTTGCGGCTTCAACGGGTTGTCTTGGGTCACCCCGCCTTGGCTTTGTCCTTTGGTCTTCGGATTTGCAGACCCAAAGTCTCGCTTCTTCTGTTTGAACTTTTGCATGATTTTGGCAGCATATCGGTATGTTGTGCCGAGCGAGGAGACGTTCAGGAACTCCATCTCTTCTTGTATGTATCTGTGTAGGTAGTCGCGGTATTTGAGTACCAAATGCAGCTCAGAATCGTTGATACCCAACTGTGTGCGAAGGGTATGAAAAATGTTTGTGAACTTTGGCACATCTTGGTCCCTTCCCTATTGCAGCGTGGTCCATTTGATGTATTTGTCCTCATAGCTCTTGATAGGGTAATATTTCTCCTTGAAGACATCTTGAAATGAATTCCAAGTGGATGCGGTTGAAAATAGTGAGCCCGTACTTTCATCCTTCTGCTCGCAGTAGGTTTCCCACTAGTCCTTGACGTGGGGGGTTGCTTTGAGAAGAGCGAAAATAATCTTTTCTCGACTAGAAAAATCATGAACAGGAAAGTAACCATCTGGAAGATTTAACCATTTATCTATGGCATCTGTGTCTATTTGACCCTTGAAGATGGGGATTTCAAAATTAACTTGTACCTTAAATGGTGTGGCATTTCAAGAGTAGCTGTTGGAAGTCGATGCGTCGCCCCTGGGTAGTTGCTGAAGGATCTGGGCAAAGCCATCCACCATCGCATTCCTTTGTCGCTCAAGGGCTTCTTCGAGCAAGATCTTGATAGGATCTCTTGGCCCCTCGTCTTTCTTTTCATCTGCTATGGGAGGCTGTCAGGATTTGCGAGGCTGGTCTTGCAAAGGTTCGACCAGTTCAAGCCCTAACTCCTTATATCCCGATCGTGTTGGGGACATGCAAAGAAAGACAAAGAAAAAGCAGACACCTCTGATACCACTGATTTGGATTTAAACAGGAATTTAACATATTATAGATATAATGATAAATACAGAGATACAACGGAAATAATACTTCATTTCATTAATGTAAAATACTGAAATATGCTTACAAACTGAAATGGAAATAAACCAGCTAGGGCGATGGTAGCTTATCTTTGAGAAGAAATGTGGCGGCTACATGCCTCTAAAATCTGTTACAATGATTCTCGAAGGCCTATTTATTGTTGACAAACAATGGAAATCCCTTAACATCCAAAAGCCTAACCCTAGAAGATGAAACGCCAAATTGTGGGCCTCGCTTTGGGTAAGTTGGTACATTAACTTCCTGGGGTCATAACTTTGGCACCCGATCTTCATTTGACGTGTACAATAGCTCATTAGAAAGATCTATCTGAGCACTAAAACTTTGGGAAGAGTAACATTATTTTTTGTAGCCATGTTGCTCCCAGATTTCCCAGAGAAAGTCATTTAGGGCCTCAAAACGGCTCTAGAATTTCAAGACTTGAAAAACTGCTAAAAATAGTAAATTGTGTTACAATTACAGAAACTGAAAAAATGAAAGAGACAGTTGTGGGGGTCAAAATGGGATAGGTGGGTGGCCACCAACATCCACCTGGATCATTCCTCCCCCCTTAGGAAGCAATGGTCCCCATTGCATTGAGTTCCTCCATCTGCTGAACTTGGTTCCTGGTGAGCTGTTCTGTAATCTCAAATGTGTCCAGTAATGGTGGGAAGCATGGTCAAGGGCGGTACACATTGAAAACTTGGTGCAGGCGAAGGAATGAGGGAATGTTGTGCTCCAAAGAATTATTTCCCACAACCTTGGTAATGGTGTAAGGACCATGTTGGAGTGGTCTGCGCTTCTGATGGGTTCTGGTAAGGCATTATTTCTGCCGATGCAACCAAACTTTGTCACCCACCTGAAACTTGTGTGGCACCCCTATGGGTGAGGAGAAGTTGTTCCTCTCTACTTTCATGACCGTATCCATCTACTAGGAACCCTTCACGGGGTTCATGGATGTGGCAACGATCTTCCCCTTACTTTGGGAGTGAACCAAACAGAAAATGGATTTCCTAGTCTGGGAAATGATCTTGCTACATTTCTTAGCAGAGATCAAAGAGGTGGCGGTAGGTGGGGGCTACCTCCGGTATCCTGTATAATGAATTATTCAAAGAAATAATGATAGCGCGAGGCCTTGAATCATACACAGCATGTCACCTCCACAAGTATGGATGGCCTAATAATACATTACAAACATCTAGAGGTGCAACATCACATAATACCTCATCTGTGAAGGGCTTGATGTTGTAGGGAAGGTGGCATTGCTGGTGAACTCGGAGATCTCGTCCTTCATGAAGCCACTCGATATTGTACGGCTGCAGGTGTGGTGTAGTCAGTAGGTCCAACCGCTTCACGAACTCTACTGAAATGAGGTTCTTTTGGCTGCCACTGTCGACAATGAATTGCACCGTTGAACCCTTCACCCACATCTGTGAGTGGAAAAGATGCTCCCCCTCTTCTGGATCTTCAGGCTCATTCTTCGGGACCTTGGCAATGGCAACAATGGCGCTGGGCTCTACGTCAATGATCTGCTTCCCTTTGCCATTCCACTTGTCAGGTTCTAACTCAGGATCAGAACATGCATCTAATTCTAAAGCCTTCAACTCAGCCACTAGTAGCTGCTTGGTCCGGAGCTCACTTTGTGTTGTGAGTAGGACTCTTGTGGAACTCACACCACTTTCTTGTGTCCTTCTTCGACTTTGTGGTGTTGTTATTTTCTTGTAGCTTTGACTGGTTGTCTTGGGTCACCCTACCTTGGCTTTGTCCTTTGGTCTTTAGATTCGCAGACCTAAAGTCTCGCTTCTTCTGTTTGAACTTTTGCTCGATTTTGACAGCGTATCGGTATGCCGTGCTGAGCGAGGAGATGTTCAGGAACTCCATCTCTTCCTGGATGTATCTGTGTAGGCAGTCGCGGTATTTGAGTACCAAATGCAGCTTAGAATCCTTGATACCCAACTGTGTGTGAAGGGTATGAAAAATGTTTGTGAACTCCGGCACATCTTGGTCCCTTCCCTGTCGCAGTGTGGTCCATTTGATGTATTTGTCCTCATAACTCTTTATAGGGTAATACTGCTCTTTGACAGCATCCTGGAATGAATTCCAAGTTGGTGCGGCTGAAAATAGTGAGCTCGTACTTTCATCCTTCTGCTCGCAGTAGGTTTCCCACTAGTCCTTGACGTGGGGGGATGCTTTGAGAAGAGCAAAAAGAATCTTTTCCCGACTGGAAAAATCACAAACAGAAAAATACCCATCTAGTAGATTTAACCATTTATCTACAACATCTATGTCTATTTGACCCTCGCAGATGGGGATTTCAAAATTAAGTTGTACCTTAAACGGTGTGGCGTTTCCAGAGTAGCTATTGGAAGCCGATGCGTCGCCCCTGGGTAGTCGCTGAAGGATCTGGGCAAAGTTGTCCATCATCACGTTCCTTTGTTGCTCAAGGGATTCTTCGAGCAAGATCTTGATAGGATCTCCTGCCCCCTCATCTTTCTTTCCATCCGCCATGGGAGGCCGTCGGGATTTGCGAGGCTGGTCTTACAAAGGTTCGACCAGTTCAAGCCCTAACTCCTTATATCCCGACCGCGTTGGGGACATGCAAAGAAAGACAAAGAAAAAGCAGACCCCTCTGATACCACTGATCTAGATTTAAACAAGAACACAACAGATTACAGATATAACCATAAATACAGAGATGCAACAGAAATAATACTTCATTTCATTAATGTAAAACACTGAAATATGCTTACGAACAAAAATGGAAATAAACTAGCTAGGGTGATGATAGATTATCTCTGAGAAGAGATGTGGCGGCTACATGCCTCTGAACTCCATTACAATGAGGCTCGAAGGCCTATTTATTGTTGAGAAATAATGGAAAACACTTAACATCCAAAAACCTAACCCTAGAAAATGAAACGCCAAATTGTGGACCCCGTTTTGGGTAAGTTGGTACATCAACTTCCCAGGGTCGTAACTTTGGCACCTGATCTTCGTTTGACACGTACAATAGCTCGTTAGAAATATCTATCCAAGCACTACAACTTTGGGAAGAGTAACATTGGTCCATGGATCCATGTTGCTCCCATATTTCCCAAAAAACGTCGTTTAGGGCCTCAAAACAGCTCTGGAAGTTCAGGACCCAAAAAACTGCTAAAAATAGTAAATTGTGCTACAATTACGGAAACTGAAAAACTGAATGAGACAGTTGTGGAGGTCAAAATAGGATAGGTGGGTGGCCACCAACATCCACCTAGATCAGCCATACCTCTGGCAGAGTCGTGGGCCACAACTTCAACTGTAGCTCTGCTAGCTTCATCTGGAAATCAAAGGTAACCCTTCCGACTTCCTCCTTTGATGCACGTGCTGCAACAACCAATATCCTTACTTTTGATGAGGCCTCTGCATCCTCCGCTATGTTCAATTCAGGTACTAACTTGCAAGGCTACTCGATCGTTGTTTCTAGGCTCTGACGTCGTGTCTGCAACTCCTCCTTCTCCTTTAGTTCCTCGGTTTTATCTGTGAACAGATGTTCGTTGTTGACCTTAAATTCACTGGCGATGGTGAAGGCACGTTGTTCTCTGATCCTCAACTCATCTGACACCCCCTGATTGTTACATAGTAATTTGTCACTGACCTCGCATTCCCTGATCCTGGACACTGTCGGTATGTGTTATTAACATCTGCCTTGTGTGATGTTGCTAATTATGTGTCAATGTCTTCCTTGTCATCTTAGGAAGAATACATCAGTTCACTACTCAAGTAGACCCTTTTTTACCTATGTTTTTGGGTCATCGCAGGATAGCAGTTGTTCTACCCGCGAAGATGGCCAAGATTTCACTAGCCTTAGTGAAGTCTTCGCTCTATCTCTATGTTTCACTCGCGATGATCTACTTTTGGCAAGTTTTTTAAACAACTCATCGAAGCTTCGAAGTATAACAGCTTCATAGGCAGTCATAGGGTCGGTTGTTGGACCAGATGAGCTTGCCTCTCTCCTTTGGGATGGTTGTTCCACCTTTTGTGCAACCTCTCAAAGGGATAAGCTCTTTCTCCCATTTCTTATGGAAGCTCCTCCTCCTATAAATACTTCCTCCATGACTGAGATCATCTAGCTTCAGAGTTCAAGAATTCAACAGTAGAAGTAGAGAGTTTTGCTAGAGTGTGGAAGTAGCCTCTTATATAACTTAGCTTGGGATGGTTTTGAGTGGAGTTGGCTTGATTGTAAGAATGTTCTAGCATTAGCCTTTTGGGTAGGAGAGAGAGTTGTTTGTCCTTTTGGGAGACAGTTCATGAGTGAATGTTTCGAAGATATGCTGACGGGACCCTTCAAGGAGACTTACGACATCAAGGCTTGGTTGTAAGTTTTACTTTAATTTACATTAATACAAATCAATAGCTTATTTCCTATATCTTATGTCGAATTGCATAGTGATAGCTTGAAGCTCCTTGACTCTTTGAGTAGATTGTTTTTGTGGTACTCTGTTATGTTCGTGGTTGTGTTCTGTATGTTGTTTTTAGGTAGAAGTGATTAGAAGGACGAGAGCTGGAGCAACACAACAAAGACTTCATCGAATGACAAATTGAAGGTAGGATTTCATGACATCAAGTTTCTAAGGAAATTTTCTTTGGTATTGTCTTTGCTGTGACTAGACCCACTCTAGGGCTAGAGGGGTTGCCTCTGTCCGCAGAGGGTTATCCTCTAGGAGATTGATTTGGAGTTCACCACTACCAAATCTAAGAAGTCACTAGTTTTCACTGAGTTGATTTGCTCTTTACCATCTGCTTCCACTCCCTCTCGGATAGAGGACCGCATCCCAGACGATACACTCTTCTTGATTAGTACCCTCAATCCTTAGTATGGTGACATCATCATTTACCTCCAGATGTCTTCATTTCACTCTGACTTGTTTAAGGATGCTTGGTGATGCATTCGCCATCATTCTCAGCCATATTGTATTATTAGAGACATGTTGTACCGTGTCAGAGTTGATTCTATTCTCCGCCATTGTTTAACCCTCGAGGAAGCTGAGAAAGTATTAAATGACTATCACTCTGGCGCCTGTGGTGGTCACATGTCTGGTTATGCCACTGCTCAGAAGATTCTTCGTGCTGGTTATTTTTGGCCATCCATTTTCAAGGATTGCATTCTTGTCGTCCGTTCATGTCATGCGTGTCAAATTTACCAGCGCAAGATGCGTGCACCACCTTCTCTTTTGCATCCTGTCATTACTGTTGGCCCTTTTGCAAAGTGGGGCATTGATTTTATGACCTGTAACCCTCGCTTGGCCGGGGGGCATGGGTATATCATTGTTGTCGTTGATTACTTTATGAAATGGGCTGAAGCGATGCCTACATTGACTAATAACGGTAAGAAAATTGCTCAATTTCTATTCAATCATGTGATTTCCAAGTTCAGAGTCCCTCAGGCCATCGTCATAGATCATGGCTCTCATTTTCGTAATTATATGATGGCTGAGTTGGCAACCCAGTTGGGCTTGCGTCACGATAGTTCGATGCCATATTACCCCCAGTCCAATGGCCAAGTCGAAGCAGTGAACAAAGTGTTGGTCACCATGCTTCAATGTACCATTGGAATGCATAGGTCCAATTGGCATTTGATGTTGTTTTCCGCTCTATGGGCCTACCAAACCTCGGTTAAGGATGCTACCGGATTTACACCATTTCAACTTGTTTATGGTCTGGAAGCTACCCTTCTGATTGAATGTGAAATTCCTTCTCTCAAATTAGCTATTGAATTACTACCGAATACCACTCTGGTGGAGGAGTGTCTTCTTTATTTAGAACGACTTGATGAGACTCGTCGACTTGCTTCATTGGTCATTGAGGCACAAAAGAAGCAAGTGAAAGCTCACTTCGATCGGAGAGTCAACTCACGTTCCTTCGTTGAAGGGGATTTAGTCCTATTGTATGATCAAGCTCATGATAAGTTGGGGGAAGGCAAATTTGAACCCATGTGGCATGGGCCGTATATTGTAAAACATGTTTTGTAAAAAGGTGCCTATGAGCTGATTGATTATGAACGAAATCCTTTAGATAAGCCCTGAAATGAGCTTTATCTCAAGAAGTATTATGCATGAGTCTTTCATGCATTTCTATGTACATAAGTGTGTTTTCATTTTTGTACATGTTTGGCTTGGTGTGTAAGCATTTTTCGCTTATTGTGTCCTTTTGCTTCTTATGCAAATGTTTGTCGCACCTTATGTCAGTTTTGCTGATGGTGCCTGTCGCCGTACTCATAATCTTTCCTCTGTCGAATGGGTTATCTATGATCCTCATGGTGAGTTGGTAGATCTTCAAGGTGTTTGTCTAGGATGTACTATGAACAATGTTGCTGAATATAGTGTAGTTATTGAGCTATTGACTGAGGTTGTTGCCCTCAATATTCATGCTTTGATCGTAAATCTAGATTCACAGCTTGTTGTTCTCCAGCTCAATGGGTGTTATTCCGTTAGAAACCCTCATATTTTAAGGTTGTATTTACATGTTCGTTTATTGGAAAGGAATTTTGATTTCATTACATATCAACATATTCCTAGAAGACTAAATACATTAATAGATGCATTGGCAAATCATGTGTTAGATAGACATTTGCGACATTTGTAAAAGTAAACATTGAGACATAATAAGTTGATAAAACAAAACATAGGTATTTATATATATATTATGTGTTGAAAATCATAGTGCTCAAAAAATATGTGTTCAAGTTACATCATGAGACAACATGTCTCTCAAAATAGTAGAAAATAAACCTAGGGGTCTAATTTGCATGATGCTCTTTATAGCACACCACTACTCGGACAACACGTCTAAGCAGTTGGTGGATCCTGTTCAACACCCCTGCTGTGTGTCGCTGGTATTGTCGAGGGACATCCTTGAATCCCGTGTAATCTAGGATCCCCTCTGTCAAGCCCTCCAAGTCACGAGCAATCTCATCCTCCACGTCTCCGCCAGGAGGAGGTAGCTTGAACTCCCTCTCGACTCTCCAAGCAATGGGAGACAAACCTACAGGTCTTTCTAGTCCAACATCTGCAATATTGAAACATAATGATCAGGACATATATATATATATATATATATATATATATATATATATATATATATATATATATATATATCTATATATATAAAATATCATAAAAAATTACAAAACTCTTTAAAAATAAAAAAATGAGTTTGTTACCTCTATCATCCCAGTGTTCCCCAGGAGGAAGTACTAGGTCTAGATCACCTCTGAAGTTAGTCCCGACATATGGCCAATCCTCTGCAACAATGAGCTGGCGATCTAGCCACTCGAAGAACTCTAGTCTCCACGACATTTGTTGACCCTTGCCTCCTCGAGACATCAGTATAGCCCAACGAGTGATCCGTGGCTCTCGTGGTGGTGGCCTTGCCACGACCACTTCCTATCTCTGAAAGATGGGAAGTCGTTCTAGGATGAACGGTACGAGGATTGAGCCATACCCAAACTATTTAGTATCACCTCATCAGCATTTTTTCAATTTCCTTTTGAGGTTGTCTGATACTGCCTCTGCCCAGTTGAATACAGTGGGGTTTAGGCAGTCAACAGCCAGCCAGAGTTGAGTCTTGGTGGCCTCATGTGGGGCCTGTGAACCAGCTGCTCTAGTGATGGTGGAAAGGAGGACTCGCAGGGACAAGTCAACTACTGTTGCGATCTTTATTTTACCTCCCTTGTCTGATTTCTGGGCCTCCAGACACATCCTTCCGATGAGCATGTCCATTGTCTCTCCTGTGATCTGAGTACCTATCATTCGGGGCCTTTCTCCCCTCCATGATAACCCTACTAGGAAATAGATGTCAGTGGCATCGATTTCTAATTCCTGCCCCCGAATGTTGAATCTCCCTTCATTTGGATCCGATGCTCCAATGAGATATTAGAGTAGATTTGGTTGTGCTCTTAGGGATGACACCATGAAAAACTTTAGAAGCCAACAATTCCTGAGCACATCCAAACAATTCGGATCCCCCATGGACAATTTATCATCGTTACTATGTTCTCACTCTTTCCATTCGATCACTGTTATTTTCTCCCTGAAAACACACAAACATTTAATTATAAATGCTATAATTGTGCTAAAACCCTATGAAATTGCTTAAATTTTAAGGAATTTTGGTTCTCGGCGCTCATCGCGCTTGTTTTTCAAACAGGTGTGTCAAGCCAAAATCCACGGTTTGGAAAATTAGGGCTCTTTGCGACTATTTGGTGTATAGTCCTGAAGAGCTCATTTTACCTCCATTGGTAAATCTGGATCTTCACAGTCTCGAGCTGGGAATGCACGCCGACCACTGTGGACACTCCCGTCTGCAAACCTCCTCTAAATCACGGTGAAAAACTTCAAAAATGAGATACATTCTATCTAAAAATGCATTAAAAAGGTGTGGTGCCTACCTAGACAGGACAGATTCACAAACAAGTTTTTGAAACTCCTCCAATCGATCACTGAAATCACAAGTGCACAAGGGTAAATTTTTTCCACTCCAAGGTAAAAAGTAAAAAGTGAATTGTTTTTTACCAAATGGCCTTTTCGTAAGCCCTTTTTGGCAAATTAGGGTTTTAGGTTAGGGTTTTAGGTATATTTTTGAATATTTTATTCGTATTTACATCAAAAACAGATCTTACACTTGCTTTTTGTGCAACGACAGGTTCCAAATACCCTGGTGATGATGATTTACGAGTTGTATTTTATACTTTTTCGGACTCAGTAAAAACATGAAAATGTCCCCTTTTAGAGTCATCTTTAACCTCTTTTATGACTCTCGAAACATGAAAATATTTCTGAGCTCTTGTTGCTTTGAACTCGTTAAACGCTACAAAGCGTCATCTACCCGGTATAAGTTTACCCCTTTTACGAAAAAGTTATACATTCATCTATCATGGTCAATAGGTTCCCTTGGGTATTGTTTTCTACCTTTTCGGATTCGAGGGACAAATTTACGAAAAGGGACCTTTGGAGTTTTCTTTTCCGTGTCTTTTTCAAAATCTCTAAATATGAAAAAGACTCCAAGTTTTACCTATGTCAGACTCGTTAAACCCTGATGACATTGGACTTGTCATCATGACGAGACCGAGCTTCTCCTTCCTAAGGCTCGTTAAAACTTACTAGGTTGGATTTTTCCGAAGGACAAACTTACATTAAAAGCATATGCTATCCCCTTCAAGCTTGTGTTTCAAAAATAATTGGGGTACTCACCAGAAATGGTGGGGGAAAATTTGGAAGTATTCTGTTGGTTGTATTAATTATTATGGCAGCTTGTCGTTATTGAACATTGAAACTATTTCTTCTTTGTGTTGGGTTGGGATATCCTCACTTTATCGTTGGCCTTCCGGGTTTTGGGTTATCCATTTTGTCTCATTCCATCTGATCCTTGCTGCATCATCATGACCTTTGATCCCTTGGTACCAAAATGCTGCCAAACTCTGGAGTCGTGTCTCCGCTCTATTCAAGAGATTAACCTTTCTACAGTTTGTATCCTTACACACCTTCCTCGGATTCTCTGTCTTATCCACATTCATCTTGTTCCTTTGTCTCGCATCGACGATGTGGGAAACATTATGGCCCTCCTTCAACCAGTCGCTCCTATCGACTTCAGCTCATTATCCGGGAAGTTGATCTAGAGACTCCTTTCTAGTACCTTCGAGCTTGCATTCCTTAATGGCAAGTTCTTCACATTCGATGACAGGCTTTCATCATTGGCCTTCGATCGAGTTATTTCATGGGTTTTCAACTTCAAATCATTCTTCACACTTTGTGAATTGTATTGTGGTACCTTGAGAACCATTGACATTACTGGTGGTATCTCTTGCACTTGTTAATACTAGATCGGGATCTCCTCGAAAATCCAACCCAGCATAAGGGTAGTCATCTATGGCGATGATCTGTTGATCCCACCAGGAAAAGAAGTCATCGTCAAATGTAGTCTGTGGGATGTCCCCACCTCCTAGACGTTTCATCAGGTCAGCCCACCTGCCCATGCGTGGATCTCGTGGGGTGCTGATTGAAACTGGCACTCTAGGACGAAGTGCTGGGACCCTCTCAAAAAAGAAAGAACACAAAATAGTCCCATATCCGAAGTTTTTGGTCTACCCTCTCTTGATGGAAGTGAGCTAGCTTTTCAGGTTGGCCAGAAGAGGAGTACACCAGTCAAATACAGTGGTCAAACAATCTACCACCAAGCTCATGGCTGGCCGTGATGCCTGGTGTAGAGAAGCTGATCCGTTCACTCTGGCTATAGTGAACAAGATTATCCTCAGCGATAGACTCTCCACATGTTTGATTGGAATTTGACTTCCAACCTTCTCTGGATGTCCCGGGGCAATATATATGTACGTAGTCCTCGATTGAGAGACTGCCTCGTGTCATGCCCCTAGAATGTACTACCTCTCCCCTTCGGGAAAGGCTTGTGATGAAATAAATATCTTCCACTTCTATCTTGAGTGGCATCTGGTCAATCATAAATGCATCATCCTCGATACTCTAGTAATCAATGAGCATCTCAAGCAGACGTGTGCTTGCTTTCATATTTGGCAATTTGAAGAATTTTAGCAAACCACATCCCCGTAAGGCATCCAAAGAATTGGGATCATTCATGACCTCATCGTCCACTATGGTATGCTCTCTTTCTCGCCAAGTGACTGGCATCCTGAAGAAAAAATGATTTTAGACTGTTAGTTTTTTTTGTTTGAAATGTTCGCGACGTATACGCAAGTCCATTTACACACAGTCGTGTGTAGGGCCCGCGTGTACGCAGGTTTCATATTTCCAACCCGCGTATACGCTGCGGTGAAATTTTTGACAAAAAATTCAACGGTAAAACATAAATTAAAAATTCTAAAACTAGTCACAATTGATTGCAAGACAAGTATAAGAGTTACCTGGGGATTTTGGAAGAATCTGAACGGTTGAATTTGGCGTATGGAAAAGTTTTCTCCTTTTGCTCCACCTCTCTGCTCTCAAACTCAAATGGTGAAAATGGTGAGTCCAAAAACTCTTTTATAGGCTTTGAAAATGCAAAATTTTTTCAAAACTTAATTTTGTTTGGTCTCATGTAACTTTTAAC
Source organism: Pinus tabuliformis (assembly GCA_031772625.1). Lineage (NCBI taxonomy): Eukaryota > Viridiplantae > Streptophyta > Pinopsida > Pinales > Pinaceae > Pinus > Pinus tabuliformis. The sequence continues at coordinate 905,102,981 of CM062811.1, forward strand.
TTGGGAGCTTGGAATGTCGAGAATGGTTTGACTTTCAGGACATTTTGGACGTTTTTTCGACGGTTTCGAGACGGTTCCATGACTGCTGACCCGTCATGGTAGGTATCGTTTTCTCACTGGCATATAGGTTAGGGAAGCCATTTTTCCGTTGCATTATGCATACTAGCCTCCATTTGTCGATACATTTGCCATAGGGTCGATCCCATCGTGTTATGGTTCGTAAACCATCTTCACTCGCCGATTCTTTAAATCATGACACGATGGTAGAAGCCATCCTTTACATGGGCATCGTAGTTAGCACCTCACTGAAATTTGTTGCCCATGCTGCTCTGATTTGAGTAGGCTCGGGAGTCCTCTGTAGTCCCGCCATGACTTATGCGATGAAGACTCATTCCTCTTTGCTTCTTCGCTTTCATTTTGGCCTTATACCCTAGAGGCTCCTTTGTGTTGAGTTGTACTACTGCATTGCATTTTGACCATTTGCACCTTTTGGCCTTTAGCTGGCTTCACTTGGACTCGTGTTTAAGCCAACTTTTGACCATGACGACTGCAAAATCAAACTTGCATACCTTTAACTTCTGCAACTTGACACACCTTGACCCATGGAAGGAACACACCTTTGAGTGTCATTGACCAGTTTTCACCTCCCTGCATTGAGCATAGGAATGTTCCAATCCCAGGAACTAGATCATCTGTTTCATCGACACTCATTCTTTCCACTATACTATAGCATTCTTTTATTCTTTTTCTAGCTTAAAAGAAAAAGACAAAAAAATTATATATTCCAAAAAAGAGCGGGAACGGGACAATATTTCCATTTATTATTGGAAGCTAGAGTCAGTCGTGTCGCCCTTGAACAAAGCACTCAAAACAAAGTCTCCTCCGTTTGGGCAGGATTTAGTTTGACTTAGGTACGCCTTAACCTTGTTATTGAATCAGTTCTCCCTCGATTGGTTATCTCTTCCAATCATATGGAGGGTTCGTTCGTGCTTCCTGCATGACGAACTTATACAGAGTTATCATATGCTGCCACATAGTCACATTGAGTTGTGCTTTTGTTCAAGGGAAGTTAGCCTGAGTCGGCCTCTCTGCGGTGTCTCTTGACTCATTTTTCAGTTGGCCATCCCTGGTTATCAGTCTCATGTCTATCATCACATCAGCTATATCGGTCCTTTACTCATGCCGGTTTGAGAAGGTCCCCATTGACTTCTTGCTGGCGGGTCTTGTCCTTATCAACGACGACATCTTGCTCTAAGGACAGGCCTAGAGCGGCACCCTGGCCCTATTTTCATTATTGATAGGTCACCTTGTGCTCAGCATCGATCAGTATCATGGGTCTTTGACTGAGTGGTTTCCCTTGTGTTCGACATCAGCTTACATTATCACACATTGGGATTCATGCAGTACCTTGGTTTCCATTTGACCCTATTGGTGGATACCTCGCCTCTGTGTCAGCTTTCATTATTGGTTGGTTCAGAGGGTTTCTGTCATGCGCTAGCCACATCTTGTGTACACCGGAAACGTGCTTCGGTCGAGTTACTATATCTTTCTCGTCCGATTCCTTCCACATTATTGGCCTATGGGTTACACTCGCTCTAGATTGATGAAGGATGACTTAATGCCTTCCTTCTAGCAGATCTTTCCCTATCGACTTCGACTCATTGATCTGGGGCAAAGATCTAGAGTCCATTTGGTAGTACCTTGGGGTTTACAGTCATTAGTGGTAGATCCTTCACTATCGATAGTGGGAAACCATCATTGTCTCCTGATTGATATATTCTTACAGGTGTTTGACTCCAGCTCATCTATTCACACTTGTTAGATTGTACTGGGTACCTTGATGCTCATTATCATTATCGGTGAGTAGTCTCGCGTTTGTTAATGGTATACATCAATGACCAGTAATCAAACGATTTCTCACATGGTCGCCTCCAGATCATTTATTCCCATAGTGTAGAAATGTACCACGACAGTCAGTGAAGACCTCAGGTTGCATCAGCATTAATTGGTTCACTTGACAGTTGCTCCTGTTGCTGCTAGTTGATACCACCCCACCTTATATGTTACAGTCATTCATGGCAACATTCTATATGCTGGCACCTGAGTTTGCAGCGTAGTACCATCCTACTCCATCATGTTCATTTGGTACCTTTTGTGATCAGTCTTTGATATCAGTGATCTGGTTCATTCTTCAGCATCATTGACATTCTTATATGTGATATTCAGACACGTACTTGTTCAATTATGATCAGATGATCCATTATGTATTTTTCAGTTCTTTATACTTGTATACTTAGTGGATCCGCTTGTAATTGATATGCAAACATGCTTTACTTTCTTTGAGCATGGGTATGCCTGCCTCAGACAGTGTTTCTTTCTGATCTCCTTTTGTGGCTTGGCAGGCTGAACTCTGGTGAAGTCCTTCTTAGTTTTTGACAGATTTCCTTTCCATGAACTTGCTTAATAGTGAGATTTGGAGCTATAACAATTTTGTACCATGATCAGGTTGGGATTCAAGACCTTGGGCTCAGATTACACAAGTCTAGGTTGCGCGGATTGATTCATGATTGTATACATGACTCTTTTGATTGGATGGCTGCAACCATACCTGAGTCTTTTATATGGTCCTTCTGATTGGATGGCTGCATCCATACCACAGATCGTTTATGTTTATCTTCTAGATGGCTGTGCCCATGCCTTATGCACATGTATTTCCTTTCACTATGTACTCATGTATCAGAGATATCAGTTGTACTTGCGTTTGTAGGTTCTCCATGATGGTGTTCTGTTTCAGTTATGGATTCGTAAAGCATTTCACCCCTCCCACTCTCTCGGCCTTCATGCTTTAGGGGGCATTTGTTACACAGTAATTTGTTACTGACCCCGCATTCCCTAATCCCGGACACTGTCATCCGTGTTATTGACATCTACCTTATGTCATGTTGAAAATTATGTGTCAATGTGTTCCTTGTCATCTTAGGAAGAATACCTCAGTTCACTACTCCTAGAGCAGACCCTTTTTTACCTATTTTTTTGGGTCATCACGGGACAATAGTTGTTCCACCCACGAAGATGGCCAAGATTACACTAGCCCTAGCGAAGTATTCGCTCTGTCTTTGTGTTGCACTCGCGACGATATACTTTTGGCAAGTTTTTTAAACAACTCGTCGAAGCTTCGAAGTGTAACAACTTCATGGGCAGTCCTAGGGTTGGTTGTTGGATCAGATGAGCTCACCTCTCTCCTCTGGGATGGTTTTCCCACATTTTGTGGAACCTCTAAAAGGGGTAAGCTCTTTCTCCAATTTCTTATGGAAGCTCCTCCTCCTATAAATACTTCCTCCATGACTAAGATCATCTAGCTTCAGAGTTCAAGAATTCATCAGTAGAAGTAAAGAGTTTTGCTAGAGTGTGGAAGTAGCCTCTTATATAACTTAGCTTGGGATGGTTTTGAGTGGCGTTGGCTTGATTGTAAGAATGTTCTAGCATTATCCTTTTGGGTAGGAGAGAGAGTTGTTTGTCCTTTTGGGAGACAGTTCATGAGTGAATGTTTGCGAAGACATGCTAACAGGACCCTTCAAGGAGACTTACGATGTCAAGGCTTGGTTGTAAGTTTTACTTTAATTTACATTAATACAAATCAATAGCTTATTTCCTATATCTTATGTCGAATTGCGTAGTGATAGCTTGAAGATCCTTGACTCTTTGAGTAGATTGTTTTTGTCGTACTCTATTATGTTTGTGGTTGTGTTCTGTATGTTGTTTTTAGGTACAAGTGATTAGAAGAATGAGAGTTGGAGCAACATAACAGGGACTTCATCGAATGAAAATTTGAAGGTAGGCCTTCATGACATCAAGTTTCTAAGGACATTCTCTTTGGTATTCTCTTTGCTGTGACTAGACCCACTCTAGGGCTAGAGGGGTTGCCTCTGTCCATAGAGGGAACTTTCCTGCGTCACACTAATGCAGCACATGGAGGGTCTGGAGCGGTAACGCAGCCAAATTCATCCCCATTTCCTTCACTGTATTGATCACAACGCGATCCTCATCTGATTTTTCACGAACATACCCCTCTGGAAATGGCATGACTCTAAGGTCTAGAGTTCATTCCAGCTTCGCCGCTATCATACTTCCTTGTGTTATGCTCACTTGTGCTCCACTCAATTGCCTGATGCCCGCCTGGATCCTTTTGGCTTGGATCTGCAACTCGCGAAGATCCTTTTGGACACTCCCAAGTGTCTGCATATATTGTTGCTCAAATTGATGCAACACTTCAGTTGTTGTGTCTCTCACCTTGTCCCTGATCCCATTGAGATCGCCTTCTATTAGCACCATTGGCTCAAGATGCATCTGCCTATTGGACTTGTGCTTTTTTCACTGTCCAAGGGTGTTAAGTTATGGTATGTTCTATGCTTAGAGCAGTTTACTTCTTTTTCTTATTATTATCCACAGATTAGAAATCACATGTAGATTAAGTAAAGTGCAGATAGAACATTAAATGATTGATAGAAAACAAGCCAAGACAAGAGACACGAGATGTGGCGGCTAGCTAGGGACAAACCCCAATATGGGGAAACCCTTTGATCAAATATTCTTTTATCTTCAATAATTTAGCAGAGAGAAATAGTACAAAGATCTGATTTATATCAGCAACAACAAACCCCAAATTAGACCTAAACTAGGGTAGCAGACCCTAGATTGAACTTGTAAAGTCTCCACTAGTGAGTTGTTCACCGCGCACCAGTCCAAGACTTTGCCATGCACCAGTCCAAGATTCCGCCGCGCACCAGTCCAAGATTTAACCATGCACCAGTCCAAGATTTCGCTGCGCACCAGTCCAAGATTTGCCATGCACCAGTCCAAGATTTCACCACGCACTAGTCCAAGATTTCGTTGCGCACCAATGCAAGATTCCGCTGCATACCAGTGCAAGATTTCGCTGTGCACCAGTGCAAGATTTCAACGCACACCAGTGCAAGATTTCACCACGCACAAGAGAGAGAGAGAGAGAGATGTGATGATCAGTGTGTGTCCAAATGAGGAAAAGACCTCCTGTATTTATATACAAATGTTGATGATGAATAGATACGTCTGTTGGGCCTCTGAGCCTACATGAGTTGCTAGTCGGCTTGATAATTATTCCATTATCAAAATAAATTCATATCTCCATAAATGCTTATCGGAATCAGATGATCTCTAGATCAATCCTACACCTCTCGATGAGAGGAATCTAATAAAAATATTATCAGCCATGAATAAGATGTCCCACATGGAGTTTGGCCCTAGTTGCCAATTTTAACACTCCCTCTCAAATAGAGAGAACTACATCTACAATTTGTCTGTCAGTCACTACTATTCATCCATCAAATGCACTGCCCTGTACAACTTGACCCCTGCTCTGCTCTGCTTTATTCTACCTGCTCTTACCTATTCTGTTCTGTTCTACCCTATTATGATCTGCTCTACTCTGCTCTGTTTTTCTCTGCTATTCTTTGTCCGAATTATGAAGAAGAAGAAATGATCGAGGATGTATCATACCATCCTTCACTGACTCAAGGTCAGTCTCAGAGTCTGTACCACTGGTCCCAAACCAGTCCTCAACCGACCCGAAGTCAGTGTCATAGTGGGTACAACTCCTACCACTGGTCCTAGACTAGTATCATTGATCCCAAATCAATGTAGGTCATCCTAGCATAAGGAGTACGGTAGATACATCGATGTGTCCATCGGTACTACTATGGTCCCTATCCTCATTTCCCTGCTCATTGATCAGATGAGGGGTACTTCCCATCAGTCCCAGACTGGATGGGTAGGATGCCTCGACAGGAGAACTAATCAATCTTGTCCACAGGAGAGCGAATCATCTTGTCCCACAAGAGAGCGAATCATCTTGTCCACAATCACCATGGAGAACACATCATCTAGGCCTCACAGGATAACTAATCATCCTGTTACATAATCGTCATGGAGAACACATCATCCAGACCTCACAGGAGAACTAATCATCCTACTACATAATCATCATGGAGAACACATCATCTAGACCTCACAGAAGAAATAATCATCTTGCTACATAATCGTCATGGAGAACACATCATCTAGACCTCACAGGAGAACTGATCATCCTGTTACATAGTCGCCACGGGGTGTCACAGGGAAAGTTTTGATTCTTTTACCCTATACGCATACACCACCAAGGGATGGTGAGTTACCCTGTGGTCATATGTCACTCCAAGAAGTACCCCGCGCCCCCCCTGAGCTCCAAGAGGTCCATACATCATACAGGACCCTCATCAGAGGGTTTCTGAATGACACCAAGTTGTTCTCGGAAAGTAAAAAATTTGACCTTTCCTAGGGGCTTGATCAGAATGTCAACGACCTGTTCATCTGTACAGATATGTTGGAGCCTTATAGCTCCCCGTTGCACCATATCTCAAATATAGTGGTACATGATATCGATATGCTTAGAGCGATCATGAAATACAAAATTCTCTGATAAACGAATGCCACTCTAGTTATCACACAGGATCATGGTGGTATCCAATGTAAATCCAAACAACTCACTGAAGAGCTTTCGTAACTAGATTGCCTCACAGGTGGCCATGCTAGCAGCAATATACTCTGCCTCGACGGTGCTCAAAGCCACCAACTTCTGCTTCCTGCTCATCCAAGATATCGAAGCAGATCCCAAGGAGAAACAACACTCAGAAGTGCTCTTACGATCCACCACACTGCTTGCCCAATTAGCATCAGTGTATCCAAGTAGTCTCACATCTCCGGCAGTGTATCTTAACCCATAAGTAATTGTGCCATGAAGATATCTCAACAGATTCTTGGCACCAATCCAATGTATGTGGTGAGGTTCAACCATATGTTGACTCAACATGTTGACTGTGAAGCATATATCTGGACGAGAGTTCACTAAGAAAATTAATGCTTCGATGAGTTGGCAATACTCGGTGGCATTTTGTAAAACAAGTCTAGCAATGCTACCACTTAATTTCTTAAAGTCAAGCTCCATCGAGGTAGTAACAGGCTTGCAGTCCACCATACTGAATCTTTCCAATATCTTCACCACATATTTTCCTTGAGATAGGAAAATTTCCCTTGGCTTCTGCCAGAATTCAAGTCCTAGGAAATAGTGCATCAGTCCTAGGTCCTTCATTTCAAATTTAGAAGCCAACTCCCTCTTACATTTGTGAATGAAAGGGTCTACACCTGTTAGAAAGAGGTCGTCAACATACAACACTAGAATGAGAGGTTTGTCATCTTCAACCTTAAAGTAAAGGTTAGGATTGGATTCACTCCTAGTGAATCACAACTTCATCAACTAGCTATTGATCCTCTCATACCATGCTCGGGGTGCTTACTTCAACCCATAGAGGGCCTTCTTCAATCTGCACACATGATATTTTCGATCATAAATATCAAATCCTTCGGGTTGCTCAACGTAGACCTCTTCTTTGATCGAACCACACAAGAACGCAGTCTTGACATCCATCTGATGTAGGTTCCATCCTTGTGAAGCCACAAGGGCTATGATCGAGCGAATGGTGGTATATCTAGCAACAGGTGCAAATATCTCGTCATAGTCTATACCTTCCTTCTGGGAGAAGACACGAGAAAAAAAACGAGCCTTATACTTTTCTGTACTTCCATCTGCTACATGCTTTATCTTGTAAAGCTATTTGGAAGTGACAACTATCTTGTCCTGGGGTCTGGGAACTACTTCCCAGACATCATTCTTCATAATAGACACATATTCTTCGGTCATAGCATCCTTCCATACTTGATGTTTTATGGCATATGAGAATGATGAAGGCTCATTTTGTATGATCATGCTCATGATGGTCAGGTATCCCTAATACCTGTTAGGTTTCTTACTTTCATGGAAGGTTCCTCGGGGTATAGCATGTCCTTTAGCATCATCAAGTGTCCCCCTAAGCCATGAAGGCCTCTTCCTAGAAGAGGAAGGCTCAGGTGGAGGAGGATCAATAGGATCCATAGGTTCTTCCACATCAGGCATTGTTTCATCATGCTTTTCTTTCGGTTCCTTGGTTTCAGCTTCTTGAGAGCTCCTCAAAGTAGGATGATTGTTCACCTTATTGAGAGCCATGTCTTCATCAAAGGTGACATCATGACTAATCACGAATTCCTTTTGACCAGCTACATAGATTCTATAGCCCTTAGTATTTTCACTATAGCCCACGAAGATTCCTTTCTTTCCAGATGCACCCAATTTATTCCTTTTCTCTTTCGGCACATGAAAATATATAGGGCTTCCAAAAATTCTAAAATGCGATATGTCAGGTTTCTTATCGGTGTACATTTATTCAGGAGTCTTGGAACCCAATGCTTGATGAGGGAATCAGTTTTGTACATATACGGCAGTGTTTGCAGCTTTGGCCCATAGAAACTTTGGAAGTCTTTGATCATGGAGCATAGCACGAACAACTTCCACAATCGTAAGGTTCTTCGTTTCTGCCACACCATTCTATTTAGGAGTGTATGGTGTAGTAGTCTCCCTCTTAATGCCAGCCTCTTTACAAAAGTCACGAAACTCATTAGATTCATATTCAGTCCCCTTATCAGTCCTTAAGATCTTGATCTTCTTTTTGGTTTTATTCTTGATCAAGGCTTTGAAGTGTCGAAACCAAGAGAACACTTCACCCTTCTTTTTCAAGAAGTATATCCAAGTCTTGTGAGAATAGTCATCTGTAAAAGTAAGGTAATATGAATATCCTCCCAAGGAGTTCATAGGAATCATACCAGATATGTCTGAGTGAACCAACTGTAATATATCAGAGGTCTTACTTTGGCTTGAGGGGAATGGTCCCCTTTTGAGCTTCCCTTCAGCTCATCCTGTACATACACCTTCTTGCTCTAATCTGAACTTAGGCATCCTAGTTACCATTTTTCTTACATCAGGTAGAGCTTTATAATGAAGGCGAGCAAACCTCTGATGCCATAATTCGGACTGAAGAGATGTGTCACAAGTCATGACACCCAACGAACTTCCTCAGACCTGATATAATGAATCAACTCGAAACCCAAGAATAGAAGCATCTTTAAAGTTCTTTTTCCATACACGTTCCTTTCCATTGTTGAAAGCCACCTTGTAGCCTTTGTCTTCCAATGCCGAAATGGACACCAGGTTATTTTTGAGATTAGGTACATATAATACATCCTGTAGATGGATTGTATTACCTTGATTCAATTTAAGAGAGACATTTCCTACACCTTTCATGGGATATTTCATATTGTCTCCAAGGACAATTTCCAGGTTGGTTTTTTTCTCTATCAGATTATGGAGAACTTCTTTGTAACCAGTGAAGTGCCTTGAGGCACCACTATCAATAAGCCAATTTCCCAGAGAGTCTGGAGGAGCAGAGGTAGATAGAGAAACTGGCAGATAATATTCATCCTGCTTATTGTTAACAGTGTTAGATTCACACCTAGAATTTCTTACCTTCTTGAATGGTTGTCCTCTTCCTTGATTTCCAGCACTCCTTTTACCTCGGCCATTTGACCTGCCATTTCTTTGATTGCCTTGAGAGGGATTTTGATCATCATCTCGGTGCGAGTCCTTTCTCTCAGGGCACTCCCTTACATAGATTCCCAGATGATCTTCTTAGCTTTTACTTCCCCCTTGGTCCATTTGTTCCTAGCAGCAGCAGATGCATTTGATGGAGGCTCAACAATTCCGCCTTTCACATGGTCCAACACTTCCTGTTCTTCTAATGTTAGATCGAGAGACATCTTCCATTAGTGGTAGTCAGACCTCTAACGGAGCTTCTCTTCAGTAGGTAAGTGTGTTGAGGACCCCTTGAATTCTTTTTGGATAGCCTGCCAATCTTCTCTTTGGTGATTGCTCTTACTTTTGATTGGGCTTTGTCTTCACCTCAGCTCTAATACCATGTTAAGATATTGTATGTTCTATGCTTAGAGCAGTTTACTTCTTTTTCTTATTATTATCCATAGATTAGCAATCACATGTACATTAATTAAAGTGCAGATAGAACATTAAACGATCGACAAAAAGCAAGCCAAGACAAGAGACACAAGATGTGGCGGCTAGCCAGGGACAAACCTCAATATGGGGAAACCCTTTGATCAAATCTTCTTTTATCTTCAATAATTCAGCAGAGAGAAATAGTATAAAGATCTGATTTATATCAGTAGCAAAAAACCCCAGATTAGACCTAAACTAGGGTAGCAGACCCTAGATCGAACTTGTCAAGTCTCCACCAGTGAGTCGTTCACCGTGCACCAGTCCAAGACTTCGCCATGCACCAGTCCAAGATTTCACCGCGCACTAGAGAGAGAGAGATAGATGTGATGATCAGTGTGTGTCCAAATGAGGAAAAGGCCTCCTATATTTATATACAAATTTTGATGATGAATAGATGCGTCTGTTGGGCTTTTGAGCCTACATGAGTTGTTGGTCTGCTTGATAATTATTCCATAATCAAAATAAATTCATATCTCCATAAATACTTATCTGAATCGGATGATCTTTAGATCAATCCTACACCTCTTGATGAGAGGAATCTAATAAAAATATTATCAGCCATGAATAAGATGTTCCACATGGAGTTTGGCCCTAGTTGCCAATTTTAACAAGCAGTCTGCTCCTGACCGCATCCCTTCAAGATGAAAGGAGTGCTCTGCTCCTCACCATTGCCTCCTCCCTACTCAGACAACGCTTGCTTGTCAGTGTGCTGCGAAGTTGATTTTCCACCTTCGTCTATATCCTGTTGTTCCTTTTCAGCTTGCTCTTTAGCAGCGTGCTCCTTCTCCATCTGTTCTTTCTCCGCAACTACCTTAGCAACTTCCTTCTTCTTCTACTCGGCCAAGGCACGCATGGCCTTTTGAGTTGCATCTTTTCGCTTCTGTATAGCAGAGCTCTTTGCGCCTTTACTTGTTCCCACATCAAGCATCGTGGGTTCACACCACTTTGCTGGCAAATACCCCACAATCTCTTGCACATCCATCTTAGATACCAAATAAGGAAACTTGTGCCATGTGTGTTGTGGGTCCTTCCGTGCTCTGATGGAAACATTGTGAAAATCAGCCTTGAACTCCACGTAGGTTAATAACTATGTGAACAAGGTTGGAGACCTTGGCCTTGGACTAATCACCATATGAAGGTCCATATCCAAAAAAGTTTGGACTCCTTGATCCTTTGTTGACCACAACGAGGCGAACCGCGCTGCCTCAGGTAAATATTCCTTGTGCAGGGGGAACTAACTGTCTGTAGACAACCTCCAAGTGACTAACACAATAGACAACAACAACCATGCATAATGGAATGGCTTTCTTTCTTCTTGGGATTCTTGACAGTTCATGAGGAACTCCTGGCATAGATACTTCACCCAATTTTATTAGATGCCCTTCATGCATTGTGCTGCAAGTGACACTACTAGTGTTGGAACTTCGTCCATGTGGCAGGTCCTCATAAATTTTCCCACAAGTATCCGGGCAGCGAAATACACTACTTGATCTTGAGTTGAGAGGATAGAGTATCCACGTGAATTTTTAGCAAGGCCATATTCTTTCTTCATTTTATCAACTAATTCTTTCTCCTCGATTTTCCCTCCAAACTCCTTGGAAAGGTCCACTCCTTTATATGGAAACTTCGTGATCCGATGGATCAACATGTTTGTAATTGGGATGGGCTCCCCAAGCCATAAACACCCATCGTGTACTAGCGTGAGGAGCTAGCGCACACACATTATGTTGATAGTTAAGCGATGATAATGCAACACTAAGAGCATGTTCAGCAGCCCTGCCTGCTCAACACCTCTGACCCACTTCATGGGCTCCAACTGTGTAACCCCCATTTCTTCATAATATATCTTTGTCATATATTTGTGGGTTGCTAAATGCGGGAACCTCTCATGGTCCGTGAGGTCCCAGTCCTCCATTTTCAGTACTGGAATGTGTGCTAACCTAGGACCTTCAAATTCCACCTGTTTAGGAAACAAGGGTGTCGACACCATGAACTTCTCGAAATCAGGGTCTTTGGTAACCTTGGTCTTTCCCTTCCATAGAGGGATATACTCGGGAAGCCTTGAGATAGGCTCGATTTCTTCGACATCTACTTCCTCGACACCTTGGTATTCCTCCTCTTCTAAATCAACCACTTGCTTTGGCTGTTTGTCTTTCTTCTCCTTCTGTTGCACCTCCGGATTCTTCCTCAGTGACATTCTCATCGGCACTGACTTCTTCTACTTCTCCTTTGTGGCTGGTTGATTCTCTTTCATGGCTAGTTGATTTTCTTTTGTGGTGGATTTCTTTGGCCTCGGCGACCTTGGTGTGGTAGGAACAAGGGTTATAGCTTCCATGCTCGATATCTCAGGGCCCGTTGCGTCGGAAACAGTGGATTCATAACTCACGGCTTTGACGAGGTTGGTGGTAGTAATTTGTTGAAGAATGAACTTCTGATTCCACGAAAGTAAGGCAACAATTGTTGGGCTTTCCACGAAATCCTCCCAGAATTGACGACTCATAAACTTCAGACAACAAATTGCCCAGACAAGTCTCAGAATGCAAAGTGTTCTTCAGTGGTCCAACATGAGAGATTTATAGGGATTTTTGAATTCAAATCTAACCATTCCCCCCAAATTCTGATAATAAATTCCTCTTTGGTGGCATATCTTCAAATATTTTTGCCATAAATAGTGCCTACCTACTCCTCTTAACTGATTTTTGGCCATCAAATCATGAATAGTAACCTCAACGGCTACATTTGGACCCACCTGCATGGCACCATCCTCCATGGTGCAGCTCATGCAGCGCAGCTTCACCTGTTGCTCCCCTGTCATCCATTGCACAACCTCTCTTCCATGCTTTCCCCTTATTTAGGCAGCATAGCTGATAGTCCTACAATCCCTTGCAACTTTCTAGATTACTGAGACTGTCCTACTGCCATATAGTCATCGCACAGGGGCAGGATCCCCTGTGTACAACTTCAATCTACTTCCGTTCACTTTTCTAGGGAATGGTTCCCCATTCAGCTTTGTGTGTTGAACTGCACCACCATTCATCGTCTCCTTAATAACATATGGTCCCAATTAGTGCATTTGAAATTTTCCTGGAAACTTCATGAACTTGCTGTCATATAACAACACCAAATAATCTACCTTGAATGTGCGAAACTTAATATATTGATGATGCCATGCCTTCTCACATTCGTTTTGCGTTAGGAAGAGGTATTCTTCTAACTCCATGATCTACGCGTGCCATGCTTCCAAGGTCTCACGGTCCACCATATCAGTCAAGGCTGCAATCCTTAAACTAGGCACAATATACTCCATCGGCATGACTTCTTCAATTCCATAGACAAACTTGAATGGCATTTGTCCTGTCAACTTCTTGCAGGTTGTCCTATAAGCCCATAATACAGTAGGTACGCGCATGTCCCAGTCATTCCTTTGTGTGTTGCATACCTTTGTCAATGCGTGCTCCAAAATCTTATTAAAAGCTTCCACCATCCATTCGCCTATGGGTGATAGGGCGTGCTCTTCTGATGATATACCTGAAATTATTCCAACATCACGCTGATCATTTCATTCAAGAAATGTGTACCCCTATCACTCATTAATATCTTTGGGCATCCAAACCTTGTTAAGACATACTCGAATAGAAACTTCACAGCAGTGGCCACTGTACAATTCCTCACTGGCTATGCTTCTGCCCATCTGATTAAATACTCTGTTGCAGTGATGATATACCACATGCTCATCTTCTTTCTTGGTGGTTGTATGGGACTTATAAAATCAATGGCCCATTTCTCAAATACCTGCAATGAAACTTGGGGATTTAAAGGCAATTCATCCCTTCGTGAAGGCTGCCCTATCCTTTGGCAAGCATCGCACACCTTACAGTATGCCTTAGAATCCTTGTGTAACATAGGCAACCATAATCTAGCGCGTAAAATATTCTGCGTAGTTACTTTCCCTAGATAGTGGCCTCCTGCCACTCCTCAATGAGCTTTAGCTAGGATACTAACGCGTTCAAATTCTGGAACATACCTATGTAATATCTCATCTGTTGCCATTTTGTATAAATGACCCGCAATTACTAAAACATTTGTAGCATGAACTACTAACTTCTTCTTCTGTTGAGTGGAATATCCTTCCGAAGCCGTTCTCGTCATTAAGAACTGAATAATATCGACAAAATTATTGTTTGCAACACACACCGCAAATATATGTGCGTCCGATAGTCCTTCCTCCAAGCTATTGGGTTCTTTGCCAGTTTCAATCCTTGACATATGGTCTGGGCCCGCATTCATCCTTCTAGGCTTCATAATCACCTTGAAGTCATATTCTTGAAACAATAGCAACCATCAGCATATCTTCCCCCCAACACAGGCTTATTGACTAGGTATTTCAATGTGGTGTGATTTGTGTACATTTTAAAGTGTCCACCTAACAAATAATGTCTAAATTTTTGTAGTGTGTAGACCATCGCCAACCCTTCATGCTCTCTGGTGGAGTAATTCTTCTCAGGTTTGGATAACTTTCTGCTCGCGAGAGCTATCGGATGATAAAGCTCGCCCTCTCCTACTTGTGTTAGTACTACTCCTAGCGCAATGCAGGAAGCATCAACATGCACATGAAACTCATTTTTCTAGTACGGAAACACCAAAATAGGCGCTATCTCCATTTTCTCCTTCAAGATATTGAGACTGCACTAATAGTCTTCATCCCTAGAAAACATCGCATCCTTCTTTAAAAATTTCTCCATTTGTGCGGTTATCTAGGCATATGCCTTGATAAAATTTCTGTAGTACCGAGTGTGTCCCAATGTCAAGCGCAGTTGTTTTACATTCCTAGGAGGTTCCAAATTCAAAATTACTGTAGGTTCCACCATCAATCCCTTCTTACATACAACATGCCCAAGAAAAATCCCAAATGTCACACATAATATACATTTCTTTAAGTTCAACGTGATCTGATACCTTCGACATGTATCTTGCATGAGGCGTAGACTCACGACATGTCGCTTCACCAACCCAAATACAATCCAGTCATCAAAATATACTTCCAAGAACTTATGAATAAATTCTTTAAACGCCGTGATCACTACCTGAGAGAAGATTGCACGCGTGTTCTTCAATCCAAATGGCATAACTATATACTGGAAGCACCCCCACTCAGTCGTGAAGGTTGTTTTGCTTCTATCCTCCAGCGCGATCTTTATTTGATGATAACCTGAAAACCCATTAGTAAATGAATACACCTCCTATCCACCAACATTTTTCTATCACTTCTTCAGTAAACGGTGTTGGAAACGGATCATGCACACAGGAATCATTCAACTTCCACAGATATAAGCATATGCGGATCTCGCCCTTCTGCTTCTTTTCATGGACCACCATTGGGCTCACCCAATTTGATTCTTCTACCAGCTCAATAATACTAGCTTCCAACATTTTATCCAGTTCCAAGCACACCTTCTCCTTATACTTTGGATTCAGTTGATAAGGTCACTGCCATCCAGTTTCAATGTAATCTTCACAATGCCTAAATCTCTGAAAATGCCTTTCAAATATTGAAACCTCGTGGGAAATAAGTCTTGGTACTCATGCAACATCTCAGCTACCTTATCAACTATATCTTCATTCCAATAATCTCCTATCTTCGCGAACTTGGGCTCTCCTTCAAACCCAATGTTTACCTGTCAAGTTTTAAGAGGCTCTGATATATCTGGGTTCGCTACCTTCAGTCCTTCGACACCGCGCTGTCCTTCGGTCTTAAGGATGGTAATATTCTACAGGTCATCCTCGACTTTAGCAGTCACATTATAGCATTCCATCACATGGCACAGCTATGTACTCCAATCTGGATGAGTCCATTCTACCAGCTCCTTTGGCATTCTAAATATAGTTGCTTTTATTTGTTGCAGCGCTTCATCAATACTCTCAAAGCCATCCTCAAAGCTGAAAGTTAATAGAATTTTTTTTCTTAAAATGTCTTATTCAATAGTCCCATGACGAAGCTCTGTTTCCAAATACCAGTTCATTGGGATCGTATCTAACATATGAAAGAACATGTGCACCCATTCTAGTTGTGTTTTTTTCCCCTAGGCTTTAGTACATTGTGCTAAATGATCACACAGATCATCCTTCCCACTATATTTTTCTGTCATTATAGTATTAGCATAGACGAACCTTAACTTCATCATTCTGTGGTATTCTTTCCATCCAACTAAGATATCCTTGTGTGTACCCCACCAACAGGGAGGCGTAGCATGCAACACCAATTCTAGTGCCTAGAACTGATGCTCTTCCAGTATTTCTCTTTCAAACTCATCAAAAAACAATTCCACATCAGTCAATCCATCATAATGTGGAAGGTTTCCTACATCAGTGGAAACACACCTTAGCGACTTGGTCATCATGTTGCAGTGGAGCATAGATACTTCATGCATCCTATTCTACCAATTCTCAAGCTCTTTGTTTGAATATGAGGTGTAGGAGCTATCCTTGTCCCACACAATTCATCCATCTACCGTAGGATTGATCCAATCCTCATCTCTCTCTGTTATCTTGTATATCTGATCAAGATCATCATCACTTTCTACATAGTCACGCACAGGTTTAGTGTAACATGCTACTTCTACAGGGTCTAGGGGCATGATGACCCTAAGCGATTTCTTTCCAAAGGAAATCTTCCGCTTCTATAAGTTTATTACCCAATTCATATCAATACCCTAGTAAATTCCTAGTAGCGTGGGGTATGGGTTACTCTCATCCACTAGCTCAATGACCTCAAAGTTAGCCAGTGCACTCACACCCTTGATGTCCACTGTTAAATTGTATAAGCGCCCCATTGGAATAATCTTCTACTGATTTTCCATACGCAACTAAATAGGAGACCACTGCAGTGCATTTCTCCTCGTCCTTTCTCATTTCTGTTTAGGAAAGACATTCACAGCAGACCCTAGATCTAAGATTACCTGGTCAATTTCATATTTTCTTATCTATGCGGTTAACCTTATCTCTCCCCCTATTTGTGCCTTATGCTTACCAATCTTCCTTACTGTGCGCTTCTCCGTAGGAGTATTTTCCTTATTGGCGCACTTGTTTATCAAGTCTTGCAATCCTTCGACTGCTTTCTGATAGCGCAAAAGCTTCATACAAGTATTCAAAAAGGTAGCTAGAATTGAAGGATCTACTTCTTGAGTCACATTAGTTTCTAGCATTTTCTCCTGGCTTCTTGAGGTGGAGGCCTCAACGAAGTTCTTCTTTACTTCCAAGAAAGTTTCTTTAGTGTGATTCAGATCAAAGTCAACTTCCTTCTCAGCATCCTTGCGTACCCATCCGTCTTCCTCAGTCTGCTTACCTTTATCTGTGCTAGTCATCATTCCACTCCTCAACACAATATTTATGTTCTGATCCTCCTCGTGGGGTTCAACCCTCATCATCTGAATGTTCTGCATAGGCTGCTGGGGCTGCGACTTCTTCTCTTGCATCTTCGTTATAAGAACCAGACATTGCTCTATGACTTGGTCAAACTGTCGATAATACTCACATGAGGGATGCGTGGGATTTGTACACTCTCGCGTGAAGTGCCTTGCTTCGCCACAATTATAGAAAATTACCTTCCCACGCCCTCGTCCTGGTCCAACGCCTCTTCCTCTTCCTCTGCCTTGGAATCCTCTGCATGCTACACTCGCTCCTTCATATTGAGGCTGGTTTTATGTCTACATTCTGTAGGTAGGGGTCCTATCCATCATTATCTCATAACTTCTACAATGGCACTCATCATGCCCTACAGACTTACAAAAATTACAAAATAACTGTTGCAGGGTCTGTACAAATTTCTGCAATAGATGGCAGTTATCAGTAGCATGTTGTCCTGTAACCTAACAAATAGTGCACCATAGTGCAACTCCCATGCTCGTCCCAACATTATTCTCAGGCTTCAGGGGTACAGGCCCTCCCCCTATAATATAATTCTTAAAGACTGGGCAATGGTCCTTATCATGTCCATGGATCTTACATTTTAGACACCAGATCTTAGCACGCACCTCTAGCTGAGCTTCCCTTCCTTTCTTCAAGCTATGAAAATCCAAGTGCAGATTTTCCAGCTGTGAATGAATCTTTTGTACCCCAAGCTTCGTATCCTGAATAGGCAATGCATCCAGCCTCATCGCGATCTCCAAGGATTCCGAATGCGTTGCTATTTTCTACTGTGGCAGAAGTATTCTTAAATGCGGCAATAGCGATACTATAAACCAGTAATGATGTCGGGAACCTGAGATTTGCATGGTACCCTACCTGATCAGGCACTTCAACCTCCGATCAAAGTCCCAAGTCATCTCATCAACCTTTTGTCATATTTCCTTAAATTCAATTACTGACTATGCCTCTGACTTAGGCTTGCTGAACTCCTTGTTCAAAGCTATTTGGGTATCTGCCAATGACACATTGGGGTTATCAGTGAAATACTTTATATAACATGTTAACGCGCGGTCCTGTAAGGCTGTAACCAACTATGATTTATTAATATTATCATCCACAATCTATTGTGTTGTCCAAATAACATCTGCAACAAACCAAAAATATTCTGGGTCTTCCGTTCCAGTTCCTTTAAAAATCGGAATCTTCATTGCGTTTTCCATGTTGAATGGTGGAAGTGGAGGTGGAGGCATAGGTGAAGGTGTATGAGGTGGAGGTGGAGGTGGAGGTGGAGTGGATGGATGAGATATCCTTGGAATACCCTGAGTTATTAACTGAACTGCACTTCATGGCGTAGTTAGCACCTTCCCTTCATTGTCGCTTGAAGGAGGTTCAATGAGCGGACTATATTCTGGGCTAGATCCTCCATTTCCTCTAAATATTCTCCCACTTTGTGTAGCCCCAAACATCAAGGTAAATTCATAACCCTCTTTTCACATAAGAACATTTTAATCCAAGTCTCTAGGGAGTTCAAATACTTACCTCGCAGTTCTTTAAAGATCCTTCGCTCCGTTTCGCTATAGCTGATATTTTTATCAATTGCAATCAACCTAGTGATCCACAGCCCACACGATATTGCTTTCTGATGCTTCTAGACGTCATACCAGTTCAAAATTCCACACTATAGGGCCTTCGAGCCTCCACGTCCCTTGACCATCAGCTAATTTGGACAACCACTCGTATAATTCTTCAGGGAAGAAAGATAAGAACGTGCCAGTCTTGTCAATGTACAAAAATATTTGCAACCACTGCTCCTTGGTTAATTTAGGGCTCCTGTTTTCCTGAGCCACGAATGCATGTGATTTCTGATCAATCCACTTGTCAAGATATTTCTTCGTAGGGAACCATTTATCGCACATCTCTTATATAGATATTGGTCCCCACAACGGAACCATTTGTTGGATTAAGCGGGCCTGACACAGGTTTAGAGTTGTCGTGCCAACAAAAAAAACCCTAACTACTAACCCTTTTGGGCAACAAACTGCATAGCACAGGCTGTAGTCTCACCCGAAGTAGTATTGGAGGGTGTTAGAACCAGGTTTCTGCATCTAGAGACATGTGATAAACGATTCTTAGGCTTTGACAATTTAGATCTCGCTTTGCGCAGATCAATATCCTTCTAGGGCTCATCACTATAACTAAGTTAAAATGGCTTCTAGACCTTCACGAAGGTCTACAATTAGTCTTTGCGGACCTTAAACCGATAATTTATCTACTTTCATGCATCAATAAGCAACCCTAGCTCTGAGTTCACGGGGATATAATTCAATTCATCAGAAAACATAGCAGACTTAACTATTATCTCTGCGAAACAAGATAACCACTTAAATCATGCATTAATAAGACAGTTTCAATGGTTTCGCATAGCATTCATACATTGTTTCATGGAAACATATCATTAAGCGATATAATATAACATAAACAGAAATGCTCAAATTGCACAGTAATTCTCCAAAATTTAGTCTTTATTGATCTTCAATGCTCAGATTATAGACTCTTCTACCCTACGCACTCAGCTGCAGGGGTCTACGCACTCAGCTGCGGACTTACCAAGGACTCTTGTGCACTCAACTACAGGAGCCTTCCCCTTCTCACCTAAGTACAGGAAGCAAAGCCTTCCTTCCTTAGCACTTTCCAAAAACAACAAGAACCATTCACCATTCACAATTCTTCCTTCTAAGTTATCTTCAAGACCCCCTATGACTCAATTATTTATAACTTCCCTTGATACAATACTATGGTCCATGGACCATGGGAGAATTTACAACCGACCCAAACAAGGGGCTAAGACCCCTTCGACTCCTATCTATCTGTGCACTCCGCATCTGCATTTCATGGAGACTTTACATATTTTACAAAAATTTATACAAAACTTGGTTTTACTAACCCCAAAAACATGACAATAATACTATCTCCAAAATACCAACAGTAAATTGCTGACAATGCAAGAAAATAGAATCGTATTTTTATTAGATTCCTCGACAATGTAAACAAATACAACCGTCATTGTATATGCATAACCACATTTTTATGGTTTATTGTAAATCTGTCTACGATCTCCAAACTGGACAACAAATCAATTACAAGGGATTTTCCCGCACAATATTTCTCAAAGGAAACTTTTCGTAGATTAGGTAAGAATTTCTCTAGTTCCATGCATGTTAGAACAAAATATGTTGTAGTCTTGTCGCCTGCATGTATGATACAATTTAAATAATGAAATAAACAAAGCGACAATTTTCCTTGCAAATTGTATGATAAACCATAGTTTCATCCATAGTTCTAACAGTTTTAATTGGACTACTGCATTTTCAACACACAGACTCAAAAGGATTTGTATATGCACTACTCATCATCGGTAGTCCTTGTAAGTGCTGCAAAATTGATATAGAAAACTGAGACTTAGCAACTTGAAATCAAATAATTTCTTATACTTCTCTCTACACACACACACACACACACAAACACACACCCACACACACACACACACTCACACACACACATATATACATAGTTTACTGTGCATATTCCACTTGTCAAAGATAATAATTTTCTCAAACATCCTACTTTCATTTTTTTTTAATGAGCATATGAACATGGATGGTGAAGTTCGGATTTTTTTTTCTTTTTTTTTGACTATATTATTTAGCAAGATGAGTAGAATTTTTTTTTCTTGTAATTGTCTTTGGATTGAAATATATGTTGAAAAAAGTTTGTCATGTACTTGTACATGTTACATATGTAATATTTGTAAAGAAATACTTGTAAACTGTATACGAGATTCATAATAACTTGCTATTATTGAAACATTCAAATAAATATAAGCTTACTATTTCCCTGTCCTGATCTATATTCCCATCTTTTATTTCTATTACACATTGCATCCCTATATTTGTTGTTGAAATTACAATGGTGCTGATTGTGCCAACTCAAAATACATCTTGACTACGTGACAAATTTGCAATCATAATATTTGGGAAATTGGCACTCTCTGGAAACAAGAAAAATGTTTTCTACAATGCTAAAGATATTTAGTGCAAAACTTTTCTCACAGTCACCACTATCATATTTGTGCTTTAGAATTATTTCAAAATTTCTAATAAAAACACCAGTGTTTGCAATAAGTATTGCCTCATGTTGTTTGATACACTGTGTTCACACAAGAAATATTATTATCATTTCGACCTTCATATCTATCAAATCTGCATAGAGTATTGGCTTTGTTGTTTGATAGACTATGTTCGCACAAGAAATATTATTATTATTTCGGCCTTCATATCTATCAAATATACACATAGTATTGGCTTTGTCCTGTTTTCTTTGTCCAAAAAGTTCGATATGTAACTAACAAAAGACCATGGAAAATGCTTCCTATTATATTGTTACTGATAGCTTTGATCAATAATGTCATAAACTCAATATTTTTTTTCCTAGTCATGAGCATTGAATTGAAATTAATTAAAGAAACAAAAATAAATATGTTTTATTGTTAGCTAAAGCTTGACAGAACTACCTTTCTATATTTCTTTCTTGTCTATTTTCTACACCTTTCATTGCATCCCCTGTGATATATGCTTCTATAATTGTGCTTATTTCCATTTCTACTTCTTCGTCCATGTATAATGTCACATCATTGACTAGTTCGAAATCTTATATTTTTTTTTTCACAAATACTACACTCAAACCAATGCTTAAAAGAACATTATACTTGATACTAAGTAAGAATTCAGTCATGAAAGAAAAACAAAATATCTTTTTTTCGCTGAAGCAAGAGTTGATCCTTCTATTTCATTAAATCAAAATTAAAATTACAGCATGTACAAAAACCTGACCTCCTCATGGACTCAGGAAAACCAAGGGCTATCTGCCTTAGAATTGACCCTACCCTTTACACCATACAAAACTATTCTCTCTTAAAATTTCTTAGGTTGAACAATATGATTCAAAAACCTAAAGTGAAACTCTGTTGACTCCCCAAGTCTTTGCCGCATCAAGCCATACAAAACAACACTTTCAACACTGACCGTCGATTCCTATTGCTAAATCGAACGGCACGAAGAAGTATCGCATAGCTGAACTGTCCAAACTTTAATGCCCGATGGAGGGTGGTATTCATAACCCCTCCCTTGCCACGTGTCGGGAGATTAATGGGATCTCTCCCAAAATCCCAAAACCATTTACCATTCGGGAACCGAGCGATCACCTAGTAACCTCTTGGCGTCTGGTTTTCCGTACCATGAGAGGAAAGCAGGGGAAAAGCCTCTGCCGGACAATCCCAACTGTCCTTCTCGCACCAGCACATCTCAGAACTAGCAACAGAGACTGCCGCAAACTGAGAAAAGAACCTTATACTGTGAATCGAAAGAGAAGGGGGAATGATCCGTTTACACCAGGGTGTAGAGTGATCGCTCAGAGCTTGCCCTTCGTTAAGGTACCAACCACAGTACTGAGATCGAACTAGCTTAGAATTCATCATTCCATGCCTTTCACTCTGGCCCAATATTTAAAAATTTCTCTGTCCTCTGCTGCTTGTTCCTCGCAGAGCGCTTTTAATCTATCCTGAGGCATCTCCTACCATTTCATCTCAATTCTGCATTCTGTGTTAAATACTCCTTGGTTGGCCAAAGTATCCACTAGTTTATTGGCTTCTCATCGAACATGACTGAAACTAACAGTTCGGATACTCAAAAGATGATTTTGAATTCTTTGGTACACTTGAATTAGTCTCCAGTGTTTTGAAACCTTCTCCGGTGCTGCTCCAAAGCTGATTCTCTTAACTGCATTTATGGAGATCTCTGAGTCTGCTTCTATAATGACATTGGAGCTATGATTTTGAATCAGCAGCTCAAGACAATGTTCCAAAGCCATTAATTCGGCCATATTGTTGGTAGCTTTACCTAAATGGCAGTGAAAAATAAAGATTATGTTTCCTTCTTCATCTCTTAACACCCGTCGATAACTAGCTGTTCTAGGATTTCATTTTGAAGCCCCATAAATATTGCATTTCAGATAACCCTTCAGTGGAGGATGCCAGAACTTCTTTTCCATTTCCAAATGTTTTCCTTTTCTGCTTAGTTCATTGGGAATGATCTCTTGCATTCTCAGTTTCCTGAGTATTCTAGTTTCCTTATCTGTGGGAGGGTTCTTGGGATAATTGCGAATAGTGGTACTAACTGTCTCCTTAATCTGCTTCAAGATCAGATCAAATAGGCGAAAAGGAATAGTTTTTTCATCCTTGAAAATTCTTTTATTCCTTTCTTTCCAAACATTCCAGATAATGAAGCTTGGTGTAAAGGCCTAGGCCAAATTAAGGAGCTCATTCTCCGAAAAGTTTCTTCTCCACTTGTTCAGGGTGTTAATGATACTTGCTTTATCTCTGTCTGACTATTGAAAAATGGTTGCAAAAGAATCCCACAACCAGGTTGTGTAGGTGCAGCTGTTGAGGATATGCTCCATGGTTTCCTCTTGGTCTTCACATAGCTGGCATCTAGAGGGCCCAAAAACCCCTCTTTTCCTGATATTGTCCCAAGTTAAAATTTTCTTGTGGTGAACTAACTGTTAACACCCAGGTTGTTCCCTTTGACTCTAAGGGAATACGGCCGGGGTAACCACTAACCAATCTTTGGATTACAGTTTCTAGCCAAACTATAATCAGAGAGGGCTCTCTCTTTAAGTTTTGTCTCTGTTCTCTGGAGGTTTTAGGCTAGCTATGAAGTGAGGGTTTTTGGTTGAGGGATGTCTTTCTGTACTTAAAGTGAGAAATCTGCAGATGAGGTTAGTCCATTGGGCAATGGAGTCTGTGGCTACAGGTGGTTTGAAATCTTGAGTTGAGTAACTGAAATTACAGGGCCATTTAAATACTTCATAAAACAAATTGAGGTTGTGATGATGATATGCAAACAACCAGTGAAAAGCAATTAAGAATTTTTCACTAAGCTAGGGTGTGAGAAGGAGATATATTCCTCAGGAGCAAACTTGAATTCCTGAAACAATTATCACTGTGAGAGATATAGTGTGAAAGTGCAGCAATTAAGAATTACACCTTATTTACTATAACTGACGAAAACATTCATAACAGCTTAGATTGAGCTCAGGGTAATCTGTGATTAAATCCTGGAACTATTCTTTTTCCTTGCCATTAACAGTAAAGCTTTAGAAAACATTAAAGAGAGATGAAAATACTACAAAACACATAACGCAGAGTTTTAAGGAAACTTATTATGCTATGAAGTACGCTGGAATCCTGTAACTTTCAGCTAAACACCACAATGCATCAAGGAACACAGAGCTTTTGGAAATTCCATTGGCCTTTGTATTATTTCTCTGAGAATTTACAGTAAAAGAAATATGGAAAAGAAATCAACAACAACCCCTGCAAACTCATGCGAGGGGGGATTTATACAAATATTTCATACAAAAATATCTCAGGCATTGAGTCATCTGAGAAATAAATATCTTCATCAACTCCTACAGAATAGTAGATAAGAAGTTATTACAGCTTTGAATATGACATAAATGCTCTTTATGTATGTCAGAAGATATTTTGACCTTTGGAGGCCACTGAGTCGGTCTGAATGTTTTGCTTTAACTCTGGAAAATGTACGCTTTGTGGCTGTCGTGCTGTAGTTTTCGGCCCTGCCACCTGTGACTGTCCGTGCTGCTGTGGTGGCCGAATAGTTTGCTGAGTTGGCTCAACCTCTTTTCTCCATGCATGCTGATATGTCAAAAATTTCCCTGTGCATGACAACTTGCATATTTCAATAGAAAAACTTGATTTACAGGCTCTGGTTTGACATTATTATTTGTATCAATCTGGTCCAGACTTCCTGTGTGGGCAATTGATGCCTCAAAATTGCCTCTATAGTCTCATATGCCTCTGTGTATTTATAAAAGTTCGGAGGCACATCAAACAAATGGTTGATTTCATTCATGATAAAAAACAAGTTTTCCACCCTGTTGTAGAGGATCTGCCCTGATGCTGGCCCTGATTCTGTTGAAGTGCTGGGCTGTTCTGCAATCTGATTTGCAGCAAAGGTGTTGACCCTCTTGGCATAATTTTCATGAGTAAGTAGTTTTCCTGCACTGCTCAGTATGCTAGGAAGACCTCTGTTCTGCAATGCTAGAAACCTGTCCATGAATCTATTGATCTCTGTCTGCATATCCTGGCTTCTCCTCTCTAATGTTTGAATCAGGGTTCTTAAGGTCAGAACCCTTTTGACTACTGAGATGGTCTCAGTTCTGTTGGTAATGCCCATGGTGGTCAGCTGAGAACTTGTTCTGTGATTTAGCACATTGATAATTCTGTTGGCAGCATCAGGCATATTGCCAAGAGATGCCCTTGCTCTTTGGATCTCCCTATGTGCTTTTGCAATGAGCTCTGACTGCTCATGTATAGTCTCAATGTAGTGCCACTGGTCAGTGATGGACTGGCCAATATTGGCCCATAGGACTGCCTTGAGCTCAGCTGTTACTTTATCAAGTGTGAGCTCTTTTTCCAGCTCATTTATCCTCTTTTTGAGAGCCTTTGTCTCTCTTTCTTTTTCAGCTACAGCCTGCTTGGATTTATCATATTTTTCATTTATTTTAGCCAAAGTCTCTTTGGCTTGATTCAGCTCTGACATTTGAGCTTCCAGGACCTGAATTTCATTCTTAAGTTTCTGCATATCTAGACTTTGAGCCTGCTCTGTTGTCGGTGCAGCTGCTGATGTAGATGGTGCTGTTGGCTCTGTCTGCTGAATGGGAGGGGCAGTGGTCTTAGGAGCTTCTTCCAGATTGATTATTTCTGGAGGAGGCTGAGATGTTTGACCTCCTTCCTTTTGCTGCAATGATGCTTGTAATGCTGCCTGTGCAGCCTCTGACTGTCCCAACTTTTCTTGAGTCTGGATCAATTGTTTGTATAAAGACACCAGCAAAGCTGTGGCCTCTTGATCATGTCTCTGCTGGGCAACTTCATCCGTTTGAGGATGAATAGTTGCTGGGATTTTGATCTTTTTCCTCAAAGTTGCCATGTCTGCATCCCTTAATTTCAATATTTCTTGTATGCCCTTGATGTCCTTGGGGTCATGCCCAATCTCTATGATTATATCTTCTAGGGCCCTGATCCTGTTGTCCTTTGCTTGAGAGGAGGCCCTCTCCAACTCAAGCTGGGCAGCTGTATTATTTAGGCTATTTTCTAGCCTGTAGTTATCCAATGTCTTGTCTGCCAAGGAAGCATACACCATCTCACCCGTTTGTTTATGCAATTCAATTTTGTCCATTGGGTGGATATCTTTGGCAAGGACCTCAAGATTGGTCCTCAAGTAGTCTGAAGGGGACTGTGGCTGTAATGTAGTTGGCATAAAGTGACTCATGATCATCTTGCCCTCCTGAACATCATATGCAGACATTAGTCTTTGCTGGTTAGTGGGAGCCATTTTCAATAAATGATTGTATAGCTATATTTTTATGGGCTCATTCCTCTTCTTTATCTCAATGAACTGCTATTTGATGCCCATTTCACCTTCTCTCTGCTGGCCTGAGGAGCTAACTTCTCCTCCCGCTGTCCTCTCTTGTTCCTGCTGGAAGGAACTTGCAGAGGCCTCCATGCTAGGTGGTCCCATGCCCAATGACTGCCCAATAGGCATTTCCTCCTTTGAAAGAGGATTCATTCTATGCCTCTTCTCCCCATGACTTATTGATGTTGTCATGGGAGTCTCTCTGTCCCTCTATCTGCTTATGTCCTCCTTTTGTGGAGTTTGGAGGACTGAGGCTTCAAGTGTTGTTTCCTGCCTAGGAGGCACCATTTGTGGTGTCTGCTGTTCAGTAATAATTGGGGCCTCAACTGCCTTTTCCTGCTGTAATGGCTGCTTTTTCTCTTGCTACCCCTCTTGTGGCTATTGTACCTGTTGTTGTTGCTGCTGTACCTCCTCATGAGGTGGCTGTTCTGGTTCCATCTCCTTTTCCTTGCCTTTGGCAGAGGTTTGCTTAGTAACTTTGGCTGCTTGCTGATTTGCTGTGGAGGAAGATGCAGCTGTTCCCACTTGAGTGCTTGGAAGGGTGAACACCTGTGCAGAAAGCTCTAGATCAGCCATCTTTAAGAGATTTCTTCGTGCTCTTTCATTTAGTTCTTCTTGTGTGATTGGTTCCTCTAAGGTGCCTCTCTTCTATTTTATTTGGTTTTCATATTTTTCGATATGTGGCAATCTCACATGGTCATAGCTGGACAGCCTATACTTGACCCTTCTCATAGTTACAAAGTGGTTGGGGTCATAAGGTTTCCAGAGGAAACTGGTTTTCAAGCCAAGACCTTCTAGCATTCTATCTGCTTCTACCCAACCTTCCTCCCTTTTGTTATAGAGAAAGTGTCCCAATTGGTTTCTTACCTTCACCTGTGCTTTCTTGCCTTTGCCTGAGAAGTTCTTCACATCAGCATTTCCAAATTTCCTGAAGTATTCAAGGGCAAACAGCCTCATAGGCACATATCTGGGCAGTCTATATGGGGGTAACTCACAGCCATATATCCTAATAACTGTGTGATGTTGGTAAAAATACCAATCCCCAATACTGTATGCTTTTGACAAGTGAAGGAGTATCTGCATCTCATCGGTTAATCTTGGAGGAGGTGAGCTCAGAAGCAGAGACATGGCTGGATGGATAAAGAGATCTATGAACTCACAGTAAGTGTATGGAGAATTGGATCTGCAGTGAAAAGAAGAGGTCCAATACACTACTGACCTTGGATTGCCCTGTGCATCCACTCTTTTCATAGGAAAAGAGAATTTCTCATGTTGATAGAATAGAATCAGGTGGTAGATGTAGGAGGTGTATCTGAACATCCTCTCCCTTGCCAGGTTCATCAGCTGCTCATGAATTTTGTCTGAAATGTAAGTGGCATAGTCATAGCAGATTGGAGTTTTGCCAGGGGAAAACATGAGCATCATCACCAGCACAGTTTCATCCACATACTCAATTGAGTTATACCCCAGAATGGGACTGATCATATCAGCAAGGTCCCTGCCCAATTGGTTTAGGTAAACATGAGAAATGGGAGGGTACATCACAGTGTCAGAATCAATGTATAACTGATTTAATTTGGTGATCTGAGCATCTGTCAGTTGGGCTCCCTGCTGTATCAGATCAACCAGTGATAGAGGAACCAATTTCTTCTCTGTTTTGAACTGCAGCATCTCTCTGATGGCCTCAGGTGTAATATAGAAAACAACTGTGCCTGAAGGGTCAAGCACAACCCTTTGGGTGGCATCATAATTTTCAGCACACAGGTGAATTAGGTCAGGAAATTGATTGACCTGAGGGAGCTTAAAGATTGGGAGGAAGGAATCCCAAATGCCCAATATGTCTGTTCCAGCCTCATGCTTGATTTTTAGTTCATTTAGCAGGTGGATGTGGAACTTGCTGCGCATTAGCGTTTCCTCTGAAATTTGATAATCCAAATCTGCTAATGCCTTCCACTCCAATTCTCTCTGGGGGGCATTTAAAGGGGCAACATTGAGGGCTATAGGAGCTACTGGTGGATCCATGGTTTCTTTTAGGATTCTGTTGTTTATGGACTAGTGTTGCTATGCAGAGCAACAAAAAAGAGTTTTCTTTGATAAAAAAGTGATTCCCTTATGGATAGCTGATAAATGATCAATTGCAGCAATTGAAATACTGCTTAAAACATGAATAGGGCAAATGTCTGTCCTTAATGTCTTTCTCTCAGTCAAAGGGTGTAATTCGGATTACCAGTTCGCGACTGCGCGAACAGAGTGCAGTTTTTATGGATTCTTTTGGAAAATGAGGCTTAGCTGGTGAATTTCGTCGCTCTAGGTGTAGATGGAGAGCAGACACAGTGGAATTACCGGTGAATTATATGTTTTTTCACAGATTTAAGCTTCCTTGGCAATTTACAGACAAAACCAGGTGGAGGAAGGATTCTCAAGGATAAATACCTGGTTTTCAGAGAGCAATGGACAGGAATGCAGGTGGAAATGGTGCGCCGGCGGTCTCCAGGTCAAGTTCTGCAGGTTGGTGCGCGGTTGGACGTGAAAAATGCATGCAGGTGCAACAATCTTTTTTGTAAAAAAGTGCAAAAAACGCGAAATTTTGGCTATAATATTGATTTTTGGAAATTTGGCGCGTTTTTTGGATGACGTCAGCATGACGTCATAGGTGGGGTCAGGGCCGGATGACGTCAGCATGATGTCATCGGGTGACGTGGCGGCATATGAGAGGTCCACGGGGATGATGAGGTGGCAGACAGGTGGAGCAATGGCGGGCGGGGCGTACCGACGCGGCGCTGACGTGGTGATGACGCTGGCAGTGACGTTTGCAGGGCGGGTTGGCGGAAACCGGAAACCGCAGGTGGTATTATATCGCACCGCCTTCCATACGGAAGTGGTAATGTCAGAGGTACCTCCGATACAACATGGGGGTGACGCGTGGCCGAGGCCTGACGTCACCCTCTGACAGATATCAGACGGTATCTTTCAGACGTCGGGGCCGGTCCGATATCCATGTGGGCCGTCGGATCAAAGGCACCCGATCAGACGGTTGACGGATCAATGAGGTGGCCGGACGATACGGACGCGGGCGGGATTAAAATATTATTTCTTTTGGGATTTGCGCTCGGCGGAAAAACTTTGGTCTATAGCGGATTTTCATGGTTTTTGGTGTATTTTTATAAAAATGCGGATAGCGCTCAAACTTTGGGTAAAGGAATAAAGTGGGTTTTTATGCGCATTTTGCAAATGAAGCGGGTTAGGGGAACAAAATGGGTTTTTAGAAGTTTTTTAGCATATGAAGGGGTCAAATGGTTAGGGTAACTTCTGAAGGGGGGAAGAGGGGTTAGGCTTAGGGTTCTTAGACTGGCCTGATGCCAATTTAATCCCTGACCGTGAACATATGGCTATAATGCCAAGGGGAGGGGTATTTATACAATGCTTGGGGTTTATACACCATGGTGTTATAATAGTAGGGAAAGGGTAATATAGGGGATTTTAGCTAATAGAAGTTAGGGGTTAATATGGATGGAAAAGGTGAATGAGGAGTGATATCACTAAGTTTAATTGAAAATCACTTAGCTTAGGGAGTAGATCAAAATGAAAAGAATCTTAGACAAGAAATGTGGCTTCCAAAGGAATAAGAACCACCATAAAACCTCAAATTCTTCCATGAGTCTCAACTGATGGAGGGATGTTAGTAATGAGAGTGAAATGGGATAATGGGAAGTTAGACATGCTCCTTTGCTTTGCTGCAACATGATGGAGAAGAGGACCTTCTCAATCCACTGATTTTCCTTTGTAAAATAGGTTATCAAACATTCCATTTAAAAGGAATGACACTTCTGCAACCCCATCTACCTACCCATCTATTTGGCTAGCATTTTGATTTCTTCATGGAGGGTGCACTTAGACTTGCAGACCCTTTATGTGCCTTTTCTTTTCCTTTGGCTTTTTCTTTTGATTTCCTATCTAGTACTGCCCTTATTTCTTCCAAGGCCCCAGATTAAGCAGTTGGGAACCTTAATTCTCTACCTAACTATTTGTCTGCCAAGATTAAACAGTTTGGACAGACTTCTTTCTCTATTCTACAACAGAAAATTGAAACATGGCATGATCCAGATTAGGCTGTTGGACCATCCATCAAAATTGAGTAAACACGAAACTATGTACATACCTTGTCTTCTTGGAAATATGGGATCTTTGTATCAGCAAAGTAGAGCATATTTGGCATTTGAATTTTGCCAATCATGAAACATGAAACCTATTGGTATAGGTATCCAACAGTGGCTCCACATGGGGATGGTTTTTCTTCTTGAAAGACCAAGAACAGCAGGTCAGAATGCCTTGGCTCTTTGACTTTTCTTTAGCAAAACTTGGAGTCTTTTCTTCTTTGAAACCTCAAAACTGTCAACTGTCATATTTACAGAACTTGCTGAACTACAGCCTTTTCCTGCTTCTGCAAGATCCTTGAAACTAAGTTATTCACATGCTGAAAAAGAACACTACACACAGTAAATTATGTACAAGGGAGCAACCATGCTATATTCATGGAAGGTAGTCAAAATAGTGCTTCAACATCCTGCCATTCACAGGACCTTCATCCAGATCAGTTTCATCAAGGTTCTTAAGAAAGTAAGTGTTGTTTCCTTGTACTGCTTGGATGATAAATGGTCCTCTCCAAAGGGAATCAAATTTTCCATGTTTTCCTTTATCTTCCCTTCTTGAATCCCATTTGAGAACTTTGTCACCCATGTTGAAATCCTCAGCCTTAGTTCTTCTGTCAAAAGCTTTCTTCAGCTTCTCTTGTAGGATTTGAACTCTGTTATAAACTTGGTCTCTAGTTTGCTGTAGACATATAATTTGATTCACCCTCCTTTGCATATCATTGGGCTCAGCTTGACTTTCTTGAAGTAGTTTCATAACAGGGATCCCTAGTGATGAAGGAAATTTGGCTTCTAGTCCATAGACTAACTCATATGGGCTGACCCCGATTGATCTCTTGGTTGTTAGTCTATCTGCCCATGAGGCATTCACAAGTTTCTTATGCCAATTCTTCTTGTTTTCCTCCAATACCTTCTTTATGATGTTCACAAGGCTTTTATTTGATGATTCAGCAAGGCCATTTCCTTGGGGATAGTATGCAGTGGAATGGCCCAAAGTAATGTGGAATTTGTGGCAGAAGTTTACCATCTTCTTAGATCTAAAAGCAGCAGCATTGTCTGTTATTATCTTATCAGGACATCCAAATCTAGCAAGGATATTGGCCTCAAGGAACTGAATGATAGTGGAGTCATTTGCTTGTCTACATGGGATTGCCTCAATCCATTTAGTGAAGTAGTCTGTAGCTGTTAGAATCCATCTATGCTGGCCTGAAGATGAGGGATGAATTTCCCCAATGAAATCCAAGCCCCATTGCTGAAAAGGTTTCTCTGTCGCAACAGGCCTCAAAGGAAGTGGCAGTAACTTTCTTTTTCCCTAAAACACTTGGCATTTATGACATGCAGTGGTAAATTTCTTGATATCAGAGAAAACAGTGGGCCAATAATAACCAGCTCTCAATATCTTATCCACAGTGGACTTCCAATACAGATGTCCACCACAATCACCTGCATGAAATTCTTCCATGATTTTGTTAGTCTCATTTTCAGTCAAACAGTTTAATAAGATACCCTCATGGTTTTTCCAAAGCAGATTGCCATCCATAACACAAAATTTTGAAGCTTTCATTTTTAAGAACCTACACTTAGTTCTGGACAGCCCTGGGGGAGCACATAGGTTTTGTAACACATAACAGATATCAGAATACTAGGGGGATTGTTCAAAGGCTACATTGATCTTTGGAGTCGCCAGCTCCGGTTCACTGTCCAGTTGGTTGATGTCCAAGGCTTGGAAATTTGTTTCAGACATTAATTTGGCCAAGCCCTACCCTTTTATCAGTTTTGTAGGTTTTATTTCAATATCAAATTCTAAAATGTTGGCAATCCATTTTCCTCTTCTGCCCTCTAAGTTCTCTTGAGTAAGTATGTCTTTCACAATTGGGCTTGGTACATAGGCTATAACATGGGAGTATAATATGTAAATCCTAAAGTCTTTGATAGCTTTGACCAAAGCATATGCTTGCTTTTCCATGATCTGGTATTTCATGGGTGCATCTCTGAGAGCTTTACTAAAGAAAGCAATGGGTTTCTCATTTCCTTGGTCATCTTTCTGTAATAAAACAACAACAATTGTGTGTTGGGAGGCAAAGGAAAATATGATAAATTCCCTATCAAATTGTGGATTAGTCAGAACTGGAGTTTGGGTGAGGGCCACCTTTATTCCTTCAAAGGCTTGACTTGCTTCTACCGTCCATTTTACCTTTGAATCCTTTTTCAACATGTTATTTAGTAACCTGCTCAATTCGGCCAGATTTGGGATGAATCTCCTTAGAAAGTTGATTTTCCCCAAAAAGGCTTGTAATTCCTTTACATTTCTCGGATGGGGCATTTGTAGGATGGCTTGGATTCTGTCCGAGTCAATCCTAATGCCATCCTTAGAAATAATGTGACCCAACAGTTTGCCTTCCTCCAAACCAAACATAGATTTCTTAAGATTTAAGGAAATTCCATATTTCCTACAAGTTATGAATATCTGCCTTAGGTGTTTCAAATGTTCTTGGTCAGATTTGGAAAAAGGTGTGAGGTCATCTAAATAAATGACAAGAAAGTCATGAATCTCTTTGGCAAAAGCAATATCCATTGCTCTTTGGAATGTAGCCCCTGCATTCTTCAACCCAAAAGGCATTTTAACATATTTGAAGGTTCCCCATGGGGTTGTAAATGCTGTTTTGTCCTGATCATCAGGATGAACTAAGATCTGGTTGAAACCTGAGAATCCATCAAGTAGAGAAATTCTTGAGGCCCCCACTACTCTCTGCAAAATGTGATCCATCTTGGGCAAGGGGTAATTATCTTTCAAGGACACTTGATTCAAGTTCCTTAGATCAACACAGAGCCTTATTTCACCAGTTTTCTTTCTTGTAGGGACTAAGTTTGAAATCCAATCAGAGAATCTGATTGGTGCTATGATGCCAGCCTTAAACATTTTTTGTACCTCTTGTTCCATTGCTGGGAGAAGCATAGGATTGATTCTCCTAAGTTTTTGCTTAAAGGGTTTTTGATCTGGCTTGAGAGGGATGGTGTGTTGAATTACAGAGGTGTAATAGGATTTTAAATCCTCATAACTCCAAGCAAAGACATCCTGGAACTCTTTGAAAAGGTCAATGTACTTAGGCTTTTGATCCGGGGGTAATGCAGCAGACAGTTTTATGATTTTGGGTTTTTCAATAGTCCCAATGTTACACTCTTCTATGGCAGTGTTGAGGGGCTGTATTTTTGGTTTGCTGGGGACATCATTGGAATCGAAAATGTCTTCTAAAGGGGCTAAGCCAGTTGGAAGAAAATTGTCCTTCAATTGTATAACTTCAGCTTCATCATCAGCTATCTCCTCACAACTAATTTGTTGGATTTCTAGTATGTTGTCTTTGTTAAAAATTGTAGGATGTAGCATTTGGTTAGCTATTTTAGGTGATATTGCTTTGTTATTCTGTTCATATTGTATTTGTGATTGACTTGCTCTTTCAAGTATTTGTGATTGACTTGCTCTTTCAGTGTCAATATTTAGTCCTGAAAATTCTTGCTGCAGAGTCAAGAAATTGTTTATTTGTATGTCATCATCAAACACTTGCCAATCCTTAACATTGTTTGGGACAGATGGTCTGTGTTTTATCTCGGCTGTAAAACAGTGGTGGGGCTCAAAGGGTAACTTGCAGGTACTTGCAAATGTGGCCAAACTATGAGCATGAAGATTGTGGGTTCTAGGAATTTCGGTAATCTGAAATTCAGTGAATGAATTTAGTAATT
Source organism: Pinus tabuliformis (assembly GCA_031772625.1). Lineage (NCBI taxonomy): Eukaryota > Viridiplantae > Streptophyta > Pinopsida > Pinales > Pinaceae > Pinus > Pinus tabuliformis. Next base: position 905,137,831 of record CM062811.1, read on the forward strand.
CAGCAGCAGCAGACCTATAAGACCTCAGTCTTTTGTCATTGGTGACAAAATTACCCTTTACTTGTTGGATGACTAGGTCTGAATCTCCTAGGATTGAAACTTTTATGGCTTGTAGGGATTTTACTAGCTTGAGGCCTAGTAAGAGAGCTTCATATTCAGCCATATTGTTAGTGCACCTGAAGTTCAGTCTATAAGCTTGGCCCTCTGCATGACTGTTTTGTTTATTGTGTATCCAGACTCCAGCTCCTGCCCCTAACTTGTTGACTGATCCATCAAACTCAAGGAACCATAGGATCTCTTGTTCTAGGGGAGATTTAATAACTTCTCTATGGTCTGGGATTGTGAGTTGAAGTTCTGGTTTTTCATTTAGTTCATCTTTTAGAACAGTCTCATCACTTGTTTGGATCAGCTTTACTTCTAGGACAACAACATCCTGTTCACTATAGCCCTGATCTTGTTTGAGTGTCACAGTTTCATCATTATTTGTAAGAGCTGAGTTATCATTAAAGAGAATGTATGAATCTATATATGAATGGACAGCATATATGGGAAAGTTTTCAGGTTTTTCTTCACTGCTGACCATGTATTTCATAAGTGACTCTCTATATAACCTCTTGGGTTGACCGAAGACTGTTATTGTGGCATATGACATGTCTAACTGTAAGGAACCTTGGAGTTTAGCCCCCCATGATCTTGATAACAACATTCCATATTTGGGTGGGATATCAGCAACTACAACATCCATTAAGATTGTTTTGTTTGGATATTGGACAAGGGATACACATAAGTCTTTTATCAAGCCTAAACACTTAACTTGGCTGGAGTCAAATGAGAATAGGTCCTTATATGGTCTTGTAATGTCTAGATTCAGCCTCTCCATCACCGATTTAGGCATAAGGTTATGAGAAGCACCTGAATCAAACATTGCATTGTGTAGTATCTTGTCATGCACATGTAAACTAACATAGAAAGGTAAGATCCCTGTGACTACTGTTTTTCCATCAACCTCTGGACCGAACAGCAATTCTGGGGTGTCATCCAACACATTGACATTATCTTTGTTGTGAGTGAGTTGAAGGGATTTCTTAATCTGTTGTTTGTAGAGGTCATGCTTGGCTAATTCTGAGAGAGGGATGGCCACTTTCAGTTTGCCAATTTCAACTTCCAAATCAAAAGGTTTTTCAGTTTGAAACTTAGTGTTGTGGGCAACAACCTTTTCTTTGTTCACTAAGTTTTCTTCTTGATCCTTGTCTTGATCTTGGGGCTTATGTTTCTCATTCATCTTTTGAGGAAGGTCACTTAGATTAGGCTGTAAGGAAGATGCAGCCAGTGGCTCTTGTGTTGAGGGCATTTGTTTAGTAATTTCTTCTACAATTGCCTCCTTTGTAAGTGAATCAGTTGTGTTGATTGGTTCTGTGACTATGGCTCTTTTAGGCTGCAGTTTGTCCTTTGTTTTTTCAGGCTGTGTTATATTTACAGTTCTACTTCTTAGTTTGTACTGTTTATGAACTTCATAAACAGCTGTGTCATAGCCTTGTTTGAAGTCAAATGACTCACTTGATTTTGTTTGGAACTGATCCATTTCATCATCTTCTTGATCCTCTTGACTAAGAAAAACTTGATGCCCATCATTCAGGCCCATCAGGTTAATGTGGGTATCATCTTCTTGATCGTTTGAAGCGGATGTTTCGGCATAGTTTTCTTGAAATGGAGGTCTGATTTCTGGATCAGAATTGGCCTTGCCAACGTTTGGGTTTGGATTTCTCCTAAAATTGGGATTCCTGATAGGGTTGTTTTGCGGTGCTTCCCATGATGCCTTTCTCTCCACTGATTCCACTCTATCACCCAATCTCTTCATACCATTGAGTATAGCATCTAGTTTTTGATCAAAAGCTGAGGGTTCTTCTTTGTATATGTTTGTCTTTTCTAGTCTTGCCCTGTTTCTTTTAGCAATCAGGTTTGCTTCTACTGTGACAGCAACCTTTTGGGCCTCTTCTAGGGTTTCCGGGGCTCTTTCCTTCAACTGATATGCCATGTCAGGATCAAATCCATCAGGGAATTTGTACAAGGCCAAATCAGGAGGAGGTCTTAAGTTTTGTGGTATTGCATTGTATACATTGTTGAATCTAGCACAATACTCCAGAACGGTCTCTTGAGGGCCTCTCTTGATTGTGTCATATTCACCAAGTATATGCAGGGGATCTTTCTTCTTCTCCCATCTGTTAGTAAAGGCTTGATAAAGCTCATCAGGGGTTGTGATAGTATTTGCAGCAAGTGACCTGAACCAAGTTCGGACATCACCTGTTAGGCTTTGGACAAAAATTCTCATCCTCACACTATCATCATCTATCTCATAGTTCTCAAAGTGATCCTGCATCCTCTTAGCATGTTGGATAGCAGAGTAAGGGCCAGTGGAGTCAAAATATGAGATCTTGGTTTGGTAGTCCTGAGGTAAGGCTGCAGGGTTGGTAGGAAATTGCAAGGGTGCATATCTGTTGGCCATATTTACAGGGTTTGGGGGATTGACAAGGGCAACTGGGACAGAAGGAACGATGGGTATCCCAGGGGTAACAGGTAAGGCTGAACCTAGAGTGTTGGTCAAGGGAGTATGTGCAATGGATGAAGATATGAGAGGAGGGCTTTGAGATGTGGATGGTGAACTAGGGGAACTGGGGGTGGACCGAAAAAGAATTTTAATTGGAGTTGCAATGGGGTTGGGATGAACTGTATGTGGAGTCAAATCAGCAAGTTGGTCCTTCCTTTGCTGTTTTCTGATGTTTTTAGGGATTATGTTGGGATTGTCAAAAATAGTGGGTGGATTGGGGTCAGGATTTGACCTAGTGTACCGTGGATTCTTCTTGGGAGCCAGCTTCTAACTTGTTTTTTGGATTTTATAGAAAATTGTTATATCTGCAAGGACTGGATAAGATTTTGGAATAGCTATATATATTTCAAAGCTAATATGAAGATTGACTGAAACAGCTCTTCCCTAAAGCTGTTAATGTAACACAGAAACAGTTTTGAAGGCTTCCTGACTGATTTCAGGCTTGATTTGTAGCTTTGGGAGATGTATAGTAATTAGAAAATCCTAAGGAGTCCCCAGTGGAGTCGCCATTTATGTTAACACCCAGGTTGTTCCCTTTGACTCTAAGGGAATACGGCCGGGGTAACCACTAACCAATCTTTGGATTACAGTTTCTAGCCAAACTATAATCAGAGAGGGCTCTCTCTTTAAGGTTTGTCTCTGTTCTGTGGAGATTTTAGGCTAGCTATGAAGTGAGGGTTTTTGGTTTATGTTTTGGTTGAGGGATGTCTTTCTGTACTTAAAGTGAGAAATCTGCAGATGAGGTTAGTCCATTGGGCAATGGAGTCTGTGGCTACAGGTGGTTTGAAATCTTGAGTTGAGTAACTGAAATTACAGGGCCATTTAAATACTTCATAAAACAAATTGAGGTTGTGATGATGATATACAAACAACCAGTGAAAAGCAATTAAGAATTTTTCACTAAGCTGGGGTGTGAGAAGGAGATATATTCCTCAGGAGCAAACTTGAATTCCTGAAACAATTATCACTGTGAGAGATATAGTGTGAAAGTGCAGCAATTAAGAATTACACCTTATTTACTATAACTGACGAAAACATTCATAACAACTTAGATTGAGCTCAGGGTAATCTGTGATTAAATCCTGGAACTATTCTTTTTCCTTGCCATTAACAGTAAAGCTTTAGAAAACATGAAAGAGAGATGAAAAGACTACAAAACACATAGCGCAGAGTTTTAAGGAAACTTATTGTGCTATGAAGTATGCTGGAATCCTGTAACTTTCAGCTAAAAACCACAATGCATCAAGGAACACAGAGCTTTTGGAAATTCCATTGGCCTTTGTATTATTTCTCTGAGAATTTACAGTAAAAGAAATCTGGAAAAGAAATCAACAACAACCCCTGCAAACTCATGCGAGGGGGGATTTATACAAATATTTCATACAAAAATATCTCAGGCATTGAGTCATCTGAGAAATAAATATCTTCATCAACTCCTACAGAATAGTAGATAAGAAGTTATTACAGCTTTGAATATGACATAAATGCTCTTTATCTATGTCAGAAGATATTTTGACCTTTGGAGGCCACTGAGTCGGTCTGAATGTTTTGCTTTAACTCTGGAAAATGTACGCTTTGTGGCTGTCGTGCTGTAGTTTTCGGCCCTGCCACCTGTGACTGTCCGTGCTGCTGTGGTGGCCAAATAGTTTGCTGAGTTGGCTCAGCCTCTTTTCTCCATGCATGCTGATATGTCAAAAATTACCCTGTGCATGACAACTTGCCTATTTCAATAGAAAAACTTGATTTACAGGCTCTGGTTTGACAATATTATTTGTATCAATCTGGTCCAGACTTCCTGTGTGGGCAATTGATGCCTCAAAATTGCCTCTATAGTCTCATCTGCCTCTGTGTATTTATAAAAGTTCGGAGGCACATCAAACAAATGATTGATTTCATTCATGATAAAAAACAAGTTTTCCACCCTGTTGTAGAGGATCTGCCCTGATGCTGGCCCTGATTCTGCTGAAGTGCTGGGCTGTTCTGCAATCTGATTTGCAGCAAAGGTGTTGACCCTCTTGGCATAATTTTCATGAGTAAGTAGTTTTCCTGCACTGCTCAGTATGCTAGGAAGACCTCTGTTCTGCAATGCTAGAAACCTGTCCATGAATCTATTGATCTCTGTCTGCATATCCTGGCTTCTCCTCTCTAATGTTTGAATCAGGGTTCTTAAGGTCAGGACCCTTTTGACTACTGAGATGGTCTCAGTTCTGTTGGTAATGCCCATGGTGGTCAGCTGAGAACTTGTTCTGTGATTTAGCACATTGATCATTCTGTTGGCAGCATCAGGCATATTGCCAAGAGATGCCCTTGCTCTTTGGATCTCCCTATGTGCTTTTGCAATGAGCTCTGACTGCTCATGTATAGTCTCAATGTAGTGCCACTGGTCAGTGATGGACTGGCCAATATTGGCCCATAGGACTGCCTTGAGCTCAGCTGTTACTTTATCAAGTGTGAGCTCTTTTTCCAGCTCATTTATCCTCTTTTTGAGAGCCTTTGTCTCTCTTTCTTTTTCAGCTACAGCCTGCTTGGATTTATCATATTTTTCATTTATTTTAGCCAAAGTCTCTTTGGCTTGATTCAGCTCTGACATTTGAGCTTCCAGGACCTGAATTTCATTCTTAAGTTTCTGCATATCTAGACTTTGAGCCTGCTCTGTTGTCGGTGCAGCTGCTGATGTAGATGGTGCTGTTGGCTCTGTCTGCTGAATGGGAGGGGCAGTGGTCTTAGGAGCTTCTTCCAGATTGATTATTTCTGGAGGAGGCTGAGATGTTTGACCTCCTTCCTTTTGCTGCAATGATGCTTGTAATGCTGCCTGTTCAGCCTCTGACTCTCCCAACTTTTCTTGAGTCTGGATCAATTGTTTGTATAAAGACACCAGCAAAGCTGTGGCCTCTTGATCATGTCTCTGCTGGGCAACTTCATCCGTTTGAGGATGAATAGTTGCTGGGATTTTGATCTTTTTCCTCAAAGCTGCCATGTCTGCATCCCTTAATTTCAATATTTCTTGTATGCCCTTGATGTCCTTGGGGTCATGCCCAATCTCTATGATTATATCTTCTAGGGCCCTGATCCTGTTGTCCTTTGCTTGAGAGGAGGCCCTCTCCAACTCAAGCTGGGCAGCTGTATTATTTAGGCTATTTTCTAGCCTGTAGTTATCCAATGTCTTCTCTGCCAAGGAAGCATACACCATCTCACCCGTTTGTTTATGCAATTAAATTTTGTCCATTGGGTGGATGTCTTTGGCAAAGACCTCAAGATTGGTCCTCAAGTAGTCTGAAGGGGATTGTGGCTGCAATGTAGTTGGCATAAAGTGACTCATGATCATCTTGCCCTCCTGAACATCATATGCAGACATTAGTCTTTGCTGGTTAGTGGGAGCCATTTTCAATAAATGATTGTATAGCTGTATTTTTATGGGCTCATTCCTCTTCTTTATGTCAATGAACTGCTGTTTGATGCCCATTTCACCTTCTCTCTGCTGGCCTGAGGAGCTAACTTCTCCTCCCGCTGTCCTCTCTTGTTCCTGCTGGAAGGAACTTGCAGAGGCCTCCATGCTAGGTGAGCCCATGCCTAATGACTGCCCAATAGGCATTTCCTCCTCTGAAAGAGGATTCATTCTATGCCTCTTCTCCCCATGACTTATTGATGTTGTCATGGGAGTTTCTCTGTCCCTCTTTCTGCTTATGTCCTCCTTTTGTGGAGTTTGGAGGACTGAAGCTTCAACTGTTGTTTCTTGCCTAGGAGGCACCATTTGTGGTGTCTGCTGTTCAGTAAAAATTGGGGCCTCAGCTGCCTTTTCCTGCTGTAATGGCTGCTCTTTCTCTTGCTACCCCTCTTGTGGCTGTTGTACCTGTTGTTGTTGCTGCTGTACCTCCTCATGAGGTGGCTGTTCTGGTTCCATCTCCTTTTCCTTGCCTTTGGCAGAGGTTTGCTCAGTCACTTTGGCTGCTTGCTGATTTGCTGTGGAGGAAGATGCAGCTGTTCCCACTTGAGTGCTTGGAAGGGTGAACACCTGTGCAGAAAGCTCTAGATCAGCCATCTTTAAGAGATTTCTTCGTGCTCTTTCATTTAGTTCTTCTTGTGTGATTGGTTCCTCTAAGGTGCCTCTCTTCCATTTCATTTGGTTTGCATATTTTTCTATATGTGGCAACCTCACATGGTCATAGCTGGACAGCCTATACTTGACCCTTCTCATAGTTACAAAGTGGTTGGGGTCATAAGGTTTCCAGAGGAAACTGGTTTTCAAGCCAAGGCCTTCTAGCATTCTATCTGCTTCTACCCAGCCTTCCTCCCTTTTGTTATAGAGAAAGTGGCCCAATTGGTTTCTTACCTTCAGCTGTGCTTTCTTGCCTTTGCCTGAGAAGTTCTTCACATCAGCATTTCCAAATTGCCTGAAGTATTCAAGGGCAAACAGCCTCATAGGCACATATCTGGGCAATCTGTATGGGGGTAACTCACAGCCATATATCCTAATAACTGTGTGATGTTAGTAAAAATACCAATCCCCAATGTTGTATGCTTTTGACAAGTGAAGGAGTCTCTGCATCTCATCGGTTAATCTTGGAGGAGGTGAGCTCAGAAGCAGAGACATGGCTGGATGGATAAAGAGATCTATGAACTCACAGTAAGTGTATGGAGAATTGGATCTGCAGTGAAAAGCAGAGGTCCAATACACTACTGACCTTGGATTGCCCTGTGCATCCACTCTTTTCATAGGAAAAGAGAATTTCTCATGTTGATAGAATAGAATCAGGTGGTAGATGTAGGAGGTGTATCTAAACATCCTCTCCCTTGATAGGTTCATCAGCTGCTCATGAATTTTGTCTGAAATGTAAGTGGCATAGTCATAGCAGATTGGAGTTTTGTCAGGGGAAAACATGAGCATCATCACCAGCACAGTTTCATCCACATACTCAATTGAGTTATACCCCAGAATGGGACTGATCATATCAGCAAGGTCCCTGCCCAGTTGGTTTAGGTAAACATGAGAAATGGGAGGGTACATCACAGTGTCAGAACCAATGTATAACTGATTTAATTTGGTGATATGAGCATCTGTCAGTTGGGCTCCCTGCTGTATCAGATCAACCAGTGATAGAGGAACCAATTTTTTCTCTATTTTGAACTGCAGCATCTCTCTGATGGCCTCAGGTGTAATATAGAAAACAACTGTGCCTGAAGGGTCAAGCACAACCCTTTGGGTGGCATCATAATTTTCAGCACACAGGTGAATTAGGTCAGGAAATTGATTGACCTGAGGGAGGTTAAAGATTGGGAGGAAGGAATCCCAAATTCCCAATATGTCAGTTCCAGCCTCATGCTTGATTTTTAGTTCATTTAGGAGGTGGATGTGGAACTTGCTGCGCATTAGCGTTTCCTCTGAAATTTGATAATCCAAATCTGCTAATGCCTTCCACTCCAATTCTCTCTGGGGGGCATTTAAAGGGGCAACATTGAGGGCTATAGGAGCTACTGGTGGATCCATGGTTTCTTTTAGGATTCTGTTGTTTATGGACTGGTGTTGCTATGCAGAGCAACACAAAAGAGTTTTCTTTGATAAAAATGTGATTCACTTATGGATAGCTGATAAATGATCAATTGCAGCAATTGAAATACTGCTTAAAACATGAATAGGGCAAATGTCTGTCCTTAATGTCTTTCTCTCAGTCAAAGGGTGTAATTCAGATTACCAGTTCGCGACTGCGCGAACAGAGTGCAGTTTTTATGGATTCTTTTGGAAAATGAGGCTTAGCTGGTGAATTTCGTCGCTTTAGGTGTAGATGGAGAGCAGGCACAGTGGAATTACCGGTGAATTATATGTTTTTTCACAGATTTAAGCTTCCTTGGAAATTTACAGACAAAACCAGGTGGAGGAAGGATTCTCAAGGATAAATACCTGGTTTTCAGAGAGCAATGGACAGGAATGCAGGTGGAAATGGTGCGCCGGCGGTCTCCAGGTCGAGTTCTGCAGGTTGGTGCGCGGTTGGACGTGAAAATGCATGCAGGGGTGCAACAGTCGTTTTTGTGAAAAAGTGCAAAAAACGCGAAAATTTGGCTATAATATTGATTTTTGGAAATTTGGCGCGTTTTTTGGATGACGTCAGCATGACGTCATAGGTGGGGTCAGGGCCGGATGACGTCAGCATGACGTCATCGGGTGACGTGGCGGCATATGAGAGGTCCACGAGGATGATGAGGTGGCAGAGAGGTGGAGCAATGGCGGGCGGGGCGTATCGACGTGACGCTGACGTGGTGATGACGCTGGCAGTGACGTTTGCAGGGCGGGTTGGCGGAAACCGGAAACTGCAGGTGGTATTATATCGCACCGCCTTCCATACGGAAGCGGTAATGTCAGAAGTACCTCCGATACAACATGGGGGTGACGCGTGGCCGAGGCCTGACATCACCCTCTGACAGATATCGGACGATATCTTTCGGACGTCGGGGCCGGTTCGATATCCATGTGGGCCGTCGGATCAAAGGCACCCGATCGGACGGTTGACGGATCAATGAGGTGGCCGGACGATACAGACGCGGGCGGGATTAAAATATTATTTCTTTTGGGATTTGCGCTTGGCGAAAAAACTTTGGTCTATAGCGGATTTTCATGGTTTTTGGTGTATTTTTATAAAAATGCGGATAGCGCTCAAACTTTGGGTAAAGGAATAAAGTGGGTTTTTATGCGCATTTTGCAAATGAAGCGGGTTAGGGGAACAAAATGGGTTTTTAGAAGTTTTTTAGCATATGAAGGGGTCAAATGGCTAGGGTAACTTCTGAAGGGGGGAAGAGGGGTTAGGCTTAGGGTTCTTAGACTGGCCTGATGCCAATTTAATCCCTGACCGTGAACATATGGCTATAATGCCAAGGGGAGGGGTATTTATACAATGCTTGGGGTTTATACACCATGGTGTTATAATAGTAGGGAAAGGGTAATATAGGGGATTTTAGCTAATAGAAGTTAGGGGTTAACATGGATGGAAAAGGTGAATGAGGAGTGATATCACTAAGTTTAATTGAAAATCACTTAGCTTAGGGAGTAGATCAAAATGAAAAGAATCTTAAACAAGAAATGTGGCTTCCAAAGGAATAAGAACCACCATAAAACCTCAAATTCTTCCATGAGTCTCAACTGATGGAGGGATGTTAGTAATGAGAGTGAAATGGGATAATGGGAAGTTAGACATGCTCCTTTGCTTTGCTGCAACATGATGGAGAAGAGGACCTTCTCAATCCACTGATTTTCCTTTGTAAAACAGGTTATCAAAAATTCCATTTAAAAGGAATGACACTTCTGCAACCCCATCTACCTACCCATCTATTTGGCTAGCATTTTGATTTCTTCATGGAGGGTGCACTTAGACTTGCAGACCCTTTATGTGCCTTTTCTTTACCTTTGGCTTTTTCTTTTGATTTCCTATCTAGTACTACCCTTATTTCTTCCAAGGCCCCAGATTAAGCAGTTGAGAACCTTAATTCTCTACCTAACTATTTGTTTGCCAAGATTAAACAGTTTGGACAAACTTCTTTCTCTATTCTACAACAAAAAATTGAAACATGGCATGATCCAGATTAGGCTGTTGGACCATCCATCAAAATTGAGTAAACACGAAACTATGTACATACCTTGTCTTCTTGGAAATATGGGATCTTTGTATCAGCAAAGCAGAGCATATTTGGCATTTGAATTTTGCCAATCATGAAAGATGAAACCTATTGGTATAGGTATCCAACACTAACCACATGAAAATATTGATTTTCATCCACCCTTGGTGGCTCCAAAGTTGTTGCCAGGATTTCTCTGGAACACCGGAATCAAGGTTCAGGATAATTCTTTTTGCTTCCTTAAGATTAAAGGTTCCTTCTTTATTGAGGCCCCATCTTAACTGATCCTGCCCCTCTATTACCAAGATTTTCCTTTGTTTTAACATGCTCATAATTGCTTCTGCTTTTATTTTTATGGCACCGTCATCTCTGCACTCTATGCTTTTCTAGTTTCTCCACTTTCCAGAGTTATGAGGAAGATTCCAGAAATATTTGACTTTGATTAATCCTTGGGAGTCTGTTTCCTGCTTGAGGCTCATAAAGTATTCTTCTAATAGTGTTGGTTCTTGTTGCCATTTGTCTTCCCAGAAGAGAGTTAGATCTCCTGCTCTGATTTCCCAGAAACTGTTGTTTTGAACTAGGCTTCTATTTTCCTAGGCTTTGTTCTAGATATAAGAGCCCTTTATGTTTCCAGACATTCTTATGAGATCATTAGTTTGCCACAAGCTTGCATATTTATCTTTCCAGATCTTAGCCCATTGAGCTTCTGGTTCTTTAACCCATCTCCACCAGAGTTTGGCTCCTAAAACTTTACTCAGCGTTTCCTGATCGTTTAAGCCCAAACCCTTGTACCTCTTGGGTTTACAGATTTTCTCCTAGGACACAAGGGCCCATTTCTTCCTTGTTTCCTCTTTTCCCCAAAGGAAGTCTCTTTGGATGTTCCTGAACTGCTGTAGGACACCTTTGGGAGCAGGAAGGGCTGATAAAAAGAAAATAGGGATAGATTGAAGAATAACCTTTGTCAGAATCAACCTACCAGCAAGGTTCAGCGATTTGATAGTCCATTTTTTGACTTTATCTTGCATCTTGTTGAGCACCGACTCCCATATAATTTTGTGCAAAAGTTTTTCTGTGAGGGGAATCCCCAAATATTTTGAGGGGAGGGAATCCCTTTGAAAGCCCAGAATCCTGGAGATGTTCCTCTGAATTGCAATATTAGTATTTAAGAAAAAAAAAATTTGATTTGGAGAGATTAACTTCCATACCTGTGGCCAAGGCAAAGTCATTCAAGATTTGTTTATATGCTAAGGCTTCTTTGACAGTGGGAATTCCTTGCAGCATCGTGTCGTCCACAAATTGTTGGTGAGTCATTGTCTGACCATTCTCCATTAATTGAAGTCCCTTAATATTTCCCAAGGCTTTGGCCTGATTAATGGACCTACCCAGTCCTTCCATCATGATGATAAATAGAAAGGGAGAGAGAGGGTCTCCCTGCCTGAGACCTCTAGAAGGAGTGAAGATCTCAGAGGGAGAGCCATTTACCAAAATGGAAAAGCTGGACGAAGTTACCAGAGCCATAATCCATCTGACCCAGTTGTGGTCGAACCCAAAAGCAGTAAGGACCTTCTTGATATAGATCCAATTCACCTTGTCATATGCCTTGGTAATATCTAATTGCATGATCATACCTGCCTGCCTCTTGCTGGTTAGCAAGTGAACTACCTCGTGGGCTTGAATAATATTATTTAAGATTTGTCTGCCTTCCACATAACCAGATTGTTCCCCTGAAATTAGAGAAGGAAGCAGAGGTTTGAGTTTGCTAGCCAAAACCTTGGATATAATCTTATAGACCACATTGCATAAAGCAATGGGTCTGTACTTATCAGCAGTTAGGGTTGAATCCTGTTTGGGGATCAGGGAGATGAAGGAGGTGTTGAGGGCTTTCAGAATAGTCCTATTTCTTCTGGAGTCCTCCACAACGTTCAGAATGTCCTGTTTGACAATGTTCCAACAAGCCTTAAAAAAGTCTACATTGAAACCATCGGGTCTTGGAGCTTTGCCATTCTGCATGTCTTTAATAACCTCACTGACTTCCTCTTCAGTGACAGGTTTATTCAGGTTAAAATTCTCCTCTCTTGATACCAGCTTAGGGATATCTTTTGTAATTTCTTTGATATGTTGCTCTCTGTCAGGATTGTTTTACTTTGTGATACTTCTGAAATGTTGTGTCAACACAGCTTTGATATTCTTATGAGAGGTCTAAAGCACCCCATTCTCATTTAATATCGAAGAGATTCTATTGTGAGCTCTATTGGCCATGGTGGATCTGTGGAAAATTTTTGTATTATGTTCACCTTCTTTGAGCCATTGAATTCTAGATTTTTGTCTCCAAAAGACTTCTTCCTGTTTACATAGGTTCTCCCATTCTTGATGGTGTTTATCAGCTTGCTCACTTTTGACTTTATCAAAACCATCTGAGATTAGTGCTTGATTAAGTTCCTGTAGTTTGGATTCCACTAATTTTTTGTTCACAAAAATGTTGCCAAAATCCTTCTTGTTCCATTCTTTGAGTCTAAGTTTTATGTGCTGAAGTCTTTTATGAAGGAGGAACATTTTAGTGCCCTGGATCTGCAAATCTTCAGCCCACCATTTTTCAATGTTGCTGATGAAATCTGGATGGGAGAGCCAGATATTTTCAAACTTGAATGGTCTATTCCTGGGAGAATCAATCCCCTTGATTTCTAATTGAATCGGACAATGGTCAGAGCCTTCGAAGGGGAGAACTCTAGCTGTTATTTCATTATTTGCGAGCATAAGCTCCTCTGAGATCAAAAATCTGTCTAACTTGGAGGCGACCTGAGCCTCACCTCCTCTTTTATTATTCCAAGTAAAAAGGCCATTCTGCGTTTCTGAGTCAACCAGTTTCAGATCTTTTGAGAAGGAGTGAAATGTTTCTGAGTCTTTACTTAGAAATCTGGTATCTCCTTTTCTTTTCTTTTTTTCCGAAAGAGATTTAATCATGTTAAAATCTCCTCCTATGACCCAAGGTATTTCTTCATGTCTGCTTCTAAGATCTACCAGGGAGTTTAGGAATCTGAGTTTCTCATCTATTCTTTGAGGACCATAAACATTTGTGACCAGAAAGGTATCTTCAACCCACATTGGTTGAATAATTACTGATAAATAATTTCTTGATGCCTCCGCATCTAATATGCTGACTTTTTGGGGATTCCAGAGAGTGAGAATGCCTTCTGCTATGTTCTCTGCTTTAACTTCAAGAAACTCAAATCTATTTAGCCATTTGCTATGGATTTGTTTTAATTTCTGAATGGAGCATTTTGTTTCCTGAATGAAGATTATATCTGGTGTTGCTATTTTAATTCTATTACTTAACATTCTTTGTTTTCTTTTACTGCCTAGACCTCTGATATTCCAAGATATGAACTTCATAATTAAAGATTTGTAAAGGAGTAACTGGTTAGATCTTTCATCTTACCCGAATCTATCATTAGCTTTCCACACTCCATTAAGAGCTCATTTTGCTTTTTCCTGCCCCTCTTCTTTCCTGGATTTTTGGTTGCTAATCCTGGAGTTGATTTCATAGTTTTCACACCTCTGTGCTCCTGCTTGTGAATATTTTTACCTTTCTCCAACTCTTTTTCCTACGTTTTCCATAAAAACAACTGTTGTATTTTGTTACATTCTTCTTGAGGAAGTGAATCTATTCCTCCTTTGGTTCCCTGCCTTAAGAATCCTTCCAGATCCAGGTTTTCCTTATCGAGAATTTCCTGAAGTTCATGATCTTCCAGATCTATTTCACTATGGGTCATTTCCTGGTCCGTTTCCATTTCTGTTTCACTCATTGACCTTTCTTTTTGATAGCCCATATCTTGAGTTTGTGTGTTATTTTCTTCTCGCTCTTTCTCATTGGGACCTACTTCCTGAGATTGATTTTCCTTCACATTTTCTTCATTCTCTTCCAGCACTTGGAACTTGTTCTGATTGACCTTCTGCACCTCGTTATGTTGTTGCTTTAGCCCCTTTTTTCCTCCTTTTCCTCTACTAGTCACCCTCTGAAAACTTTCTGAGTCCTTCCTTGTATTGAGTTTCCCTTTGTTATCTTCTTTACTGAGGGGGCAGTCTCTGAACAGATGACCATGCTCATGGCATCTGCGGCATCTGAATGGGATATGCTCGTAGTCCACTGTCTGCACCCACTCTTCATCGAAAACTTCCAAAATGACTTCATCCGGAAGAGCTCCTGATAGATCCATTTCCACACATATCCTTGCAAAGGAGGTGTATTTCCCTCTTCTTGTAGCTTCAGAAACTTTGACAAAACGCCCTAGTTTATTGCCAATGGCTGCTAGTGATTCCGTTTGCCAATAATCCAGAGGTAGAGAATAGAGCCTTACCCAAACTGGAACTGAAGTGAAAGTCTCCCGCTCTGGGACAAAGTTCATCATCCAAGGCCTCATGTAGAGACCGGCTGCTGCATAAAAGTATGGTCCTCCTTCGAATATTTTGTCTTTATCTTCGATGTTTGAGAACACCACTGTAAAGAATCCCTTTGACCCAAGATGCAGGTCAATGCTTCCTTTGGGTTTCCAGTGATACTTGATCCACATCTATAAATCTTTTTCAGTGGGCCATAGTCCCATGAATTTATAGATAATGGCGTAGGTCCCCATGTGTTCCCTGTGTGCTTGCAGAGCAGGATCATTTAATATTACTCTGGGAATGATTTCTGCTTTTGTCTCTTGAACCCAGATTTTTGTCTTCTTCCTCCTTGTCTTTTGTGCCATTGTTTTCCTTGGTCTTGGTCCCATCTGTCTCCTTTTCATTATCCCTGTTCCTTTCCTCTGCAAAACCTTTGCTGTTCTCCACCGGTGTTTTTCCTTTTCTAGTTACAACATCCTTGTAGGAGGGAGTCAAGCTCCCTCCTCTGACACCCTCCATTAGAAACAATCTCTGCAACTTGTGCTAACCATAGTAGCTCGCAGCTCGCTCTCCCGCCAAAAAAATCAGCTCGAAAGCAAAACAAAATATCACATATAGGTAAAATACTAAATAGATTTTAGTTTTGAATTTCATTGTTACATATATTAAACTAAAAAATTAAAAAAATGTAAAAATGTTTTATAGAAATATTCAAAGTACCTTTTTGGTTGTAGTTGTTCTCCTTGATCCAAATTTCCAAGTGTTACATGTTCCCTAAAAATTGAAAAAGTGTCCATTTTAGTTACAACACATAAAACATAGCAAAAAAAATAGAGTGCTATATAATATAATAATCAAATGATAATAAATAGAATGGAAACACCTCCCATACCAAAGTTAACACTACCTTTAACTGTATCTGTTCTACTTGTCTTCATCTTCCCTTTCGAAGATATGAATTAGATAAACTATATAGAAATAAGAAAAGAAAAGAGATTCTAATTTCATAGTACGAAAACAATTTAATCCTAAGAGCTACATGATGCTAATTTTTATGAAACCAGCTCACAAAAAAATAGAAAAGCGAGATAAACGCCTTAGAATTCAGCCTCTTTGAGGGGGCAACCTCCTTTACATTACACAAATGAACAATTCTTGGATGATACAAATGACAAAACCTCCTTTCTATATATAGGAGTCTAAGGGCTCACAATATAACCAAAGCTGACCTAACAATAATAATATAATGGCACAAAAATAACAATAGTAGGCTTCTATGAGGCACAATAATAACAATATGGGGACAATAGGGGTACCACAATAAAAATAAGGGATACAATGACAATAGTAATGGGGGAATCACTGGTATTATAGGGACCTAACATGCCCCTCTCCTTCAAAAAAGTGTTGTCCTCAATGCTTGAGTAGATCTAGATGCTTCTGTATAAAATTCTCATCCTCCCATGTGGAATCTTCAATAGGTAAGTTCTTCCACTTGATGAGATACTTTGTAATTGATTGATTTCATAGCTGTCGAGTTCTTGTTTCTTTTACTGCTTTAGGTTCCAATATGATTTTTCCTTCCTCGTCAAGTTCTGGCAATATTGTTTGAACTGGGAGCTTGCCACCTATAACCTTCTTTAAGCATGACTTATGGAAAAATGAGTGCACTCGAGAAGCTGCAGGAAGCTCGAATTTGTATGCCATAGTACCTATCTTTTGCAACACCTTGTACGGACCATAATACTTTGGTGATAATTTATTATCCTTCTTAGCTTACTTGAGGGACATTTTCTTATATGGTTGTAGCCATAGGAATACCCAATCACCTACATCAAAACTTATTTCGTTGCGATGTTGATCTGCCTACTGTGTCATTCTATTCTGCGCCAAGATGAGGTTATCATTTAAGAGTTGGAGAACTTGTTGTTGATGCTCGATTTGATCTTCCACTGCTTGAACCTTAGATTTTTCTCTTGAATATGATGTGATGGATGGTGGATGATATCCATAAAGTGCCATAAATGGAGTCATTTTTGTTGCAGTATGTAAGGAAGTGTTATACCACCATTCAGCCAGAGGCAACCATTTGACCCATTGCGATTGTTTATTAGATACAAAGCAGCGAAGATGTCCTTACAAACATTTTTTTACTATCTCAGTGTTTCCATCAGATTGAGGATGATAAGATGAGCTATGAGCTAACTGAGTACCAAGACAAGAAAATAATTTTGTGCAAAAACTTCCAGCGAAAATGGGATCTTTGTCGCTTAGAATAATATTTGGGTTTCCATGTAGCTTTTGAATTGTTTCCATAAATGTAGTCGAAATTGTACTCACTTTAAATGGATGAGATAATGCACAAAAGTGTGCATACTTGGTAAGTCTATCAACTACGACCATTGTAACACTCTTTCCTTTGGACTTGGGTAAACCTGTGATAAAATCCATTGAAACCTCCTCCCAATGTTGGCTTGGAATGGATAAAGGTTGTAATAGACCTGGTGTCTTAATTGTTTCAACTTTATTTTGTTGGCAAAACAAACATTCCGCCACAAAATTTTGAATATCCAGTTTAAGGCCATCCCAAAAAAGTTCCTTCTTAACCCTATGGTAAGTTTTTAGAAATCCCGAGTGCCCTCCTGAGGGAGAGGTGTGAAATTCCCTAAGAATATTTTGTTTGAGTTGGGAATTCTTACATAGGTATAGCCGATCTTTGTACCATAACGAATCATTTTTCCAGCTAAATGTATCAGATGTACTGGGATCTTGTTGTAACTTTTGAAGGAGTGGCCACACTTCTTCATCATTCTTCCATTCATCCCTTGCTTCATTTAGCCAATCTAGTTAGATAATGTAAATTGTTATCGGGAAAAGTATCCATTCGGAAAGACCCTATCCCACTAAGGTGTGACAGTACCTTAGAAACAAACAGAGAAAAATACTTGTGTATTCTTCTTTATGAACTATAAACAAAGAAGGAAAGGACGAACTAACCGTTGTCTTGCGCTAGTTCCTTTGGCCCAGTTCCTCTTCTCTTTGATAGTTTCCAACCACTTGCTCCTTCACTTGCCCAGCTGCACAATACCTGCAAGATCACAGAAGAAAGAGACTATACAAAGACATGGGTTTATGTTCATAAAAAGCTTAGGATCAGATATAAGCTAAACATACTAATGCAACAATCATCAATGAAACACAAGTATGTAGGAGAAACTCAAATAGTTTTATTGATAAAACAAGAAGATCCAGGAGGAGTTACAACCGATGATTCCTGATCCAGCATCAACCTCCCAGCATAGAAGTCCCTTCTCACCTCCAACAAAGCATAAATCACCCAATAGTTTGATTGTCTCTCTCAAAACCAACAACAATTCTCTGCAATATCAAAATTCCAGCCTCCTGGATCTCTTGGATGAGGGATCCATATATAGATGTATGCAAGGAAGATGAGTCAGCTTATGATTTGATTAGTCGTTTCTCTCTGTCAGTTCTTGCTTCCACTTGGAGACTGAGAGCCTCTTACTCATCCTTGGTCGAACTCAGTGAGGCAAGTGTCATTGGAGAAGATTCTGGAAGCTTCCATTGTCTTTCCACCTCGCGGAATGGCACTGCCATTTGTCATTTCCCGCTCAACGCACCCTGGTAGTGCATTCAAGTGCATTGCAATGCACCTAGCCAGTGTATTTGGGTGCTATGCAACGCAGCTAGCCAGTGGAGCATCTGAAATGATCTTGATTTGACTGATTCTGAGCAGTTTCTGGTGGAGAACTTCTGGGAGAAGCTGTAGTTTGTTGACCTTATTCCTTTAGGGGTTGGAACAACATGTTTAAGGACTTTGGATCCCTTGGTTTTATGGACATTTCATGCTCAGAGTTGTAAGGCACAAAAATGTCTATAACAGTTGCCCCCTAAAGTATGAGGCCGTTTATCGGGTGAAATGCTTTATTAGGAGGATCCGAAGTTATTTCAAATGCTGGGAGGAGACCTGTAATAAGATACAATACAATACATTACATTCATACTATTTTCATGATCTAGCTAAGGCGGGCATTCCCATGCTCAGCTTTATAAATTCATTTTTATGTACATAGGACAGACAATCGTCTGATGGTAGACTGATGGTTCTGATGGAGCCATCATCCTTTTGGTAGGATGATTATCTATGCTGCAATGCTGTACATTTCAATGTCTTTATTTTCCTGAATATATATCGCAGCCCGGATGGATGAAACTAGATCCGGGGTCTTCAATCTCGTCCGATCTTCACTCGAAGTACAAGTCGATCCATGTGAGAATTGTTCTGAAGTCGAACATGGAAAGACATCGCTTGATTACCAGTCAATGATGTAAACTGTTAACAAGCGCGAGAGGAATCACCGATAATGATAATGACCCTCAAGATACTGCAGTACAATTCACGTGGTGTGAATAAAGGACTTGGCGTCGAACACCACGCAAAATCTTTCGGTCGAAGGTCATTGAGGTATACTTGTCGCCGGAAGTGAGAAACTTGCCATTGAGGCATGCAAGCTTCAAAGTACTGAATGGGGTGTTCCTAGATCAACTTCTTGGATAATGAGCTGATGTAGACAAGAAGTGATCTGTCAAAGGAGGGACTTAATGAATCCCACATCAATGACATGGAACGGAGCAAATGATTTTGATGGAGGTGAAAACAATCTGATGATATATGGTTCAGGATGGCGGTCATGAAAGAATGAAGTATAATGTATGGTAGTGGATGGGACACGGGTGACTTCTTCTGGATGACTTCTCTTGAACATGTCGGCGACACTTATGTGATGGATTGGTAGCATTTACCCCAAATGTGGATGGTATGGCGTGACCATGGTGATGTGACCGGTGAATGAAACAACCCAACCCAACTCGGGCATGGAGTGGAAGTGTCATGCTCAAGAGCGACTTGCTACCAATAAAGGTTCTTTGAGTTTTCTTCCCAATTTTTCCCCAGTCATCGCTGACCAGTACCTCTTTATTTTTGTCAAGCTTGAGGAGGATAACATATGGTTGTTCTATAATTTGCCCTTCAGGCAAACCCATCGCTATGTTTTAACGAGCCTAGCGATAGTGAAACTCGTTCTTGTCTAATGACAAGTTTGTCGCTATTAATCTTTTTAACGAGTCTAACGACAAAGATAACTCGGTCCTTTTCATTTTTAGAGAGTCTGAAAAGGTACGTAAAGCTAACTCCGGAATTCCTTTTTCGTCATCTAATCCCTTAAGTCCGAAAAAGTATAAAACAATACAGAAGGGATGAATTTTCGATAGTTTTAACGAGCCGAACTAAACAAGCGCTCGATCTTTTTGTGCAATAATCCCTCAGGTCCAAAAAGATTAAAATCTAGAGGAGGGATAGCTATTCTTGTCGCTTTAACGAGCTGGAAGGCCAAAACTCGGCAATCTTTTCATATTTTACGAGTCAGATGAAAAGAGCTTAAAGGAGACTCGTCTTTTGAGGAACGAGTGATGAACAGGGTAGCAGCTGATTCCAGGTAAGGTTTGGAATTTTCCAATCACGGTAGTGTCACAAGGATGGCTAGTGAAATCACTCTTCGCAGCTGTTCCTCAAAATGGGTAAACAATCAAATGGAGGTGAATGATCGGCCAATGAAAAATGGAGGTGACGGTGCAAACACGACCAAGGCTTTAATGGCTGAAGTACTACATTCACGATGGTTTTTTACCGGGGAATAGTTCATTTTTTAACGAGCTTAAACGCGGGTGGAAACACTTGCTCGGTCTTATGTTTATCTTTTAACGAGCTTGAACTATGTGCTAAAACTGCTCGATCTTGCGTTTATTTTTTAACGAGCTTGAACTATGTGCTTGATCCAGGTGGATATTGGTGGCCACCTGCCAAGTCCACCTGGACCCCCACCATTGTCTTTCTCAGCATTTTCAGTTTCCTCAATTGTAGCACAACTTACTATTTTTAGCAGTTTTTCGGGTCCTGAACTTCCGGAGCCGTTTTGAGGCCCTAAACGACGTTTTTTGGGGAATCCGGGGGCAACACGAGTCCATGGAATGGACTGGTGTTGCCCATTCCAACAATGATAGTGCTCGGATAGATCTTTCTAATGAGCTATTGTACGCGTCAAACGGAGATCATATGCCAAAGTTACGACCCCGGGAAGTTGATGTACCAACTTAACCCCAAACGGGGCCCATAGTTTGGGCGTTTCATCTCCTAGGGTTAGGTTTTGGAATGTTAAGGGTTTTCCATTGTTTCTCAACAATAAATAGGCCTTCGAGCCTCATTGTAAGACAGTTCAGAGGCATGTAGCCATCACATCTCTTCTTAGAGATAAGCTACCATCGCCCTAGCTAGTTTATTTCCATTTCTGATTGTAAGCATATTTCAGTATTTTCCATTAATGAAATGAAGTATTATTTCCACTGCATCTTTGTGTATATGGTTATCTCTGCAATTTTTTGCGTTCTTGTTTAAATCCGGATCAGTGGTATCAGAGCGGTCTGCTTTTTCTCTGTTTTTCTTTGCATGTCCCCAACAAGGTCGGGATATAAGGAGTTAGGGCTTGAACTGGTTGAACCTTTGCAAGACTAGCCTCGCAAATCCCGACGGCCTCCCATGGCGGACGAGAAGAAAGACGAGGGGGCAAGAGATCCCATCAAAATCTTGCTCGAAGAAGCCCTCGAGCGACAATGGAACACGATGATGGACAGCTTTGCCCAGATCCTTCAGTGGCTACCCAGAAGCAACGCATCGGCTTCCAGCAGCTACTCTGGAAACGCCACACCCTTTAAGGTACAAGTTAATTTTGAAATCCCCATATTCGAGGGTCAGATAGACGCAGATGCCGTAGATAAATGGTTAAATTTGCTAGAGGGTTATTTTTCTGTTCATGAATTTTCGAGTCGGGAAAAGATTGTTTTTGCTCTCCTCAAAGCAGCCCCCCACGTCAAGGACTGGTGGGAAACCTACTGCGAGCAGAAGGATGAAAGTACTGGCTCACTATTTTCAGCCGCACCCACCTGGGATTCGTTCCGGGATGCCATCAAGGAGCAGTACTACCCTGTCGGGAGCTATGAGGATGAATACATAAAGTGGACCACACTGCGGCAGGGAAGGGACCAAGACGTGCCGGAGTTCACCAACCTTTTCCATACCCTTCGCACAAAGTTGGGTATCAAGGATTCGGAGCAACATTTGATACTCAAATACCGTGGCTGCCTGCACAAGTACATCCAGGAAGAAATACAATTCCTAAACATCCCCTCGCTCGGCGCAGCATACCGGTATGCCGTCAAGGTCGAGCAGAAGTTTAAACAAAAGAAGCGAGACTTTGGATCTGCGAATCCAAAGCAGGGGAAAGGTGCCCCTAAACCACAGAACAAAGGACAAAGCCAAGGCGGGACAACCCAAGACAACCAGCCGAAGCTGCAAGCAAAGAACAGTGCCGCGAAGCCGAGGAAGGACACTGGAAAATGGTGCGAGTTCCATAAGAGCTCCACTCACAACACAAGTGAGTGTCGGGCCAAGCAGTCACTGGTGGCTGAGCTAAAGGTTTCAGAATCAGATGCATGTTCCGACTCTGAATCAGAACCCGATAAGGGGTATGAAAAAGGGAAGCAGATCATTGATGCGGACCCCAGCGCCACTGTTGCTACCACAAAGATCCAGAAAAATGAACCCGAAGATGCAGAGGAGGAGGAGCGTCTCTTCCACTCCCAGATGTGGGTAAAGGGCTCCCCGATACAGTTCATTGTTGATAGCGGGAGTCAAAAGAACCTCATTTCGGCAGAGGTCGTGAAGCGGTTGGGCTTACCAACCATAGCACATCCACAACCATACACCATTGGGTGGCTTCACCAAGGACGAGATCTTCGCATGAGCCAGCAGTGTCGCCTTCCATACAACATCAAGCCCTTCACGGATGAGGTATTGTGTGACATTGCTCCCCTTGAAGTTTGTGATGTATTACTAGGACAACCATACTTGTGGAAGCGACATGCTGTGTATGAATCAAGGCCCCGTGCTGTTATTATTACATTGGGAAATAAGTTGTTCAGGATACCAGAGGTAGCACCACCTGCCGCCCTCTCTTTGATTACTGCAAAACAATGCAGTAAGATCATTTCCAAAACCAGGAAATTTGTTTTCCTGATGATACGCCCTCAAGGAAAGAAGAAGACAGTGGCCGCGGCCTCCAAACGGGGCCCCTCTGCACGACAACTACAGATGGACAAGATTGTGGAGGAGTACGAGGACATCTTCACCTCCCCGACAGGGGTTCCTCTGCACTGTCAAGTCAAGCACTCCATCAATCTGACCCCAGGTGCACCGCTACCCAATGGACCAATTTATCGGCGCTCCGTTTTGGAGAACGATGAAATCAAGAGGCAGATTCAGGAGCTCCTGCAGAAAGGTCACATCTGTCCGAGTTCATCGCCCGATCGTGTTGGTACAGAAGAAGGATGGGACGTGGAGACTCTGTATTGACTATCGGGCGCTGAACAAGATCACTGTCCGTAATAGGTACCCGATCCCGCGAATTGATGACCTCCTAGACCAAATAAAGGGGGCGAAATATTTCAGCAAGATCGACCTGAAGTCGGATATCACCAGGTACCAATCGAACCCTCCGATGTGTGGAAGACTGCCTTCAAATCCAAGGAGGGCCTCTTCGAATGGTTGGTCATGCCTTTCGGATTGACGAATGCTCCTGCAACCTTTATGAGGCTAATGGATGACATCTTGCGGCCATTCACCAACTCCTTTGTAGTAGTATACTTGGATGACATTCTGATCTTCAGCCAGAGTTGGGAAGAGCACCTCCACCACATCCGACAGGTTCTCCAAACATGCGGCAACACAAGCTATGTGCCAATTTGGAGAAATGCACTTTTGGCATGACCCAGGTTCAATATCTGGGATACATCATTGATGAACAGGGGGTGCATGTCGATCCAGCCAAGATCCAAGTCATTCAGGATTGGCCCTCTCCAACCACTCTAACAGAGCTCCGCAGCTTTCTAGGTCTTGCCAACTTCTACCGCAGGTTTGTGTTGGGGTTTTCTCATATTTCTTGGCCCTTGAGTCAAGTCACCAAGGGTGGGGCGAAAGCTAAATTATTTTGGTCTGAATCTCAACAGAAGGCATTCAGGGAGTTGAAGGATCTCCTCTGCACGGCACCAGTGCTCGCGTTACCAGATTTACAACAACCATTTGAGGTCGAGATAGATGCCTCTGACTATGCTATTGGGGCAGTCCTTACTCAACATGGACATCCAGTGGCATATCACAGTGAAACGCTTCCAGACACAGTCCGGAAGTACCCCACTTATGATAAAGAGATGTATTCCATTGTACAGGCCTGCCGACAATGGAAGCATTACATTTTGGGGAAGGAAACGGTCATCCACACAGACCACCGACCTCTGCAGTTCATACAGACCCAAGGGAAATTGCAGAATGATCGCCATCAGAAGTGGTCTACATACCTGCAACAGTTTCACTTGAATATCAAGTATAAAAAGGGCAGCACCAATAATGTTGCAGATTGCCTCAGTCGACCACCGATCATGGTGCTAACCATCGTGCTCAACTCTTGCGGGCACGAGACTTCTGATTGGCCACTTCTCTACAAAAGCGACCCAGAATTCGGCCACACATACCAGACACTCTTGGAGGGTCGGCAGGTTGCAGATTTTCACCTCCAAGATGCCCTATTATGCCACCTCGGTCACCTTTGTGTTCCTTCAAGCGAGCGTGCCAAGATGATTTGGGAAGCACACTACAGTCGGGCTGCTGGGCATTTCGGGGTCGAGAAAACAGTGGCAGTACTGCAAAATTATTTCTATTGGCCGAATCTTCGACAGGATGTTGGGAAGTACATCCGATCATGTACTGCCTGTGCCATTGCCAAACCGGCCATTAAGAAGCACGGCCTCTATACCCCGTTGCCTACTCCTAGTCGACCTTGGGAATCCATCTCCATGGATTACATGTCAGGCCTTCCTTCCACTAAGCATGGAAATGACTGTGTTTTTGTGGTCGTCGACAGGTTCTCGAAGATGGCCATTATGGTGGCCTGCAAGAAGAATATCACAGCAGAAGCCACTGCTAAACTCTTCTTTGAACGAGTGTGGGTACACTTTGGGATCCCACAGTCTATCATCTCAGATCGGGACAGTCGGTTTCTCAGCACATTTTGGTCCAGTCTCTGGTCAATGCTGGACACCAAACTCACGAAGTCCACAGCCTTCCATCCTCAAACTGATGGCCAGACAGAGGTTGTCAATAGGATGATTGTGCACATTTTGCGCATGTATAACTCAAAGCATCCCCGCACATGGGACGAGAGCCTCCCCTATGTTCAGCACAACTACAACCGAGCTCTTCACAGCTCCACTGGCCATAGCCCTTTTCAGGTGGGTTTGGGATTCCAGCCACTATGCCCCATTGATGTGGCCATGCCACTTGCAGCTACTCACATGAATTCAGCTCATGTCCAGTCCGAAACAGATAAGGCCACCAGCTTCATTGAGCGCATCCAACATATTCGCCAGCAGGTCCATGACATTCTTGAGAAATCAAATGCCAAGTACAAGCAGCGACATGATCAACATCGGGTGCCACACAAGTTTCAGGTGGGCGACAAAGTCTGGTTGCATTTGCAAAAGGAACGCCTTACTAGAGCCTATCGGAAATTGAGACCACTCTGATATGGTCCTTACACCATTACTAAGGCTATGGGAGACAATGCATTTGAGCTCAGCATTCCCCCATTCCTTGGCCTGCACCCAGTGTTCAATGTGGACCGCCTTCGGCCATACTTTCCACCATTGCTAGACACATCTGACATTGCAGAACAGCTCAAACCCACAGAATTAAATCCAGATTGCATGGAACAAGCTGCAACTGATCGGATCATGGACACACAGATCAAGAACACTCGCCAACAGAATATCCAACTGTATCGAGTTGTCAAAGCAGGCCAACTCCTTCAGCAGGGCAAGTGGCTCACCAGGGAACAAGTTCAGCAGAAGTTTCCTCATCTCATGGAGGAGCTCAACGCAATGGGGACCATTGCTTCCTAAGGGGGGAGGAATGATCCAGGTGGATATTGGTGGCCACCTGCCAAGTCCACCTGGACCCCCACCATTGTCTTTCTTAGCATTTTCAGTTTCCTTAATTGTAGCACAACTTACTATTTTTAGCAGTTTTTCGGGTCCTGAACTTCCGGAGCCGTTTTGAGGCCCTAAACGACGTTTTTTGGGGAATCCGGGGGCAACACGAGTCCATGGAATGGACTGGTGTTGCCTGTTCCAACAATGATAGTGCTCGGATAGATCTTTCTAATGAGCTATTGTACGTGTCAAACGGAGATCATATGCCAAAGTTACGACCCCGGGAAGTTGATGTACCAACTTACCCCCAAACGGGGCCCACAGTTTGGGCGTTTCATCTCCTAGGGTTAGGTTTTGGAATGTTAAGGGTTTTCCATTGTTTCTCAACAATAAATAGGCCTTTGAGCCTCATTGTAAGACAGTTCAGAGGCATGTAGCCATCACATCTCCTCTCAGAGATAAGCTACCATCGCCCTAGCTAGTTTATTTCCATTTCTGATTGTAAGCATATTTCAGTATTTTCCATTAATGAAATGAAGTATTATTTCCGCTGCATCTTTGTGTATATGGTTATCTCTGCAATTTGTTGCGTTCCTGTTTAAATCCGGATCAGTGCTAAAACTGCTCGAAAATCCAGTCATATGATAAGAATGTCTCACTGAAGATGCCATTTTTTATGGAGCTTGCACCTTACAAAGCTTTGCCCCGCATCCTTTCTTTATGCAAGTTCGGAAACGACTAATCCTACGAGTTTAAATGGTTAGCCTACAGGTTTAAAGGGAGGACCTAAAAATTTAAAAAATAAATAGTCGCCCTTCGCTTGCACTCCAAAAGGTTTGCATGCCCCCAGGTATAAAATATGGTTTCAAGGTTACCCCTCAATTTGCAGACAAAACATTTGTTCTATCAGGAAAGGCCTACCTCTTACAGGTTACCAAAGATTGTTCTATTAATCTTTCAAACAAAACACTTCTTCGGCGATGTCTATTAATCTTTCAAACAGAACAAAGGTGAGCGACAACGAGCGCCACTCACATAACTTTGACAAGAGAATCTTATTCTAGAATAACCCTCTTCCAACCACGGACAGGGTACAGACTAGTCGTATTCTCCCGCGGAAACCTACTCTATATCCGAAGTTTTCCTGCCTAAACAGACTAGGGTGCATGCCCCCTGGGTTTCAGTCATATCCCTCCGAATTACTCGCGCTCATCGGGAGGACGGACTGGGGATTGAGACATTTCTTGCGTGAAAAGACCATTTAGGGATGTTATATTACTATTTGCTATGCGTGATCCGGGAAATGAAAGCTGGTCCACGAGCTTGACCACTCTTCCTTCGTGCGGAAAACACATTACTCTAAAGAGTGAGGAGACGATGGCTCCCATGCAATAAATATAGTCTCATCCAAGGAGTAGGTTATAATCCAAGGGTCCTTGAACTACCATGACGTTCATTTGAACTGTCTTCTTTCTCAATGTTATGGGCACATTGGGAAGGATCCCTAAAGGTCGACTGGTTCCTTTATCAAAGCCTGTCAGATTTCTCATCTCAGGCAAAAGCGATGGCGAACCAAGCGCTTTCCAAGCAGTCGAGGAAAGGATACTCACAGAAGCCCCTTCATCAATGATGGTACCAGCCATGACCATTCTATATATTTGAATAATAATTCTGAATGGTATGCTTGCTGGTAAACGGGGTTTGCCTAGTTGATTCCAGTCGAAGGAGACAACTAGGTTGCTTGGAGGTGGGACCGAATAGACGGCCGGAAACGACCCTGATGAACTTCCTTCCTGCGGTAAAGGAACGGGTATATTGCCCCCATGTTCATCGGAGTCTGTGTTGATGAAGAGAATTTGGATGGTGTCATCTTTATTCTCTTCAGTGACTGTATCATTCGAAGATAAAACCTCTGAAGGCAAGACCGGGGCAACTGCCACCTCGACCTTTTGAATTTCGTCTGGTCTGGATTCAGATAGTTCATCTTCAATGATATATGCTTCGGCCGACCACTTGAGCGGGCCAGCCGGATTCTCGACTAGTGATGGACTCGGCAAGAGTTTTTTATATCCAGGAGGGAGTCGTAACGGTGAAACCGGACGATCATCCAAAACTCTTTTAGCTTCTTCTAAGGAGGGACAACGGTGGATGGCATGGTCGCCTTCGCACAGTTTACAGGGAAATTTAGCTTTCCCTTTTTGTCCTTGGGCTTCACTTTCACTAGTCGACGGTGTGCTTTCAACATGATCACCAGAGGTTGATTACACCAGGTCGTGCAAACGAGGAGACCAGTCCCTTAGTATCCGAGGGATGCAAGGATAGTCTCTGTGAAAGTGGTCTCCTCTGCAAATGACACATGGCGATTTAGGCCTGGTCGGTGCGGTGTGTGGATTTTTACTAGACAACGCTTGTTTGCCCCCATTCACCTTTGGCTCCTTCTTCTTCTTCTCTTTCTTCTTCTTTTCCTTCTTCTCCTTAGGAACTTGGTTTTTAGTTTTACCAGTTCCATCAAGCGAAGAGGAAGGAGGAGAGGAAGAGTTAGAAGAGGTAGAAGGTTGGTGGGCAACTTTGGACTCGTCTAGCTGCTGATTTGACTGTTCAGGAATAGTGGTGTGTTGAACGACATTGGTTGAGAAGAGCCATACCGGCAAGCCAATTGTCAGTCCTGGAAGCGACAATGTGGCCATATGGGGCACACCAACATCTCCCCAAGAGGAGAAGGGACTAGGATTTCCACCAAGGGGAATTCCTTGGTTGGTAGGCTCCATTTTCTCAACCCAAAGATCAACGTAGGAAAAGGGTATGATTGTTCTGTTTAAAATAAATTTTAACACGCTTTGACACAAGTTATTTTTTCAATTTTTAAGAGTCGAGAAAAAACAAAAGATGACTCTAGTCTCCTTCGATTTTTAATGAGCCTGAAGTGACGAGTGCTCAGATGGACCTTTTCCGTTAAGGAGTCTGAAAAGGAACGAAAGGGACTGCTCTGGAGGTCTAGGTAGAGGGAGTACCAAACCAATCACAAAATTGCAGAATACGTTTTACGGTACGGCAGTCAATCTTCCCGAATGCTGTGTTCAGTGCATTGCGATCAGTAGGGCGGCCGACACGGCTTCCTATGGATCGAAGGTTTTAAGCCTATAGGGGTCTCCCAATATATACTCGACGGTACGTGGGAGCACAAGTCCGTACTGGCACTTATCGTCTCAAAGTGGAGGAATCACCCAACCAACAGTGAGGACAACAGTTACCAGGCTTTACGACGCCGGAACACGTCTCTAGCCTAGACCTCTAAATGTTGTGCATTAAGTTACAAAGCGTTGTTAAGTTCATTGAATTTATTTTAGGTTGATCTTTCTTATGAAGTTTTCCTTTTTGGTTCACCACGAGATGTAGATGTAATTCCTAAAATGCAGTCTAAAGATGATAAACAAACTTTTATCTCTTTTCAGCAATGAAAATCCTAGCTACAAGGGAAAAGTAAGACACAACTTTTCGCAAAGAGCATAGAGCACACTGTAAATGCACTTTTCCTAAATCAAGCCAAGCAGACTGTCAATATGCAAATGCACTTGTGCATGTATTTGTTTTTCACTTTCTTAATATTGATGCCTAAAAAGAAAGTTGATGTACAAATTTGAATTCGCTTTTAAGTGATAAACACAAACAAGGAAAATACTCGTTTCGACACTTAGAAAAGCACAAATCCAAACCAAAAGGCAAAAGTAAACGTATAATCAACTGTCAACAGCAAATAAACTTTCTCCTATGATCAAACTGACACTTTCGATAGATCTAAATCAAAGGACAACAGTATGACTATTCTACTTTTGCAATGGAAAACTGTAAATGACGTAACAAACACACAAAAAAACCTACAGTTTCTTTGTACAAAGGAGGCGGAATTGAGGCAAAGAAAAGGGGTTTTGAAACAGAAACACACACTAATCACAAGCTGCAAAAACAGAGATCAAAACTGAAAAACTGAAGCAAAGAACCTCAGCCGCACAAGGCAAAGCTGATCAACGCACCTGTAGCACAGAGAAACTGGATTGCAGCGCAGGTGGCCCTCTCGGGAACTGCGTTGAAATGCAGAGTCTCTTCACTGTGCCTGCGCTGGGGCAGAAACGAGACTTCTATCCGGGTTCTGGGTCACGGTTTGCAGTTTAATCTATGGCTTTTGGCCGAGTAAAAGCAATCAGTAATGCACAATCAGAGGGTGGATTTAATGAAGGTTTAAGAGCTATCACAAAGGGCAATCAGATCATTTGTGGATCAGCTGTTCAAATCATAAACAGATCCAGTGAATGGATTGAAGTAGCAGGTGTCTACTTTGCATTTGTTAATGGCAAATGCAGTTCGATTGCTACTTCTAAGCTTATGAAATAAACAACAATAGAAACACAAACAAACTAATCAGACAATCGTCCCCAGTGGAGTCGCCATTTTGTTATCGGGAAAAGTATCCATTCGGAAAGACCCTATCCCACTAAGGTGTGACAGTACCTTAGAAACAAACAGAGAAAACTACTTGTGTATTCTTCTTTATGAACTATAAACAAAGAAGGAAAGGATGAACTAACCGTTGTCTTGCGCTAGTTCCTTTGGCCCAGTTCCTCTTCTCTTTGATAGCTTCCAACCACTTGCTCCTTCACTTGCCCAGCTGCACAATACCTGCAAGATCAAAGAAGAAAGAGACTATACAAAGACATGGGTTTATGTTCATAAAAAGCTTAGGATCAGATATAAACTAAACATACTAATGCAACAATCATCAATGAAACACAAGTATGTAGGAGAAACTCAAATAGTTTTATTGATAAAACAAGAAGATCCAGGAGGAGTTACAACCGATGATTCCTGATCCAGCATCAACCTCCCAGCATAGAAGTCCCTTCTCACCTCCAACAAAGCATAAATCACCCAATAGTCTGATTGTCTCTCTCAAAACCAACAACAATTCTCTGTAATATCAAAATTCCAGCCTCCTGGATCTCTTGGATGAGGGATCCATATATAGATGTATGCAAGGAAGATGAGTCAGCTTATGATTTGATTAGTGGCTTCTCTCTGTCAGTTCTTGCTTCCACTTGGAGACTGAGAGCCTCTTACTCATCCTTGGTCGAACTCAGTGAGGCAAGTGTCATTGGAGAAGATTTTGGAAGCTTCCATTGTCTTTCCACCTCACGGAATGGCACTTCCATTTGTCATTTCCCGCTCAACGTACCCTGGTAGTGCATTCAAGTGCATTGCAACGCACCTAGCCAGTGTATTTGGGTGCTATGCAAAGCAGCTAGCCAGTGGAGCATCTGAAATGATCCTGATTTGACTGATTCTGAGCAGTTTCTGGTGGAGAACTTCTGGGAGAAGTTGTAGTTTGTTGACCTTGTTCCTTTAGGGGTTGGAAAAACATGTTTAGGGACTTTGGATCCCTTGGTTTTATGGACATTTCATGCTCAGAGCTGTAAGGCACAAAAATGTCTATAACATAAATGGCGCAAAGAAATGCTTCCACATCCTCATCCTTTCTTGAGAGTGCATCTGCCACAACATTTTGCTTCCATTTTTTGTAGATGATTTCAAAGTCATAACCCAACATCTTTGTGACCCATTTTTGCTGCTCTTCTAAAGATAATATTTTTTATAAAAAGTATTTAAGACTATCATGATCTTTTCTTACCTTGAAGTGTCTTCCCATTAGGTAGGGTTGCCATTTCTTAAGTGCATGTAGTATTGCCAACATTTAATTCTCATAAATAGCTCTATGTAAATACTTTCCTTTGATTTTACGACTTTCGAAGGCAATGGGTCTTTCTTCTTGCATTAAAAAAACACCAATTCCATTTCCTGAGGCATCACATTCCACAATAAAGGTTTTTGTGAGGTCTGGTGTAGCTAAGACCAGTGCTTGGCACATTGCCTCTTTAAGATGTTCAAAGCCTTTGTTTCTTCTGGAGTCCATGAAAATGCATCTTTCTTCAATAATGTTGTTAGAGGTGCTGTTATTCTCCCATAATTCTTAACAAAATTGTGATAATACCCTGTCAACCTGAGAAATCCTCATAGATTCTTTTTGGATGTGGGGATTTTCCATTCCTTAATGGTTTTAATTTTTTTAGGGTCTACCTTAACACCTTCATGAGATACAACATGACTTAGATATTCCACCTCTTGTACTCCAAAGAAACATTTGGAGATTTTTGTGTAATATTTCTCCTCCAATAGTTTGAGCACCTTGTCAACATGTTGAACATGATCCTTCCAAGACTTGTTGTAGATTAGTATATCATCAAAAAATACTAACAAAAATTTTCTATGGAAGGGTTTGAAAATGGAATTCATCAGACCTTCAAATGTAGAAGGTGCATTGGTAAGGCTAAAAGGATTTACCAAAAATTCATAATGACCCTCATGAGTTCTAAATGCTATTTTTGGAATGTCTTTAGTCTTCATTCTGATTTGATGATATCCTGAACGAAGATCCAACTTGGTGAAGTAAATTGATCCATGCAATTCATCAATGACAGGAATGGGAGATTTACATTTAATAGTGAGCTTGTTGAGCTCCCTATAATATGGATACATGCACCATGATCCATCCTTCTTATGAACCAATACTACTGGAGTAGAGAAAGAACTTTGACTAGGTTGAATTATACCAGCCTCTAGAATTTTTGCAACCATATGTTAAATTTCACTCTTTTGGGCATAAGGATATCTATAAGACTTGATGTTTGGAGCAACACTTCCTGGAATCAAATGAATAGCATGATCATGATCATGAATTGGTGGGAGACCTTTGGGAGTCTCAACTACCTTGGAATGATTGTCCGAGACTTTTTGGAGATCTGGAGAAATAGATTATTTCAATGCGGGAACCTCTAGTGAACATAATTATGCAATTATGCCTCATTGTTCGTTCTTTAGAAGCTTTGTCATTCCGTTAGAGTTCATTATCTTTCCCAGTTTCCCTGCGATACTCCTTAATTCAACTTCCTTTTCTTCTGAAGAAAATTTCATGAAAAGTTCTTGAAAATTAAAAGCTATTGTACCCAAGGATTGTAGCCAATGAATTCCTAGTACAACATCAACACCACCTATTGTAATGGAAAGCATTGGGATATTCAATACATATTCTCCCATGGATAGCTTGATATTATGGCACTTTCCTGAGCAATTTATGGTTCCTCCACTTGAAACCATCACTTGACACTCTAGTGCTAGATAAGGAAGAAATTCAATTCCTTGGATATCTTACAATGAATAAAATTATGGGTACTACCCGAATCAATCAACACTATTACCTTTTTATTCTTGATATGCCCTTCTATCTTGATAGTTTGAGGAGTGGTAATTCCAGCCAATGCATTACAAGATATGGTCATATTCATTTCTTATTTGTCTATGGTTTTTTCCTGGTGTATATCCTCTTCTTTTGACGTTTCTTGTTCCTTTTCTTCCTCCTCTTCACAATCTATGTAAAAAAAATTCTTCTCAGCACACTTATGACCTTTACTATATTTTCTATCACTACTGTAACAAATCCCTTTTGCTCTTTTTTCTTCCAATTGTTGTGGTGTCAACCTTGTAGGTTGTGGATGGCTAGGGGTAACAACACTTCCATATTTATGATTGTGAGTGGCAGTCTTCCTTGTTTCCATAATTTTTCTTTCTATTTTTCTTTCCAACTTGAATGCCTTCTCCAATGAATCAGGTTCCCATAAGTGAACCTCATGTTGGATGTTATCCTTTAAAGTCCCTATGAACACATCAATCCTATGCTCGTCTGGAATATCTCTTACCCTTATATTCAATTTTTGGAAGTCCTTAATGTGCTCCATCATTGAACCCTTTTGTTTGAGATTTATCAATTGGCTAAAAAAAGTGTTTCTTTTTGTATCCTCATAATGTGCTATCATTTCATCCATAAAAATAGCCCAAGTGAAAATTTGTTTACGAGAGCAAAGCCATTGAAACCATACAAACTGATTTGGTTCCAAATATGAAGTTACAATGCGTACCATTTTATGGAGATCGAAACATTGCTCCATCTGTAGTATCCATGTTACGAGATCCTTGCCATCAAACTTCTTCATATCGATCTTTGGAACATGGTGGTTCTTTGATCCAATGTTAGAGTCTACGAAATCATGATTAACATTTATTTTTTTCTCATCATGAGTTTCCTTTACTACCCTTTCTCCATTAGTGAGAATTTCTTGTAGAAAA
This sequence comes from Pinus tabuliformis, assembly GCA_031772625.1. Lineage (NCBI taxonomy): Eukaryota > Viridiplantae > Streptophyta > Pinopsida > Pinales > Pinaceae > Pinus > Pinus tabuliformis. Next base: position 905,171,762 of record CM062811.1, read on the forward strand.
TTTGTCAAATCTGTCTTCAAATCTTCCATCTTAGCTTCCACACCATCCATCTTAGCTTCCATGCCATCCATCTTAGCTTCCACATCATTCATCTCAGCTTCTATGCCTTTCTTTAAACCATCAATATTAGCTTCCACGCCATACATATTAGCTTCTACGTCTTTCTTTAAATCATCCATCTTAGCTTCTATTACTTTTTGTGCGAGTGAAATTTGTTGCACTTGGTCTCGTAATTTTGATATATCATGTTGCATTTCTTCCTCTTCTTCATGAGTCATGCTAAAGCTTTTAGGTTCCTTACTAGGTATTTCCATTTTATTTATTCGAGGCATCAATTACTGATAATAATGCCTCACTATGCCCTTTGAATTCATTCAAACTAATTTTTCAAACCAAACTTATGTAAACATTTTAAAAAAACTACACACCTTTTTTCACTTTGAGCTAGATATTGAATCTGTTGTATCTCTGTAATTTTGGATCTCCAAGGTTTGAAATTGCTTCTTGCGGTAACCCTCGGAGTAATCTTTCTAACCCCACAACTCTAATAAAGATTGGATTCTCTAATGAATAGTTATGCCAAATCTCCCACGATGACCTGATTATAGACTGGTCAGTAGAGAAAGCTTGTACGAAGTGCCACATGTCACCTTTGTTGACCTTAGGATCTGAAACTGATACACATAAAAATACAGTCCATCCTCTTTCTATAACTTATGAAATTTCAATCTGGTGCTTAGAACAAAAGTTATGATGCTTTTCCCCAGGTTACTTGTTTGAGATATAACTCAGAATCCTGCAAAAACCCTAACTTACTTGGATAATATATCCGAAAATATAGTGAGAAAAGATCTGGAATCTGGACCCATAGTTCAAAGAGATTTTGGCTCAAATGGGTTTTTTCTTTCACTTCTGAAACATCGCAGAAAAAAAGATATAACGAAAATTCAACGATGACCTATTTAGAGCCTCAAAATCCTAGAATCCAAGCTCTGATACCAAATGTTATGAAACCAGCTCAGAAAAAAATAGAAAAGAGAGATAAACGCCTTAGAATTCAGCCTCTTCGAGGGGGAAACATCCTTTACATTACACAAATTAACAATTATTGGATGATACAAATGAAAAAACCTCCTTTCTATATATAGGAGTCTAAGGGGTCACAATATAACCAAAGATGACCTAACAATAATAATATAAGGGCACAAAAATAACAATAGTGGGCTTCTATGGGGCACAATAATAACAATATGGAGACAATAGGAGTACAACAATAAAAATAAGGGATACAATGACAATAGTAGTGGGGGAATCACTAGTATTATAGGGACCTAACACTAATAGTATATTGGGCAAACATTTTTAGCACTTTCATATTGTCAAATTTTTGAACTGTGTACCCAAATGTTGCAGGGTTGTAATGTATATTGTATAAATTCTATTAATCCAGGTGGATATTTTTCGCCACCCACATATCCCACCTAGGCCTCTAGTCGGTTTCATCTATTTCCTTGTTTATTGCAACATTTACTATTTTAGCAGTTTTTCGGGTCCTGAACTTTCGGAGCAGTTTTGACCCACTAAACAATGTTATTTTGAGGTCTGCAATAGGCCTATAGCCATCAACATGGGCCTGCCACAAACCTTGTAGTACTCAGAGAGATATTTCCAATAAGGTATCGTATGCGCCAAATGTAGATAATATGACCAAGTTATGACCCAAGGGAAGTTGGCTGCCGAACTAACCCCAAAGGGGCCCACAAAATCTTGGTGTTCCATCCCCTGGGGTTAGGGTTTTCCCTTGTTGTTCAATAATAAATAGGCCCTTGAGACTCATTGTAACATGGTTTAGAGGCATGTAGTTGCCACATCTATTCTCAGAGAGAAGCTACCATTTCTCGAGCTAGTTTATTCCCATTTTGTTTGTAAGCATATTTCAGTATTTGATATTAATGAAATGAAGTGTTATTTCTGCTGCATCTCTATATTTATTGTTATACCTGTGAATTTTTTTCATTCCTATTTAATTTCAAATCAGTGGTATCAGAGTGGTATTCTCTATCTCTTTTTTTTATTGCATGCCCCCAACGAGGTCGGGACATAAGGAGTTAGGGCTCGAACTAGTCAAACCTTTGCAAGACTAGCCTCACAAATCCCAATGGCCTCGCATAGTGGATGAGAAGAAAGACAAGGGGGTAGGAGATCCTTTCAAAATCTTGCTCGACGAAGCCCTTGAGCGACAGAGGAATGCGATGATGGAAAATTTTTCCCAAATCCTTCAACAACTACCCAAAGGTGATGCATCTTCTTCCAGGAGCCACAGTAGAAGCACCACACCCTTTAAGGTACAAGTTAACTTTGGCATCCCCATATTTGAATGTTAGATAGATGAAGATGCCGTAGATAAATGGTTAAATCTTCTAGAAGGATATTTTTATGTTCATGGTTTTTCCAGCTAGGAAAATATTACTTTCTCACTTCCCAAAGCTGCCCCCATGTCAAGGAATATTGGGAAACCTACTATGAGAAGAAGGATGAAAATAAACCCTCACTGTTTTTAGCCGCACCCACTTGGAATTCATTTCAGGATTCCATAAAGGAGAAGTACTACCCTTTCGAGAGCTATGAGGGTAAATACATAAAGTGGACCACACTGCGACAAGTAAAGGACCAAGATGTGCTAGAGTTTACCCATATTTTTCATACCCTTCACATGAAGTTGGGTGTTAAGGATTCTGAGTGACCTTTGGTACTCAAATAACATGGCTATTTAGACAGATACATCAAGGATGAGATGGAGTTCCTGGATATATCCTCAGTCAACATGACGTATTGATATGCTTTCAAGATTGAGTAGAAGTTGAAATAGAAGAAGTGAGACCTTGGATCTGCAAATCCAAAGCAAGAGAAAGGCGCCCCTAAACCGCAGAGGAAAGGAAAAAGCCAAGGCAGGGTGACCCAGGACAACTCGATGAAGCCGCAAGAAAAGAACAACACCCCGAAGACAAAGAAGGACACAAAAAAATTATGTGAGTTCCATAAGGGTTCCACTCACAACACAAGTGAGTGCTGGGCCAAGCGGTCACTGGTGGCCAAGCTAAAGGCTTATGAATCAGATGCATGTTCTGACTCTGAGTCATAACCTAACAAGGGGAATGACAAAGGGAATCAGATCATTGATGTGGAGTCAAATGCCACCATGGCCACCACAAAGATCCAAAAGAATGAGCCTGAATATACAAAAGAGGAGGAATGCCTCTTCCACTCATAGATGTGGGTGAAGGGTTCTCCGTTGTAGTTCATTGTCGACATCGGGAGCCAAAAGAACCTCGTTTCAGTAGAGGTCATGAAGCAGTTGGGTCTATAGACTACATCACATCCACAGTCGTACACCATAAGGTGGCTTCACCAAGGATGAGATCTTCGCATCAGCCATCAGTGGCACCTTCCCTACAACATCAATCCCTTCATGGATGAGGTACTGTGTAATGTTTCTCCTCTTGATGTTTGTCATGTATTATTGGGAAAACCATACTTGTGGAAGCGACATGCTACATATGAGTCTATATCTTGCTCTATGATTATTAATTTAGGAAATATGTTGTATAGGTATAGAAGGTAGCCCCGCCTACCGCCATCTCTTTGATCTCTATAAAGTAATGTAGTAAGATCATTTCACAAACCAGGAAATTTGTTTTCCTTATGATTCACCCTCACGGAAAGAAGAAGATTGTGGCCACGACTTCCAAAAAGGGATCCTCTGCACAACAACAGTAGATGGATAAGGTCATGGAGGAGTAAAGGGACATTTTTGCCTCACCTATGGGGGTACCTCTATGCTGTTAGGTTAAACACTCCATCAATTTGACCCCAGGCACGCCGCTACCCAATGGACCAATCTATCAATGCTCTATTCTAGATAACGATGATATTAAGAGGCAGATTCAGGAGCTATTGTAGAAAGAGCACATCAGGCCAAGCTCATCACCCCGTGGGAGCTCGATTGTATTGGTAGAAAAGAAGAATGGGACCTGGAGACTCCGTATTGACTATCGGGCATTGAATAAGATCACTGTCTAGAATAGGTACCCAATCGTATGCATTAATGACCTTTTGGACTAGCTCAAGGGGGCCAAATATTTCAGTAATATTGAATTGAAGTCCAGTTATCACCAGGTACCTATCAAACCCTCTGATGTGTTGAAGACCACCTTTAAATCGAAGGAGGGACTTTTTGAATGGTTGGTCATGCCTTTCAGGTTGACAAATTTCCCCGCAACCTTCATGAGGTTTATGAACAACATATTACGACCCTTCACCAATGCATTTTTGGTGGTGTATTTATATGAAGTCTTAATCTTCATCTAGAGTTGGGAAGAGCACCTCCACCATATTCGATAGGTCCTGCAAACCTTGTGACAACACAAGTTGTGTGCTAATATGGAGAAGTGCACTTTTGGCATGACCCAGGTCCAATATCTAGGGTACATCATTGATGAGAAGGGTGTGCATGTGGACCCAACCAAGATACGAGTCATTCGGGATTGGCTAGCCCCAACCACTCTAACAAAGCTCTGCATCTTTTTGGGCCTTGCCATTTTATATTGTAGGTTCATGTTGGGGTTCTCCCATATATCTGGGCCTCTAAGTCAAGTCACCAAGGGTGAAGCGAAAGAAAAGTTATTTTGGTCTAAAATCCAATAGAAGGCATTTGCCGATTTGAGGCAGCGTCTCTCATCTCCCCAATTTCTCACATTACTAGACCTGCAACAACCATTTGAGATTAAGACAGATGCCTCTGACTATGCTATTAGTGTAGTTCTTACTTAGTAGGGGCATCGAGTGGTTTACCACAGTGAGACACTTTCAGAAACAGTCTGAAAGTACCTCACCTATGACAAAGAAATGTATTCTATTGTGCAGGACTGATGTCAATGGAAGCATTACATTCTGGGGAAGGAAATGGTCATCCACACAGACCACCGACCCCTGCAGTTCATATAGACACAAAGGAAGTTGCAGAATGATCATCATCAAAAATGGTCCACATAACTGCAACAATTCCATTTGAACATTAAGTACAAGAAGGCCAGCACCAATAATGTTGCAAACTACCTCACCCGACCACCAGTCATGGTGCTAATCACTGTGCTCAACTCCTATGGGCAAGAGATTTCGGGGTGGCCACTCCTGGAAGGTAAGAAAGTTCCAAAATTTCACCTCCAGGATGCACTGTTATGCCACCTAGGCCACATATGTGTTCCTTCAAGTGAGCATGCCAACATGATTTGGGAGGCGCACTACAATCAGGTCATTGGACATTTTAGAGTAGAGAAAATAGTGGAAGTACTGCAAAAGTATTTTTATTGGCTGAACCTTCATCAGGATGTTGGGAGGTACATTAAATCATGCACTACTTGTGCCATTTCCAAACCAACCATCAAGAAGAAAGGCCTATATACTCCTCTTCCTACTCCTAGTCGACCTTGGGAATCCATCTCCATGGATTACATGTCGGGCCTTCCTTCTACTAAGCATGGAAATAACTGTGTTTTCATGGTTGTCAACAAATTCTCTAAGATGGCCATTATGGCAGCCTACAAGAAGAGTATCACAACAGAGGCCACTGCTAAGCTATTCTTTGAGAGAGTGTGGGTACACTGTCGAATCCCATAGTCCATTGACTTGAATTAGGACAACAAATTCCTAAGTTCATTTTGGTCAAGTATCTGGTCGATCCTGGATACCAAACTTACTAAGTCCACGACTTTCCATTCCCAAAATGATGGCCAAACAAAGGTTGTCAACAAGATGATTGTACACATTCTCAGCATGTGCAACTCGAAGCATCCACGCACATGGGATGAAATCCTCCCTATGTCTAGCACAACTATAATAGACCTCTCCACAGCTCAACAAGCCATAACCCCTTTCAGGTAGGGCTGGGATTTAAGCCATTATGTCCCATTGATGTTTCCATACCATTTGTAGCTACTGAGGCATATTTGAATCACGTCTAGTCTGAAGCTGAGACGGCTCACAACTTGATTGAGTGCATTCAACACATCTACCAACAGGTCCATGATATATTGGACATAACCAAAGCTAAGTATAAGCATTGACATAATCAACATCGGGTGTTGCACAAGTTCCAGGTGGGCAACAAAGTTTGGCTACATTTGCAGAAGGAGTGCCTCTTTGGACCTCACTGCAAGCTTCGCCCACTCTGATATTGGCCATACACAATCACCAAGGTTGTAGGGGACAATGCCTTCAAGATCAACATTCCACCATTACTTGGTCTGCACCAAGTGTTTAATGTAGATCACCTTTGACCATACTTTTCACCATTGTTGGACACATTCGACATTGCAGAACAACCCACACCTGTTATCACTCCATAATTTCCATAGGATGTGGAGAGAAACCCAGAGGTAACCAAAAAATGACTTTTAAAGATGGGATCTAGCCCTTCCAACTTCAGAGAGGGATCTCTCTATCTGATTTAGATTCCTGTTTTAAGATATTAGGCTAGTTATTGAGTTTTGAGGTTGGTTTTTCAAATATTTGGTTGAAAATTGTAGGGAAAGTCCATTAGGAATGGGGTCATGAGTCTTTGGGTGATCAAACAAAAAAATGATAGAGTAGCTGTAACAGGACAGGATATGAAAACTTTCATATTTTTTAAATTATTTGTGGAGTGTATAGGATTAATATGATTTAAGTTTAATTAAATATAGATAATGTTGTGATGAATTCTATATTTAACATTAGAATGAAAACATTGATATTGTTTACAAGCTAGTGTAGAGTACACTTGAGAAAATTTGACCCTTTATCTTCTTGAAACAATAGAGATTGAAAACATATGGAAAACTGAGAAAATAACAATTTCACATGAGAAAGTACATCATCAATTTCTTGACACATGAATCTTGGAACACAAACTCTATGTATTATTGTAAATTGATCACTTCAGTACAATGCACAACTTCAACAAAATACAAAACTTCAACTTCAACTTGAATCAAAATGCTTGAACATAAAGCTTGATTAAATTTGAAGTTATGCATTTTTGAATCAAGTAAAATATCTCCAACATCCTTCCAATATAAATCTTGATTCAAGATGAAGACCTTTACAACTTTAAGTTTAAGAAATCTAGCATTGGTTTTGGTCAAACCAGTAGGAACTTGTAAATTCTACAAAACATACACAATATCTTCATACCAGGGGGAAATAAGAAAGTTTTCTGATACATGTGGAATCACATATCTTGTTGTTCATATAGAGAAGTTACTACAAAATTTATCTCTAGTGCATGAAAATTTGACTCAGCCATTAATTTGACTAGTCCTTGACCTTTGATGAGTTTAGTAGGTTTTATTTCAATGTCATATTCTAAAATCATTGGAATCCATTTGCCTCTTTTCCCATCTAGATTAGTTTGAGTGAGGATATCTTTCACCACTGCACTTGGAACGAAAGAAATTATGTGAGAATGTATAATATACACTCTGAAGTCCTTCAAAGCCTTTACTAAAGCAAAAGATTGTTTTTCCATGATATTGTACTTCAAGGAGGCATCTCTTAAAGCTCCACTGAAGAATGCTATAGGTTGTTCATGTCCCTCATTTTTCTGCAACAAAACTGCTGCAATAATGTGCTTTGATGCAAAAGAAAAAATCATGAAATCTTTAGTAAAATCAGGGCTAATTAAAACAGGAGCACATGTCAAAGATACTTTTACCTCACTGAAATATTTTTTAGCCTCACTATTCCATTTTATTTCAGTATCCTTCTTCAGCATGTTTGTGATTTCTCTCAAAATCTCGGCTAGGTTTGGGATGAATCTTCTCAGAAAGTTATCCTGCCAATGAAAGACTGAATTTATTTTTTGTTCTTGGGAGGATCAATCTTCATTATGGCTTCAACTCTGCTGGGGTCTATTCTGATACCATATTTTGAAATAATGTGACCAAGTAGCTTTCCTTCCTCTAAACCAAAAATATATTTTTTGGGATTCAAGGAAATACCATATTTCTGACATTTCTCAAAAACTATCCTTAAGTGAAGTAGGTGATATTCATATGTTTTGGAGAATACAATAATGTCATTTAGATAAATCACAATAAATCTATCCTTCTCATCTGTGAAAGAAATATCCATTGCTCTCTAGAAAGTGGCCCCTGCATTCATAAGGCCAAAGGGCATCTTCACATACATAAAGGTTCCCCAAGGTGTTGTGAAAGTTGTTTTATGTTGATCATCAAGGTGCACTAGAATTTATTATATCCTGAAAAACCATTGAGCAAAGAAATTCGGTTGAAACCAACTACTTTTTGTAAAATATGATCCATTTTAGTTATAGGGTAATTATCTTTGAGTGACACGTTGTTCAGATTCCTAAAATCTACACATACTCTTATTTCCCGTGTCTTTCTCCTTGTTGGCACTAGATTTAACATCCATTTTGAAAATCTTAAAGGCACAATGATTTTGGCATCAATTTTTTTTCAACCTCTTTTTTAATCAAGGATAATAGAACTAGATTTAACCTTCTTAATTTCTTGAAAGGTTTTTGGTCCTCTCTGATGGGAATGACATGTTGTATAATACTGGTATCATATGCCTTTAGATCTTCATAACCCCAAGAAAACACATCAGATTATTCTTTTAGTAGATCAGTGTACTTCTTTCATTGGGAGGTAAGGACTTAGACACCTTTACAATCTTCATATTTTCTTCAGTACCTATATTATAGTCTTCAACCTCAGCTCCTACAGGTTTTATATTTGGCTTTTTAGCCACATTATTAAAATCAAGCAGATCTTCTAATGGTACCGAATCCCTTGGGAACACATTATCTTTCAATTGTAGGACCTCAAGATCTTCTGGATTTTTATTAGTCTCGTTCAAAACTATTTCATTCATACCATTATCTACATTGTTATTTGTATCAATATGTACATTCTCAAATTCTTCTTTTAACTATAAAATTTTTTCTACCTACTTATCACTACCAAAAACCTACCAATATCTAACGTTATCTAGGAAAACTGACCTATGCTTCACTTCAACCTCAAATTTTCTATTAGGATGAAAAGGAATCTTACAAGTACTAGTTGAAGTAGCCAATGCATTAGCTAAGATATTTTGACCCTTAGGAATCAGAGATAACTGATACTTTGGGAAAAACTACAGAAAATCCAAGACATAATTTCTGTAGGCCCATAGTCTAGCGTGTTTAGCCAAGTACTCACCTTTGATTTGATTAATGGTGAGTTCCAAATCACCATGTAAATATATCCTTTTAGCTCCCAACCTTTTCAAAAGTTGTAGTCCTAAAAGGAGTGCTTCATACTCAGCAATATTATTGGTGCATTGGAAATTTAGCTTGTAATAATATCCCTTGGCTATATCTGTTTGTGAGTTTGAGACCCAAACACCTGCCCCTGATCCTTCCTTGCTCACTATCCCATTGTTGGGTGATTTAATTACGAGTTGAATCCCTGTCATTAATTGTCAACCTGGGCTTCGTGGAACTAACAAGGTATACCTGTACTATACGTATTAGGTGGTTATTTATTAGAATAGATTAATCTAATGCAGTTAAAAACTAATTACAAAAAAATTTAAATCAATCTAATCCATAAAACTAAACATAAATAAATTGAAATCACACTTGCATAAATGAAATCACACCACACTTGCATAAATGAAATCACACTTGTAGAATGGAAATCACCCTTGCAGAATTGAAATCACACTTACACATGCTGAAATCAAATCACAGTTGCTAAATATAAATGAAATAAAACAACTACACTATGTTACCAATATGTACAAAGGTGTGCAAACTATGGTTGATGGGGGCCCTCCATTCCTCAAGAAGCACACTGAACCAACTATCACATCTTAGAGATCAAAATAGCAGTATGTATTTCATAAAGTTGAAGTTACAATATATTACAATAATTCTCTCTCCTCACTTTACTAATTACATCTAGAACTTGGAACCACCAACTAGAAACTAGTAACGAACACTAACACTCACAACCTATAACTTGTAGCTAACAACCATTTGTATGAAGGGTGCACTCCTATTTATCCAAAAATTGAGGATAACTATACAATAAATATAGATCCTGAGATGTCTCCTAAATTTACATTTATCTCTTTATGGTTACAACCAATCACCTAAAAATGTAAGATACAAATCCTCTTATCCATGTTTATTCTCCTTTGAATGTGCATAGTTAATGATCCACATCTTCTATAATTACTCCACAAATCTTCATGAGTTGGAATTTGAAATTCGAATTTGTGGTTGGGCGGCCAAGTAGGACCCTTCTAGAATCTCCAAGTAGGCCTACAATATCATAAAACTCATAACAATTTTAGATATATATGAAAATATGTTAATTTCCTAACATTTAATCACAAACTCACTTATAATTCTTAAAATCAATGACTTGGAAAATAACAATGATAAACCCATGTAATGATGAAAATGGTTATTTAATGTAAGGTTATGGGGCTATAGAGTTATGGAATGAGGGTAAAATTATGGAAATGAATGTGAAAGTGGATGATATTTTGGAGACCTAACATACCCCCCAAGTGAAGATGTTGCATGTCCTCATGCAACTATTACATTGATTCCCTTAATCATATGTTTATCTTCTTGAAATGTTTTTCTTCTTTATGCGATTTGGCTTTGTATTGATTCTCTTTTAAATTTTCATAATCATATCATTTGACAATTTTATTATTTTTGCAAAAATTTATTTTGAATTACATTTGATTGCAACATATACTTTTAATGGTTAGTCCTTGTGTGACAACCAAAATTTTATGAGTATTGGTTCTTGTGTAACAATACTTTTGTTATTTTTGTTGCATCAAAATACTTGAAAACATTGAGAATTCCATTTTAAGTCCCATAGCAATTGTTATCCATTTAATGTGATCATCAATTGATCATTGCAAAACATATAAAATTTTGGAATCAAAATGCAATAATAGTTTATTTGGGTAAAATATGTTGGTTAGGATGAAATGAAATGTGACATGTGGCATGAAATGTGAATATCCCTTCCCCTCAACTTAAGGTGTTTTCCGTTTTTGGTAAATGAAAAAGGGAATATGAATGTGGTGAGTGATTTTCCAAAATCACAATTTTAGCATTTAAGGAATTACATGATTAAAGATTAGAAAATAACATATCTTCACTTTCCTGAAAAGTGGACAAGCTATGTATATCGAAGAGTGTGGTTGTTGCTGCTGGATCATGGAATATGAAGTAAAAGAATCTTATCTACTTTTTCTTTCTCTTGGTTGTATGAATAGAGGATGATATTGGAATATTTATTGCTATGGCTCCTGAATTCTGAATTGAATCTTGCTGCAAACTGCTGAAATCATGTAGTCTTCATTGATTCCCACTCAGTGGCATAATTCTTATCTATATGAATAGATGTGTCAATGTCAAACATAGAGAATAAATTGTTGGATTACTGGCCATTAATGAATGCCATTAACCAACTTGAAATTACTCACCATTGATGTCAATGAGAGTCAAGATGCCTATGTACATATTACTGGGTACGAATAGATATTTCGTAGTCGAGTCACCTATTAGATCCAACAAATAGGGGACATTGATGTATTCCCACTTTTTATTGGTAAGAGAACTTTCCATTAAGGCAAACAAGCCTCAAGCTACTTGAAATATCTCTATTCTTGATCCTAGATGATGTGTCGGAGTCGATGGGTCAAAACTTGTTAGAAGGGAGGACTTAAGGAATCCTCCATCATCTAACGCGAGTATGAAATAATAATTTGAAGGACTATAGATGGAAAATTTTCATTGAAGCAAGGTTTATTTGACAAAAAGGAAATGGAAAATGGGGTGACTAAGCTTTGTAAGGGAGCTAAATGACTTTATTTTTGGGTTAAGGGTGAGTGAAAATTAGGAAGGAAAGTATGAATTTTGCAAAGGGAAATGAGTTTTTGGTAGTAAGGAGATGGAAAATAATGGATTGACTGTAGGCTTAAAATGTGTAGCAATGGCAAAATTGGTATGTGTTTAGTAGAAATGTTGTAGTGGGTTTGATTTTGCATTGAATGATCATGCCCTTTGGAAAGAAACTTGGTCTTTGAAAAGGTACTCATGCATGTAGTTTCATCTTCCTTCATCATTCTGGAACTTGAAAAAACTTAGCAATTTATGAAATAAAATGTAAGACTATCAAAAGAGAGAGGTGATTAGTCCCTCTTCATTTGATATATACAAAAAACTTAGAAATAATACTAATAAATAAATTTAGTAACAAAAAATTAAATGCACTTTTACCTGATCAGTACCATGGATCACCTGTTATTGTTTTGTTGGTGACTTCTTCATTGTGTTTTTAACCAATTTTGAGCTTGAGACCTCTTCTCCACACATTTAATGCTTCATCAATAAAGCATAAACCAAATTTGCATAAGCTACTGAATTGTGGCGATTATGCAACTACCAAAAATGCAAATTGTTGCATTGCCTTTCTGCTTTTACAACTTGCAATTAGATTTGGATGGTGGTTTGTTAATTATCATAGTTGGGTTTTTAAATATTTGCAAGTTTTTATGAAATTTGAAGTCTAGAACTGCATTTGTTCTTTTTCTTTAGCGCTCCACCCTTGTCCATGATCTCCTAGACCAAGAAAATGCTCAAAATTCATAATTTTTGGATCAACTTGAAACCAACACCAAAGCGTAGACCTCATTTCCCTAAATCCAATGCAATTTGTTTCACTAAAATCCAACTTTAGATGCTCCTGGAATCACGTTCTGATCGTTTTGTGAAACAACTAAAAAAAATTGGATTTTGCGTCGCAGGAATGCCTAGTCCGCAGTACGTATGTTGATTGGGTCATGACGTGGCAAGTTTGACTCTTTCTCATTGGCGAATAAGTGTTTGACACTAGGCACTATTTTACTGGTTGATAGGTGGTTGTTTTTTATTGGTTTACAGGTTGCTGTGTTGGCCCAACGAGGGAGTGCCACATGGCCTCCTCGTGGTGGGCCAAAATTTTGTTGGAGGTCAAATGGCCTCCATGAGAATCGAACCCGAGACCTGTTATCCACCAACAAAACTCTTAACAAACTCTGCTAACTCATGTCTTGTTAAACATAGTCTAATTTTTTGAATTTAAGGTTGATGGGCATGCCTTTGGAGAAAGGGGTCAGGGCTAAGCCCTCACCCCTAGCCCTCCAGTACCATAGGACCACAGGTGGGGGCCAAGGGATAGGCCTTTTCCCTGACCATGGTCCCATGAAAAGCGCAATGTGGCGAGGTCCTAGCATAAAATGAAAGGGGCTAGCCCCTGGGAACATGGTGCCATGTGACCAAAGATGTGGAAAAAAAGGGCTAAGTACAAATTTTAACTGTCCTACAATTTTGACCATGGATCGGGAATATAGGCTAGCCTTTCATTCACTTTCTGCACTCGGGGCACACATGCTAGGTTTGGAACGAATTGTAGGATTATTAACAACAGAATTGGGCAAAAACTTAAAACAATGATATTTTATGTTAGATCTAAGACTTTTGTGATCCGTAATGTAGAGAGATAAGTCTTTTGGATTAATCACATAGTTAGGATTTGGTCGATGTTTCGAACCAACTAGTGTGGTTCATCCTGAGGACAAGGTCAGAAATCCATTGATTAGAAGGAATAAATAGTAAGGATGCAACATTGCCCAGAGTTAATCGTTAGAAATTAGTTGTTGGTGAATTAGTTAGCAGGTCAAGAAATTAATTATTTTGGAATTAGGGGCGAGGAAAACTAATCTAAATTTATTTAAAAATAGATGTTAAGGAATAATTAAAAGTAAAAATAATATTATTTTATTGAGTTGACTTATTAAAAGTAAGAAAAGAAAAGAAAAGAAAAGAGGGAATCCAAGATAAATTAAACCAAATCAGAGTCAAAGGATCACTGGAAAATATTTAAAAAAAATATTAAAAAAATAATAAAAATAAATAAATAAATGAAAATCGATAATTTTGGATAAAATAATAATAATAATAATAATGATAATAATAATAATAATAATAATAAATAAATAATAACGAATAATAATAATAATAATAATAATAATAATAATAATAAAACTGATAAAAATAAAATAAATAGGGGAATCAGGCAGACCCAAAAAAAAGAAAATAAGACAGGATCAAAAAAGGAATGAAGGGTTATGATGAGAGAGTTGGAATCCAAATCTTACTTAATTTCCAACCATCATCCCTATTAATTTTTTTGGTGTGCCTTTCAATCTCAATCACAGCCCTAAGCTTCCTGTGGTGGAAATGATCTATCTTAGCGATAACTTTGGATTCTTCAATGCAGACTTGGTGCTTCGATTTTTCAGCATGCTTAGCTAAGGCTGATGAGTGGGAGAAATTGTATCTGATGTATATTGCATTCTCATTGATCCTCTATATAATAGATCTACCTGTTTCTCCAATGTAGGGGATACACAGGAGCAGGGAACAAGGTAGACCCCTTTCGAGTCCTTAGGGTCAATGGTGTCTTTAATAGATCTAAGAGAGTTTTTGATGGTATTGAGAGGTTTGAACAAAGAATATACATTCATATTTTTGAGGATATGGGCAATCCTATCAGTGGTTCCTTAGAAATATGGAAGATGAACCTTAGATATAGGATAGTCATGAGCAGGTTTAATCCTAGGTTCTTTGCATGCCTTGTGAAAGGCCTTGAGGCTTTGAGACCCGCTATACCCATTATTTCTAAAAGCTTTAAGAAGATGGGATTTCTCCTGTTCGAGGTGGCTATCATCAGAGATTCTAAGAGCACGGGTAGCAAGAGTGCTGAGAACCTCGAATTTCTGGGCTCGGAAATGATGAAAACTGGCATTGAGATATTGTTCCATGTGAGTCTTCTTCCGAAAGACTTGGTGATGAATGGAACCATCATCCATCCTCGAAAGGAGAATGTTGAGAAAGGGAAGGCGGTTGTCCACCTCATCTTCCATCGTGAACTTGATGGAGTCAGAAAGAGAATTCAGGTGGTTGATAAATAGGTCTAGCTTCTCCTGACCATGATGCCAGATGACACAGGTATCATCAATGAATCTCTTCCATTTTTTAGGGCGCAATTTAGCGGTGGTAAGGCCATGGCCTCAAAATATTCCATAAACAAGTTAGCAATGATAGGGGAAAGAGGGGAGCCCATCTCCAAACCGCAAATTTTCTCATAAAACTCACCTTGGAAACTGAAGAAAGTCGAGGTGAGGTAGAGGCCAACCAACTTGGTAGTGTCCTTTTCGTTAATGCAATTTATGATATCAATGGTTTCTTGGATGGGGATTTTGGTGTATAAGAAAACAACGTCAAAACTAACCAGTAAATCACCTGATTCCAATTTGATATCTCTCCACTCTTGAATAAAGGAAGCAGAGTCTTTAACAAAAGAATCAATGCATCCAACAAGAGGTTTGAACTTCTGAGCTAAGAATTTAGCAAGAAGATAGGTAGGACCACCTATTGTGTTGACAATAGGTCGCAAGGGGCCCTAGATTTATGAATCTTTGGCAGGCCATAGATTCTAGGGGTAAGGGGATTGCTCTCAATGAGCCTACGGGAAAGAGGATTAAGAGACAAATCTGACTTAATAGCGGTTGCAACCTCCTTAGAAACAGACTTAATGGGATCCTTTTTAATATTGATGTAACTTCCACTGTTAGATAGATGA
The DNA here is from genome assembly GCA_031772625.1 of Pinus tabuliformis. Classification (NCBI taxonomy): domain Eukaryota; kingdom Viridiplantae; phylum Streptophyta; class Pinopsida; order Pinales; family Pinaceae; genus Pinus; species Pinus tabuliformis. Next base: position 905,187,526 of record CM062811.1, read on the forward strand.
TCTAACATTTTGTGGACATAATCAGACCCAATCGCTTAAAGCCACAACTTGACCCTTTTTAACAACGCTGGATGACAGTCTTGATGTCGATTCTGAGGCAGATCCAGAGATAAAAGCGCGTTTCCCACCATTTAATAAATTATCAAACTTTGCTGAATGCTTTTTCTTGCAGATAACCTCTAAATGGAGGGCTTTGGCAACTGAACATGCATCGATTATATTCAAAAGTAAATCTAAAACCCCATTCACCAGATCCATATGGAGATCAAAGAGCCTGCAGGAAAGACGATCTAGATCCTGCTGCAATACAGTAATCTCAGATCTAACGAGAGGCAGACCAGATTTAAGAAAAATCTGCGAGTTCTTAGAATTGTTAAGAGGATGTGAAATAAGGGCAAACACTGGAATCAACGATGCATCCCTACATCTTTTGAGGAACGTAAAATCATATTTTTTCTTAGAAACTTGCAGTCGAGTTTATTCGAAATGTCGAGCCTTATCTGCCATGTCCCTTCTGTGTAGGGTAATAATGTTAGATCTAAGACTTTTGTGATCCATAATGTAGAGAGATAAGTCTTTTGGATTAATCACATAGTTAGGATTTGGTCAACATTTCGAACCAACTAATGTGGTTCATCCTTGAGACAAGGTGAGAAATCCATTGATCAGAAGGAATAAATAGTAAGGATGCAGCATTGCCCAGAGTTAGCTGTTAGAAATTAGTTGTTGGTGAATTAGTTAGTAGGTCAAGAAATTAATTACTTTGGCATTAGGGGTGAGGAAAAATAATCTAAATTTAGTTAAAAATAGATGTTAAGGAATAATTAAAAGTTAAAATAATATTATTTTAATATTATTTTATTGGGTTGACTTATTCATCATCGAAAACTAGCTGCTAGGAAAATATATTTAATCTCAAAATAAATCATTATAAATAACATTAATTTCTATATTAAAATAATGTTATGTTTATACTATCTGAAAAAAAATTAACAATAACAATAATAATAAATAATTAAATAATAACAAATAATAATAATAATAATAAAACTGATAAAAATAAAATAAAATAGGGGAACCAGGCGGACCCAAAAAAAAGGAGATAGGATGAAAAAGGAATGAAGGGTTATGATGAGAGAGTTCGAATCCAGCTCTTACTCAATTTCCAACCATCATCCCTATTAAGATTTTTTGCATGCCTTTCAATCTCAATCAGCTAATTCACCAACAACTAATTTCTAATAGCTAAATCTGAGCAATGCTGCATCCTTACTATTTATTCCTTCTGATCAATGGATTTCTCACCTTGTCCTGAGGATGAACCACATTACCAAATCCTAACTATGTGATGCATCCGAAAGACTTATCTCTCTACAATGATATTTTACTCAATTTTTGGCGAAATGAGGTGCAAAAAGAGTTAAAATAGGGGTTTTCGACAGTGCTAGATCCATTGGGGGCAATATTTTTGCTGTTTGAGCTCTCTAAAAGCATTTGATTATGAATTTAGATCTCTTATCCAATTTTTATTGCAAAATTTTAATACTAACTTTGTTCAATTTTCTTTTCTAATCTTCTAGATCATAGAGAGTGTAAGAAGTGAACATATTCATGGATTTTAGGCATCTGTGGTTCATTTCTTTTGAGTTTAGTCTTGGAGTATCCACAACAGAAACCATATTTGTCAACGTTTCAAATCCCAACAGGGATCCATCATGAGGACCAATCTGAATGATGATAGAAGAAGAGCTTTGTGATAGGATAAATAGTTAAAAGAAAATATTTGATTTTTTAAGGAGATGAAGGTCAACTATTAATTTTTATTTATAATAATTATTAACAATAATAAAAGTTTTTATCATAATCTTTAAATAAATTTCTTCTTATTTTTAATAGATTTCATATTAGTTGAATATTGTAAAAGTTGATTAATTGAATGAATTTTATAAAAAAATTAATATATTTTAATTATTATTTTAATTTATAATAATTAATAACAGTTTATTATAATATTTTAGTAAATTGCTTTTAATTTTGTTATTATTAATAGATTTTATATTAGATGATGTGATTAATTAGTTAATTGATTGAATAGATTTTATATAGTTAATTAATTGAATAGATTTTATATAGTTTAAAATTTGTAGTTATTATGTTTTTAATTCTAAAAGAATATATTCAAAAAATAATTTTTATTGTAAATAATTAATAATCATTAATAAATTTTTTATTAGCAATCTTTATAATAAAATGATAAATATTATTATAAATCTTCAATAATAATAATGATAATTATTATTAAGAATAATAATTTTATTTTAATTTCTTTAATAGTATAAGATTAGATTGTTTTGATAAATTAATTGATTAGTAGATATTATAATTAAAACTAATTATTATTATAAATAATTAATAATCATTATTATTATTATTATTATAAATAAATTATTATTACTATTATTATTATAAATAATCTTTATATTAAATGATAATTCTTATTATAAAAACTTAATAATAACATTTATTTTTATTTTTATTTTATTCTTATGTATTAATGATATAAGATTATATAGTTATAAGATCATATAGTTATAAGGACAGGAGAGGAAAATAGTTACCTGATTACCTGGGATGTTTTGGTGGCTCTAATCCTCTGAGAAGTGAACATACTCAGAAATATTGAAACTTTTTATTCAAAAACAAAGCAAAAATATTCGATTTCTAACTTCAAATTGTGGATCTCAAAACTCTATTTGTCTCCTTCTTCTCAAATATTCATTCTCTTTCTACATCTTCCTGCAATTGATTAGTTAGATGGGTGGCTCTTACTGTACCACAATAAATAAAATTGTAAATAAAATGAAATCTAACTTTAAAAAGTAAAAAAAAAAAAACACATCACCAAACTTGGTTTTTATTCATTGATTCTATCCTACTCTACTCTACTAGAAATAGAAAAATTGTTTCAAGTGTACGCATATTTCCAGTGTAACCATGTGCGTAACAAGAGTAAACAGATATTCATGCTTAGTTATGAAAAATATGCATTAAAACACATGAAATAACGAAAAACCAGTTGTTTCGATAATACAATAAAATGTAAGACTATCAAAAGAGAGAGGTGATTAGTCCCTATTCATTTGATATATACAAAAAACTTAGAAATAATACTAATAAAACAAATTTAAGAACGAAAAATTAAACTCACCTTTACCTGATCAGTACCATGGATCATCTATTATTGTTCTGTTGGTGACTTCTTCATTGTGTTTTTAACCAATTTTGAGCTTGAGACCTCTTCTCCACACATTTAATGCTTCATCAATAGAGCATAAACCAAATTTGCATAAGCTACTGAATTGTGTCTATTATGCAACTACCAAAAATGCAGATCATTGCATTGCCTTTCCGCTTTTACAACTTGCAATAAGACTCGGATGGTGTTTTGTTAATTATCGTAGTTGGGTTTTTAAATATTTGCAAGTTTTTATGAAAGTTGAAGTCTCGAACTGCATTTGTTCTTTTTCTTTAGGGCTCCACCCTTGTCCATGATCTCGTGGACCAAGAAAATGCTCAAAATTCATAATTCTTGGATCAAGTTGAAACCAACACCAAAGTGTAGATTTCATTGCCTTGAATCCAATGCAAATTGCTTCACTAAAATCTGACTCCAGATGCTTCCAAAATCGCATTCTGATCATTTTGTGAAACAACTAAAAAAAATTGGATTTTCAGTCACAGGAATGCCTAGTCAGAAGTCTGTATGTTGATTGGGTCATGAAGTGGCAAGTTTGACTATTTCTCATTGGCCAATAAGTGTTTGACACTTGGCACTATTTTACTGGTTGACAGGTGGTTGTATTTTATTGGTTTACAGGGTGTTGTGGTGGCCCAATGAGGGAGTGCCACATGGCCTCCTCGTGGTGGGCCAAAATTTTGTTGGAGGTCAAATGGCCTCCATGAGAATCGAACCCGAGACCTGCTATCCAGCAACAATACTTTTAAGAAACTCTGCAAACTCATGTCTTGTTAAACATAGTCTGATTTTTTGAATTTAAGGTTGATGGGCATGCCTTTGGAGAGATGGGCCAAGGCTAAGCCCTAGCCCCTGGCCCTCCAGCACCATAGGACCACAGGCGGGCGTTGAGGGCTAGGCCTTAGCCCTGATCATGGTCTCATGAAAAGCACAATGTCGCTAGGTGCAAGCATAAAATGAAAGGGGCTAGCCCCTTGACACATGGTGCCATATGACCAAAGATGTGGAAAAAAAGGGCTAAGTATGAATTTTAACTGTGCTACAATTTCGACCGTGGATCGGGAATATAGGCCAGGTTTTCATTCACTTTCTATGTTCGGGGCGCACAGGCTGGGTTTGGGTCAAATTGTAGGATTATTAACAACAAAATTGGGCAAAAACTTAAAACAATGATATTTTATGTTAGATCTAAGAATTTTGTGATCCATAGTGTAGAGAGATCAGTCTTTCAGATTAATCACATAGTTAGGATTTGGTCGACGTTTCGAACCAACTAATGTGGTTCATCCTCAGGACAAGGTGAGAAATCCATTGATCATAAGGAATAAATAGTAAGGATGCAACATTGCCCAGAGTTAACCGTTAGAAATTAGTTGTTGGTGAATTAGTTAGTAGGTCAAGAAATTAATTACTTTGGAATTAGGGGTGAGGAAAAATAATCTAAATTTAGTTAAAAATAGATGCTAAGGAATAATCAAAAGTAAAAATAATATTATTTTAATATTATTTTATTGGGTTGACTTATTAAAAGTAAGAAAATAAAGGAAAAGAAAAGAGGGAATCCAAGATAAATTAAACCAAATCAGAGTCAAAGGATAACTCGAAAATATTAAATAAAAAATTAAATAAATAATAAAAATAAATAACTAAATAAATAAATGAAAATCGATAATTTTGGATAAAATAATAATAATAATAATAATAATAATAATAATAATAATAATAATAATAAATAAATAAATAAATAAATAATAACAAATAGTAATATAATAAAACTAATAAAAATAAAATAAAATAGGGGAATCAGGTGGACCCAAAAAAAAAAGACAGGATCAAAAAAGGAATGAAGGGTTATGATGAGAGAGTTGGAATCCAACTCTTACTTAATTTCCAACCATCATCCCTATTAATATTTTTGGTGTGCCTTTCGATCTCAATCGCCTCCCTAAGCTTCCTGTGGTTGAAATGATCTATCTTAGTGATAACTTTGGAATCTTCAATGCAGAGATGGTGCTTCGATTTTTCAGCATCCTAAGCTAAGGCTGATGAGCGGGAGCGATTATGTTTGATGTCTGCTGCATGCTCATTGATCCTCTGTTTAATAGATCTACCTTTTTCTCCAATGTAGGGGATACCAGAGGAGCAGGGAACAAGGTAGACCCCTTTCGAGTCCTTAGGGTCAATGAGGTCTTTAACAGATCTAAGAGAGTTTTTAATGGTATTGAGAGGTTTGAATGAAGAATACACATTCATATTTTTGAGGATATGGTAAATCCTATCAGTGGTTCCTTGGATATATGGAATCTGAACCTTAGAGATAGGATCGTCTTGAGCAGGTTTAATCCTAGGCTCTTTGAATGCCTTGTGAAAGGCCTTGAGGCTTTGAGACCTGCTATACCCATTATTTCTAAAAGCTTCAAGAAGATGGGATTTCTCCTGTTCAAGGTGGCTATCATCAGATATTCTAAGAGCACGGGTAGCAAGAGTGCTGAGAACCCTGAATTTCCGAGCTGGGAAATGATGAGAACTGGCATGGAGATATTGTTCCATGTGAGTCTTCTTCTGAAAGACTTGGAGACGAATGGAACCATCATCCATCCTCAAAAGGAGAATGTTTAGAAAGGGAAGGCGGCTGCCCACCTCAACTTCCATCGTTAACTAGATGGAGTCAGAAAGAGAATTCAGGTGGTTGAGAAATAGGTCTAGCTTCTCCCGACCATGAGGCCAAATGACATAGGTATCATCAACGAACCTCTTTCATTTTTTAGGGCACAATTGAGCCGTGGTAAGGGCCATAGCCTCAATATATTCCATAAACAAGTTAGTGACGATAGGGGGAAGAGGGAAGCCCATCGCCACACTGCAAGTTTTGTCATAAAACTCACCTTGGAAATAGAAGAAAGTCGAGGTGAGGCAGAGGCCAACCAACTTGGCAGTGTATTTTTCAGTAATGAAATTTATGATATCAATGGCTTCTTGGATGGGGATTTTGGTGTACAAGGAAACAACATCAAAACTAACCAGTAAATCACTCGATTCTAATTTGATATCTCTCCACTCTTGAATAAAGGAAGCATAGTCTTTAACAAAAGAATCGGTGCGTCAACAAGAGGTTTGAGCTTCTGAGCTCCATCATGAGATCCACGACCGGAGGAGTCTAATGCTGGGGAAGATGGAGAAACGAAAATCAAAGGAGAGATGGAACATGGAACTTGATGGCAGACCCAAATGCTTAAAGAACCAACCTGATCTTTGTTAACAACGCTGGATGACAGGCTTGATGTTGGTTCTGAGGTAGTGAGAATTGAAGGAGTAGATGACCGAGAAGAGTTGGAACCTGGAAATTGAAGGCAGAACCAATCGCTTAAAGCTGAAACTTGACCCTTGTTAACAACGCTGGATGATAGGATTGATGTTGGTTCTGAAGCAACTCCACAGATAAAAGCGTGTTTCCCACCATTTAATAAATTATCAGACTTTGGTGAATGCTTTTTCTTGCAGATAACCTGTAAGTGGAGGGCTTTGGAAGTTGAACATCCATCGATTATCGTCCAAAGAAAATCCACAACACCATTCGCCAGATCCATATGGAGATCCAACAACCTACAGGAAATATGATCTAGATCCTACCGCAATACACTAATCTCAGATCTAACGAGAGCGAGACTAGATTTAAGAAAAATCTGCAAGTTTTTAGAATTGTTGAGAGGATGTGAAATACGGGAAAACACTGGAATCAACGATGCATCCCTACATATTTTGAGGAATGTAAGATCATATTTCTTCTTAGCAACTTGCAGTTGAGCACATTCGAAATGTCAAGCCTTATCAACCATTTCCCCTTCGTGTAGGGTAATAATGTTAGATCTAAGACTTTTGTGATCCATAATGCACATAGATAAGTCTTTCAGATTAATCACATAGTTAGGATTCGGTCAACATTTCAAACCAACTAATGTGGTTCATCCTTAGGACAAGGTGAGAAATCCATTGATCAAAAGGAATAAATAGTAAGGATGCAACATTGCCTAGAGTTCGCTGTTAGAAGTTAGTTGTTGGTGAATTAGTTAGTAGGTCAAGAAATTAATTACTTTGGAATTAGGGGTGAGGAAAAATAATCTAAATTTAGTTAAAAATAGATGTTAAGGAATAATTAAAAGTAAAAATAGTATTTTAATATTATTTTTAAGGGTTGACTTATTCATCATCGAAAACTAGCTCCTAGGAAAATATATTTAATCTCAAAATAAATCATTTTAAATAACATTAATTTCTATATTAAGATAATAATATGTTTGTACTATTTGAAAAAAAAAAAATAACAATAATAATAATAATAATAAATAAATAAATAATAACAAATAATAATAATAATAAGATTGATAAAAATAAAATAAAATAGGGGAACTAGGCGGACCCAAAAAAGAAAGGAGACAGGATGAAAAAAGGAATGAAGGGTTATGATGAGAGAGCTGGAATCCAGTTCTTAGTCAATTTCCAACCATCATCCCTATTAAGATTTTTGGCGTGCCTTTTGATCTCAATTAGCTAATTCACCAACAACTAATTTCTAACGGCTAACTCTGAACAATGTTGCATCCTTACTATTTATTCCTTCTGATCAATGGATTTCTCACCTTGTCCTGAGGATGAACCACATTAGTTGGTTCGAAACGTCGACCAAATCCTAACTATGTGATGAACCCAAAAAAATTATCTCTCTACAATGATATTTTACTCAATTTTTGGCCAAATGAAGTGCAAAAAGAGTCAAAATAGGGGTTTTCAATAGTGCTAGATCCATTGGAGGCATTATTTTTGCTGTTTGAAAGGCTGTAATTATATGTTTGATTATGAATTTAGATCTCTTATCCAATTTTTATTGCAAAATTTTAAAACTAACTTTGTTCAATTTTCTTTTGTAATCTTCTAGATCACAGAGAGCGTAAGAAGTGAACATATTTAGGGATTTTAGGCAATTGTGGTTCATTTCTTTTGAGTTTAGTCTTGGAGTATCCACAACAGAAACCATATTTGTCAACGTTTCAAATCCCAACAGGGATCCATCATCAGGACCAATTTGAATGATGATAGAAGAAGAGATTTGTGATAGGATAAATAGTTAAAAGAAAATATTTGATTTTTTTAAGTAGATGAAGGTCAACTATTAATTTTTATTTATAATAATTATTAACAATAATAAAAGTTTTTATCGTAATCTTTAAATAAATTGCTTCTTATTTTTAATAGATTTCATATTAGTTGAATATTGTAATAGTTAATTAATTGAATGGATTCTATAAAAAAATTAATATATTTTAATTATTATTTTAATTTTAATTTATATTTATAATAATTCATAACAATTTATTATAATATTTTAGTAAATTGTATTTAATTTTGTTATTATTAATATATTTTATATTAGATGATGTGATTAATTAGTTAATTGATTGAATAGATTTTATATAGTTAATTAATTGAATAGATTTTATATAGTTTAAAATTTGTAGTTATTTTGTTTTTAATTCTAAAAGAATATAATCAAAAACTAATTTTTATTATAAATAATTAGTAATCATTAATAAATTTTTTATTAGTAATCTTTATAATTAAATGATAAATATTATTATAAATATTCAATAATAATAATGCTAATTATTATTAAGAATAATAATTTTATTTTAATTTCTTTAATAATATAAGATTAGATTGTTTTGATAAATTAATCTATTAGTAGATATTATAATTAAAACTAATTATTATTATAAATAGTTAATAGTCATCATTATTATTATTATTATTATTATAAATAATCTTTATATTAAATGATAATTATCATTATAAAAACTTAATAATAATATTTATTTTTATTTTTATTTTATTCTTATGTATTAATAATATAAGATTATATAGTTATAATATTAGATAGTTATAAGGACAAGAGAGGAAAATAGTTACCTGATTACCTGGGATGTTTTGGTGGCTCTAATCCTTTGAGAGGTGAACATACTCAAAAATATTGAAACTCTTTATTCAAAAAAAAGAAAAAAGATTTGATTTATAACTTCAAATTGTTGATCTCAAAACTCTATTTGTCTCCTTCTTCTCAAATATTCATTCTCTTTCTACATCTTACTGTACCACCAATAAATAAAATTGTAAATAAAATGAAATCTAACTTTAAAAACTTAAAAAAAAAACACATCACAAAACTTGGTTTTTATTCATTGATTCTATCGTACTCTACTTTACTGGAAATAGAAAAATTGTTTCAAGTGTACGCATATTTCCAGTGTAACCACGTGCGTAACAGGAGTAAACAGATATTCATGCTTAGTTATGAAAAATATGTATTAAAACACATGAAATAATGAAAAACGAGTTGTTTTGATAATACAATAAAATGTAAGACTATCAAAAGAGAGAGGTGATTAGTCCCTATTCATTTGATATATACAAAAAACTTAGAAATAATACTAATAAAACAAATTTAAGAACGAAAAATTAAATGCACCTTTACCTGATCAGTACCAGGGATCACCTATTATTGTTTTGTTGGTGACTTCTTCACTGTGTTTTTAACCAATTTTAAGCTTGAGACCTCTTCTCCACACATTTAATGCTTCATCAATAGAGCATAAACTAAATTTGCATAAGCTACTGAATTGTGTCGATTATGCAACTACCAAAAATGCAGATCATTGCATTGCCTTTCCGCTTTTACAAATTTCAATTAGACTCGGATGGTGGTTTGTTAATTATCATAGTTGGGTTTTTAAATATTGGCAAGTTTTTATGAAATTTGAAGTTTGGAACTGCATTTGTCCTTTTTCTTTAGGGCTCCACCCTTGTCCATGATCTCGTGTACCAAGAAAATGCTCAAAATTCATAATTCTTGGATCAACTTGAAACCAATACCAAAGCATAGATTTCATTGCCTTGAATCCAATGGAATTTGTTTCACTAAAATCCGACTTCAGATGCTCTCAGAATCACGTTCTGATCGTTTTGTGAAACTATTAAAAAAAATTGGATTTTGAGTCACATGAATGCCTAGTTAGAAGTCGGTATGTTGATTGGGTCATGACATGGCAAGTTTAACTATTTCTCATTGGCCAATAATGACACTAGGCACTATTTTACTGGTTGACAGGTGGTTGTTTTTTATTGGTTTACAGGTTGCTGTGGTGGCCCAACGAGGGAGTGCCACATGGCCTCCTCATGGTGGGCCAAAATTTTGTTGGAGGTCGAATGGCCTCCATGAGAATCGAACTAGAGACCTATTATCCACCAACAAAACTCTTAACAAACTCTGCTAACTCATGTCTTGTTAAACATAGTTTGATTTTTTGAATTTAAGGTTGATGAGCGTGCCTTTGGAGAAAGGGGCCAGGGCTAAGCCCGAGCCCCTAGCTCTCCAGCACCATAGGACCACAGGCAGGTGCTGAGGGCTAAGCATTAGCCCTGACCATTGTCCCATGAAAAGCGTAATGTGGCCAGGTGCTAGCATAAAATGAAAGGGGCTAGCCCCTCGGCACATGGTGCCATATGACCAAAGATGTGGAAAAAAAGGGCTAAGTACGAATTTTAACTGTCTTACAATTTCGACCGCGGATCGGGAATATAGGCCAAGTTTTCATTCACTTTCTATGCTTGGGGCGCACAGGCTGGGTTTGGGTCGAATTGTAGGATTATTAACAACAAAATTGGGCAAAAACTTAAAACAATGATATTTTATGTTAGATCTAAGACTTTTGTGATCCATAATGTAGAGAGATAAGTCTTTCAGATTAATCACATAGTTAGGATTTGGTCGAATTTTCGAACCAACTAATGTGGTTCATCCTCAGGACAAGGTGAGAAATCCATTGATCAGAAGGAATAAATAGTAAGGATGCAACATTGCCTAGAGTTTACCATTAGAAATTCGTTGTTGGTGAATTAATTAGTAGGTCAAGAAATTAATTACTTTGGAATTAGGGGTGAGGAAAAATAATCTAAATTTAGTTAAAAATAGATGTTTAAGGAATAATTAAAAGTAAAAATAATATTATTTCAATATTATTTTATTTGGTTGAATTATTAGAAGTAAGAAAAGAAAAGAGGAGGGAATCCAAGATAAATTAAACCAAATCAGATTCAAAGGGTAACTGGAAAATATTAAATAAATAATAAAAATAAATAACTAAATAAATAAATGAAAATAGATAATTTTGGATATAATAATAATAATAATAATAATAATAATAATAATAATAATAAATAATGATAACAAATAATAATAATAAAACTGATAAAAATAATATAAAATAGTGGAATCAGGCGGACCCAAAAAAAAAAGATAGGATCAAAAAAGGAATGAAGGGTTATGATGAGAGAGTTGGAATCAAACTCTTACTTAATTTCCAACCATCATCCCTATTAATATTTTTGGCGTGCCGCCCACAAGGCTTTGGATTGACGGTGAATGGGTGCACTGCTAAAGCACTCCTTGCGATAGGTCACGGGTTCAAATCCCCTGTGGGTGCTTAGGTAGTATTATATATATATATATATATATATATATATATATATATATATATATATATATATAATATTTTTTGTGTGCCTTTCGATCTCAATCGCCTCCCTAAGCTCCCTGTGGTGGAAATGATCTATCTTAGCGATAACTTTGCATTCCTCAATGCAGACATGGTGCTTCGATTTTTTAGCATACTCAGTGAAGGCTGATGAGCGAGAGAGATTGTGTCTGATGTCCGTTGCATGCTCATTGATCCTCTATTTAGTAGATCTACCTTTTTCTCCAATGTAGGGGATACCACAGGAGTAGGGAACATGGTATACCCCTTTCGAGTCCTTAGGGTCAATGGGGTCTTTAACAAATCAAAGAGAGTTTTTAATGGTATTGAGAAGTTTGAACAAAGAATATACATTCATCTTTTTGAGGATATGGGCAATCCTATCAGTGGTTCCTTGGATATATGGAATATGAACCTTAGAGATAGGATCGTCCTGAGCAAGTTTAATCCTAGGCTCTTTGCATGCCTTGTGAAAGGCCTTGAGGCTTTGATACCTGCTATACCCATTATTTCTAAAAGCTTCAAGAATATGGGATTTCTCTTGTTCGAGGTGGCTATCATCAGAAATTCTATGAGCACGGGTAGCAAGAGTGCTGAGAACCTTGAATTTCTGGGCTCGGAAATGATGAGAACTGGCATGGAGATATTGTTCCGTGTGAGTCTTCTTCCGAAATACTTGGTGATGAATGGAACCATCATCCATCCTCGAAAGGAGAATGTTGAGAAAGGGAAGGCAGTCGTCCACCTCAACTTCCATCGTGAACTTGATGGAATCAGAAAGAGAATTCAGGTGGTTGAGAAATAGGTCTAGCTTCTCCCGACCATGAGGCCAGATGACACAGGTATCATCAACGAACCTCTTCCATTTTTTAGGGCGCAATTGAGCCGTGGTAAGGGCCATGGCCTCAAAATATTCCATAAACAAGTTAGCGACGATAGGGGAAAGAGGGGAGCCCATCGCCACACCGCAAGTTTTCTCATAAAGCTGACCTTGGAAACTAAAGAAAGTCGAGGTGAGGCAGAGGCCAACCAACTTGGCGGTGTCTTTTTCAGTAATGAAATTTATGATATCAACGGCTTCTTGGATGGGGATTTTTGTGTACAAGGAAACAACATCAAAACTAACGAGTAAATCACCCGATTCCAATTTGATATCTCTCCACTCTTGAATAAAGGAAGCAGAGTCTTTAACAAAAGAATCGGTGCGTCCAACAAGAGGTTTGAGCTTCTGAGCTAAGAATTTAGCAAGAAGATAGGTAGGACTACCTATTGTGTTGACAATAGGTCGCAAGGGGGCCCTAGATTTATGAATATTTGGCAGGCCATAGATTCTAGGGGTAAGGGGATTGCTCTCAATGAGCCTATGGGAAAGAGGATTAAGAGACAAATTTGACTTAATAGCGGTTGCAACCTCCTTAGAAACAGAATTAATGGGATCCTTTTTAATCTTGATGTAACTTCCACTGATAGATAGATGATCTAACATTTTGTGGACATAATCAGACTTATCATGAATGACAACAGCTCCAACTTTGTCCACTTTAAGGAAAACAATGTCAGGGTTGTCTCTTAGAGATTTAAAGGCAAGAAACTCAACCTTGCCGAGATTTTTCTTTGGAAGTTTAGCCTTCCTAAAAATAAAAATGCAATCTTGCCTAATAGATTCCTTGACATTATTTGGAAGGTCCTTGATACCATACTCAATGTTAGAGATAATGTCATCAGTAGGAATCTTATTCGGAGCAAGGTAAAAATTGAGACCTTTAATAAGAAGACTGAAAACAGAAGGATTAGAATGCTTGCTAGAAAAATTGATAACATTCTTAAAACAAAAAATAGATTTATTATTATTATTGTTATTGTTGTTATTATTATTCTCGTAGTTATTATTATTATTAGTAATATAATTATTAGTATTGTCATTATTATTGCTACTATTAATATTAATATTATTGATATTATCCTTATTATAGTTATTAAGGTTATAAATGTTATTATTGTTATTATGGGACGATGAAGACAAGTTATTTCTATTATAAATCAAATTATTATTCCTATGATTAATAAAGTCAATAGAATACCTATTGTATTTATTATTATTAAAATAATTCTTATCATAATGTCTAATATTTTTCTTAGGAGGGGAGGAATACAAGAAACAATTCTAATGGGAATGCAGTAGCAAGTTCACTTGAAACTGACGGGAGGATCTATTTTTGACAGGAATCGATGCCTCGGGTGGAAGGCAATTCTAATGGGAATGCAACAACAAGTTCACTTGAAATTGAATCAATATTCTCCTCTGTTGATTCTGAATGATCAACGCTAGAAAGAATCACAATATCACCATCTAGCTCAAAGAAAACCATCCTATTGACATTAGAAACAGGTTGATCTCCATCGTGAGATCCACGACCAGAGGAGTCTGCTGCTGGGAAGATGGAGAAATTAAGATCGAAGGAGAGATCGAACATGGAACTTGATGGCAGACCCAAAAGCTTAAAGAACCAACCTGATCTTTGTTAACAATGCTGGATGATAGGCTTGATGTCGGTTCTAAGGAAGCAATAATTGAAGGAGTAGACGACCGTGAAGAGTTGGAACCTGGAAATTGATGGCAGATCCAATCACTTAAAGCCGCAACTTGACCCTTGTTAACAACGCTGGATGACAAGCTTGATGTCGGTTCTGAGGCAGCTCCAGAGATAAAAGCGCGTTTCCCACCATTTAATAAATTATCAGACTTTGTTGAATGTTTTTTCTTGCAGATAACCTCTAAGCGGAGGGCTTTGGTAGCTGAACACCCATCGATTATCTTCTAAAGAAAATCCAAAACCCCATTCGCCAGATCCATATAGAGATCAAACAGCCTGCGGGAAAGACGATCTAGATCCCATCTCGATACACTAATCTCAGATCTAATGAGAGGCAGACTAGATTTAAGAAAAATCTTCAAGTTTTTAGAATTTTTAAGAGCATGTGAAATACGAGCAAACAATGGAATCAACGATGCATCCCTACATCTTTGGAGGAATGTAAGATCATATTTCTTTTTAACAACTTATCAGCCATTTCCCTTACGTGTAGGGTAATAATGTTAGATCTAAGACATTTGTGATCCATAATGTAGAGATACAAGTCTTTTGGATTAATCACATAGTTAGGATTTGGTTGACATTTCAAACCAACTAATGTGGTTCATTCTCAGGACAAGGTGAGAAATCCATTGATCAAAAGGATAAATAGTAAGGATGCAGCATTGCCCAGAGTTAAGGAATAATTAAGAGTAAAAATAATATTATTTTCTTGGATTGACTTATTCATCATCCAAAACAAGCTGCTAGGAAAATATATTTAATCCCAAAATAAATCATTATAAATAACATTAATTTCTATATTAAGATAGTATTATGTTTATACTATCTGAAAATAATAATAATAATAATAAATAAATAATAACTAATAATAATAATAATAATAATAATAAATAATAATAATAATAATAAAACTGATAAAAATAAAATAAAATAGGGGAACCAGGTAGACCCCCAAAAAAAAGGAGACAGGATGAAAAAAGGAATGAAGGGTTATGATGAGAGAGCTTCAATCCAACTCTTACTCAATTTCTAACCATCATCCCTATTAAGATTTTTGGTGTGGCTTTCGATCTCAATCAACGAATTCACCAACAACTAATTTCTAATGGCTAACTCTGAGCAATGTTGCATCCTTACTATTTATTCCTTCTGATCAATGGATTTCTCACCTTGTCCTGAGGATGAACAACATTAGTTTGTTCGAAATGTTGACCAAATCCTAACTATGTGATGAATCCGAAAGACTTATCTCTCTAAAATGATATTTTACTCAATTTCTGGCTAAATGAAGTGCAAAAAGAGTCAAAATAGGGGATTTTGACAGTGCTAGATCCATTGGAGGCATTATTTTTTATGTTTGAGATTTTTAAAATCCTGTAATTAGGTGTTTGATTATGAATTTAGATCTCTTATCCAATTTTTATTGCAAAATTTTAAAACTTTGTTCAATTTTCTTTTGTAATCTTGTAGATCACACAGAGTGTAAGAAGTGAACATATTTCTGGATTTTAGGCATCTGTGGTTCATTTCTTTTGAGTTTTGTCTTGGATTATCCACAATAGAAACCATATTTGTCAATGTTTCAAATCCTAACAGGGATTCATCATCAGGACCAATCTGAATGATGATAGAAGAAGAGCTTTGTGATAGGATAAATAGTTAAAAGAAAATATTTGATTTTTTTAAGGAGATGAAAGTCAACTATTAATTTTATTTTTATTTTTATTTTTTATTTATAATAATTATTAACAATAATAAAAGTTTTTATTATAATCTTTAAATAAATTGCTTCTTATTTTTAATAGATTTCATATTAGTTGAATATTGTAATAGTTAATTAATTGAATGGATTTTATAAAAAAATTAATATATTTAAATTATTATTTTAATTTATATTTATATTTATCTCTATAATAATTAATAACAGTTTATTATAATATTTAGCAAATTGTTTTTAATTTTGTTATTATTAATAGAGTTTATATTAGATGATGTGATTAATTAGTTAATTGATTGAATAGATTTTATATAGTTTAAAATTTGTAGTTATTATGTTTTTAATTCTAAAAGAATACTAATTTTTATTGTAAATAATTAATAATCATTAATAAATTTTTTATTAGTAATCTTTATAATTAAATGATAAATATTATTATAAATATTCAATAATAATAATGATAATTATTATTAAGAATAATAATTTTATTTTAATTTCTTTAATAAAATAAGATTAGATTGTTTTGATAAATTAATCGATTAGTAGATATTATAATTAAAACTAATTATTGTTATAAATAATTAATAATCATTATTATTATTATTATAAATAATCTTTATATTAAATGATAATTATTATTATAAAAACTTAATAATAATATTTATTTTTATTTTTATTTTATTCTTATGTAGTAATAATATAAGATTATATAGTTATAAGATTAGATAGTTATAAGGACAGGAGAGGAAAATAGTTACCTGATTACCTGGGATGTTTTGGTGGCTCTAATCATCTGAGAAGTGAACATACTTAGAAATATTGAGACTGTTTATTAAAAAACAAAGCAAAAAGATTCGATTTCTAACTTCAAATTGTGGATCTCAAAACTCTATTTGTTTCATTCTTCTCAAATATTCATTCTCTGTCTACATCTCCCTGCAATTGATTAGTGAGATGGGTGGCTCTTACTGTACCACTAATAAATAAAATTGTAAATAAAATGAAATCTAACTTTAAAAACTTAAAAAAAAAACACATCACCAAACTTGGTTTTTATTCCTTGAGTCTATCCTACTCTACTCCACTGGAAATAGAAAAAATGTTTCAAGTGTACACATATTTCCAGTGTAATCATGTGCCTAACAGGAGTAAACAAATATTCATGCTTAATTATGAAAAATATGCTTTAAAACACATGAAATAATGAAAAATCACTTGTTTTGATAATACAATAAAAAGGTAAACAAGAATGAAAGAGTGATGTGACTTGATTCTTGATTGCAACCATCTTTCAATAAGGTCATAACATTCCTGATTCCTTTGTTGGTTTAGATCACATTGAATATCCTCCTTTATTATGCATTCCTAAATCTGAGATTCTAGTAGTTTCTCTCCATCAAAAGTATTGCATGATTGTTTAATCTCTTCAATAGATTGACAAGCAGAATCAAAAGAGACTTGAATATCTTCTTGTGGAGGTTGAGAGATAGAAAAGTTTTTGTACGCAGTTAAAATAAACTCTTCCTGAGAGGTATATATCCCAGCTATTGCTAAGATTTGATAAAGTTCTTCGAAGGACATTCTTCAAACTCTTGATTGTCTGTGAATTACTCCAACTGGTTGATACTTCCTATCATTCACACATATTAGTACAAAGTATTGAAAAATTATTGAAATCTAATATGCATCCTAAATGATTTTAATATGATTTTAACCATGCATCTAAGAATGAATGCAACTATAATGAGTTGTATAAACTTCAAAATAAACACCTATGTATACCTCCCTGACAACGACACCAAAATTTTGGGTGATTTAATTGCGAGTTAAATCCCTGTCATTAATTGTCAACCCGGGGTTCGTAGAACTAACGATGTATACTTGTACTATATGTACTAGGTGGTTATTTATTATAATAGATTAATCTAATGCAGTTAAAAACTAATTACAAAACAAGTTAAATTAATCTAATCTAAAGCAAACTAAACATAAAGAAATTGAAATCACACTTGCATAAAGGAAATAACTCTTACATGAAATTGAAATCACACTTGCATAAATGAAATCACACTTGTAGAATTGAAATCACACTAGTTGAATATATATGAAATAAAACAACTACACTATGTTACCAATATGTACAAAGGTGTGCAAATTGTGGTTGATTGGGGCCCTCCATTCCTCAGCAAGCACACTGAATCAACTATCACATCTTGGAGATCAAAATAGCAGTATGTATTTCATAAAGATGAAGTTACAAGATATTACAAGAATTCTCTCTCCTCACTTTACAAATTACATGTAGAACTTGGAACCTCCAACTAGCAACTAGTAACTAACACTAACACTCACAACCTCTAACTTGCATCTAACAACCCTTTGTATGAAGGGTGCACTCCTATTTATACAAAAATTGAGGATAACTATACAATAAATATAGATCCTTAGATCTCTCCTAAATCCACATTTATCTCTTTGTGGTTACAACCAATCACCTAAAAATGTAAGATACAAATCCTCTTATCCATGATTCTTCTCCTTTGAATGTGCATAGTTAATGATCCACATCTTCTACAATTACTCCACAAATCTTCATGAGTTGGAATTTGAAATTCGAATTTGTGGTTGGGTGGCCAAGTAGGACCCTTCTAGAATCTCCAAGTAGGCCTACAATATCACAAAACTCATAACACTTTTAGATATATATGAAAATATGTTAATTTCCTAACATTTAATCACAAATTCACTTATAATACTTAAAATCAATGACTTGGAAAATAATAATGATAAACCCATGTAATGATGAAAATGGTTACTTAATGTAAGGTTATGGGGCTATAGAGTTACGGAATGAGGGTAAAATGATGGAAATGAAGGTGAAAGTGGATGACCTTTTGGAGACCCAAAACCCATCAAAATCCATATTCCATAGCGCTTCACCTCTTTATCTTCTTTCCCAACATCTAATTTCATCTCCTTTGTTTTTGCCAATTCAATTTCCAAGTGAGGCACTTCCTCTTCTACACATATGTCATTATATAGACTGAAGGAATCCATATATGAATGCACAGAATATGGGGGATAATTATTTGGTTTGTCTTGGATACTTGCCATATATTTCATCAATGTTTCCCTGTACAACCTCCTATGTTGGCCAAAAATGGGAATAGTAGGATATGTCATGTCCATATGCAAAGTACCCTGTAGCTTTTCTCCCCATGGCCTCGATAGAAAAATTCCATATTTGGGAGGTATGTCTGCCACTACAATATCCATCACCACACCCTTTGTTGGGATTTAGGCCAGAGTCAGACATAAATCTTCGATGAGACCTAAGCATCTTACTTTGCTAGAATCAAAAGAATATAAATCTTTATAGGGTTTTGTTATATCTAATCCTAGATTTCCCATGATGAATCTAGGCATAATATTGTGCGAAACACCAGAATCAAGCATGGCATTGTGAAGAATGTTGTCATGGATCTTCAAAATGACATAGAAATGTGGCACACTACCATCCAGAGACATTGCCTCAACTTCAGGTCCAAAAATAATTTAGGCTGGTCATCAATTAAGTTGAGTGTGTTTGTTCCCTCCCCTATTTTAATGCCTTCATGACTTGAGATCTATATGTATTCTTGTTAATCAATTCTGTCATAGGAATAGAAAATTTTACCTTGGCTAATTCATTTTCAATACTGAAAGATGTTTGAGGTTTATCTACTTCTTTGATACTTACATCCTGTTTTTGAGAAATCTCTCTTTGAGAATCATCCTTTGCCTAGATGGTAGAAGGGCCATCACTCTGAATATTCTTGGGAAGGTTTCATGGAGTCTTCTTAATTCTCAAATTGTACTATTTTTGTACTTTCATGATAGCATTTTGGTATCCCTTTTTATAATCATCTGACTCTGTAGGGATGACTTATGGTTGTGATAACAAGAATAGATCATGTTCCTCCTTAGTTAAGAAAATATTTTCTATTTATCCTTCCCCAAATAGATTTATCTGATTTTATTCAAGGTCCTTAGCTATCTTGGCTTCTTCATCTACATAATTCTCCTAGAATGGAGGTCTAATTTATTGTTGATCAGCTGGGCCTCTTTTCTCTCTCTGTTTAATTTGGGGTGGATTCTTCCTAAAATTAGGATTTCTGATTTGAGGACCCCCTTGAGTTTCTCTTGGTGGAGCCCTGTCAGTTAAACTTATCCTTTCCATCATTCTTTCCATGGTTTTAACTAAGGTGTCTAACTTTGCATCTGATGAAGAAGAAGAAGGTTCTTCTTTGATCGTGACTCTTCTCTCAGCCTTTAACCTTGCTCTCTTAGCCAATAAATTTTCTTCCACACTAACAACATTCCTTTGCATTTCCTCTAGGGTAGCAGGATTTCTCTCCCTCAATTGATAAGACATATCTGCATCAAAACCATCTGGAAATTTGATCAAAGCTAGCCCTAGTGGAGGTTGTATTGCTATTGGAATAGAATTGTAAACATTATTGAATCTAGTGCAATAATCTTGAACTGTTTCACTAGGAGCTCTCTTTATACTCTCATATTCAGCCAAGATTTGAAGAGGATTCTTATTTACTTCCCACCTTGTGAGAAAACTTCAATGAAATTGTGGGAGATATGCAATACTAGCTACTAGCAATGTCCTAAACCATTTCTTAACTTCTCTTATCAAACTTTGTGCAAAGAGCCTCATTTTCACATCATATTTGTCAACTGATTTTGTGCTGTGATTGGCCCAGTGCCATCAAATTGAGGTATATGGCTCTGATAATCCTGTGGCATGGCATGAAGTTTTCCTGGTAAGACAAGAGGGGCATATCGAGCTACCATGACTAGTAAATGGGAGGAAGATGGAATTGCAATTGATGTGGATGTTGAGGGTGGTTTTTAGGAGCACATCAATGTAAACAGTCATAAATGATATAACAGTGAATTTATTTTACTATTAACATAGATGTATATTTATAATACATTCTTGTGACTTTTGGATTCATCTTCCAATGTCTCTTAGAATCCTTGTAGATTAGGTGTCCAACATTCCCCCCTTAATCCGAAGGGGCATGTATGAGTCCAAGAACAGAGTTGTAATACAAAATGTGTAAAATTGCATGGCAAAACTAGGCTGAATGAGCTCTCTAAAATGTTGGTATAAGGGGGTGGTTTAAGGATGCCCACCAAAATTGGAACATTTAGTGCAGTTCCCAAACCTCTTCCAAAACTAGCTAGAAGCTAAAGTCTTCTGCTAGAGGAAGTGTCCCCAATTATTTGAAGAGGGAAAAGCTCAACCTGAAGAGGGAGGTTTCAACCCCACATAAATGGTTTAAGGTTGACCACCAACCAAAGGCATGCTCAAGGGAATCTTTTTCTCTGGCTACAACTCTGAATTAGGTAAGGCAGGTTGTGGATCAGGCTTGCTTAATGTGGCTTTGAAGCTTGTAGATGACCATCATTTTCCCCCCTATTAGATACAAGGTGGGATGATGGAAAAAACTCAGCTGCAAGATTATTTAATACTCTAGAAAGCGTTTGACATAAAACTGAAATATATTCTTGGCTATTGAAGTCCATTTCCAAGAAGCAATCCATGCAAGGTGAATCCTTGTTCTTAAAGGAGGTTTATTTTTGAAGCATTTGTTTGAAGAATGATTGGTTTTGTTGTAACATCTTTTTTTTGATAAGTTATATGTTTGAGATAAAAAATTATATAAAGATATTGTAAAAAAGTGATAAAAGAAAAAATACAAACATAGAAAAGAAAATAGAAAAAGAGAAAAAGAGAAGATAGAAAATAATGAAAATCCCAAAGAATAAAGCATTCTAGTTTAAATGCAGCTCATTTATTATTAATTGTGTTTAGCTTATTGTAAGCATAATTAAATTAAACTTAAACTAAGGTTTATACAGAAATACATAACAACATGTCTTTTGTCATGTCTTGTTCAAGTTCTCAAAGTATTCGGTGGTTGAAGTTCCCGAGCACGGAGATTAATGGCTCTGCAGCCACTCCGCACCCCACTAGCCCCTCTGATGTTTAATCAATGGAGGAGGGTGCCAAAAGTGGTCCACCCTGAAACCACTTGCGCCACCTGCCCCCTGCACAGTCACTCTGCACCCCCACCACTCCAAAACCACATACCACCCAGTACCCCCCCCCCTTGAAATCCACCTTTCCACGTTCAACCGACCATTACACCTCCACTCTCACCATTTTCAAACAAAACCTCATCCACTCTTATTCCACCACTTGTTACTCCCTCATACGTTGATTCTGAAACCCATTAAAAATCCCGTTACAAAGAAATGATTCCCCCACACCATTTAACGGGTATTACCCAATAAACGTTTTAACCGACCAAAGGCCCTTTTAATTTGTTTTCTTCGTAGTTGACTAGCTAACTATCATCCCCTTCTCTGCCGAACAAAAATTCAACTATTTGTGACCACTACTAGGCCAAATAGCAGCCCAAGTTATCATAGGACATTGTACACATTGCTACATATTAGTCAACAACAAAACCATCAATTTTTAGGGTAATTGAAGTCTTTTTCACCCTTCTTTTCTAGTCATGGATTCTTAAAAGAAATCTAATGTTATGGAAAACCCCATGCTACCCCTTTCCATTGATTTAGATGATCAAACTTTATTCGACCAATACTTTAAAATTGTTGAAACCAACTGTGAGTTAGATCTCTATGAACTCCACAGTTAGTTAAAATAGAAATTCATTGACCAAAGTGATGAAACAAACCTCTGGCAGTCCTCCTTACCCCAGTTCAGTATTCCACAGACCCACCATTTCCCAGATTTTGTTGTATGAGGTCATGATAGATATATTCCCACTCAAAGAGTAGTAGGTTCTAAAAACAATACAGTTCTCTTTACCATTACTACCGAGTCAATAAACCAAATGCTGCAAATTCAAAACACTGAACCCTTGTATCCATTTTCTCTAGAATCCCTCATGGACATTTACAAAAATCTTGAATTTCGCGATAGAGTCAAAATGTTTTAAACCTTTTTACTAGAAGATGTCTAATTACCTAAACCAACCCACCCTATCATCCATCCATGTTTCTAGAAATGACCAAGAAAATTATATCCATTGCCTCATGTCTGTTAGGTTATCATTTTGGTCAGTGGGTTGATGAGGTCTTAATAGGTTTTTAGTCAGTTTTCTCAACAAATGAAAAGCCTTCTCTAATTTTCAATTACAGTGGATACTTAGTAGAGTCAATTCATGATCAGTTCATGAAATTACCTACAGAAGGAGTGTTCAAGTATGCCTCTATTTTAGTATACTTATTTTTGTTTAACCAGTCAGAGAGGTTTTATTTCCCCTATAGAAGATGGACAGTCAAGATAATCCACACTTAGTCATCCATTTGACTTCCCTGGTGAGAAAGAACACCACTGAATTTACATTCGTGATTTTGTAGATAAATTACTATATGTTTCTACATGTTTATTCAACAGTGATGCAAAACCAAGAATGTGGACAGAGATCAAGAAAATCCTTCATCTCAGTGAACAAACCAAAATGGGAGATTGGTATTTATACCAAAATTATACAAAGATTAGGATATATGGATGTGATATTCCCCCATTCAAATTACCTAAATTTGTTCCTATTTGTATATTTTCATTAGTGTATATCCGACAAATGATCAAGATGGTCAACTACATTTTGTTGCAGCAAAGAAAAAGGTTCAATTTAAGATTAAAACTCAAGTAGGGCCCTTTATTTGTAATGCTAGAGAAGCAAGAAAGGAAGCAGAAGATCTCCTTAGAAAGATGAAATTTAAGCTTATTTTAACCTCGTCTTATGATACCCTAGGAGTAATTTCAAAACTAAGGGTAGAACAAAAAACTACCCCATATACTCATACTCCTAGTCCTAAGATAGAACAATTTATGAACCAAGATGAATGGCAGGAAAACACACTTCAGGAAGCAGAGGAACAATTTATAACATCTACACCATCACAGACTCTTGTAAGAGAAGAAAGACAAGATAAAAGGCCCAGAGATAGTTCTTCTCCCATGGAAACAACAACATTAGCCAAGGAATTTAAAATTTACAATAAAAGGCAAAATATAGCTAGTACAAGTGATACAAATTCAGAAGACACTACACAATAGCATCCAATTATCCTAACAGGCCCATTCATATCATCATCTTCTAGTAGAAAATAAAATGGTTGTAAGATCTCCTTTATCTTCATCCAATCAAAATCTGTCATCATCTCAGACAGGAGAATTGCAGCAGAATTAGAAAGAGAAGAATATCTTCACAGTTTACAAAGAAATCAAGCAAAGGAATGAAGCTTTGAAGGCTTCCACGTACACACAGTTTTGGAAGCAGACATCTTCTACTCAACATAGGCTACGTTTTTCCTTTGACACTGAGAAGGGAAATATGCAAATAGCCTTTTTAGAGCCCAAAGTTACACATCCTCTGAGTGCTGATGATTATACTAAGTTTATATTTATTTTTTATACAAATTTTATTCATCCTATTGACCAGATTGACCTACATGAGAAATATGGTAAAATGATCTATTCTTCCCTTACAAGTTCAACTATGGCAGCATGAAAAATTCAATAGTCATTAGACAATATACAGTCTTAGTTAAAGTTAGAAAAGGTTTCCTCTTCAACAAAATATACCAAGATCAAATCCTTAGAGGATTTAGTAATAAAGTTGGGATATGATCCCACAGATGTAAAAGAAGTAGAATAACTTATCAAGACTAAAAATACAAACATAGATTCTCTAAGAAAAAAACTTAAGTTTCCATCTACAGAAGATCCACAAGCAAACGAGATAGGTGAGCTAGAAATGGTGAAAGAAAATATGTTCAAAGATCATAATTGAACAAAATGTGTAGATAGAGAAAAAGGAATCTGAGATTGAAAAGCTCCTAAAGAAAAAATAACAATAGGGAACCCCAACACTTGATAGAGCACTAACATCTACATTAGCCACTACAATAGTAGAGGGGACTACATCTACTAATCCAACAATAGATCTGGCAAAGGATATGGAAGATTTGTCAATTAAGGGGAAAGAGGTAGAAAAACTAAGGAGTCAACTTAATAATTTACTGGAACAAAAGAAAAAGATTGATAATGCTTATTTAGATGAGTTATAGAATTTGTACAATCTGGAACAAAGAGTTCAATTCCTAGAAAGCCAATATCTAATGAAGCCATCACTGAGATATGGACTTCAATTGAAATAATCTTTGAGTAGGATGAACTAGTACAGAGGGCCAAACAGGTCATAGAAGATGTAAATAAATATTTGGGTTCAAAGCCAGGAAGAGCACATGCATTGATAAGGGTTTTGAATTCCAAAACCAAAGATGAATTGGAGGAATATGATATAGAATACATGACAAAGACCATATTAGAAGTGAGAAGAGTTCTCACTAAGAAGAATTTGATGTTGTAGCTAGAAAATAAGTGCCATAACCTCAAATCAAGTATCCAGAGGTTTCACAGGAAATTTTCAGTTTTACACCAAAAGGGATTGCCTAGATTACATGGAGTGGCAGATAAATTAATTGATTTAGAAGAATATCAAACGAAATTATGTTCAATTGCGAATGATAAATCCAGGTTTGCAAAGATCAAAGGCACAATCACAGGTAAAGCATTTATAGAAGGCCTCAATTATGATTTACTCATCAAGCATGAGATAAATCATTTATTTGTGGTGAAACCAACTTTTCAAAAATATATTAAGGTAGATGAAACTTTTAGAAGATTAATCAAATACCAGATTCCAGATGAAGAAATATGGGAAGAATTATGCAAGTTACTGAAGTAATGAGTCAACTACAGTCGTTAGTAGATCCAACAGTAGAATAGCAGGTTTATTAGCCACATCAACAACAAAATCGTTGAACCTAGAGACAACAACTTCAACAGTTTCATTTTCCTATATTTATGTACTACTTTTGCAGAAACAAATCTAGATATTTTCCAATGTATCTAGATATTTTACTTTAGATAATTTGTGAAGATTTTGTATATATAATTCCCAATTCAAATTGTAAAGTGTTTCACCCTTGGGCTAAGTTTATTTAAAGCAGAATTACAAGTATTTGAAGTTCTTTGATATCAATAAAAGGATTTTGAATTTGTTTCAAACAACATGTTATCTCTGTGATTTTTCTTCATGTTATTCATTCCATTCTGTTATTTCAACATGTATTTAGTTTTATGAATAAATCCAAGTAAGATATAAACTAAATATCGGTCTATATTAAATCTCCTAAGAAGTTATAATCAATTACAGAGATTATTTTATTAGGCTATTTGTCTAAATAAACTCCAAATCAATTAATTGTCAATTCTTCATGAATTTAGATGCATTTTGTTGGTTAGTAAACATAGTTTACTAGCATCTATGTTATGATTATTTTAATATTCTATTTGTATACTTAAAACTCATATTTTCTCTGAATTATTCATTCCAAATATTTTAAAGCTAAATTATTGTTTAGAAGTGAAGAAACATTCCTTTCATTTTGTTGAGAAAAATTAGGATACAATACCTATTTAATAAGCTAAAAAATTGGTCTTCCACAAATTTGAAAACAACCAAAATATTTAATATGCTATGGCATAATTACCTAACCTAGAAATATCTCAAAGGACAACATCAGATTGGCGCTATTGCCAGGGAACAAAATTTTAATCTTTCTCCCCTGGGACAATGATTAAGCTTTTCCTTTAAGGTGAATAAAGGATTAACAGGTTGAAATCTTTCACCTGGAGACTACACAAGCCAAACTAGCTTCTTCTAGACATACCAGATCCCACTCTGACCCTAAATTATATTCCCCATTATCAGATCTAGAGAGACTGGTAAGAGAAGCTTCTTTAAGAAGAAGATTAGAAGCTTCCACTTCTTTTTCTGTACCAATACAACCTGTTTCAGTTACTGATCCTTTTGAGCCAATTCCAATTCCCCCTGAATTGTCTAATCTAGCCCCTAAGGTATTATAACTTTTGTCCAAAGGAGTTAATTTTTAGCCAACCATTCTTGTCCATCAATTGGAATCTTGTCAAATCCCCGAAACTCTTTCTGAATCACCTAAGTCAGAAGAAGAATTTCTTGTACATTTACCTAAGTTAAAACCTACTGATTTTATCTCACCTTCTATACATACTTTTGCATCTACTTCTGCCAAAATTGAGGACACTTTTTCTGTCTATACAAATCCTTTATTTGAAACTGAAGGAAATTTCAACCAGAAGAGAAAAAAATAGTTATCCAATCACCATTAATAGAAGGTGGACCTCCTCCTACAACCACACCTCCATCTTCCTCCACAGATTCATCTTCATCTACAACATCTTCTACAGACTCATCCTCATCTTCAGATATGGCTTTTCAGCTTATCGTTCAAGCTATGTATGCTGCCTTACAACTCCCTCGTCAACTTAATAATTTTCCTGATGTTAATCTAAAAGATCTACCAAGATTTAATGGAGAAACTGGTCTCTTTGTTGAAGATCATTTAGCTGCCTTTTTATATTTTGCTGATAACATGAATATTGAACATGAAGATGTGTATATGAGGTTGTTTGTTCAATCACTTGAAGGAAGTATTAGAATTTGGTTTAGACAACTAAGGGATAATTATATTCCATCTCAAAATCAGTTAACAAACATTTTTAAAAATCAATGGGGGATTAAAAAGGATCCTATATATTTTGTTACAGAATTTGAAGAATTGAAGAGAAATCTCTGTGAAACAAAGACTGACTTTATAAAAAGATTTAACAAATTTTATCATAAGATGCCACCCGACTATAAACCACCAGTATCAACAGCTAAATTTAGGTTAGTCATGCTTAGAGAAATAACATCCATCACCCTAGAATACATGCAAACAAATGCCATAGAAGTTGAGGTGAATAGATCAACATCAACTAAACTTAGGGCTAAATCAGAGAAGGATGAAAGAAAAATAAAAGCTAAGGAAGAGGATTCTTCATCAAAAAGTACAAAGGAAGATCAAAAGATAGATGAAATCACTTCACTTCTTAGAAATATTTCAAATAGGATTTCGAAAATGGAGGCTCAACCTAGAACAGTTCAACAAACAACAAATAAACCTCAAGCTCCATTTAGAAGAACTGCTCAATCTCAAATTTTGCAAAGACCGAATACTGATTAAAAAATTCAACCTCCAGTAATGATTGCTTATTAGGAACTTGAATACACTAGCCCTCTGATTACAAATGAAATCAATAGTTTTGATAACTCATCAGTTCAAAATTCCATTGACCCCCTCCTTCAAAATCAATTCCCACAGCAAAATCAAGGAAATTCACAAGTGTCAAAATATACGACCTTCTCTGAATTCTTAATTGCAGAATTAAATAAAAGATATGATTTAAGATCGAGACAAGGGCCTGGTATACGCTCCTAAGAATCCCATTGTAAATGAACCACTAATTAAAACCACTGAAACTCAACCAACAATTCAACCATTGAATCAATCTCAATCAAATGAACCAAATTCAGTTGATAAAACAATTCTAACTACTTTCAATGCAGAAAGAGAGCTAGAAAGGTTCAAAATACCTATTCCCTTACCTAAACTTTCCAAAAAGCTTATAAAACTCAAATTTCTAAATGGATTCAATATTCAAGTGTTGATGCTGAAGGAGATGTTATAATCTTACAGGATGAGAAACCTTTAGTAATATTTGGTCCCAGTTCTGATATGATTGATGAAAATGTACCACCTTTTTATGTCACTTTAAAAGTTCATGATTTTATGTTATACAAATGTATGTTAGATTCTAAGGCTTCCCATAATATGATGCCTAAAGTGATCATGGATCAACTTGAACTACGGGTTACTAGACCCTATCATGATTTATATACTTTTGACACAAAGAAGGTACCCTGTATTGGACTTATAAAAGAGTTAGCACAAATCCCTGTTAAGGGTGTAGTATTAGATATTGTAATTATAGATATTCCTCCTAAATTTGGCATGTTATTGTCTAGATCATGTTGTGCCAAATTAGGAGGAAGTCTGCAAATGGACATGTCTTATGCTACTATTCTTGTATATGGAGGTGAACAACTAAGATTATACAGGGAGGTTAGATTCATCAATACTGTTTGTAGAGTTGATCAAGTAAGAAATCATCCCATTTATGTAGTTGACCAAGATTTTGGATGTTTCACACTATCATCAGATAATTTACAAAACACTCAACTTACCATTGAATAGATGGTGGATAAACCTGAGACTGTCAAAATTGATATTTGGAAATTATACTTTGATGGAGTTTTTTCAAAAGAAGGAGCCCGAGCTTGTATTTTACTTATTTCACTAGGTAAATAGAACATAAATCAATCTTGTAAGTTATAATTTGATGTTACAAACAATGTAGCAGAATATGAAGCTTTAGTTCTAGGGTTGGAATTAGCTAAAAGTCTTAAAATACAAAATTTAAGTGTATTTAGTGACTAGTAACTCATTGTTAAACAAGTTAGGAATCTTTATCAAACAAAACATCTAAACTTAGATCATACAAAAATGAGGCATGGGACTCAGTGGATAATTTCTTTCAAGAATTTAACATCATTGTTATTCCAAGAAATGAAAATATTCATGCAGATTCTTTAGATGTTTTAGCTAGTTCTTTTAAAATTCCTGATCAAATATAATTACAATATTAGATTCAAGTAAAATATAGACCATCAATTCCTGATAATCTTAAATATTGGAAAATATTTGAAGATGATGAACAACTAAAGTCATTTTTGCAGGTAATTGATGAATTTTCAGTGTTACAAATTGAACAAGAACAACTTGATGATAAAGAGCTGAATAATGAAAATGAAACTTCACAATTAAACTCAAAAATAGTTGATCATAACATCATTCAATTACCCACCAATTTCATCCCAAAGGGCTTAATCCCTCTTGAAAAATTGTTTGACCATAATGATGTTCCAAAAAACCAATTATTAGATTCATCTGAAGAAGATATAGAAGAATGCAACATAGTATCTCAAGAAGAAACCAGAAATGTTAAAATCTCTACATCATTACGAGAGGAAATAAAATATAAATATCTAGCTCTCCTCAGGAGCTACAGAGATGTTTTTTCTTGGTCTTATGATGAGCTAAAAACCTATGATACATCACTCATCGAACATAAAATTCCTTTGAAACCATATGTTAAACCTTTTAAGCAAAAGTTAAGGAGAATAAATCTAGTCTTGCTACCCATAATTGAAAAAGAACTTAAAAATCAACTCGATGCCAAGATCATATATCCCTTAATAAATTATGATTGGATATCAAATTTGGTTCCATTTAGAAAGACAAATGGTGAAATTAGATTGTGTATGGATTTCAAGAACTTAAACAAGTCATCCTTAAAAGATAATTATCTATTACCCAAGATGGATCAATTACTTCAAAGGGTTTTTGGTTCTAATAGAATTTTTAAGTTAGATGGTTTTTCTGGATATAATTAGATTATGGTGATCCCAGATGATAGAGAAAATACAACATTCACAACTCCTTGGGGTACATTCATGTATGCAAGGATGCCTTTTGGACTAACAAATGCTGGAGCTACTTTCCAAAGAGCCATGGATCTATCATTTGTTGGTAAGATTAACAAGTTTGTTGTCATTTATCTAGATGATTTAATTGTATTTTCAAATTTAGATAAAAAACATTTAAAACACTTGAGAAAGGTTTTTGATAGGTGCAGGAAGTTTGGGATATCACTAAATCCAAAGAAGTCATTGTTTTCCATTAAAGAAGGAAAATTACTAGGTCATATTATTTCAAAGGAAGGAGTAGTCATTGACCCAAAAAGAGTTTCAGCCATCCAAGAACTTTCATTACCAAGGAATAAAAAGGAAGTTCAAGCTTTTCTTGGGAAAATCAACTTTCTGAGGAGATTCATACCTAACTATGCTGAAATAGTTAAAGATATCACTGATATGCTGAGAAAGGGCCATGAGGTAAAATGGACAGTTCAAGCAAGATTTTCTTTTAGCAAAATTAAGAAAGCCATCTCTGAAGGTAAAATTAAGAAAGCCATCTCTGAAGCCCCAGTATAAGCTAGTCTAGACTATTCTAAACCTTTCAACATTTTTTCCTTTGCTTCTGAAAACACCCTAGCTGCTATCCTTTTGCAAAAAAATGAAAATGGAGATGACCAACCTATTTCCTTTTTTAGTAAAGTCATGAGAGATGCTGAATTAAAATATGACATTATTGAGAAATAAGCCTATGCCTTAGTTTAATACTTGAAAGCTTTTAGAGTCTATATCATTCATTCTTCCATTATTGCCTATGTTCCAAACATTGCTATTAAAAGTGTCTTATCACAGCTTGATACAGGCTATTCTTTTGCAAAAAAATGAAAATGGAGATGACCAACCTATTTCCTTTTTCAGTAAAGTCATGAGAGATGCTGAATTAAAATATGACATTATTGAGAAACAAGCCTATGCCTTAGTTCAAGCCTTGAAAGCTTTCAGAGTCTATATAGTTCATTCTTCCATTATTTCCTATGTTCCAAACATTGTTGTTAAAAGTGTCTTGTCACAGCTTGATACAGATGTTTGAAGAGGAAGATGTATCACCAAGATATTATAATTTGATTTCATTATCAAAACTACAAAGTTGATAAAATCTCATGGTTTATCCAAATTGTTAGCACAATCTAATTGTGAAGTTTTGGGGATAGATTTTGTGATGCAGATTTCAACTGAGAAGAAAGCACAAGAACCTTACCCAACAGAGAAGAACTCACAAGAACCTTCTCCAATAGAGAAGAACCCATAATACCCTTCTCCAATAGAGAAGAACTCATAAGAACCTTCTCCAATAGAGGAGAATCCACAAGAACCTCCATCTTCAGCCGAACCCATTCCCCTTCCACTCCACATTAATGAGAAATTCATTTTTTTCTGAATGGTACACTGATATTGTGCATTTTCTTCGAAATTTTGAGTATCCACCTGGATTCACAAAAAATAAATGCAAAAACCTAAAGTTAAAGGCCATAAAATATTGCATCATCAATGCAAATCTGTATTGGAAGGATCCACTAAAAATCCTTTTATTATGCTTAACAGAAAGTGAGACAAAAGGAGTTATAGATTAGTTTTATGCAGGTGTTTGTGGGAGTCATTATGCTAGGAGAGAAACAACATACACCATTTTAAGAGTTGGGTTTTATTGTCCCAAATTATTTGCACAAGTAGGAGAAAAGGTTAGGGCCTACGTAGCATGTCAAATTTTTTCTAGAAAGAAAAAATTATCATCACTCCCTCTAGTTCCATTTTTAGTTAGAATACCTTTCCTACAGTGGGGATTAGACTTTATTGGGGAGATTCACCCAGCCTCTAGTAATCAGCACAGATGGATTTTGACTACCACAAACTATTTTACAAAGTGGGTAGAAGCCATACCAGTAAGGAATTCTACTGATACTGTTGTTATTAAATTCATTGAAGAGAACATTCTATCTAGATTTGGATGTCCTCAACAAATAGTTACAGACAATGCACAGGCATTTAGTAGTGTCAAAATGATTGAATTTTGCCAAAAATATCAAATTCTTCTACATCATTATACTCATTATCCTCAAGGAAATGGATTGGCAGATTCATTAAACAAAATTCTAGTCAAAGGTAATTAAAAAGGTACTTGCATATCACAAAATAAATTGGGACAACCATCTCAAGTATGCAGTCTGGGAAAATAGAATTTCACCAAAAATATCAATAGGTAAATCACCTTTTCAACTTGTTTATGGCACTGAGGCACTTTTTCCTACACAACTAGATTTACCTGTTGTCAAATTACTACAAGAAGCAAATGAATAGCCTGATGATTTTTATAGGAGAATCAATCAAATAATAGAACTTAATGAACATAGGGATGAAGTCCAATATAAGATTAGGAAATATCAGAACAAAATGAAAATCTTAGTGATAGAAAGGCTAGAGAAAGGGACTTGAATGAAGGAGTTTAGTACTAAAATGGGATGCTAGAAGAGAAGAAAAGGGAAATCATGGAAAGTTTGACAATCTCTAGTTGGGACCTTTCAACATTGAACAGGTTAAAGGAAACAATACTTTTGTTTTGTAGAACTTAGAAGGTCAATATTCTTCATTGCCAATCAATGGAAAATATTTGAAACACTACATTCAGTACTGATATTTCTTTAATCATTCATCATTTGTACATTACCGGTTTGTTACATTTTTCTGCAAGTGTGATTATTTTTTTTTGCAAAGACTCCATTAGCTCCAGGAGAAGGCACTTGGATCTACATGTTCTCTATATCCTACAGGAAGAAGCAGTCCCCAGTTGGAGACGATGTTGTAACATTATTTGTTTTGATAATTTAGATGTTTGAGATAATAAAAATTATATAAATATATTGTAAAAAAGGGATAAAAGAAAAATCCAAAGATAGGAAAGAAAAATAGAAAAAGGAAAAAAGAAAAAATAGAAAGTAATTTAAATCCCAAATAATAAAGCGTGCTAGTTTAAATGTCGCTCATAGTTTAATTTATTGTAAGCACGATTAAATTAAACTTAAAGTAAGGTTTATGTGTAAATACATAACTACATGTCGTTCGTCATTTCTTCTTAAATTTGTCGAAGTCTTCGGCGGTTCAAGATCTCGAGCGCAAAGATCACTGACTTTGCAGCCATTCCGCACCACACTAGCCCCTCCAATGTTTAATCAATGGGGGGGGGGTGGTAAGTGGTCTGTCCCAAAACCACTTGCGCCTTGTGCCCCCTGCACAGTCACTCCGCACCCCCCGCTCCAAAACCACATGCCACCCTCTACCCCCCTGGAAATCCACCTTTCCACATTCAAACGACCGTTACACCTTCGCTCCCACAATTTACAACAAAACCTCATCCACTCCTATTCCACCACTTGTCACTCCCTCATATGTTGATTCTAAAACTCATTAAAAATCCCATTACAAATAAACACTTCTCCCGCAGCATTTAACGAGTATCACCCAATAAAATTTTTAACTTGCCAAAGGCCATTTTAATTTGTTTTCTTCGCAGTTCACTAAATAACTATCATCACCTGCTCTTCTGAACCAGAATTCAACTATTTGTGACCAGTACCAGGCCGAACAACTCCCCAAGTTATCAGGGAAGATTATACACATTTCTACCTATCAGTGAACAACAAAACCATTAGTTTCTGGGTAATTGCAGTCATTTTCACCCTTCTTTTTTAGTCATGGCTTATAAAATGAAATCTAATGTTATGGAAAACCCCATGCTGCCACCTTCCATTGATTTAGATCAACCTTTAGTCGACCAATATTTTAAAATTGTTGAAACCAACTGTGAGTTCGATCTCTATGAACTCCACAATTGGTTAAAATAGAAATTCATTGACCAAAGTGATGAAATAAACATTTGGCAGTCCTCCTTACCCCAATTGAGTATTCCACAGACCCACCATTTCGCAAATTTTGTTGTATGGTGTCATGATAAGTATATTCCCACTTAAAGAGTAGTAGTTTCTAAAAACAATGAAGTTCTCTTTACCATTACTGCTGAGTCAATGAACGAAATGTTGCAAATTCAAAACACTGAACCCTTGCATCCATTTTCTCTAGAATCCCTCATGGACATTTACAAAAATCTTAACTTAAATCCAGAATTTTTGAAGCCTTATTACTAGAGGATGTGCAATTAACTAAAACCAACCCACCCTATCAGTCATCCATGTTTCCATAAATTACCAAGAAAATTATATCCATTGCCTCATGTCTGTTAGGTTATCATTGTGATCAGTGGGTCAATTAGGTCTTAATAGGTTTTCTATCAGTTTTCTCAATAAATGAAAAGCCTTCTCTGGTTTTCAATTACAATGGATACTTAGTAGAGTCAATTCATTATTAGTTCATGAAATTACCTACAGAAGGAGTGTTCAAGTATGCCTCTATTTTAATATACTTATTTTTGTTTAACTAGTTAGAGAGGTTTTCTTTTCCCCTATAGAAGATGGACATTCAAGGCAATCCACACTTAGTCATTCATTGGAATTCCCTGGTGAGAAAAAACACCACTAAATCCACATTCAGTGATTTTTTAGATCAATTCCTATATGTTGCTACATGTTTATTCAATAGTGATGCAGAACCAAGAATTGGGATAGATATCAGGAAAATCCTTCATCTTAGTGAACAGAACAAAATGGGAGATTGGTATTTATACCAAAATTACATAGAAATTAGGATATATGGATGTGAGATGCCCCAATTCAATTACCTAAACTTTTTCGTATTCATATATTTTCATTAGAATATATTAGACAAATGATCAACATGGATCAACTACATTTTGTTGCAACATAGAAAAAGGCTCAATTTAAGATTAAAACTCAAGTAGGGCCCTTTGTTTTTAATGCTAGAGCAATAGGAAAGGAAGCATAAGATCTCCTTGGATAGATGAACTTTAATCTTAGTTTCACCTATTCTTATGATCCCCTAGGAGTAATTTCAAAAGTAAGGGTTGAATAAAAAACTACCCCATATACTCATACTCCTAGGTATGAGATAGAACAATTTATAAACTAGGATGAATGGTAGGAAAACACACTTTAGGAAGTAGAGGAATAGGTTATAACATCTACACCATCACAGACTCATCTAAGAGAAGAAACACAAGATAAAAGGCTTAGAGATAGTGCTTCTCCCATGCAAACAACAACTTTAGCCAAGGAATTTAAAATTTATAGTAAAAGGAAAAAGAGAGCTAGTACAAGTGATACATATTCAGAAGACACTACACAACAACACCTGTTGGGTGTGAATTTTTACCAATTTCCTGCACCTTCTCTCCCTACTTTTCATCCTCTTATCCTCTAGGCCCATGAAACTTTACATGATTAATCACCATTTTTCTCACTTTTACAACCTGTTCCACTATTATGTTATTTTGCTATATTTTACTGAATAATACGATACTTTATTCCTTTTTGCGGCTAACTAGGGTGATCATTGGAGGAGTGTTTTAGAAGTTATTCTCCTTTTTAGGTGTTACTCGCGGTAACAAGGCTATGAAGTGAATAGGCAGCGCTGATCAACTTCAGAGAAGGATAGAGCTGTTCATTATTACACCCTGCATGATGTTACAGGTTGCTGTTACAGATTGAATGTTGTTATAGGCTGTTGTTACACTATGCATTGATACAGAGGACCACTATTACACCAAGGGTGTTGTCGCTAGTGATTGTCGTTACACACCAAACCACCATTCACTCAGAGGATGCTATTGCACTAGAGTTGGAAAGTTGTGGGTACTATTCCACATAACAACTATCGAGCATTTAGGAGTTGTTTATTTTAGAAGCAACAGACCCAAGTGGTTTCAATCCTAACCAATATATTTGAGAAGTATTTGTATTTAGAAATAGGTTGTAACTGATTTATTTTTTATCAGCATGAGTATCGTGAGATTCTCAAGAGTAATCTATTCCTACTTTCGAGCATGTAATAATTATAAAAGAAACTCGATTTCCGATGGATAAGGATGACATATAGAGAAGCATTGTTACTCTACTTCTGTAACTTTGAATTATTTTTAATATTAAGTCATTGCAGTCATGCTGTTACTTCTCTTCATCTGATTCATTAATTAATCTCATGTTGTTCCTCTGCCCCTACTAGGGAGGAAGGGCCCTCCTCTTTAGGAGGGACTGTAGTAGTATATGTAGTGTACTTCATTGCTTCGTGTATTGACATATGGTTTTATGCTGTTGTGGTAAAAATTGTGAATTACATCTGCTTTTGTTCCAGTTTATATTGTGTTGTTACATTGAGTTGATTAACAGAATAATAATGACTAGTTGGTGTAGTTGTTAGTTACTGTGTGGCATGCCCTTACTCTGGTAGTTGAGAAGTGTGATTTTAATTCTGTGGAGTATTTTTATTTCTACATGAAGGATTTAAGTTTTGCAATTTGATTCAACGACATTTTTTACTGTTCTTTCCATTTTTCATGCTTGGTTGTAGTGTATCGGCACAAACAGTGTGAAATCCATTGAAACAACAAGACCTGCCCTGGGTTGAAAATTAAATGTTGCAGTGACGGTCAATTAGGATTGATTAAAACAACACTACATTTTGGTGCCTTTTCTAGGGATGGCAGTTGACGATACCATCAACCAAGTTGTTTGTTTAATGATAGAATGTTCCTACCTCAATCGTTGGGTGGTCATACAAGAGGTAAGAACCTGCGCATTGCTCTAACATACTTGAGCAGGCTCACCATTGTGATTACTAGGGCACTTAGGGCATGGTATTTTGGTATTTTTTTTAGCGTGTCTTCAACTCTTTAGTTTCTAGGTGGTAAGACGAGAGGTAATAACCTACATATCGCTCTAACACCCTTGGGTGGTCTCACCACTATTGAAGACTGAGACACCTAAAGTGTGAATTAATACACATAGGGTCCATGTGTGCAACTATAGGGACTACATAAATACCCAAACTACCCCCCACTCTAATAAGTCATAAGAAAAATGGGTCATAAAAAGGAAAGGAAGAGTATAGATTTGGGAAGGAAAACATTTATCCGGGAATCAATCTCTAAGGCAGAAAAAGAACAATCGAGCCCTCAAAGGGATGCAAGGAAAACAGGGCCACAAAAAGTTGTCACTCCCATAGCAAGGGCAGAAGCCTCTGATTCCTATCTCGAGGCCATATCATTCTAAAGCTAGTACTTGCACTCCCAATATCAAGAATCGACTTTAGGAACAACAAGGGGAAGCTAGTAGCTAGAACTTTAGGACCGTGTTGTGGCCAGCAACAACCCCCCTTCTTATTTTAGTTTTATTACTAATACTAAATAAGTGGGGACCATTCATCTAAAACATAAAAATAAAAATAAATTAGAACTTGTATTCCCTTTTTGAATACATCTTACTATCGTAAACTTTGGAGAATACTTGCAAAAATCCAAAAGGACTTAAGTTTTATGATTAGTTCGAACAAAATCTTTCTCTTAAAAAGCATCGCATCGCAAAAAAGGTAATAATGACACCATATGAGAAAACTCCTAAGATTGTGAAATCACGATGCGAGATTGCACACCGAAGAAACTCATCGCGCATCGCAGTTTCCATATGCCTCAAAGTATCACTTAAGGTGAAATACCTCAAACCGGCGATATGCGATAACGTGTCTCGCAAATCACATTTCGCAGAAACACATGGTAATGAATGATTGTCAAAACATAACGGATTAGTGATATTGTGATCTGTGATATTATGAAGCAAATCACAAAATCGTTTTATCGCAGATCTGCAGGGTACATCATTCCAAAAAGTTTTTTGTAATCCGATGTCAAGTTATGCACATTAATGTTAATTTAATAAGTTAGTTGATGATCATTAATGAGATAAGGTTTCGATCTGATCAAGAGGTCAGTTCATGTAGGGTGGTATATTTTATATGATTTCGACATTTAAAGCTTTCCCGTCACCTTATTCATATCATTACTCTTTCCTTATTTTGTAAATTGCAGGAGCGGAAAGTAGAAGGGTATACGTAGCAGTGTTATGGGGAAGAAGGAAAAAGCTCCGATTTCTGAAGTCATCTAACAAGAAAACGCAAGAGGCGAAAACTGGCACCAAAGAAGCCTGGATCGAGAAACGGAGGCAGTTTCCGATGCGCGATAATCGCGCATCACAGGGAAAAACCCCTTGAGAAGGAAAGCCTCTGAAGCATTCAGTTGTCTGAAAGCCCGGAAAATTGTAGGAAAAAGTGCTAAAGGCTAAAAAGAAAAACTCGAGCTCTAAAAACAGTGGTATTTATCAGGGATATCCTTAAGTGGTATGTAAATTTCTCCCAAATGCACAGAATCTATAGACCAGCTGGAGGCAAAAGGCTGAAGAAAGAGTAGAGTACATCAATAGGTTAACCACGTTGAATTGGGATTCTTATTTGTAGTACTTGGTTAAATCACACAGTTAATGCATGACTCTCAAATGCCTCACTAACTCTGCCAAGAAGATAGCACCAGCACTTGCCGATTCTGTTTTTGTAGGGCAACTAAAGTCGGAGGTCGGCCAACCAACTCTCCTCAAGCCGATGCTGAATGCTTGCGACCACAGAGAATAGATACATAGATAGTAATTTCCAGATTCAGTTTTAGTTTTAGTTTTAGTTTTAGTTTTTCCTTAGATGAGGACGGTCATTTAAACCTCCTCCTATATTTTTGTAATAAACTATTTTTAGAATTTAGCTAGTAGTATTTCAACCCTTCTCATGCATTTAGAGAAGGGTCCTGAAATTTGTCAAAAATGTTTCCTCAGAACATGCACTTCTGCACCCTCGGAGGAGGTTTTGATGAATGAATGGAATAAGATTTATTGGTATCTGTGTTTAATATCTGCTACTGAAATTGCACTTTTGTACTCTTAGTAGATGTTGAACTAAGAAGAGATAAATCATTATTGTAGAAGCTCATGAGTAGAACTTGTTATCAATGGTACTTTTATCTCTTAACGATTTCTGCTTATGTGTTTAAGTGATATTTATGTTCAGTTATTTATATATGAATGCTTGAATGCTCGAGTTATCATTTGGCACTTTTGTACGGTGATGGCTATTCTATTTATGCTTAATATATGAATGACTTATTATGCGATATGCTTTTCACAACTGTTTCGGCTAACTTTTTATACGAAACGGTTCACCTTTATTGAATTCTTTTCTCATAGCAATTGAATGATCTTTATTACCAATTATTGTTAGAAACTATTTTAGATCGCATAATTGAAAGATTAAATCTCGGGTTACTTTTAGAATTAGATATTTCTGTTCATTAGAATACAATTGCATGTTGCTAAATTAGATTTAGAATAAAATCATTTTATGTAGGAATTATTAGAAAGGAAATATCAATTCTCAACACACGCACACAAATTGGGAAACTGGTCCCATTATCCCCAGTCGAACCCACCATCCCAAACAAAAAAGGAGCTGCTAACCAAGGTCTAGACCGGGTTGGTATCCCCCTTGTTGTAGACCTGATTTTCGGGCTTCAACATATTTGGCGCTAGAAGGAGGGCCCAAACTATGAATGGCTAGTAAATCTAAATCTAAATACCATTCTGAGAGTAAATCACCCTCAACATCTCCACCGACTTCTCCATCGCACTTAGAATCTATAAATCTTGAGTGAAAAGTTGATAAAACAACAACCACTGCCACAAACCTGAACATTTCAGAGAAATCGACTATTGAACCTCTTGAAGTTGAATCTTTGATCCATAAACTTCAAGGATTTTCTATATCACCCCAGAAATCTGAAATATCTCAAGGTAGTGTGACTTCGCAATATAACCCTTCTCATCCTCTTACCAGATTGCAGAGTGAAAAGTTTGGTATTGAACCAATTGAATTACCTCTACCTAAAAGGAAAAGAGCAAGGAAATCACCTAAAGGGTCTGATAGCGAGACTCTTTCATCATCATCATCCATCTCGACCTCTCCACTGCGAAGTCAACCATCCACTCCTCCACTTCAAATTATTGTCCAACACACTACTGGAACTTCAACATCTCCTTCACAATCATCTGGAACTGTAATATCCTCATCTTCCCAACCGCAAGGAACATCTTCTGTGCTTTCTTTTGTTAGTAGTTCAATGATAGCCCAAAACCCATGGAATAACCTAGGGGCAGTCTTAATGCCTGTGCCCTTGAGTCAATTATCGACCCATCCTGAAAAATGGCTGCCTAAGTTTAATCCTGAAATAGGCATGCTAGCAGAAGAACACATCAACAACTTTATGTTATCTATAAATCTCAATGGAGTTACTAATGAAGATGCTGTTGTCCAGCTCTTTCCTTACACTTTGCAAGGAGCAGCTAGATCCTGGTATTTTTCATTACCATCCGGATCTATCACTAGTTGGGATATTTTCCAAGAGCAATTCTTGACTAAGTTCAGTGATGATAGGTCTACTGCGACATTGATCAATGACCTGTCAAATCTTAAGACTGAAACAAGAGAACCTATCAAAGATTTTAACTCATGTTTCAATAAACTTTTGAATAAAATTCCTGTGCTTCCAAGCCTAGCGAAGAAGTTCAAAGTGAATGGTACATATCTGCTCTACCATCAAACATAGCGATCTTTGTCGATAGGGCTGCCAAAACAACTTTGGCTGATAATATGAAAGAAGTAATAGCGGTAGAAAAACGTATCATAGCCTTAGAAAAGAAAAATGTTGTTGATGAACGAAAATCAAAGAAGGTCACTTTTAAAGAAGATCCCAAGAAAAAACAACCAAAAGACCCATTTGATTTAGAAGGATTGCAGAAAGTTTTGAAAACCATGTCTAACGAGATGGTCAATATTAAGAAACAAGTAGCAGAGACTTCTTCTAAAAAGCCTTACAGGCCTTATAGAAGAAATCCTTCAACTGATAAAAAGCCTCCCAATGCTATTACAAATGTAGAATCAGAAGAAGACGAAGAGGAAGTTTCTAATGAAGAGCCCACTAATGAAGAAGAAGTTGTAGAAGTGCAGGGAATGTGGGACTTCATTCTCCCTGACAAAGAGGATCAAGAGGCATCACTAGTTAGTACCAGAAGTAGAAATCAACTCAATCCTCCACAATGAACTCCTAAACAAAAGAGCACAAGCTCTATATCTAAAGATAAAGTCACAAGTAAGAAAACGTCACCCAAAGTGACTCAAACAAGCCCAGTCCAATCCGATTCACCAACTCCATCCAAAACATCGATTGTTTATGATGAAATGGAGTATAATGTCGTAGAAGACATGAAGAAGACTAGGGCTAACATTACCTTTCATGAATTGAGAAAATTAAAACATCAATAAAAGCTCCTTTTGAAAGAGTTACACGCGATACTTATTGCACCTCTGCCCGCCGCTGTAATCTCACAAGCTTCTCATGATATGGGAAGACCTCCAACTAATGTGACTAATAAAGTTGATCCAAATGATATCGCTTTAATTGGAGGAAGGTCAAGATCTCATACTCCCCCATTTCTTCTTACTTATGAAGTTTTCAACAAAAACTTGCATAATTTTTTAGTAGATTCAGGAGCTTCATCTAATATCTTGCCTAAATCAATATGTGCAAAGTTGAACGTTCAACCGCAAAAGTCTACAGTACGCATAGTTCAGCTGGACCGGTCGCAGGTTGAAGTGATCAGTGAACTAAATCAAGTTACCATAAGGCTATCATCGAATCCAAAGGTATGTCAAGTTATTGATATTCTAGTTGCAGACATTCCAGAATTTTATGGCTTAATTCTTAGTAGGGATTGGTCTGAAAAGCTTCATGGATACTTTGCTACCGATTGGTCACATATGTGGCTCCCTTACAATGGTAAACTGAATCAGATAAAGGTTGAGCGAGAA
Source organism: Pinus tabuliformis (assembly GCA_031772625.1). Lineage (NCBI taxonomy): Eukaryota > Viridiplantae > Streptophyta > Pinopsida > Pinales > Pinaceae > Pinus > Pinus tabuliformis. Next base: position 905,230,155 of record CM062811.1, read on the forward strand.
AGACATCAAAAATACATAGTAACAGAATTGGAAGGAGAAAATGAACCTGTAGCATACAGCAACAATATAATTGGCAACTATTCTATTGATTATTTCTTAGGAAATTTTAATTTTCATACTTCGCCTTACTTATAACATTCTGTTTTGTCTCAAGTAGAAAACTTTTCCCAAACAGATAGTTGTAAATGTGTTAATTTTATAGATAGTCCTATAAATAAATCTTTATTTTGGAAGTTATTTTTTGACGTTTCTAAGTCTAATGATGGAGTAGGGGCAGGATGCGTATTAGTTAGTCTAGAGGGAAACAAAACTATGCTAACTTGTAGACTCGAGTTCGATTGCACCAATAACACCGCAGAGTACGAGGCTTTAGTCCAAGGATTATATAAGGCAATCGGATTAGATATCAAGTATCTGCAAGTCTTCGGAGATTCTGAAATTGTAATTAGATAGGTATGAAATACTATACATTGGCTATCAAGTCATTTAAAGCATTATCAATCTTTAGTGCAATATCTGACTGAACATTTTATAGCATTCAATATTTCATCAATTCCTAGACTCCAAAATGCTAGTGCTGACCTCTTGGCAAACGTAGCTTCCAAGCTCATTCCATCATAAGACTATAGCCCAGATAGATTCTCAATTGAATTAATCTTTAGACCCTCAATTCCTGATAATGTTACAAATTGGAGAATTTTCAACGACGATCCTGATTTTGTAAGCTTCCTCACATCAGAGGGATCTTACACTAATCAGGTAATTGACGAGGACCAACATGACAAATAGTTGCAACAAGAAAGAACTAATAATGCTATAACAAAATTAGTAGTCAAGTTGGAAGACCTATATGATTTGAAAGGACGATTCAAGAGATCTACCAATTCAAAGCTTTAGAGCTCAACTCTGAACTATGAATTGGTAAATCTAGGAATTGATACCAAGCCACAGAATATCAACCTAGGTCTTGGCCTAACCAAAGAAGAAATATTAGCTTATGTTCGTCTCCTGAAACAATACAAAAGTGTCTTTTCCTAGAACTACGATGATCTAAAGACTTACGACACTTCTATCATTCAGCATACTATCCCAATGATAACCGATGAAAAACCCATCCAGCAAAAGCTGAGGAAGATCCATCCTAATCTGGAAAACCAGATTAAGTCTAAGCTCAACAAATTATTGAAAGCCAAAATTATTTTTCCTGTTCGACATTCTAGATGGGTTTCTAACTTAGTTCCTGTCAGAAAGAAAAACAAAGACATTAGAATTTGTATTGACTTTCGAAACCTCAACAACGCCTGCCAAAAGGATAACTTTCCCCTGCTTTCCATGGAGCATATATTGCAAGTAGTTGCAGGATCATAATTAATGTCCTTTTTGGATGGTTTCTCTGGCTACAATCAAGTTTTGGTCCATCCCAACGATCAATTAAAAACTACGTTCAGAACCAAATGGGGTACTTACACATATCAAAAGATGCCTTTTGGTCTGATCAATGCTGGCGCCACATTTCAAAGGGCCATGGACATCGCATTTAAGGGATTAGTAAACAAATTAGTAGTAATCTACTTGGATGATATAACTGTATACTCTAAGAAATGTGGTAATCATCTCAGAGACTTAAAGAAAATCTTCCAATGTTGCCAAAGGTATGGGATTTCACTTAATCCAAAAAATTCCTTTTTTGCATTAAGTGAAGGAAAACTTCTTGGATTTATAGTGTCAAAATCTGGAATCCATATTGATCTCGATAGAATTAAGGAGATTTCCGAAATACCCTTGCCTCACAACAAGAAATCCATGCAATCCTTCCTTGGCCAAATTAACTTTGTTAAGAGGTTTGTTCTAGACTTCTCAAGGATTGTATCTCCCTTACAAGCAATGATTAAAAATAATTCAATCTTCAAATGGGGCCAAGAGGAATATGAAGCATTCAATATGATTAAGCAAGCGATTGTAAACGCCCCATCTTTAGCAACTCCAAATTTTTCTGATCCTTTCATTTTGTATACATTTTCCTCTGATAGATCATATGTTGCGATACTCACTCAAGCAAATCAAGATAAGGCAGAAGCCCCAATTGCCTTTTTCAGTTCAAATCTACAAGGGGCCGAATTAAATTATTCTGACGTCGAGAAACAAGCTTATGTTGTTTTCAAAGCAATCAAGCACTTCAAACCTTTCTTGCTTAAAACCCATACAAAGATCATAGTACCATTTCCAGTGGTAAGAAATCTCTTAGTACAGAAAGACATGGGTGAGAAAAGAGTAAATTGGGTTACAGCCTTACAAGAATATGTCGCTGAAATTAAACCGGAAAATATTGTAAAAGGTCAAGGCTTTTGCAAAATGCTGGCCGAGCATCGCTTATTTTCGAAATACCATCTTCAGAAGTACAAATGTATGAGGTAAGCCTAAACGATATTGAATCATTATATGCTGATATCATATTTTATCTAAAGAACGGATATGCTCCTTCAAACTTGGATTATACAAAGAAAAGAGCCCTAAGATTGAAGGCTAAGCAATATCAACTCGTAAACAATGTACTTTTTAGGATGAATTATGATTCTGTTCTCCTTCGATGTCTTGAGAAATCTGAAGTTGAAAAAGTGTTGCAGTAACTCCATGATGGACCGGTAGGCGGACATTATGCTGGAGATGCTACATCACATAAGATCTTGTGCGCATGGTACTATTGGCCTACACTATTTAAAGATGCGCATAGCTATGTAAGGAAATGTCGAGTTTGTTAAACTGCTGCTAGAAGACAAAAGAAACTGTCATTGCCTTTGCAACCAGTCAATATCGATCAACCCTTTGATCAATGGGGATTGGATATAATAGGTGAGATCGTTCCTCATTCTTCTAAACAACATAGGTATATCCTTATAGATACATATTAGTTTGCTAAATGGGTAGAAGCCATTCCTCTCAAGACAGCTAATGCTGAAGACATCATCGATTTCATATATCAACTCATAATCCCCAGGTTTGGTTTACCTTCTGCTTTAATGTTTGATAATGCATCGTATTTTTCTGGCAATGATATGACTGAATTTGCGCTCAAAAGAGGTTTTAAACTTAAATACTCTGCCAATTATTACCCACGGGAGAACATGTTAGCTGAATCTACAAATAAAAACTTAATCATAATCATTAAGCGAACCATCGACCAAAATCATAAGAATTGGCACAAATCTTTGATGTATGCTCTATGGGTAGACTGAATAACGCAGAAAGCCTCCATTGGCACTTCTCCCTTTAATTTAGTTTATGGGAAAGAAGTGGTTCTCCCAACTCATCTAGCAATTCCCTCTTTGGCCTTAGTTCAATTTATTGACGAAACACCAACTTCATCCTTACAGCTAAGACAACTGCAAATTCTTAAGCTAGAAGAACAACGAGAAAAGGCTAAAATAACTCATGCATAACATCAAGCATTGGTAAAAGCTTCTTTTGATTCAAACATGGTATCCAGAAAGGACTTTCAAATTGGAGATTTAGTTTTAAAATGGGATAAGGCTCACGAAGAAAAAGGCAAACACATGAAATTCCAATGAATGTAGCTTGGCCCATTCCAATTTGCGGAAATCATAGGTCCATCCACTTTTATGTTGCAGGATTTAGCAGGAAAAAGAGAATCTTTACCTGTTAATGGGCAGATCCTTAAAAAATACTTTCCATAGAAGATCATTTTTCTATTTTTTTAGATTAGTTTTTCCTTTTATTTTGATAATAAAACCAGTTGTAAATGGTTACGTTTGGAATTCACGAAAAAGACTAGTATTTCTTTTAGATTTTGTTTTTTCGCTTGTATAAATAGAATTGATTTGGAAAATTGGTCATTACTATTGAAATCTACAGTTAAAGGCTATAAGCTTGGAAATGATACTATTTTTAACCTTCTGAATTTTGATAAAAAGAAACCTTTAGTGGGAATTTGTTTTATATCAGTCAATGAAAAGCATCAATAACAAAAAACAAGGATTCTCTATAGAAAAGCTCTTTCCAAAAAACTCTACAATTGTTGTCTAGATCTCTTCTTAAGGAATCAATGACTTCCTCCCCACCTAGAGAATTACGACTTTCAAGGAATAATCCAGTGATACACTTTAAACTTAAACAATAAGAGATCTCATCATGAGCCAACTTATCATGATCATAGATATTATAGCTTGCTGAATTTGCCAAAATTGCATACCACAACAGGGTAATGACTCAAGATTGTTGCAATCAAAAGAGAAGGGGTCTCATGACGAGCCAGCTTGTTCAGCAAAGTTATAAATCAAGTGAGTGGCACTGTCATAATTTGGCTACCAAACCAAGGCATTGTTATTTAAGAATTAAAAGAAAATAAAAGAAATAAGTGTGGATATGGATTTCGCTTTGAAAATCGTATATTTCTCCAAGTAGGATACAGGATCATTGCTGGGTAATAGGTAACCCTATCGAGGCTATAAACGCCTGCTGGCAGCAGAGGCTCTACCTATGACAAATGAGCATATTTAAAACTGATTTACAAAGGAGACTTTGTTTTTATCTTTACAAACCAAGTAGTGGCTGATGTAAATACAATGAATAGCTTTAGGAAGTAAATAATCAAAGTTAACATAGAAGAAACAAACTAGAATTAATAGCTGAAAGCATAATATACTTTATCTTTCTTTAATAAAGTTTGATTTTCCAAAAACCCTTCTGTTTTGGAAGTTTAGAAAATTCAAAAGAAAATCAGAGATAACTAGTTCTTCCAAGTGAATCACCAATTGTTGTGGCCAGAAACAACCCCCCTTCTTATTTTAGTTTTATTACTAATACTAAATAAGTGGGGACCCTTCATCTAAAAAATAAAAATAAATTAGAACTTGTATTCCCTTTTTGAATAAATCTTACTATCATAAACTTAGGAGAATACCCGCAAAAATCCAAAAGGACTTAAGTTTTATGATGAGTTCAAACAAAATCTTTCTCTAAAAAAGAATCGCATCGCAAAAAAGGTAATAATGACACCATATGAGCAAACTCCTAAGATTGCGAAATCGCGATGTGAGATCGCATACCGAAGAAACTCATCACACATCACAGTTTCCATATGCCTCAAAGTATCACTTAAGGTGAAATACCTCAAACCGGCGATATGCAATAACGCGTCTTGCAAATCACATTTCGCAAAAACACATGGTAATGAATGTGTTAGCTTCCTATACCAATAGGTGTCATTTTTCATGATTGACAATGGAAGTTCCAAATATGTTCATCTTTTTATGCTGCAAAGGTTCCATATTTCCAAGAAAATCAAAGAAAATTAAAAAAAATATATAAAGAGGGTATGTCCTAAAAGAAAAATCAAAGGGCAAAAAGAATGAATTGGCCAAGAGAAAAATAAAAGAAATGAACCCCAATCAAAAGGCCAGGAAAGTGTGCTAGTTCAAATGCCACTACTATTCCATTTTTGAAGAATTTCAAAGTTAAGGGAAGGCCAAACAGCTTAATCTTGGCCTCTATAGGTTTAAATTTCTTGTTTTAGAGATAGAGAATGAAAATCTGTCTAAACTGTTTAATCTTGGCAGATTATTAGATAGGTAGAGAATCAAGGGTGCTCAACAGCTTAATCTGAGCCCCTGGAAGAAATAAGGATAGATTTAGATAGGAGGATAGCCAAAAGAAAAGAAGAAAATCAGGGTTTTCTAGTCTAAGTGCACCCATCCAAAAAGAAGAAAAAATGTTAGGCAAGTAGGCTGGGTAGGCAGTTTTGAGGTTGCAGAATGAAGACTTGGGATAAATTTTGTGTTTCAAAGTGTTAAATTTACTTATATCACAAGTGCAAAGCAATTTTCCTTGGAGTAGCTCAAGCGAGGCATGACTAACTTCCCCTTCACACTTTCCCAAATCATTTACTAATTTCCCCCAGAGATATTAAGATCTGCTTAATATCACTGCATCATTCATCTCATTCCATAAACATTTGCCCAAGTAAAGATTCTACTTTACTTAGGGGCTGGTCATATTCCTTGTATAAATCCTTTTTCCCTTTTAAAGCCTAAGTTTCTAACATTATACTTAGCGCTTTCTTCTCAAAATTCATATTAACTTTTAACTTTATTATATAAATCCCCATGTTATTTCCCTCCCCTTATTAAAAATATGATAAAAAGCCCCAATATATACATATCCCCGCCTTTGGTTGAAATATAACCATAAGTATTGTTTAGGGAATTACTAAGTTTACTTGAAACTTAGTAAGAACCCTCCTCTGATGCTTGAAACCCTTCTCTGACCTTATAAACCCTCCTCCGATCCATCCTGACCCCCTTCGACACGATATCGCACCCACAAGTGTTGGCCCCCTCTGTGGTTTCCCCGATGATAACCCTCCGACGCGATTGTGCAATCGCAAATCGCAACATATATATGCCCCTCTTTCTGTCTCCGATCCATTCCCCTGATGCGATTTCACAATCGCTCATCGCAAGTTCCCCCCGATATCGCTATCGCTCATCGCTGCATTGCCTATCCCATATATTCATGACCCATTGCCCCCCCGCCGATGCGATATTGCGATTTCCTCTCAGCCGTTGGATCTGCCTGTGCAAGATCCAACGGCCCGGATTTATTCATTGCTACAGTGATCGCTCCCGCCCTGTAAAGTCATATTTCTCCCGCTTAAGTTGTTTTTGCCTTTTAAAAGGTAAAAAGGCTTTTTTCTTCATATTTTCATTCGGCGCCTGGGCACGCTCCAAGTACAAAGGGACCTGGTCATTATTCAGCCATTTTTCGACCTCCTCCATCCAGATTAGCTTCGGACAATGAGCTCGCTCTCAGCCAAAGTTTCCAGTATGCATCCTTTTCTTTTTTGATATCATTCAGCGCCGATAGACCTTCTAAGCCCGCAGAAAGCAATAAAGAAGACATCAGCAATTATATTTTTCCATTCAGTGATAAAGCAAGGGCGATTTAGCAGAATTAAAGAGTATCAGTGGAGAAAAAGAGTATCAGTTCAGCGGAAAAGTGTAGCAGTGAAGAATTAAAAAAATATCAGTGGAAGAGTTAAAGCCACATCAAAGGAACATTTAAGAGGATCCAATAAGTCAAAGAGTATCAGTACAGAGTTAAAGCTAAATCAGATCAGTGTTAATGAACACAAGAGCCGACTAAGGAGGGCAGATCAAATATTAAAGGGCAGTTATTGTAGATGGATAGCACAGAGCTACCAAGGATGGCTTTAAGCCGAACTTTGAAGGAGCTGCCTCCAGCGCAGCTTAAGCTAGATATTTTGATTCTTGCTTGTAGGATAAGTTAGGTTAATCCCAGATATTTTCTCAAATCTTTATCAGATCTTGTTTGTACATATTCTATATTATAAATACCTCCCCAAACAATGTTTTAAGGGTTGGTTGGTTGGTTAATAAAAGTCGTTCTGGACTTGCGCTGTAAATTTGAGAACTTTTCTGAACAAGGATTGCTGGAATGCTTTGCTTATGAACTAGCTGGTTGTGGATTTGATGGCAGAAGAACAAATTACAGAATTCTCGTGCTACTTCATGGATCAATAAGTGTCTCCAACTCATGTGTTATTATTTCTGTGTTTATATCATCTAAGTATCATATTCTAAGTTGCAGAAAAGAAGAATAACCCAGATTTTACTTCGTTGTACTCTGTGCTCAATTTCTGTGATTTTTCTATGTTTTCTTCAGAATTAGTCATGAATATGAAACCTTCATTGCTCATGTTCACACTAATTCCATCATATATGAATGCTGTTTAGGAATCCTTAATTGCTCCTAGATAATATTCACTCACTTTCCCTCTGTTAGTTTGATGAAGGATTCTTAATCGCCTTTCATCCCTGACCTCATTTCATATTAATTTCCAGCTTGAGATTATTCCATGCTTAGCTACCCTGCTCTATAGTCCCCTCTTTACCAAAGAAATAACACCCAGCAGTTCACATGATTGACTCCATTGCCCAATGGTCTAAACTTCTCACATTCTGCATGCCACCTCTGTTTGAAAACATCATCCATCCCACCAAACTTAAAACAAAACATGTACATCATAACTAGCCTAAAATCCCACCAAAACAAAGCTAAATTATAAAGAGAGAGCCCTCTCTGATTGCAGGTAGGCTAGAACCTGCAATCCAAAGATTGGTTTGTGGTTACCTCGGCCGTATCCCTTAGGAGCCAAGGGACAACCTGAGTGATAACATCATTGGTGACTCCACTGGGGAAAATCTTCAGAAAATTCCAAAAAACAAGTTCGGAAGCTGGCTCCAAAGAAGAAAACTCGCTATACCAGGTCAAATCCAGACCCAGATCCCCCAGCAATTTTTGAAAATCCTAATTTAATCCCAAAGATTCTCAGGAAACAAGAGCGAAAAGAAGATATTGCTGATTCAAGCTCTGAAACAGTTCAGCAAAGCTATATTCCAACCCCTGCTAAAGTTTCATTCCATCCTCGCACTGTTCCAACTTCTCCTAGTTCATCATCCACTTCCCAAAGCACCTTTTCTACACCTCCATCCACTACACATACTCCTATTATTATCTCCACTCTTCCATTTGTTCCATTTCTTCCTGTTGTTCCATTTATCCCTGTAAATATGGCGAATCGTTATGCACCTTTATAGTTACCTGCAAATCCAGGGGCTATGCCTCAGGATTATCAAACCAAAATCACATATTTTGATGGTACTGGTTCTTACACAGCCCTGCAACATACCAAGAAAATGCAGGACTATTTTGAGAATTATGAAATAGATGATGATGATGTAAGAATGAAGATTTTTGTCCAAAGTTTGACTGGAGATGTAAGGCCTTGGTTTAGAGCTCTTCCTGCAAATTCCATAGCTGACCCAGAGGCTCTTTACCAAACATTTCTTAACAGATGGGAGAAAAAGAAAGATCCACTACACATTCTATCTGAGTATGACACTATCAAAAGAGGCCCACAAGAAGCTGTCTTAGACTATTGTGCTAGATTCAATAATGTTTATAATGCTATCCCACAAAACCTTAGACCTCCACCTGATCTAGCTTTATACAAATTCCCTGATGGATTTGATTCCGACATGGCATATCAGTTGAGGGAAAGAGCCCCTCAAAGCCTAGCAGACATGCAGAATATAGCTGTTAGTGTGGAGGCAAACCTGATTGCCAAGCGAAACAGAGCAAGAGCTGAGAGAAGAACTACTTTTAAAGAAGAACCTTCAGCAGTTGAACAAAAATTGGATGCAATCATCAATAGCATGCACAGTCTTGGAGATAGAGTGGGAACTATTGAAAGAAAATCATCATGGGAAGGACAACAAAGTAATACTATCAGAAACCCAAATTTTAGAAAGAATCAAAACCCAAATGTTGGAAGGGCTAGCCCAGACCAGGATATCAGACCTCCTTTCCAAGAAAACTATGCTGAATCATCAACATCTAGTAAGCCAACAGAGGACTCTCAAATCAACTTGATGAGTTTAAACAGCGGACAGCAAATTTTTCTAACCCAAGAAGACCAAGATGATCATGATATCAATCAATTCCAAACCAAGTCCGAAGAATCATTTGACTTTAGAGAAGGCTATGATGCAGCAGTATATGAGGTTCACAAGCAGTACAAATTGAGAACCAGAACCATAGATGTACCTGAACCTATCAAACCAAAGGATGCTAAACAACCTAAGAAAATAAAAGACAAGGTTATCCTCACAGAACCCTCTGATAGAACAGACCCAAACCTAAAACAAGTGACTGTGGAAGATGTATCAGACATGCAGACCTTTAAAAACCAGCCATTTGTATCCTCTTCCTCAAAAGAGAATTTAAACAGCGCCCCTCAAAATACTTCCGAAACAGAAATACCTCAAGATAACACTCAAGACCAAGAGAAAATCGCTGAAAGTGCAATTGAAAAAGGAAAATCTGCTAGTCACAGCACAAAGACTCAATCGGAGAAACCCTTCGATTTAGAGGCAGAAATTGGTAAATTAAAGATATCTATTCCTCTCTCTGAGCTTTCTAAACATGATGTATATAGACAGCAAATCAAAAGGTCGCTGCAAATCCCAGAGAATAGGGATGATGTTAATATCTTAGATGATCAACCTGAATTGCTTTTTGGTCCTGAGGTTGATGGTAAAACAGTAAATGGAGGTGTTCTACCCTTTTATGTCAGTTTAAACATCCATGACAAAGTGTTGCACAATGCAATGTTTGATTCAGGAGCTTCACACAACCTAATGCCCAAAGCTGTAATGGAGAAACTAAACCTAGATATCACTAGACCATACAAAGACTTGTTCTCATTTGATTCCAGTCAAGTCAAGTGTTTAGGCCTAATTAAGGATTTGTGTGTGTCCTTGGTCCAATACCCAACCAAAACAATCCTGATGGACGTGGTGGTAGCTGATATTCCACCCAAATATGGTATGCTTTTATCAAGATCTTGGGGGGCCAAACTCCAAGGATCTTTGCAATTAGACCTGTCCTATGCCACTATTTCAGTCTTTGGGCAACCAAAGAGATTATACCGAGAAACATTAATGAAATATGTGGTCAGCAGTGAAGAAAAGCCCCAAAACTTTCCTATCTATTCTATCCATTCTGATATGGATTCGTTCATCTTGTTTAATGCTGATATGTGTTCTCCGACTGATGATAAACCTTTGGCTTTAGAGCAAAAAATCTGCATAAATGAAGAATCTGTTGCCCAAAACCTAGGAACTGTTGAAATAATTGATGTAACCAGCACACAAGACAAACTACATGAAACAGAAAACTTAAGTCTGCCCACTCCGAAAATGATTACAACTCCCAATACTGACCACAAGCAAGAAATCCTATGGTATTTAGAATTTGATGGCTCAGTAAACAAACTAGGAGCAGGGGCAGGGGTATGGATCCACAACATGCAAACTGACCATGCTGAGGGTCATGCATATAGGCTAAATTTCAGATGTACAAACAATATGGCAGAGTATGAAGCCCTTTTGTTAGGTCTCAAACTGATCAGAACACTAGGGGCAACAAAAGTTTCAATTTTAGGAGACTCAGATCTGATTATACAGCAAATGAAGGGAAATTTTGTCACAAATGATCAGAGATTAAGAGCTTACAGAGGAGCAGCCATGGAAATACTCAATACCTTCTCAGAATCCCAACTTACAAAAATCTCAAGAAGCCATAATCTACATGCACATAGCTTGGCAACTTTTGCCAGCACTTGCAAGCTGCCATTCGAGCCCAATCACCATTTCACAGCTGAAATCAAACACAGGCCTGCAGTCCCAGATAATATCAAGAATTGGCAAGTCTTTGAAAATGATACACAGATCAACAATTTCTTGACTTTACAAGAAGAATTCTCAGGTTTAAACATTGATGAGAATCCTATGGATGAACAACAACAAGGGGTAAGCAAAGATAAGCAGACCATATCAGCTGAGACAGCTAAACAAATTTTGTACCCGACCACTTTTGATAACATAAATGTACAAGAGCTCAAACAAATGAATTTTGATGAAATAGCTGAGGCAGAAGCTGAAGTAATTGAGCTAAAAGACAATTTTCTGCCCACAGGCTTGACTCCCTTAGAAGACATATTTGATTCAAACGATATCCCTAGAAAGCCAAAGATGCAACCCTTAAATGCTGCGATTGAAGATTGTAATATTGGGACCACAGAAAACCCCAAAATGTTAAAACTATCCAAATCTTTGCTTGTCGATCAAGAGCCAAAATACATTGACTTGTTTAAAGAGTTCCAAGATGTTTTTTCCTAGAGTTATGAGGACCTCAAATCATATGACACTTCAGTCATCCAACATACTATACCTTTTAAACAAAATCAAAAGCCTTTCAAACAGAAACTAAGAAGAATCAATCCTGTGCTTCTCCCCTTGATTGAGAGAGAAGTGAAGAGAATGTTTGAAGCTAGTATCATTGCACCAATCAGATTTTCAGAATGGGTATCCAACTTAGTGCCCACAAGGAAGAAAACGGGTGAGATTAGATTGTGTGTTGACTTAAGAAATTTAAACAAAGTCTCCCTCAAAGACCATTACCCTTTACCCAAAATGGACCATATTTTACAAAGGGTAGTGGGGTCTTCCAGAATTTCACTGTTAGATGGCTTCTCAGGATTTAATCAGATCTTAGTTCACCCAGACGATCAGGACAAAACAGCTTTCACAACACCGTGGGGAACCTTTAAATATGTCAAAATGCCTTTTGGACTCAAAAATGTTGGGGCCACTTTTCAAAGAGCAATGGATATAGCCTTTGCCAAAGAGATCCATGATTTCTTAGTAGTCTACCTTGATGATCTTACCCCATTTTCAAAATCAGACCAAGAACATCTAAAACATCTGAGGCAAGTATTCTTAACTTGCAGAAAATATGGCATATCTTTAAATCCCAAGAAATCGTTGTTTGGTCTAGAGGAAGGAAAACTTCTAGGTCATATTATTTCAAAAGATGGTATTAGGATCGACCCCGACAGGATTCAAGCTATCCTTCAAGTCCCTTATCCAAGAAACATCAAAGAATTACAAGCCTTTCTAGGGAAGATTAATTTCCTAAGAAGATTCATTCCCAATTTGGCCGAGCTGATAAGACTGTTAAACAATATGCTGAAGAAAGATTCTAAAGTTAAATGGAATTTAGAAGCCAAACAAGCCTTTGAGGGCATCAAGATAGCCCTAACAGAAACACTGTTGTAGGGAAAAGTATCCGATTCGGATGACCCTATCCCACTCTAAGGGTGATAGTACCTCAGCAACAACTGTAAACAAAACTACTTAAGGTTTACTTCTTTATGAAAGCAAGAGAGAATGAAGAAATGCACTAACCGTTGCCTTGCGCTTAATATTTGCTCCAATCTCTTCTCTTTGCTGCTTGCTCCTAGCTATTTGCTCTTTTGCTGGCCCAGCTACAATGAGATCCTGCAAAATAACAAAGAAGGAAACTACAAGAAGCATGCATTCATAACTGATTCAAGGATTAGCATAAATCAGATATACAATCATCACAATACATCATTGAAACAAATGCATATAGAAGAACCTCAATAGCTTTCATTAATGGAAGAAGTAAAGTTCTGAGAAGGTTACAACCATTGAAGGCCCCAATCCAACAACACCTCCCAGCAGAAAGAATTTCTCCTCTTCACCTCCTTCAAGCAATCACCCAATAGTTCTATAGTGAAACCAACAGCATATCATTACTTTGCACAAAATTCCAGCCTCCTGAGCTCATAGGAGAGAGCTCAATATATAGATGAATTGAGAAAGGATGAGTCAGCTTGCAACTGATGTGTAGCTGCCTTGTGTCCTTTCTCTCTTCAGTTGATCTTCAGTTCTTGAGTCCACTTGGAGAACTTTGCTTCCACTTGGAGAAACAGAGCCTCTGACTCATCACAAGGCGAAATCCCTGATTCAAGTGTCATTTTTGGAAGATTCCAGAGCAATGACTCAGTGTGCCACTTGTCCCATCTCGCTCAGCGCAGGTGGCCTTTGTTCTACCTGCTTTGCAACGCAGGTACACCATGGAGGAGTTGAGTTTCAGCGCAGAAGCCTAGTGGAGCGCCTGCTTTGATTTCAGGATTGCTTATTTTTGAGTGTTTTCAGGTGGAGAACTGATCTGAGAGCTGTTGGTTTGCTGACCTTGTTCCTCTAGGGGTAGGAACATCATGTTTAGGGACTTTGGATCCCTTGGATTATTGACAATTCATGCCTGATGCTGCAAGGCACAAAATTGTCTATAATAGATGCCCCCTAAAGTATGAAATCGTTTATCAGGTGAAATGCTTTATTAGGAGGATCCGAAGTTCATTCAATCTGCTGAGAAGTGTCCTGTAATAAGATACAATACAATACATTATTTTTCATTCTTTTTCATGATCTAGCTGAGGCGGGCATTCCCATGCTCAGCTTTATAAATTCATTTTGGTACATAGAACAGACGATCGTCTGATGGTAGACTGATAATTCTCTGCTGAAATTATCATCCTTTGAGAAGGATGATCATCTGCTGCAATGATGTACATATCAAATGTCTTTATATCCTGAATATATATCACAGCCCGGATGGATGAAACTAGATCCAGGGTCTTCAATCTCTTCCGATCTTCACTCGATGTACAAGCCGATCCATGTGAGAATTTCTTGAAGTCGAACATGGAAAGACATCGCTTGATTACCGGCCAATGATGTAAACCATTAACAAGCGCGAGAGGAATCACCGATAAGGATGATGACCCTCAAGGTACAGCAGTACAATTCACATGGTGGGAATAAAGGACTTGGTGTCGACCACCATGCAAAATCTTCTGGTCGAAGGTCATTGATGTATACCTGTCGCCGGAAGTGAGAAACTTGCCATTGAGGCATGCAAGCTTCAAAGTACTGAAGGGGTTGTTCCTAGATCAACTCCTTGGATAATGAGCTGATGTCGACAAGGAGCGATAGTCAAAGGAGGGCCTTAATGAATCCCACATCAGTGACACAGAACGGAGCTAATGATTGTGATGAGGTGAAAACAAACTATGATGTATGATTCAGGGTGGCGGTCATGAAATGGATGAAGGACAATGTATGGCAGTGGATGGGACACGGTTGACTCTTTGCAGAACAACATCTCTTGAACATATAACGACACTGATGTGATGGATCGGTAGCATTACCCCAAATGTGGATGGTGTGGCGAGGACCATGGTGATGAGACCGGTGAATGAAACAACCCAACCCGATGTGATACGGAGGACAAAGTGTCATGTTCAAGAGCGACTTGCTACCATTAAAGCTGTGAGGTTCTCCCAATTTTTCCCCAGTCATTGCTGACCAGTACCTCTTTATTTTTGTCAAGCTTGAGGAGGATAACATATGCTTGTTCTATAACCTGCCCTTCGGGCAAGCCCATCGCTATGTTTTAACGAGCCTAGCGATAGGGAAACTCGTTCTCGTCTAAAGACAAGTTTGTCCCTATTTAATGAATTTAACGAGTCTAACGACAAGGATAACTCGGTCCTTTTCATTTTTAGAGAGTCTGAAAAGGTACGTAAAGTCAACTCCAGAATTCCTTTTTCGTCATCTAATCCCTTAAGTCCGAAAAAGTATAAAACAATACAGAAGGGATGAATTTTCGATTGCTTTAACGAGCCGAACAAAACAAGCGCTCGATCCTTTTGTGCAATAATCCCTCAGGTCCAAAAAGATTAAAATCTAGAGGAGGGATAGCTTTCCGGTCGCTTTAACGAGCTGGAAGGCCAAAACTCGGCAATCTTTTCATATTTTACGAGTCAGTGAAAAGAGCTTAAAGACGACTCGTCTTTCGAGGAACGAGTGATGAATAGGGCAGCAGTAGATTCCAGGTACAGGTTGGAATATTCCAATCACGGCAGTGTCACAAGGATGGCTTAGTGAAATCACTCTTCGCAGCTGTTCCTCAAAATGGGTAAACAAACATATGGAGATGAACGATTGGCCAAATGAATGGATGGAGGTGAGACTGCAAGAACACGACCAAGGGCTTTAATATGGCTGTCAAAGGTTACATTTACCAAGGTTATTTACCGGTTAATTTTTTCTGGGTGAGCTTGAACTCTAGGGGAAGATTGCTCACAACTTATGTTTATTTTTTAACGAGCATGAACTATGTGCTAAAACTGCTCGGATCTTGCGTTTATTTTTTAACGAGCATGAACTGTGTGCTAAAACTGCTCGATTATACCAGTCATAATACAAGAAACGCCTCAGGTGAGATAGCTATTTTTTAAGGAGCTTTATCTCACGAAGCTATGCTCCTATTTGGCAAGTTTTGACTTTTGCCCCACATCCTTTCTTCATGCAAGTTCGGAAACGACTAATCCAAAAAATAGATAAATAACCGCTCTTTGCTTGCACTCCAAAAGGTTTGCATGCCCCCAGGTATAAAATATAATTTCAAGGCTATCCCTCCTCTGTCCCACCTCCATTTTTCTACTTGTCGTCTTGCTATATTTTTAACGATACTTGTCTTCTCGTTATTTTTCGGTGCCGACGGTACTTGTCTTCCCATCAGTTCACTTTTAGGTTTTTGCAAGATCGCAACAGATAAAACATTGGTGTTACGGAGGGAGGCCTGCCTTTTACTTATTATCCGAAAAATAGTTCTGTTCGCTGCCGCAAACTAAACCCTTTTTTTCGGCGATGTCTATCACTAGGTTACTAAAGACGGTGACCACTTGTTGCAGCAATTTCATCTCTTTCTTTGGAGGCTGCCCCTACTTATCCTTCAAAACATATGTTTTAATGGGTGAGGCTTGCCTTCAAAGATGGTGGCTACTTGCTGCCGCAAATGGTCCCCTTCCTCGGTATCCTACTTACCTAGACAAGGGGAGCGAGAAGCTGATTATCTCACTCACATAACTTTGACAAAAGAACTTTATCCTAGAACAACCCTCTCTTCCTTCTTTCGGACGGGGTACGGACTAGTCCCATTCTTCTGCGGAAATTAACTTTATACCCAAGGTTTCCTTTGCCCAAGGCAGGCCAGGGTGCATGCCCCCTGGGTCCTAGTTATATCTTTCCGAATCACTCGCATTCATCAGGAAGTAGAACCGGGGGTGGAGGCATTTCTTGAGTGAATAAGCCATTCAGGGATGGTATTTGACTATTTGCGATGCGAGATCCCGGAAATGAAAGTTGGTCTACGAGCTTGACCATCTTTCCTTCATGTGGAAAACACATTACTCTAAAGAGTGAGGAGACTATAGCTCCCATGCAATATATATAGTCCCGTCCAAGGAGTAGGTTATAATCCAAGGGTCCTTGGACGACCATGACGTTCATATGAACTGTCTTCTTCCTCAATGTAATCGGAACATTGGGGAGGATCCCTAAAGGGCGACTGGTTCCTTTATCAAAACCTGATAGATTTCTCATCTCAGGTAAAAGCGCCGGGGAACCCAGTGCTTTCCAAGCAATAGAGGAAAGGATACTCACAGATGCCCCTTCATCAATGATAGTTCCAGCCATTACCATTCTATAGATTTGGACAATGATTCTGAATGGTATATTGGCTGGTAACCGGGGTCTGCCTAGTTGGTTCCAATCAAAGGACACAACCAGGTTGCTTGGTGGTGGGACCGAATACACGGCCGGATACGACCCTGACGATGTTCCTTCCTGTGATAAAGGAATGGGCGCATTGCCCTGATGCTCATCAGAGTCTGTGTTGATGAAAAGAATCTGGACGGTGTCATCCTTATTCTCTTCAGTGAGGGTGTCATTTGAAGATGAGTCTTCAATGACGGAGTCATTTGAGGATGAAACCTCTGAAGGAAGAACCGGGTCAGCTGCCGTATCGACCTTTAGACTTTCGTCTGGTCTGGATTCAATTGGTTCATTCTCAATGACTGACACTTCAGCTGACCACTTGATCGGGCCAGCTGGATTTTCAACTATCGAGGGACTTGGTACGAGTTTTTGGTATCCAGGAGGAAGTCGTAACGGTGAAACCGGACGATCTTCCAAAACTCTTTTCGCCTCATCTAAGAATGGACAACGGTGGATGGCGTGATCGCCTTCACACAGTTTGCAAGGTGATCTTGGTCTCCCTCTTTGTCCTTCACTCTCGCTAGTTGACGGACTGCAATCAACATGACTACCAGAGGTTGATGCTACCGGATTGTGCAACCTGGGGGACCAGTCCCTTAGTATCTGGGGAATACAAGGACAATCACGGTGGAAGTGGGTCCCTTTGCAAATGACACATGGCGATTTAGGCCCGGTCGATGCAGTGTGTGGATTTTTGTCAGATGTCTTTTGCTTGCCCCCAGTCGCCTTCGCCATAGGCCCCTTCTGCTTCTTTTCTCTCTTCTTCTTTTCCTTCTTCTCCATGGGAGGCTGACTTCTGCCGGCTCTACCTTGTGAAGATGAAGGATCAGAGGAAGAATTGTAAGAAGTGGAAGGCTGGTGGGCAGCTCTAGACTGGTCTGACTGTTGATTCGACTGCTCAGGATTTGTGGTGGTCTGAACTACATTAGTTGAAAGGAGCCATACAGGTAGGCCAATTGTCAATCCTGGAAGTGACAATGTGGCCATATGGGGCGCACCAACATCTCCCCAAGATGAGAAGGGACTGGGACTTCCACCAAGGTGACTTCCTTGGTTGGTGGGCTCCATACTTTTCAACTGAAAGATCAACGCGAGAATAAGAGGTGATTATGTTCCGTTTAAAATAAATTTTATTAACGACGCTTTAGACACAACTTTGCTTTTTCATGTTTTAAGAGTCGAGAAAAAGCTAAAGATGACTCTAGTCCCCTTCGATGTTTTAACGAGCCCGAAGTGACAAATGCTCAGATGGACTTTTTCAGTTATAGAGTTTGAAAAAGGCCAAAAGAAACTGCTCTGGAGTTCTAGGCAGAGGGTGTGCCAAACTTTTCGCGAAACCACAGAATACGTTTTACGGTACGGGTGGTCGATCTTCGTGAATGCTGTGTTCACTGCATCGCGATCAGTAGGGCGGCCGACACGGCTTCCTATGGATAAAGGCTTTGTTCCTATAGGGGTCTCCCAATATATACGCGACGGTACGTGGGAGCACAAGTCCGTATTAGTGCCACCGACTCTCAGGAGGAATCACCCACCTTCGTAGAGATCGACAGTCACTACGTTTAACGACGCCGGAACACGTCTCTACCTAGACCTCTATGTGTTTGCGTTATGTTACAAAGCGTTGTTATGTAAATTGAATTTATTTTAATGTTGATCTTGCTTAGCAGCTTGCCTTTAAGGATCACCACGAGATGTATGTAACAAATTCCTGAATGCAGTCTAAGATGAGAAGCAAACTTTTCAATCTTTCAACTTTGAAAATCTTAACTACTGAGGAGAAGAAAGACAAATCTTTTCACACAGATCATAGAGCACACACTAATGCAAAATTTCCTAAATCAGCATGCAAACAGTCAAATGCAAAATACACAATGCATGTATTTTCTTTTCCCTTTCTTAATGTTGATGTATTACAAAAAGAAAGTTGTTATAGAACTTTGATTTCGATTTAAAGCGAAAACAAACAAGCTTGTCCAAAATCAAAAGACACCTTAAGATTTACTTGTTTAATCACTGGAAATACATGAAATCAAACCATAATGACAAAAGTAAAAAGACTAATCAGCTATGGACAGCAAACAAGCTAACTCTTTAGACCAGCAAAATGCCTAACACAGGTTCAGATCTAAGAGGCCAAAGCAAGACTAGTTCACTTTCGTTATGGGAAATTGTAAATGATGTAAGAAATACAAAAGAACAAGTACAATTTTGTTATATAACAGAGGCGGAATGATGGCAAGTAAGGTTGGTTTCAGAATAGGTACAAGACTGGTAACTGGCTGCAAAATCTATAGTGAAAACAGGCAAGAAAAAGGGAGGAAACCCCAAATGCACAAGGCAAAATTGGGCCAACGCAGGTGCTGCACAGCGAGTCTGGCTCTCAGCGCAGGTAGCCCCTTCGGGACCTGCGTTGCAAAGCAGGTAGCCTGTGTACTACCTGCTTTGGAAAATGAAAGTTGCGTTTTCTCAGTTTCTGGGTCACAATTTTCTCAAGAATTCACGGTTTTTGCTCAAATCAGAAGCTATCAGTCAAGTACACACTAAGGGATGACAAGGAAGATGAAAAGCTATCACTAAGAGCTTACAAGGATCCTTGTAGATCATCTCTTCAAATCATGAACAAGCTCAGAAATGAGCTAGAGTAGCTGCCCTCTACTTCGCTTTTGATATAGTCAAAAGCTTTTCGATTTGGTACTCTTTTGTTCAGGAAATGAATAGCAAAATACTACAAACAATCAAACAGATACGATCCCCAGCGGAGTCGCCAGTTTGTTGTAGGGAAAAGTATCCGATTCGGATGACCCTATCCCACTCTAAGGGTGATAGTACCTCAGCAACAACTGTAAACAAAACTACTTAAGGTTTACTTCTTTATGAAAGCAAGAGAGAATGAAGAAATGCACTAACCGTTGCCTTGCACTTAATATTTGCTCCAATCTCTTCTCTTTGCTACTTGCTCCTAGCTATTTGCTCTTTTGCTGGCCCAGCTACAATGAGATCCTGCAAAATAACAAAGAAGGAAACTACAAGAAGCATGCATTCATAACTGATTCAAGGATTAGCATAAATCAGATATACAATCATCACAATACATCATTGAAACAAATGCATATAGAAGAACCTCAATAGCTTTCATTAATGGAAGAAGTAAAGTTTTGATAAGGTTACAACCATTGAAGGCCCCAATCCAGCAACACCTCCAAGCAGAAAGAATTTCTCCTCTTCACCTCCTTCAAGCAATCACCCAATAGTTCTATAGTGAAACCAATAGCATATCATTACTTTGCACAAAATTCCAGCCTCCTGAGCTCATAGGAGAGAGCTCAATATATAGATGAATTGAGAAAGGATGAGTCAGCTTGCAACTGATGTGTAGCTACCTTGTGTCCTTTCTCTCTTCAGTTGATCTTCAGTTCTTGAGTCCACTTGGAGAACTTTGCTTCCACTTGGAGAAACAGAGCCTCTGACTCATCATAAGGCGAAATCCCTGATCCAAGTGTCATTTTTGGAAGATTCCAGAGCAATGACTCAGTGTGCCACTTGTCCCATCTCGCTCAGCGCAGGTGGCCTTTGTTCTACCTGCTTTGCAACGCAGGTACACCATGGAGGAGTTGAGTTTCAGCGCAGAAGCCTAGTGGAGCGCCTGCTTTGATTTCAGGATTGCTTGTTTTTGAGTGTTTTCAGGTGGAGAACTGATCTGAGAGCTGTTGGTTTGCTGACCTTGTTCCTCTAGGGGTAGGAACATCATGTTTAGGGACTTTGGATCCCTTGGATTATTGACAATTCATGCCTGATGCTGCAAGGCACAAAATTGTCTATAACAAACACCAGTCCTCACAAGCCCCAAATTTGATAGAGATTTCATCATTTTTTCCTTTGCTTCTGAGCACACCATTGCTGTTGTCCTATTACAAAAAGATGACCAGGGAAGTGAAAAGCCCATTGCTTTCTTCAGCAGAGCCCTTAGAGATGCGCCCTTAAAGTATCAAATCATGGAAAAGTAGGCATATGCCCTTGTAAAAGCCATCAAGGATTTCAGAATTTACATTTTATACTCACATGTGATAGCATATGTTCCAAATGCAGTGGTCAAAGACATTTTAACTCAAGAAGGAATTGAAGGCAAAAGGGGCAAATGGATTGCCAATATCCTAGAATATGACATTGAAATCAAGCCCACTAAACTGATAAAAGGACAGGGTCTAGCCAAACTAATGACTGAAACCAATTTTCAAGCTCTTGACATCAATGAACTGGACAACGAACAGGAGATGGCGACTCCACAGATCAATCAAGCCTTTTTACATTCATCTTGGTATGCTGACATATGTTTTGTATTGTTAAACCTGCATGCTCCTCCAGGGTTGTCCAGAACTAAAAAGAGATTTTTAAAAATGAAGGCATCAAAGTTTTGTATTTTAGACAGTGCCCTGTTTTGGAAAAATCATGAAGGAATTTTGCTTAATTGCCTAACATTGAATGAGACTGATAATGTTATGAAGGAGTTTCATGCAGGGGACTGTGGAGGGCACTTGTACTGGAAATCTACAGCTGACAAGATTCTAAGGGCTGGATTCTATTGGCCCTCCCTGTTTGCTGATGTGAAAAAATTTGTGATGTCTTGCCATAAATGCCAGATCTTTGAAGGCAAGAGAAAGTTGTTACCTTTACCCCTCAAACCTATTTCAACTGAAAGACCATTTCAACAGTGGGGTTTAGACTTCATTGGTGAAATTCATCCCTCATCTTCAGGCCAGCACAGATGGATTTTGACTGCCACAGATTACTTTACCAAGTGGATAGAGGCCATCCCTTGTAGGCAAGCCAATGACTCAATCATCATGCAATTCCTAGAAACCAACATCTTGTCTAGATTTGGCTGTCCCGAAAAAATTATCACAGACAATGCCGCTGCCTTTAAATCCAAGAAAATGATCAGTTTTTGCCACAAATACCACATTACCTTAGGTCATTCCACAGCCTATTACCCTCAAGGTAATGGTCTAGCTGAGTCATCCAATAAAAGCCTCATCAATATCATCAAGAAAGTCTTGGAGGAAAATAAAAAGAATTGGCACAAGAAGCTCATAAATGCGCTATGGGCAGACAGATTGACCACCAAAAGATCCATTGGTACAAGCCCATATGAATTGGTTTATGGCATGGAGGCAAGATTCCCTTCATCTTTGGGAATCCCTGTGATCAAGCTACTGCAAGAGATACAAGCAGAGCCTAATGATATCCAAAGAAGGATCAATCAAACCATTCACTTGCAGCAGACAAGGGAGGAAGTATATCACAGAAACCAAGTTTTGCAAGAAAAGTTGAAAAAGATGTTTGATAAAAGAACAAAGGCCGAGGATTTCTTCATGGGAAACAAAGTGCTTAGATGGGATTCAAGGAGAGAGGATAAAGGAAAACATGGCAAATTTGATTTCCTGTGGAAAGGACCTTATGTCATTCAAGCTGTACAAGGCAATAATACATATTTTCTGAAGAGTTTGGATGGCACAGAAGCTGAAGATGGCCCTGTCAATGGGCGAATGCTCAAACACTACTTTGATCCCTTTTGATGAATGTAACACAGCTGTATATTGTATTGTACATTAATATTTGTATTTTCCAGCATTTTTATTTACAGCAGTCCGATAAGGAAATAATGCAGCAAGTTTTGAAGAAAGAATCAAGGAAATGCACCGTTCTGATCTGCATTTTTGAATTTATCACAAAGGAAGTGCTTGGTAAAATATGAATAT
This sequence comes from Pinus tabuliformis, assembly GCA_031772625.1. Lineage (NCBI taxonomy): Eukaryota > Viridiplantae > Streptophyta > Pinopsida > Pinales > Pinaceae > Pinus > Pinus tabuliformis. The sequence continues at coordinate 905,253,004 of CM062811.1, forward strand.
GTTGGAAAGCACTCAGAAGCCAGCAAGAAGCAGAGCTGTAATTTCACAAGCAATTCAGCTCAAAAAGGTGCTGCATACAGGTTTCAAAGATTCAGTCAATAGCATCCAAGGCAAGGGAAGTTTTCAGATTACAGCAACAGTTGAAAAATAAGGCAGTCTGACCTGCTGTTCTTGACTTTTCACAAGGAAAAGCCATCCCCAAGTGGAGCCACTGTTAGCTTCCTATACCAATAGGTGTCATTTTTCATGATTGACAATGGAAGTTCCAAATATGTTCATCTTTTTATGATGCAAAGGTTCCATATTTCCAAGAAAATCAAAGAAAATTAAAAAAAATATATAGAGGGTATGTCCTAAAAGAAAAATCAAAGGGAAAAAAGAATGAATTGGCCAAGAGAAAAATAAAAGAAATGAACCCCAATCAAAAGGCTAGGAAAGTGCGCTAGTTCAAATGCCACTACTATTCCATTTTTGAAGAATTTCACAGTTAAGGGAAGGCCAAACAACTTAATCTTGGCCTTTGTAGGTATAAATTTCTTGTTTTAGAGATAGAGAATGAAAATCTGTCCAAACTGTTTAATCTTGGCAGATTATTAGATAGGTAGAGAATCAAGGGTGCTCAACAGCTTAATCTGAGCCCCTGGAAGAAATAAGGATAGATTTAGATAGGAGGATAGCCAAAAGAAAAGAAGAAAATCAGGGTTTGTTAGTCTAAGTGCACCCATCCAAAAAGAAGAAAAAATGTTAGGCAAGTAGGCTGGGTAGGCAGTTTTGAGGTTGCAGAATGAAGACTTGGGATAAATTTTGTGTTTCAAAGTGTTAAATTTACTTATATCACAAGTGCAAAGCAGTTTTCCTTGGAGCAGCTCAAGCGAGGCATGACTAACTTCCCCTTCACACTTTCCCAAATCATTTACTAATTTCCCCCAGAGATATTAAGATCTGCTTAATATCACTGCATTATTCATCTCATTTCATAAGCATTTGCCTAAGTAAAAATTCTACTTTACTTAGGGGCTGGTCATATTCCTTGTATAAGTCCCTTTTCCCTTTAAAAGCCTAAGTTTCTTATAATTAGCGCTTTCTTCTCAAAAAATCATATTAACTCTTAAATCTATTAATATAAATCCCCATGTTATTTCCCTCCCCTTATTAAAAATATGATAAAAAACCCCAATATATACATATCCCCGCCTTTGGTTGAAATATAACCATAAGTATTGTTTAGGGAATTACTAAGTTTACTTGAAACTTAGTAAGAACCCTCCTCCGATGCTTGAAACCCTTCTCCGACCTTATAAACCCTCCTCCGATCCATCCTGACCCCCTCCGACGCGATATCGCAGTCACAAGTGTTGGCCCCCTCTGTGGTTTCCCCGATGACAACCCTCCGACGCGATTGCGCAATCAAAAATCGCAACATATATATGCCCCTATTTCTGTCTCCGATCCATTCTCCCGATGCGATTTCGCAATCGCTCATCGCAAGCTCCCCCCGATATCGCTATCGCTCATCGCTACATTTCCTACCCCATATATTCATGACCCATTGCCCCCCCGCCGATGCGATATTGTGATTTCCTCTACCCGGATTTATTCATTGCTACAGTGATCGCTCCCGCCCTGTAAAGTCATATTTCTCCCGCTTAAGTCGTTTTTTCCTTTTAAAAGGTAAAAAGGCTTTTTTCTTCATATTTTCATTCGGCGCCTGTGCACGCTCCAAGTGCAAAGGGACCTGGTCATTCTTCAGCCATTTTTTGACCTCCTCCATCCAGAATAGCTCCGGACAACGAGCTCGCTCTCAGCCAAAGTTGCCAGTATGCATCCTCCTATTTTTTGATATCATTCAGCGCCGATAGACCTTCTAAGCCCGCAGAAAGCAATAAAGAAGACAACAGCAGTTATATTTTTCCATTTAGTGATAAAGCAAGGGAGATTTAGCAAAATTAAAGAGTATCAGTGGAGAAAAAGAGTATCAGTTCAGCGGAAAAGTGTAGCAGTGAAAAATTAAAAAAAAAAAAAAGAATTAAAAAAATATCAGTGGAAGAGTTAAAGCCACATCAAAGGAACATTTAAGAGGATCCAATAAGTCAAAGAGTATCAGTACAGAGTTAAAGCTATTAAAAGCTAAATCAGATCAGTGTTAATGAACACAAGAGCCGACTAAGGAGGGCAGATCAAAGATTAAAGGGCAGTTATTGCAGATGGACAGCACAGAGCTACCAAGGACGCCTTTAAGCCGAACTTTGAAGGAGCTGCCTCCAGCGCAGCTTAAGCTAGATATTTTGATTCTTGCTTGTAGGATAAGTTAGGTTAATCTCAGATATTTTCTCAGATCTTTATCAGATCTTGTTTGTACATATTCTATCTTATAAATACCTCCCCAAACAATGTTTTAAGGGTTGGTTGGTTGGTTAATAAAAGTCATTCTGGACTTGCGCTGTAAATTTGAGAACTTTTCTGAACAAAGATTGCTGGAATGCTTTGCTTATGAACTGGCTGGTTGTGGATTTGATGGCAGAAGAACATATTACAGAATTCTCGTGCTACTTCATGGATCAATAAGTGTCTCCAACTCATGTGTTATTATTTCTGTGTTTATATCATCTAAGTATCATATTCTAAGTTGCAGAAAAGAAGAATAACCCAGATTTTACTTCGCTGTACTCTGTGCTCAATTTCTGTGATTTTTCTATGTTTTCTTCAGAATTAGTCATGAATATGAAACCTTCATTGCTCATGTTCACACTAATTCCATCATACATGAATGCTGTTTAGAAATCCTTAATTTCTCCTAGATAATATTCACTCACTTCCCTCTGTTAGTTTGATGAAGGATTCTTAATCGCCTTTCATCCCTGACCTCATTTCATCTTAATTTCCAGCTTGAGATTGTTCCATGTTTAGCTATCCTGCTCTGTAGTCCCCTCTTTACCAAAGAAATCACACCCAGCAGTTCACATCATTGACTCCATTGCCCAATGGTCTGAACTTCTCACATTCTGCATGCCACCTCTGTTTGAAAACATCATCCATCCCACCAAACTTAAAACAAAACATGTACATCATAACTAGCCTAAAATCCCACCAAAACAAAGCTAAATCATAAAGAGAGAGCCCTCTCTGATTGTAGGTAGGCTAGAACCTGGAATCCAAAGATTGGTCTGTGGTTACCTCGGCCGTATCCCTTAGGAGCCAAGGGACAACCTGAGTGATAACAGAATGATTGTCAAAACAAAATGGATTAGCGATATTGCAATCTGCGATATTACGAAGCAAATCACAAAATCGCTTTATCATAGATATGCACGGCACATCATTCCAAAAAGTTTTTCATAATCCGATGTCAAGTTATGTGCATTAATGTTAATTTAATAAGTTAGTTGATGATCATTAATAAGATAAGGTTTCGATCTGATCGAGAGGTCAGTTCACGTAGGGTGGTATATTTTATATGATTTCGGCATTTAAAACTTTCCTGTAACCTTATTCATATCATTACTCTTTCCTTGTTTTGTAAATTGCAGGACTGGAAAGCAGAAGGGTATATGTTACACAAAAATATCGTCACCATGACTATCTGCAGTCAGTATGTGTCTATCAACACTTATACTGTCCTCCTAAGCAAGTCTCAGACCTCAGCTCTTTAAGTCAAGCTTTGAAAATGTGAGAAAGACTTTAAAAATCAATGTAACTCTGGTTCCGCACTTTCTCCTACTGTCACCTGCGGGCCCACACCCTTTGTTCGTGTCAACTGCGTATATGCACGCTCTGTCTGTAAAGGGGTGGGTGCATACCCCTGTGAAAGTCAAAAGGTGCAAAGTTTATCTTAAAAAACTCACTTTGGGTTAATTCTAGAGGATTCTAGAAGGAATTTTGACGTGGATTGTTCGCTCTGAGGTGGTTCATGCATCCCAAAAGAGAAGGAGCTAATCCCTTGACTAAAGGAGCTATCCCTTTGAAGGAGGCTTTATCCCTTTGAAGGAGGACCTAGTAACTTCCCTCCATTGCACTATAAATACAGGCATTGGGGTGAGGACTAGGGAGGTTAGAAGCTGAATATTTTGAGGGTAAATGCTGGTGAAATTAAGACTTCCTAGTTGAGCTTAAGAGGAGAGATCACATACCTTTTTGGCTTCATTGGGGAGTGAGTGAAATTTGTCAAAGTAGAGGAGACTTCTTGTTGGACCTTGGAGGAGCTTGTACAGCGTCAAGGCACAGGTTGTAAAGTTCTTCTTCTTTTGAATTAATACAATCAAACTCATTTTTCTCAACAAGTATCTTATGTTATTTGTTTCATGGAATCCTTGACTTTCATGTTAAATATGTTTTATGCAATTGGCTTTTCAGGTGCTATTTAATTTGTTTGCCTTGTTTGTGTTTGCAGATTCGCAAAAAGGAGCTCATTTGGATCAAAGGAGTGAGGGCATCCACAAACTTGCTTTGGACCTAAGGTAGGCCTAAACCCTTGATTTGCCATTGTTTATAAAAGCATATTTAGAGAAAGATAGTGTCTGGCTGGTTTGCTTGTCATTAGGTCTTCTTTAGATTCTAGGAATGTCTATCTTGTCCGCAAGATCGACTCATTCCATGTGACAAAATGGCGACCACGCTGGGGACTTGATTGTTTTCCTTGTTTTTACTTTGACCTGAGAAATGCTTTTTTTTGTTTCTGTTTTTGACTGGATGATTGTGGGATTGGGTAGATTTACTTAATTTTGAATTAGTTTTTATTTTTTTTTCATAGTTTTGGGAGAAGTACGCACCCTCTGAGTTAAGCACAGTGCGTACCTGTACGCACTTTTGCTTTGTGCACAGAGCGTGAACGCACCCGTGTAAACAAGCTGCCTGCGTACCATGTCAAAAGTTTGAGAAATTTTAAATTTTTCTCTTTTTTATTAGTTTAGAATTTGTTTATAAGTTTTAGCTACTTCCCAGACCTGCTTGTACCCTGTCAAAAGCTTTCCTTGGTTTAATTTCATTAGTGTTAGGGTTTTAGGTGAAAATTCCTAGGAGTTTTGCTTGTTGGGCTTGTTTTTCATTTTTGGTCGTGTAGTGGCTCTGAGCTTAGAAGCTGTAGGGACCTCAGATCACCTTGGTGTCTACTAGCCTTCTTATGAGTCTGACCTTTTATGAAATCTCCCCTTGTTGAGGAATCTGCTTTGAGTTTTCTCATTTCAAAACTTCGAAAAGCTTGTGTTGAAAAGTTTGGATTTTCATTTTTAAAAAAGAAAACGAAAGATTGGTTGTTTTTTGACTAATTGTGATTCTGCATAAATTAGTCATTAGCTTGCATTTTGCTAAGTAAAACGTCCTCAAAAAAGACATCTAGTAAGCTTTGACTTCAAATAGGTTTTTATAGTTTGTAGATCTCAAAGTTAGTCATTTCCATAGTTTTGAGTATTTTGTGAAAAATATAAAAATCTCTTTTTTGGAAAAAGTTTGTTTTTGTAGTGATTTGAATGCTTTGAAAAGAAAAAGGAAATTTTTGTGAAAATAATTAGTTGTCTCGTTTTGAGTGCTTTGGAAAAGACAAAAAAACTCTTCTTTAAATTTGTTTGTTAAGAAAGATTTGTGTTTACAAGTATTTGCATTCTCAAACTCTTTCCTAGCTAGAAGTTCATCGAAGAGAAAAGGTTGTTTAGATCATCTTAAGTGCATTTTTTCTAGTGATTTTGAGTCGAGTCTTTACACCACGATTTTCATCTCCGCCACCTCTTGACTTAAACAAAAACCGCTAAAAAATAACGCTTAAAGTAAAATTCATCTAGTAACATTTTTACTTCTAGGGCTCTGATACACCAATTTAGCTTAGGCTAGTGTCTTGGAGTAGTAGAGTAATTAACTCTCCAAGACAAGTAAAACAAACAAGTAGCTAAATCTTGTGGTAGGAAGAAATCCAATTGTTGCATTTATGCTCTGGGAAAGCTCCTCTTAAAGGAGAATCATGAGATCGTGTCCGAAACAGTGTGGGAATCAATCCTTCCTCATTGGGAACGATGCTAGATATTCACGTATTAAAAATGGTAAACCTCGGATTAACCATTTTCGAGGAGCCTGGGGTCACTTGTTGGTAAACCTTGGATTATGTCAAGGAACCTTCAAGGGGATTGACCTTGCTACTCTGCCCTTGCGTGAGTATCGGATCGTAGACTGTTCCCCCAGGTGTATTTGTCTCAGTTGGTAGCCTTAGTGACCATATTCTTTAGGATTCTTCCTGAGGTGACAGTGGTGGGAAGATCCCACTGTACCTGGAGTAGACGTCGGCTAGACTCACTTGGATTTTCTGGGGGGTTCACTTCACTCGAGACGGTTAAGTGGAGGAACTTATGCCAGTCTATTCATTAAGCAAGTTGCCAGGGTAACTGTTCCAACTACCATTTCTGTACTGAATTCTGCGACTTTGGACTTCATCACCAACTAGTGTTTTCGGTCCGGAAAGTCACTGTTTGTGTGTGTTTGATCTCTAGATTCTTTAGGCGTGTGATTCAAATTTGTTTGTTTCTTTAGAGACTTTAGGTGTTTTTCATTGAGATTTTACTTTGTTTTCGTGTGAAGTAGTTAAAAGGTTTTAACTATGGCTGAATTACCAAGACAATCCCGTAGACTTCGGGGCCAGTCTCCTGAGTTTGTAACCGTGGCTGATTTACTGAGGAAGTCCTGTAGACTTCGGGGCCAACCTCCTGAAGAAGTCCCGAGCCAGCTTGAAGGTTTGAAATTCCTCGTAACTCCTAGTGGCAGTAAAGTTGGGTCACCTGAAGAAGGAGAGTCTTCATTGGTTGTACATCCTGATTACCAAACTCTAGTAATAGGCTATAATCCTGAGTCTATTGCAGTTTCCGAACTTACTGGTAGCTTTTCATCTACTAGTGATATAGGTGAAGAACCTGAGATATCTGAACCTGTTACTCCAACATCGGGGTTTGTCTCTCCAACTTCGAGTGGTCCTGATTCACCTAGGGTAGAAAGAGTAATCACCAAAAATCTTCCTTCTGGTTTGATAGCTATTGAAGAACTTGCTACTCCAGAAGAAGTAGGCATCCCTTTCCTTGAAGATCGACCTGTTATTGATCTAAGGGAGCGTGAATCAATTTTTTACAGTCCACCAAGGAGCACTACTTGGTATCTTTCTTTAACTAATTATTTGGAAAACCCAGGGTTAAGTTTTTCACCACCTCGTGTTCCTTATCACCCCACACCTAAGGTTATTTTCCTCTTTTAAATATGTCGAATCAGTCGTCCATGTTTACTCAATTTCCCGAATCCTTTTTGTACGGCAGTCCTTCTGTTCCCTCTGGGTATCAGTCACTTTCTGGTACTTTTGCAGGAGCTTCTCCTCAACCCATTGAACAAGGGTTATTAACTAGAAACAATGGTAAAAAGACGTTGAGTGTAGAGGATATTCTCATGATGTCAGGTACTATTCCCAATCCTCAACCCCAAGGTGGCCAGTTACTGCCTGGGGGGCAGCCTCAAGGTCCTCAAATATCACATGGGGGGCAACCTCAAGGTACCCAAATTGTGTCTGGGGGGTAGCCTCAAGGACAGTACATACCTACGGTTCAGTACGTTCCTCAAGGTCAACCCCAGCCTCAATATGTACCTCAAGGTCAACCCCAGTACCAATATGTACCTCAAGGTCAACCCCAGTATCAGTACGTGCCTCAAGGTTTTCAACCCCAAGGTCAGTACTCGAACCCAGGTTACCAACCACCTTCCGGTCAATCATATGTTCAAGGAACTGGAAATGTGCCTCTGAATTATCAACCTTACCCTCAACCTGGTTATGGTCCCCCATATCCTCAACCTGTAATGGGTCCGTACCCCGGAGTGAACTTAGTGTGGGATCCATCTCAAGTTCAACAGGTGTTGCAACCGAATGTGCAGTTGTCATCTCAAACTGGACAGCCTTTGGTTTCTGGCTCACCCCAGCAACCCATCCAGTCTACCACTCAAACTTCTGCACCTTCTGTAGTTTCACAGCCTGGGCCTAGTGCACCTCGTACTCCGCCTCAAACGGCTGCTGCAACTGCTGCAACATCTGTCCAATCTACTCCACCTACCTCTGGAGTATCGACAGCTTCGGTTTCTACTGTTCCTGTATCAACTCCTCAGGCATATTTACCTCAGTCTGGACCAACAATTCAAACTTCGGTTCAGATTCCTGTAGGACAACCTGGTTTAAGTACGGTTGTCAGTAGTCAACCACAATTTACTTATCAACCGTACCAGGGATAGTACCAATTCGGTCCTGCTGTGCAGCAGCCAGTCTATCAGTATCAACTGTACCCTGGGTACACATATTAGCAACCTCAACAACCTCAACAACCCCAGTACGGTCCGGTTAATCCTAGTTTCCCGGGAGGATACAATATCCCAAATGCAATTCCGATTCCTAGTTATCCTAGATATCCTCCTCCTAGGGCTGGTTTAATGACCCAGAGTTTTAGGGACCCTAATCGTCAATTACCATTTATCGCAACTTTGGACTTACCTGATTTGTCACGCCTAACGAACGATCCAATAAACTATCTTCCGTTTTGGCCGTAAATGCCGAATAAGTTGCCTAGTGATATACCTAAGTTCGAAGGTAAATCAAGAGAGGACCCGTCGAACCATGTGATGACTTACCACCTTTGGTGTGCGTCTAACTCCATTTCAGATGATTCGATCCGTCTTAGACTTTTCCAGCGCACTCTGATTGGTCTCGCGGCCAAGTGGTACATTGAGTTACCGCGAGGCACTTTTTATAATTTTAGTCAGTTAGCTACCTCGTTTTTAACTCATTTTCAGTTGCCAGTCAGATATGACAATGGCACGGAATTACTAACTTCGTTAAAGCAATCGACGTCCACTTATATTTCCGATCATATTCATGAATGGAGACGTCGACGGTGTTTAGTGAAGGTATTTATTCCGGATCAGATTTTGGCTGAGTGGTTTGTAAAATCTTTGTTGCCAAAGATCACTGAAGATGTGGCTAAAGCCGGAGTTGTTACTGAGGAGCAAGTAATTTCTCAAGCACAGTACCTTGACTTAGTTTATACTCAGTCGGTTACATTACATGAAAAGATCCCCGATCTTCCCAAGTCAAATCAAATCGTTGCAGCTCCTTCTGGGTCTCATGCCGCTGATGGTATGATTGGTACGGTTAACACTAAAAGTAAGAAGAAGTCTTCCAAGAATTCTTCTCCTATCATAACCTTGCCAGATTCCCCGACAGGAGAATCTTCCGTGGAATTTTCCGCCGACATTCATGTTGTAGAGTCATCTACAGCCAAATCAAAAAACAGTGGAAAGAAGAAAGGGAAGAAGAAAAATAAAACAGACAAAGAATAGAAAGAGAAACCAGAAAAAGAGGAATCCAAATATGAAAAGCGCAAACCTCGTTATCCGTGTCTCATTTGTGATGAAGATCATTTCACAAGAGACTTCCCTCATCGCACAGAGGTTGCGAATATTGTCAAAGGTTCCCAAACTCCTGTTGTTTTGAAGGATCCTTTTCCAAGTCAAGACAGTAAGATGATAGGTTCGTCCTCAAATGCCTCTGAGGAACCCATATTGATGATGTCCCATGTAAGGATGACTCGATCGCAAGATTATGGCAGTAAAGCTCCTGTTGATGGGAAAGAAGCAGAATCTTCTCATTCGAACCCATCAACCTCAGCTCCTGGTTCCGATCCACTACAGATCGAGAAACCTAACCCGGACTTAGTAATCAAACCACCCGCCAAGGGTATACTTTGAAAGTCTGCTTTCAATCCACATGCGAGAGCGGCCCAGAATTATAACATTGTTGAGGATTTAGCTGTTTCACCCTCAGCAATGTCGGCTTTGGAGGTGCTGCAATCATGCCCAGCACAACGTAAATTAATTTTGTCGGTTATAGGAGCTGTTGACGTTCAGGACTCGAACCTCATAATTTTTGATCTAGAAAATAGTACATCATGCTTACCTCATCAAATGGCTTTCCAGATTCTAGTGATAGTCAAAAATAGACCTGTTCATAGGACTGTGATTGATGAGGGAGCCTCAACATGTATTATGTCGATACAGTGTTGGAGATCGCTTGTTTCTCCTTCGCTAAATCAATCCCCGACGATTCTGAAGGCCTTTGATGGCCGTGGGTTTCATCCTTTTGGCATATTGCAGGATCTACCTATAGGGGTTGAAGGAAAAACCGTTAATCTAGATGTGGAGGTGGTTGATGCCCCTCTGGATTACAACCTTCTGTCGGGTCGTAGTTGGTCTTACGCTATGACAACTGTCATCTCATCGATCTTTCAGCTTATAAATTTCCCTCACAATGGAAAGATCATAACAATTGATCAGCTGATTTACTTTTCGTCTGACCCAGCCCCTGCTGAGAGCATTCAGCATGTTGGTAAAACGACTATTCCGTATAAGGATGTTGGAGTAGGACTAGTTAAAGATGCTGGTTTACTGGGAACTTTTCCTTTTCCTCCTCTCAATGCATCGTCTTCTATCGCAACCATTCATATGATTACGTCAGACACCATTGTCTATGATGATCCTTGGATCGTCCCTTTTGAATCTGAGATAGACTCATATGGTGATGCTATGCCTTTGAGTCCATATGAAATTGCGTATCAGGCCGTGCAGTCATTTTCCGATTCAAATTCAACCCAAAATGACTTAATGAATGTGGTCCATGAGGAATCACTTTTCACATCAAGCTCGGACTCGACTATGTTTCCTGAACTTGTTCACTCTGATGAGAAAATTCGTGAAATCCTATGTGTAGATGATTTACCATGGGAAGATCTCCATCATAGATCTTCCTTCTTGCCCGAGAATGATCATTTTGAAAATGATTTCTCATCAATTTTTACAACTGAATATGTCAAGGAACCTCAGAATCCAATGAAACATCCTAATTCAGAGTTGAATTTGGGAAACATCTCCCGAACTGTTCCTATTGACATTTCGGTTAAGCCTGGAATTATTGAGAACATTCATATAGGAGCCTCATGTACAGAAGATGAAATTCAGATATATAAGGCCCTATTTCAAGAATTCCGCGACGTGTTTGCCTGGTCCTATGAGGAAATGCCAGGAATTGATCCCGCGATTGTTGTTCATGAAATAAAGACTTACCCGGACGCTAAACCCGTCCGACAACGTTTGCGTCAGATTCAACCGAGAAAAGCTGCTGCAATTAAAGCAGAAGTTGAAAAATTACTGAAAGCAGGGTTCATTTATCCGATCCCGTTAACGGATTGGGTATCGAATATTGTTCCTGTGAATAAAAAGCAAGGGACAATAAGAATATGTATCGATTATAGGGACATTAATCGAGCCTGTCCAAAGGACAATTACCCTACTCCCTATATCGATCAAATAATTGATGATTGTGCCGGCAGCGAAATATTTTCCTTTATGGACGGTTTTTCCGGATACAATCAAATCAATATTCTACCTGCCGATCAACCAAAAACGGCTTTCATTTGTCCATGGGGGACATTTGCTTATTGCAAATTACCTTTTGGGCTTAAGAACGCCGGGGCAACTTTTCAAAGGGCGATGTCTTATGCGTTTCATGACATCAAGCACATTGTGCAACTGTATCTCGATGATTTGCCTGCTCATTCATTACATCGAGCTGATCACCTTGTCCATTTACGAGAAATCTTTATGAGGTGTAGGCATTATCGGATTCGGTTGAATCCACACAAATGTGTCTTCTGTATAGAAACGGGTCGATTGCTGGGGTTTGTTGTTTCGAAAGCCGGCATTCGCGTCGATCCCTCGAAGGTTGAAGCTATCATCAACTTGCCTCCTCCTTCGAGTCTTCGCCAACTCCAAAGTTTGCAGGGGAAAGCAAACTTTTTACGTAGATTCATTCCTAACTACGCCGAGGTCACTAAGGGTTTTACTCGGTTGTTGAAACAGAACACTCCATTCTTTTGGAATGAGATAGCTGAGAAATCTTTTGATGCACTAAAACACGCGTTGACACATGCACCGTTGTTGCATCCTCCCAACTACAACCAGGACTACTTCTTATACCTCGCGGCTTCGCATTCCACCATTGGAATGGTGTTAGTTCAGGAAGACGAATTCGGAATTGAACATGTGATATATTACCTTAGTCGAACGTTAAATCCAACTGAGCTAAAATACTCACATGTGGAGAAATTGGCATTGGCAGCTGTGCAAGCTGTCCAACGTTTTCGTCACTACATTTTACTACGTAAAACTACAGTAATTTCTGATTGCAACCCTATGCTCTACATTTTGACTAGACAATTGCTAGGGGGCAAGTACTCCAAATGGATCGTCATCCTGCAATATTTCGACTTGGAGTTTGAAAAATCTAAGTCAAAGAAATCTTTAGTTTTTGCGGAGTTAATGTGTGACTTCCCGTGTGCTGACACGGAAACTGTGGCGGAGGAGCCCATTGCGGACGAATCCTTGTTTCTAATCAGCACTTTAGATCCGTGGTATGGGGATATCATTATCTATCTCCAGACCCAATCCTTTCGGCCGGAAATTTCAAGGTCGGAACGTCGAAAAATACGATTCCAGTCCCAACAATTCAGAATTATTGGAGATACTCTTTATCGCCGTGGGGCGGACTTGGTTTTTCGACATTGCTTAACACATGAGGAAGCTGAAAGGGTTCTAAATGACTGTCACTCTGGAGCGTGTGGCGGTCATATGTCTGGGTATGCCACAGCCCAAAAGATATTGCGCGCTGGCTACTTCTGGCCGTCCTTGTTTAAAGATTGTATTAACGCGGTCCGAAAATGCCACAACCGTCAAGTGTTCGACCGAAAGATGCGCACTCCACCTGCTCCTCTCCACCCTATAATTGCCGTTGGTCCATTCGCGAAATGGGGTATCGATTTTATTACATGTAACCCTCACTTGGCCGGGGGGCATGCGTATATCATCCTTGCGGTAGATTATTTTACCAAGTGGGCCGAGGCGATGCCTACATTTGAGGCAGACGACAAAACAACAACAATTTTCGTGTTCAATCATACAATTGCTAGGTTTGGTGTCCCACAAGCGATTATCACTGACCATGGGCGCCATTTTCGAAATGTTATGATGACAGAACTTACAGGCCAGCTTGGCTTGCATCACGATAGCTCAACTCCTTATTATCCACAAGCTAACGGTCTAGTTGAGTCCATAAACAAAGTTCTAGTCGTCATGATCCGACGAATCATTGGGATTCATCAGTCGAATTGGCACAACATGTTATTTTCAGCGCTTTGGGCGTACCGAACCTCAGTGAAAACATCAACAGGGTTCACTCCTTTCCAACTAGTTTATGGTCTGGAAGTTGTGTTACCCATTGGGTGCGAAATCCTGTCACTGCAAATGGCCATCGAGTTACTTCCAGCTACTTCCGAAGAGGAAAGACATTTATTATACTTAGCTCAATTAGATGAGAATCGACGTGAAGCTACATTAGCGATCGAAACTCACGCAAAACGTATGAAAGCTCAGTATGATCGAAATGTGACCCCTCGAAATTTTTCGGAAGGTGACCTAGTGTTATTGTATGATCAAGCTAATGATAAATTAGGCACTGGAAAATTCGTTCCTATGTGGCATGAGCCCTATGTTGTTAAGCGAAAGCTAGCAAAGGTGCTTATGAATTGGTAAACTTTGATGGGGACTCTTTAGGTAAACCCAGAAGTGGTCTTTACTTGAAGAGGTATTATGCTTAAAGGATGGGTGTGGAGATCTTTAGTTAGGTTATTTTTTTCTTTCTAGCTGCTGTGTTTTAGTTTTAAAAGTGTGCTTAGCTTAGAGAGTGTTTTTCATCATTATTCCTGCTTATCTTGGTTTTACTCTTGATATTGCAGATGTCGATGCCTCTCCAAACGTACATTGGATTTGCTGATGGTGCTTGTCGTAATACACGGAATATTTCTTCCGCAGCCTGGGTTATTTATTCGCCCTCTGATGAGTTGGTATCTATGCATGGGGTAAGCCTCGGTCAAACAACGAACAACATTGCAGAATACAGTGCAGTGATTGAGTTATTATCTGAATCTATTTCATTTGGGATTCGGAGTTTGATAGTGAGGTTAGATTCTGAACTCATTGTATCACAACTTAATAGAGTATATGCCATTAGAAATCCAGTGTTATTGAGATTATTTTTGAGAGCGCGTCTCTTGGAATGTGAGTTTGATTACATTGAATATCAGCGTATTCCAAGATCTTTAAATACATTAGTAGATGCAATTGCTTCTCGAATGTTAAGTAGACAGTTGCAATAATCATACATGTAAATTTAAAAACATTTCATAAACATGTTTAACAATATAAGCCGGTAATAGTGATATATATATATATAGGAGTGTGTCAAAAAATACATCGTCCTTGATCATAGGTTGAAAAACACCTTATGATCGGCAAAAATGATCAGTACAAAAAACAAAAATGTCATATGTGCCCACAATAGGCGATCATCCTATCACTGGTGATGATCTCTATAAGAAACCACTGCACGGGCCACCTTGCAAAGGAACCTCCTAAAAGGTCCTGGGACCCCAATCACATAGCGCTGAAGTCGACGAGGAATGTCATCTATAGTGGTCTCGGGAATATCTCCTATCAAGCGCTCGAGATGACCCTCCAACTCGGCCAAAACCTCTGCTGATTCGTCCTGTGGGGCTGGCGCGACAACAGCTGGTTGTTTCCTCTCGTAAGACCGGAGAGCTACTAGTCGCTGTGGACCCACATCTGCATTTTGAAATTTTTACTATCAGTTTTGAGACAATGAAAAAAAAAAAAAAAAAATTAAAATAGGAAAATTTCGAAAATGATTTTACCTGAGTCATCCCACTGCTCTCCTAGAGGAAGAGCCATGTCTGGGTCACCACGAAAAACAACCCCAGTGTAAGGGAAATCCTGAATAGAAAAGACCTGGTTTTCCAACCATTGGAAATACTCAGGTCTGAATCGAACTACCTCTGTCCCCTCGTCTGGATGACGAGCCATAACTGCGACCCATCGCATCAGTTTGGGCTCTCGAGGAAGCCCAGCTCCAACAGTGAGGTGCTGTGGGATCAGCATAGGAACCCTCTCCAAGCCAAAAATCACGACCAAAGCCCCATAACCAAAGGTCTTTAGTCGTCCTTCTTTGGCCCTGGTCAGTTGGACTTTCAGATTGGCCAACACAGCATCGCACCAGTTGAAGATGGTGCCTCGAAAGCAATCAACTGCCATACGCATCTGGGATCCAGTGGCAATATGTAATGCGGCAGCCCCGCAAAGTCTGGTGACAGTAAACGCAATCACCATGAGTTCAGGACGGGGTATGGTCTTTATGTCTATCCCTTTGTCTCTAGCCTGGCTGTTGCAGAACTCTAGCCAGAGGCTATCGACAGACTGGCCACCTGCCCTAGTCCCCGATAGAGTCAAGTCTTCGCCTCTCTTAGGCAAACCAGTCAAGAAATATATGTCTGCCGGCTCGATCTCGAGCTGGTGGCCACCAATGAAGAAGCACTGGTCCTGTATGCTCCACCTGTCTACCAGCCACTGTAAGAAAGCCACCTGGGCCCTCATGCCAGGAATGGTCCAGAATTTGTACAAGCCGCATGCCCTCAAAGCATCAAGTGAAGGTTGATGATTCCATGCGGCAGCATCCACGTCCTCATGCTCTCTTTCACACCAATCTAGCATGATGTACTCTGTGCATCAAGTAAAAAGATTAATTAAATTTCTAGGAATCATTTTGTTTGGTCGATTTTGCGAATTTTTGGGTTAAAAACCCTCGCGGCGGGGTACGCACTCTCCGGGTTAGACACAGTGCGTGGGTACGCGCTTTGCCTACGTGGAAGGTGCGGGCCCCTGGCTTTTTCCCAATGGAGAAAAAGTCGGGGCCCACGGGTTACCAGTGTTACACCTGCGGGCCCCTGCGCACGGAATTTAAGCCTAAAAACCCTCCAAAAAATAAAATGGATGACTAAAACGAGAAATGAAATGGTTAAAAATGAAGAGTAAGTTGATGTGGAATACCTGGAGAAGACAACGTTCGATTCCGACGGTTGGATTTTCCGCAATCTTCACGGGAAGTTTTCTAAAAGAAAGCACTATTTTCTCACCCAAATCTCAAACGGTAAAAATGAATTGTTAAAACCCCTTTTTATAAGTTTTTTGAGTAAATGAATTACAAATTTGTCTATGTTTCACTTTAGAAAGGTAATTTGGTGGCATTTTTATCCATTTCAAATAGGTATGAGTAATGTTTGCGTTTTGTTCAGGATAACAGATTATTCAGGCGAGATCTATCATTTTCGACGAAAAAACATTTAGAGTCACCTTTAAGCTCTTTTCTGACTCCTAAAATATGAAAAGGTCACAGAGTTTCCTCTTTTTAAACTCGTTAAAACGGAAATAAAAAGACGGTCCACTTACAGCTCTTTTACTAACCGCAAAAACATTAAACGATTTCTGGATCTTTGTCCTTTCAAATTCGATATTGGTTATAAAACGACGTGTCATTGATCGCTTTTTTACTTTTTCGGGTCAAGGGCACTAATTACGAAAAGTACTCCTTGGTCGTAAGATCA
Organism: Pinus tabuliformis; assembly: GCA_031772625.1. Taxonomy (NCBI): domain Eukaryota; kingdom Viridiplantae; phylum Streptophyta; class Pinopsida; order Pinales; family Pinaceae; genus Pinus; species Pinus tabuliformis. The sequence continues at coordinate 905,269,566 of CM062811.1, forward strand.
AGCGGTTCTCTCAAGTATTATTTTATACTTTTTCGGGCTTGGGAGACACAAATTTACGAAAAAGGTCAACCTGGAGTCTTCTTTAGTTTTTTCAGACTCTCTAAAATTGAAAAACACCGAGTTTCTCCTATATTGGACTCGTTAAAATTTCACAGTAAAGGACCTGTTCAATTACAAACAGGAACGAACCACTCCTTCTTAGGGTTCGCATTTAAACTAAGTTGGACTCATCCGAAGGATGAGCTTATAATCAAGCAAATGTTATCCTCCTCAAGCTTGTTAAAAATAAAGAGGTACTTGCCAGAAATGGTGGGGGAAAAGAGAGGAAAATGAGCCTGATTGTCATACTTTGTAACCACTCTTGAACACGACACTTTCATTCACCTGGGTTGGGAAATCCTTTGCCTAACAGTTGATCAAACCACATTGAAAGTCTTCAGCCGGTTTCTGGGTATTAACTTTGGGTCAATTGTCACCAAACCATATGTTGTGTCGTTATGTGTTCATGAGGTCACTGCCAATAAGCCATTCATCTGCAAAATATCTGTCATCCATCTTGACCATCCCTGAGTCAGTCCTTGCAACAAAGTTTCTTCAACTTGATCTATGATTTCGTGTTGTGGGTTTGCCTGCAACGGATCTCTTTCTATCGACTTCAGCTCATTATCTAGAAAGATGATCTAGAGATCGTCAGTACCTTGGGATCTGAATGCCTCAATGGCAG